>OX596168.1:6487863-7785436 GCA_951394245.1 Cyclophora punctaria | reverse complement strand
TGCTGGAGCCTCGATCGGAGGTAGAGTAATCACACGCCCATCTCTTCGCACAATCTCTATAGGCTCTTTCTTTGGCACCATAGTCTTTTGAACAGTCTTTGCTAAGGTTTGGGTATACAAATTCCCAGCCTGCTGGAATGGTGATTGCACAGGGGTTTTGGGAGTAGTATCCACTTTACCAAGCACTTGTTTATCAATTACTTCTTGCAAGTTCTCTGAACTTTCCACCAGCTGTGCCACATGCATTAACAGGTCCTCGGTCAAACCTTCTTCTTCAGGCTGTAATCCACCTAGCAGGTCTAATGTAGGTGACAGGGGACCAGCCAAGCTTGGACTACTCATTGTCCCACCTGTGGTAATACTAGGTTGAGTCTTCACTGGAGTAATACCAGTTGTATCTTGCAGTAATTGAGCCAAGCTTGCATCATCTAGCTGAGGGATCAAATCATATCCCTTAGTTTTATCTCCTGGTGATAACAGTTTATTTTTAGCATTGTATTTTATTGGCATTTTGGATTTATCATCTTTTGTAGTGCTTTCTGGGAGATCTGATTTGGGAGTTGCATTTAGCTGTTTTTTATCAGTTAATTGTTCTTTTTCAGGCTTCCCTGGTGTCTTGCCATCAGTAGAAACTCTTCTAATAACATCAGGTGTTGAAAACAATGCAGTCATGTCTGATAGTAATGCACTGACATGAGATGGTGTTTTCTTTTCTTTCTTTAATGCTTTAGGACTGGGTTTCACCACAGTTTTATTGAACTCAATATTAGATCCTGTGACTGGTATCTTTGAGCTTGGGAGGATACTTTCTAAATCAATGTCAGAATCTTTAGGAATAAGTGTTTTATGTGTTTTTGCATCTTTAGGTTCTTTTCTAATAATTGTCTTTGTGAGTTTAAGTTTAGGTGTTGCCTTAGAATCAGCAATACTTGCTTTACCTTTTGGCTGATTTTTCAATATTCTAGGTTTAGACTTGTTCTTTTTGGGTTTGAATGCATTGCCTTCATTTCTGTCTTTGTAATCAGAATCAGAGTCTCGATCAGGAATACTGTCACCGGATGAACTGATTGATGATGATTCACTACTGTCATCACCTCTCTTAAGAGTTTGACTTTTTTCTATATCTTTCTCCTTGTTTTTTGATAGTACTGGCAATGGCTTGGTCAAGGCTTCATTGCCTTTGATAATTATTGGTGAATCAGAAGTTTGTAGCTGAATCTTTTTACCCTTCGGTATAATCTGTTGGTCCAATATTGTAATCTTTTTTGATGAAGCCACTGGTTTTGGCGGAGGTGTGTGTGATATTTTTATGACAGGATCATTGTATGTGGTAAACTTCTCTGTTTTTTGTGGCATATCCTGCCTCGGTGATGTGAGAGGTGTGTAGCAATGGTCATTTTGGAATCCAACTAAACTATTTTCTCTGGTTTCAATCCTTAGAGACTGCAAAATTTCAGCTCCACTGTCTGTAAAAAAAAATTGGTTTAGTAAAAGAATATTAGACCAAGAAATAATGTCTGTTCATTATCTATGCATACTCTAAAAGGATGTGTATACCCTGATTAATAAATATTGCTTACCATATTTGATTATGCTGTTAGGTTCATTATAATAACTGTCAACAGTCAAAGTAACATGAGGAATTTTATCATCGTCATTTTCTGAATCCGTTGCATCGTCTGGTTTCCCCTCATGACCCACTCTCACTACGCTGATGCCAGCACTTTGTGAGCCATCTGTACCTGTTTACAATTACAATTTAAGGATACAGAAGCAAATTCATAATTCCCGCCAATTTTATCAAACATTATAAAAATCATTTGATTTTGTGTAAAAGGGGCAGATTTTGATACCGAAATGATAAAAAGTATTAAAATCAATTTTTAGCCTATAATATTGCGATAGGGATTCGTTATAGTTTGTTTGATCATCATGCAGCGGAATATTCCATTTGAGGAGGTAAACAATATTGGGATTATGTAGGCTTTGAACATCGATATATGTATTCCAGATAGTAAATTACATAACTTACCCATCAAAGTACCAAGTAAATTCTGGTCAACTGATAATGATCCATCCTTGTTTACAATAACAACAACAGAACTGTCCGCTTTTGTTGACGGTCCATTGAGATCGGTGTAATTAGTTATCACTGTATTCGACATATTTTTCACAAATTGGTCACTTTACACATTTAACATTTTTTTCTATAATTAGCCGCGCATTCAGGCAGTTACATTGCACCGCAAGCGTCTATTTACGACCCTGCGTTCCAATCCAATCCGAAACGCTAACAAATGCCCACCACCGCCATTTTGGACGATTCGAACATTGATCCACTGTTGGTATTCGGTTACCACGGCCTTTACCGGTATAACATAATATTTATTTTTACGAAATGCACTGATAATTCTGTACTTATTTTAATCAACACAACATTCAAGCCATTTAAAAATAACTTGTACTTCTAAAAATCGCAACAAATCGCAATGCAATGTGCGCGGTATGGCGTTATCAATATTTAGTTCCACAGACATACAGTACCACCACAGACTATGAGTATCACTCAATGACCTCTATTATCACTATCACTACATAGTATAAAATAAAGTCGTCTCTGTTTCGTATCTGTCTGTTTGTCTGTCTGTATGCTTAAATCTTTAAAATTACGCAACGGATTTTGATGCGGTTTTTTGTAATAATTAGAGTGATTCATGAGGAAGGTTTTTAAGTAAAAAAATTCCCGAAATTCCCACGGGAACGGGCACAACGCGGGTAAAACCGCGGGGCGCTGCTAGTATATAATATACCAGTGATTATATACACACTGGATTGGCTGTTACCTTAGGCTGTTACCTACCTTAAAAATGACAGCTAATTTTGTGTGGCAATTTGAAGCGCCCCTGCGAGTGTCCCGAGAACTAATTTTGACGTTCACCACTGCAAGCAACTGCAAGCATGGACTTTTAGTAGTAGTCCATGACTGCAAGCAAATAGTCTGTCTAGTAGACAGACTATAGACTAGACAGTGTCTACGCAAATAGTACATTAAAATTTGCTTGCAGTGAACGTCAAAATTAATTTTAGTCACAGTCGACATAACTAATTTTAGTTCCATGGACTTTCGGATCTGCCTACAGTGGCCTACAGCGCCAACATGTCGAAACACAAATAGGCACAAAATTATCATCTGCAGCCTGTCCAGTGTATTAGAATTTAGAGGTCAGTGGCACAGACCATCAGTGGTACCTGGGTACCCTGGGTACCACTACAGTACAATACAGTGCATCACTCATTCATTCATGTCATCATTGGCTATTTCTCTTCCATTTAAGGCTTCAGAGAGACAGACAATCAATCAACGACACAATTTAAAAGGAACTTTATGGTAGGAAATTAAGCAAAGGGTGGTTTGAATCACGAAGCTAAAACAAAGAGGAGGTGTGGTAATTCAATTTCCCTATGAAACGACGCGTGATAGTTTGCGGGGTGAGGGGGCACTGAGGTGGTGTTAAGCCCCAACCACTTCTCAATATTCCATCTTTTGGCTAATAGCAAAACTACTAGTTTAGGTTGATGTTGATGTTACTACGTAGTTCAGCTACCTCACACTAGGTGTCAAAAGTCTTAATGTGATGGGACGTACTCAGAAATCAAAACTCAGCTTCAAAAAACTTTTATAGGGAAATAAATCAAATTAAAAGTTTTTTTTTAAATTCAATTGCTGTTTTAAATTATCGTCGGATGGAAATCTAAAACGAACATATAAAAATAATTAAAATAACTTTTAATTAAATTAGTTGGTAAATTTAAAAAAAAAACTGAATACGGCCCTGGATAGTTGTGACGTTTAAAATAGTTATTCTACTTGACGATAGATGGTGGCCCGTTAATAATATAATAAAATAATAAAAACTATAAAAGTACTGTTTTAGCTACTAAAAAGTATTTAGGACTAAGTGTATAGCAGTTTTTAGTATTTACGTATTATTATTACAATATAATACAGCAAAATTATACGTAAACTTATGTATTTTCTTCCCAAATGTGTCGCCATCTAGTGTCAAGTAGTAGAATTTTGACACTGAAAGCTGAGAATGTTCTAGAACTTTTATATTTAATTGCGTATAAAATTGCTTACAAATGAAATGAGATGCCACCCATATTATCAGAACGTCTGTCTGAGTAACTTTGACATAGTAAAACATAACCCTTCATCCTTTTCTTGTTAAAAACGCAAAAAACACATTATAAGCGAGTCTCGTCACATGTGCACCTGAGGAACGCTGATACTATAGCTTACTATCAGCGTTCAGGTGGGCGGAGCCTAAGTGCCTCCGCCCACCATGATGACGTCAGGACCTAGTTGAATCACAGTGCACAGTTGCTTAGGCCAGCTCCTCTTTGTTTTAGCTTCGTGGTTTGAATATACTTTAAACTCATATTCAGTTTTCATGCTTTATGGTTAATAACATTTGCCTGTAAGAATACAATGCTTGCTTCGTTTTCCGATCCGTTTGATAATGAGGGAGTATAATCTGTTCTTATTACTAACTACTTCATTCAACATTTATATTGTCTATGAGAAATAACCATGCATTGACAATGACAGCACTGAGAAATATCACACACATTTTTAGGTTATTTTGTTCCAGATTACATATTGCATATTTGTAGCGTTAGAAAGAGATAAATTAATGGAATTTTACTGAAGTAAAACTGAGATAACAATAATAAACTCATATCCAGATAAACTTTGTCTCATACTCACGATCTGTCATCGGGTAGTTAAAAAAGGAGGCTTTCCTTTTTGTGTACGCAAGTTTCACGCGTACATGTATTTCATATAGTGTAAACTTTTAAAATAACAAAATGAGTTATTCAAAATTTGATCTAACGTTTAAAATAGGTCAATATTTAGACCGCCACTTAGTGTTTCCTTTGCTAGAATTCTTGGCTGCAAAAGAAGTAGGTTATGTTTCAATATTTATACCACATATGCATTTTTACATGATTTTGTATTGTTTTATTAATGTTCAAAGTTTACATTTCTACAAACATAACAGGCCAACAAGCCATATTCATTTCTATATAAAAAGCAAGACATTACAAATGTTACTAGTTTCATACTTTCAATTTCCATATGAAACTTAACTCCAGCTATGATGTCGGCTTGATAATAATAATAATTTGATAACAATATTACAATTTTTTATTTATTTATTTATTTCAGACCTATGATCAGTCGGAGCTCTTGCAAGCAAAGCTCGAGATATTGAGCAAAACTAATATGATTGATTATGTGATTGATATCAGGAGAATGTTATATCCCGATGAGGACACACCAGAGGTATGTACTATTAAAATTATGGCTAGATAATAAATGTTTGTGTTATAATTTCTTAAAGTGCTTTCATACAAACCTTACATGTCATGTTTTTAAAATGATAAGTGCCTGACTGAAATTCTTATCAAGAGCTAACTATCTTGTTTGAGTCATATTAGCTTTTAGTTGATAAACTTTAACAAAAGCAATTTTAAGGGACTAACATATATACTAATCTTCAATGCTTCTCCTAAAGTTAAATTTAGTCTAGAAATATATTAAGATTGGTATTTAGATACCATAATACAATCTATGAGCTTAGTTTGGGTCTAACTGACGACATGGGAATTAGTACATATTTATTTATTTCCAGGAAATCACAGCCCGCCGAGGGGTTGTGTTGTCACAACTGCAGGAACTGCAAGATGCAGTAGAACCGGTCTTGAGGCTGATGCAGCGTGACGATGTGATGAAGACAGTGGAGACCATGAGGGACCCCAAAACTCTTATCAATCACTTGACTACTAACAAGGAGTTTGAGGTGAGATAACTTTTTTAGAATAATAGAGACCAGCTCTTGCCTCGGTTAAATCAATATTTTATAAGTTTCTCATGTGATTCTAAGATAAAATAAGTAGAGACGGAGATAAATCTATAATATGAAGCAAAACAGATTTAACATTCCAAATAAAATAAAGAATCTTCCATAAGCAATTTCGCTGTGTGTGAAGAGAGGTCCTATCAATTTTACTTATGAATTCTTATATTTTCCTTTCAGTTCAAAGTGGAGATGATTGACAGCATGTACCGACTTGCCAAGTACCGGTACGAGTGTGGTAACTACGTGGAGTCTGCTTCTTATCTCTACTTCTGCCAGCTTGTTATGTCTCCCACTGACAAGGTATGTAGTGTACTTTAGCTCTTCTCAAACGAAAATTAAGTCTAGCTGGATTTTCAAGTACTCATGTCTCCACTGCATAATAATGGTGGGCTGTGTAAATACTTATGTCTCAACTTATGTTAAGATAAGTTCATCCACAACTACTGCGCTAAGACATTAAAATATCAAGTTATAATTCTTACTAACTACTCCCACCGTTGTGGGTTTTTCTGCAAATAATGGCCTTTGTGCATTGACCTATTTATATGTAAAATCGTAGTAAACATCCATTTAGTCATCCTCACTAAAAAATAAAATGTAGTAGCAGAATAGGAATTTTGGATAAAGTATTTGAATTCGATTTTTTAATTACTTTGTTGCTAACAAAAAATGTTAACTTTTTTCTTAATATGTATCTATGAAATGTGTATTCTTGCCAGGAATGAAACAACATTATTATTATATAACAAACTTTAATTTCATTATATTCTATTTAACTGTTACGATACATACAGATGTGCACTTAATTTATACGCCACGTTATTATGCCTTGCCTTTATTACGCCATTATGCATTAATCGCATCCTGTAAAATAAAATCATATGTAGTTTATTATGTCAATCATCTAAGCTGGCTTTCTATTTAGTTATTTTTTAAAAAGGCCTTGAATTAGTGCAGTCGGCTAATAGTCTACAGACAATATAAATCATCACCAATGGTTTTAATAGCTATTGATACTTTCAAAAAAATCCAAACTATCCAAATATCAATAGCGAAATATCCCGAAAGAATTGGTCTTCGAAAAATTATATTTCATTTCTGCACGTTAAGCAGTGGGTCTCGGTTGTGTCAATCGTTGGACCATTTCGGAGGTCTTTAGGCAGTCTAAAAACTGCGACACCAGGGATGGCCGCTAAACTACTCAAAATGAATGAATGAATTTCGCCAAAAAATAAAAATTGCCACATTCCTTACTTAAATAAAATTGCCACATTTAAGTAAGGAATGTTCCTTACTTACGCTTTTATTGGCTATCGGAGAATTGCTTATAGGATGATACAGGGCCCTGTGGTTGTTCATATCGGTGACGGAGCTCCGGTACTGGCCGCAAAGCTCGCATTGGTACACCAGTATACCAAGCAACTGGATATTGTTCCCTAAAGTCGTAAGAGTTTTGGTGATGAAATGTCCAACTTTGTACCTGAAAATCACAATTTTCTTTATTTAACGCTTTACTGTTCACCCTTTTGAACAGTCTTCCAGTGGTTATTTTGTTATGTTATGCCCACATAATGTAGATACCCATATCTACGTTAAAATTCACCAAAATTGATTCAACGACTTAATCGTAAAAACTGAACAAACATGCAGTGCTTTCATACATATACCAAAAAATGCAACACGAATCATAGTCACCTATGATTGTACAATTGTTCATAACTCCTAAACTTGCGATCGCAAGCATTGCACAACAGCATCTTCGGCAAAGAAAAACAATATTTAGTCTTCATCCAAGGACACACAGCCCAATGTTGCTCCGCCATTTTGTACGACACAAAAGCAAGCCCGCAAGGATTGCATTCGTAGTTGTTTAACGTCGAATGTATTTTGGAGTGTCGCAAAAGTCTTGGTATACTTGTGAATACTTTTTCACAGAACTCGCATTGCAAGAGCAGTGAGGTTTTTATCTCCCTCACGGATTCAAATCGATCTGTAACCGTTTTACAACACTCGGCAGAGTGTTCTACAGCATGTTTCTTTTGAGGCCATATCTGGAAGCAGTGAATGCAAGTGAAGACGACTTGCCAGCGAGGCTGCACACCCACTATAGCGTGCCTCATCAAATAATGTCTCCTCAGACCGGTCTCATAAACGAAACATTTCCCGCAAACGTCGCAAGGATATGTTCGCATAGATTTTGAGCATATTATGTCCATTATTTCTTTCTTCTTCGTGTAGTTCAAAGCTCTATTCAATATGTGGATATTTTCCATTATCTTCGCGTTGTTCTCTTTGACCCTCTGGAGGCTGTGTTCCAGGGGATTCCAGATCTCTGAACTCTCACTCTGAATATCTTTCGTATTTAATTCCTCTTTACTTCTGTCATCTGATGAATTATCTACTGAAGCTGTGAAAGGCTTTATATTACTGTAATAATCAAGATACGTGTTTGTATCGACCAGCTCCTTGGCGCAAGAATCCAATTCAATTTTCTTCGATTCCTCTTCAGATACTATTTTTACCACTAACCGGGATGTTTTTTCGGTGTCGCTCTTTTTTTGCTGAATAATTCCTTCCATCCATTCTGTAAACGTGATATTAGATGCATTTTCTTCTGCTGGAATAATAACGTGTAAAGATTTAAAGTTTCTCCCATCCTCAAATTTATTGATCACCAACTTGGTTGTCATTTTTTTTAGTTAATAAATGACAACTGACCCCGTCAAAGAAAGTAGAGACAACAAATGTTACCGCGACGTTAGTCTTGAATAAAAAGGTTTTATACTTTGTCAATTTATTAAAACCTTCTTGGTTCGTAAGTGCTTCCTTTGATTTTATCTTCATCGATAATCGAACCCCATTACGAGTATATCAAGCTAGTGATCAAGCTGTATTCTCAAAGACTAACAATTACATAATATTATCAATTATTTTCAGAACTACCTCTCCGTGCTATGGGGTAAGCTTGCCAGCGAGATTTTGGTGCAGAACTGGGATAGTGCTCTCGAGGATTTGACTAAACTGCGCGAGTTTATCGACAATGGCGGCGCCGGCGCTACCGCCAACAACATGCAAGCGCTGCAGCAGCGCACGTGGCTTGTCCACTGGTCGCTGTTTGTGTTCTTCAACCACGTCAAGGGGAGGGACCTTATCATTGAGATGTTCTTGTACAAGCCATTGTGAGTAAACAGAGGGATCGGTAGTCAATTTCGTATGTAGTTGTTTTTTTATTTTTAAGTTAGATCGAGTCTCTAATTTCAAAGCTATTTGACCATTAGCAATATTGAACATTATTTGTGTCTTCCCCAGAACGACAAGGGTTACAAGTCAAATTAATAAAAAATAAATGCATTATTTGAGCCATGAGTTCCACTCTCTTCCACTCTTAGCGGTTATTATTTGACTCGAGTCTAATATTATTTTTGTTACTCAATTTAGGTACCTAAACGCCATTCAAACCATGTGCCCACACATCCTGAGGTACTTGGCGACCGCTGTCATCATCAACAGATCCAGAAGAAACGCCCTCAAGGATTTGGTCAAGGTTATACAACAGGAAGCGTATACTTACAGGTGGGTAGTTCCTTTCTTTAACATACCAGTCTGAGATGTGTCACAGACAGCGACCGCAGCCTTCTCTTATATTGAGACTACTTAAGCATAGATCACATTTCGTGAAAAAGTCTTTATTTCAATGAGCCAACATCTTTTAAAGGCAATGTAAATTATGCTTAAGCTGAGTAGCAGAGTACAAACCTGCTCCAAAATTAGCCAAATATCTATACAATACTCATTATTTCCAGAGACCCAATCACAGAGTTCATTGAGCATCTGTACGTGAACTTCGACTTCGAGGCGGCTCGTAGGAAGCTGAACCAGTGCCAGGCGGTGCTGCTCACTGACTTCTTCCTCATCGCTTGCCTTGAGGAGTTCGTGGAGAACGCGAGACTCATGATCTTCGAAACCTTCTGTCGTATACACCAAGTGATCAGCATTGGGTAAGTTTTGTGATGAATGGTTTAAATATTGAACTAGTTCACTGTAAGAGGTGTCGATAATAGCTTGAATTAGATAAGATGTATTGGGTTAAACTGTTAAAGACGCCATTTCCACGTGCAAATAATATTAACGTTATTTGAAGAAATGTGGCATTTAATGGGCCAGCTTTGTTATCATTTCTTAAGTTGTGTTAAAAATATTTTACTAGCTTAATTCCTGCATCAAAATAACTTCAAGCATAGCTTTCTATAAAACAGTGCATTGTTTAATATAAAGTGTAATGAACCTTGTACTTGCAGTATGTTAGCCGAGAACCTGAACATGCAGCCTGATGAAGCTGAATGCTGGATCGTGAACCTTATCAGAAATGCTCGTTTGGACGCCAAGATCGACTCGAAACTCGGCCACGTTGTGATGGGGGCGCAGCCGCTGTCCCCATACCAACAACTTGTTGAGAGAATTGACTCACTCGCCGTACGCTCGGAAGCCCTTACTTCATTGGTAGAACGTAAACAGAAAACTCGCAATCAAGATGTAAGTTAATCTTTACTTAGATAACAATGTGTGCTATAAGGCAATACATTTTAGATAACACATTGCTGGTTGAATCTACACACAAATGGCGGAAATTGAAGAGTCCTTAGATCAACAAATAGGCTATAGTACCTATATTTATTTGGAATATACAATACCAATCTAGGACACAAACCTTTCATATATCTGTAAGGTAAATTAAATAATTATATTTTGTTTCAGATCCGTTGGGGAGCCCAAGAGTTTTAAGAGCAATCCATATAGTGATATTTTATAAATAATGTCGCAAACATTCTGTATCTTCAGTTGTATCTTCATTAATGCAATGGAGTTTGTATTAAAATTAATATGTATTTATAAGGGTCATTTGTTTTATTTGTTACTAGCAGCGCCCCGCGGTTTTACCCGCGTTGTACCCGTTCCCGTAGGAATTTCGGGATGAAAAATAGCCTATAACCTTCCCGTTGAATGTGGCTATCTATTACAAAAAGAATTATTCAAATCGGTTCAGTAGTTTCTGAGATTAGCGCGTTTAAACAAACAAACAAACAAACAAACAAACAAACAAACAAACAAACAAACAAACAAACAAAACAAACTCTTCAGCTTTATAATATTAGTATAGATTGCTAGTTGCTAATGATATAGGTACTGCAGAGAATATACCATAAAGAAGGGGTCCATGATATATTAACAGGAAGTTTCTTGTTAGTTTCAATTTAGTTGTTTGATGCTTGATACTAAATTGAAGTACAAATTGAATAATGTATCAATGTAAACAAAGATGATACTTTATAAATAAATTTATTGAACTCCGCTCTACTTAAACATGACTAATCATCTACAGGTTTAATAGTAATAAATCTAGACAATATAAACGCAACCAATATTGTTGACAAGACAAAGAAGAAGACAAATATGTAGAATGTGTCTTCAGAGAATATGTCTGTGAAAGCTGGAATATGGTTGTATAGTTCTTCAACAACATGGAGGTTGCCCTTTGCTCTTCCCATGATTACTTCTTCCTCGTCTTCTTCTCCGACTTTGTTTTTACCGTAGATACTGGTTGTTCAACTGGAGCTAGTGTTGTGATGTGTTTGTTGAGTAACTGCAGTAGTTCCAGACAAGTTAGGTTCCCGCTTTTAAATGTAACTTTGTTTATTTTGGCTGATTCTGGAACAAATGTAAATCTAAAGTAATCACAGATCAATTTAATAATCAAATCTTTGAGTAATCTAAGACAGTTTTTACAATTACCTGCAATGGCTGGAACAATAGAAACTTCAACTATAGGATCACTGCGATCACACACAATCTCAGTTTTTAATGAACAGTTAGGATTTGTTAAGCTAATCTTTGGTGCACTTATATAGTGTAGAAAGTTCCTGAAAAAAGATATACAGCAATTAGATTTCAGTGGATTTAGTATTTAAAAACGAAATATTACCACAGAAAGCAGGTACCAGAACTTTCTTTAGTTTGGGAATACAATTTATTTTTAGATTTATTATAGCCTGCTTTTATATTTACTAACCTTGTGTGAGTTACATTATCACTAAAAGGATCGAATTTTACAGTAATTCTCTTGGCCGCTTTTAAATTAACAAGCTTTAGCTGTTTCCCGATTGCTGAAACTACCCCTCCGGATCTCCTTAGTGTTCCACTGAAAGGAATTGACATAATGCTTCAAGGGAATAAAATAAATCGATAAATTTAGAACTCGCTGTCCATCCAATACAAACATTCAAAATAACCTAAAAAATTTCTTTGTTTCTCTCACTGTGACACTGACTTACCAGTCTTGATTGTCAATGATTTTGAGGTTAGTATTTATTAAATCCATGGAGTATTGATTTTAGATGAAGCCATTATAAAAAAAACTTCAATAGGTCTTCAGTCAGTTTACGAGATTGTACGAGGCCTTTTGCCATGTTTTTATTGCAGAGATCAATTTTTATTTTTAAATTGTTATAATTTATAATATGAAATTTTGTCACGATTAATGTAATATGTAGAATAATGTATTCCAGAGTATTGTTATATCTCTCTTTTTATGTGTACGCAATATGGTAACGGGAACTTACCGTACGTTCACACGGAGACATGTTTTCCCGAATCTTATTTTTATCGGATCTGGAAAAACGAGATCCAGACACCATCGTTTTTAAGCAATGTTACAAAGACGATCAACATTTGGTGCCTTTACAACTCTAATGCAGCAGTTAAGAAATGATCCACATTTTTTTTACTACTTTAGAATGACTATACCTACATTTGATAATCTTTTGAAAAAAGTGGGAAAAACCCCCACACACAAAAAGACACCCCTCCTTCTCGCTGGTGCGACCCGACACGCTCGGTTTCCAGATCCGAAAAAAAACCGAATCTGCCCTGCGCTGCGTGTATCATGTGAACGCATGTATTGAATGAGCGAGCTGTACCACCGGATCTGACATTTTCCAGTAAAACCGAATCAGTTTGTAGTCGCAAAATCGGATGTCAACTTTATCAAGATTCGGTTTTTTGCCGTGTTTTGAAACCTAATGCACGTGTGAACTCATCCATTGAAATATTGTTGTCACTAAACCGAATCCGGCAAAAAACAAAACAGATTCGGTAGAGAAACACTCGACGCCCGCCGTGTGAACGGGCAGGTAATTCCACAGAGAACATCTTTATTATAAAAATGAATCGTTGAATCTGTTGCTAAGCGCATAACTTCAGAACGACTGCATCAAATTGGATGATTCTTTTTTTTATTGTGTTCCTTATTGTCAGGACAAGGTTTTTATATAAGAAAAATAAGGAATAAAAATCTCAAAATTCCCACGGGAACGGGGGGGGCTGCGGGTGAAACCGCGGGGCACAGCTAGTTGTAAATAAGAACAAGTTGGTAACTTAAAATAGTTTATTTACACTTATTGATAACTATACGTTTGTCGTTTCGTGTTCTCTTTTCAAATAAAAAAATAACGATAAGTAATTGACTACTTATTTTAAAATTTCTCAACATACAAATTATAACATTTTTTTTTTGTATATTTTCTCAGTGAGTAAATCATAAACTAACATTTCATATTTATGCAAAATACATAACTTTCTTAGTAATAGCATGTACTTTAATGGCCCTCTCCATAGCGACGACGGTGCGGTCCTCGGAGCTCACGGACTGGTGGCTGCCCTCGCCCGAGTCGTGCTCCTTCTCCACGAGGTGGTACCGCGCGCGGAACGCCACCAGGTGCGCGTAGTACGCGGGCGCCGGGATGGACACGGAGCGCGTGCAGCGCACGTACGTGTGGCACAGCTGGTACGTGAGGCACTGCAGCTCGTCCGACCCGAAGTGGTTGTCGTCCCACAGCACGTGGTAGTGCGACGGCCGCGACGTGCCCTGGATGCCCTGGTGGCTGCACAGGTAGAAGTCGAACTCCGTGGGGTGCGTGATGCCCAGGTCCACGGTCGTGCCCGCCGGGATGTTGCCCGACTTGCCCGACTGCTCCTTCTTGTCGGCGCAGAACAGTCGCGTGTGGTGACGCTTCTGAACTGCGATGAATGTCACTCCAGGTTTGTAGTCTGCTTCGAGCTACAACAAAACGTTATTATCAGAACAGAATACATAAAGTTTTGAAAACCACAAATTGAATAAAATGGTCCTTACTGCTAAACAAGCTTCTCTGATGGCGATAAGTTCATATTGAAGCACATGTTGGAATTGGCCTTCCGAGATTCCAACTCGATACACAATGATGCGATAAGGTTTGAACCCGCCGGTACTTTTATAGAACATCATGAGCAGCTCCTTGACCATACTACTCATATCCTGGACGGTATCTTGTCTGGAATATGAATTACTAAATTTAAATTGGTAGATGAGTTATTTTAAAAATATTTCAAGTTTTTTAGTAGACAAAATGACACTTGAACACACCTGTGTTGTTGCACGCGCACGGTGGCGGCGTAGCGCGAGGGGTGCGCGTCCATGGAGCCGACGACGGCCGCGATGGAGGGCTTCTTGTTGTCGCCGGCGGGCGGGTGCGTCACGTCCACGCCCAGGAAGATGACGGGCTCGTTGAACACCTGCGACACGACGCGACACGTCACACACCACTCACCAGTCTCACCACGCACTGCGCGCGACACCACACACACTCGACACGCACCTTGGGCCGCAGCGACGGCACCAGGATCGAGTTGATGCCGCCCAGCTTCACGTTGATCTTCAGGCACAGGTTGCTCAGCGTCTGCGGCGACGTCTTGTTCACGTTCTTGGCCTGCACGCACTGCGTCGCCATGCCCAGCACCGTGTCGCCGACGCGCTTCACCTCGGCTGCGGACAGGGAGTCAGTCAGCCACTTGCTCGGGCAGTCAGTCTGTAGTCTGTCAGTCAGTCTGTCGCTCAGTCCCAGCTCACCGTAGACGGGCGTCTTGCCCGGCAGCACCACCACCACCAGCTGCAGCTGCACGAACGTGGACTTGAGGTACTTGAACATCGGCTCCACCTGGTCGGGGCCCGTCGCGTACTTGCAGAAGCACGGCTGACCGATTATCGGCATGCCCGCGTCGTTCGATATCCTCTGCAGTTGTTGGGTGAAATTCCTAAGCAAAGTAAAGTATGGCCATAAGTAAAATATGGCCATAGTCAGCCATACTAACCAAATAAGGGAGAGATAAAATAGAGAATAAATGAAGTCATTAATACTTGAGAGCTTCATCCTTGACAGTTCTTTGTGGTGCGAAGCAAGCAATAGCCCACACGCGAATCTCGACTCCCATGAAGAATTGTTTGCCGCGCATGTCCCAGACACCATGATTCGGTAGAGCCTGCTGAACAATTTGTACTTTTTACCACAACATTCATGGCATCATAGTTTTGAAAGGAACTACTTTAAAACCAATATATTACCTGTCCTCCGAGAGACGAGACGCGTCCGCCGTACTGTAGTTTGGGTGAGGGTAGCACTCGACCGCGCACTTCCATCATGTTATTTGATATCGCGAGCCCGAACTCCTTCACATACAGATCCGAGTTAAAGTTGGCGCGGCGGACGAGGTTGTTGATCTCGCGTTCCCTGGAGAGGATACAAACAGTAGAGTGTTGCATTCAGTCATTGAGTGGTGTGCATGGAATGTAGTGTAGAGCGTACCGGTCGGGGGCGGAGCGCGCCGTGGCCTTGATCATGGTGGACGTCTGCATGTCGGTGAGCTTCTTGATGCAGCGCTGGCCCGGCACGATGTTGCACACCTCCAGCGGCAGGTACGTGTGCTTGTGCTCCTGCCCCACTTGCAGGCACGGCAGGTGCGGGTATCTTAACTTCATCCTATATTTCTCTAAGAAGTATTTCGCTACTGTACATTCGATTGTTTGTCCGTTTTCCAGCTGAAGTGGAAATCTGTAACCAAATATTATAACTCAGTTGAAACTCCACTGACTTTACTCGTTACTGAAAGAAAGGATTAAATGTACGATACTTACGATTGCATTTGGGCGGGTCTTCTGGTCACATTACAAACTCTGTATTTCCTCTTCATGGAACCACAGTGCGTTATTTCTATTTTAAGTCCTTTTATCTCCTTTGTGAATTTGACTCTCTGAGAGTCAGTCAGTGGTTTTCTTTGTTCATTTATATCTCTTATGTCTAACACTTCACACATGAACTCTATAACTGGTTGAGCTTTGTAGAAGGCAGTTGCAGACACTGAAATAAAATATCATTTCGGTTTACGCCAGTGTACTATTAGACCTCATCACCAAAAAATGTGTCCATGCCTTCATTTTCAATAAGATATAATGACTGGACCACCACAACCAGACTACCAGATTATTGAAATACATTACCATCAATATTGAGCATCATCTTCCACTGGCTGGGTCGCACAGACTGATGGAAACCGAACCACACCTCCCGACCACCTCCGAGCGGGTGATAATATCCTTCAGGGGAGGAGAAGAACGATCTTCCTACGGGAGTATATATCATGGACGGGAGATGTCTCATGACGACATCCAGCGCAAGAACAGGGTCGTGGGGAATCTGCCTGGTTCTGCCTTCTAATGCCTCTTCTAGGGCTGAGAATGATACCTGTTAATTGAGGAGATATTCATGTCATAAGTAGTCTTAGTGGACGTTAGTGTTGAGAGCTGAAGGGCGGCCCAAGCAAAGTGCATTTCAAATGTTAAATGTGTACGGCTGTACAAATGTTATGATTCAGCAATTTAAAATGTAGCGCGAGGTTCAGACTCGGCGCTCGGCCAGTTACTGCGCACTGGCCACGTCGTAAACATCTCCTTATATTAATTGTGAATTACGGAATAAACTTATTGTGTTAAATATTAATAATAGTTATTTTATTTGATTGTGAGGCCGTGGCAGTAACTCCCAGTGTATTAGGATCCCCACACTCCACACAGTAAATAACGTGCACACTTTGATTTCGATACACGCAGTAGTTTATTAATCTTAATTGATTATCGATAAGGCATAGACTTAACAGTGGTGACCCCGAACGTTTCACAGTTCTATAGATTGCAAAGTGTGCTGTAATTACGGGTGTTGGGATTCAAGTAGTACACTGGTTAGAATAACGCATAATTAAGTGAATAGAGACAATAAGTGTACTGTGTAGTGATGTTCCAAACACCGCAGAAGATGAAGAACAACGAAAGTAATGTGACCGCACCGGAGGCAGGTATGTCGACTCCAAGTATAAGTAGTAATGTTGAATTATCTGCAATCAGCGTACAATCACGGCTGCCGGAGTTTTGGGCGGAAATGCCGCGCCTATGGTTTGCCCAAATAGAAAGCATTCTCAGGTCACAAAAACAAGGTGATGAGACAAAATATGATTTAGTTGTGGCCAAGCTGGGCCGTGACGCTCTACAACAAGTGAGTGACATATTGAATAATCCGCCGGATAGTGGTAGATACCAAGCAATAAAAGAACGACTGTTACATGTATACGAAGAGAGTGCTGAACGACAGTTCCAAAAGTTAGTTAGCGAGCTAGAGTTGGGAACACAAAAGCCATCTCAACTCCTAAGGCGTATGCGAGAGTTAGGAAGAAATGCTCAGACATCGGAGCAAACTCTGCATAGTTTATGGGTCTCTCGGTTGCCAGCGGCTATACGAGCAGTGCTGATCGTCAGCCAGGACCAGTCGCTCGAGAACTTAGCAAATATTGCGGATAAGATCAACGAAAACATCAGAGGAAATGAAATAGCGGCAGTAAGCACAGCACCAGGCAGCGGTAACCAACTTCCGGTGAGTGAGATTATGGCACAACTAAGTAAATTAAATCTTGAAGTAGCATCACTGCGCGAGGAAGTAAGGGAGCATCGCCGCAGCGGTTCTCGCGGACGAGAAAATAGCAGGGGGCGATATAGGTCAAGATCGAGATCATCAACGGATCCGGACTGGCTGTGCAGGTGGCATTATCGGTACAGATCGAAAGCGAACAAGTGTGAGAAGCCCTGTGCATGGAGGCCGTCGGAAAACTAGAGTCGGTGCAATCAACTATGGCGATGGGTTTTGTACCGGGAATCAATCATCGTCTTAAGATATACGATAAAGAAAATAAGTTACAATTTTTAGTGGATACGGGAGCGAACGTATCTGTTATTCCGGCAACACAGAAACAAAAATTGTTAAAAGCGCATACGGACTATAAGTTATATGCGGCTAACAGTAGTGAAATAAATACATATGGTTCGAAAACGTTGTATATAAATTTAGGGCTACGGCGCACATATCGCTGGACGTTTGTAATTGCGGATGTTAGTCAGCCGATATTAGGTGCGGATTTTTTGGAACATCACGCATTAGTAGTAGATTTAAGTGCGCGTAAATTAGTGGATAAGCTGACAAATTTACTAACGTTGGGTAGCATAACCACGAGTGATCAGCCATCTATTACAACAATAAATACTAATCATCCATTTGTAGACCTGTTGGCGGAATTTCCTGAAATAACTAAACCGGTATCATTTAAGGGTATGGACCGTGTTTCCGAGAATGATGTGTACCATCATATCGAAACCACGGGACCTCCAGTTCATGCAAAGGCACGTCCACTGCCACCAGATAGGTACCATAGGGTTAAACAAGAATTTAAGTTGATGCAGGATCTAGGAATTTGCAGACCCTCAAAAAGCGAGTGGGCCAGCCCGTTGCACGTGGTGGCGAAGAAGAACGGGGACATCCGACCAGTGGGTGATTACAGGCGACTGAACGCGATCACAAAGCCGGACCGTTACCCCGTGCCAAGACTGCATGATTTCACCTACATACTTTCAGGTAAGACAATTTTTTCTAAAATAGATATTAATAAAGCATATCATTTTGTTAAAATCGCACCTGAAGATATTGAGAAAACAGCGGTAATAACTCCTTTCGGACTTTTTGAATTTGTAAGATTAAATTTCGGTTTGAAAACAGCAAGTCAAACGTTCCAACGTTTCATGACTAATACAGTGCTTGAAGGGCTAGATTTCCTATTTAATTTTATAGATGACGTCATTGTGGCAACTTCAGGAACAATGGAAGATCACAAAGAGCATTTGCGTAAGGTATTTGACCGTTTTTCAAAGTTTGGTATAACGATAAATATGGGAAAATGTGAATTTGGTAAAGAGAGCATTGAATTTTTAGGATATCAAGTTTCTGCTGAGGGCATACGACCTCTAGATGATAAGGTGAAGGCTATCACAGAGTATCCTCGGCCAGAAACAATTGAACAACTAAGACGATTTTTGGGGATGATTAATTTTTACAGGGCTAGTATACCCCATGCAGCGGCTCACCAATCATTATTAAATGATTATCTAAAAGGAGCAAAAAAGAAAGATAAAACAAAAGTCGCATGGACACCAGAGTCAAACGAGGCGTTTGAGCAGTGTAAAAGAAAGCTAGGAGACAGTGTAATGTTATCTCATCCAGTCAGTAACGTTCCCTTATCGCTATTTTCAGACGCATCGGACACGTGTGCGGGGGCAGCTCTCCACCAGTTGGTAGACAGTAAGTGGTTACCTTTAGGTTATTTTTCTAAAAAATTTACTAAGGCTGAACAAAAGTATTCCACGTATGATAGGGAGCTGACGGCAATCTATTTAGCTATGAAACATTTTAGGTATATGTATGAAGGGAGGGAATTAATAGTTTTTACTGATCACAAACCGTTAACATTTGCATTTAATAAAATTGAAACAAATAGTGAAACGCCAAGACGTACTAGGCAATTATTATTCATTAGTGAGTTCACAACAGACATCCGGTACGTAGAAGCAAATAATAACGCGTCAGCGGACGCATTTTCAAGAATTGAAACCATACACTGTCCAACAACGCTAGATTACGCGGAATTAGCAACGGCACAAGAATGTGATGACGAGTTAGTAGATTTATTGAACGGAAATAACAATAGTGTTACATTACAAAAGATTTTCTTGCCTAACTATGATAAGCCAATTTATTGTGAAAATAGGTTAAATACGTGTAGACCGTATTTACCTAAAAAATTCAGACAAATAGGTTTTCATTCTGTGCATGATGTAAGTCATCCAGGTATCAGATCGACTCGTAAATTGGTAGCAAAACGTTTTTTTTGGCCAGGGTTAAACAAAGATGTAAGCCAATGGGCAAAGACGTGTTTAAGATGTCAAAAAGCAAAAATAGGTAGACACACAGTATCAGAACTACAGCAATTTCCTAATGCTGATCGGTTAAGTCATATTCATATAGATATAGTAGGTCCTTTACCGACATGTAAAAATGGCAACAGGTACTTGGTAACAATGATAGACAGATTTACGAGATGGCCGGAAGCTGTGCCAGTGACTGAAATAACGGCAGAAATAGTAGCTAGAGTATTTTATGAATCATGGATATGTCGATATGGAAATGCTTTTAAAATAACAACAGACCAGGGTAGGCAGTTTGAAAGCAATCTTTTTGAACAATTGTTAAAATTAATGGGTATTAAAAGGATAAGGTGTACTCCTTATCACCCTCAGAGCAACGGACTTCTCGAACGATGGCATAGGTCTTTAAAGCAGGCATTAATGGCTAGGTTATCGTCCAATAGTGAATGGTGTGACGAACTACCAACGATTTTATTGGGTTTACGTACAGCAGGAAGAAGCGATAATGGCGTGAGCCCCGCGGAATACTTGTATGGTCAAAACATTCGCTTACCTGGAGACTTTTATGACGTCTCAGATAAGCGACTGAGTGAAGGAAGCACATTTCTAGAGGAGTTGAGATACAATATAAGTAAGTTAAAACCAGTATCAACAGTACCGCGCAGCTCACGGGCATTATTTGTGCATGACGAATTGCAAACATGCGAACAAGTATTTATTCGTAATGACAAAGTAAGCAGACCATTGGTACCACCTTATGAGGGCCCTTACCGAGTAATAAATAGAAATAACAAAGTTTTTACAGTTCAATTGCCAAACAGAACTATTAATGTGTCAATTGATCGGTTAAAGCCAGCTTTTATAATAAATTACGATAGTAAAAACGTAATAGACAGTGGGCATGATACCAGCGTTAGTAAAGATGTAATCGTAGCAAGTAAGCCTAGCATAAGTTCAAGTTTTAGTGGTAAAACAACAAGAAGTGGCCGTCTTGTAAAGCCACCAGTAAGATTTAATGTGTAGAATTGCATAGTCAATTTAATAAATTGATAAAATAAACATATGTTATGATATTTAATATTAAGTACATTATATACATATTGCAAAATAAGAATTGTCATGAAAGTAGATCCGGAATAAGCAACCTACATATAAGTTGCAATAATGCAATTAAATGTTCATTGTAAGTCGATTTTATGGTCACATTATATTGTTGTTCACCACTTGGGTGAGAGTTTAATCATTAACAGAGCAATTAAACAGTCAAATTATTATAACAATGGGTAAATCGTATAGCAAAAATGAAGAGATAATAATAGCACAGAACGGTGCTAACCAACTTGACTTTACAAACATCGAAAGCCATGTGAAAATGTACGGAATAATTGTTTTGGTGATTGGGCTATTCATTTTGGTAATTATCTTGTGTAAATGTTGTGTAAAGTGTCGTTCGATCAGTAAAAAATGGATGGATAAAAATATGGTGAAGTCTATTAAAAAGTTCCAAGAAACTCAAATGCAACAAGTTTAAGGTACAAGGTTCAAGCAAGCTAGCAGTGACGTCAACCAACCTACAGCGAAATACGATTCACGGAAGTGTTATCGGTATAGAGTGTTCACAAGTAGCTTGCTTTAATATTGTTTTATATCAATGTAATGATAGGGTGACCATAATTTTTGTGTTTTGTTTCTGAAGAATAATTGCTCAGTACGGTGACCATAAAATCAATATATAATTCTTAAAAAAATACTGTAATTATAAAAAAAATGTATATTGTTAAATGTTTATTTTTTTTTTTTATATTGTTAAATGTTTTATTTTTTTTATTATGTTAAATGTTTCATTATTTACCAAATTTTGGAAAAATTTGGGGGGATGTAGTGTACGGCTGTACAAATGTTATGATTCAGCAATTTAAAATGTAGCGCGAGGTTCAGACTCGGCGCTCGGCCAGTTACTGCGCACTGGCCACGTCGTAAACATCTCCTTATATTAATTGTGAATTACGGAATAAACTTATTGTGTTAAATATTAATAATAGTTATTTTATTTGATTGTGAGGCCGTGGCAGTAACTCCCAGTGTATTAGGATCCCCACACTCCACACAGTAAATAACGTGCACACTTTGATTTCGATACACGCAGTAGTTTATTAATCTTAATTGATTATCGATAAGGCATAGACTTAACAAATGTAAAAATAAGTACATGTCTTGAATGGCACCAAATGGAGTAGAGGCAACAGGGTTGTTTTTCCGCCCCGGCGGACCGTCAAATGTCGATTCTAACACATGCATTTTTGAGCAGGACTCATTATAAACAGATCATTTCTTTCACTAAAAAGGAAATGTTTTCTTTTCTGAGTTGTTTTACCATAATTAACCTATAAGGCTTTCCTATAGCTACAATCTTTTTCTTTTTAAGGGAGATATAACATTTTATGGCCGACTTTACAACCAAAGCTTTCATTTCATTCTTTCCCTACAAACATTTTTACTCTACAAAAGCTATTTGTATTGGTGGTTGCCATATTTGTTTACACTTTGGGAATCATTAGATTGTATAGTGCCTGAATCTTTAGATTGTATATTGTATAGTACCTGTGACATCCACTTTATGGTGACTCTGAACACCCGATCCTTGCCTTCTCCAGGCAATGTGACTTCCAGCTCCAACCGATCCCCGCCAATGGGCAACGGGTCTCTTGTGTACATATTGTTCCTCCCATCAAACACTGGCTTGAGTCCACCAAAATATTTGCTATTCCTGTCCACCATAGTCTCAACTATATCTCTGTTGACCTGGAATAATATAGAAGGTTTTACAATAGAGTTTTGTTCATTCCTTTTATTGGTTTTTTTAAACCCTCAGAATAGAGTGTTAGTAATGAGCTGATAAAAAAAATACACTCGTGAGCAAAAAAATCGACTCAGAACGCACACTCGCGGTTAAAAAATCCTAGCAAAAAAGCTTTCATTCAATTTCTGATTTTAACATCGCAAAGCGGTTAGTTTTAGCTTCTAGTCCTCTTCTGTCGCTACCATGCAAGCACACTCTGCTTTCATCTGAGAAGAGAACGGAGCTCCACTGTTCGTCAGTCCAATCTATGTGTTCTCTGGCAAATCGTAGGCGGGCTGCTCGATGGGCTGGGGTTAATTTGGGGCCAGTAGCTGGCCTTTTTGACTCAAGGCTAGCTGCCTTCAGTCGTCTTCTGACTGTCCAGCCACTCACAGCCACTCCTCGCGTTTCTCGGAGCTCTTTTTGGACTTGAACGCCAGTGAGGGCCCGATTTCTCAGCGATGTGCTGACAATGAATCGGTCATCTCTCTCCGATGTGCACCTTTTTCTTCCGGAATCGCGTCTTCGGTTAAAGTTTCCAGTCTCTTGGTAACGACGATAAACTCTGGAAACAGCAGACTGGCTCATGTTTAGCGCACATGCCACTTCACGCTGATTCTGGCCTTGTCGCAATAGGGTGACCGCTTGAGCAGCTTTTTCACTTGTTGTGTCCATTTTCAGGTAGAATTCTTGTTTGTTGTTATCGGAGATGTGTATCGGTTGACGTTTGACGGTTAACTGATAAGGGTGGGTCAGGTAAATAACCTTTTATATGGGTCAGTAACCCTTAATAAGCACTATTGTAAACGAGCGTAAAAAGGGTAGTTACTGAAAACAACATATTGTTGGGTTGTGTGAGCAAGAAACATTACAATATTTTATATCATTTTGAAGCTAACACTAGCAGCTTTTAGATTTTACAAAGAAAAAAATATTTTTGCTTTCAGTTTTTTTGCCATTGACTTTTGAATGCAGGTGTGTCGCCTGAGTCGATTTTTTTGCTCACGAGTGTATATTATGCTGACAAATAATATTTCAATCTAGACGTTACTGTTAGCTAGCAGTAGTTTAAGACCTACTACAGGGCAAAAACCTAGTAACAAAAATAAATCAATTGCATCATGATATTTTCAACATAATGAAGAATGTATAAAAAAAATTAAACAATATTTTATGCACTCTTAACATTCATATCAGATTAATAATATAAACATCCATTAACATTTTAAACCAAAACTATTGAAAGCATATGCAGGTAATGAAAACTTAATGCCATAAGATAATATTTATAACAAATGCATACTTTTCTAGGACATTTATCAGGTTGTATGAGTACTTCATAATGATGAACAAAACCTCTCGGCATAGATATTTGAAAGTGGTTGGCTCGGAGAGTGATGTGTCTTCCTTCATGACCTATGTCAGGTCTGCGAGGGGATGGCAGGTTCGTGAGGTTCAGTGGGGGCACGGCAGTGGGTGAGACCAGTGCCATCGAGTCCCCAAGCCCCGTCGGGGTCCCAACTGTGAGTGCCCCAGCATTTGTTCCTACAGCTGCAATCATGGCTCCTGTGGTGCATCCAGCAGTGCTTACAGCCCCTGCGACGCCCACACCACCACATGTTTCACCTGATGGAGCTAGAATCACCAATATTCAACGGTTATAATAAGGCCTTGACCTATCATTCAAATTTGTTATCAGTAAACTTCAATTTTAGTACTTTCAATTTCTCCACAAAAAAATTGTATTAGAGAGCTGCCCTACTTTTAAAAATAAATCTTCAAAGTCAGTGATCATTAGTAGGTATATTGGCACAGTAAGTAGTCTATTTGATATAAAGAAACCCTGTTCGAAGACCGTTCAAATAATGTACCTACCACAACATTCTTATTTAGGTCAATTTGCAGGTAGCATCACGAAACACTTGTATGTCTAAAGTAGGTCTCACTCAGTATCATTATCCGAATATTTCACTCACGTACGTTTGTCAGGAAGCTTTTTCCACTCACCTTGTCCAACAGGAAACATTTTGAAGAAAGTGAATTATTCCTCGCATGCAATGAAACTTTATTGCACTTGGGGCAACAATTATTTGTTTATATCAAAGCAATAAGATACAAATAGGATACATAGTGTAACTTTTTCAAACAAACAAAGACTTTGCTTGCTTGTATTTCACCAATCCAAGTAAGTTGACTGGTTGACTTTATGACGGGCCTAGTATTGAGTTGAATGCACAGGTTGAATGAACGGCAATAGCGAAAGAAAATACCAAATGACATTGATTGAATAACTAATGACCTGACACTGACGTAATAAAAAGTGCAGTAGGTCGCTACGCTTCCCAAAGTTTCCCTAATGACCCCATTTAGGAATAAAATTGACACTGGCAGTAAATTGTTATCAAGCAAGGGATTCATTTATTATCTGTTTCGGTCAACCACAGATAATTAATAACTAATTGACAACACTCAAATCTGTAGTTGAAGCCAGATAAGTGTGTGCAAGGCTGGCGCTACTGCAGAGTATTCGGCTGCTCTGAAATACGTACAATTAGTTCCAGCCATTGCCGTAGACAGAATTATCTGGCACAGGCCTACATTTTATGTATTTTTGCTACTCTTTGCTCTTTGATGCTATTTGACAAGCACGTATCTATCACATCACGCACGATACGATTCACAAAAATTTTGTGAGTGGGTTATGTGTTGTTTCGTTGATTTTTTAGTTGATTTTTATAGTATTATCAAAAATCAACGAAACAATTACTAATTTACCATGTTCCCCAGTGGCCAAGGTGAGACTTACATACCTCTCTTTACAGTTTATTGTTTTGACGACACGAGCTATCGCAAGTGGTGTACATGCATTTGATTGTAGTTTACCTGCTCGCAAATATTCCAATTGTTATGCTAAATTGTAACTGAAATATCTAACCACATAATCATCCACTTTCACCGTTGTTTATTTCCAAGGAACACTTTTATGTGATCCAAAGGAATATCAAAGGCTATTGTCAATACTATAGCAATCTTAGCTTGTATATTTATATATTTGGTGATAAAGGGAGCAAATTATGTTGCTTACACTATATTTACTAGATAGTAAAATATTTGTTTATTTAATATGATCTACAAAACCAAATAGAATTTAGATCTTATAATATTTCTGAACTTACTAAGGTAATACTTGTAAAGGTTTCTGTTTTCTGTGGATTGCTTCTATATTATGTTAAAAGTTGTCGTTTTGTTTTAGCTTCGTCTGGGGAAACTAGCAGTAGTAGTGTGGGAGTGGCTGGAGCAGTTACTACGGGAGCATGCACCACTGGGGGTGCACTCGGTGCACCCACCCCTGCCCCAAACACGGGCACATTGACTAGTGCAGTGGCAGTGGGTGGTACAGGAGCTATGGCCCTAGTGTCACCTGTTGTTGCTCCCCCACCGGACCTGCCCATCCTCACGTGCCCGCGACGTCCCAACCTCGGCCATGAAGGGAGACCTATCATGCTCCGTGCCAATCATTTCCAAATATCTATGCCTAGAGGATTTGTTCATCATTATGATGTCAGTATACAACCTGATAAATGTCCAAGAAAGGTAAGGAAAATATAATACTTTGTAATTACATTTTATTATTTAAAACACAAAATATACACTTAGAATTGTTACGATAATAATTTATTTCACATTTCAGGTTAATAGAGAAATTGTAGAATGCATGGTGCATAGTTACAATAAAATATTTGGAGCTATAAAACCTGTGTTTGATGGGAGAAATAATTTATACACAAGAGATCCGCTGCCTATTGGTAATGATAGAGTGGACTTGGAAGTTACTCTGCCTGGTGAAGGAAAGGACAGGGTGTTTCGTGTTGCTATCAAATGGGTTGCCCAGGTATGTGAAATTCAGTAAAGTAAGAAAGCTCATTTAATTATTATAAGTGACAATATCTCAACCTACCATGTCATAATATTGTGGAAAGAAAGGTTTCTGGGACTATGTTCGTGCTAATTATCCTCAAAAACTAAAACTCAGCAAAGGTAATAGTAATATGTAATAGGGATATTGTTTTAAGGAAAATTAAAACAAACAGATGTATTTAGCAAAGTCTTCCCTTTACATAATTATTTGTAGCTACTGTAGCTCTAATTTAAATTTAATTCTGTTACCTTCAGGTATCATTGTTTGCTCTGGAAGAGGCTTTAGAGGGCAGAACAAGACAGATTCCTCATGATGCTATTCTGGCACTTGATGTTGTCATGAGACATCTCCCGTCTATGATGTACACTCCCGTAGGAAGATCGTTCTTCTCCTCCCCTGAAGGATATTATCACCCGCTCGGTGGTGGTCGGGAGGTGTGGTTCGGTTTCCATCAGTCTGTGCGACCCAGCCAGTGGAAGATGATGCTCAATATTGATGGTAAAAAAGCAATATTTTTATAGAGATTCGTAGTAAAATATGTAAATTTAAATACTTTTTGATGTCTAAATGTGATCATATTTTGTTTTCCAGTATCTGCAACTGCATTTTACAAGGCGCAACCCGTTATAGAGTTCATGTGTGAAGTGCTAGATATCCGAGACATAAATGACCAAAGAAAACCACTGACTGACTCTCAGAGAGTCAAATTCACAAAGGAGATAAAAGGACTTAAAATAGAAATAACACACTGTGGTACGATGAAGAGGAAATACAGAGTTTGTAATGTGACCAGAAGACCAGCTCAAATGCAATCGTTAGTGATATGATTAAATATTTTAATATTACGTTATGTAACTCGCGATTGTTTTCCTTATTTATTTTTGGCGTTAATTTCAGGTTCCCTCTCCAACTGGATAATGGACAAACTGTTGAATGTACAGTAGCAAAATATTTCTTAGATAAATACAAGATGAAGTTAAGATATCCGCACCTGCCCTGCCTACAAGTGGGGCAGGAGCACAAGCACACGTACCTGCCGCTGGAGGTGTGCAACATCGTGCCGGGCCAGCGCTGCATCAAGAAGCTCACCGACATGCAGACGTCCACCATGATCAAGGCCACCGCGCGCTCCGCCCCCGACCGGTACGCTCTACACTACATTCAAATTCATTCAATGCACACCACTCAATGACTGAATGCAACACTCTACTGTTTGTATCCTCTCCAGGGAACGCGAGATCAACAACCTCGTCCGCCGCGCCAACTTCAACACAGACCTTTACGTGAAGGAATTTGGCCTCACAATATCTACCAATATGATGGAGGTGCGCGGTCGAGTGTTGCCTCCGCCTAAACTGCAATATGGCGGCCGCGTTTCTTCGCTTGGAGGACAGGTAATGTAAAGCAAAATTAAAAATGTTTAGAATGTCTGATGTGAAAAGCACCAGTAACGAAGACCGTTTTACATTACAGCAAGCTCTACCCAATCAAGGCGTGTGGGACATGCGTGGTAAACAGTTCTTTATGGGTGTTGAAATTCGGGTCTGGGCTATTGCGTGTTTCGCACCGCAAAGAACTGTGCGAGAGGATGCTCTGAAGTGAGTTTATGTAATGTTTATGTTATTTGTCTAATTTTCTAATGCCTTTCTTGTACTCATTGTTCTGTTTGCCTCGTCAGGAACTTTACGCAGCAACTTCAAAAGATATCGAACGACGCGGGCATGCCGATAATCGGTCAGCCGTGCTTCTGCAAGTACGCGACGGGCCCCGACCAGGTGGAGCCGATGTTCAAGTACCTCAAGTCCACGTTCGTGCAGCTGCAGCTGGTGGTGGTGGTGCTGCCGGGCAAGACGCCCGTCTACGGTGAGCTGGGACTGAGCGACAGACTGACTGACAGACTACAGACTGACTGCCCGAGCAAGTGGCTGACTGACTCCCTGTCCGCAGCCGAGGTGAAGCGCGTCGGCGACACGGTGCTGGGCATGGCGACGCAGTGCGTGCAGGCCAAGAACGTGAACAAGACGTCGCCGCAGACGCTGAGCAACCTGTGCCTGAAGATCAACGTGAAGCTGGGCGGCATCAACTCGATCCTGGTGCCGTCGCTGCGGCCCAAGGTGCGTGTCGAGTGTGTGTGGTGTCGCGCGCAGTGCGTGGTGAGACTGGTGAGTGGTGTGTGACGTGTCGCGTCGTGTCGCAGGTGTTCAACGAGCCCGTCATCTTCCTGGGCGTGGACGTGACGCACCCGCCCGCCGGCGACAACAAGAAGCCCTCCATCGCGGCCGTCGTCGGCTCCATGGACGCGCACCCCTCGCGCTACGCCGCCACCGTGCGCGTGCAACAACACAGGTGTGTTAACTATTTGTCAGTCAGCCTAACAATACTGCCATGCAGATACTTATAGTAGTTTATGCAACTGTCATATAAAGAAGTGTAGTAAAACACGAGTGTGAGTTTATGAAACGAGCGCAGCGAGTTTCATAATAGTAGTGTTTTAATACCCGTGTTATATGCAGTTGCATACACTACTTTATCTTCACTAATGCAATGAATCAAACAAAATTTTAAAAACAAAACACATTGCGAAACATTAAATTCACGCGTACGTGTATTGTCACAGTGAACTTGCCGCCATTAAAATCTAACCAATGAGAGCAGCTGCGCGCGCAGGGCCGCAGGGCGCGATGTTATAATGAGATTTTACGATATCGATGTGGATATTATAACATCATGTGCAATTGCTTAAATTGAGTGTTTTAGTTGTCTGCGCTATAACAGTAGTAATTATAAGTCAAGTATTGGAAACATAAGTAGAATGTTACAACATTAGTGTAGATAAAATAGATAATGTTATTTTTATAGACAAGAAATTGTCCAAGAAATGAGCAGTATGGTTCAAGAGCTGCTAATAATGTTCTACAAGAGCACGGGTGGATTCAAGCCCCACCGCATCATCATGTACCGCGATGGCATCTCCGAGGGACAGTTTATGCATGTACTGCAACACGAACTTACTGCTGTCCGAGAAGCTTGTATCAAGGTCAGTACAGCTATAGGAACAAAATATGTTGGGTGTTAAATGGGAACACTTTCGATTGTAATTATGGAGTGAGTTGTTGATTAAATATTTTATTTGATGTTAAATATGTTATTTCAGTTGGAAGCGGAGTACAAGCCAGGCATAACATTCATCGTGGTGCAGAAGCGTCACCACACGCGTCTGTTCTGCGCCGACAAGAAGGAGCAGTCGGGCAAGTCGGGCAACATCCCGGCGGGCACGACCGTGGACCTGGGCATCACGCACCCCACGGAGTTCGACTTCTACCTGTGCAGCCACCAGGGCATCCAGGGCACGTCGCGGCCGTCGCACTACCACGTGCTGTGGGACGACAACCACTTCGGGTCGGACGAGCTGCAGTGCCTCACGTACCAGCTGTGCCACACGTACGTGCGCTGCACGCGCTCCGTGTCCATCCCGGCGCCCGCGTACTACGCGCACCTGGTGGCGTTCCGCGCGCGGTACCACCTCGTGGAGAAGGAGCACGACTCGGGCGAGGGCAGCCACCAGTCCGTGAGCTCGGAGGACCGCACGCCGGGCGCCATGGCGCGCGCCATCACGGTGCACGCCGTCACCAAGAAGGTCATGTACTTCGCCTAGAGCCGCGCCCCCGGGACCACCCTCGACACCGATACGTTCGGAACGGATACTTGTCAAGAGCGCGTATTCTAGCCATAGCCAGATATCGTATTCTAGAGTAAGTCAGATGCAAGTTGTTTCGCCGGGTCGCGTGTTCATCGGTTCCGATTTGCAGCCTCCCCTCTGCCCCGACCGCCACCCGGCGGCAGACGATAATCTCGTGGTGAACGCGCAACCTCGGCGAGCGCGATGGATGTTTAATTAGTTCGTATTTATAGTACAGGTGTGTGTGTATTAAGAACATAAAAATTATAAAAAAAGGTTTATATATATTAGAAAGTAAAATACATTTTATATTATTCTTGTCTATCGATAAAATCATGTTTAATGCACAATACGTTTGATATTGGATTAGTCGCAGCAGGTCACTTAAATGTTAAAATAACTCGTAATGTTTACGAGTAAGATATTACGTTAAAATTAACGAGCTAGATTAAGCAGCTAAGTTAAGCTATTTATTGTTAAGCAGCTAATCTAAGCTAATTGTAACTGCTATTCGCGCTCGAGATCATGGCTTCTAATGGTTAACGTTGGCATGTCTAAAGAGTCGTATTATCTTCGCGACCGTAATGCTTATGGCTACGGTATTGTATTAGTGTTGTAAAGGTACTTCTGTACTTATTGTACTTCTGTGGCATGTCTGTGTTACTTCAGTTTACTTTGTTCAAAATGTAAATGCGGAAAGCGTACAGCCTCGCGGTGTCCCCTGTATTATCACCCGTCCTATTTATTTTCGATTATGTACTGTGCCAAATCAGGAATATCACTTCACTTCAGGTGCATCAAATCACTTCAAATGGTTTCATTTAAATTCAGCTAGAAGTTTTTAAAATATAACCTGTTTTGGTTTTCTCTACTCGTGATGTCATATGACTACGAACCAGGTATGTAATGTTTGTATGGTTATATTAGTTTACGTAGTATAATCTGAGACAAAGTAAAAAAAAATATGTGTAAAACATCAAGAAATTGATGGTATTCTTCTTTAGTCGAAATCAATTCGATCGTTGTGTGAAAGAGAAATTATTCATTCACACGTTCTTACAACCTTTCGTATTTATAATATTAGTATAATAAAGGCAGAGTACGAATAATTATACCTTTTTAAAAGAGTTTCAATGATCTGTATGCTATTTATACATACAACTGTATTATAAATGGTAAATATTTAAACCAGTGTTGGTAAGTTGTGCAACTTTATATTTTATTGGTTGAATTAGTCTGTGTTAAGCCGGGTATGTTTTATTGACTTCAATGAAAGCCATAGTTAGCTTGGAACGCTTAAGATTTCAATGAGTTTTGTGATCCATAGCTCTAGGACTAATAGTCAAAGTGGCGACGAATTACTATGAAATACACTAACTATGAACTAAGAACATTTTAAACTATTAGTAACCTTAACTGTGGATGATGAAATCGTGAAAATTACCCTTTCCGTTTTCGGCCAAGCATCAAATGTTCTCATTATTAAGTTGTATGTCATTTTAATGATTGACTAACGTTTAGTAACGTGTAATAGTGGTCTCCTTAATACTTTGGGACTTTTAACCTCTCGACATGACGCCAGCTCGGCATTTATTTTACAATATGAAACAATAGCATTACATAACATGAATCATTTAATTAATGCTACAATAACAATGCATATCTCGTACAAAACATATTGACTGCTCTGAACAACGTACACTTTGATGCGCCCGTAGTCATTTTTCATAGCAAAAAATTGCACTGCGCAGCTTTACGCCAACTTCGGATCTGTCAAAATGTTTGTACCGATGTAAAGTTCACGTTGTTTTTATTATAATTATGTCGTTTAACCCGACTGTAAATAAATGAATACATTATATTGTTGTATGTTGCCGCTTAATTAGTGTGTAATTGTGGTCGTGTATAATCAACAAAATCCGCCTTATAAAATAAAATACATGTATTGCACTCGTGTCCTCACACACAGTGCGCACACTGTAACGTTTTACATTAAATTATATTACATTATTGTACGGATGTAGTCGTAATTAAAATGAAGTATCAAAGTGATTTTTTTTATTTCTATATTAACTCATTATTTTCATATTAATCTGATTTTTACATTATGTATATTGTATTGTTATCTAATGGAATTATTCACTATCTGTCAATAATATTCTGTATTATAATTTTCTTGGCAGTGGAAATATTTTATGAATGAGATAACATATTTTGGTACGTTAATACATCTGATGTGGTTATAATCATGTGCACAATGCAACTATGGCCACTTAATCATAATCATACTGACTTTTATCAGTTTCTAAATTAAAATAAGTCACTTACTAGAGTAGAAAATAAATACCATGAACTTAAATACTGTGTCAGATGTATGAATCTTTTTGTTTTAGAACAACCATATCATTCGCAAATGAAAAGCCAAACAATATTTACTCATAATTTAACATAAATCTTTTGTAAAAGTGTTGATTCTCTTAACAACGAACTATGTTTCGTACTTGTTCCATTATTTTCAATATAGTTCAGTACAATGCAAAAGAGAAAGCAGTATCTTCGTCAAATAACTACGCTTATTCACTTTAATTGATTGATACCTCCGTATGTGTTGAAAAACTATGTGATTTATTTTGAATATCTCTTTCTCTCTGTTTTTGTATTGATTAGAGAAGAATGGAACTATGACAACATAGCTCAGTGGATAACAGAATCGACACCAATAAGTAAGGTTTAGATTTAATTTGTTTAAACTTAAATTAAGTTGTTTAAGATCGTGCAGGCAGGCAAGGCAATGTAGATTAACAATTCAAGTGTAATACACAAACACATAATATCTTTTTTAACTTAAATAGTGCCTATAAGTTTAAAATTTAGTTTGTAAGAATATTTTATTGTTTAAATTATTTTTATGTCAGCTTTCTGAATGTTAGGTTCGATGGGATATTTGACTGTTTCTATCTAAATGCTTGAGGTGTAGTTCGTGAGTTGATGTATTATGATGTCAAAACAGATAACTTTGTGGTTTTTACGGTAAGATAATTCAAATTGTAAGTTAGTATACAGTCAAATAACCTATTGATAAGGGCAATAAACGGCATTGAAGCTCCAATTATAACAAAACCAAATAAAAGTGTCTCAGAAAATGTTCTCGTTATAAAATCTAGTTAAGCTCAATATAGATTTCTATTTTATTCTAAATCTAATTTTATTGTAACACGATGAAGTCAAAGAACAAGATACATGTATTTCATGTCTAATTGATAATTAGAAAATATATTTGACAAAAAGAACCAATCCCTCGTTTTAATGTTGAGATGCTTTATGTTGATAGCTTTAACTTTATATTATGATGTCAATTCATTTTACTAAGCTTATCATCAGTATAAGTTATCCATAATTATTTACCTGAAAGTGGGTTATAGTTCACGTAAAGGCCTTATTCCAACCCTTTAAGGAGGGCTCTTGCTTGTATTTAGCAACTTATGTTTTGAACGCCTAATAAGTTTCTGTGGTATATTTTCGTCAAAAATTTATTTTATATGAGTAATTTAAATGAAACTCGTGTGTCAAGTCAAGATTGGCTACTCTACAACATTGACACCACAAATTGTAGTCTACAATATAGAGAATCAAATTTCTGCGGGTACTCACACACACACATAGTTTGTGTCTTGTGCGTTTATACCGTTTCGTGGGTTACTTATATGTATTTATTTTCGACATAACTTTAGGGCGGACGTAATAGATATAAAATTAGCTATTTACCTGCAAACATAATTGGTGCATTTTGTAAATTACAATAAACAGATTTTCGTTGCAGCACTGCAGAAAATCCATAATATATTTTGTTGGGGTTCTTTATGCTTAAACATGAGAATGGCACCGATTTGGCTAATTTTGGTATCTATATATCCGAGGAAACCTAGGAAAGGTTTAAATGTGCTTAATACAAGTAGTTTGATTCAATAGTATATCTAATTAAACTCTACCTCCATCATACCCATTTTTCTATAGATACTATTAATTAATTAACTTAATGCAATATTAGCTATATAGAAACTCAGGTGTACCTACATTGTATTTTGTCAGCACTCATACGCATTAGTTGTTGATGTTGGATTTAGTTTAAAAAATTACAAACCAATATAATCACTAATTTAATGAGGCATGTTCTTTAATAGGATATTAAATGTTCTGGTCTCGTATCGTAATGATTGCCTTGTACTTGTGTAAGTTTATGACATTATTTTTTGTCTTAAAATAGAAATGATACTTTGAAAACGGAGTCTTTACTGTATGTTATCATAAGTAAGATAAGTATAATAATTTCTTTGCTTGGATATAGATATAGAGAAACAGTCGAATGTATTTTAATAATTGAATGTTTTTTCATGCAAATCAATACAATATTTTAGGATAATTTTTTAGGATCATAACAGTGTGTAGTATTGAGTCCATCCAATTTGTTATCATTAATCCTACATGACTGTACATATGGTACTTACGTACCTCTATGTTGTAGTGGATTGTTCATTTGGTAGATATGTGTCCTGTCTAGACAAAATATTTGACAACGGTGACAAAAAAAATCTTGTCTAGACAAGACATCTGACCATGGTGACAAAAAAAATCTTGTCATGGAGGTCTGCTCCATATGATGGTACCAGAATTAATCGAATTGTATGCAAATAACACTCAGTTTTTAAATGATTGCGGATCATTCGTATTAAGTTTTGTATTCATATCAAGATTCGGATCAAGTTTTGTATTCATATTCCTGACCCAATGTTTGTTTATATGCAAAATAAGTTATCCGTGGTACAGTCACGAGCATTAATTTGGGACCCACCTAAGGTTGAATATCGTGTATAATTTGGGACCCACCTAAGGTTGAATATCGTGTAGCAAACTTACGCTATTTAGAGCTAATATATCGCAATATCAATGTCATATTGTTTACCATCGACAACTTTACGTTTCTATCAAACTAAAGTGTCGACCTTATTGCATTATGAATGTTCTAACAACATTTGATGGAAATGGGTCCCAAATTAACGCTCGTGACTGTACATCTGCCAATTAATTTCTAATGCCTTTGCTGTGTATATTGGTATGGAGTATGGACTCAATATTGCTACTAACAATAGTTTAAAATGAATAAAAATGTTATTTTATCAATCAGTAGTAACTAGATGAAACCATAAACAACAATCAACAGGGAATGCTATGTAAAAATAATAAGTGAAACATAAATTTATGTTTTTTAATTGGAAAGGATTGTCAATAAAATGGCTTTGTATATTATATTTAAATAGTTGTTCAATTAGACCTGTCCCTTTGTAACATTCTAAGGAAAATTTAATACATCATTGTTTTGTGGTTTTTGAGTAACAATTGGATGTTTATGAATCTAGTGTGTAATAGAACCTAATTTGATTTGAATACAATTACGAAATTAAATTATAGTTTTCAATTATTCCTTGGGTATTAGATTAATGATAAAATAGATTATATTCTGACGTAGGGTGTTTACTACACCCCCTTGGGGTAATAATTGTCGGTCGGGTCGAAAATAAAAAACTACAATTTATTACATAAACTTTATTTAACATCCTCAAAGATATTGTAAATAGTGGAAATATATTTCATAAGTATGGAAAGCTAAGCATCTCTTATAAAAATATCGTTTTATATAATGTAGTTTATATAAGATTAAAATGAACCTAAGATGCATCGGCAAGTTATCGTAATGTCTTACAGATACAATGTAGTACGAACTCGGACACTGACTTCAACATTCAATATAAATACTTACAATTTTCAAAAGGTTTACGAAACAAGTTACAATATCTCCCAACAAGTTTAAATCTAGATAAATCTTTCGATATTTTTCGAGTGTTTAATTATAATGACATGGAATGCAACAAATTCAACATTACATTTGAATATTGATGACTGTGAGCCACATTGCATGACGATTACCAATGAGCAGTCTCATTTATACCACGCCGCCAACGAGTGAAAATATATGCGATTTTAAATTTTAACACGTGAATTGATGACAATAAATAAAATCTTACGTAAAAAGTAAACGGCCTGTAACTCCAACAGCAGGGCAACGATCTCACTGAAGACATTAGTACAGTGAGGAGGATCAAGCGAAATCGATGCGCTTGCCTAATACATGTTGGTGATCTCAAAACAGTGACATGTTTGAAAAGTAATTTACAAACACGTTATATTACTCGTACGCATTTGGCAGACGAGTGCACTTGCCAGGTAAAGTCACAAATAAATAATGAAAAGTAGGCCGATGACTACACATACATTATACGTAAATAAAACATAATTTAGTTCATTAAAGTTAAAACAATAATACTTTTATAACGAGTCAAAATATGAGTGCCTTTTATTCTAATTGATTATTATAATGTTGTAAAAACTCGTAAAATAATTAATGTGAACTTGTTGTAATAACCGTGTATAAACCGTGATGTATATCTAAATTAATATTGAGAGTCTAGCAAAGTGGGGTGGACGAAACGCGGTGTATCGCGGAACAGATATATCTCTTGAGCAAAAATTGACAACATCAAAATTGCTGAAATATAATTTGATTGTTTCATATAAATACCAAACAAATATTCAGTTTCATACAATAAACTACATACTGTTTGCTATTAATATCATCTAAGTACCCTTGTAAGTGAACCTACACCTTTTAGTTGCTACGATGAATAGCTTTGGAATACACATGTCTGTAAAACGGCGCAAACACTTGCATGCAAGTAAGTGCACACTGGCCAGATACAGGTATGTCAGTTAGCGTTTAAGATCCGTTACGTTTGATTAGAACTCTTATTACGTACAAGTGTATTCCCTACGTTCCGCATACCGCATTCAAGTAACAAATGTGAAATAATAGAAGCTTGCGGCGTGGGTGCGAGGGGGTGAGTTTAAGGCAGCGGTTTGTTCTCGGGGATGGTCGGCGAGGTGGCGCCACTGGCGGCGCGGCTCGCGTCGCGCAAGGCTTCGTCGAAGCTTTGCGTTGAATTTGATCTGGACGCTACTTTACCCTGTAACAAAATTTGTGGATGTTTAGATTGAGATGTTTAGATTGACATTTTTGAAAGAATTTAATGGTAAATGAGCGAATGATGATATCATGGCGCGTGGCCATACGGAAAGTGCGGTATGGTACTAACGTAACAAACAGTACACTAGCAATGCTTGGAGTATTAAATATTATATTGGGGGAATTTATGTAAGAAAGTTTAAGGTAGGATCCTAAACTAAGTGCTCATATATCCAATGCTCTTATCGAGATGACAACAAGTATGATGACTGTACTAGCCTTGAAAGAATGAACATCAAGTATGTAGTATGTTGAACTAACCTTAACATTTTCATAGGCAGTGCCGACCCGTTCCTCGATGGAGCGGAACGAGTCCGAGTTCCTCATCTGGCCCAGCTTGGTGGACACGCCCGCGGTGATGCCGCCGAAGATGGACGTCGTCTTCTCAGCAGTCGATTTTATCACAGATTCAGTTTTTTGATATCTATGTACAAAACAAATGTTATTACATGAACATCACTATTAATAATAGTGTTAAGTTTGTTATTTACAACCAATATTTTATATAACAATACAATCCAATGAGTCAGTGGAATTATGTAACATTTTTTTTAACATTGTTTCTGATTTATTGTTATTGAACTTGCTTCGATCGTATTTGCCTACAAAGGTTACTTAATTGAAGTGTATTTTACATAAGCTGAGTGGGGTAAAGTAATTACGCATGCAATCAAGCAAATAAAAGCTGTTGAATTGCAAATCCTTGTAGCAATTCAACCAATTATATAGGAAACTAGCTGCGCCCCGCGGTTTCACCCGCGTTGTACCCGTTCCCGCGGGAATTTCGGGATGAAAAATAGACGTTGGCCGATTCTCAGACCTACTCAATATGCTCACAAAATTTCATGAGAATCGGTCGAGCCGTTTCGGAGGAGTACGCGAACGAACACTGTGACACGAGAATTTTATTTAAAAGAAGATTAAATGAAAAATAAAAAAAAGACATCCAAAGATTTTAACGGACGGTGGGTTATTACACAAAGGCATTTTGTATGAGTACCTAATAATAATAGTTAAACATTACAGTAAGTAGGTAACTAAAATAATGTATAGACGTTCTTCTAGAACAAAAATATTATGCGACTCATTAATAGTTTTGTTTAGGAATACATGTCAATATTCTCGACCGATTGTAATATGTATGTTTGAGAATACGGTATGCATGTCAATATTCTCGACCAATTGTAATAATTATTTTTTCCCAACCCTATCATAACCAAGTTTACATATTAATTTGCCAAGCTTCGCTGACAATTAGACAAAAAGCCTCCTTTATGAATAAAGCATCGGTTGTAAACAACTCCACTTACATTGGTGCTTCAGTCACGGCTTGAGTAAGCGCAGCCACGCGTGTTTCTATTGATTGATAACTGCCGTATAACAAATCAAATTTGAAATCAAATCAAAATATATAAAACACTACTTTTTCTAACACTAATCGAAGCAGAGAAAAGCCACCGCTACCATTTGAGATATGTTCAAACTCTACAGAAAGTAATTTGTACAAAATGGCAGAAAACTTACACGTGGCTCTCCTTAACATTCTTTAGTCCTTGGTTCACATCTTCGGTTATTTCCTTCCAGACTGTAATACCAAGTTTTCTTTTTAATTCGGAACTTTGACGAATCTGAAAATATAAAGGTCAGCAGTCAATTTGGGACATAAAGTTCATCATAGCATCAAATATTACTGCTAATATTTATGGAGCATCAAATAAAATAGCTTCCAAAAAAAAATCAATGGAACGACTTCAAACTTTGGAAACGTTTAGTGCAAGTGGCAGAATCAGAGCAATCAAAGGAAGTTGCTAAAGAGAGAGTGCTAACTCAAAAGCTTATACTATGCTAACTAACACAAGGCTACCTAGAATATTAAATACACCTAAACTAACTTAACTTCAAGGCTTCAGTCCGCAATGAAGGACGGATAAATAAAATGGCCATTCAATTCAATACCACTCAACTTGTACTAATAACAAACTAATGTCAACCTCATTGGACGTATTGTTTACTCAGCCCGCCATTGTATGTGGGTCACGCAACGATACACAGATTAGAGCGGATGGGAAGTAATTATAACGAGGTGAGATAGTGTGTATAATACTATTAGGTACACATTACGACATATTACGGGATAGATAAGTTTGGAAGTGATGACCTGATTTTAATTGATAGAGTTTAACTGTATTTTATACCGATTTCGATAAGTGCGGCAACTCCTTAACACTGACTAATACCACACATATTCAGTAGCGGTAAAATTTGAACATATACTACGAATTTACGAACTGTTATCTCGACGTTAACTGCTATCTGTTAACTCGTTAGGTTAGGTCCACACACATTTACCTATTGTACAACCTAACCAATCTTTATACCATTCACACTAGCTCGGCTCAGCCCAGCTCGTCCAGGGTGTATGTACACTGCACCCTTTTCCCTCTCACCTCTCACGTGACACGCGTCATTCTCTCTCATCTCACCTCTCATGTGACACGCGTTTCTAGCGAGTTCATACCTTGCTCTGCAGCACGGTGCGCAGGGTGGCGATCTCGTCCTCGACGCGCGCCAGCTCGCGGCTCCACTCGGCGCGCAGCTGCTCGGCCTGCTCGGGCGTCAGCCCCGCCAGCTCGTCAGGCGTGTGCACGTCACCGGCCCCGGTGCCTGGCATCGCTTCCTCGGCTGTACGTAAACAAACGAGATATTATCGAGTCTATAAATAACTAGCAACACCACATTGTGACCGTTCCCGTGGGAATTTTGGGATGAAAAATAACCTGTGAACCTTCTCCTTGAATGTGGCTTTCTATTACAAAAGGAATTATTTAAATCCGATTAGTTGTTTCAAGATTAGCGCGTTCAAACAAACAAATCAAACTCTTCAGCTTTATTATATTATATCACCCAGTGTAGATTTACTATGCATAGGATAGGTTAATTATCTACCTCCTATACATAGGCTACTACCTATTTGTTCAAGCAGACACGGGTTAAGCGCAGGTCAAAGATCGAACTGGGGTCCCTTAAAATCATTAGATGAACGTTAAAAAGGAGAAAAAAGATAGTTGCATTGAAAGTTTTTTTTTGTTGCCCGTTTGAAATTACGAAAAATTATCACCTACTACCAAAATAATCTCCTCTCCAAACAGTGTGTCCTACTCTTAAATCTACGGATATTACAATATTAGTATAATTAGTAAGTATTTGGCAAGGCTAGGAATTATAAACACATTTAGTCTGTCAAATTTCATGCTAAGCATCACGTTTAATATTTCAGAGATAAAAGTTTAATTCTAATACCTTTTTACTTTATCAATTACATTCGTGTTAGATCATTACGATTGTTAAGCAGCGTACAGCTCGGTCCCTATTTTGATGGGTGGCCCAAAGTGGCATTTCCATCTAAGCGTACATTGCTTCGGAGGGCAAGTTAAGCAGTCGGTCCGGGTTGTTGTCGGAGGCCTTTAGGCGGGCTAAAAACTCCAACACCACGGTTGGCCATTAATCTTACTGAATGTATTTAATTAATAATTATAGTTTATTGCATAATGAAAGGTTTACAAACGTTGAAAAAATAAAATAAAAACCAAATTCTGAATGTCAGTTATTTACTAAGTTAAGTAAGGATCGCTAGTAAAACATAAAATTATCACGTATTCGCGAAAAACCTGTACTGTTTGAAGAACAATCAGAGTGAATTCAAGTTTTGAAGTAGAATTATTTGAAGCTGAATTCTGAATTGAATAAACTATGCTAATCATAACGTTTAAAATAAGAACATTTAACGGGATGAACTAGGTACCTCTTTAAAAGTTCAATGTTCGTAGCTCAATCCATCAACGTAAGAACTTACTGGTAACATAATCGTAAACAATAATTATAAGACGATTTATGAGTTACACGCTTATCGGCTAGCGAGAAATAACGAGTAAAAAACCTTATAAGAACGTAGTTAATAAAGAAATGGCGAAGGTTTTTTTATCCACTTTGGAATTAAACTCGTTTCACCATCCAATCTAAGAAAGAAAGCAAAAAGAAAAAATATTTTGTTTGCGTGAAGTTTATGTATACCTTTGCTACCTACTTTCAAATGTGTTGATTTCCTTTTAAATAACAAATATCATCCTGTTTATACAATACACTTCTGTTTGTAGAGAATGAATTACGATACAAGAAAAACTATCTTTACAAAAGTAATCTCAGTACAGAACGTTTACTCCAGTTATCGATAAAACAATGTGCATGATTTAATAAATCGTTTTCTCTCAACAACCAATTAACTAACCTCCGATTGCGATACCTAGAAACTTTTTATAGTTAGTATGACTGGACATCTTGGCAAGATAAGGTTTTGAGAGATCTTGGAAGGTGACCCGTACATCGCGCATTTTCTTTCTGAATATCCTCAGGCGCCTGCGTCTATTGTCCATGTAGAACTCTGTCTCGATGCAGAGCGCGGAGTCGGCGAGGTCGGGCAGCGCGCGCCACTCAGCGTCGGGGTCGTGCGGCGGCCAGCTGGCGTCCAGCTCGTCCAGCTCGTCCACGGCCACGTCGAAGCTGGGCGTCGAGTCGTCGTCCGGCGGCACGAAGTACGGGTCCTCCATGTACTCCAAGCTCGCCGGACCCGCACTCAACCTTCCCTCGTTCTCCATCACACACTATTCTATCACTGTACCGTCACCACTTACAGACACAACTAACACATTTCAATTAAATCTAATCGCAAAATGTTTCTATATCACGAAACGACAATTTGCACATTGGATATACACCGTCCTAGAGTTCGGCAACGAATTGATAATTAAGAACATTACTGTATTGGTAACAAATTAAAATGTGCCGTAGTGGTTAATATTCTATCACATATTGGAGAATGTTTTCGCAACGAGTAAATAATTGTACGCGTCAGACATAAAATACGTGCGTCGCGAGCGCGTGAGCGAGTATATTTCTTCCGCCACGTCGCGTCGACGCGCGGCGGCGAGTGTCCGCGCCCGTCGCGCACCGCTGCCTCATTGCTTATATTCGCCACTTTCACCAACGCCGGCCACCGCGGATCTTAATAACTTAACCGACATACTAGCTTTGTTGACCTCCGAAATATGAAATTCAACAAAGTAGAATGCGCTACTACATCGATAATTGTAGCCGTTTATTTGCACAGTTGCGCAACTTTAATATCAAAGGGGCAGACAACTTTGCATGTAAAGCAAGTTTTAAAACGGGTGGGCAAAAAATAACAAAAATAATGTGTAGAGCGAGTGAGCTCACCTTGTGCGGCTAAAGTTTATTGACTGCGCCGGAGGCGGGCGAGCGGGCAGGCTCGTTTGATGGACCACAATAAATGTTGCGTCACGATGTTGCTTCAGAGCAAAAACTTAGGAGAACGGATTGCGCTCTACCTCATGAGTCACTAAGTGCTTGCAGTTATTCTAGCTTAATGTTTTAGTAACATGAAATACATCGAGGGAAAAAAGCACTTAAACCTTATTAAGTTAGGTACTAGGTATTGTTGTTATACAATATACAGGCACATTACTTTGAATTGAATTAACAATATTAGTTTACGTAAGGTCATCTCAAAATGTTCAAACTTTAGCTAGCGAGGATTTCGGTAATAATAGTAAAAGATACTTTCAACAATAATCCGACCGTCTCTACCGCTTGCTTCACTGCTGTTACAAAATAACAAAAGTTTAACGTTTTCGTTTCTGTAGTTGAATGAGGAAACTATTTTAATTCAGTACGGACTAATAGCGTCCTACGGTTTCGCTAGTGTTGTACGTTTCTACATTATAGCTTATCTCACGTGATGATGCAGATTTTAAATTTAATCAAAATTGGTAAAGCATTTCGGTTAGTTCACGTTACATTGAAGCATTAATTAAGGTAATTAGGCAATATTACTCAATGTGTTATATAAAAAATACGTAAGAATAAATTCTAACTTTTATTTGTCCGAGACTACAGAATAAACGGAATTCACACACTACTGGTTTTTATTTCTTATTTAATTTTACATGCAAGACCCACGTAAAAAAAACTATTAAGAGGTACCTATTAACGTTTTTCTAAATCTAGGTAAAAAGGTAAGGTAAACCATCAATATTCATTTATATCTGCTAATAAAATTAAGTAATTTGCATGCCAATCTCCAAAACAACCAATTGGATTTATGTAATTCAAGAAATATTTATAGCCATTTTCCTGAGAAAGGTTATTTTCCACACAAGAGAGTCCAGCGCGGGTAAGACCAAGACTACTGCAAGAAATACATAAAAATAATATAATTTTCCTAACCTACTCATTTGCTATTAGAAAAGTAACTCCAATTTTATCATTTCAGATAAAAGGTGTCCCTTATGAAACTCTTATCATATCAAACATTTTATGTGAGTCAGATTATTATCAATGAGACATGGAATTTCTATAATTTTGATATGATTCACAGATATAAATTTAACAAATTCTATACATTTAGTAGGGACTAAAGAATGCAATGAGAATGAAATCCTGTAAAATCCCACTCATATACTACTATTCACAAAGTTTAATTTAGATTACTTTACATAAAATGCGATTAAACACAGTTAAAACCTCGTCTTACTCCTAGTTGAAGATATCAGTACAGTGGGGCTTCATTTTATTAGTACCTTATTTGGCTTCATTTTATTTATTGCAAACCCTAACAATATTTAATAATTATAAACCTGTTTTGCATGGCCAGGGAATTGAACTTGGGATCATGGTTTCATCGGCTAAATGCACATGACACTACACAAGAGACCAACCAATTTAAGTTAGTACAAGAGAAATTAAAATTATCTGTTTTTATGATTTTTTTCCTTAACCATGCATATTTTTATTTATTAAAAATAAATAGCTCTTCTCTATGGCATTACCTATAGTAACTATAGAACCCTGAAAATTATAGGAATTTTGCATAAAAAGTAGCCTATGCGAAGTCTCTTTCTAAGATCTCACAGACACAGATTTATTAACTGACACAATTGTTTATTATTTTAAAAAACTGCATTCCCCAATTCTTTTTGTAAATCAAATTACTTAATATAAATCAAAGGTTTTGTGTATTTTGTTGATAAATGTGTCTCAGTTTAGGAAGTAGAAGTGGTTGCCGTTACTCAAATTGGGAAGGTTTTACATGAGAATAAAGGTCTGTCAGTAAGTTCTATTCGAGGGTGGATTGATAACATTATTTGCTTATAAATTTAACAAGAACTATCTGTGAATTGGTAAATAAAACCATGTAACACTCAATAACAAAGCCATAAGATAGTTTACTATATTTGAACATTAAATGATATTGATATTGAATGTCTCTTACTACTAAACATTATAAATAAATGGTTGCCCAAAAGGTTGCAGGATGAAAACAAGTACTTTTTTGTAGATTGAATTCCTATCCAATATTATGGATAGGAATTCAATCTACAAAATTAAATAAATCAACTGCTGTAGTAGTATACAGATAACACACTGTTATACTTACTAAGTAGGTAGATAAGTGACACACCAAGTCCGGTTATATTATTAGTTCAGGATGTTGTCATAAGTTTTACTTGTAAATATTTTGATTTCTAGTAATTTTAATGTCGCTAAAAAAAGTTTAATGGAGAACCAAGTAAAATATTATCTCACATGCATGATTCAGAGGTCTATAATGTTTTTTTTATCTAGAGCACTGAATACCGTAAAAACAAAGTGATACGTGAAACAAATTTAATTAGGTATTGTAATTACCTGTCTGTACACCGCTCATCGTAGAAAATATTTATCACTTAAAAAACTTGCTAAAACCGCTGTAATATTATGGTAGCACCAGTGAAAATGATAATAACTTTTTGAAAATCTGATTTCAAGTCGCTTTTTTATCGTAGTTTCTTCAGTCAGCTAGTCATATAGGGCAGGCACCAAGCACTCACAAAAGTCACAAATTATAATGTCACAATACGTGAGTGAGTGATGGCTAAACTCGAGTCAACTCGAGTTTTATTTCTTTGCATCAGGTTAGGTATGTATGGGTCTTTGGTTTGTGCTAGTCGTGGGTAACTCATGAGTGAGTGATTTAAATGAGTTGATTCACCACTCCGAGTCGAATCACTCTTTGATTCAGTGTAGTTCTTCTCAGTTCATTTGAATCATCAACTCATTTCGTTCGGGAAAAGAAGGAAGGGAATGCAGCTCACTCAACTCAGTAACTCAACTCAGTCAGTTCAGTAGGAACTAAGAGAGACTGAAATGAAAGCGCTATATTTCTTAAAGTTTGCGTTACTACTCACTTACAAATCTTCCAATCGGATTATTGAAACGCTGTTATTCATACTCTGAACATACAATTTGATTTACTTAATTAATTTTATGTCACAAAAAAATAACTTGCGCTGTTTTATCGATGTGTTAACTCTTTTTACTGTAAATACAAACAAATATAAAATACTTGAAAATCTGTAACATACCTACTAACGGATTTTCAAATATCTACTAATCAAAATTTTTAAAGCTAAAAATATGCAGGCAAAGCTGAGGGTGCAACTTCTACGATTCGTTCTTATTCAATTTGAATCAATTGAATAATTGTAGTCCTGTGAACTAAATATCATTAAATCGCTCTTGAGCCAAACTGAACTAAATGAGCTGCTGAACTAAATGAGTGATTCAACTCCTCTGATTCAAAGGATTCAAATCGCTCTGCTCTTCAAAGTGATGCATAGTTCCCACCTCTAGTTTGTGCTCTATGGGTGGGTACGCGTAGTCGCGTATCCCTCACACTAGCACGGCGCACCATGGGCACTTTGTTGTATTGTAGGTACTGCACTTGTACTGTTTGTTTTTGAACTAGACTTAAACTGTAAACATAAGGCACTCTACGAATGTCATAGACTGTTTTGAACTTTAAAAGATTTGAGGGAACAATATAAACAATTCTTCCAAATTGTGAAAATAATATTTATTAACAAACAATATGAATACCATGTACTTTCAATGTAAGACGAGTTTCCACTCAAGTATGTAACTCGAGTTCTGTTTATCCGAGTTGAACTTGGACATCACTAGTTACAATCAATTAGTGGTCTGTCAGCATCTCGGCATCAGAGAACAGGCCGCCCTAGCTGAGGTGAAACAAGCAAAAACAATCATAGCAATCCATGTAGCAATCTAGATAATGTTACCAGTTGTTATAATATTGACTTGTAAATGGGAGCTACCTACCGTGTTTTTATTCATACGTTCAGTACAGTATATCATCGTATATGTATTACGATGATATTTATACCTATAATCTGGGCATAATAAGGCAAAATTTGATTTAAAAAAAAGGTCTTTGTTATCGGTAAACCATATCAAATTATATCACCCCGCTCAATTTTGAATCTACTATTATATTATGTACTTACTAAAATTTTAGACCCGTGAGCCATTCACCAGAACTCATTTCATTCACCAGATCACCAGATCTTCTTCAGAGATGGAAATTTAATGAATGAACGCAAAAGGAAAAAGAACGAAAGTATTGTGTAGTAACTATTTAGTAATCTGTGGTATTGTGTTTGAATCGTAGACAGGTTTGAATGAACTTGATGGTGTTGTGTGATTCATCTTGGTGTCCACAGTGATGATATGATTGTACAATGATTTAATTAAATGAATGGCCCCAACGGCCACAATCTCCACGTCGTTGATGAATGGTTACCTCTCAATAAATGATCACGAAAGAGACTGTGTGGATAAAAAGTTAGTACGATAGGTATTCGGGTAGGTAGGTTAGGTAGTGGTAGTGGCACGAAAAACGTGACGGATTGAGGCGAGCACAGACGAACATATGTACGCGTCACGAACATACACCATTGTGTAGAGGAGCCTATACGTGGCCTATACATAGATCTGTGGTATATATTTTGATTCGTCATGTCATGACAATATGAATGAATGAAAGCAGATCATTCACTCATTAGTAAGAAAGAAAAAAATAATTGAGAAAAATCAATCTGCTGCTCTGCTGCTGCTGAAAGTAATACAATATTGCAGAAATTGTAGATATTTTTAAAAACATTTCTGACGTATTTGAGCGTTTGGTAAGATTATAATAACTTCTAATTAAGTACCTATTTTAAATATTATTGCAATATGTAGTTTGCTTGCTTGCTCATGTTTTATTGCTGTGTGCACACAACACCGTTTTATAATTTTATATCAAAATTTTTGATTATTAATAATTTTAATAGTAGCTCCGTTACAATGTTTCTATAGTTTGCTAGTTCTTGTGTTACACTTAACTTGTAGAATATCGATAGACAATATACCTTTTTTCACCCTGATATGTACTAAATAGTGGTGGTTAGTAAGTAGGACTACCTAGTACAAATCTTTTGTACCATAGCCTGAAAATGAAATTTATTAATAACTTTTCTTTGACAGCGAGATGTCGGCGACAGCTTTGTTTGGCAACACTTCTGCGTTAGGAGGTAGTTCGGGAGGAAACAAGCATATTGTTGAATTTCGTGCTGGTAGAATGACTCTAAAGGGGCGTATGGTACACCCAGACAAAAGGAAGGGCTTGCTCTACGTTTACCAAGGCGAAGACTCCTTGATGCACTTCTGCTGGAAGGACCGCACCACTGGTGAAGTTGAAGATGATTTGCTAATTTTCCCTGATGACTGTGAGTTTGTTCGTGTCAATGAATGTACTACAGGGCGGGTTTATGTACTGAAGTTCAAATCATTTGCAAAGAAGTGTTTCTTTTGGATGCAGGTACGTATTTTCTATATAAATTATTAAAATAATGTTTAAAATCTTATGAAATGAAGAAGTTAACCTCAAAATTATTATTTTTTAGGAACCCAAAACTGATAAGGATGATGAATATTGCCGCCGCATCAATGAAGCTCTGAACAACCCTCCTACATCTGGAGGTCGCAGCGGCGGCGCCAGCGGGACGCAGGAGGGAGAGCTACAGAATATTCTCAACAACATGTCTCAGCAACAACTCATGCAGCTGTTTGGAGTAAACCAGTTGGGACCTGGCTCTGGAGGGCTGGCTTCCATCTTGGGAACCATGAGGTAAGTTTGAAAATGGTATAAATTTTTTTAAGCTATTTTAAGATTCAGTCTTTCCAGTACTATATTTATTTTAACTATCCATGAAATTATGTGTGACACTTGACTGTATGGGTTAAATCAACAATATAAGTTAGAGGCCAAGATAACAAATAAAAGCGTGGTACAATCAATAATCTTTGTTTATTTTTAACCAACAAAGTAATAGTAAAAATGATGTTGATACAATAATTTATTTATATGTGCAGCGGTCGTCCAACGGGTGGCAGTGGCGGCAGTTCCCGCGGTGGCAGCGCCCCGCGCACGTCGGAGCTGGCGAGCCGCGCGGCCGCCGCGCCGTCCGCGCCGCCCGCCGCCGCGCCCGCAGCTCCCGCCCCGGCACCCGCCGCCCCTGCAACGCCCGCCACGCCCGCCACCACTGCCACGCCACCCAACACTGCGACGCCACGCAGTAAGTATTTACTAAGTTTACTAAACCATTACCCATCGATTTTTGTAGCTTGGACAACTAGTTGGCAAGCACAAGTACATTGACAAGCTCTGAAAAACATCAAATTGGTAGGTCAATGTGACCAACTGTACCTGTTAACTGTGCCACCTACATAATTTAATCTGACTGACCATTTTCAAAAGTTCGATGGGTAATGGTTACCATTGAGTTAATGATCAAAATCGGAAAAATGACACCCTGTGTATACGGATTAATTGGTCCAACAGGTGGTCAGATCTTCCTATCTGATTTGCAACGTTACTTTCTTGGCCTCGGTACTGGTCCCGGAGAGGGCGAGGGCGCGGGCGCGGGCGCTGCGGGCGGCGCGGGCGCGGCGGGCGGCGCGGGCGGCGCGCGGGTCGACCTCGCCGCGGCGCTGTCGTCGGCGGAGGTGGTGGCGACGGCCACGACGCCGGCCAACGCGCAGCGTCTGGCGCCGCACCTGCCGCCGCAAGACGATGTAAGGACCACCCTGCTCTCACCGCAGTTCGCTCAGGTGAACCCTCAACCTTAGCGCACCCATACGGTGTACGCTTGGGCTTGCACGATATACGCGGGGCGGGCTCCTTTCATAACTTCTTCCTGCTATAAAGTTAGTTTAGACTGAAAATATTAGATTTGAGAGATTATATAATTATAACTATTTAAAATTTCTTAAAAAGAATCCTATTATTTTTGATCCATACAGGCAAACATGTGTACTTAGTAATATGAACATTTTGAAACCCATTTCTATTTTGTCTAAAAATACTATTAAAGTTGAACAGAGCATCATTTTTTTAGTGCACACTTAAGGCTTACTAATAGACGCTGCAAAGTTTTGACAGAATAATAAAATTAAGTACATATTTTTATTAGAAAAGAACACCTAGATTAGAAACTCACGAAATTAATTATTAGAACTGTTAGTAACATATTGCACGGGTTTTATTACATACGCTTTCGTTTTACCTTACTAATAAAAAACAACACAAAGATTACATGCTTGCTACATTACTACAATGCTTTACTTTCAATGCTTATTCATGATCAACTTCAAAAGACTACGCACCTATGCCAGACTATGCCTGACCTGATGTAACTCTGCTGCAAGATTGTCTTAAAATCTACATTAATATCTGATGTCAGAGGGTTACTGTACCTGGCGGCTTACTGTTAGCCTTAAGTTCATCTTCTATATTTTAAATGGAGTGTTGCAGCTCGTATATTACGCGGTTTCTAATATACAGGTGGGCGAACTGAAACCTGAGAGACTAATAGGCATATGGTAGGTGTGTTCAGTCCCAAAACGAAATTAATACATTTCAATTTCTATTTCGTAGGCGGCCAACCAGTTTTCGTCGGCTATAACGTCCGGAGAAATGGGTCCAGTGATCACACAGTTCGGTTTGCCAGCAGATGTGGCATCAGCCGCAAATACTGGCGACATGACGGCCTTCTGCAAAGCTCTAGAAGAAACATGTAGTTCCAAATCGACTGACGACGACAAGAACAAAGGCGACAAGCCCAAAGACAAAAAGGACAAAAAAGAAGATGACACAGACATGTCCTTAGATTAGTCCTAATATTTGCAGATGCAGTATTTTTTTCATTTACATTTATTAAAACATTTGAAAGTGTTATAATATCGATACCTTTGGGTAGAAAGGTCGTATAAACCATTTTGGCCAAATTGAGTTATATATACAGTTTTTCTCAGTTTTTTTTTCTCTATCGATCTGTATATACGAAATGCAGAAATTCGCACAAAAATGGTTAATACGACCCAGAAATTTTCGGTCATAGACTCTTAAAAAAGGTAAATTTTCAATGTAAAAGCCGAATATTTTTTTTTGGTACTTTTGTTATGATGTAATGACCATAATTTATATTAACTCAGGGCGTAAAAACCGTCGTTTATTGTAATTTGGTTTATACGCCCTAACGTGTTAAATGCATTACCTAAACCTAGTTTAAATTCAACGTAATATTATTATTATAAAAGAATAATAACTTTTCGTATTTACGTAATTTGACATTTCGTTCGTTACCTTATTAATATTATTTAGTAAAAAAACATAGATTTATTTTTTGAAATTGTATTTTCAATTCTTAATTATGAATTATAAATTATAAATTTGTATTATGAATTATAAATTTGTATATATGTAATTCTAATTATTTATGAATTATTACTATAAATTATTTTAATTAAAAGTAATAATTAAAATAGGTTATACTTTTTAGTATAAAAGTTAGTTACGTTTAGTACTTGATCGTTTTTTTATTAAATATTTTACCTAGGCTTTAATGAAATAATGTATTGAATTTAGTATTTAATCATTTTTTAATTTTTGTATATATTTAAATGTATACAAAAATTAAAAAACAATTCAAAGAACCCGTCAAAGCCATAATTTTATAAATGATTAAAATGCCTGATTACTTTAATTTAGAAGAAGTATGAATATTTTTTGGGCTTTTTTTATGATTAAGTAGATTTCACATTTCAGTTTAAGTTGCTAGTTATTATATTTTTTTCAATTTAAAATTGTTATAAACCTGTTAGGCATGTTGTAACATTATTGAAATAAAAGTAAATGTTGAATAGAAGGTAGTATAATACTTAATAATTATTGATTTCGTATTTCAGGTAGTTTTATTTTATTTGAATCGACTATTATTGGGTATAAGAAAAATAATAATTGATTTCCTACTAATTCTGAGAGTAACAGGATTGATTTATTAGTCAGAATTCAATTGATTTATGATTAAAAATGGTTTTTAATACAAAAAATACTACATTATATGGGTTTTACGACAGTAAATGTGACCATAAGCTTACCAAAAATGGATATACGACCTATACAGTTTTTTTAAAGTACATTTTCATGGGTGTATTAACCAAGAATTGATTTTTTCTTAGACGTAAATCCAAGCTAACTTTAAAACAAAAGAAGATAGATATGTTTTGATGATTTAACCTTTTTCATTTGCAAATTGTAAGAACCTTTCTCATTGATCATTTTTTTATATCCTCAAAAACAAAAAAGTTATAAATGTTTATGTAAAAAAAAAATTGTTTTTCTGCTCTCCTGAAAAGTCAGGTTTTGGTTTATACGACCTTTCTACCCAAAGGTATCGATATGTATGCTCTTGGTCAATAAAATTATTTAGTGATAATGTTTTTTTATACATTTCAACTTCAACTTCATCACCTTGGCAAACAACCACCTCTGCACCGGCTCGGATGACGTCATCGTATCTATCCTTGTGGATATCTTCTTTCCTTTATCTGTTGACTCTCAGATAGCATATTTTTTCGCAATTTCTTAAGTATATATTATGCGCGAGATGGTTTTCGGGTCCTTCCACTCGACACCACTGGTGGTGTCGTATGGAATCTCTATTCCACACGACACCACCCTAGTGATGTCCATTGTGAAAAATTAAAATTTTCGGACGGAAAGACAATAATATGCAAATTGCAATGTCAAGATGACCATTTGAGTGCAGCTACGTATGGTATTCCGAAATACCGCTCACCGAAAGGACGGTTTTCCGATAACACTACACCGGCCGATGAAACGTTTCGCCAAAAGCCTTACAACCGTAGGTTAGGTTAGGTTAAGTTTATGTCAGGCAAAATTAGGCGGAAATAGGAGCTCCGCGCAGCGGAGCTCCTTCGACACTATTATGGCACACACTGGATTTGGAGTTTTCATTTCAATAACTTTGTATGTACTCGTAGGTAACCTCACTAATAGTCGGTGGTGTCGTATGGACTAGAGATTCGTGTGGAAGGAACGACCTTTTCTATAGCCATGAGTAGCGGTGCAAGGGAAATACTTTAAGGGTCATACTAATAAACTCGTATTAATAACGGTTTAGCTGTCAAATGGTTTGTCACTTTTAGACATACCTACGCAATTTTCCGGAGAGCAAAAAAGACATCGTACTTTCAGTGTTTTAGTTACAGAGTGTTTATTCTTCTTAGGATAAGCCGCGGTAGATTATAACGTAACGTAGAGCCTTTGCTCTGCAGTAGGACATTACAGGCTAATACTTTTTTCGTGCAGGTGGATGGCAAACTCAAGCCCCCAATGGAATTATGGCGACACGCCATGAATTTATGCAAATCGTAATAGCTTGCGCACGCCAGAAGGGGGCTCCAGTAAGTGCAGCATTGCTGGTAAACGGTTTTGCACGACGTCTCAGACACTTTAATCATTTCCCAGTGAGCCAAGTTGATCTTCACCACCACATATTATTAAACAAAGTCGCTTTCCGCTGTCTGTCTGTCCCATGTATGTTTAGATCTTTAAAACTTCGCAACGGATTTTGATGCAGTTTTTTCAATAGAGTGATTCAAGAGGAAAATCTATAAGTATACAAGTTCCCGAAATTCCCAAGGTAACGGGTAATACGCGGGTAAAACCGCAGGGCGCTGCTAGTAAATCATAAATTCAGTTAGTATGGCGGTAGCGAGTTTATTTATATCGAACATTGGATACGTAAGGTCGGTTTACGTTGTCCTTTATTTTCTTCAAGCCACAAGCGACCTCTCTTGTGACTGTGGGTGGAGCAATAGACGCTTGTGAATAAAGCACTTGCAGATGCCTGCAGGCAATAGGTAATTCGTCAGCCAAGGATATTGCACTGCATGTCTTATTGAGTTACGTTTACTGTTCGTGCATGCATGGCAGAACGTGGAGAAGTAGAGACCGGTCGATTTTGGCAGATAACTTATGCAAAGTTGAATTTATTCAATAGGTACTACTCGTTCCGCGTTCGGTTTGTCACTCTATTTTTCATAATGAGTCAGGATCGTCTCAGAAGTCAATTTTTTGAGGGTCTAGTTAGTATATAATATTCGTTGGTATCACCTACTAGCTATTTTTTGCATTTACTCTCGGCATCAGGTCCCTTTTCTGTAGGTCTTATAGAGTTACTTTCTTGTACTACATACAGGGTGGATTTCAATAAATGGTCATTATGGGCAAATCTGAAACTAAAGAAAAATCCTTTAGATACTTCTTGTAGTTTCAGACTTGCTCATAATGACTGATTTTATATTTAAGTAGCAAGCCTTCCTGTATTTAACTTAAATAATAATTATTTTCACATTTTAGTTACAATACAACTTGTATTGTGTAAAGCATTTGTGTCGCCATCTTCGAAACATGCCGTGAATCACATTACCGCCGTAAGATGTCGTTACGATGTTTACGCACAGCTCAGAACACCTCTGTCCTCTTCTACAGTTCACACATGCAACAATCATATCTTTAACTCACAGACGAATGTTAATTATTTAACCATGATAAAAACCTCTATAAATAATATACCACTACTATGACGTAGGCATTTATTTTTTATAAGCTGTTTCATTGTATAATTTTTATGTAATATTATGAAACACCCAAATATGATCTTTGACTTCATAGATATAAGATCTCAACTCGACCCGCACGAGTTTGTGTGTGTACATGCGATTTCATTTCAGTCTGTCAGTTCGGTCGATGTTTGTGATAATACCTTTCAATTCGGTAGTCATATTCATTCTCCGTCCGCGTTCAGTACGGAGCGCGCGTTCATGCGTGTATATTTTTATGCAATCACTTTAAAATACATCTGAATTATAAGTAATAATATTATTTATTGTATAAGTTTAAAGTTAATAAAAACAGTATAGTGTTGTGTGAATTATGTAGTGAAGATGTAAACAATGTATGCTGGTGAGACAGAACGGAACGGATTAGTAGTTTGCAAGATGTATGAGTAACCAATGACCGCAGGGCATCCCTGCGCGGCGCGGGCGGGGGGAAGGGAAGACCTGATCACTGAGTGCGGTAGGCTCTCGGCTCCTCTTGCATACCATCAAACACTATGACAAGTGAGTATTATTCATCACCTCACACTTACATACATACTTCTACCTACTTACCTATTATTTACGACACGTAGGTATCTTGTAAGCGACCATTTACATTACATGTTCTTTTACTACTTTATGAAACAATACATCTACAAGAATTGTAAGATACTAAGTTTACGTTGAAACTGATTATCAAGAGCTGGTAGGTACCTCGATAAGATATAAAATTTGCGAGAATACGTAAATAAGGCACTTATCTCTTTGAATACGTAAGTAACTTGCTTTTGGATACATATTATTCATACATAAGCTAATCTTATCTAGTCATATCAATTCAGTTAATTTTCTATCAATATCAAAATAGGTACCCAACGCATCTATGCGCCTTTACCTCAGCTAGTTAGCATTTAAATGGGGTCGCTCTCGAATACATGATATTGTCAACATAGCTGTGAATCATCATTATTTGATACTATAATTATTAATTATAAAAGAAAATGAATGAAGAAGATACTAGATCGAAAATATATAAAAATAAAAATCGTAGAGTAGGTAGATACTAAATTCTGCTTCAAAGAATTTATAGATGGGAGAAAATGTCTAACCGATATAAGTAAAATTAGAATGTGTATTTGATTTATAAATTGGCAGTAGGATATAATTTTGCGGTGAAGTAGAGTAGAGGCTAGGAAAGACACGGGCTGTGTGTGACCTCGAGCGTCGGGCGCGGGGAGGGGGGGCGCTGGGGAATCCTTCTGGCGCCAGACCGGCATCGGCGTCTGCCCGCGCCCCGTCTCCCCCGCGCTTGCCCACTCCGGCCAACTCGAAATAGATGCACGGTGATTTACGCCTCGGGCGTATGAGTAAATATGTTGCTTGCCTGCCTGCCTTGGCACGTCCGCCCGCCCCCGCCGCATGCCGATCTCACTCCACTCGTTTCTCGCATCACCACACCACAGCTCACTGCTCACTCAATACATGGTAGGTAACTCCCCCCCTTCGCCGCGCACCGACACACTAATCTTGCAACGGAACACTCGCAATTAGTAATCTCGACTCCGCAAATTGAAAAGCAACTTCACATGATAACTTCTGAATTGAATGTTATTACGTAATCGTAACTTCAATCAAATCGTGCATATTATCTGAAATAGAAGTCGAAGCAATGCGTTAATCAAAAGCAAGGAAAGCAATAATTTTGATTGATGATGTTATCCTGTTGTTAGGCCCTCCGATGTTGGTAGTCAGAGGAGCTGACGCCTTCTATTTATTTAGTTACGGCAATGATACATAGCATGGCGGTGAAGTTTAAAAGAATAAATACATACTATATATTTGATATCGTATTTTTGAAAAAATAACAAAAAAATATATGTGTGTTGTTCATTACACTAACCGTTCGTTAAACCGGACGGGATAAAGCGTTTGTGCAATTTTATTGCACTGTCCGGTCCCGGCAGGTGCAATGGCGCCGAATCATGAAGCCAATAAGAAAATAGCAAAAAATTTAATAAAGGTTAACCGTAAGCTAAACTTACTAAAAAGCAACTTGACGCAATTTTAAATAAGTTTTGAATCAACATAGAACATGTAAATTGTAATGTGTTACGTTGGCCAATAGATTTAGTGGCGTCAATCAATTGTATTGTAATGAAAAACATAAATAACTAGTAATGAGACCATAACAATCGTAACTAGGTGTTTACAGTAAAACGTTAGGTATGTATGTATCTACCAACATAGATTATAATTTATGTAAGTGTCGCATAGGTCACTAAGAACACAATGACGAAGCCTGTGTCGCCGGCGAAGTAATAATATTGTGCTGGCCACATGATGTCAACATTTTAAAAAAAATCATAGATGTGTCCAGTTGACCCGATAACTAAGTTTTTTATATGATTTCTACTTATAATGAACACCCCATAAGATTATATGATGCCCTTTTCCAACGCCTTTTCTTTTTATTTATCGATTCCAGTAAAAGGAGAGCAAGTGAAAATTCTCAGTATTCTTCAGTGGCACAGAACTAATACACTGCGAAGCTAGTTACTTCAATTAGTGTTTTTAGATTGTTTTACCCAGAAAATATAGGAACAAAACAACGCCCCAACATATTTAAAAATAACTTCAGTAATAGCAGAGGGTATCGGAGGAGGTTCTTGGAAATATTGGAATGGTAAATGTGAAAAGACTTGTTAAGGTTAGACGTGTGTGAGTGGTTGAGCCCGCCTGCCGAGCGTTCTTCGATGGCGCGTGCTTCACAGTATTCTGGGAATCGCACACCCACTGGACATGGCAGTTATTTCGCTTGTACTCATAAATACGTATTGTATATGCAATATTCTTAACATAGGCACCATGTTTCACACTATAATTGACTATAAACAACAAAAAAGGAGCACTTTCCGGCTGCATGCTCATTTACCAGAAATTATATAAAAGTAGTTTATACGATGCATTAGCGCTTGCTATATACCTATTCGTGTTTTTATTTTGGTCGTGTTTTGGTCTTGGCTGCAATAATATTTAAGGTGCCCCGATCTATATTCTGGCATCCGTTCAAGATATTCGGAACCGAGAATGTATTTGTAAGTGTTTTAGATGGAGAAAATTGGCTCGTTTGTGTAATTATTTTCGGAAATTGAAACGGAGAACACGTTTACATTTTTTCATTTATAGGTAATCCTATCATTCATTAGAGGTCACAACATAATAATGAAGAAGACACGGTGAAAGTTCGTACGCCTAACAATTCGGCACGGGCGCTATTCAAACTTTACGGATGTGCATTTCACATTAGGACGACGCGTCGCGACGTCCACGACCGGCCGGCCCCGGCCGGTTGAATATATTTAGTTTACCTACTTATCTGTATTATGCAAACCAAATTTTAAATAAACGTTTTTATAATGATCACCTTTTAGTAACGAACGTCATTGAGGAAAGACATGCAACCGACGTGAATAGTTGTTTATTTGGTCAAGTGCTACCCGGCTCTGTCTGACTCACGAATATTATTGTCACATTCATACATATGGCGTATTTTAGTCGTTGATATGCCAACGCCGGAATTCGCAGAGAATGACGCCATTCTCTTGATGCTCGTATACACTTGTATTATGTATGTATGCGTTGTTTATATAGTGTGTATAGGTGTATTCCGCAATCAATATAGATTGGTATGTTTGTACCAGCGGCGATGCCGATGCCGTGGGTGGGAGTTTTCACTTGATTTGCTCTTGTAAATACTGGATCTTGTTGAAATATTGAATGAATATGCCGTGGTCATAATGTTCAAATGTAAATGTCGAAATTTTCAAGTCATTGCGGTTGTAGCTGATCATCTCTTACATTTTGATACGGCTGATAATCAAACAACATACTAAGTTACTGAAACGAGCAAACACAATGTTTAGTTTCGCTTCATTAAATCATCTGTATAATGCGTTGCTTATATTAATTAAACTGAACAAGAAAAGGATGTAGAGTAAGAATAATTTTAGAAACATGAATTTAAATTGTATCGAGAAAATGAGCGGTTGGGTGGGGTGCGGCCCGTCTCGACAACTAGTCGGCGAAGTGGTCGGGCCAGTCCGGCAGGCGATGACCTGGTTCGGTAGGGAAGCCCAGGCGAAACCAACCGACACACACATTAATTATTCTCCTCACCATCTAGGTATAGCCAAGATCTATCAATTATAAAAGATGTTTAAAACAGTTGCATAAATCAGATTAATAAATAATTGACAAGCAATATTCAAATGATTATCTTATGCTAACTAATTAATTGCTTTATCGACTTAAGTATCAAAACAGAAATGTATGCTAAAACTATCAAAATTAGGGACAAAAGAAATTAGAAGAGTATTTTAATAACAGACAATTTTAGTTAGATGGAATAGATATAATCGATTTGGCAGAATAATAATAGCTTTATTATATCTAGCAATAATGGTCGAGTAATTCATTAGATTGAATTTTACGTTTGAAATTTCTGTATTTGTATCGAATCAAGATTGATGTAGGTGCTACGAAGACTGGTTTCATGGTTTCCGCCCATGCGACTATGTGGCGCCCGGCCGGACCTACATAATTATTCAATAGCAGCGTTGCCAAATGCTTTAGAATAGGTGGATGCAATTGTTTGCTACTAAAACCTTCATATTAATAAGTGTTTTGTTATAAGCTGTTAAAAGTAGGTTTGTAACTCGGAACATTTCTCTACAGTTTGTCATCGGAAGTTCCAATCTATTGGCGTGACACATGTTCTTTCAGTATTCAGTTTTAAAAATATAAAATTGTAATAATCCTGCCCTCAACCTAACGACCGACCACTGAAACTACGGTCATACCTAATCCAGGTAGATTGTTTAGTTAGATGCAGAGATTCTACTTTCATTTAGCTTTCTTATCCAAAACATGGTAACCAACGGAACGATTCAAAAGTATGCAGAGTATCATTAGACGTTTTACGAATGACGTCAGAACGATGATAATCACTTTTTAATTGATCAATAAAAACGCGTAAGTACTTATAAATGCCTGATATACGAATATTACTCTGATTAAAATGTAATCCGAATAAGCTATTTCAACTTTGTACTCGCTGAATAATTAGCATATGAAGTATATAGATAGTTTAATGGTGAAGAGTGTTGGTGTTGGTAGCACTCCCCATTCCGCTTGGCTCAAGGTCGTGGCGTGACGTCGGCATCCACGCTGGTTCCACCAAGCCAGCCAAACAACGCAACAAGTGCCCGTCGCGCGTCGCACTAATACACGCCATGTCGCGACGCGAATCTCGAACTAGCGCACGACTCTATATTTTGTAAACTTTGAATTGACTGCGCAAGTAGTGTCGGTATCAATTGAGTAGATAAAAACACATAGGTACTTTTCCGCATAAGAGTCGTGCCGCGAAAGAAAGTAAGGACGGACAAAGATGAATCATTATTCAAACAATCTCCATGCACGAGTATGACTCTTCAACTAATCTCTTTCAAAACTCGAATCGGTGTTTCTCTACCTGTTTTCTAAACTAATCCATATCCATACTTGTCGTCTCGTGCAATTATATTCAAGAAAAACTGTCTATGACAGACAAACAGGCAGACATGGCACCGACCCATAATTCCATGAATGTTACGTTCTTGCAATTCGAGTAGGTACAAATGTTTATTTATTTATTTAAACTGTGACTAAATGTTTATTTCATTTTATTATGTTTGATTTAGGAAATACTACACGACATGTTTGTGCCAAGCAAATTAAGACAGAGGACAAGTTGCTGTTTTATAATAATAGTGTGTGTATGTATAATGAAGCTAATTCTCTTTGAATTTCTTTGGCGTCAAGTGTCGGAGCCTACAAGTGGTTGGTGGCTACCGAATTGCGGATGACGCTGTGTGATGCCATCGAGGTCGGCAAGTTTCGGTCAAGGCTTATTTAAATAGTCAGTATAGTTAAGCCATCCTATTATTCGGAGTCCGAAACACATTTGAATTACATATTTTAGAATCACAAATTAAAATATTCATTAGATTACTCACATGTAGAGTGAATGAATGTGTGTTTAATCTATTATTTTGTCTGACATCTTAATTGCGATACTAAAGCTACTTGAATTATTTTTCAACTATGTATTTTAAACCAACGACAGCGCATAACATTGCTTAAATCGGCACTATCGCGTGCGTCATCGCCTCCGCACCACTGATAAGCGCCTGCCTACCATTTATTTATCATTGCAAATAATATGTTTATTTTATAAATTCATATCTTTATACTTCCATACCTATTATTACCAAAGTAGAATGCTAAAGTCTCTATAATATTACCATTATCAATCGAATGACTTGACTTTATAGATTAGTTGTAATTATTACAGCCCAGCACTTATTGGCTACGTCCAGTAGAATACAAACACAGAATTTCGATAAAGAGGTCTTTACTGATATTAAGTTCATTGTGATAAGTAGAAGATAGGAAAATACCAACTGTAAATAAACCAGCACAAATTATTATCCAACCGTATATTAATAAAATAATGCCTCTATATTATATGTACAATATTCTTGAATGTCTGCTGTCAATTAATACTTGTTACGAATGTTAACAATCTGTAGTCAACGTAGTTGGATGGTTTGTAAATTATAACTGCTTAAATGTTATTGGAATGTGATAGTCGTCCTTGATTGTGTGAAGGTGCTAACGGCGAGTAGGTTCTCCATGTCAAATGAGAATGGCAGCCGGTGGACGATGCGGTGGTGGCACACAAACCAATACCCGTTCTAGTCGAGCGCAACCGTTACGAAATCAGTGCTGCATGAAAATTACGCTACTGATGGAGCCCAACCTATTCCTTACTCACTACTGGGCCCTACTTTATGGACTCAGAAAAAATATACAATCTGCATTCAAGCAGAGTCGATGAGCGTTAATAATTTATGATTTAATTACGATAATATTTTACGTTTGAATTACAACGATAAAGGATAGGAAGTAAGGAATAGATATAAGTACTATGCATGAATCGTAATCGATTAAGCCGTCAATAACATTCGGTGAATCTTTGTTTACAAAGAGTTGCGTTTAAATCGTTTCAATAAAATTTCATGTGCTAACATTCTGGACAGCTCCATAATCTTCCTAATACGGGTTAAAGTCCGTGCATATTATGTAGATGCCTACGTAATATAAATAGATACGAATACGAAGAATAGCCGATCCGGTTGCGGTGAAGGAGGGAGATAGATAAAACGCGACATGAATCACTACTTACAGGCGAGCGCAGAGCCAGTGCGGTGCGCGGGCACTCGGGCGGCGGCGGGGCGCGGGGCGCGGGGCACGAGCGAAACGGAACGAACAAACCGAACGACGGCATTACAAACAGTTGAACAGTCATCTGTGGTGCGACGTGCGACAGCGGCACCTTGCGCTCTTCCGTATTAAATCGGGACTACCATTCAACAATAACAAGGGATACATCACAAACATTCAACTCCTAAATTCAATAGCACGCGTTGTAGTTCCGCCAATCGTTTAAAAAAAGGAAAGTGTCGTGTTTGCGAATCAAAGCTTAAGTGAGACGAGTGACGATAATACAGGTGTGTGAGTGTGTGTGTAGAGTGGCGTGGATCGTCGCGCAATTAATAACGATGATTCACTTGCGCGCTGGTGAAATGCAGCCTATCGGACTTGTTGACATTTGTTCTGAAGGCGTCAACAAATGATACCACGGCATTTTACTAATATGATGGACTGATTGTACACGTAAGGTAAGGTTTTAACTCAGGAATTAAATTATTAAGATCTCTCTCAATTTGAAATATATTATACCTATTATAAAACAATATAATATGCTTTAATTATGCTTGAAATCTATTGAGATGAAAAAAAGGCAACACTGATCTAAATAATAACCTGTACGAAGCATTGTTTTGTTTATGGTGTTATTTGTAAAAAATCTACAGGTAGGTGATATAATAACAAAAGACGTCATCAGGAAACCAATTCAAAATATAGTGATACTGAAGTCCCAGCTGATTCTTAACAAATAATAAAGTCATCAATGTTACGGCCAGCATTAATATAGGACCGTTACGACCGAATAGAACAATAACGATACAAATGTATCGGATGTGTAGGTAGGTGGCACTCAAGGTATACAAATGGGATATAAAATAGAGGCAAGAAACGAGTGGCGGCGTGCTGGCGGCAAAACAGGCGTCGCCACGGCCGCCTGGCCGGGCGCCAGGCAGGCGGGCGGCGGCGGCCCGTCGACGGGATTCCTTTGTCTCATTACAACACCACCAATCCATCCACTACTCTCAAATCGACACCAAACATTAGACTACATCAATACTAATCAACACTCATACATTTCAACAACTGAAGTTCCCAGCCTTTTATAATCGATGACTAAAATAACACAATAATAATCTAAAATAGTAATAGTATTGTTATTGTAAGTCGCACATAATGAAAAAGGCAAGATAAGAGCTTATTTGCTTGTCCGGCTATAATCGCAGTGGGTTGCCTGTCTTCGATTCTCAGAAATGTAAGTAACGCCTTCTCGGAATTCACTAACATCGCCACAAACGACTCCAGTGAGCGCAAAGCGAGGTCGCCCCGTTCGCTCGTATCTCGTTTATTCGTATCGTACACTTACTCAATACAATAATTTAGTAATTGTGTGAAATGTAACGCATACAAAATGAGATAAACCTATCTCTATGCAATTCCGATATCTCGGTAGCAGACCATTTTATGACTTATACGTATTTATAAAAATCATATTAAGAAAATTAATAGATTAAGTATCTAAACCTAACCATATGGTAGAAAACGAATTAACCCATCCCAACTGAAATGCGCACTAATGCCATTAATTATCTTTATTGGCTACATTTCTAAGAAACATGTGTATATGTGCCGATAAAGGAGCTATAGAATACAGCTGGTGACGGGGGATATCCTCATGTGAGCGACGTCACGATGATGTCACTTTAAACAACTCACCAATAGAAATAGCGCGGCGGCACATGCGCGTTGCGTCAACTCCCTCACCACAGCCCACAACGTAACGCGGTCATTATAAATATAATATTTTGTTGACGTTAGTTAACATACTTATTAGGCTTGGCTTTACCAACAACTGACTGAGTGTATTACTTAATAACACAATACATATTTTTATTACACATGTTTGTCTAACTCTCGCTGAAACCTAGAAATGTGGATAGTATTTTGTGAAGCTAACTCAGTACAGACCATGGTTTTACTTATGGAAGTACGAAACATACTTTAGAAAGTATTTTAATAATGAAGATTTCTTTAATAATGAAGATTGGAGAAATAACTTTGACATCAAATTGATAATTGCTTTCTTTTGTTTTAGGTACTGATCTCGCGGATAAAATGCCGCTAACTCAAGAGAAACGTTTGGATAGTAATTTTGCAAACAACAATGACCACAGTTACTTACATAAAAAGTTTAAGAAAATGGCAACTACCATTGCCGTATTTCCACCAAATATTTCTATGTGTGGAGATATTAGGCAAAAGGACACCAACTTAACACAAAGTACATGCGGTGTTACTATTTCGAATGGTAGTATTGCTGCGGCTCATCCAGAAATAGAAAAGATTAAAGAAAACCAGAACTATGAAGATCAGAACGCGGAGAAAAATGTACAAATTAATTTAAGCGAGGAAAATAGTAGGTTAAGTTATGTAAATAATGTTGTTCAAGTATCTGGTCAGACCAGTTCTACTAATGAATTTTCGAATAAGACTGAAAATCTTGAAAATGATTTTATCAGGGGGGCCTACAATGGAAATGTAGGCGGGGCTTATATTTGCCCATATTGTAAAATATCTTGTGCCAAGCCTTCAGTACTCGAGAAACATATCAGAGCTCATACCAATGAGCGACCTTTTCCCTGTGTTCCCTGTGGTTTTGCTTTTAAAACGAAATCTAATTTATATAAACATAAAAGATCAAGAACGCACGCATTACGATTAAAAGGCGCCGACGTCCCTGTCACTTTAAATGAGGAGGATTTTTCTGGTGGTTCTGAAAGCGACACATCTATACCACCTACGTCCTTATCGGAAGCCGGTTCTGATTCTTCCACCGTACGTATGGAAAGTTATGAAACTAACAGATTTTCACCGGAATCATCTGAATCGATGGGTGAAGGAATGATTCACCCTTTGACAGGTGGATGTTCGAACTCGAGAGATAGTAACAAATTCAAGTCTTTATATAAACCGAAGTTTAGAGCAGCTTTTTACCCCGAACCAGACGCAAAAGATAAAGTGAAGAGATCCATGTCATCGAATGCTGATTTTCTAACGGAACATATCTCAAAAATTATATCAGATAATGAAGCTATTGTTGATGTAATTGATACACCGTTGCAGAAAAAATATGGTAAAATTAAACAAATCGCAGAAAGTAAACAATTGTCTATTGAAGCTGATGTAAAACCTGAATTGTCACCGCTAAATTTATCGAAATACAATTATGAAATTGAGAACAATTTTAGAAAAAGATCGCACTCAGAAAGCTTTTCACAGAATGATCATCACAAGCATCCGCTGAATCCTGAAGGTTCCATAATTAAAGATTTGTTACTTAAAAGTAAATTAAACGGATTCGGGAATGTTACAGAGTTATTGGACGGATCCATTTTTGTTTGTCCATTATGTCAAATAATCTTTAGAAGTGCTGACAATTTAGAAACACATAGAACGTTTTACTGCAAAGGAAATATTACAAATACACCAGTAAATGTAAACCAGAAAGAAATGAAAAATATGAGACCTGATAATGTTTATATTAGGAGTAACTCGGTCAATGTTCGGCTACCCGAGTCCCCGCCAAATACGTATTTAAAGACAAGTATTTCAAACAAGTCGCCACACTTAAGAATGAAACCGGAGAATCTAGTAATAACGAAACAAGAATCAAACGACGTGGCTGCTCCTTTACCGTCTCCTGGGCCACTGTTAGGCAACACACGACTTGTGGATACTAGAACAAATTCTGATTATCATAAACAAAAAGAGAATATGAAATTGAAACCAATGCCAAGTCCAAAAAGAAAAATTGAAAGTCGATCCGATACCTATAGCCCAAGATTATCAGAAAATGTGTCACCTAGATCTAACGATTTATACATTCAACCCAAACTAAGATGTATGGATCCTTCTATAGCAATACGTTCGCTTGAAGATTTGTCGCCACATATGAGACATAACACAACATCATTGCAAATGTTCGGAGGAGAAGTTAAAATCGTGGACCAATCCGGCAGCACAACAACATTACGCATCGAACCGAATAAAAATCAGTTATCACCTATACTTATACATAGAAATCTTTCTCCATCTAAAATTGCTAACGATCCTGAAGCAAGTAGTATTGTTGTAAGGTCTGGATTACATTCAGGGGGAACACTAGTTCATAATCCTCCCACACCAAAAGAAACTCTAGGCACACCCCAACCGCAAACACCTAGGATAACGATGTCTTCAGCCAGTGCCACAAATAATAGTTTGCCAATCATACACGACAGAACACATTTCCAATTTCCACCATTGAGTGCTATAACAGCTTTTAATCCGTTGACTTTGCCTCCATTGAGTCCGTCGGCGTCGACTCCAAATGGGGCCACAACTATTTTTCATGGCGGGAAGCTAATACCACATGTTCCAGGTATCCCGGGACCTAATACTCCTGGTTTATTTGTTAATCATGCTTTATCAAAACACCTGTCGACTCCCAACGAAATGGATAATTGTACGGTTTCAAAATCGGGAAGAGAAGAGATACACAGTTCTATTATTCCTATGAATATGCAGCATGTGAAAGCTTCGAATTATTTAAAATATGAGAATCAACAATTGCCTGTCCGAAGCTCTAAAGTTATTTTAACTCCAAATGAACAAGAAAAAAATAATCATGATATTAGTTCGGATGGCAACCAGTTCATAACCACGGTGCCTATAATCAAAGTTAAACATGTAGACGAACCAAAATTCATTTCACAACCAATTTCAAAACACATGTCTCGACAAGAAGGTTCACTGAAAAGAACTATGGACACCATTGCCAGGATACCGGTATTGAAAGAAAACATGATGCATTATCCGACACAAAAATGTAAAAGAGAAAAACTAAGCAGTCCTTTACCGAAAACTACTCCGCCAATGCCTGCTGAAATTAAAACGGAAAGAGACATTCGTAACTTCAATTTTGAGAATTTGATAACGAAAGCTGAAATATTTAATAAGATAATTCCTAGTTCATCGGAGGTTCAAAAAAATAACAACGGTCCTGAATCTCCTGTATCGATTCCTAATGAAAGATCTGAAACATTTTATTTTCAGAAGAATGTTTCAGCCAAATCAAATATTGATGATAGAAAACCAAAATTTTTGAGACCGTCTACATTACCCTTAAAACCTGGAACATTTACGCCTAAAAAGCATCACGGTATCACACCAAATGCTAATACAATGCCGCTGGTATCACCCGAGACGCCTAGACCGGCGAAGGCATACGGCCAATTGTATTTGAATGGCAATGCATACACATATTTGGGACTGAAATGCTCGACCAAAGTATTTTACTGCACAATTAATCGTCCACAACCCACCTATGTTCCGAACCAACATTTTCTGTCGATGTACAGTAATTGGCAGGTAATTATTACAAACAATACACAATCGATACTTATTAAATGTAATTTATATTCCTCATGTGTACTGCAACTTCATTATTTTTGCAGCTTTTATCTGAATTAACACCAGACCCATTGGGGCTATCAGCATCATCGGCAATGTCATTATACGATTCGCGTCATCGCCCGCAAACCGTTTCCGTGGCTGTTCTTAAACAGGATCTTATTTTGACGCATTCGTCACAGTGGAACAAAATATCAACAGATAGTAAACAGGTAATTTTTTACTTCATACGTTTCTTTAAAAGTGCCAGTAATGATTATTATTATATAAACACACTTACACTAGTTCGAGTCATTTAATTGTAGTTAAAATACTCATTTCCAACTCGCGTGTTTTAAAAGCACAAGTATACTATATTCATGAATACAGTACCCATCTTTTGACCTTGGTTATCATTGAACCTATTGAACTAATCTAGGTAAAAAATATTTATGAGCAATATTCAATATAAATTTTCAGACAATACAGTGCGCAGACGTAAAGAAATTCGAGGAGAACAAGTATTTGACTTCTGAAAATATCTCCACGTCTAAAAAAGAATTGACGGGTGGTTTCGAAAGTAACGAAGAGTATACTTACGTCCGCGGCCGGGGAAGGGGGCGTTATGTTTGTTCGGAATGTGGAATTCGATGTAAAAAGCCATCAATGTTGAAGAAGCATATTCGCACGCATACCGATGTCCGGCCGTACACATGCATACACTGTGCCTTTAGGTAAGATACAAATCACAAATTTAACTATGTTACTTCACAAAGCTCGTATGTCTCGTATGTTTGTTCACAAAGCAGGACAACTAATAAAATTGTGTGTTCAATTACAGTTTTAAAACGAAGGGCAACTTAACAAAACACATGAAGAGCAAAGCACATTACAAGAAGTGCTGTGAATTAGGAATAAATCCCAACGAGGGTCAAGACGTAGACAATGGAGAACTTATGCAATGCTCCGGAGAGACAGACGACGATACCGAATCAGACGGAGACGAAGGGAACGAGGGAGAAACCGAGTCGGATGGTCAGTATAATTGATATAAATATAAAGAAGAAAAAACTATGGAGTAATAAAATCACCTACTAACCTTTGACCAACTTTTATCCACAGATACCGAAGTGTGCAAATCCCGATTGCCAGAACATGAAGCTGCTCATTGCTTGCTGTCATTGGGAGGATCCAGACCCAACACGTCGTCCACGCCAGGCTTGATTACCAGCGCCAGGCCATCGACTTACCCGTACACTCCGACGGGGCAAGATAACTGCACGATGGAGATTCCCGAAAGAGTGAGCATTTCAAGAAGTATGTCAGTAGAATCTAGACAAGACACTGACAATGAACCAATGGACCTAAGTAAAACGGACGTAAAATCGGCTGCTGCCAATGTGCCAGAAATACCTACAGCTAGAGAATCCAGCGTTCTGGCATCTTTAGCTTCTAATACGGCGAAACTTCCACAACATCAAAGCCAGTGGTCCAATGGAGAACCAATGCTGCAAACCTATCTGACTGAAAGAGCCCTTTTGGACTCTAAAATCAAACAGAGTCAGTTAACGTGCAACTTTAGTAAATTGCGCAAAGTAGACATGGAAACCTCTACCTTGAAATCAGAAGATAAACTGAAAACGACAATGACAAAAACTACACCAACACCGGTTACGTCACCTCAAATGGTGACTAATATGAAAATTTCATCATGTATTGATGTGTCTGAGCCATCAGTCAGTTGTGTGTCCAAGGAAGAAGTTCCTACACCAATAAAAGAACTGCCGATTTCTATTCATTCAAATTCCGATGTGATACGCCATATTACAACTAGCACCAGCAGCAGCAGCAGCAGTTGTAGTAATACAGAAAACGCAAAACATGTTGTATCCGAGTACTTAAAACATGCTAGAATCAATTTAATAAAAACTCACGAAGAAAACTTACAAAACCATACAGATAATGTAGCGGAAGATAATTCGAATAATATAAGCAACGAAGACAGCACAAAAATAGAAGAGGTAAACGCATCTGAATCAGATTCATTAAAATTGCCTTCTTTGGACCACGAACCTGTTGCAAGAAAAGTCGTCATTGGCGTAGGCGGCGTTGCATTCAAAGTCACTAAAGGTAAGGACTTTGAAAATTCGTCATACCCGCCGGGCCGGCTCATGGAGGACGGCCGGAGAGTCTGCGATTTTTGTAACAAATCATTTACAAAACCGTCGCAACTGAAGTTACATCTGAACATTCACTACATGGAAAGACCCTTTAGGTGCGGCGTGTGTGCAGTCAGTTTCAGAACGAGGGGGCACTTACAAAAACATGAACGATCGGGCTCGCACCACAACAAAGTATCGATGACGTCCACATTTGGGGCGGCGACATCGTTCAACCCAAGACCTTTCCGTTGCTCAGACTGCAACATCGCATTTAGAATTCACGGTCATTTAGCTAAACACCTGCGAAGCAAAATGCACGTGATGAGACTCGAGTGCCTGTTCAAGTTACCCTTCGGAACATTTACTGAAATTGAGCGTGCTGGGGTGAGTTTGACAGACATCGATACGACTGACTGTGCGAGCTCGTTAGCGAGTTTGCAATCGCTCGCTAAAAAGTTGCATGAAAAGGATCCTACGAAGTTGGAGTACAGAGAGCCGGCGGGTGCTGGATCATCCGGCGGAATGAAGGAGTCCTCCGACGAGGAGGAGGAGCGGGGCTGCGACAACCTGTGTGAGAGTGACAAGGACAGTGAGGTGAAGACTGTAGACACCCTCGATGGACAGGATAACGAAACGCGAGTTAATTATAGTGCCACAGATATTTAGTGCCAAAATTATACTAAGTAGGTTATAATGTGCAATTTTGTTTTGTTATTAATTTTAAAGATGTAATTATTCGAGCTGGGTAAACTCAGAAAATTGTAAACAAAATGATGCGCTTTAAATATGTAATGTAGATACGAATGTACATATTAATATAAGTTTTGGTAATCCTGTAAATACTTTATGTTAAGGTTAGGTATTACGTTGTTATATTTGCTTCCATTGTGTAAAGCTTAAAAATAATTTGTTATTTGTAACTCTTTATATATGAATACAGACACAACTTTGAAAATTGATTCGGTAGAATTGAGAAAAATACTAATATAGTTGGATATTTATATACTGAAATCTTCCAAAAAATGTGGTCCATGTTCTAAATAAACAAAGTTTGAAATATCATAAAAACATATTGCAAAGAAGTAGTGAAAGTATATTATAAATATCCATTTTGTATGTATTTTATTTTTATAAAATATATACTATTATATGATAACTCTATGACATCTACTTCCAAGTTCTGTAAACGTAATGTTTTAAATCGATTGGCATATCAACTTCCAGGATCTTAAATTAGCTGTAATAAATTCATTGACAAGTCTTCCATATCAAAAATAGTAACTCATGCTAGAACTTTGTTTTTAGAACTTTTACTATTCTATTGTAAAATATTATTAATAGGATACCTGTGACGTAGTTACAACTATCAACATTTATATATTTGCTAGAATATAATGATCAGTAGACAATTGTACTATTATATTATAGTAAACTTGCATAAAAGTAATTCATTAACGTTTTTGAGAATGTATATTTAGCTTTTTTATATCATTAATTTCTACAGATGTAAGTAATTATCTTTTTAGCTAATCATATCAAGAATATTAAACAGTAGAATATCAATTCTGGATATAAAATTAAAATAGACATATAGCTATTCAAATTGGACTATTTCAAGCAGATAACATTTTGTGTTTCTTGATCGTAACTATTATAGGCACAATGTTTTTGATCTCTTTGCCTACTTTAATTGCTAGCTTAATTTATGTATTTTTAATCAATCTGGAGTTTTTACTATTATGGTTCACAATCGAGTTGCCTGAAAATTAGAACATTTGTAAGATTACTTCTTACTTTTATTTATTTTTTAAGGGAGAAAACTTCGTTTTTGTTTTGTCTTTTTGGTTTTGAGTTTGTGCAACATTGTGCCTGTAATTGTAATGTAAGTGACTATCATGTTATATACATACCTAAATATATGTTTTAAGGTGTATGCGATTATTGTAGATTTTTAGATATATAAATTTTCTGATGTTTACTATATTATAAAATGGAAATAAAATTTACAAAATTGTTGCAAAATCTATATGTAATAAAAGAGTTACATAAATTAAATACATTGAGATATTATATATTTTTGCATTTTATTTAATTTTAGTGGAGCGTAGCGATAAGTAATGGGTACCTATAGGTAATTTCAATAAAATAACGAATAAATACTTAATCATTAGACATTTATTAGAAACATATTTGACAAAACGTATTCTAGTTTGATAATCTTCACAGCATCAGCGAGCATCGAACACGACCACTGAAGATACGATAAGGAAATCATTCATTCAGTTGACATTTTATAATAAGTACTTATTAACGTATTCATTCCCTCAAACTAGATTCTTAAAAGAACTAATAGCTTATAATATTAATAAAAAAATCAATTCTGCTAGTTTACCCTTTGATATACACATATATAACGATGGAGTAACAAACAAAAAAACTCATACGACATGATCCTCAGTTTTTTAAGAGTAAAGCTACTAAGACTGGTTAATTAAAATTACCCAATTATCAAATTGTCATGTAATCTCAAAAGTTCCCACATAAGCCAGTACCCATAGTAAACAGTGTACAACTTTTTACGGTAGAAGATCCGGGTAGCAAGACATTTTATAGAAGTTGTTTTTGATGGGATTCGATATTCAATTTAATCACGAGAAAACGAATACTGGGACAAATAGATACCTTATAGATAAGGGGAATTGAACCAGACGAGAATGCATGACGTCTTTGGAATAATGACCTTTCGAACAAACTAAGTTATTCAATCTACTGCCGAGATTTAACTAACCTTTAGCATAAGTATGTGATAAGACATGGTAAAAATTATCTATATGTTTAAAATTCAAAGTCCTGACTGACTGACTGATAATCAACGCACAGCCTAAACCGCTACACCTAGAAACATGAAATTTGGCAGGAAGGTTCTTCAAGTGACGTATTTTCGAAAATTTGTAAGGGAACGGGCTCAACGCGGGGCGCTGCTACTGCTGCTAGTGTTATTATAAGTGGAAACTGGAAGGCAACAAAGTCCAGTATTATTGCATAAGATAATTAATATTTATTGAGTACCTTAAAAAACCAAATGTCAATATTGAAGATTGATTTTGAATGAAATTTAATTTTCAATGAAGATATAAAACTTTAAAGCTGCCTGTATACCATAGAGTCAAGTGAGTTAGGTATGAATCAACCAATAGAATTGCATTAAATCTCCACTCCTCAGGCAGCCTCAATGTGAGATCTCACTGAATGAGGTAGATAAAGGAAGTATAATACCCATGCCATAAATTATTGCTTAACAATGGGACACTGGGGCTTATATAAATAACAATAATTTAAAGTTAATATTATAATTATTGATAAAGATTTAAACAGAATTATGCTATTGAAATGTTATGCAAGTCACTGTGATCATTTAACCATGTTTACTTTTGTTTTTAAGCCGTCGGTCCCGGTTACTTTCTACGGGTAGTAGTCGTTACATGAGCCATGTTAGAGGCCTTTGGGGGCTCAATAACTCTGACACCAGGATTGGTCAGGTAGACCATCCACTCGATGAAGAAGAAGACTTTTGTTTTTTATCATCATCACCATATCTTATCACACCACATACTAGTGGCTCGTCAATAGCCTGTTAATTCAATGGGACACAACTATTTAAAGACATAACTTTATCAAACACAAAACAGTAATCAAACATATCTAACAGATAGATTCTGATAGAAAATCTAACTTAACCTAAAAAGACATCCCTCAAAATTTAAGCAAAATATCATATTCTATACCCAAAACAAATATAATAATTAGGTGCATTGAATTAACACTTCTAGCATGGTTGTTTGCTAAAATGAATAACAGTTGAATTAAAATGTTTTATACAAAATGAATGTGTTAAATCACTGCACCAAATGATTTGTTGAATTGAAGAGTGCAAAGAACAAAGCAGGATCCTGTGGTAGATGAAGACATGCAAACAGGCACATTCAGCTCAGCCCAGAATAAAGGTAAAACTAAAACAAAAAGCACAAAGGATATTATTATGGAAAAATGAGATGATAATAAAAAAATATATTAAAAATAAATTACCATAATGCTTAAAACCTGGAATATTTGTCACATTCATTTGTATGAATTGAAATAAAAATACATGAAATTAATTAGTACCTAACGGTTAATACAAGGGCAAAGGGTTTTCCAGATAATTGGCACCAGATCAGTGTAGTGTATGAGTAATAAGACTGTACAGCTTCTTTTTCACACTGAAATGACCAAATTGATTGAGTACAGTAATAAAGTAGCAAATAACTTCAATGAATTCTTTGCATAACCTATTATTGGGTTCTTAAGCAAAATGAGACAAGTTACTGCTATCTAAATAATACCACTTTGTCAAAAACATATACAAAAATAAACTTACCTTTTTATGGATAAAGTTAGTTGTTACCTTTTAAGAATTTAGGTTTTAAATTTGCCACACCAATCGAAAATATGTTCAGCAATAAATATAAACATACCCGGATAAATAAATGAATAGATATTAAAAAAAAAACACATACAAAGCATACATGCAATTAAAACAGTGATAACATACATAATAATTAGGTAAAGAAAACCAACAAGTAATAAAAAAAAAAACCTAATTGTAACATGAAAAGGATACATCTTTTAGTTCTCTTCTTATACATGATTCTGTAACCACATTCTCTGCATCTAATTGGGTCTCTAGGTTTGATTTCGTTTTCTCTATGACATTCTGTAAATGAAAAAAAATATATGATTAGTTCTTAACTTTTTCTGTTTGGTGTTGTTATGGTTAAAGTAATGACAATGAGATTGACTGTTTCCACTTCCACGAATAGAATAGAGAATAAATATATAAGACCACTAAAAACCATGCAATAAATGTTTATAAAATGAGTAACTTGGAAGATCAGCTAGGAAGTTAATTGTTACTGTAAACAACACGTTTTAATGAGAACTTGCCTCCACAAACGTAAATCATAGGTACTTTAGTGAGCGATTGCTCCTTTCCACCAGAATCAGCCATTATCTTATTTTATTGTCCTGTTGTTTTATTCAATGAATCGCCACAAAAAAGAAACAGTTTTCTTTGGTTATTAATTTATTTCGCACTCGCACCATCCGCACACTTTTCAGCTTTGTTTCGTCGTTTGCATTGAGTTATATGTACTACGTAGTACATATAACTCAATGGTCGTTTGTATTTTTTTGCCACTTATTTGCTATTTGAGCATGTTTGAAGTAGGTAGCAGTAGGTAGTTTGATTGATCGATGAAGTTGACGTTTAAGATTTATGACACTGATGTTTAATATAACTATTTGAAGATTTTGAAGTTTACGCTTCATTGAAAAGTTTGCCTTTTATTAATTTGCCTACGCTCCTCGCGTTGACCTAAGCTCGACCAATATGTATTGCAGGTTACAAGTTATCAGCCCACCAAACAAGTTTTCCTGATTCAATTAAATTTTTGTCAAGTTATTCTAAATGAATGCTATATGCGTTTATGCTGGCCTTAACTCGACCAACTAAGCTAGTGTCACGAGCGACGACAAGACAATGCAAATATTTCGAAATTCGAATATACGTTGTTATTGGTCTTCACTCGGCAAAGCTCGTCCAACATGTATATAAGTTGTTGTTATTGCGATGAAATGTCATGTCAGTATTGTCATTGTCAATAGTCAATAAATTGATTATGTATTTTCGTAGACAGAGAGGTATTTTAAATGGGTATTTATTTTCTGTTCTGACTTCTGCTTGTAAATATCATACATCTATGGGGTGGAGTGTGGGTGGAGTAAATAACAAAAATTGAATTGAATTGTTTGTTTGGATTCTTTGGGTGTTGTTTATTTTGAAACTGTTTGTATAGCTTTCGTGAAAGTTGTAAAACTTAAAAGTATACTTCTACTACTTGTTTATTGGGCTGCGTTGCAGTCTCTGCACAATGGGTGATTTTTTGGGTAACTTCGATCCCGACACATCCGTCCGAGAAAGACGCAAGTTGAAAAGAAAAACATATTATATTAAGTATGTGTCTATTATTCTTGTGTTACTACAATAACACCCTATTCATTTAAATTGTCCTTACCTATTTAAAGTTTTATGAAAATACAGATATCATTAACTAGCAGCGCCCCGCGGTTTTACCCGCGTTGTGCCCGTTCCCGTGGGAATTTCGGGATAAAATGTAGCCTATAGCCTTCCTCGATAAATAGACTATCTAACAGTGAAAGAATTATTCAAATCGGTTCAGTAGTTTCTGAGATTAGCGCGTTTAAACAAACAAACAAACAAACAAAACAAACTCTTCAGCTTTATAATATTAGTATAGATGATATCAGAGGTATTTGGCTCAGCAGTGGACGTATTATAAACCTGGAAAACTAATTATATGAGTGTGGTCTCAGGCCTGTGAGGGCCATATAAACTGGCTCTTTAGTATTGTATGATAAAAACAAATACTGTTAATGAAAAAAAAACGTTTTGTTACAGCCGTAAACATAGCAAGAGTTTGTATAATGAAAAGGGTCTCATATCTGCAACTGGCAAAGACTTATGCGACTGTCTTGATGAATCATGTCCCGGTTGCCATTTCCCATGCCCTAAATGTAGCTCAAACAAGTGTGGACATGAATGCAGGTTAGTTAACTTTTTTTTATTATGGTGTAAGTTAAATAAAGAAGATTAATTAGGGATACCTACTTATCTTTAACAACTTTAATGTTGATTGATTGATCTCGGCAATTACTTACTCCCTCCTCCTATGCCAGACACGGAATTTTATATGACTTGAGGCAACATTTAGAACACCAAAACAAAGATAATATACACCAAAATTATTCTTTAAATAATATATAATATAAAATACTATAATGAAATACATAAATAAATTTAAACACCAAAATGATTATTGCATCCTAACCTTAATATATAAACTAATCAGGTAGGTATTCAATAAAACCACATTATTATATTATTATTTTTATTTTCAGAGTAAATCGAAGATGGATGTATGATAGAATAGAGGTAGAAGGCAATGACTTTGTGGTGAAGAATGATTACAAAAATAAAGTTAATACATAAACATTATGAATCAGTGCTTAAAAGTTTGAAAAAATATTCAACCTCATTCTCACCATCTTCAGGAAGGTCCGTGCAATGAACTGCGTTGTGCACAATAGTCTTGCCATACTTGGCTCTTATACTATCTGGGTACAACTGGCGGCATAGATCCTTTTGAAATTTAATTGGTTAATACTTAGAACATGTATATACTTATTATAAGAAAATAAAAAAATGTTAAGAACTTTCTTGTAGCATTTCAGAGTTACAGCTCTGACAAGTCATCCCATGCTTTATTAAGTAGGTGTGATTTATCCAAAAATCAAAATTGTCAAAGGTATTAACATCTTAAACTTTATTCTTAAGAAAACACGTTTTGTTATCCAGTGCAAACAGACTGGCTTTTATTTCATAACAAAATGTGTTTTCTTAAGATTTACAATAGTTCCTTCCGCTTCTTCCTAATTAGGCGTCCGCCCATTTTGCGTACTTTTTACCACATGAGTAACTAGTTGTGACCCGCGGTCTCACCCGCAGCGCCCCCGTTCCCGTGGGAATTTTGAGATTTTTATTCCAAGTTTTCATTGTTTTTAAAATGTATTCTGCTATTCAGGGCGGAGACAAATCCAACGAAACAAAAACCATGAAAATTGATCCAGCCGATCTCGAGTTATAAGTGTTGTAACAAACCCGTCTTTTCAAACAAACGGAACAGAGGCAAAGATTTTCAAGAAAGTGAAACATTTTTACTTATTTTGGTAGGGTTGTCATAATACTTAGGTTAATTTAAGTTAAACAAGTGGTGCAACCGATTCGCGCGGTTGTATGAACCTTCATCTCTGTTCCGTTTAATTACTCATGTGCTTTTTACAATATGATATGTAAGCTTATCTTAATATGAAAACTATTATATACTTGCTGCGCCCCACGGTTTCACCCGCATTGTCCCCTTCCACGAGTACATACTTTACGATAAAAATTACATTCAAATCGGTTTAGTAGTTTTAGTGTGAAAGCGTGACAGACAGAGTACCTTTCGCATTTATAATATTATTTAGGATAAGTTAGGATTACCGGATCTCTTGGCCCACAAATCTTCCTGAATTCACAGACTACATTAATTTTCTCATCCACAGGCTTAACTTCGAGAACTACACATTTACCCTCTGCCAGATGTTGACACATAGCCTGAAACAAAGTTTTATGGTACCTACATTGTTCTTCTAGAAATTAATTTGTTATTTATTAGCATAAGGCTTGCAGCGTGTGTTCAAACATATCATTGAAAGTAATAATAATTAAAATTGTGTTTCACAGGACAGGTCCTTAGAACAGGCTCTAGTTGTTTTCGCAGCTTAATGTCAATTTAATGTCATTGTTACCTGTGCTATCAGCTTCATACTTTACCTCATATTCTGGCAGGACTCCTTTATATACTTCATAGAATTCCATAGCGTTAATGACGGACACACTGAACATTGCCATTGCCGACACAATGAATTTGCCATTAGTCGAGATTTGCTCCAGGATTGCACCCATGCTGCCTTCCAATACTGCGTGCGGTTTAATAACACAGCAAGTGCAGTTTTTTAAAGTCGCCCTGAACGGAACCTTGGGTAAACCCTTTTCGTAACCGAAAAACGAATCCAGCGCCTTAAAAAATATTTTATGATTTATTATGATTCAAAGCAAGCCGCGAAAAAAAAAGGGAGAAAATTTCTTTGATCTACGGCTGAGGCTCCATTGGTGTATTGCATTGCGTTGCGTTGCGTTCGTCGCACGCGAAGTTTCAACGGACCGACGAACAACAGATAAAGCGGGAGGGTGATGCACTGCCCTAATAATGCTCCGATAACTGCGCATTGCGTCGTCGCAGCGTCGACATTCCGATGTTTCTCATATATATTTTATGACATGCTCCATTACTGCATTGCGATGACGCAACGCAACGCCCCAATGTTTCACTACTTCGACATAAAGTAGATCGTTGTGCCGTGGCTGGTTGGTTTGTATCATCAGTCCTCAGTACTACCAGTCGGATTTGTTTTTATGGGTAACCACATCCAAGAACAACTATATAGGCCACGAGATCGGGCATAACGCGGCTTAAACCGCCCGGGTCACTGCTAGTGTGCCATAAAGTACCTCGGTAGCATCTTCAACAGTATTACACCCGTGCGCAATGTTCCTCAACTTGTTTTCTCCGTAGGTCCTCCTCAAAGTGCCGGGCGCTGCATCCTGGGGGTCGGTGGCTCCTAAACAAGAGCGCCACTTGGCCACCGCGTTGGATGCCACTAACTCTAAACCAATCACTTCGCCACTAGTTATGTAGTCGATGATGATTCTGAATATAATTATGAGGATTCATTAGATTACCTATTTAACTATGTTTATCACGAATTATCTTTTTATATAGGTACCTAAAACCTAAGTTGTTAGTTGCCTAGTACATAGCTCAGTTGGATATGAAAAACACAAAATAATGTAAAAATGGTACTAACGGCATCATACTGTTTCCACTTATATGGCCATAAAGTTTCATTGCAAATTCTTTGGGGACTCGACCATTTTTCATTCGTACAATCCTAAATCCGTTCTGCATTATGAAAGTTATGACTTTACCATGTTCGCTCGAAGGTATTGGCTTTATCATTGCAAAGGTGCTGTCAAAAAATAAAAATTAAGGTTGGTAGTTACTTGGCATTAACATTTTGAGACCTAGTCATCTCCTGTCTGTCTGTAAATAAATATCGAAAAGGCTTCGCCAATTTGGCTTGTCATTAAGGCCTTTTCCACACTTGACGGATCTTCCGTCGCCGATCTTCCGCGACGGAACGCCAATACATAATTATTATCTACAAATATAAAAGTCAAAGCCACTTTTCGTCGAATTTTGATTTTAACATTATGGGAGAATCAACAGCTAATAATTAAGTATAAACAAAACAGAGTAAATAAACTTAAAGCTAATTGACAAGCCCGTTGGCACAGTGGCAGTGAGAGCGCTTACTGTGTCGGGGGTGCGGGTTCGATTCCCGCCCGGAGTCAACAAAATGTGAAGACATAGTTGTTGGGGACGACGTCTGGGTGTCAATTATATATTCAAAAGTAAAAGTTCAAATAAACTGATACTACTGTATCAGTTAGTTAGATTCCATATTACGAGCTCAGAATACAGACTTTCTGTATTCTGAGATTACAAGCTTAGAGCTTAGTTTGGGTCCAATTAACCGTGAATGAATTTGTGCGGGTACCTATATTTATTTATAATTAAAGATTCCCACGAATAAGAATCATCTTAATAATATTAGTTAATGCTGAGCATAGCAAAAAACAATCACTTTTTGTTTGACACACAATTCTATTTGAAAAATTATTTGCTAAGTAGTCTCTTCACCGAAGACGCACCTATAATGAATAGATCTAAATTTGCAGATTTACTAATTATGTAATATGTTGAAGCGATTGCAAGCCCTCAATATACCTATAAGTATGAATTGAATTCTTGCGATAATTTTATTTATTTAACTACCTACAATGAAATCTGCATGCTTATCAAAAAATAATTTAGAATCTAAGATAACTAAAGCAACTTTATAAACGAACGGGCTCACCTATCCAAACCAAATGTTTAGCCTTTGTTCGGACTATTTAGTAGATGGTTTAGGTATGTGAAGTTAGCACAAAATCGGTCGAGCGGTTCTTAAATTCCTACGGGAACAGGCACAACGCGGGGCACAGCTAGTTGCATATAAATTAAATTAGTGCCCACACTACGCGGAAGATCGGTCGTTCTGTGTGTGGCAGCGTAAATTATATGTAAAAATCATAATAACTCAATGGCAATAATATGTATTGGCGTTCCGTCACGGAAGATCAGCGACGGAAGGTCCGTCAAGTGGAGCAAAGGTCTTATGCGGTTGATTTGCAGCCGCATGCGGGTTTCGCATAAGTCCCATAATACCTAAAGGTAGTCTGGGTAGCCTAACTCATGTTTTAGTTATGAAACAAACGTGACCAACCTCGGAACAAAACTAAGCAATTAAGTAGGTAGATCGTACCTACATTTCCTTATTTATGTCGATTTTTTTTATAATAAGTAAGTACCTCTCCACTTTGTAAAAAAGTGTCCGTTTGGTAGCTGGAGGACAATCAGTTATGAGCAACAACTTGGAGTAAACGTTCACGATATTTCCGATTTGAAGCATTTCCAGCTTTAAGGTCGGAATCTGCACTCGCCTTAGCAACACATTGCCTTTACTCGTGTTTATCACTTGTATTGAGTTATCAAATGGAAAGAAATTCAGAAGAAGCGAAAGAACACTATCTGAATCCTCGTCATACATGTCGCATAAAAATGCATATTTCTCGAAGTAATCGTGGACCTGAAAAAATACAAAGTGCATTTCTTTTTGTTTTCACTTCTCCAAGAACTTCACTTCCATGCGTCATTTTTCTTTCCACCTACCTACTATTAAGATACATGGGCGTGGGTGTAGTTAGATACCAACAAGCCCTAGCAGGCAAATGAAGTGATTACGCGTTATCCTCCTCACTGTATAAATACTGATATCTTCCGGGAGATGGGAGGCCTTAGAATACAGAAAGTTCTGTGTTCTGAGTGAAAGGCCTTTTTCCCAGCAGTGAGACTTAGGTAATACTTTGATAGGTATATAGGTACCTAGGCTGGCTGTTGTTCTTACCATGATTGTCGTTATTGAATTAGCTAGGTAAGTTCCTAGTAATATTAAGTGTTCTAATAAATATCTGAATTGGAAAAACAATAACGAAAAGAAAAACTTTAGTTAAGTCGCCTCACTGTAAATAAGATTACAAATCACAATATCATAGTTGTCAGTTACAAATCTTGATTGATTGATGTTTAACACATGTCTAAACCCCACAGTAAGAAAAAATAAAATTAAACTGACACAGGCGATGTGCGACAAAAAGTTTGTCTAAGATCAGGCTTGTAAACCTGACGGTGGAGTAGAATAATGTAGATGACTAGATGTAAACCCTCCTACGTTAAAACGGCTAAACCGATTTTTACCAAACTTAGCAAAGAACCACCGCAAGAAAACTGTCTTTCAAAATGTAAAAAACCGCATCGAGATCGGTCTATTTGTTTAAGTGTGCGGCCACAGTGAATGCGCGGTGGCTTACGCGGTGACTTACGCGGTGGCTTACGCGGCGGCGGCGGCGGAGGTGGCCACACTGAGGCGCGAGCTCTAGTAGCGATCAGACGTATATCAGGGGTTGCAAACAATTTTCGATCAACAATACACAACTAGATTTCGGGTCACGTACAAAATCAAAGCTAAAAAATGTCCTCGTGAATTACGTGTCACAGCTTATTTTGTTTACTACCGAACTGACCAAAAAGTTTTAAAACAGTTCGAAGTTCAACCATGACACCTAGCAAATCTTCAAATATTTAAAATTACTACTGTCACTTAGAAACGAAAAGACAACATTTAGTGTGAAATCAACCTTAACGACCTACAAATAAAGTATTTTATTCCCGTGTTTACCTTCCTTTCGTTTCGTTTCTTTTAGAAGAACTACAGATGGAATGGAGTCGTGTTGAACACTTAAATAATTTGTAATATGCACGTAAAAGTTTACTTAAAATTATTTATGTTTTGGGCTATCTAGGTTTGATAGTATACATACTTGTTTTCATTACGATTTTTTTGATAAACTTGATAGTATAACTCTGCAAATATAGATCCTAGCGTATATATTAAATAATAATGATCAAACTTACTGTCATTTTTGCTCTAGAGTTGAAAATTAACGAGTTATTTCAGAAAAACTTAAAAAAAATGAACTTAAAACAAGATGGCGGCGGATACTCTACCGGGATTAGTTACAAAATCGAAATTTATAAGTCCAACCACCCCCCCACGACATAAAAAAAATCGCCCCCCGGATAAATAAATTATTACTACAAAACAAATCTACTCCATGTTTCTGCTGTTCTGTTTCACAAAATTTGCGCCAACGTTGGCCAAACATTTGTAGCGGTGACTTCAAATCAGTATTTTTTTTCAAAATTTGATATTATTTTGTTTAAAAGCTTAAAATATAACTTATTCTACATGTACTCACAGAAAGTAAGACACTCCGGCCGTTAAATTGTTTTTCCGGCCATTATTTTTGCAACTTTTTTGGCTGTGGTTCGAGGGAACTAAATAAAAGAGTGGCTCACTTTTCAAATGAGACCCTAAGCACCCAGACGTATTATTTGCGCTGACCCGAAATCTAGTGTGTATTGTTGATCGAAGCCATTTTACGTCAAAACGCCGAGCGGTAAGACCACTGGTTTGATACACCTGCCACCCGCTTGTTAAGTCGCTCACCGCCTAGGCCCGCACTGTGGACACAACGCGCGGATCGGTGCGTTTGAAATCACCGCGCGCGGAGTCGCTCGGTCTTGTCGCGCTAGGCTTCCGCCTAGTCACTTCAGTATGGACACTTACACGCGTTTCATACGTTTGATATTTCGCGCCCGCCGCCGCGCCGTCGCGCCACCGCGCTAGGCCCGCAGTATGGACGCACACTAAGGGCTACGGTGCGACAGACAGAAACACACAAACACAGTCTTCGCCGTCAATTGTATTATGCCCCTCTTTTGCGTCGGGGATTAAAAATAACTGTTATCTTCTTATAGTACGGGTCCAAATCCGAAAATACGGTACATTCGTGAAGAAAGCATGAAACTTGGCATGAATGTAGCTCTCATGTATGTGCTTCAATCTTGATATGGGAAGCACGTCAGCAAATGAATGCTTCCCCCCTTTCCCCCCCATTTTATCTCCCTCATTCTGGTTTTTCGAATTTTCTACAAAAACTATACGACTGAGGAGTTTACTCTTCAGAGACCAAATCATCGTCGATAAATTGCCTACAAAACGATACTACATTTATAGTGGTAAGATTAATATATTTTTTAACCGACTTCAAAAACCGAAGGAGGAGGTTATCAATTCGGTGGGTATATATATTTTTTTGTTTTATGTATGTACACCGATTACTCTGGGGTTTCACATCCGATTTACGTGATTCTTTTTTTGTTCTATGCTGTACAAATTCCCATTGGTCCCGTTGAAAGTTTTATCCTAAAATTCCTTCGGGAACCTGACTTAAATTGAAGTAATGTAACGCAGGGTATAGAAAAAACCTTCATCGACGTGCTTCTATGGCGTGCGCTGCGAAAACTATAGATGATACATAAAAACAATGTTCTACACATTTAAAGTACTCATTATTTTGCACATTTAAACCCGCGACGGCATATGCCTATCTATTATAGTTTACGTACAATTACCACTTCTAGTTAATTTTTTTCAATTTTAAAACAACTTCAATAGTTAGCTTGTGATATTCGCGTGATGATATCAATATATATCAACATAAATACATCTACAATCAAGTTCAGGAAAGTGACTTTCAATACCTTTTTAAATTATTAAAATTGGACCGTCCGTTTAAATTTAACGACGAATTAAAAAAAGTACGAAATATGCAGCGGGGCGGGTTAAACAAACCGCTGCACGCGCTGTTCGAATCAATGGGAAAAAATAAGTAATTCACTGTTAAAACATAATTTTTTAATTTTATTTTTTACTTTTTAGTGTATACTTTCTTTGTTTGTTAGTTAATTAGCTTCGTAATTCAATAACTCTTGGTAATGTTTTAACAGTGAATTACTTATTTTTTCCAATTGATTCGAACAGCGCGTGCAGCGGTTTGTTTAACCCGCCCCGCTGCATATTTCGTACTTTTTTTAATTCGTCGTTAAATTTAAACGGACGGTCCAATTTTAATAATTTAAAAAGGTATTGAAAGTCACTTTCCTGAACTTGATTGTAGATGTATTTATGTTGATATATATTGATATCATCACGCGAATATCACAAGCTAACTATTGAAGTTGTTTTAAAATTGAAAAAAATTAACTAGAAGTGGTAATTGTACGTAAACTATAATAGATAGGCATATGCCGTCGCGGGTTTAAATGTGCAAAATAATGAGTACTTTAAATGTGTAGAACATTGTTTTTATGTATCATCTATAGTTTTCGCAGCGCACGCCATAGAAGCACGTCGATGAAGGTTTTTTCTATACCCTGCGTTACATTACTTCAATTTAAGTCAGGTTCCCGAAGGAATTTTAGGATAAAACTTTCAACGGGACCAATGGGAATTTGTACAGCATAGAACAAAAAAAGAATCACGTAAATCGGATGTGAAACCCCAGAGTAATCGGTGTACATACATAAAACAAAAAAAATATATATACCCACCGAATTGATAACCTCCTCCTTCGGTTTTTGAAGTCGGTTAAAAAATATATTAATCTTACCACTATAAATGTAGTATCGTTTTGTAGGCAATTTATCGACGATGATTTGGTCTCTGAAGAGTAAACTCCTCAGTCGTATAGTTTTTGTAGAAAATTCGAAAAACCAGAATGAGGGAGATAAAATGGGGGGGAAAGGGGGGAAGCATTCATTTGCTGACGTGCTTCCCATATCGAGATTGAAGCACATACATGAGAGCTACATTCATGCCAAGTTTCATGCTTTCTTCACGAATGTACCGTAAAATTGATTTTTGTTAGGACCTGGAACCGGACTATTAACAAAGTCTGTACTTTTTCGAAAAGTAAATCGCTTCTTTTAACGCCACGCGATAATTCTCCCAAATAACACCAAAAGCTGTCCCAAATATCACCGTTGTAAATATACTTAGAAAAATCAATAAAATGTCTGCATAATCAAATAACAGAGCATCGCAGTTTATTTTTCAATAACTTTTTGTTGGTCTAAATAATATTTTTCTAACTTAAATAGTTTTTAGGCTATAGACGAAAGTTGTAGTCCACTAAAAATTAACAAAAAACATCATTTTTGTATCACGTTTTTGTACATTGCGGATGGCAATAATGTGAAATTGTCGCCAGGATACATTTTATTTTCTTACTTATAGAAAAATATAATTTAAAATTATACCAAATGAAGATAAAAAAATAGTGTCCCGAAAACACCCGGAATCCCAAATAACACCGGTTCACGGTACCTTTTATTATAATTATGTCTCTATGGAGTGGATGTAGGATCATATTTTAATAGAGATTTTTGACTTAGATTTTTGACAATTTATTAAAATGACATTTGTGACAATGACGGACTGATCTTGCCTTTCATTAAAAAGCATTTTGTCTGCATTTTGTTTGAAATTTGAAATCAATGAAGTATGTAAACAAACTGTATTTTATTCGCCTATTTTACCAACAAAAATAGACGCTCTGCTCTGGTCTTTATTATACATAGTAATAGTCTCACGCTACAATTAATAAAAAAGGAGCTATTGCTTTAAGAAACTAAATAAAGCATTTACGAGCATGGTACGTATGTTTTTAAAAAGAATGTATTTATATAAAATCTTGCAAAAAAGTGTGTAATTTGTAATTTAATTTTACACATTTTCAGGATCAGGCTTATGGGGACAAATACTCATTTGTTGGTGAATGGTATGACAACCAAGCGAGCCTCGTTCGGCGTTTTAATGTTTTTTATTATCCCTATGATGAAACTATAGAAATGTTTGATTTAAAAACCCGTAAAACCTTTATGAGGCGAGTGAAAGTAACTGGAGTTACGTTGGACAGTTTCTACATTGGTTGTACTCTTTATATTCTGGGCCGTTTAGTGAGGATTGTAGACTTTGCATGTGAAGCCACAAAAAAAAAACTTTACAAAGATATCCAAGTGTAAGTATTGAGCGAGACGTTAGTTATTTGTAATAATATGCTGGAATAAAGAGTCATATACATAATAATCCTCCAGCCGATTTCGGCCACGGCGACCGCTTCTACTCCTAGCTTCCTCGTCTTGCATGTGCTCTAACATGACTCCCGTAGCCGATTTTGTTAGCGAAGGTCCGCGCGCACTGGGGACACGTTAGAGCACCGTACTTACTTAAAAAACAGGCTTAAATTTAGTTGATGGTAATCATCAATTTATATTAATAAACTATTAGTCTAATTACTGTTTTTAGTATTATTTGTACTATGGATAGTAATTGTATTAATAATTCCACAACAAGTATAATGATTTATCTTATTTCTATTAGAAATTAACTTTATTCTCATTATTTATTTATTACAGTACATTTGCCATCATAAAGCCGTTACCAACAAACATTGCAGGGAAGATTTTCACTATCTTCCATGAGAATGGTCTGCGGGTGACCCGAGTGAAGAAGACATGGCTTACCATGGATGATATCAATGTACTCTTCAGATCACTGCTCACTGATCCCACATATGCGTGAGTGTGGTTTATATTACACATACTCAAGCAACTACCATGACTTTAACACTTCGCGGCCAGAAAGGGCTTAGCTGTCGTTTTTTTGTTCGTGGTTGGATACAACTGCTACAGACCTCCCACAAAAATTGTAAATTGTGTAACGGAGTTGTATAGCATCCAGTTTTGCCTAGTATCATAAGGAAGCGTGATTTTGACTGATCGATTATGAATACTTCACAATTTGGTAACATCCAGATCTATAGAACAATCAAAGAAATAGATATAGATTTCGCCGCTCCGTCTAGCTAGATGGTTACGACTGTCATAGCTGTACAAAATGTTCAGTTATCCGGCATTATACATGGCATGTTAGTATTCAAAGGGATACGGCTGCTATAGCAGTTGAAGCTATAGCGGTTCAAGCCAGTGTGCCCTATTGCAGACTGTCAAGTACTCCAATTGGGTATGGATGCCATAGCATCCCATACAAAAAATATGTGTCCAGAATGGGTGACTTAGCATCCGCAAACGTTTTAAGTACATTTTACTTTTTTCCATGGTAGTATAGACAAGTATTGTATATATTATAAGTGTATGCTTAAATGTTGTTCCACATCCTAATATATTCCTGCGCCAATGTGTGAAATAGCAACAAACTTTCGCACTTATCACTCTCTTAATAATTTGCATTAGTCTTAAAACTATCTCTACATAACTTTTATTCATTACAACTATTTGGTTTGATTTCAGATTCCTAGTGGAATATGTGACTAATGATCTAGTTTATGGAGTAGAGTTGGTTGGCAACGATGCAGTGCAGCGGTGTATTGAGTGTATCGGGGCACAGGACCCTGTTGTTGCGGCCCCAGGGACCATCAGAGCTTTGTATGGCTCAGATCCAGTGAGGAACTGTGTTTCATCATCAGGCACCGCCGAAGATGCTATGCAGGCAAGTCAATAAGTTCTTAAATTGGAATTACTTAATGTTATTTCAATGTGATTGTTTTTGCAATCTTGAATTTGTACTTTTAACTACTAAATGTGACATAATTGATAAATTATGAAATTGATTTGTAGCAAGCTCATTTAATTCTGTCAGTTAGTAAGTTATTGCCATGTTCTTTTCTGCAACTAGACTTCAAAGTTGCAACTGTTTTCATTACTTTTAACTTCTACTAACTAATCATTTTATAAGTTTAAACTTAATACTTACTAAAAAGCCAAAACATTTTTCAATCAGTCTTAGTTTTCTTAGTCATAGACAATAGTTTTCTTCTTCCAGGACATAGAATACTTCTTCCCCTCACCAGCGCTTCAGACAACCAGGCTTGCTCTCACAGCTACATTATCAAATTGCACCCTTTGTATAGTAAAGCCTCATGCTGTTAGGGAAGGGAAACTCGGTGCAGCTCTAGAGATCATAGACAATGGTGGATTCAATGTCACCGCGCTCAACATGTTCGTTGTAGAAAACATCAATGCTGGCGAGTTCTATGAGGTCTACAAAGGAATTGTTCAAGAGTTCAAGGTTTGTAAACAACATTTTATCCATGAATAATTTCAACGGATACCCATGAATTTGTCAATAAAATTCATTCTGACCAAGCCAATATAAAAATACATTAATAAAAACATACCTAAACATAATATGATGATATTAAGATGGTTAAAAAAATATAAAATTATTTTCTGTTGGTCTTGTAAAGTGAAAAACGACCAAAATTACAGTTGTTTAGTTGTATATAAGAAGTACAGAGAAGTACAGAGAAGTAACAGCCTCTGTGGTCTTGTGGTTTGAGCGCCCGGCTCACGACCCGGAGGTTCCGGGTTCGATTCCCGGTGGGGATATCTCACAAAAATCTCTTTGTGAGACTGTCCTCAGTTTGGTTAGGGCATTGCAGGCTCAATCACCTGATTGCCCGAAAAGTAAGATGATTCCGTGCTTCGGAAGGCACGTTAAGCCGTCGGTCCCGGTTACTTTCTACGGATAGTAGTCGTTACTTGAGCATGTCAGAGGCCTTTGGCGGCTCAATAACTCTGACACCAGGATTGGTCATGTTGACCATCCACTTGATGAAGAAGAAGAAGTACAGAGACCTAATTTTTTTTCATGATTGCTTAGTCAAAAATGAGAATGAGACATCCATATTTGTATAAGACAATCTATTGTGTTATTCAGGGCATGATAGAGGAACTATCGAGCGGTCCTTGCGTTGCCATGGAGATTGTAGCCAAAGACAAGAGTCTCAATACTGCCGTCGAGTTTAGGAAGCTAGTCGGACCTTCTGATCCCGTAAGTTAATTAAAAATATTATTGAGTCAAAGAGAAAATACTTCCTACTTATAAGATCTACTTTTGAATATATGAAGTATCGACTTTTAACCGTGCAGTTTAATCACCTTTCGCTCACTGAAGACATTTTATTAAAATCTTTATCTCATAATATTATAATAACGTAGGTTAAGTACATAAAATACCTACGTATTTACAATTTAAGTACAACATAACAACTAAGGATCCTTTAGCGCTCACCAAACTCATATATAACGGACATATAAGGCAACTTGGTAATATTACTTACCTTATAATATTATATGACTTTAGAATAGTACCAACCTTATTTCCTACCAAATAAGATTCTAAATCGCCTTGTTATATCGGCGCAAGCCAGTGGGTTCCGTTTTTTTACGCCTTGCATAAACTGAATTTCGTGAAGGTCAGGGGTACCTTGCCTTGTAAACTTGCCGATTTTTTAAACTAAATGTCTCGTACAAGGTCTGACTGCTTAATAAACCAGGATCTACAAATTACTAAAGACGAAACAGAGATAGAGGTAATTTGTTTGATGTGTTTCAGGAAATCGCGAGACTCCTACGCCCACACACCCTCCGCGCGAAACTAGGCAACACCAAAGTACAAAACGCAATACATTGCAGCGATTTGGCAGAAGACGGATTGCTAGAAGTAGAATATTTCTTCAAAATATTATAACAGTTTAACAACTATATTAAGTGTTCCATCGGGAAACATTGTTATTGGGGTTAATCCTGCAATGTAAATTGTGTCTCACTTCAATATGAAAATGGTTTAATGCATTTGATATTCTGCTTGGAACAAAATGTGTCAACAACAAGTTGCCAAACTATTCAATCGCGATCCAATCAATTGAATTAGCAGAATTGACCCTATGGAAGGTTTTGAGGGACAGCCCTTTAGTCCATCCCTTGACGCCTGGATGCCACTGACTGTATTATTAACTAATGTTAATTATTAGTAATGCTCAGAACATTAAATGTGAACTACTAATTAGTTTTAATGTGTATGCTTTGTGGCTGGAAATTTCCTATTTTAATATGTCTTTTGTACCAGACTGCGGCGAAGCCTATAAGAAGGGCTATGTCTTATTTAATAAAAATGAATTGTCACGCCACAAAGTTTACTTCAAAGCAATCAAAATACTCACTGTCTGCAATGATATTGTTTTAAACATTTTTTTTATTTAAATTAAAGACTGATTCTTTTATAGTCTGGACTCTGGAGTTTCATTTATTCTTCTCTTAAGGAGTCAAGTTAAATATACACAAATAAAGAAGACGCGGACAGGCCATCGCAAGCGTTTTAGCTTTTAAGTTATTTAGTTGGAATAACCTTTAGATCGTACTTCCAGGGTGGACACAGGCTTGGCATATGTACCTACTCATAATTTTTTTTCGAGAAAATTTCATAACTCCATACGAGACAAGGTGCGCGAATGAGTAATAATGCAACAATGTTCAGCTTCCTTCATTCTTTGTTCAGCCAGACAATAAGGACCTGGAAAAACACTTTCACATTTACATAAGATTACCTCGGGTACAAAAGTTTGTTTTTGTTTTACTTGCATATTTTGCATTTCTTTGTGAGGAATCTGTAACTACAAGCAGATTGTAGTTAGGCAATGAGTCCAGTTACTCGTTTTAGCCTAACACTTGAAAGTTTAATTCAGTTTTATGCAAATTAAAATAGCTATACTTAAAAGTATAGACCGGACCGAATTAAAACCTCTAGGCTAGGCTAGTCTTTTTTGCCTATGGGTAATTCTGGGCCTCAGGTGGGCCTCCCTCAGTAAATGCAAGCAAATACTGAACTATAGAAGTATATTGCATTTCTTTAGATTTACTTAATATACTAACTAGGCACTTAAATCCTTGATAATTAATTAATTAATATGGTAATTTAATTAATTCCAAATAAGTGCATATGTAATTATTAGTAAGTACTCGTTTTGGATCGTAATTAGGTACTAAAGCACGTCTTAGTAACATTGTTTAATGATGTTGTGTACGTTCACGCACTAACGTGTAATTGCGTAGATACATTCAATCGGTCGGGGTCGGTTAAGTTAGTTTATCGAGCCAGTCGCAGTTGATGGGTGTTGCGCTGCGCTCGCGACGACCTCAGCAACGATCGCGCGTGTAACCGGCGCGTACGCACCTCAGCTACAAACACTCCAAAAAATAATATATAAACAATAAATCATGTAAATAAATACAACAAATACAACGAACTTTATACGTTTCCAACTCAACAAATATTTAGTGTTCTCTATCAAAAATATTTTGTGATTTTATGTCGTTTGATAAGGTTTTTCAATTCGTAACTGATGTAAGTATATTGTTAACTTTTTATTGTTTGCATCGTTCATTATAGGGTTTAGAATTATTTATAATTAAAAAAATGTGTCTCTACATAGGACTAAATTCGTGCAAACTTGGTACCCACTTACATACATGTACCATTAGGTACCATACCGTTAAATGTAGGTAGGTACCTAAGAACTTCACTATTTTTTTCTAGATAACGAGCATCTTAACTGCACTTTCAAGCACCTAAATATTAGGTGCCTACGTAAAATGAAAGCATTTTTATTTTAGTGCCTTAAACACTGTAATTTGATTTAATACAAAGTATTTTTTTTATTATGAACACTTGATTGACCATACCTATTCTAAGGGAGGGCCACCTTGAAGTTAATTTATAGTTAGCCAGCCATGAAGTACTCTACTTAATGTTTACTTACTTTTAATCATTAACCTGTTAAAAATATTCAAAAGTAACGAGTAAATAATAATATGTGGATCTAGTTAAAGGGCAAATTATGCTGTAGTTTATTTGTAAGGCCTTAGGCCGAATACTGCAAGAAAGCTGGGACCATGGCTGACCGGTTCACAGGATCCCAGCTCTCTGCAGCTCTTCTGCAGCCTTATAGATTCAGTAGATACCTAAAGGAGGTCCTTCTTAGGAAATATGACGGTAGTATTTAGTAGATTAGTATCGAGCATGTTGAAGTAAGCGGAAAATTTTGTTGAGGCAATCCTAACTTCTTAACTAATATTATAATGCGAAAGTAACTCTGTCTGTCTGTCTGTTACGCTTTCACGCCAAAACTACTGCGCCGATTTAAATGGAATTATGTACACAGTTAGTTCAGAGCCTGAGAAAGGACATAGGCTACTTTTTATCCCTAAAATCCCGCGGGAATGGGTATGACACGGGTGAAACCGCGGGGCGCGGCTAGTAAGGGATATTTTGGTAAAGCTATGAAATGGTAAAGGATGCTTTGACCTCTGAACATCCTTAGAATCGAAGGACCTAGTCGGATACAATAGGTAATTATATTTTATAAGGCCCGATAAGTCTTTGTTATGTTATGTATGGATACTCCATGAATAATATTTCAAACTATTATTCTTGCTTAAGCTTCAATTCTTTGCCCATCACGTAATATAATATTTTGTTAATCTGTGAACAAGTTCACGATAAAAACATTGTTTAATAGGAAGCAGGAACTAAGTTGAGATGCAATACGAAGTGTTCGTTATGTAACCCAGATATTTGAGGTATAAATGTCAGAGCCAGTGTTACGACACCACCAAACAGAGACACAGTCACACATTCATTGCTTTTGCATAGAAGGTACCTACTTGTCATAATTTTTAATCGTCTGGCGGTTTAATAAACAGGCGGTTGGATGGACGACTGCCAGCTTTATTTGAATTGTAGACTTTCTACGTTCACAACCTAAAGTTAGTTGCGCTATTGGTTTATCTATATGTAGCACTGTCATACTTACTATGTTTATTATGTAAAAATTAACACGCAGGATGAAAAGGACAGGAATTCGCCTATATTTCTATTTACGAATCCCAAAATCTATACTAATATTATAAAGAGTTACTGCCTTATTCATAAACGCTCTCTAACTAAAACACTGTTAGTGAGTGTTTTGTCTCTTTTGCTCTTTGGAAAATAACGTATGTCAGAAAGGGACAAACCATTTGATAGGTAAAATGCTGCTAGTAGCGTTTATGAATTAGGCCCTTAAACTTAGTAAGTTTGTTTGTAGGTTCGAGCTAATCTCAGGTATTATCAGACCGATTTCAATATTTCTTTTTATAATAGATAGCCACATTCATCGGGAAGGTTATAGGCCATTTTTATCCCAAAATTCCCAACGGCCACAACGCGGGTAAAACCGCGGGGCACTGCTAGTGTAATAAATCACCTATTTTAGGTGATTTTCGAACAAAAGACTTCGATATTTATTTCCCTCAATAAAATCACTCCTTTTCGACTACAGAAGGACTGGTACGAAATAAAAAATACATTATTATAGTGTGGTAGGTTGAATCCACAGGCGCTACATAAGTATATAAATCTCCAATCAGCATCCAATGTTTTCATTGTAGAGTTAGTTTATAATAAGTACCCACTTGCACAATTCTTATTTAATTACGTATATAAACATTTAGCGCGTGAATCAATGCTTGTTCCGCGATAACTGTGGATCTAGGTTCTAACTTAACACCTTTAGGTACATAGGCTCGTGATTTACAGTTAACTGTAGTGAATAATTTAAAGGCTTTGTCCTACCGCTGCGCACGATAAGCACGCGTGCATTCATATTCATATAAGCATAAAGAATATCCCATTGCAGGGCAAAGCCCTCTACAATCACTAAATGTATTAGTAAGTCAAGGCATTAGGCACCTTGCTTGAATAGTATGGGTTGGTGATTTTAATCAAATCCGAGCTATGCTTACAACTCGGAACATACCTACGTGTAAGGTGTATTGTAGAAATAGGAGTATAGGTATGTATTTATCAGCTATTCATTTAATTGTTATGTATAATTTTATAAGCATATGCTCTGCAAGTCTGCAGTGCTCTGCAGCCATGTAAGTGCGTGTTGAATGTGCGTACTTTTATTTGCCTTGGGCTTTTAATGATCTAGAAACTCTGACACCAGGGTTGGCAACTTACCTACTCAACTTTTACTTAGTGCTAAATATAATCTAATTAGGTTACCTAAAGTAAAGTGCGTCGCACCTAGGCACGTCATATAAGTACCTTGAATACAAGAAGCTCTTATGTAACGGTTCTAATCTTTCTTATCAACTATTTAACAATGACCATCTTAACATTGTCCTAATTAAAATTTTAAACAAATGCCTTGTGTGCAAGAATTACTGAGATTCATGACAGTAATTATACGAAAGAGTCGTAATGTTATAAAGTATAAGCTTGAGAACTTTGAAGTTTTAAGTAAACATTTATGAATGAATTTATTTACCCCTTCTTAGCAAATTATATGAAAATATTATAGGTTTAAATACTCAATATATTGTATTGATGACGTAAATAACGCAGGATTATTTACTGAACGGTAATATTATATTTTGTTTAAAAAAAATTGGGAAATGATTGCGCTACATCGGCTTGCAGGTTGCAATGTCGTATGACGTCATAACTTATACATGCCAAACACCAAAGTGCATTGTATGCTTTTACGAAGTACCCGACCAAATTCGATACCTTATAAGTACCTACTTTAATATTACTTTATCTCAAAGGTTCACGCACAGAGTTACCATCTACCTAGTTGTACTTCATCACTTTTATATGCACGTTAGGTTTGTTTCACTTCTACTCATTGCATATTATTTTGTGAACTTGCTATTGTCTTCACCCATTGTTCGAGAGATAAGTAGCTGACCTGCACGTACAGCGAGCCCACAAAATGTTTATAATGGACATTATTCTTGTAATTAACTCGTGTCTATTATTGTAACGTGTGCTCTGGAAATGTTAAGTTGTGGCAGAACATTATACTTGAAAAAATCTGCACATCTTAGCTCAAGAACGTTACCTGTCCGTTTCTTTAGTCATTCCAGTTCATATTTCAGTACTTAATTCGAAAGAACGTCTAGGGCTAAACTAGGCAACTTTCTTAACTTAACTAACTAACGATACGGAATATTCTAGAATACGCACTTTGTATTCATTCCTTAATAGTTTGCCTTATAAGGGAGACATTCAAGTAGAATTTCTACTACATCACTTTAGCTTAACATTGGGAAAATCTAAGAAAATGGTACGATACAAAATGGACATTACCATGAAGAGTTTTACTTGAACTAGGTTATCAAATTACTACTAACTACATTTAGGATAAACTTAAGTACCTATGTATAATTACAATGATTTCATTATTTGTTTTTAAGAATGGTTGGAACTAAAGTTAGTCGTTTGGTATCAACTAGCAGCGGCACGCGGTTTTACCTAGGTTGTGCCCGTCCCTGTGAGAATTTCGGGTATTTTTATCCATATCAACCTTCCTCTTGAATCACTCTATCTATTTTATAAAACCGCGTCAAAATCCGTGCAGTAGTATTTCAGTTTATCGCGAACACACTGACAGAGGTGGCCGAGGACTTTTTTTAATAATATGTAGAGATATTGTGTATTGCAGTAACATATTATTACACAACAAATAGTTTTGTTACCAATGCCAGTTACATTACATTAAACCTATCTATTGCTGAATGTAACTCAAGTATTACCTAGGCAGATATTATTTATTCCTTGAAACACAATACGCTCACTCAACCGTTGGACACTCGGAATTACATTTATCTTTTCAATTTTCCCACGACTTTATTTATTACAAATATTTTTAGGTAGTTAGTCAACAAGATTTTTTAAATCAGAATTTGATATAATATATAAAAAATGATCGCTGTTCTTTAGTTTCGCTATGACTCGATAATGGCTGATTTTAGCTTCGTATAAATATTCATGAACTAGCAGCGCCCCGCGGTTTTACCCGCATCGTACCTGTTCCCATGGGAATTTCGGGATGAAAAAGGCCTATAACCTTCCTGTTGAATGAGCCTATACATTGCAAAAAGAATAATTCAAATCGGATTGGTAGTTTGTGAGATAAGCTCTTACTAACAAAGTTAGAAACTTTACCTCTTTATAATAAAAAATAATTAAGTTTATACGTCTAACAAAGCTTATATGTGCCATAAAGGTAACGCATTCAAACTGAGTAAAACCATGGGCTCAGGTAGTTGGCTATAGAAATCCGTGTGTAATTGTAATCACTACACTATGACTATGAATGTGACCTTTTGATCATCGGCTTGATCTATTTTACTTATAATTTTACCAACTAAAGCCATTAATAAAGGAAACCTAATTAAACCTCTTAATTAATAAATTAATTATATAATCATATACTTTTTATACTAAATGAAACGGGTCTGTATCGCGTTAGATAATTAAATGTATTTACTAAAATATCCTTTCATCATATCCTTCTACTTCAGTTACCTTTTTAAAATTAGGTAAGTAATTAAGTAAGATATATTTATGTTATTAATTTGACTTCAATGCCATCTTATGTTAAAGAACAGCTGTGTAAACTCATCATATCATTACTAAGTATAAAATTTTTTATTATAGTTCAAAAACTGTTGTATTTACCCAAGTTGCTGTAGGTAGCATAGTACTGTCACATAGTGAAGCTATATGGCGTGAAGTATGGCTAAGTGTGTTACTGGTTTTTGAAGTTTAAGCAAATAATCCTTAGTCTTCTGTGACTACGGTTCCTGTCAAGAGGCCGGGTAGTTTAAATTCAAGTATGTTAACGCTTCTGTAACGTCCCTAAACACTTCTGTGGAAGTATCGACGCGAATACGAAACACTTTCGCGCTGCCCACTGCTTTTCTTACATCTTGCCTGAATATAACCACTACCTAACAAATAATAGTCTTTGGCTAGTTTCTTAGTAAGGTATTTTTCTTGTTTAAAAGGTTTAATAAAATAATTTTCTTTACAGATCTTTAGCAACGCAATCGTCTTCCATGTATCAAGTACATTTGAAAGCAGACATTTATGAGGGCTGCCGGGTGACAAAGGATTTCCCTACCTAAGTTCTCGAGAATATTCCTCAGTTGATTTAGTAATACGCTGCCACCATGGACCTGGTTCGATCATTCTTCAAAAGGATCACAGACGATCTCAAACAGAAGAAACTTGTTCCTCTCAAGATTCTTTTTTTTGTACACGCTTCAAGTAAGTCCTTAACCTTTACCCTACCTTTTAATACTTAAACAAGATGGTAGCTATGTTTTAAGTACATACACAAAAAGTCAAACAGATCCTCTATTTACACATAATGGACGAACTCATGCGCAATATGATTTTTTGTTCATAATTTTTGTGGTTATGAAAATATCCGTATTACAATAATATTTTTGTGTTGATGACTTATGTAGTGTTTGGAAATACCGAGCTATCTATCTACCGGGCATCTATCGTAACAAGAAGTATTTAATTAGCAGAGATCGCACTCGCTGTAGCCGAAATCGGTTATGATGGATGTAATATAGGATACAAATACGATATTTATGTGTAAGGCGTTCGTGCTGGACGTTGGCTAGGCTACAGGGGCGGCTTGACATTCATTGAGTGTATTATATGTCAAATTGTCAAGCTTCGTTGGTCTAGCTAGAAGTGTGTGCACTCACCAGCCAAGACTTGGGTCAAGAGTTCAATTCCCGGGTCAAGCGGAGCATTTTTCCATTTCACTTTTGCCAGGCTTAATATTTTTTTCACTAGAATTAGTGAGCATAGAATTTAAACCGGCTAAGGATACCAGTTCAGCTAAAGACCGCAACCGCAGATTGTTGGCGTACGTGGTTGCAGTGTGTGGTCGCGATGTACTGCGATAGCATCACAGTGTGCGGCCGTAATGATCGTAAACCGCTTGCGGTTGCGACCTGCGACCATACTCGGACTACAAACATCAATCTCACAGTGAAACGACGTAATGTATTGCAGCCCTATTCGTCCTGTACCCGTACCTAACGATCCACATGCGGGAGCTGGGCATCAATGTGGAGGAGACCGCCATCATGTCAGCCGTCACGCCCGTGGTGTCCATCGTGATGCCGCCCCTCGCGGGCATGCTCGCCGATAAAATAGGAAACTTTAGGGTAAGTTCAATATTCACTTAAAGCCAAATGTATGCAACTTTAGAATAAGTTCAAAATTCACTTGAAATTGGGTCATCTTAATCCTAGTTTACGAGCTAATTGAGATCAAAACATTTAAATTGATTCACTAAAACCGAGTTCAGGTGATCGTGGTTTGAGATAGAAACGGTGAATTAGGCCCGTAGAACTCAACAGGTTTGCTGACAGAATAACTCAAGAGTAGGTTTAATATTCAACATAAGAGTATAAACATAAGAAGCCTGCAGTTTATCTCTTAACCGAGCTAAAACGATAAGTGGACTATCCAACACTGAAATAATTTTTCAAATCGGACCATTAGTTCCTGGGATTAACTCTGCAGCTTAATAATATGTATAAGTATAGATAGGTAGTATTGTGACAAAAAAACTGGTAGGTACATTGGAGAAACTCCTATACGATGCGAGGATCGTGGTGTACTGACCCGTCTCTGATGAAGCTATTAACATCACACATGCAGTTTTGAATTGTGTAACCAAAAGCAGTTAACACCGCCAGTTTTGAAAGCAAAAGGTTACAACAATTGTTACTTAATAGTAACAAATTATTTACGGTAATCTCCACAATTCCGACGCTGTATTGTATTGTGTTGTGTTGTGGTTAAACAACTCTCAAATGTCTTTTCAATAATAGATAGTCTAGAGAGAAAGTGAGCTTAACCACTTAGTTATCGGTTTAAGTAAAACATGTTCAGCTATGTGGGGTGCGGTGCGCGGTCTATGTCGGAATGAAAACGCTAGTTCCTGCATCACAATAGAAACGTTTAATCAAAAGCAAATTATGTTTTCAATTTGCGATTGTGTTCTCCTAATGCTCCCAATATAATCAAGTTAATCCGTACCGTCGGCAACGCAAATTGCGACCAATTCCGATAACAATAACCTTTACCTTGCATTGTGCTGTATTATGGACGGTCCTGTACATGGTCGCCGGGATACATAGATACGGCTATTGTAGTGACAATGCCGGTTACGTATATGTTTTGTGTAGGGCGTGCTTTATTATAGCTTCGTGCGTCACGAAAGACAAGGCGTGCGGTAGACTTGACTTATAAAAAGACAGACGTAAGTTACGACAGGAAACTTCACCGTTCTTTGTATCAATTGCTTATAGGCAGCTCCTTTCGGACGCAGCTTTGTTTATTACCGTAGTTAACGGTTGACTGATTACACACAAACGCTATATTACGAGCATTATCTTGATGTTGACATTGTCAGTTTTTTACGGAACTGTGCTGTAACTATAAATAAAGATAATTTAGATTTTCCTAAATTTTACGTTTTTTTGCTTGGACAATTTTTTGTACACACTTCATTGTAGCACATTTTTTGTTCTCTTATATTAATGATGATGTATATTCTGACAATTGTCGTAGCTTCATATTTATTATTGCATGCGATAAAAAAGAAGTGCTCACAACACTGGTGTTTTTTCCATCAACTCTTAAGCGTAACCACATTAAGTAGATAATTGTAGTATTGTGTTATGTTGTGCAATTGTTTTCTCGGGTTTCTGCAATGTCGACTCTCTTTTGAAAGATGCAATCTCTTAATAGATAATATCGTCTATTATTATGAAGGTACATGAATACCCTATTCAGTTATTATCGGTATGAAGGTGACTGTGGGAACACCTTCTAATTATTGGCGACAACAATACAATGTACATATCTGTATACGGTTTATTTAGTTAACAAGAAGTCAGGTTCCATTTGCATTTTCGTCACGTACATATCTTTCGTTAATTAATAGTCTTCGTTAATGCACGTGGCTACCACCTACGTACGTATTCTATCATGCCAACCAGCAATCAATTGTCTCCCAGGTGACTCGTGACCTGCAATTATCTAAAAACGTACAATTTCGAGTAGTTTTGCTGATCACGATTCGTAAATACCATATCCTGTTTTTCTTCAGTTACAGTAATTTGCTTATTCGGACGTTTGTTACACGAATGAGTGCCTTCTCTAACTGTATGTTGTGATCGGTTTCATTTCATACTCGATGCTAGTAATTATTGTTTGCAAAAATTTGTGCTTGTGTTCATGATTTGCAAAACAGTTGAAACTATTTGTGTACAATTGGAATTCAGAGGTCGTTTCTTTGTTATTTGGATTATAATGTATGGGAAGTGAATTGTTAAATATATTTATGTGTCTACATGGAGGTTTGTGTTCCAGTTACTCCTCGCATTGTCCTCGGTGCTGGGCGGGGCCTCGGCGTTGTTGTTGCTGGCCGTGCCCGTGGGCAGGATCACGGTCACCTTCCCGCCCGCCGTCGAGCTGCTGGCCACTTGTCAGGACAACACTCTGCGCCTACAAAACATGCAGGACTATCCATGTTCTCCTCTACACCCCTACTCCTACGACATCAATACAACGTGAGTCCACAATGCGCCGCGATTTATTCATTAGTCGCCCGCGCCGTCAAGATAAATCTACATTGATAATGCTATTTGTAACAGGGTCCTGTCGTGCGGGTTCGTCTGCGAGCTGCCGGACGAGATCTCGTCGCAGGAGATAGAGGACATCGTCCACACGTACTCATACGACGTCCACCTGGAGTCGCGGGAGAGCGCGCAGCGGCTGCTGTACCGGCACACAGTGACATCACACCTACCGCGCCCCCTCACCCCCATGAAGGACCAGAGCACCTCCAGAATACTCACCAACGATCCCTACTTCAACACATCCGTCTCCCAACTATCCGACCGACAAATATTCTTTCCCACTCCACAATTGTTCGACATCGGATGCACTTTGGATTCCAACAACATCACTTGCTCTTTCGGCACAAACGATATATTCTCCGAATCTCAAGAAGATAATAAACAAACATATTTCCGAGCGAGAATATCTCACGATGCACAGAAAGTTCCTATGAATGTTAAGAACTACTGGGTGAAAGCATTGGCCGTTGGAAATTTAACTAAATACGACCTAGATTACGATGGTGTCGACTCGATTACTTGTCAAGATAATTTTGATACCGTAAGTTAATTATGCTGTGTGGAATAATAAATTGTGTTGGTGTGGCTAAGTTTATAATTAATTCTTTCCAATTATTTTGTTAGGAGGATGATAATCAGAACGTCCGAGTGCAGGCCGGCAGTCAGCACTTGTCGGAATGTTCCGCCGCCTGCAGCACTTCAGCTCCTCGCCAATCACTCTGCGACAACAAGCAGCAACAGATCGAACTGGACCCAGCCTTTACTTTCTGGACTTATCTGGCTGTGAGTATCTACTCTAGCGCAAATAGAAAGTACTTTATTTTATCAACAGACAGACCTCGTTCAATTTGTTCTCGAACAACATTGCAAGACAATTTTCGAGCCAAGCCCGTTAATGTCAATTCGTCAAGGTTTGGTCTATAGACCGTCTTCAATGCACACGAATGAACAATGATGTAGCTAATAGATAGTATCTAACGCTATAGGAGCAGACTCAGTCAGGACATTTGAAACGAGACCTTGCTGTATTGTTAGTTGATCAACGATCGCGGCCCGTCCCGAGTCTCTGAGCCTAACACAATAATACCTACTTTCATTTCACGACCCACTGTTTTGATGCTTGTTGTTAAAGTTGTTTAAAATTGGAGGAAGATGTGATTTTTTTGACCTTAGTCATGTATCGCACGTGGTACTACTACCGTAAACGAAGGCAAATTGGGAGGTGGATGTCTGATGAGAAAATTGAAGGATAATCACCTCTAACTGGTTAATGGCGAACTTGATACTGGGACGGCGCGGCGGTCTATTGGTCGCGTTCCCATTCTGCATAGGCACCGGCGTGACGCACCGCGACGCATTGGCCTTACAAATAAGTACTAGGACCTTATTTGATTCAGATACACTTGATAAATGGCGGTTTCGTGGGGCGATTTCACGTTGAATATGTTGAGGTTTTTCTGATTTTATTAGATTTAGATGTCCCTTTTTTGTACATCGTTACACTATGACAGATACTTTTAGGTAATCTAAAAACACCGTCGCGTCGCTAGGTTCGAACAGACACTATACAAAAGAATTAAAAGTAGGGAAGTACCTATATGTATTAAGTATTAAATATTTTAAAGGTATTCCTGAGTGTCATGGTCACATGCACAATAACTTACTACCTATGTAAGTCCATATATTAAGAATGTCAAACATTCGTGATAATACTCGTAGAAACAGATAAACATAACCCTGTGTGTACTCGTGTGTCTTATGTATGATCGTCTCACAACCTTCTGTAGTTGATTGTTTCGCAATGCATCAGATCGTAGCCTTGTGCCAGATGATTCAAACTTAGAATTTTGTACGTGGTCCGTAAACTTTGACATAATAGCTTTTGTGATTATAAAGTTAGGTACTTACTGACTGTGCATTCCAAAGTGCGAGACGTTTGATTATCATCGTATATGAGAGCTTAGTCGGTACATATCTGGACTGCTGCAACGAGCAGGTTGGGTTAGGTTAGGTTCATTTAAGTATTTAATACATTATCTAGAATCTTGATTAGGTACTGCTGCAACCCTAGCAAAACGATTGCGACCAAATTGTACAAAACATGATACATATTATTAACTGCGAGTGTTGATGGGTGGAATATTTTTAACCAAACAACACAAAGCATTTACTATCAACTTGCCGCTGGGTCTTCGTCGATGGTGCTAATGGGCTTGTAAGCGTATGCAACTTACATACTCATACCTAAATGCGGTTTAATAATTGCCTTCCTATTATGGCGACACCCCCTGAAGTTCTCAAGACTACAATCCATTGTATATTATTATAACATAGGTATTACAATGTACTTACCAACATTAATATATTACGATTGGACTCAAATGGAGCAATCCTTGTAATTTCTTCATGTTGTATTAATATTGAAATTTTCCGCCTTATTCCATTAAAATAACAATTTATAGTTAGTAATACATTCATAATATCTGCGTTGGTTATGTCAAGATACCAAGCTAGATTCCGATAATATTTAGAATTATTTACTTCAATATTATTATATTAAACAATTACTTAGGTTAGAAGTACATTAGCAGTTAGTTAGTATCATGTTAGTATGTACTTATTGCAACTATACTTATTTAATAACTTCGTCGGTAAGTAAACAAGTTTTTTACGATACTAGAGCCTTCGTAAATACTCTAGATATATTTCTGTGGTAAATGCAAAGGAGGTTTTGGTCGGTATTAAAACCTCCTTCGTAAATACTAAGAACGTTTTGGTCGATATTAAAACCTTCTTCGTGAATACTAAATAGGTTTTAGTCCATTTTAAAATCTCCTTAGTATATATTAAAGAGGTTTTAGTCCATTTTAAAATCTCCTTAGTATATACTAAGGAGGTTTTGGTCTATATTAAAATCTCCTTCGCAAGTACTAAGGAGGTATTGGTTGATTTTAAAACCTTATTCGTGAATACTAAAGAGGTTTTAGTCGATTTTAAAATCTCCTTAGTACATACTAAGGAGGTGTTGGTCTATATTAAAATCTCCTTCGCAAATAATAAGGAGGTATTGGTCGATTTAAAAACCTTCTTCGTGAATACTAAAAAGGCATTATTATATGATATTAAACAGAAACCTCCTTCGTAAATACTGAAATTCAGTTTCATATTACTTCATATTTTTTATTTATAATTCACTTTTCTAAGTGTGAAAGAAGAAGCACACAACAACATACATGTAATTTTCATATATAAAATAAAGTACTCTGTGCATGTAATCGACCATTAAAAGACGTAGGTACTTTATAATTTACAAAATAAATTATTTTTTGTCGCAAGAACCCATAATCTTCCGTTACTAATTTTCAATTACCACCCGTAATGAATAATTTTAATAATTAAATGTTTTTTCAAACCTTTATTATTGCTTAATGTTCAAGTTCAATATTTAAATGACGCGACAATGACAACTCGAATTGAATATTAGTAATTATTTCAGGTACGTGTGTTCATCGGTATTATCGGAGGCACTGCGTTCGCGATGTTCGAAGGGGCTGTGATAGCGATAGTGAGGGAGCAGAAAGCAGACTATGGACTGCAGAGGGTGTATGGAAGTCTGGGAGGGATGATATCCTCGCCACTGTCAGGCATGCTTATCGACTACGCTAGTAGAGGCAAGGGCTATACGGATTTTAGGTAAGAAAATAAGCTATACTGCCTCTCTTCTAAACTAATATTATTAAGAGGTAGGTAAACTTTCTAACTTTGTTTGTAAGGGCTATTCTTGGAAAGTATATCCGATTTGAATAATTATTTATGCAATGAATAGCTTCATTCAACGGAAAGGTTATTTTTCATCCCAACGGGAACAGGTAAAACGCGGGTAAAATCGCGGGGCGTTGCTAGTTACAAATATTCTTTTCATATTTATACTTAACCTATACATGCACGAAAGAGATTAGTATCTCTCAGCGGCAGCGTAGGGCGTTTTGGATCAAGTAATAGATATAGGTACTATACAATAACGTTTTGGATCAAGTAATAGATATAGGTACTATACAATAACGTTTTGGATCAAGTAATAGATATAGGTACTATACAATAACGTTTTGGATCAAGTAATAGATATAGGTACTATACAATAACGTTTTGGATCAAGTAATAGATATAGGTACTATACAATAACGTTTTGGATCAAGTAATAGATATAGGTACTATACAATAACGTTTTGGATCAAGTAATAGATATAGGTACTATACAATAACGTTTTGGATCAAGTAATAGATATAGGTACTATACAATAACGTTTTGGATCAAGTAATAGATATAGGTACTATACAATAAATAAAGCAAATGATTATTGAATAGGAAGTACTTAACATAGGTTTATCTATAACTTGTATGGTATGAGTATGCATTGATACGAAACTATAGACACGATTTTCGTGAACGCCTGACTGAAAATTCCGAGCAATATTTTGTCGTACATTTGAGCTTTAATTAAGTATCTGTTTTCATATTTTCCAGGCCAGCGTTTTATTTGTACGCTGTTCTTAAAGTGGCGTCTGGAGCCTTGATGTTGAGCATCGACCTGGAGTTCAAACAACCGGCGCAGAACCTTCTTGAAGATGTCATAACAGTCTTCAAAAATGTTGAAATAGTGGCTCTGTTCATCGCTTGCTTTATCATGGGTAAGAATAATATATAAGGAATAATGATAAATTTATGATAAGTATGTGTATCTTTAATTTATCGTAACTATAAGTTTAATTTTTTTTATCGCCTTTTGAAAACTTAATAGCAAAATAATATTTTTAAAATATCTCTATTCAACCTTTTTCGACATTGCTATCCACTTAGAAAAATATTATACATATTATACTCTCACCTCAATTCTGATTTGTAGACAGACTGCGTCAGACAGCATTGCTGCCTAGTTGGTAAGGAAATAAGCTGTAATAAGTGGTTGGACTTGAAGTTGTATTGCAAGTTAGCATCATTGACATGACTGTTTTTAAAACGAATATTTAAAACCAATCGTACGTCTCTTTTAAGAACATGGACAAGGTTGGTTTCTAACCTACACGCACTAACTTACTTTTATATTGCCAGGTACTGAGTGGGATTACATCGAAAGCTTCTTTTTGTTATAAAACGTGTTCTGTACACTATTATGTATTTGCTTGCAGGTACCGCATGGGGTTACATCGAGAGCTTCCTGTTCTGGCTGCTGCAGGACCTGGGCGCGTCGCGCTCGCTGATGGGCATCACCATCACGGTGGGCGGCGTGGCCGGCCTGCCGCTGCTGGTGCTGTCGGGGCCCATCATCCGCCGCCTCGGGCACGCCAACGTGCTCTTCATAGGATTCGTGTTCTACGCTATTCGCCTGCTTGGTGAGTAATAAGCCCCAATGTCATCGTTACAACGAAAGATAATCATATATAACACTAGCCGCGCCCCGCGGTGTTACCCGCGTTGTACCCGTTCCCGCGGGAATTTTGCGATAAAATGTATCCCATATGTTATTCTGATGTATAACCTGTATTACTGTAAACTTTCATCCGAATTCAGTAGATTTTGCGTACATACATACATTCAACCATCCTTACAAACTTTCGCATTTATAACATTAGTAGGATACCAGGACAAATTCACACTCGGTTTATTAGACCCAAACTAAGCTCAATCAACTTAATCCTAGTTAACGAACTTAACCATTTACAAACAGTCACTTTACCTCATCTAAGCATATAAATAAAAACGAATCGCCGATATGTAAGTATGTGTACATGCGCGTACAGAACGGACGCTTCAGAACTACAGAGCGACTGCACCAAATTGGATGATTCTTTTATTAATGTGTTTCTTATTGTCAGGACAATAACAATTTCATAATTCCCACGGGAACGGGGGCGCTGAGGGTGATACCGCGGGGCACAGCTAGTAATAAATAGAGATCAAAACCCACCAACATGGTTCTAATGATCTAGTATGATAAAGATATTTGAATTTGAATTATAGTTCGTTTTCGTCAGTGTAAATATTTTGCTGATTGCGTTTAAGTTGTTTTCTCAGATTTAGGTCGCTCAGATATATTTTGTTTTATCGGCTAGTAAAAACAGTTTTGTAGAAAAACACAGTAGGTACTTAGTACTTGATAGTAGATATAGATGGACAGATTAGATTAGATACTATTTATATAGACGTTAAGTCTGTATACTATACATAGCATATTTTAATCTTTATAAAGTATTGTCGCCGTTAATCTGTATGATTACGGTAATCTCGAAGACTGCAGGAGGGAAGGATTTTCGTGCAGTTGTCACATTTACTACGGAATTTTGGTAAATGGAAGCGATGCGATTTGCATAGTTGCGAGTGCGGGTCGCTTGCGTATATAGACATTATGTGTAAATGTACCTTTATATTAGTTTAATATTGATGTGAATTGCTTCTGGTATAAACATAGATAAAACCTTGAAAATATTTCGCTTTTATTTTTTACATTTTATCTGACGTTTCGGCTCCTTTAAAGGAACTGTGCTCATAGAAGGCAGTCTTATAAAAGGGAAGTGTATTCTTAAACGTAGTTTCAATTCAAAGCGAGTATTGTTCGCTTAAACTTAAGAAACCAGTACCTTGAAAATAATTAAAGTATTACATAAAAACACTACTAAAAGTGGGTCCCGAATCGTCTTAACCACAGCAGTCACTTTCGACTTCAGTACTTACTTTTATAACACAAGTCCAAGACCGATGAATGTTATTTCTCGAACTCATGGTGATACTCCTCACTCAGTTCTGATACTCGTAATAGTATGACGGCGGTATTGATGTCATCGGTTAGCGAATTATTTGCACATCACACCACACTGTATGAATGGTTAAGATTCTCTATTTGTTTTGCATTAATAAAAATAACACAATCTACCCAAGACATTCCAAGCAGACTTGGTAAACAGAAAACTACCTTCACTTGTTAATTTTAACAAACTAATATTGGAATATTAAGTTTGACAGTCATAGTATTTTAAATGTCTACAGATATTATGTCTGTGCATAAAATATAAGGATTATTATGTATGAGAGCTCCGACCTCATTAGGCAAGCGTGGTGACAATGCTTAACACTCCTAACTGTATTTATATCTTGATTGAGAGCCTGGCGGATATTAAAGGTAAATGTTTACTTACATTAAATCATACAATATATACTTATCATGAGTCCTTCCAGTGATTGTATCCGGCCGATTTCCGTAATTTTTCAAACTAAAGGTTAAATTTATCGAAGATATGTCATAAAGCTTCAGAACGGGGTATATCCCCGTATATCACGCTGTATAGCAGTATGAGGGCTATTTTCTTACTCTAATATCGTATTACGTATAGGTATAAACTATATTGTCTATTACCCAGGCTACTCGTTTTTACTCTGTTATCTATGAAATACGTATAAAACTACATTGTCTATGACCCAGGCTACTCGCTGATCTACAACCCGTGGCTGTGCCTGATCTTCGAGGCGCTGGAGTCGGTGACGGCGTCTCTTTCCTTCACCGCCGCCGTGACGTACGCGGCGCGCCTCTCCTCCACCACTACGGATACCTCTGTGCAAGGCTTGTTGGGAGGACTTTATTATGGAGTTGGTAAGTTGACTATCAAATTTTGTTTAAAAGAGACATGTTATATAAGCTGTTGTATGTGTTAATTTTATAATTTAGCTGTTATATATGTTGTGTTTGAAGATGGGTCTACAACATTTTCTAATGTTTAGTTTCATTAAGATAATTCCTTTCTACAATTGGGTTTTAAAAGCCCTTGGAAGTACCTACAGGTGCTAAAACAATCAAAGCACAATGCAAACTATTATGTACATACGAGTATTTTATCAAAAAGAGCGTACATAATTCCAACTACACGTTTTCATTTATTTTTCGATTTGACTTCGGAACAAACTAAAATTATAAACACTAATCTAGACGGGACTTAATCGCGAATTAAACATTAAATGCATACCTCAACGTTTCGGTCGTGTCGCAACGGCCGTGTTCACGAGGGTACTTGAGTACCCTCGTGAATTCGTGAATTCGTAATTCGCGATTAAGTCCCGTCTAGATTAGTGTTTACAATGTGTTCATATCGTGATAGTTTAAATAGTGTAAACTAAAATTATTCATTTTTTTCCTTTCAGGCAAAGGAGCAGGAAGCCTGATAGGCGGCTACCTGATGAAGTTCTTCGGCACCCGACCCACGTACCAGATATTCGCCGCATCCACCTTCATCACCGGCTGCATCTACTTCTTGTTCAACAGGTTCTACATCAAAAAGAGGGCCATGAACGACGACAATGACATATGCAAGAAGAGATCGATTACCGACGTCGAATGTCGGCAGACGGATCTGAAAGCTGACGTCAGTAAAGTCATAGAGCCAATAGACGCAAAGATAACTGAACCTCCTAAAACGAAAGATAGTACTGAAGGAGGAAGCGACTCAGGGGTCGACAATCCGGCGTATAGCGAGACGGAATCGGCAAATGGGTTACAGAAGGAATAGTGGGGCATAGAAGGAATAAAGAGTGTGTAAGAAAGAAAGTTAGGAAGTCCTGTTTTGTCTAGTATTTATTGCATGACGAAAATCTTGATTATTTATGACCATGATGACGTAATGACAATTGACTATTATTTATTGTAAGTAGAGTTAGTATGTAATAAATAAGTATACAATAATATTATACAACTATTTTTATAAGTATGTATAACATTCATATCTTTGTCTAAGTACGAGATTTTGTAAATATTCAGACAATTTGACGTAACGTGTACCTAAGTAATTATTCTTTACCTATACTCGGAATTTTTATTAGATTCCAGATTTGACATTAGCTACTGTCATTTTGTGAAATAATGATACCACATTTATTAGTGTAGTGTAGTGATACGAATATCTTATTTCATTGCGAATCGATATTTTGTATCCGAGATGTATCCGATGTATTTTCTCATTGTTTTTTACTTATTATTAAACTAGATATTTTTTGACACCTTACTTGGAATGAACAGTCTAGCACATTAACCAAAACAAACAACGTTTTTTTTCTGTTTTATTTGTCATGTTCCTTCAAGATCAAATTTTTTTATTTATTTCACACACAATTATAAAAGAAAAGTCTCAGATCGTTAATTAATCGTCAAAACTAAATTATCGGTTCAGAAATATTTAATTTCCTGATATACTTAGTTTACGAGAGTAAAATTATAAACGAGAAGAATCGATCCGGAAATATTCCATTTCCATATCGAATAATTTCGCAACGTCACTATTTAGTATTTGTCATAATGTTGCAACACTGAAATTGTCAAATCTGGAATCTAATTAAAATTTTTAGTATAGATACAACAGTGATAGAATGTTACCTATTTTGTTATAATTTCATAGTTTAAAGACGAAAATAAAATATTATTTAAAAGTATTGTTTGATCTTTGTTATACCTTTCTACAGGCATTATTTAAGTTATGAAATAACTCGTATTATGAAATAAATCGTGAACTTTTTAACGAATGTGTGATACGATAACCAACCGTTTGAAACAAGTCACCCCATTTTAAAGCTACATTATCTATCTACTTGTTATGACGTTCAACTTTGATGGAAATATCATGTAAATGATCTAAATACAGGTAATCTACTTACCATAACTGAACAGTATAACATCTAGAACAAATATGTGACACTTTCCTCAAACCGGGAGTGAGATTGATTGTCGCGTTAATTGTGTAAATTGTACGAGGGGCTCGGGTCAGAGGAGTCGTGCTTCAGACGTTCCACATACTGAAATACCGCTAAAAATTATCGCACTTCACACCGTTCCGAGAACACCAGCTTGAAAATATTAAGCCTTTCTCTATCATTCTCCGGTCAGTCTTCAAGTGAAACACCCGGTCGACAGGCAAATGTGCTTCTAACAAAATGAAACATTTAACTATATTTGTATTTCTGATAGTGGTCTTCAGTAGACAGTTAGAATGTTTGAACTTGCCCGGGCCGAGGGTGTACGTGGTGACTCCGGCTTCGAGGGCGAAGACCGAGGAGGGCCGCGCCGCGCCGGCGCCATTCTACTATCACAACTGGATGCGAAGAATGGATTCCAACGAACCATCGACAACGACAGAAAAAGTGAAAACTCCTGACTTGATCTTCGCAGAATTTGAATCGGGAAACAAAATGAAATCCATCCGTCAACTACTGGAGAAAGAAAAGATAGATATGAAAACGACAACTACTACGCCGACTCCTATATTCGTTCCCGACATGGATATGAAGAACGATTTCCACCCAACAGTTCCAAAAGACGAGAAGTCAGCCGAAAAAGATATGACGGATTACTTCAAGCTGTACAGTGACATGTACAATGGTGACTTGGCTCCGGTCTACAAACCCTCGACCTCGACTGAAAGTACTACGACTACGACCACACAGACTCCGAACGTCGAGAACGTATGGCACATCATAGACAGCCAGAAGCATGATAGCTACTCAGGACAATGGGAGGAGCAGCCGCTTCCGAATGATGAAACAAGTGAAGCCCCCAGAGATAATACTCCTCAAAAAGATGAAGAAAAGAAGATTGAAGTTAATGATGACAGCAATTTTGTTTATCCAGGGTACGTATTTATTTATTTTATTTTATTCACTGATCAATCGCATTGGTACAAAATATTCTAAAACTTCACTTCTTAATAATGATTTGCTTTATTGTTTACAGATTCCAAACTAATACCGGTATGGCTGAAAATGAATCAAGAGCGATACGCACTGAACAAAACTTAAGATTCCCTTACGTAAATCTAAAACCTTTTCAAATGAAAACTCAGAAAAATCCACTGTTCAACGGTATATCTAATAGTAAAAAGGGAAATAACATGTATACCAGTTTAGACAACTTTTACGATCTAAAGAAACCCGTGCGCGGTGAAATCGAAGATGTGGCCCCTCAACGGCAGCCTATCGATAGGTACAACCCCGCTCAACCTTATTTGCCTCAACCTGAATATGGTTCTAAATCAAAACAGTCCAGTTCGCCTCCTGTTAAGATGGTGGCTAGTTTGGTCCCACCGCCCCCTCCACCTATTCCGAAGGTGACTGACGGTGACTTCCCCGCCCCCTCTAGCTACGAATCCTTCCCCCCGTACGCTCCCAGCGGCCCCCCGAGTCAGCCGCCTGCGCCCCCCGCACCCCCCGCATCCAAACCTTCAACGGCAATCCAGCCTCCTTTCGATTCTTCAGACGATTCCAACTACGACGCACCCGATAATGAAAACGGCCCACCGATGGATCTAGGCTACAGATATAAGGCACCCTCCCCACCGGTTCAGCCTTTTATGCCGACTATTGCGCCGCAAACTAAGCCTTTCCCAGGCTACTCATATAATAAACCACCGGTAATGGACTCGCCCCCCGATGATAAGCCTGATTACCAGGGATACCACTACAGTAAACCAGAAGCTCCGCCTTCCGACGATGCTCCTAGTTACGGCCACGATCACGACCACCAGCACGACCACGGCCACGATCACGACCCTCATGCTTACGGGCCTGATTACCCTGATCTGATATTCGACAAGCCTCACGGGACAAAGGGTGATGACATGAAAGACGTGGGTATGATGCCGCCTCCGCCGCCTCAAGACGACATGAAGCCCGACAGTGGGCCCTCGGACGACAACGGGTTCCCGAGCGACTTCCCGGGAGACTTCAAGTTCCACCACGACTTCGACGACCACGACTACCACCACTACCACCACCATCACCCCACCACCACCACGACCACCACCGAGATGCCTCGTGTCAATAGATACAGTTACTACTACTTGGGGAAGAAGTTGTACTACCTACCATTGTATTTCAGTGTATACTTTATTGTTTACGTCGGCGCTCTTATCATTAAGGCCGTATTACGTCACAAGATTGTGTATCCTAACAGTTGGAGGCCTAACGATACGACGTCGTCGTTTTTCTCAAAACGATCCATTGATTCATGGGATCTTTCAAATGAGAAACTTCACGAAATCACCGGTAAAGTTACTCACGCAATCGCGGTAGCGGGGGAAAAATATTATAATCAGAAGAAGAAATAAATACACCCCTATATTTACTGTAAGTGTGTAATAAATATGTAAGGAACTGATATGTAAGTTATAATTGATAAGTTGTAAAAATATTGTGTTGTTGTGAACTGGACACGTTCAATATTGTAAAGTATGCTTAAGTTGTTACTTAAATTGAATGTAGTTCATTGTTACAACATTTTATTAAGTTTCTAGCAGTAAACTGTGCTCAATTTTGATTATAACATTTGTATTATTTTGTCGACAACCCGAAATCATTAATGCAAAACAACTTTATAAATAAAATATCTGCAATACAATGCTTATCGGCTTAATTTGCCAATCTAGCTTATTGTAATTGTGAATCATTCACACTGACGTAGCCTCTGCGATAGTTATTGTTCATTGCATAAAATAGATTCAAAAAAGCCGTTCTTTCATGGTTAGGTCTTCGTTCTAATATCAGATCAGTGTCAATATTCATACAATACAAATTGTCCTCTGTTACTGGCTCCCAAATAATTGGTATTAGCTCTGAAGTAGTCGGCGTCGGATTCCTAAAAGAAAACAAAATTACTAGATCGATAATGACATGGGAAATATTATTGAATACATAAGTATGTTCACTCGAAAGAGTAGGCATGTCTCATTTTATTAAAGGACAGCACAACACGATATGCACTTACCCATATTTTGCAAAATTAGTCCAGAAACTTGACATTCGATCAACAATTATTTGATCTGTCCCTGTCGGCTCATCCATGTACGAAATGTCGAATTGATATCCGAGTTCGTCCGCGTGAGCGGCGCCCCCTACCGTAATGTTGTTTCTTAGTTTCACGAAGTTCCTTCCACCAGTGTACGAGAATATGTAATAAAATATGTTCTCAACTCCTCTTTCTTGCAACATTTCAATAGTTCTTTCTGTGGGATGGTTAAAGTTCATATCGGAACCAAAGTCGATCACATTCCATACATTATCTAGGGACAGCTCTTCGTCTCCCACATAGAATCGTTTCACCAAATTCAACATTTCCGTATTCGTCTGATCGTCGAATTCAAACCCCTCTCTTAGTGGTCCGTTAAATATAACGTCGTACGGAATAGTCAACCCTAATTCCAGGAGAATAATAATGTAATTAAAAAAACTTAAGTATTCGTCATTCGTGTAACCGAGTAAGACAGGCATATTCTGTACGTCTTGTAACTGTACGTTAAAAGGGTGCACATCAATAAACCTTTCAACATTATCAAACTGTTTTTCCACACAACCCCAAAAACGAAAACCTAATTCAGTAGAAGCTTCAATTACTGAATCTGTATTCACTGACGATAGAAAAGTAAGAGCTTCGTCGATATCGAGTGTCTCAAGGCCCAAATGCGCAGCAAGTTTCAAAGGCGCCGTCGCGTCTGGTTCTTGAACCGGCCAATGGGACTGAGCGGTACCGCTTTGTAAGATCACTTTGTCGAATGGCCTCTCATGGTTGTACATCAGCTGAAGGTCCACAGATGCTCCTCCGGCGCTCTCTCCGAAAATAGTTATACTGTTCGGATCTCCACCGAATGCATCGATGTTTTCCTTTATCCATCTTAACGCCAGCTGTTGGTCTTTTAACCCTTGGTTGCCGGGAACCTTGGGTGAATCCAAACACATGAAGCCGTAAGGCCCGAGGCGGTAGTTGAGGGTGACTAGGATTACGTCATGGCGGACGAAAAACTTGGGTCCATAGATATATCGTCCAGAGAAGCCTATGCGGAATCCGCCCCCGTATATCATCGTCATGACCGGGAGAGGGTTCACCGAGGAGGCGGTGTCCGGGACGTAGATGTTGATGTGAAGGCAGTCCAAGGTTCCTGTGATTGTGTTATTGAATTCTTCAACTTGAGGACATATAGCCGAGTCATCGTTGGCTTCAAATATGCCATCGAATGCTCCATGAGGGGTGGATGGCTGGAATAATGAATTTTGGAACGTGCAACATTTTCTGTAAAGTTAACCACAAAATTTAACTGTATACCAAAGAAACCTCTTTTTTATAGGATGGTACTTACTCCAAAAGGATTTGTCTCATCTACTGTAGCATAAGGTATTCCCATGAACATTGAATATAAGCCGTCGTCAGATGTAACGCCGCGGATCAATCCCAGATTAGTTTCGACCAAAGGGTCTATTCTTGCAGTTGACTTCACATTGTGTATTAAGAAGCACAAAAATATAAGGTGCCATTTTAACTTGCGAAAGTCTAACATGGTGCAAGAGACAAACACTACTGTCACAAAAACAATTATTACCTATATCAGGAATATCAAATTAGAGTGCTTGGGTTTTATCTACTACTCGCACAATCTTGAATTGAAAACAAAACATAACTGGTATCTTTTAATTCGTAGGTAAAGTAATCAGTTATGAATTAATCATTAATGAATTGTATTAGAGAACTTACACAAGTTCAATCTCATTTATGTCCTCATAAAATATATAGTGAAATCCGTCATGGATAAAGGCAATCACATTTATTTCTCTATCATTATATTACCTGTTTCTTTTAGGGGCTTTTGAACAAGCAAGGCATGCCAGCCTAAGGGCTGACACTGCGTTAAGCGTGCGCACGCCGCGTGTGGCTTCATAAAAAAGTGAACCGTCGCGAGCGCCCGTCGCGTGCGCATGCTTAACGCAGTGTCGACCCCTAAAAACAACCTAAACATAAAATCACCAACTTAAACAATATTCTTAGTCAAAATGATATAGGTATACTTTTTGTTCGTGAGTGCGATATTTCGAAGAGATGTTATCAGGATATGAGATGATGTAAACGAGTAGATAATTTGATTGATATTACATTTAAATAAGTTATCGGCATTAAATATACAATAATAATATATACATAATACTAATTATGACACGGTTACTTCGGTGCGTCTACTGCTAGTGCATAGTTTCTTGAGAATTTTTCAAAAAGTACACAAACATATTAAGATTATCAATCTTGGAAAAGCTGTTAAGGGATAATGGATTTTATCTTTGGACTTAGAAATATATAATATACATTTATGCCGATCGTTATCGGCCATAGCGACTTTGGAATAATTGTAATCTATTTTTGTGATAATAAGGAAAAATAAAATCTCTCCTCAGGTTAACTTATTTTACTTTAGTAGTTAATGATTTTTTAATTTGAAATGTTTGAATAATGAACTGTTCCAAGTGCCTCGGCCATCATGCAGATGTAATTTAATAATGTTTATAAAAATACCCAACCGGGTATCACGAGTTAGATACTGTTTTCACTCACCACAAGTCTCTCAAAAATCCTAAGTTTAATCTGTGAAGAATCCTATCTATACAAAAACATAAATCAAATCAAACTTTTATTGACTTTCTTCCGCACTGACGTAGCCTCGGCGATATTTCTTATTCATCGCGTAGAATAAATCCCAAAACGCCATTCTCTCATGGTTAGGTCTTCGTTCTAATATCAGATCAGTGTCGATATTCATACAATACAAATTGTCCTCTGTTACTGGCTCCCAAATAATTGGTATTAGCTCTGAAGTAGTCGGCGTCGGATTCCTAAAAGAAAATGAAATATAGTGGATCGATAATGACATTATTTAAACTTTGCAGTGAACTTTTATTGAATAACTAGCAGTGCCCCGCGGTTTTACCCGCGCTGTACCCGATCCCGTAGGAATTTCGGGATGAAAAATAGCCTATAACCTTCCCGTTGAATGTGGCTTTCTATTACAAAAAGAATTATTCAAATCGGTTCAGTAGTTTCTGAGATTAGCGCGTTTAAACAAACAAACAAACAAACAAACAAAACAAACAAACTCTTCAGCTTTATAATATTAGTATAGATAATTATTGATTGAAAACAAAGATATGTTATGTACACTCGAATGAGATGAGACTTATGTATGTCTCATGTTGACAACATTAAAAAATATGCACTCACCCATGTTTCGCAAAGTTAGTCCAGAAAGTTGACATTCGATCAACAATTATTTGATCTGTCCCTGTCGGCTCATCCATGTACGATACGTCGAATTGATATCCGAGCTCGTCCGCGTGAGAGGCGCCCCCTACCGTAATATTGCTCCTTATTTTAATTAAATTCCTTCCACCAGTGTACGAGAATATGTAATAAAATATGTTCTCAACTCCTCTTTCTTGCAACATTTCAATAGTTCTTTCGGTGGGATGGTTAAAGTTCATATCGGAACCAAAGTCGATCACATTCCATACATTATCTAGGGACAGCTCTTCGTCTCCCATATAGAATTGTTTCACCAAATTCAACATTTCCGTATGCGTCTGATCGTCGAATTCAAACCCCTCTCTTAGTAATCCGTTAAATATAACATCGTAGGGTATAGTAAATCCTAATTCCAAGAGAATAATAATGTAATTAAAAAAACCTAAGTTTTCGTCATTCATGTAACCAAGTAAGACAGGCATATTCTGTACGTCTTGTAACTGTACGTTAAAAGGGTGCACATCAATAAACCTTTCAACATTATCAAACTGTTTTTCCACACAACCCCAAAAACTCAAACCTAATTGAGTAGAAGCCTCAATTACTGAATCTGTATTCACTGACGATAGAAAAATAAGAGCTTCATCGATATCGAGTGTCTCAAGGCCCAAATGCGTAGCAAGTTTCAAAGGCGCCGTCGCGTCTGGTTCTTGAACCGGCCAATGGGCCTGAGCGGTACCGCTTTGTAAGATCACTTTGTCGAATGGTCTCTCATGGTTGTACATCAGCTGAAAGTCTACAGATACTCCTCCGGCGCTCTCTCCGAAAATGGTTATACTTTTCGGATCTCCACCGAATGCGTCGATGTTTTCCTTTATCCATCTCAACGCCAGCTGTTGGTCTTTTAACCCTTGGTTGCCGGGAACCTTGGGTGAATCCAAACACATGAAGCCGTAAGGCCCGAGGCGGTAGTTGAGGGTGACTAGGATTACGTCATGGCGGATGAAAAACTTGGGTCCATAGATATATCGTCCAGAGAAGCCTATGCTGAAACCACCTCCGTATATCATCGCCATGACCGAGAGAGGGTGCGCCGAGGAGGCGGTGTCCGGGACGTAGATGTTGATGTGAAGGCAGTCCAGGGTTCCTGTGATTGTGTTATTGAATTCTTCAACTTGAGGACATATAGCCGAGTCATCGTTGGCTTCAAATATGCCATCGAATGCTCCATGAGGGGTGGATGGCTGAAATAATACGAACATATAAGAAATCATTTTCGGGAACGATTTCCATAAATTTAAGTAAAGAAACATCTTCTTATATGACAGTACTTACTCCAAAAGGATTTGTCTCATCTACTGTAGCATAAGGTATTCCCATGAACATTGAATACAAGCCGTCGTCAGATCTAACGCCGCGGATCAATCCCAGATTAGTTTCGACCAAAGGGTCTATTCTTGCAGTTGCCTTCACATTGTGTACTAAGAAGTACAAAAATATAATATGCCATTTGTATTTTTGGAAGTCAACCATGATACATCAAACAAACACTACTGACATGAAAACAATGATTATCTTTATCGGCAATGTTACACTAAAGTAGTTCGGTGTTATCTACGTACTATCTTGATTTGAACCTTATCATATTTCAATTCCTAGGTAAAATAGTTTATCTTATAAATTACCAGCAACGCCTCGCGGCTTTACTCGCGTTGTGCCCGTTCCCATGGGAATTTCGGGATGAAAAATAGCCTATAACCTTCCCGTTGAATGTGACTATCAATTACAAAAAGAATGATTCAAATCGGACTGGTAATTCCCGAGATTAGCTCGAACATACAAACAAACAAACTTACAAATTTTACCTCTTTATGATATTAGTATAGATTTGTAATCAGATGTAAAAAAGTCACAGAAGTTCGTTCTTCATTTCCATGCTTATAAAATATATGGAAAAATGTGTCGTGAAAACAAATAGTGTAGCAAATATAATTTACTATCTGTGCCCCGCGGTTTCACCCATTCCCATTGGAATTTCCGGATTTTTATTACATATTATCATATTCTTGACAAATATAAATGAAATAAAGAAGATTTTTTAAATCAGTCTGTCATTCGACTTGCTTTGAATCATACTTATTATGAAGTACGATTGTTTTTTTTGCGTGTTTTCGAAGATATCTTATCGAGATAATAAAAAGCAGAGAATTTGATCTGGTGAACGTTTAAACATAATATCTTCATGAATACAATAAAACATTATAAAAACTCTATACACTTTTACTCATTAATAAATAAAACAGAAGAGTTCCTTATTTTTCAGAAACTATCAATTCGATTGGTACTTGATAATTCATTTCTTAATGGATTGCTACATTCAAGGGAAGGTTATTTTTCGTCCAGAAATTCCCATGGGAACGGGAACAACGCGGGTACAATTGCGGAGTGCTGTGAGTCATATTATCATTCGATACTCAGTTTAACTAAATGCGAGTTTTCAAGATGGCATTCAACACAATATGGGTGTATCAGTGCAACGAACAATTAATTATAAGTTACTATTTTAAAATAACGCAATATATTTACATACATTTTGGAAAAAATTGGCAAGACAGATTTTGTCTAAAATGTTTTGAACGCTCGATGTTCGACTTTTGAAGCTCTTCGTAATTACTTAATTTCAATTTGGTGAACGTGAATCAGTATTTTAGAAGACATTTTGTGAGGGATTCGACAAATTTGTCGCTATAAGTGTTGTTTGAAACTCAAAACGTTCTAAGTGCCTGATTTCCCAGCAATTGTATTCAGTACACTACACTAAACATCTCCAACTGAGTTGGATTTGCATCCCCTCACCAGGCTCTCATAAATTCTTGGCTTCAACCATGTTTTTTAAAGGAAACACTTTAAATGAAATACAATTACTTTATTGGCGTCCTTTTTAATAAGACTTAGCATTGTGAATCATTCTCACTGACGTATCCCCTACGATAATTCTTATTCATCGCGTAGAATAAATTCCAAAACGCCATTCTTTCATGGTTAGGTCTTCGCCCCAAAGTGAGATCAGTGTCAATATTCATATAATATAAATTGTCCTTTGTTACTGGCTCCCAAATAATTGGTATAAGCTCGGAAGTTGATGGTGTTGGATTTCTGAAAAAAATGGTAAAAATAGTTATTATGTTATCTTTATCTCTATTGATAGTGTCTAGCTATCATTGAGTATCTGCTTATAAGAGTACTCTTTCTTCATATGCACATGTACTTATCTCAGGTTAAGTGCCATCATATTGAAGTACAGTACAAAGACTAAGCATGAACTTAGTTTTAAAATTATTGCCAATTAATTAAAGCCCAACAGGTTGAAGTATTTTTCCTTTAAAATTACTCACCCATATTTTGCAAAGTTAGTCCAGAAGCTTGACAAACGATCAACTGTTATTTGGTCTTGCCCCGTCGGTTCATCCATGTATGAGATATCGAATTGATATCCAAGCTCGTCGGCGTGAACAGCGCCCCCTACTGTGATGTTGCTTCTCAAACGCACAAAGCTTCGTCCACCAGTGTACGAGAACATGTAGTAATATAAGTTCTTTACCCCATATGTTTGATACATTTCAATAGCTCTTTCAGTCGGATGAGTAAAGTACATGTCACTACCGAAGTTCATCACTTTCCAAACATTATCTAGGGTCAATTCCTCATCACCAATGTAAAAGTGTTTCACCAAGTTCAACATTTCTACTTTCTTCTGATCGTTAAAGTCAAACACTTCCATAAATAATTCGTTAAATATCAAGTCTTCCGGAATAGAGAGCCCTTTTCCCATATCAATGACCACGTCATTCAAAAAACTTCTGTATTCGTCACTCGTGTAACCAAGTAAGACGGGCACATTCTGTACATCTGATAACTGTACGTTAAAAGGGTGCACATTAATAAATATTTCGACATTATCAAACTGTTTTTCTACACAACCCCTAAAAGTAAGACCTAATTGAGTAGAAGCTCCAATTACTAAATCTGTATTCACTGACGATAGAAAAGTAAGAGCCTCGTCGATATCGAGTGTCTCAAGGCCCAAATGCGCAGCAAGTTTCAAAGGCGCCGTCGCGTCTGGTTCTTGAACCGGCCAATGGCACTGAGCGGTACCGCTTTGTAAGATTACTTTGTCGAATGGCCTCTCATGGTTGTACATCAGCTGTAGGTCCACAGATGCTCCTCCGGCGCTCTCTCCGAAAATAGTTATACTGTTCGGATCTCCACCGAATGCGTCGATGTTTTCCTTTATCCATCTTAACGCCAGCTGTTGGTCTTTTAACCCTTGGTTGCCGGGAACCTTGGGTGAATCCAAGCACATGAAGCCGTAAGGTCCGAGGCGGTAGTTGAGGGTGACTAGGATTACGTCATGGCGGACGAAAAACTTAGGTCCATAGATATATCGTCCAGAGAAGCCTATGCTGAAACCACCTCCGTATATCATCGTCATGACCGGGAGAGGGTGCGCCGAGGAGGCGGTGTCCGGGACGTAGATGTTGATGTGAAGGCAGTCCAAGGTTCCTGTGATTGTATTGTAAAATTCTTCAACTTGAGGACATATAGCCGAGTCATCATAGGCTTCAAAAGTGCCAATAAAAGGTCCATGAGGGATGGATGGCTGCAAGAAATAAAACATACCTGATGACATGAGTAGGTTATAAAATTTACATCACACAAAATTTTACATAATTTTCAGTGTACTTACACCAAAAGGATTTGTCTCATCTACTGTAGCATAAGGTATACCCATAAACATTGCATATGAGCCATCATCAGATTTAACACCACGAATTAAACCCAATTTTGTTTCAACCAAAGGATCTATTCTGGCAGTTGCCTTAACATTTTGTACTAGGAAGCATAAAATGATTATGTTCCGCGTATATTTTCGTAAGTCTATCATGGTGGGAGGACTTTGAGAAACAAGCACTACTGTTGCAAAAACGACGTTTTTTTACATTATCAGGGATGTCATATTGGAGTGGGTATGGTTTATCAGCATCTCGTACTATCTTGGATCCCAAAATAAATGGTTATCTTGTTATTGTATGAGATTAGCATACAACGTTAGATTGATATATATTACTGAAGTCCACTTCGCTTGACCTATGGTTATGAAAAGGTGAAAAAAAATTATGTATTATTTTAGATAATTAAAATACTAAAACAAAAATTGATTTCCCTTACTTAGTTGGTGATAATTTGAAGTGATACGTTATCAATGTTTTTCATGATAATAGATTCAGAAGTATATTTTGATGTATCGAGCATTTTAATACAAGGTTCATTCACTTGAAAATAATATAGATTATTTATCTGAAGATAGAGTGAAATATAGACACGTTATCATGATAGAATGTGAACAGGTAATTTTTATAGGTAAGTAAGATAAGCAGTAGCAGTTGCCCTAATTTAGCCTAAGCTAAATTAGAATAAGCTCCTGTCTTCAACAATATGCTAAGAGTTAATTAATCCAATTAGTTGACGGATGACTTAATTAAGTATAAAGTTGAAGTAAGCCCTGCACCGCAGCGCACATCACATTCAATACATATAAATCATGAGCTTGCTTGAGCGTTACTCTTGTTAAACACAGGCCGTCGCCTTCTGCTAGACTCTAGAAATCTAGAATAAGCACATCTGGAAACTGTATTATGTTAGTATGTAACCTAGTTATCATTATTGCCTTAAACTTGTCATAACTCCATATGTACGGCCAAGTGAACTTTATAGACAGTGAAAATAGTATCGTTATTAGTTCTCATGTGATAACTAATTTGATGCCTTTCTTTTTTCATGAAGTTCAAACTATTTCATTCAAATGACCGTCTGGTCCAATGTGACGTCTGTCTGTCCGTGCCTGCATATAACCTAATGTCACATTTGGAGTGATATTAGACGAGAGCTGCGAGCTTTCACTAGTGTGCCATATGTTTAGCTCTCAAATTAAATTCACACGTAGTGGCGACACGCCGTCATTGTTTACAGAACATATTTCAGCGGTTCCCTACGCGCTGTTAACTGGGGCGGTGTCGGCCGAACTAGTCAGTTGCTTCTGTTTCATCGGACTATGAACATCTGTTAAGGGAGATAAAAAGTGACGTTTTACACTTTTGTAAAGCCTTTCAACGGCAGGGCAAAGGCCTTTCGCTCACTGAAGTACAGTGAGGGGGATTAGTCGTAATAGTTTGATGCGTGTTGTATAGGTAATTTGAAGTATTTGGAATGGTGTCTCGGGGTGTAGTGTTGTCGTTCAATGGGGCGGTGTGGCTGGCGGCGCTGGGGCTCGCGCTGTGGGCGGGCGGCGCGCGCGCGGCCGTCCGGTACGACACCGCCACGCCCTACGCGCCCGTCTACAACAAATACAAATACATACCAATACGGTGAGTCAAACTTTACTTTACTTTGTGTCTTCGCCTTATAAGTATTGTATATCTTCGTTTTATACTTTAATAGAGTAGAGAACAGCAGTCTTCATGTAATTTTATTTAAAAGGTTTAGTCAATTTCGAGAATCGTAGCGCAGGTGCCTTTATATTTATACTTTAAAGCAAGCAACGCACCAACGCTTAATTTGCTATTAGTATAACTAAGGTGCAGAAAAAACTAAACACTAAAAGCTAGAGAGATTTATTATCACTAAGCATAAAAATATCTCATTATTGAGTCTGAACCTCCCTAAATAATTAAAGTACCTCGCCCTAAAACTATGATAATTGATAAAGCACTACACACTGCAACCAAACGCCGGTCACAAACCTACTGATAACACAATCACAATCATAGATGTCATAATAAATGCTCTTTCCTCCAGCGGTGATGAAGACTTCTACGAGCCAAGCGAGACACCAGGCCAGGCGCCCGAGAAGGCCGAGTCATCCGGCGGGATGCCTCTCTCGGAGTTCATCCTCACGGCCATGAGAACAGCCGTGGACGTCATCAGGAACATGAACAAACAGAGGTCGGCGGCGGCGCTGGCGCCGGCTAACAATAATACAGCGTTGGTTGCTGTAAGTTGAACTTAATCATTTTGAATTATAGTCATATAGGAATCATCATCCAAGGGCTAAGCTAAGGCAGCAATAGCCTCCATTACTTTTGAGGAACTGCCCTTCTTCTACCTAAGAGTCCCTACAATTCCTTTTTATGTCATTTTCCATATAATTTATCCCTCCTTCTTTTTCCCCATAGGCTGTACAGTATCTTAACCGTTTTGAAAATTGTTCATTAGTTGGACATAATAATAACATAATCTTAATTTAGGTCTCTATCGTATTGTAAAATAATTTGGAAGTATCCGTGTTGTCAGAATTGTAATTGTTAAGCTAGAATTAGGTCACCTGAGTCAGGAGTACTTTTGACCTCAATTGGAACGATATACGTCAGACATTCATAATACTACAAAAATTCTATTTGTATCGTTTGGCAAAGTTCAGCACATTTTCATTTTCATATTCCAAAGAAATACTATAATTTTTTGGAAAACTCTCTTCAGAAACAATGGAATCGAGGTCTGATAACGGTACGCCTGAAGTAGGTGACCGACAGCCGGTCGCTAAACGCCTTGTTAGCACCCCTGTGACCCTTGGCTGGCAATTATCTGCGCCTTACGCGACTTGCTCGTGTTAACACCTCGCTAATTCGGTCTATTGTACCAACATTTTATGTATAACGCTCCGATTTGGACGCTGAGGTGTTTCATTGAATATGAGGCAGGAAGTGACGACTGTTTATAGCAATTCGGACACTTTTTGTTATTCCGTCATGTCTTAATGTATTGGGCAGTTTGTAAATAATAATTACTTACATCACCTAATCACTTCGCACTTTTTGTAATTTATCAATCTTACACATCGGTGTAGTAGAGTCATCGAATGCTAACGGCGATCAGCGATTAAATGAAAACAGAACACTTAATAGATTTTACATTACGCCATTTCGTCATCAGGTGTTAATTCACGTTTTAATTTCTCTTAGTGCTTTGAACTGTTCCAAACACTTGCTCGCTCATTCTTTAACTGAATGTCAGAGCAAGCCTGGCACGTGTTCGGAGTTATACAAACACTAACTACCGCACTTACAGACGTCCATTAAATCGACACTTAACTAATTGACGTAATTTTTCATACATTATATGTCAACATCACTCATTAAATCTCTAAGGAAGTTGACGTCTCTGAGTACGTTCATAAGTGAAGCCAGCATAACTCTAAACAACTGTACCATTATCAACATTATTTCGCAGCACAAGCACAAAGTCCGTCGTAATGGAGTGAACAGTACTTCTCACGGCACGGGGCGAGGGTTCGACGATTACTACGACGAGCATGACCACGAGACCACTACCACCACGGCCAAGCCTATGAAGCAGGGCCGGTACACCGACCCCTGGGCCGGCTACTACGACTGGCTCATCAACGAGGGATCCTTCAAGTTCTGGAGTGTTTTCCAGGTATGATTGTGTTTGTGTGTATCTGCTATGTTCTCCACTTATACTGCTACTATCAGCGCTCTGTGGTGTAACCTATAACCTTCCCGTTCAACGTGGCTATCTATTACAAAAATAATTATTCGAATCGCATTGGTAATTTCTAAGATCGGCGCATTCAAACAAACAAAAATAAAACTTTATTATACAATTTAGGGTCTGGTGTTGTGACGTTTGTTCTATCTAGAGATCTTTGTGGCGTTAGTTCATATCCATCGGCGGACGGAGTTTAGTTCCAGCTAATGGTGTCAGTAATTAAATACGTTTACTTGGGTAGTACATGAAGCTGTACAATTAAAATTGATTATGATTATAAACATATTCAAAATACAAACATAAAACAAGTGTTTGTATTCAATTATAATGGATTCAATACGATATTCAATGAGTTGAATAAAACACATTAATGTGAAAAAACATTAAATACAAGGAAAAGAAGTTTGAACATTAAAATGTTATTATTGTTTTTTAACACAAATAGATTCGGCCTTAGAGTCAGCGTAGCGCATCGTAGCGCGAAATATATTATTGTTAATTATATCACATGAAAAAGACTAGTTGTCGTTAAGTCTTCAGTGTTTAAGGAGTGGTAGTGGTGGAACTGGTGGACATAACATTGACACAGATTCGAAGTGTCTGCGACCGCCTGTCAGGCTTGGTCGACGTCGATTGACATCATTCAAGAACACAGACCTTGTTGATGTGATTACAGTCTACCATTTCCTTGAAGTTTTTGTTATTATATTTCTTATTACACACGCTAGTAGCAATTTGGTAGTAGCTAAATGTTGACTAAGAGACTAAATGCCTGCAATAAACATCACGGCAATGATACTTAATAGAACTTGTTGCTTGATTGAGTTTTAATCAAGGACGAGCAATCAGCACTTGTTAAAGAGGACATAAATCAAAATCAACATATTAATACAAGCACAGCTACTTGATTCAAAGAATGGAATAACTATAGTTTATAATTTTATATGAATTTCGAAACAGACAATTATCATCAGGTTTTGATTGAGTGGAGATTATATGCAGTTGTTTGATTAGTTAGTTATCCGGAGATTAATACAGCATCGTGTTTGCAGCTGTTATCTTACCGGCGGTTATTGACACGTCGATGATGATGGGATCGCTGTCGGAACGTGACGCGTCATGGTCATGTTTAAGTGCTTCCAAATAATTCCGGATTTTTTCCGCGGATTCACACAAATTGTAGTTTCGTTCAAAATATGAACGTAATTGATATAGAAGTACAGACAGCGACAGAAATGATAGTTTCTTTACGTTTTCAATGAAGTAATTTGTTTTTGCATTTTATTAAATTTGGTGCAGATTCTTATTATGTCACTACATACTATGGCTACACTACTACTGCTAGTGTATTATCTGTAGTTATGTGGAGTTAATACTTTTGTAATTGACTGTACCAATTAATCTCATATTTGCAATAATGTTTTTATGAACAAATGTACATCTTAGATCGTTATTGAGATATCTTGTTTATGATTTCAGTTGTTTACTGCTGCGCTGCTGCTGTACGCCTGTTTCTCCGCCATTTACTACGCGAAATTCAACCCTACACTCCCGGATTACAGTATGGAATACGACGACTATTTCTTGGAGAGAACAGTTGGTAGGAAGGCGAGGAGTGTTGACCCTGCGGAGACCCCCTCGGGGCTCACTTGGATCAACCCTAGAACGTTCCAATTCATACTAGATGCGATCTCCAAACACTACGAAAGTGACTCCTAGTTATTAATATCGCGCCAGCAGGTTCTCTACCGGGCAACGAACCGACCACTTCAATCCACTAACGATCATTTTGTAAATAACTAATCGGGTGTGTAATTGATTCCATTGATTCTATGAATCAACTATTGATAAGCAATTTGTTGCCCCGTATTGAATAGCCCGAGTTCCAATTTGACAGAACTTTGATGAAAGTTCTAATTGAGTTGGAACTTTATTAATTATAATTTGTACTTTTGTTTAGTCCTAATTGCTCAATTTTAGTGTTCGGTAGACTTAAATAATAAAGTAAGTTTATTTTAAAGGATCTTATTTAATTAAAACTCTTTATAATCTTATGCTGGATAGATTTAGTAATGATAAGTTCTCTTCGCTCAGAGCCGTTGTGTTAGTTAAGGCTCTCAAATAAACTTAAGTGAAAACATACAAAGGGTTTATTAAATGTTATTAGGTAGGTATTGTTTATTATAAGAGTTTTAGTCTGCGGTGGGTACATGTTAACATCGTGACTGGTGGAGTACGTGCATGAAATTAATAGTCCTGTGGTTCCTTCGCGGGCAGTCATTTCGCAGAGGCCGGCGGTCGCCAGGGTTCGATGTTCGCTCCTAGGTGCTCGTACTTAGCTAGGTCTAGCACACAGGACATAACAAAACAGGATGTGTTATTTTATGACAACAATTTCACTTTGAGAAAACCTGACTTTTGCTAATTAGTATTTATGTATCTGTATTATTGGTTTATGTTATTATTAATTCTGATTTTTTCTAGCAAGAGTACTGTAAATAATTTTAATTTTCAAACTTAGATTACCTGAGATCTAACCTAGATCGCTATTCCATTTCTCGATGCTTCCGGCTGAATCATCTCGGTATTTGCGGTTAGTCGATGATTTACGAAAAGAACAATTAGTGCATATCGTATCTGTAAAGTACAGCTATACGATAACATTGTCATAGATATTGAGTATTGTAGATAGCGTTTATGATCAATTAAGTTATCTGCCGGGCTGACCGCAGCAGTTTCCGAAATGTTTTTGCGGTTTATTGTCCATTGCCCGCATTGGAGGCGACGCTAGTGTGGCTCCTGTAGCACACGGAGTGAGGTTGTGAGGGTGCGGATGAGTGCGCGGGAGTCATCGCTCGCGAGCCGCCTCAGTTCAATGTTCAAGTGCAGCGCGCGCGCACATCACTGGACCGAACCCGCCGATGCTCATGCCGCGTTACTAACACGAACTATTCTAACAGTTACTAACAAACTAAGTACGATTGAATTAGTGTGTGCTGTGATTTGGACCTAGAGTTCATTGTGTCCTGTAACAGGAGTCTTTTGGGGTCATCGAAGGTAATTATTTTTAATGTTTTTGTATTAAAACTTAAGACCTTATAATTATTATACCTTAACCTGTGCATGAAGTAGGTTTATGTTTACAAAGTAGGGCAGATGGAGGACTCTGAAAATAGACAATGTCTTTTGTATGTGATGTTTTATTAAATATGCTTATTAAATAAATGATAATTTGAATTAAAAATACCATTATAAGCACTATAATTAATATTGGACGTTTGCAAGGAATACTAAATAATGTTCCATAGAAAAGACATCAACGGGGTCCTATCCACAACCGATATAATTATTGAATTAAATTGAGCGCGTTACAACATAATTAGCAATATACTATTACTTGCAGCGCCCCGCGGCTTTGCCCGCGTTGAGCCAGTTCCATAAACAAACTTTTGGACCCGTATTTTATCCCTTAGAGATAGAATTTTCGAAAATCCTTTCTTAGTGTGTACTTACGTCACTTGAAGAACCTCTCTGCCAAATTTCATGTTTCTAGGTGTAGGCTGTGCGTTGATTATCAGTCAGTCAGTCAAGACTTTGAATTGTATAAATATAGATAAAATTAATTATAACACAATAGTTAAATACTCATACTCACAATCGAACTACATAATTATAAATATTAACTTTTGTGAAAGATATGTTAGCAAGGAATATATCTGTAGCTAAATCTACTGTATCATCATCATCATAGTTAAAAAGCCAGGATCTTTTTCTAAATTCGAAATAAGAACCTCCTCCTTTTTTGGAAGTCGGCTTAAAAGTATGTACAAATGTGTAAATGTATGTGTCAAGCAAGTTGTAAGATTATAAGAGAGTTGTAAGAGCAATACATGATGTTAACCTCTTTAAAACAAGAATATTCACTAGCGCATAACGGACATTATATTAATGACAGAACAGTTATGATTGTATACGTTATACGACAATATAAATAAATGTATCTTTATTATAGACGTCTGTAGCTCGCAGCGATTTTTATGTCGCATGAGAGATGTAAATAACTACTTGTTAGTCGACAATTCATTCATTCATGTCGAGTTGCCAACCCTGGAGTTTGTAGACCGCCCTAAGGCCTCAGACATGGCTTATTGATTGAAACTGACTGCTTAACGTTCATTGAAGCACGGTAGCGCTCAGATAGATTTCATTTCGCATAGGTAAGTGGCTAACGCTGGTACCAGAATTTCAAGATATGGTATAGCGGTTGTAATAACCGGGACCGACTGCTTAACGTGTCGTCACTCACAAGTTTGCTCGCAGTTGTTCGCATTTCTTCCTTTACTTTGTTTACGGTCGTGTTATCGCTCAACACTTCCTTATAGTGCTATATTACTTAGCAAAACTTAAAACAAAACAACTTGAACACATCACGGTTTAATCCTCTTAAAATAATTGAGACTATCAATTATTATGTGAGCATGAATACATGATCCGTCGAGAAGATGTCACGTCGAATGCATTTTCAATTCAACTATAGGCTTACGAAAAAGGCGTGGGATCCAATTGGAACCAAGTCCCTTTAATATTAAGTTTGAAATTCCCTTGCAGCTTAAAGGTAGCTTAGTTAACTATAGTGTGACAAGGTGTTAAAACTAAGCCTTCATTGGTGAATATTTTATGTATACAGTAAACCGTCATGTACAATGGGGTGCCTTCATAATGGAGAACAAATCACTTTTAATTCCGACCTCAGGCTGCGATTAGTGTATAATAAGCTAACAATAAGTAGTTAGTTATTTTAAGATTATCCTGGCCCTTGAACAAGCTGCGTCTCGACACCGGATGTTGTTATATTATTTATAATAAGTACAACCAGCCTTAGATATTCAATTACATTACTTATGTACAAATAAAATATATATGCGTATATATTGCAGGACCCAAGTAATAATATTTTGCATATTATATCATATGCTTTTTATTACGCGGTTTTATCCGTGTTGAACCTGTTTCTGAAAACATTTCAGAGTTAAAAGTAAGTAGACCAATGGTATGGAATCGCCTGTCTACTATATTTTCAGTTAGTGAAAGAGAGAGATAGATCTGAGACTTTCTACAATGAGATCTTAAAGAATCTTACTAAGGTTTTTAACATTGGCTTCGACAGCAGACTTCAGCTCATTGGAATAAAAAGAAGACTAATTTATCATGAATTTATATCTAGATACTAATATTATAAAGAGGTAAAATTTGTAAGTATGTTTGTTTGTTTGTTTGTTTGTATGTTCGAGGTAATCTCGGGAATTATCAGTCCGATTTGAATAATTCTTTTTGTAATGAGTAGCCACATTCAACGGGAAGGCTATTTTTCATCCTGCAATTCCCAGGGGAACAGGCACAACGTGGGTAAAACCGCGGGGCGCTGATAGTTTAGAATATTCAGAAAAAAATATATGGAAGAGTACCTTACCAATCTTTTCACTAACCTACTCATTAATATTAATAGGATGTTATAACCTCATAGGTAACACAACAGTTAGGTCTGTATTGTTACTTCGTGGTTTACCCTCCCCCATGGGAACGCAACGAATACCGTCTACCCGCTCCCTTCAGTCTTCACCAATGACACTGTTACCCATTCAATGGTAATGTCGCTTACGTTATTGCCTCGTCTTCATTGCGTGTTACACGATCTCGTGGTGTATAGATTTACTTGGGAACTTATTACTGGCTGGCAATTAAAAAGATTCGTAAAAACAGGTAGGAATGCAAAAAAAAAATGAAATTCTATAAAAATAACATGAACATGAATCAATAAAGAAAAATTTACAATTATTTTTAATTATTGCGAAATGCGATAGTCATTCCCGAGTAACATAAAGTTGTATAACTAAGGCTTTTATCACCAAACAGTAATATAGTAGGCCTATAATGGTAACCATTGTGACTGCTTGTACTATAACGGTTTTCAACAGAGTGGTTTGGTTCTATAAGATAATAGAGCGTTTAAGTCCATAAATTAGCTCTTTAAATGCTTACAGGACCTTACAAAAGAATATTTAAAGTGCTGCACTATAATGGGTACAAAATATACGATTATAGTACTATTTAATACTTTAGACAACCTTATTGACACTTTTATATATCTATTTGGCACTAATAAAACGTCAAAATTGCCTTTATAGTACTAGTACTGCAGCAGTATCGAAAACACTATTACAAGACAAATTTGCACTATAAAAGTACCTTGCACAACCATTTTGAAACGTTTTAGCGTTTTAAAGGCTCCCTAAACATGGCTATGGCGCTAGTTCTGTTAAAGCCATGAAAATTCTTCTATAGTACTAAATAGTACCAAAATGACTTTTGGTGCATTTTCTACATAACTTATATTTTAAATAGCTTTATAAGTGAGTTTAGGTTACTTTTACAAGACTATTACATTAATATAAAAGCTCTAAAATTTATAATTAATGGACTAATTAGATCTATACTAGCTTTTAAGTATCATTTATATGATAAGTACTTTATAAATGGCGGCAGAGTGTCAAATGTTTACAGAAATCTCTTAAAAAACTACAGTAGTAAGGGTTTAATAATGGATTTAATATCTCTGCGTCGGTATAAAGGGAGCGGTAGTTATAAAAATAAGATAAAGGAGCGATACACACAAGCATTATCATCAATACAACAGGCTCATTTACAAAATGTAAATACTGGCCAAGTGGTTGCAGAAAATATGACACATGGTTCTGCACATAATATAATTATATTAATATTAGGTAGTCTTATTCATCACAAAATGATTTGGTAGGTGTGACTCGGTATGATAGCCACACACAATACCATTACGTGCAAGTTTAAAATGTGTTTCTTGCCACGGCCATTCAAGTATATTATTACTTAAAAGTATAAAATGAAATCTCCTCAGGAAACAACCCACGTCCAAAAGATATATATTTATTAATTGCAGGTAGGGCATCACTGAAACAAACAAATAATTTTGATTTTTGGACAACGGAACCCTAATCCGTGTTAGGTGAAAAAATGGCTGCTGTTTTTTGTCATGGTAGCACATTAGCAGCATAGTTAGAGCCAATATGTACTATAGCAGCCATTGTCGGGAGAAGTTCTTATTTTATTAATTAAAAATTAATTAAAACATGAAAGTTATGAGGGCGCATTGTCAAATTTGAAATCAGTATAATGACTTTAACGACACAATTATTTTCGCAAGTGCAAGTTACTGCAGATTTACGGTCCATCCATGAATTTATTGTAGTCGAGCATGTCATTTTAATTACATGTTACGGTTATCAACGATTCTATATAAAACATAAACTTACCGATATTTGTTTTCTTGAAGACACTCACAATATACCGCACGAAAAAAGATCATTGGAAACTTTTACGGGGCAAAATAACACTATAAACATGTTTTGGTCACTTTTATAGAGCAAATTTATGTCAAAAACGTTGCAGATAGCGCTATTTTAGTACTAAAACGCGTTTCTAATCACTTTTACATTTCAATTACAGAGCTGATTTATCACCGTGACAGCTTTTATTTAATGTTTATAGAATAAATCAGTCATAATACTAGGGCCTAAACCGGGGTGTATAAACATGTATAGTACTATTATAGTGCTAATCATGACATTAATTAGCACGCTCTAAAGCGTTCTCAGGTCTTTTATAGTACCAGATTTTGTTACTTGGGTTGCTTTTTAATGTTTATTCGAGTTTAATTTAACTGAGAAACTGGACCGAATAACTTAATAACATGAATGTTAGATCCCGTAACTTATCAAAATCGGACTCTACAACACGCAATTATAATAACCAGCTCAGTGAGTTATCTCTCAAGAATCTTTATAAATTGTTACACTTTTTTAGTAATTTACGTGTTTTGCTCGAGATATTGAAGACAGTTATAGTCATTACAAGCAAAACAGTCCCGGTTACAATGTGTTACACGCGTTTACAATGTAAGCACTGGCGCGTATACACGTACACGTGTTTTGTAGACGTTACAGCCCTATAAAAATCTTAAAAATACTATTGATATTCTGAGTATATGTACGGGTATCATAAAAAAGTGTTAGCCTGTAATTTCCTACTGGGCCTCTCACCTCATTGAAAATATCAGTACGGTGAAAAGGATTAGGCATAATCACCACGCCTGTCTAATGCAGGTTGGAGGCCTCAAACCCGATGCCGATTGTACCCGGGACCCCAGTTTTGACAGGCGAATGCACTTACTACTAGACCACCGGAACACGGTCAGGTTAAGGGCATACAAAACACTTTCTAAAAAACTGATGCCTACACAATACTTACAAGTCAATTCCTTGCTAATCGCATATAATTCTAAAAAGTAAACCATAACTGTCAACGTATGTATTCGGCAAACGGCTTACAACCAACATAATGAGCAATCGCTCATTAATGTTAGAATTGTTACCATTCTCAGTCGCGGAAATAGCTAAAATATGCTTCATATAAACAGTACAATGCTACATCCTCATTTTATTGAGTTTGTTTGACCGACAAAGCCGACAGTTCCAATTGCGCGTATATTCTATGATCTGTTTATATCAGTCGCACACGCAAAAGCTCACCGAACGCGGCGACGCGTGGCCAATCATTAATTAAACTTCAGTTTCTTCAACAAAATACTGTTATCGCTTAATTTCAGACTCAGATTGATGATGAACCGTTAAATGAATCCAGGCCGCACGGAACTAGGAGATCATTTGAATATTTAATTGATGACTGGAAAAATGCGATGATATATAGCTTGTGTAAATAGCAATTGATCGGAGAATTTATTAATAATAGTGTTTCGCTCAGATGTTTTATTGAAGCGAGTTTGTTGTGGTGAGGAACCAACAACTCTTTGCGTCATCTTACTTTGCTTACTTGGGTATCATTAACCGTGTGTGAATTTGTCCGAGTATATATTACATATTAAAAATCTATCACCAGTTTCCACATAAGCTCATTTATTTATATTATCTCTTTAGTTAATGAAATAAAATACATTTGAGAAACTTGCTAAATTAATTTTAAGACCTCATTTATTTAAAGTTAACAAATGAATGCATTGCTATCAATATAGGCTTATCCGCTAAAAGGTATATAAAATAAATCACCAATAAGATAAAAAATCTCAGAATCTGCTTCAGGTAGTGTCCCATTGATCTTTGACATCAGTAATGCGTACGCGTCGGTTTATCTCGACGATATGTAGGTCGACCCATTAACACTGATTCACGGAGGCTTGGTGAGGAAAATCATAAACATTTTTAATTAATTCAAGTTTTTAAGTCTTAAAATATAAGTATGTTGATGGACCGAAAGGGAATTTACCTAATGACTACATTATTTTGTATCATTCTTCTCTTCTCATTTTAGTGAAAAATGCATTTTGCCTTGCAGTGGGTCTGAGGAGGTGCAACAAAGGGCCACTTGATATTGACCGAATCTTGCCATTTATGTCCTACGACTGGAGACATATATCGTATGGTTTCGAATTTATAGAAATTTATCTTTTTAGTTTTAATTTATCTAGCTAAAACTAACATTGGAAATTAATTAATGTGTCAGATCAAACAGTTACTTTAATCAAATTATAGCGCAGAAGGTGTCATGAATGTAATATTCACGATCCACGCAATTAGCGAATAACATTGAAATAATAAAAGAGAAACTGTCAAGAGTAACGAGCTGCAACATTTATTATTGTTTATAATTAATTCAAGAGTGCGGCCGTGGCTGTTAGATAATGTTCGTAATTGTGGTGACGTCATTCATGATGAAGAAGGCATCCCTGGTGGAGGCACCAGCCGTCGTGACGAGACCAGGAAACATATGTTATTACACGCCTATTATAATACTCAGTGGAACGGCCATTACCTCAACATGAGTTATTATTACGAGTCCTGTTTAATGTTCATTCATTTTTATTACGTTAAATGATTTGTAATTTGTATTAGTTGATTGATAGGCTTTGGGTGTTCGGTAACTGATTTACATTGTTAGAAACATGATATGAGGAAAAAATATATAAAAGTATAATGGTTATTTACTTTTTTGTATGTACCTACCGCATTATAAGTTTTGTTTGCTTCCACAAATCCACAAATTGTTTGAAGTAGGGATTTAAATTTAAAAATCACTGCACAGCCGTTCAAAGCTTATGCTTTACGGATTGATTAGAATTGAGATTTCTCATTTACAGAGTTATTTTAACGCTATCTGCTCAATTTTCTTAACGTAAAGCATTTTGTTAGTGGGTCAAGCTTCAACCGATACGTATTAGCGACACGCCACTGTACCGTAGTCGACCGAATTCCGTCCCGTTGGCGTTATGTTACACATTTTAAATTGTTAAGCACTAATTGAAGTCTAGTTCGTACATGATAATCAATGTGGCAGGTTTATGAAGCGTTACACTTTCACTGGGTCTCACAATTTGGATATGAAATTTACTGTATAAGTAGTCATGTAAGGAGAATATATAGTAGATTTATTTCATGATGCATAGAGCACATTCATTTCAAAGATCATTATGAATTTTAAGTGCTTATGCATTTATTAGTACAGATGATAAAGTTTTCATAGCCCAGTAGACTGTTTATCTGCGCATGCGCAGGTTCTAAAACGTTATAGTTAGTTAACTTCATTGCTTTTAGCGTTAATTTGTGAACAAAGTAAGGTGTCAAAACTACGCTAAGCTCGTGTTCTAAGCGCCGATCATACCGCAAGGTGACATTGACATTGTGTCGAAGCTGTAGGCCGCTCTCCCGATGCATTGAACTCGCAGGTATGTTTACAAACAGATGAAAGGACTGTGTTCATATTAACCCCAAAAAGGACAATGTAAAGGTGATTTATGGGTCATATTGCAGTTGTTTCCGCTACGTACCTACAATAGCATCCTTTAGAATTTATTGTACAAGTTCAATAACTTTGATAAAGTGGTTTCGGTATGGGTAGGTTGACTTTTTTATCATTAGGCTTTATGAATGTATTACATTAAACCCACACACACACACCTGTCCATGTGTCGTGGGCGGCGATGGACAATCAGACATCAATCAGTACAATACAATGACATCCTAACATAGTTTAAGAAGCTATACATAATAATTAGGTACAACTAAATGTTCCTATTCTTAAACTACATGATAAATTCTGACTTTAGTATGCTGTCCGGTACCTTTAGTTAGAGGGGATATATGAATCTTTTCACCAAAGCTAGGGTATGCTACGTTTGGTTTAAAACACTTATATCACTCGTAGCAAAGGAACGAAGTCATAGCAAAGTTAATTTGAAAGGTACCTTAAAGGGAGCGCGAAGAGAACAGACTAAAGCCAAGTAGCTGATATATAATTATAGCTATGTGTATAACGGGTATAAATCTCTGCTATCTTATCAAGTACTGATGTACCTATATTCTAAGTAAGTCTCAAACAATCTCTACGCAGGTGTAGCTACATCTGCACCACCCTAGTTCCAGTGGTACCCAGTCTATTGTTAGTCCAGTCCGACCATCAAAGCTTCTGATAAACCGATTCCCACGGTAACCAGCGCCCGTGAGTCAGCCCGTCAAGGCAAGGCTGTCCGATGCTCTGATTAGGCAATAAATACATGCAGAACATAAATAGTACATACTAAGCTATAACTTTGTGTATAAACTCGTGATAAGTGCGACTACTATGTACTACATGGTAATGAAACCACTTGGCTGTTGGTGCACAAGGTTAATGCTATGGGATGTCTGCTCGAGTGTGATACTATTGCAGTGACAATGTAAAGAATATACTTAGTACAGATACTCGCAAACATATTGCATGGATATTGCAATGGAAATTTTCTCGATATTTTTCACAAATTAATCTATTCTAATTTAATCTTATTTGTGACAGGACCAGTCACTTTACCCAATAGTAACTGGTACTGTATGGTAAATATCACAGAGCATAGAAGCACCGCCGGGCCGGCGTAGGAGCGCGCGGTGCTTCTATGCTCTGTGGTAAATATAATTCAATATCAGCCTTATTACATTATACTAGATACAAATAATCTTTAAATAATCAAATTAAAGATTAAAACGAAGTATGTATTGGATACCACGAAATAATAGCACATAATAGGCTCCACACAGCTGGAGGGCAAACTAATAAAGACAGAGGTATTAATAGTTCTAATTTTGACAACAAAAAGTGACCACGACATGACATGCGGAAAATAATTAACAAATACATGATGTTGGTGGTATTATGAGTTTTTTCCCATGAGAAGTATTTGAAGCAAATGACTTGACATCATTAGGGTATTAGTTCACATGTCGTGGTATAATATTTTCCACTTTTTGGCACATATTAGCTTCTTTAAGGCATGCGTATGTTGAAGTATCTTAGGTGCTGAAGGTAATTATACTCAGCATTTTTTACCAAATATGAATACACCCGTCAATCAAACAAAGATTAGCATAAGTAAGTATATAGTATATATGCCACAGTTCAATTATTAATTGATATATGTATATTGTGTAACGTATATTATTTTTTATTTACCTTTTTATATACAAATACCACCTTGGATCAGACGAGTTTTTCTCAAATCAATTCTTTAAATGACTCATCATGGTGGGATATTATCTGAAACTGGCCACTACCTATAGCTAAAAATAATTGGGCTATACTTTGAAGGGCATTTGTTTTCAATGTTTGATATGGGTCCGTCTATCTTATCTTCTTGACGTGATAAATGTTAAAAGTTTTGTATAAACTTTATATAAAAGTAAAACAATCAACAAACCTTGACGAGGTTCCTATTTTATGAGATAATATAAAGTTGATCATCACCGCGGAACAGTTATAAAATCTGTGAGAAACTAGTTCGGATGCCGGCGAGGTGTTTGACCGATTATTCGTGTTTAATCCATTGAATCTCGTCCGGCACTCGAATAGCTTGACCGGTTTCCGTAAACTCGACATATTATGCAAACAAGTTGCTGTAGGCTTGTATTAATGATAGTGACACACAGACACAATAATCATGAATGTACCGCTACACGCATTTTTGTGAAACATTACTTACTTCCGCCGAATGCCGTATGCACGGTAAAAACAGGCTGTTCCTACCTTTTTAAGCTTACAAATTATTAAACACAGTAATATTGTAGAAACTGTATATTGGTATTTAAGCTGCGAGCTGATGACTTCAATAGAATGCGAGCGTCATACAATCTACACTAATATTACATATAAAGAGGAAACCTTTGTTTGTTTGGTTGTAATGAATAGGCTCAAAAACTACTGGACCGCTTTTAAAAATTCTTTCACCATTCGAAAGCTACATTATCCACGAGTAACATAGGCTATTTTTCATCCCGAAATTCCCACAGGAATGGACACAACGCGTGTAAAACCGCGGGGCGCTGCTAGTGTCATATAACTATCTCGTCTCAAGAAATCGCAGCCTGTAAGATCGTTCAATAGAGACGTCGCCTTGTTTACTTAGTTGCTTCGTAACAAAGTATAAATATATAACCATTGTATAACTAAGTTCAAAAGTTATATTATTTACTAGCCGCGCCCCGCGGTGTTACCCGCGTTGTACACGTTCCCGCGGGAATTTCGGGATAAAATGTATCCCATGTGTTATTCTGATGTATAACCTATATTACTGTAAAGTTTCATCCAAATCCGTTCAGTAGTTTTTGCGTGAAAGAGCAACAAACATCCATACATCCATACATACAAACTTTCGCATTTATAATACATATTAGTAGGATTCAACGTTTCATTCGTAAGTAATTGTATATGTTAGCTTTTATCACGTAATGATAGTCCGACGTTTATCGTAGCGCGGAGCGTGTAATTAGTTAGCAAATAATTACCAATAACGGATACATCTTGACGTCGGATGCATTATACATACGAGTAGGTAGAAGAACACCTTATAAGGGCGCTGACACGACATTTACTTTCATGAGGAATAGACAACAGAGCATGAGAACACTATGGTCGAAACAATCCTTAGATTTACTTGTTTTACGCGACACGTCTGGCTTCAGAGACAGACTAACACTTTTCGGTACAAATTGTTTAATATACCAATCAAAATATCTAGTAGACATCTAGACTCTAGCGCGCGCTCCTTCCCATGTTTCATAGACCACAGGACGGTCTAAGTACTAATGTATACTTAGGCTCTTAGGTTACAAAACACCGCTTCTTCCCAATTCAAACTCTTTGGTCGAACCTCGGTCAGCTGGGAATCGAATTAAACAGTACGCAACTCCACAAACAATCAAATATGTATACCCAGGTGTTTATTTATGCGTGACACATCAGCTCATTTCGATGCAGTGCGTGCTTTGAGCCGCGACTCGCGAGGCTTAACGAAAGCTTTACCTGGAATTGAAACTGTATCTATTCCACGTCTATTTATTGTTCACAGCCCTTATTAGGAGTTGATTTAAGATTGAGATAGAGCTTATATGTAAGGACAATACTGAGGGACAGTGCAGTAGTAAAGTTCAGGTGAATTTTATGTAGGACGCAACTAATATGCTTATAGATAAATTAGGATGCACATACAAAACTTAGATATGAAATTATTTTAATACACTTAGGCTATATATAATCAAGTAAACTAATATAATATAAGGATGGACGGTTCGTCTTAACTTTAACTCTCTTAATAAAATAAAAAAGTTATTTGTATTCATTTGTTTCGTGGTACGTTCCATTTGTTTCAGTCGAGAAATATGTGGCAGCTACAGACATCATCGTCGTAATTCTCCAATCAAGAGGTACCCAGTGCTGTGAGCATGCACACGATGGACACCCTGGGCTACGGGCACAAGAAGTACCGCCCGCCGCTGTCGCCCACCAGCTTCTACCACCACGACTACTACTCCAGGCACAACACTTTGAGGCCTCAGGTTAGTTGTACCTCAGAGAAATGTTAAACAAATCCCTAATTAATCTCGCTTTTATTTACTAGTAGGTACCGGGTGCAAGATCGCTTGCACCCACTACCATCGGGTAGTGGTTTATATCTACAAATAAGTTAAAAAATAATTATAGTATTGTGTAAATGTTGTTGAAAAAATTAAATAAATAATTTCGTCGTTGGTGAATAAAAATTTTTAGACACAGTTTTATAAGGTGTTTTCCGATACTAAATAACATTCTGTCCATTTTACTATTTTTTCACTATACATCTTTACTATATCTCCTCAGTATCATCCACAAAAGAGGAGTTCAAATAACACATTCCACCAAGTACAGATTCCATCTTAAATTAAGATCCAACCACAAAGCGAACATTGTAAAGCTTCAATAATGAACAGTTGTTTAGAATCAACGGCAAATCAATACGGTAACATAATCGGTATTGGATCTCCGTCCATTGAGTGTGTTAGATAATGTGGATAGTTGGGAGGCGGCGAGGCAGATGGCGGAGGGCCTGGGTCGGTCCCGTTAGTGGAACAACTTGGCCACCAAACGGTACACGACAATGATCGTCATACTGGTATAAATGCGTTCAACATGATTCTGACTACCAAATAGTTTACCTTACCATGGATAATGCAGATTATTTTTCGGTTCATCTTTTGGCTATGATTTTTTTTCCTTTTTCAAGTTATGAGTATTCCCTAAAGGAATTACAACTTTCTAAACAGAACTATTCAAATGAATTCATTTAGTTTGCTAGGTTATATGACTATCTTGAATTATGACATGTTAAGAATTCGATATTCGAAACTAAACCAAATATTACCTCAATTTTACTCATAAGACCTAAAAGTGGAAATCAAGAGTAAAATATTTATTTATTGTTATGGCCAAGATCGCAAATATTAGGTATATAAGCCCATTACAATGCGTTCATAACCTTCATTTGTTTGAAGGTGTCAAAATTCCTTGAAACATTATACTTTGATCAACATGTCCTTAGACTAACCCCGACAACGTACTCTAAGGTTTATGATTATTACTACCTTAACTGCGATATGAACCTAATATCTTGGGATATCATTTACACGTACACGCATTAAACATTAATTATTGCTATTTCAACTACACAATTTTCTATAGGATAATTGTCTGGACCTGTCTATCTAGTTCTCGATCTACCTATATGTGTGGGTGTAAAACTCCATTAAAATATATATTGATAAGTTATTACTGCCAGTTAATACCCCCAATCAATACTATAATATAACAATATCCGAGAAACATACACTGTCTAAATACATTTAATATTATTTCGCAATTATTCTAACCAAAAAATACTCTTAATTTGAGATCGCTTTTTAATGATAAACAATTTAATGTTAAACCAAGAGTTAACGTAAAAGTTATTGCATAAAGCTACAGATTTATCAGATATTCATAACATTGAACTGCTAGTGATGTGACATAATTAATCGGTAATCGAATAGATCGCGTGACGTATTATTGCGTTATCGGTGATCGGTAAATATCGCACGGTGTCGTTCACATCGGTACCGTTACTCTTCTCATTCGAATTATAAATAAAACAGTTATCATTCGAATTTTAAAATTAATTCGAATTATAGATCAAGTGATCACAAAGTTTTGAATCGAAACTACTTTTACGGATACACTTCGTTTTTAATACATTTTTATCTGACGTTTTAGCCCCTTTACAGCAACCGTGGTCACAAAAGACTTCGGAAACCAGTATGATCTCAAAGTTATTTAGACAATTTACAGTTCCCTCGAATTATAGCAACGTTACGAAGATATTAACCTACGCACTGTAGTTATTAAGGAAGTGGTTAATTATTGAGATACTTTGCAGGTACTACTACCAATGATTATGGCTTTAATTAATAGTTGTAAATTAAATAGGCCAATTTAAGATTACATAGTTATCATCTAGTTAAATTGTTGTTTATTGATATTCTTAATTATGTATATTTCATTTACGATCATCCTCCTAGTATCCTCCACTTTGAAGATGTTTGCATTTTCATTTCTCATACACATTAAAATAGCATTACGATTTGATAGTAATACTTTAGTTAAAGTTATTAGTACCTAATATAACCTGCATTGACACTTCTCACGGTAATGCCCAAGTTTAAGTTTGCGGTATACAAGTAAAACCGCGGGAAACTGATAGTCAGTACGAGTATAAGTGTCAAACTCTAGGCGTGTCTGTAGTACGTGAGTTTGTTGAGCTGTAAAATGTTTATAGTCATAAAAGCAATGTCATGTCACAGTGTTTTAGCTGACATAACAATAACCGAGGCGCGAGCACGACTCCTAAAAACCTTCGAACAGAGTTCACGTTCCGAGGAAAACCCTGCTTATTGTTTAATCTACGACATCTCGTGTTGTTTGTATGTGATTCTCTTTTTGTTTTGATGGGAACGATATAACTTTAACAAGCACTGGAGTACAACAATAAAAGCTTTACTTATCTTAAAAAAGCTTTTTTACCTTTGTTGGTTGGAAAGATGGGTTTGCCTTGCTGTGCTGTAAAGTATAGAGCAAAAGGTCACGTGTGCTCCTCCTCGGCAACTGGGGGAGAAAGACGCCAGTTTTGGTTTAGTAGAGTGATGACTGTGCTGTCATTACGAAACTTAGTTTAAGACAGTACACCGCTATATGAGATATAGATAGTATTCTAGAAGAATTGTTCCCGCCCAACAAATTGTATGAGTGCGACCCCACTGAATTTGGGAAAATATCGTAAGCACGATCGACATTTTTTACACTAGCGCCATGTATTGGATCGTTGACCCATAAATGTACCACGAAAATGTAATCTCTTTTCGAGCCGAGGGACTCGAACCGACTCAAATACCTATTACTAATAAACAAATGTTTCCAATTCGTTCACGATCTATTTTCGATCGATCGATATTATCGACCGCAGCACGCAGATCATTCTGGATCGATTACCTTAGCAATAAGTATAAAACAAAAAGTATCTCATGCTCTAGTGAGCTACATCGCATCGTCATATTTCTTCCTGTCATTACACTTGTTGTTGGGCCGGTGGTAAACATGCTTTAGAATATTAAGAACAGAAACAGAATGTAGTGATTACGAGCGATCCTATGAATCTGTTAAATCCTATTGAGTTGTAGGTAGAGATAAATAATTTGCTTAGAAACTCGGTAACTTGGTTTGGTTACTTTGCTGACTCTAGTCAAAATTGATTTAAAGTTCACTTTGACTGCTCCCGAGTTCAAATGCCTCGTTCTAAAACCACTGGCAGTCATTAATTTACCGTAAAACAAAACAATAGTCAAAGCAGGTTCTCGGAAGTTGAACAACTTCACCGAAATGCTATCCTAGTGCGACCGTTACCTCCGTGAACCGGAAAGATTGTCAACACTTTAATTATTGCGGTACGTCTATCCAATTAGACGACGTTAAATTTATTGTGGACCGTTAGATGGTTAATGAAAATCGTTGACCGCATCTGAGATACTGAGAATGATTTACATAGGTAGCGTATGTATGATGTAATAAGAATAAGAACTGAAGATGCAGCCGACGCGTGCCCGCACGAGCGAAACCGCGTCGGCACGCGAACTCTAGGCTCATATCGCACAAAAACCCAGGAAGAAACACTAAGAAGCTTTTAAGCGATGTTTCAATTGAATGCTGATGGACTTCCGCGTGTTTAATTACCTCCACACGGGTACACCACGAGTGTGCATCATTTGACGCGCGCCGACCGTGACGCGCACATTACTCGAGCTCAACATTAATTATGACAGTTTAATGAATTAATTAAACATCATCAATAGTTATTCTACTCATTTATAAAGTTCTTATTGTAGGTACCGTAACAATTGCATTGATTAGTATCTCATTAGGATACTAATATCTATCTATTGTATAGTTGAGCGTGCCTTATTTTACTCTTCATAACATAGTATAAAACAAAGTCGCTATTTTTGTCTGTTTGTTTGTTTGTCTGTTTGTCTTTATGCTTAAATCTTTAAAATTACGCAACGGACTTTAATGCGGTTTTTTGTAATAGGTAGAGTGATTAAAGAGGAAGGTTTTTATGTAAAAAAAAATCCACGGGAACGGGCACAACGCGGGTAAAACCACAGGGCGCTGCTAGTAATAAAAATAACATAAGACTTACTTGCCTAAGTGCGGTGAACTTAAAGTACCTAATTTACACAAAAGTTAAAAAACAATGAAGGAAAACGGTTCATATAAAAAAGTGTTTATTGTATGTTTAAAGTAATTGGATAATAATAAAACAATGTAGTTACGTTGGATGCGTGAAGATGGTATCTGAGGCAGGGGCCTGGGAGTTTGGCGGAGCATTGTCAAAATGTCGGCTGAACGTTGACCCAGAGCCCGGAGCAACGGTCCCGGAGAACTAGATCTCCGTAACCATCATAATTTATCATATTTGACTAATCTACATATTTTTGTGTAGATAAGGTTAAGTTCAGGTAAACCTTTTCAAATAAAAGTACCTTCAGGTAAACGTTTTGTGATAAAATCAGTTAAAATGCTGTCGCTGAAAACTGAATTGACCAAAGCTATATACTTATGTAGATAGTAATTGCTTTTGTCTAACTAGAATTGGGCTTAATCTTTAAACATCTTGAAACACCTGACAAGAGGGTAAGTTAATATTTCAAAATAATTTACTTCTGGGTTTACTATTATCTCAAATATTTTTATTACTTTAATTAATTAATTTATGAAATACGTCATAATTCCTGACCTCGTAAATATAAACAAAAGAATACATTTGTTTATTGTTAATAATATAAAAAGTTTAATTTAATATCGTTGATATTCAACTCGGTTGCTTTGGAATATGTAATTGGTCACTCAAAACATTATCTGATTTATTTTGAAAACGAGAAAAAAATCTTTTGCAAAAATTGTGATAAAACTCTTTTGGTATTTTTGCCTTAGCGAGTAGATCGGAGCCCTCAATCTCAAGGCAGCTTAATTACATGTTTCGATAATATTTTTTAAGTCAACATCTTTATATAATTTGCATAATTTTTGTAATAGAGTAAAAAATGAGATAACAAAACGCCTGCGGGTGCATGGATCTTGTCCAATTAAAATGAGCTCAATATCGAATCGAGAACTTTGAAAATAATTTCAGTGATCGCTTAAAAAAGATTCTGTAAGATTCCTTTGAAATGGCTCTCGATAACTGAAGTGAGTGGGATAAAAGCTGTCATGAAAAGGACAAAGTTGTTCTCAATGCTCAAGTTTTGCTAAGCTAAGTACTTCATTGAATTAATCCGTTGAACTTACTCAAGCTTTGAATTAGCCTTTGAAATGAATTGTTCAAGATATAATTGTAAAGCAACCTACAAGTTCTCAAGGGTTTGAATACTTGTTTTGCCACTTGAGAGCCGCCGATAAGGTAAATTATATTATCAGGAAGAATGCTACTCCCAAACTCTACAAACAGAATTGTCATTATAATTTGTGTTTTTGTCGTATTTGGATGCCTCAGAGACATTTAATCGTCTGCAAATTCTATCTATGTCGGAATCTGTTCCATTTACATCGCGAGCCGCGACCCAAATTGATGTTAAATATTTGTATCATTTTGATACCACTCGGAAATGTTCGTTTTTCTCGCAGTAACAAAATGTTTCTTATAAGCTATTTTGTTATTTTTATAATAGGACATTTTAATTAGGTCAATATTTTGGTTTGGGGACTTTAATTAGTTTAATTGTCTATAGTTTTATCAGAGGCTAAGCGCGGTCTCTATTCAACTCAAGGAGAACTCAAGGAATATCATCAGGCACATTTAATGCAAAAAATATAATCACTTAGTAGCTTTTTGCATATAAGTAATTTAAACCAATTTCGTTCAATCCATTCGCGTCATCCAATTTAGTTTGATAGTTTTTTCTAAAGTTATACAAGTATACAAAATTGCTACCAATTTCAGTGCCAGGGGAAATAGTTGGTAGACTAAGTAATGGCAAAAAGAAGGAAAAAGATCCACTCGTCCACTATCGTGATTGAATCACGGAGGCTTGCGCTCGTGTAATACAGTTCACAGACATAGACACACTTCATAATATATGAAGATTGAGATCTGTCCTTTTAGGCTTACGCAATCGAAGGAATTTACTTCACCTGTACTGAGGGACTACTGACATAATAGTAGATATTATTTAAGCTGTGGTTTTATCAACTGTATATATTATTGTTTAAACTCAAGGCAATAAATTAAAAAAACAAAATAAAACATATATTGAACTCTATGGGTGCTCTTACATTGAAGAAACACAAAGAAAGGAATCCCGGTGCCTATTTGTCCATCATCTATTTATATTTTTATCTGTAGGTATTAGGGGCCAATTGGCTATTTAATAACATTTAAATTATATTAAACAAAAATAGGCCTTTTCCTCCATCATTTAAAGTTTCTTATCTTTAAAGCAAGCAAGTCATTAGCTTAAAGTAGTAGAAAGTAGATTAGCTCTTGGTAACTCTATCTTGTAACGACTAAAACGAACTAAACGCTGTAAAAGCTTGCGTGTCCCACTGAACTTGGTAGAATGCATGCAATATTCTTATCGGAGCTCATTAATTTAAACGTAAAAAGAACGCGAAGGGTATATGTAGGTGCATAGCGAGTGTGCATTCGTAGTTATGTCGAGTTACGTGTCTTGTGGCAGGCGGTTTGCCTTGCACTTGGGTGACCGGTGCAGCGCGGCCGAATGCGGTCTGCAGCCTAGCGCATCTTCAGTGCAACACCCGCCCCTGACTGCACTACACAAACCAGGTCACCGCCGCAGCCGGTTTCTCGCCCACGTTCAAACTTCGTCACACTATCTTCGTGGATATTTATAAAATAAAATTATCATGTAACGGTGAACGCCGACTACGAATAGACGTTCGGAATGCATAAGTGATGTACAACAGTTGACCAAATATTTACTTATTGTTGGTGCTTCGAGAAATGTAGCTTTTTATTGTAATATTTGTTTAAGTAACTAAGTTTATTTAAAGATACTTATAAGTTGCTGAATTAGGTGTTAAGTATTGTATAGTTTCCGTGAGAAAATTTGAATACTTTTCGTTAAGTATCTTATACAATAATATTAGACCGTTACTATACAAATAACTTATGCAATATGTAATGCCTAATTCACTTCCCGGTAGTGTTGTTAGACAGTATTATTATTTTCCAGGGTATAACCTAAGTTGTTTGACACAAAAGTATATGTTCGTAATCCCTGAGCTTCGTTAGTTCACGTTAACTAGGGGATAAAAACATGTTACTAGTTTATATTTAACTCCAGCCTACCTGACGACTCGCAGGCAGACGCGGGATTATTTACACTTATATATTCGTGCGATAGGATACATAAAGTAATGGTCCCGAGTGTCTTCTGCTTCAATAGCAATAAATAAACATAAATACCTAACGTAATGTTTGTAGGAGGCAGCAGTAACTGACTTCTTAATGCATAGCCGTCAGATGTGATAAAAATTTATTATTATGGTTTGTTTTTTAAACGATATTGTTATGCTAATGTCACGAACACGCCGTCATCACCATCATCCGATTAGCTGGAGCATTTACCTTAGTTGGTAAACAAGCATCTAACTTATGCCTATTTATTTACCTTACTTATTGAATTCTTTGTTCCAAAACCTGTTGGTTAACTATCTTCTTGAAATAGCTCATAACGCATCGACAGCAGACATCATACCACCGTAACTGGACAATAACTGATCAGAAAGCTCGTAACAAAAGGCTAACCGAGAGAGCACTTCATCTTGGAAACACACCTTGCACCAAAGAGAACAATTCAAATATAAGTATAATTTAAATACAATCATTGTTAAACGAATTTGTTATAATAAATAACAATATAGATGACATAAGGAAAGTTTTGTTTGTAGGTCAGTAGGTCCTGGCTTCACCTTTCTCCGACTCCAACAAAAAATGTATTTGTTTTCAGTTCGTGGACCATTTGAAACAGAAAGAAAGTGACTCGACTAAATAGAGTATCTCATATTGCTTGTGGTTTTATTTGTTTAGAATAAAATTGTTTTCGGAGATGAGATCTTCATAGACCTAGAGCCCGTGAACCCCAGACCTTCGTCATTTTATAAAAGCTGAAAGTTTGTCAGCGCATGCTCCCAACACAGGTAAGAACGATGGACAATTATGAAGTTTGGGTTACAGTGGCTTTGGCAGGTAAACGGTACTAAAGGTGTGTAAAATACCGATCTAAATTCATCAAATAAAAAGTGTGATTTGTGTGACATGACATATGTCATTTGAAAGCTCTTGAAGAGTTGTACAAGTCACCCTTTGACGGTGATATCGAAATCGACGGCCAACTTGGTGTTTTCGACCATTGAAGATTGGAGTTGACCTATGCTATGGACGCTGATCCTAATGCTCAACAGTGACATGACCTATGTCATTTGAAAGCTCTTGACAAGTTGTACAAGTCACCCTTTGACGGTGATATCGAAATCGACGGCCAACTTGGTGTTTTCGACCATTGAAGATTGGAGTTGACCTATGCTATGGACGCCGATCCTAAGTGACATGACCTTTGTCATTTGAAAGCTCTTGACAAGTTGTACAAGTCACCCTTTGACGGTGACATCGAAATCGATGGCCAACTTGGTGTTTTCGACCACCGAAGATTGGAGTTGGCCTATGTCATGGACGCTGATCCTACTGCTCAACAGTGACATGACCTATGTCATCTGAAAGCTCTTGAGAAGTTGTACAAGTCACCCTTTGACGGTGATATCGAAATCAATGGCCAACATGGTGTTTTCGACCATTGACCTTTAGTACCGTTTACCTGCCAAAGCCACGATAACCCAAACTTCATAATGGTCCATCGTTCTTACCTGTGTTGGGAGCATGCGCTGACAAACTTTCAGCTTTTATAAAATGACGAAAGTCTGGGGTCCACGGGCTCTTGGTCCATCATGAGATATCTCGCTTAATTACTTGTCTCAAACTTGCAGAAGGCATAACATACATTGAGTATCTAAGAGTACGTTTTAGATTCTTATAATGAATTCTCAATATGCCTGTGTGATATCTACTCATTGTATAAGGAAAAATCGTATTATTTTATGTAAATTTAATAGTTTATAAGTGCCTGTGTGATTTCAAGAACACTTTTTGAGGACCAGCTCCATGAACACTTGTATTGAATTATAAATATCCCGTGCCTCATTCGTATACATCTTTTTTGAGGTAATGACCAGAATATTTTCCAATGATCATCGTGCAGACGTCATAGGACATTCACCTATTAATTTGCTTAGCAGCTGTCAATAAGCACTTGAACGGGTACAACTATTCATCTTGCCAACAAATAGCAAAGCATAATTATTCTCGCTTGTCCACCATTATTAGTCAGCACAGTTAACTTTTAGAATAGTAGTTATACACTAATGATGCAAAAGATTTAGCGGAGGTTAACAAAGGGTAAAGATTTAGAGAGAAAAAATGGAGAAGAACTGGATGTAATGAAAACAAATACGCGTCGGTACAGAGCCCGGGTTTTGACCTGGACAGGGTGAACGCCCTCCGAGACTAGAACGAACCTGCCTTCACGATAATTACGCAAATATCCTTTGTAATATTAGGTATTCATATTTGTATAGGTACCTATTGTTGAAACCTAGCCGAGTTACATTTATTACCTAGAAAATAACTGAGCGTCGTCTAGTTTAATTAACCATGAGATGGGAGTGAGTCCCATCTGGAACTGGTTTTAAATCGGAATGCAGACTTATACCATCAGCTACCTATGTGTTGTTTATTGCCATGTTTTATGTAAAGTTAATCATTTGCCTCGATGGACATTCAGACTGTTTCTTAATTATTAATTTATCAGAAATATGCCACTGATATAAAGATCTATTGCGCCTTTCGATAAATTAAAACAGAGGGATAAAAAGCTCATGTAGTTAAAAACTTCAGCTAAATTCTGAACTACTAATAGTCTAGATCTTTTATTTGAAACATGTATCTATAGATAGGTAACGATCTCATAAATGTGTTATTACTTCGAAGACACGGAATCTGACTCCTATTCATTAATACATAAACTTATTTCGCAATCACCGGTGGCTATCTCATCTTCCTCTGTTCTTCCTTGATGTGTTAATAAAACCAATTTTACTTGAACATTTCTCTCTTCAAGTCGCTCGTAAAACTTTAATAACCCCATTAATCAATCCCTGATGAGAATGAACACACATGATCCCTGGACCAATCAAAATCTTATTATATAAATGTCTGAAATACAATAAGAAAGTCTTGTTTACTCGTAAATTCAAATTACGACAATGAGCCGGTGAAAATAAATTATGTGCTGCAAAACCGTCTTGGAGCGGTTATAAATTCTTATGCTTAATATAAATATACCGGTGTGTATTTTAATTTGAATGGCCGGGATCGCCAAAGTAATTAAAAAGACTGCATTTCTTTAAATTTCTTGCAATAAAAAATAAATAAAATGATAAGTACCTATTCTATGTACGAGTCGAATCACCCTTGTTATTATTATATAAGCCCTAATGTCCCATAGTTGGGCACAGGCCTTCCCTGACTATCCACTCAGACCTGTCAAAAGCCTCCTGGTACCAACCAGTATCACACTAGTATATACATAAATATAGAGTAAAATAAATGTGAATTGTAATTTTATGTAAAAAATAACTAATTGAATATAAGTAGTTTACTTATTATTTTTTTTGTTTTAAAATGGAAAATCACAAGGCTTTTTTATGGAGGAAGCATCAAAATGGTCACGGAGTGTGTAATCGTGATGTATCTACCCACAAACTATTGAATTGCATAATTAAAATCGTTGTGTAGTTTGCGCGTTTAATTGGACAGAAGCTCGTGCGAGAATCCGGAAAATATTTTTGAAAATCTGCAGCCGATTGTTATTAATTACAAATAATAAATATGCTGTCTAAAACAACATAATGTATTGTTAATTATTTATGTTCAAAGCTACTTCATATTAATTTATTATTCACGAAATATCCTTTAATTTAAATAAAGTTCTTAGCGTGGGTGGGACTAACCTAGTAGGTACATACGTATATTTTATTGTCACAAATCTAAATAGTTTGTGAAACTTTACACCTTACGATCCTAAAATTGTATACAATTTGAAAAAAAACTTATAATAAAATACACGGCGTAATGTATCGTGTACTCTTTGAACAATAAAAGTATCGTGTGTAAACCGCATCGTAGCTCACCGATTACCCTTCTATGTTCAAGTTTCATTTGACTAGCTACGTTTAAGTTTGGAGGGTCCGTGGGCGAGGGTCTAGGTTAGTGACCGAGTCCTTGACCCACAAACCCTGCTAGAGGCCGGTAGAGGCCATCTTGGACGTCATTATTAGCCTCATTTGTCTCAAAACTGAACGCAGGAGAAAGTTAATTGTAAGGTGTCGACCACTGAGTGAGTAATTGCCTCAACTAGTTGTAAACAGGTTTGTGAGGATTTAACTTAAAGATGATTAATTTGCAATATTGGGTGTGGCAATAATTATAGTAACAGAGTTTTAGTATTTATTTGAGAGGTTTCCCTTATTTAAGTTCGGTAGGTTAAATACCAATATTTGAACGGCACATAGAAATAAATCCAAAAATAAATAAGATCAAGTATTTTTCTTATAGGTAGATGACAAATCAGACTGCTGATTCCAGAGACTAGCGCATCCAAACAAACAAACACTTTATTACATAAGTACAGATTAACACGTGCAACAATTAATTAATATACTTTATTGTCGTAGTCTGAAGGTGCATTGTTTATACATAATTGCTGTTAATAGGTATATTGTATTTGCATTGTTTCCGCATTTCCGCTACATTCTTACGGCCGCGTATAAATTGTTATGATGAATATTATCTGGTATTGCGCATCAAGACGGGTTATAAAGCTAACGAGCAACGAGGTGGATTTATTAGCAGAGATAATAAGATCTATAAGCTAATTACAAAGATAATATAAAGTTCCTGCTAGTTCGTCAAGTAAATAAATATGTTTCACTAGCAGCGCCCCGCGGTTTTACCCGCGTTGTGTCCATTCCTGTGGGAATTTCGGGATGAAAAATAGCCTATGTTACTCGTGGATAATGTAGCTTTCGAATGGTGAAAGAATTTTTCAAAACGGTCCAGTAGTTTTTGAGGCTATTCATTACAACCAAACAAACAAAGTTTTCCTCTTTATAATATTAGTGTAGATAAGCCTCAATCTATATCTAGTAGCGCTTCAAGGTTTTACCCGCGTTGTACCCGTTCCTTTAGAACTTTCGGGATGAAACGTATCCTGTAACCTTTCCGTTGAATGTGACTACCCCTTGCAATAATAATTATTCAAGTTAATTAAAGCTTCGGTCACTCTGTGGACTATATTTAAGTTTTTTGCTAAATTTTATTTCCTTTCTACATTTGCGTTTAGTTATAAAACATCCTATGGATTGCATTTAGACTTTATGAGATTCGTGTTCCACATACCTATTTTCTATTTTTAGTTATAAGCCTGAGATTCAATGTTTCTGCCTAGAAATTCCAATAAGTATACCTATCTTGGAATTTCTTGACTTATCCAAGAGTATTATGTACGAGTAGTACGAGAGTAAAATGTATTGAGTACAAGTAGAGCTTTTGTAGGAATGTGTCTTGAGCTGAATTATAAATTAATGAAATGAATTCGATTACGGAACGTTGCAATGCAACGAGGAAAACGCAAATACCAGTGCTCAATATCGATCCTTTTAAAACTTTATCAAGTTTATGTTCTACGCAAAAAAACTATTTGAAAGCTTATGTGTGTCGAAGCTATTAGCAAGAAGTTTTTATTATTTTGCTAATTCTATAACTACCAACAAAAACTAGGCTGCATTTTTCCCATGTGGGGAATTCGAAGAATTACGAAAACGTGCCGTTAAAATATGTGGGTTATCTGTTAGCGGCCGTGACCGTGTGTTTGAAAATTTGAGAAGGCTATGTAATAAATTGTCTGTCAAACGAGGCGCGGTGGACGCCGCGGCGTGCCTCGGGCGGTATCGCACGCCGCCGCCTGCGCGCGCGCACTTAGCTGCGCCGTCACGCAGACACCGTTACTTGACACACTCGCCGCTACCGACCAACACTATCCTGCTTTCTAATTTATTATTATTAAATCCTTTCATGCATCCTGCATTCAACGATCTGAATAGGACTGACTACTTGTCCCTCTAAAAAGCCAATCATTTTAATGATTAAGCACAAAGTATTCGGCTCGGTCGAAGAATGCGATTCAAAACGGGACGTTTGCCGAGTTGCCGCGTCGTTACATTCTTCAACGTCGATGCAAGAAAATCGATTGTATCTACAATGTTAGAAACAATTTATTACGTATGATGGCGACGGCAGAATGCCCATAAAAGTGAGGTGATCTTTGACGGAATGCGCGACACGCGGCGGCCGACTCATCGCCTCCGACTTGGAATTGGCCATTTACTGTGCATTCCGAACTTAAACACTATTACTACTTACCGTAATTTTATTTCAAACACTAGTCTCGAGCTACATTATCGATTCTCATGTATTTTATTTCTTGTACATACTCGTAGTTGATGGATGATCAAATGTTTTTCTCTCCCGAAATTTTAGCCTTGGTACAGTTCAAAGACTCTATTGAATATTTAACTATTTTTTGTATTATTATTTAAATAATTTATCTTCGTATTCGTTTCGCATGTCAAGGTGTTTTTACAATAATCGGAGCAAGTCATCCGTAGTGTAGTAATTAGTAACTTGGTAACCGGTCTATGGAGTCAAACGCTGTTTGTACCAGACTTATCGGCGATCTGGTTTTTATATAATATGATAGTATAGGAGCGATGATGAGGCACTTGTTACTGAACATCAGGTTGAGGTGATGCTATCAAGGGCAAAGTGAATAATTGCTTCTCTGTTAAAGTCATACTAAGTGGTTGCAATTTGAAGCTGATTAGATCTTAGATTCGTCTTATTAATTGTATGTTGTACCTATTTCCTTTCTTGCGAATCTACGTACGCGACTATAAGTAAAAAGTTAAAAACATTAATTGACCCATTAAACTAGTACATTATTAACCGTACGTAGGTATTTATATTAATAAAAAAGTCATAAAGCCAATTGATAATCATAGTAATGACTTCATCATCAAAAGTTGACATGGAAGCAATCATAATGAAAATTTAATCGTAAATATATTTTATTACAGAAGTAAGTCATTCGCTGAATCTGTCGTAATTATAACTTTGTTCAACGCTGAAGGATTTCCAAGAGAATATCCTGTATAAAGTATAATAGTCGTAATGTAATGATGGTGATTACTCGTTATCTGGCCGAAGGTTGACATCGCCACAATAACTTGAAAAACTAAGAAACATCCTCTGCGCAACCAACCAACAACACTGAAAAAAATATTGAATTAAACTCCACCAAGTACCTTTACGTGACTTGCTACGCTTTGTTGAACGTAATTATAATAATGTACGTTATGGCTACACAATGCCGCTTTTAAATATTCGCATTTACATAATGAATTGCAATTAATCATAATTTTGCGATTATGTCATACGGCGTGTATCTCGGCTGAGGCACGACGCAGTTGTGTGAGTAACACATTAGTTCCCGTATTTATCTTCATCCATGACCTACACATAGAACCTTGTATACCAATTAGCCGGAGAGTAAGTAAACAGAGCTTAATTGGCGAAAACTTGGTTAGTACGGACTTGTATCTACTTAACTTGTTAAAGTTTTGCATACAGTTCGATTCATGTGTTTGGGTTGTGAATGGGGCTCTATGATTGTGTTACAAGATGTTTGGCGTTTAATTTACTGTGTGCATTACATATTACTAACATTGAATAGGACGTAGATAGCTTTGTAGTAACTTTGTTGTAACAGAGATTCAGGTCCCTACTTAAAAATTTCTTCAAAATATTTGATGATTGACATCATAAATGAAAGTCGATACATCGACCCATTATTCATAAGACAAAACGCGCGGCCCTTGTTAAAACATCGGATGATTCTGCGCACGGTATCCATTAGGGAAGCAAACAGAAGGGTACCTGTTTAAGCTACAAACAAACACACAGACAGAGCAGTCAATTAGCGAGGTGCCTCGAAACTGGAGCTAGGATGGGGGTCAAGACATCCACGGCAAGGCCGCCAGCTTCACAACCCATTTATATGTAAACAGTCATATAATACAATGCGATGAGTGCTCATCAATGAGAATAATAATGTATTGATACGAAGGAGCGAAGACGACTCATAAAGTATTGGTACTTTGTGAACGATCGTGATTGAATTGACTATGATTAATTCGAAGGATACATGTCTCAGTCATTCCACGTTCTATCCTTTTTTATCTGTGGCTGGAAAAATTATATAAAAATAATGGTGTGCTCTTGAAGTGTTTTCCAAAATCTAGAAGATTTACCGAAGAGATTTCGTAGATCCATTTAGGTGCTTAATCTAAAACCGTCCCGATTTCCTGAACACGTTTTCCTTAACAGAACCTTAGGTAATTACAAACAATAAATCACTTAGACTTATTGGATCAAGGTACAAATACCTGTTTTATAAGGCTTTTAATTTGACCAAAAGAACAGGCGAAGATATTGAACTGTAATTTACGGTATATTAATTGTAATAACAATACTCAGGTACTTACGTACCCCCTGCATGCGTAGAACCTGTTTTCGCAGAAATTTGGGGATATCAAGTATCTTAAGTCCTATTCCAGGAGAAACGAAAGATATGCCACGTTTCGTAAATCTGTCCAACCAATGCAGCGTGAAAATGCTAACAGCAACATCTATACATTAAAAATACAAGTATTTTCGAGTGCCCATACTACAATCTTGCGTACCTATTTATCATTACTTTGTTACTATGCTTCGTATCTTTATGCTAACAATATTTAAGACTATATATTTTAGTATACTTAGATATAGTAAGAGACTGAATGTCGTGCTCCTTAACATCTGGACAGAGATAGTCGGCGGTTTCGGTATTGTAGAGCGATGACTGTGTCACACTACGACCGGTGACATTTTCAAATTTATTATAAAACAAAGTCCCTAAAAACTATATGACTGTATTTAATTGATTTTCTAAAAAGTATAGAACGGATTTCTATGCGGTTTCCACCAACATACAGAGTGATTCAAGAGGAAGGTTTGTATATACTTTTTTGTTTGTATTCATGCCATAAATCTTACAGGAACGGGTAAACGCGGGCAAAACTGCGGAGCTACCTAGTTCTTTATGATTTTTTTGTTAGTGGCTAAGTCGATATGTCAAACATGTATGCGATAGAGATAACTCTCAAACAACCAAAACAAGCCTACAATCGTCCTACAGAAGCCGAAGAGCAAGATTTTTTGCCCATACCTATAAATAGGTAAATTAAATAAATAGGTATTAAATATCAATGCTGCTATGACACAGATTACCTTATACCTAGTAACAACTACATTTAATTATTATAATTACAGACATTATTGTCCTCTATTGAGTTAAATTACCACAAAATTGTACTTATTGTGACAACAGTTGTAGGTATTAGTTACCATTACATCTAGGTACGTACGCATATAATATTTTAATTCAATATTAAGGTCATAAGTAGCTTCATGTTTTACAAAGAAAACCGTACGAAAATCTCCCTCAATCCCGTAAATATACTCGTGGGTAGTGTGACAGTAGAAGAAATTAATCTTATCAGGAAATATCTTACCATTATATTATAAACTAGCCGCGCGCCGCGGTTTCACCCGCGTTGTACCCGTTCCCGCAGGAATTTCGCGATAAAAAGCCTTTGCCCTTTCTTAGACTCTGGACTAATTGTGTACCAAATTTCATTCAAATCGGTTCAGTAGTTTTGGCGGGAAAGCGTAACAGACAGACAGACTGAGTTACTTCCGCATTTATAGTATTAGTTAGGGTTAATTGGAACATTAGAATCAAAACTAGGACTAGTGACTACTAGTGAAATAAATTCACAAAACTCGCGAATCAGTACTCAGTACATTCAATCAGCAAGTCGCTCATCAATCAACATTAGGTATCTGAGATTTTCTCGAAGCGAAACGAAAAAGGCTTCAAGCAAGCCAATATGGCTCATAAATGATAATAAAAGAGCTTATTCTCAAATTCTACAGATTTCCATTAGAGATTCAAGAGATCGGATTACTTACTTCGGATTCTAAGGAAAAAGTCAAGGAATTTATTGCTTTGGACAACAACTTCCTCGTGTATATCGAATTGCTCGAAAAGTAAGATGATTCCGTGCTTCGGAGGGCACGTTAAGCCGTCGGTCTCGGTTACTTTCTACGGATAGTAGTCGTTACTTGAGCCATGTCAGAGGCCTTTGGCGGCTCAATAACTCTTGACACCAGGATTGGTCAGGTTGGCCAACCACTCGATGAAGAAGAAGAAGAAGAAATAAGTACCATTGTACCATTGTTACTATGGGTGTTCATTGAAACGAACTAAAAGTTTTCTATGCATTTCTATGCTACAACAGAGCTTTTCACACTCAACAAAGTAACACTCTAAACATTTAATACCCACCTCGTATCACTCTATTTCGTAAAAAATATAGTATAAAGCGTAACTGAGCGTAAAATAAGTACTTAAGAATGAGTGATTCAATAATGGCTGAGTAAGGAGCAATGATGCATCAACGAGTCCACGGTCACCGGGTCATCTCAATGTGTATTCAATGGGCGATTTGCATTGATTTACTGTGCATTCAAAGTCCTACACAACGGTGTAAATGCAGTATTCACATACTGTGCGCTGTTCGTCATATGGTGTGAAGCTGTACAATTCGTAGTTACAATATTCATAGATAAAGAAGGTAGAGGAGTAAAAAACTCATTCGTAATTCAAATTTTGCTTGGAATACAGACGAATGAAGTGGCATAATTTTGACTAAGTTATTTTTGTGAATACCATGAATACAAACTTACAAAGTAATACCGCATTATTGGTAGTCAAAGAATAGGTAAGTACTCCAATGATAATACGTTAGCACTAAATATAGTCCAATTTCGCTAATGCCTACTCAAGCTGTTGGTCGTGCTAGTTATTTATATCTATCGAGGCACATTCTTGAAGACTTTCTCTTGCCAAATCTGAAACAAAATTGAATATTCAGCTAACAACGTCAACGGTTCCATGGTGTAATGGTTAGCACTCTGGACTCTGAATCCAGCGATCCGAGTTCAAATCTCGGTGGAACCTGTTCTTTTTGCAATTCATTCAAAATTATTCTATTGTATTGTGCATAGTATCTACCTACTTTTAACGTTAAGTACTGGTAGTTTTGCTATTAATGAACGTCACCGGTTCGTTTATTGTAAAATTTCTTAGACGTTACTTGGTATTCGTCTCAACGTCTGGTCAAAATCGTGATCCAAAATCGCAGAGCACGAAAGTTCAACGCACTCATTACGAAACCCATATAACCTGACTGCTGTAATTAGCTGACGTATGTCAATAAACGTCATATGTAATTACCGTCTCGAAATTATTGTAATTAAGTAGGTATCTGCTGCGAACAATTCAGCAGAAACGTGCTCGCAATAATATTATATCATGTATCAAACGATGCGCTTTGTGTTTCTTTACAGTCCAAAGTTAAGACAATGAAAATTACTACTTGATGTACTAAGTACTTAACGTAAACGTAAAACGAATCCGAAACCATTTCCATAAAAACAACATTTTGTAAATTACATTTGGTATCCAAATTTCTTAAAATACTTATTTTTTTAATTCCTCAAATCTATACGAGTAAGTATACCTCAATCTCATATCAGGATTCTGAATTCAAATTCTTTTACTTAAACTTTTAAACAAATGAAAGCTGATACTTTACAATAATTAGCAACGTAAGTCTTGTACGATAATTACTCCTAATTATTATGGGGTGGGTATAATTTTCCAGTGGGAACGAGACAGCATTCCCGAGTGTCTGTGGCGTGATTGGTTTTGTGGAAGGATGATTAACGGGCCGAATGTGACAGGTGACCCGGCCGGCGACGGACGGCCCACCGCGGGCGTTTCCCATACAACACAGTGCAGTCACCCGTAATCAACATTACCCTGCACAAATCAGCTTCAATTCTATTGTCTCGGCCATTTCGTTGAAAGACTCCGCCGAATGCCAAAATGTCAAACTTGTTCCACGGATCAAATTCCATTTGTCTCTGTCGAATACTTATGACTAAGGACGTTAATTTGAGAGCACGTTGTTGAATAATGGTGTGTTTGTTTCAGAGTGAATACCGGTTCGCCGGTGGCGGTTACCCTCGGGTCTCCTCGGGCAGCACTCGCAGCGGAGGGCTATGCTCGGCTGCGCTCATAGGAGGAGCCTTGCTGGCGGCAGTGGCTGTGCTGGCGGTGGCTGCGCTCGCTTTTTATATGGGAGCTTTGAGGCCGGATAATGGAGAACGTAGGGACCTCTTTAATTTTGAATTGACCTAACTACATAACTTACATTTATATGTTTAGACTTAGATGATGACTATTGTGGTATGCTTCTTTCAGCTATGATATCATTCGAGGGTACTCTCCGCGTGACCCGTGGCGATGTGTACGGCGGAGCCCCCGGCAGCCCCGCGTGGAAGGAGCGAGCTCGTCGCTACGGCGCCGCGCTGAGGCAGGTGTACGCAGCACCCTCGCCGCTACGCAATTCCTTCACCGGAGCTCTGGTCACTGGCTTCGGAGATCGCAGGCTCGACGTACACTTCAGACTATACCTAGACCGCAGAAAAATACCTAGGTTGCTATAATTCATTATTATAACATTATTCTAAAATAGAACCAAATTGCTAAATGCTTAACATTTTTTTTCAGTTCTGTATCGAATATAGAAGAAACATTGAAAAATATCCTTATACAAGATCTGAGTTCAAAGCACCCTGCCTTTGGGCCTACGATTAAAGTAGACACGTCAAGTATTATTATAAAAAGAGATCTCGAGCACACATATCGATCTGAATCTTATGTCAAAGAAGCATTGAATGAGAGTATGGTTCCCAGTTATCCGAAACCAATGCCGCCTCAAACAGGGAAAGACAAGCCTCTTCAAACAAGAGTAGGTGTCGTCAGAAAAACCACAGTTAAACCGAACAATAAGCGTGATCCAGATGAACCCGACATCGACACGGAAAACATCCCCGTCGTTCAAGGATCATTCCAAATCACGAAGACTGAGGCAGATATCACAGAGAACAAACAAGAAGCTAGTCGACCGGTGGGTCACAAACCATCGAGTGTTACGAAAATCACTACGACAACGACGAAAGCTCCAACCACGAGAAGCACAACAACTAAACGAGTTCCTACAACCACACCAAAGAGTCGACCTTTTACTATAAAGTCTACATTAAATGTAAAACCGAAGACAGAATCGACTCCTAAGAAGGAAACTACTTCGCCATCACCAACGACTACTACAGTACCACCGAGTACTGTTCCTATATCAACTACAACTAATAACGTTTCACAAATATTATTTGATTTGTTAACAAACGAAAATCATTACAAGGATCTACCAAAGATTGATACCCTTTTCACTGTGCCGCATGTAATCGATAATGAACCTTGGCGGCCAATTACACAACCGTATTATGAAACTTCTAACAAAGTGACTTCAACGTTAGCACCAGAAAGGACTAGCGAGCTGAATGCTGAAGATAGAATGGGAGTAGCTGAAGTAGAAGTGGTTGACGATGTATCGTTACTAGAAAGTATGTTAACGCCCATACCCCCAGTTCCTCACAGAGAAAAGACTACACGAAGACCAATTGGTATTTATAAAGACGCTGAGGACAAAAAAGCAAACCCGGTCTATACTAGTTTTACTCTGCCCACTTATGCTCCGCCATTACGTAACATGGAAACTTTAGGGTCCAGTTATCCTAAACCATTCCCAATACCCGTTGATAAGATCAGTTCAGTTATAGAAGGATCATATAGTCCTGACGACGATGATGATGGCAAGCCTGTTTCAAGACCGCCGAAAGATAAAAACACTTCAGTAGCAATTAATGTATTGGGTTTTAAAGAACAATTGAATGATACTGAGCAAATTTCAATTGATGGAGCCTCGATTATAAAAAAGCAAGAGACCAGTAGTACTTCTACCACTTCTACAACAATGACTCCATCTAGTACCACACAAGAAAGTACGACTGTCACAACTGTAAAGACTACTAGTAGCTCTACTTCAACTGCTTCATCGGAAATTGAGTCCAGTACCAGTAAAGAAAATAAGGCCCCGCAGGCCAATTCGAACTCAACAGTTAATGAAAACTCAACTAGACGCCCAAATAACAAAGTATCTAGTATTCCCAGCACAAACGCACCTCATCACACATGGGAACTAGTTAACACATCAACAAATGACAAGAATGAATCATCGTCAAAAATATCCCCTGAAAAGTTTTATAACGACACTTTACAAGCTATCATAACTAGGAATGATGCCGTTTTCCCAAACACAACTCCGAGATTTCAAAATAAAGTATCGATTATGAGGAATCTTACTGATATTATAAAGAAATATACCCAAAAGGTGTCTCAACGCGATGAAAGTCTTACAGAGGAGCGTAATAATCAAAATAAAAGAATGGGAATAGTGGAAGTAGTATCTGATGAAGAATTACTATTACCAAAATCAACAACAACAGGCCCTGTCATTACTTTATTACCGGCAAAGTCTAACCTCGGTGTCAATCGTCCTTTGCGACCGAGACCACATCTCAGACCAAAACCAGAGGAGACATCACAAGAAAATATACGTGGTTTCATGCCAACTGATGGGGATACACATGAATTAGTTAAAAAGTTGCAAGTAGAAAATTATATGAATCCTTTCACAGAAAATGACAGTGCTACAGAAAGTTCTGAGAAGTTTACCTCTGTGATGCAAGATGATGAAGAAGGAGTGGAATCTGAAAAAGATGACTCCATTATTACAGCTTCGAGCGGCAATCGATTTCCAAAATCAAATGAAGAGTTAAATTACCCAAACGAAAATACTTTTAAGGTGGGAACTCCTAAAATTCCCGAAGGAACATATAGAATCGCATATCACGTAACAGGAAGTGTGAGTAGCAAACAAGCGAACAAAACGAATACATTACCAGCTTATGAATTGGCTCTTGAGCCTGACGTCATACTTGAAATACCAGTTAACCAAACTAATACCTTAACCATTGATAAACTAAAAATGTTAGCGAACTTAGCAACTATCACAGATTCTGATGACAACAACAACAAGACCTTATTTCGACCGGCTGGGAGTTCGGTAATTTCAACCAAAGCCATTCCTTCTAGCTACACATTGAATCAGGCAGGTTTTAAGATTCTGACCAAAACTTTCAACAAAGCACAGTCAACTAAACAAGAAGAAAATAGTTTAGATGTACCTGAGAAAACTTACATTAAACCACATAAGAATAACAAGGAGAAGGAACATGTGATTGTAAAAGAGGTGATTTTGCCTGGTGAGTAGATAATTTTAATAAATTAGAAATAAAATAACGAACTACATATTTGTATTACAAAAAATAGTTTGACTTAACCATCCATAATTTTTCAGAAAAATGTGACAACGAGACATCTTTTCGTTGTAAAAGTGGAGCGTGCATTTCTTTGACGTCACGTTGTAACCGACTTCTGGATTGTCCCGGCGGAGAAGATGAGCGCGCATGCTCTTGCGCAGATTACTTGAAAGCCGAGTTCTCACAGTCCAAAATATGTGACGGAATTGTGGACTGTTGGGATTATTCAGATGAAAATCAATGTGGTAATTTCTATCAAACTTTGTAACCCACTTGGTGTCTAGTAGTAATAAATTACTATCGATTTGTTACTCAAATTAAATATGGACTAGTTACTTAGAATTATGTTTTCCAGAATGGTGTAAAGAAGGTCAATACGTCTGCGCAAACGCCCGTCAATGTATCGACATGAACAAAGTTTGTGACGGTACTCCTGACTGTCTGTTCGGAGACGATGAAAAGACTTGCGTAGCCCTGGGAGATGAATTAGAAGATAATGAAGTGGTCCCATACAATGAAGAAGGTAAACCATTAATACCTACATATGTTAAGTATAAGTCCCAATTCCAGTTGTTTAATATCACTTTGGTTCTAGGTTACGTAATGGTCCGTAAAAGAGGCGAATGGGGAAGACTCTGCGTGGAAAGTTTCGCAGAAGTAGTAGAAAAAGCTCACAGCTCTTTACAACTACCAGACTTGGGGAGAGCTGTTTGTAAATCTATGACTTTTGAGTAAGTATTTCTTAATGTAGAAGCTTAGCTAATATTGATTGAGTAGAAAACGATCTAACTATTGGTGTTCTTTGTTAGGACTGCTGGTTGGGCACGAGAAGCTCGTGAGGGTCGGAAGGCCAGCGCGGTGGGCTACTGGGAGGTGTGGCACAACGCCGGAGCGCGCGCAGCCGACACGCGGCTGTCATTCCGACGGGCGACGTGCCCGAAACGACGTGCATTGCGCGTGAAATGTGAAGGACTAGACTGTGGCATACGACCACACGCGGATGTGCAGCAACCACGGTAAATATTAGATTTAGTGCTGTGCTGTTTTTTAATATCTTGAAAAGATGAGACCATTAAATTGACTCATTGCTGTCCCAATGATTTTATATAAAACGTTTTTATATCCCCATGTTATTGACTTTAGGTACAAAATAGTAGAGCTTGTATAAGTTTGCATGAGGGGGGTGTGTGGATGATGTTAGAGATGTAACTGAGAGCGTGCGTCGGGGCAGGGTGGTGGGCGGCGAGGGCTCCGCGGCGGGCGCGTGGCCGTGGCAGGCGGCGCTCTACCGCGACGGGGACTTCCAGTGCGGTGCCACCATCATCCACCGCCAGTGGCTGCTCTCCGCCAGTCATTGCTTCTACCAGTAAGTGCACAGAAATACATTCTTCAATTTGAAAATCAATCGATAATAAAAAATCCCAGAATGTATAGTCAATATTTTACATTCAATAACGAAAAATAAAATTGATATATCTCCTGTTTGTTATTGATCTTATTGAGCCAAAACTTCTCTTATGAATCGCTCAAATCTGTTTTGTGTAGAGCTGTCGAAGCCCACTGGGTGGCTCGCCTCGGCGCCCTTCGCCGCGGCGCGTGGCCTCGCGGGCCTTGGGAGCACGTGGCCCGCGTGCAGCGGGTAGTCATCCACCCTCGCTACACGCCGCGGGGCTTCAAGAACGACATCGCCATGTTGCGCGTGGACCCGCTGCCGCTACACGCGCGCCTCCGCCCCGCCTGCCTGCCGCCCGCCCATGCACCGCCTCCTGCTGGACGGTACTGCACTGTTCTTGGATGGGGACAGCTATACGAACATGAGCGGGTCTTTCGTAAGTATCTTGTTCTTTAGCGTGGCTAAGCCCTCAAGAATTCTCAAACTGAGTGAATAGAGATTTCTTTTTGAAAAATGTTCAGTTTCAAGCCACTTATAAAAAATTGCGTTACAAGTTCATGATTTGGGGCCCAGACCGAACTCCAGAGGCACTTTTTCTTTTATTCACTAGGAGTAAGCTTACTAAAATGTATCTTTCTCCTCAGCTGACACTCTCCAAGAAGTGGAGCTGCCCGTGATCTCGACAGCAGAGTGCAGACGGCGGACCCGTCGGCTGCCTCTGTACCGGGTCACAGAAGACATGTTCTGCGCGGGCTATGAGCGAGGCGGCCGAGACGCCTGCCTCGGGGACTCAGGCGGGCCTTTGCTTTGCCAGGTAAATACTTTGTTCATCGTTTATAAGAACTTTATTTCCGTTTGTTCGTATCAGTATCCTTTTCTTTTCTTATTTCTGACCAACTGTATGGTATTAGTAAACCATTCAGTCTTGTTTCTTTCCAACGTGAGCCACATCGTGGCTTTTGCTAATTCCTCAATATATGTAATATCCTACAATTAATATAAGCTCATTTGTACTAACTAATGTCTGCTTCATGGAAGGAACTGGAAACCAACTTGAATGACTTGAATTTAAACTTGCTTCCAGGAATCTGATCGTTGGTACGTGTATGGAGTGACCAGCAACGGGTACGGGTGTGCGCGCGCGAACAGGCCCGGCGTCTACATGAAGGTGTCCAATTACATCGAATGGATCGACAGTGTGATCGCTGCTCACACGCCGCTGCCGGTGCACAATGTCACGGGTAGTGAAGACTATGAAGAAAATGAAAGCTTCAGTGATTTGGACACGGCAGAGAACAGGCGAGCGGGCAGAGTGGACACCTGCCGAGGGTACCGCTGTCCCCTCGGCGAGTGCTTGCCTGCCTCCAGCGTCTGCAACGGATTCCTCGAATGCTCCGACGGCAGCGACGAGTGGCAGTGCAGCCACCTCAATCTGAACAACTCCAGCATCGACCCAGACTAAAGATTAAAAACAGTTACTTATTTATAAGCCAGTACTTAGTAGAGTTAATCTGAATTCGACTGATATTTTGTAAGTAGTAGTAAAGTGTAGTCATTGGCGATAAAACAACAAAAAAAATTGCATAAAACAACTTTAATATAGCCGCCATTAAAGAAAGAAATTTAGGGCATGTATCTAATGTAAATTATAGTGATTAGAATTATTAGCCCATAGAGTTTAATTAAAGTACATTAAGTATTAGTGTTCCAGGTCCAAAATCGATACTAAGTACATAACTTGTGTAAGAATAAATTTCAGACAAATTAATATTTTTATAAGATCTAGTTCAGGAAACTACAGGACACTTAACAGCGCTAGTGGTTATAGAACATAGCCGTTTCATATTTATTGAATATGCATGGGAGACCTTGTCCGTTTGAATTAATAGAAGCTTTTTCAAATGGACGATGATAGCCATGTTTGTAATAAAAAAAATGTTAAAATAAATATTAAATTATACTTACTTGCTGTTTTCTTTACACCACATTACACTTTCAAAACACTACACAAACCCAAGAGAGCATTTTCACCAGAGCCATACTGAGCTCTACTACGTTTGGTATCCACCTCACTCATATTACCGTAGTATACCTCTGGTGAAAAGACACCCTTAAATACAGACCATGGAATTCACTCAAGCTTATCGAAAAATTAATTCTTCTTTTTTCGTAATACGTTTACAGAGGTTTAATTCAATCAGATTACAAATAATGTCAAATGTATATTCAATTTTGATTTTGATTTCCAATCAACGAAATTCAGTACTTTATGTATTTCATTTGATATTAGTTTATAGTTGTTTGTAATAACGAAAGTGCCTACAAGTTATAGTTTATTTTTCAATGGTTTATTATGTTTTATTGAAGGTAAGCAGCGCGCAATAAAAGTTGTGACACACTTTCTGCGGAATAGTTAAGTTTAATTTCAACTGTGCTTTCAATTCGTTCGAGGACAATATCATTGGACTTTATTTGTTGTTCATGGCAATAATTAGGAACAAAAACAAAAAGTATTGAGTTTTGATTTATGGACTGGACAATAAAGTAATATAATACTTCATGATGAGGTGCAGTAACATGAGCATTGACCCGCTAAGACCGAGGTCTAAGGCCACAGAAAAATGTTACCTACTCAAGAGTCCCAGGTGAACATGACTCGGATTTGGGATCACCCTCCGAAAGGATTGCATGGTGATACCTACGATACCTACGCTGAACCCTCACGCAATAAAATCTTCTAAGAATTTACCTTGCAGTTGAAGAATGTCTGCTAATATCAGAAAAATTCGATGTTATGTCTAACCTCATCCATTCCTCTTCCAGGGAACTTCTTTTCGATCGTTAGTATGGATACCGACGTCGAGTTCATAAATTGAAATGCAGTTATGATCAATGTGATTCAGATAATATTGAAAGCAATAAACTTATTGAGATGTGTGTAGTAAAGTACATCAGAAAACTATATTATCATCTCAACGGGTGTCCATTAGCGTACGTGATCTTGACTTTCTTCGTCATAAACACGATATGTGCGGCGCACCCCTGTCTGACAATATACGCAATGTACCTATACACCTTCAAATGTATACAAAATAAATATACTTCTGCTAGAGAAAAGAGGAAGCGCCATATAGCCGAATACAATGAAGTTGATTTACAGGTTTGTCCAATAAAATTTCACTGACTTGAAAATTTGCGTAACGTAATAAATCATATAAGTAAAGGTAATGAAGTTCGAGTAGGATAGAAAAAACCCGGGACCGATAACGTGCCCTCTGCACGATAGCGCTCATATAGATTTGCCTCTACCAGCCATCCAAGTATCCATCCGAGCCGTTGCATTTTAAAAACCCATTTCCAATATAGTATTGTATTTCATGAAATTCTTCAAAACCAAATCGTTCCAGGTTAAAATCTTAAAGAATAAGATGATGATAGCGGAGACGGAGTTTCAAGATCGAGCTGAGGTGCTGCCTCAGATCACCGAACGGCTCCGTAACCTGCGAACGCGCGTGTTTGAAATTATCGCTGCGGACGATGGGCTCCGGAATCTACTGCACACCGCCTGCAACCAAGATATCACCAGTAACATACCCTTGCAACCTGTGAACCCACATAAATCGATCGACATACTCAGTTCTTATAACATTAGTACGTTATTCATTAATGCAATTGACGCTACCTATATAGATTTTGAGGGTTTATAACTGCCGTTTTAGACTTCAATTATTTCTCAAATACTAGATACATTATTTTGTCATAACACAACGTTAGTAATGCCGTTGTGCTTCTGTGGGTCTTTAAAGGCCATAACTTATATTATTGAAAAACTTAGTTCTTTTTCTGCAGACAAAAAGCTCACGTCCGAACTTATGAAAAATTTGTTTCTGAAAAGCGATATGATTTCTGACCAGTCACCCGATACATTTGACTTCGGCAATTACCTTGAAAGCGAGAATGGTAAATCAAATTTGAAGGAAATTGATGGATTGAAAGATTGCAAAATTAAGATCGTGAAGGTGACTAACGTTTACAAAGTAGCGTATCTGAAGCATTTCATCAAGCAGAAGAGGACGCGCCGCGCCAACAAGAGAGCTATTCTAAAAGAGAAGGTAACCTACGCAAAAACATCATAACTCCTCGCCTTACACTTACATTTTTAGGAAAACCCACGACGCTTTTACTTTTCTCTCGCATGTCTATAATTTTTAACCGACTTCAAAAACCGATGAAGGAGTTTCTCAATTCGGTGAGTTTTTTTTTTAGTTTTATTTATGTACATCAATTACTCTGGGGTTTCTTATCCGATACAATTGTTTAGTGCTCATTATTGTCTATAGTACAACTCTGAGTGGTACATGTATATCTATTATAGTTTACGTACTACATTTACTTAAATTGTTTCAATTAAAAAACGACTCGTGGTGATATTAATATATTGTAGGTATATCGGTAGTAGCAAAACTAAGAATCTCTTATCCTAGCTTTATGGGACACGACCAACAAAAGCTAGAGACTTCTTAATTTTACTAACCTTTTAGGCGTCACGTAATCTTTCAGATGGAAAGCATCAGAAATTTGCTTGAAGACTGGCAGAAATCCTTGAACATGGTGACGCACAACAAGTTCTCTTTGCTGAACGGTGACCAGTCGTCACTTGAGGTCGCGTCGCAAGAGGCCATGGTGGACTACTCCAAGGCTTGCGAGTTATCTGATTCCGATAGCGATATCAGAAACGACTTGTTTTATGACGACTGTCGAGGGAAATATTACGAGGTACAAACTTGTGTTACAAAAATAAGCATTATTAAACCTACCCGTAATCAAGAAAACTTAGGGTTTGTTTCTATGGAAGCGGAGCTAAGCGGTGCGGAGCCCGATTCACCGATCACACCGCATTGGGATAACGGCTTCCTCTTCATCGAGTGGATGGTCAACCTGACCAATCCTACTTTTAAACTTCCCGTTGAATGTGGCTAAAAAACAATCTCAAATCAATCTCTTCAGCTTTATTATATTACCATAGATTAACATGATTAGGCAATTTTTTATAAGCACATCACCACACTAAACGTGTATAAATGTAATTATTTATTGATTTATTTCTACACACATCTAACAGAACCCCTTATGTCGCGACTACACCGGTAAAAACATTGAGATGATGTACCCCACGTACGCTCAGGCGTGCTTTGACGCCAAGTCACACAAATGCTATCCATCATCAATGCTCTCCATCATCGAAGAGACGGGAAGTCAGATGGCTATAGAAGACATTGAGCAGCACGACGACGACGACGACGACGACGACGACGACGACGAGTGTGGGAATGACTAAGGATATTGATGTAATGTAAAGGGTAATATTTCATCATGCTAACGATTAGAGACTAGGGTTCGTTTCCATTGAGGTGCAGTGGAAATACCTTTACAAGGAGTACATTGGTCCAAAAGCTTCACCTCAATGGAAGCTATAGTCTTTGCTTGGTTGCATGGCCTGAATGAAGCTATTATTCCGATTTATTTTATACTTTTTGTAATATTATCCTATAATTACAACTGTCAAAAGTTCACTAGCAGGACATGCTACATTACAAAGACTATAGATAGATGCTACGCTGACATCTGGCACAGTGGTCAGTCGTGATTGGTGATGGATCCGTCGCCTTGAGCCTTGAGTGTCGCGATGCGTGCAGAGATAAAAGTAGTATTTGTAGTTAGTCCGATAGGGTCCGCTTGACGTCAGCGTAGCGTACGAGGAGGAGATTTTTAAGATTAACCAACTTACGAAAAATGAAGGGGTTATATTTTTAGCTTATTTTTTTGTAATCACTTTGCTCAATAAACATTTGACCAAAATAAAACACGTACCTTTTATTTTCTTAAAATAATTTTAATCTCTCGACAAATAAATTAACAAAATGCAAACTTTGTAATACAGTTACGATATAAATGAAACTGGCATTATAAATAATTAAATAGGAATTATTAATTAACGAGGCGACTCCACAGATTACAGATTGACATATTACTAATATAATAAGTACTTGAATTAAACACACATACAAATAATGATAATTATAAATTAAAATTACTGATTAGTCTTGATATAAAACGAATTTTTTATTTGAATCGCTTGTTCTGCGTGTTCGGGGTCAATAGTAATGAGAAGTGATAGTCGAGAATGAAACGTTTCTTTAATGAACTCGAGACAGTCACGCGGCTTATACCTAACTTAATTATTCCCGTACCGAGCGGTACTCAGAGATACAGAGAGTCCTCACACTTTATCGTCGTAGAACTGCACACGACCTTATTTCAAACGGGATAAGATAAAAAATAACCCACCCGCGCCGGTGCTCATACGACGATAAAACTATAAAGACTCAAATACACGTCAAAAATCAAATCATCACAAAATCGTGTAAGATATTAAAGTTTTACACAAAGCAAAGGCTATTATTAAATATTTGAGTAGTTATTTCTACGTCATATATTATGTTAGATTTCTAAATATTACTTTATTAAATACGTTGGAGATGAGCAAGAAATTAATATAGTTTTGGTTTTGATAATATGAAACCGTCTAAACGATCGAAAATACCGAGAACGTTAATAATTTGTGCTAATTAATATATCTGAGGCGAGTCAGAGCGTGGTGAGTTAATAATGAACTAATACGTGCTTGAGTGGGACTCGCCTCGCCCCATCGCGTTTACGTACAGAACAACACTAACGCTGGAAACCACTTGCAATAATATGGAAACTTATTTGACTTAATGACTTGTTATGCTGTATGATAATGACATATTATACAAAATGTTAACTGCATATCAAAATGACGTATAAAGACATGCCATGCTATGAGTATTGCGTGTAATTTGGCAAGTATTCTCTTTTTAGCCGACTTCAAAAACCGAAGTACTAATCGACGCGTATGTATGTATTTTTATGACAAGTATCGCTATGATTCAAATGTTTGCACTATATTGAAATGTCATATAACATTTCATGTGACATGTCATATAAGTCAAGTCATACCATGTGACAAGCTACATAATATTGCAAATAACAGTACACTGTTCTTTACGTAAACTCGACAGGCGCTGATTAAATGGAAGCTAACGTATGGTTCTCGGGTGAGTCCACTAGCGGGGAGCGTGGTCGCAGCTAGCCCTTGTTCTCGACGGGGGTGGTGGTGAGGCCGGTCGGGGGCTTGTTCAGCATCGTCTTGAACTGCTCCGGGATCGGGTACTCCGACTGGAATTTAAATGACGGTGGTTAGGATTCAAAATATAATTTTTCTGAGCTGGAATCAACAGATCTCCAAAAATAATCATCAATTTGACTTGGGTAAGGCACACCTTTGATTTGTTGTAAATTTTTCTTACAACTTGATAAAAAAGTTATAATAAGATAAAAAATAATTATTTTCATTATAGATAGCCACACTCAATGGGGAAGCTATTGGCTATTTTTCATCCCGAAATTTCCACGGTAACGGGCACAACGCGGGTAAAATCGCGGGGCGCTGTTTGTAAAATATAACCATATAGTAATACAACCATAGCAGGTGTACTTACATAATCCCCATTGGGCTTGGGCACCAGCACGTTCATCTCGGAGGACTTGGAGCTGACGATCTCCACGTCGAGCGAGTCGGCCGACAGGTAGATCTGGCACCCGTCCGTCTTGTCGATCGAGATGGTCGGCACCTTGCCCAGCACCTGTGTCCCACATTGTACACATTTAGATAAAGATAAATTCATTTATTTGGAATAGGTCAGTGGCCAAATTTTAGACCGCCTAAAGGCTTCCAACATTAAATTAAATTAAAATTAAAAATAGTTTATTAGGAACATAAAAGATATGACAAAAATGACGCCCACAAAAGCAGAGCTTGGGCGCAAGCATCAAACATGGACAAATATAATACATTTCGAATAGGTCAGTGGCCAAATTTTAGACCGCCCAAAATCCCTCGACCAGATAATACTAATACTGTAATGTATAGCCCGCAATGTCCCACTGCTGGTCAAAGAACTTCTTATTGAAGAAACCAGTACTTTTACGAATTAGCAGGCGGTACCGATTTTGAATAATTTGGGCATGAAATAGTTGGAAGGCCCGAGTTCATGGGATATCATATTGTATCATAAGCCGCCGTTCGGTTTATATTCGGCGGAGGTAACCCCTAACTTATTCATTATTAGTACTTACATAAAGTATATTCATCCATCATACACACATATAAGAGCTTTAGTACATTAACAATGTTTAATGATAGATACTGAACAATATAGCATCAGACTGTTCGGCATCCAAACAGATCAAATTCGCATAAAAATGTATACATAACCCAATTTAATACGCGTTCTGAACATATTCAATGAGTATGGTAATAGGGTTCGAATGGTAACCTTATTGCTAACCAGCGTGAAAAATATTTGGGTAGCGCAACAACCATATTAATGGGAAAATAAAGAGATTTCCAATCATATCACGTTTATTCAAGATATTTCCGGCCCTGTAAGAAACCAGGCGAGTTCCGTATCGATTGATAATCATTCAATCTCGTTATAACCCATCGCTGTCTAAAACATATGCGTCTTTGGGGACGAGACGTATTTATTGCGTTACCTTATGATGTTTTATGAATATTTATTTATTGTACTAGTAGTTTGAGCTTTATTTATTCTGCAGTAAATTGTGTTTATGTCGACATAATTTTTAAGAGAGCTTATACAATTGTAAGATTTTCAAGAAACATTGTGGAGCAATCAATTTGCATCTAATCATGATAATCGGCAATAAGTAACGTTCATCTTCAAACTCTTAAGTTTGTTTTTGCACACAAGATATTCATTTATTCAGAAGCCGTTCGGTTGAGCTATCAACCATATTGTTATTTCAATGATCGACATTGCAATAACTATATGGGTTGAGAACTTCTTAGTAATATGTTACATGTGGGACGGCTCATAGAAATATACTGCCGCGCCGTTCGGAATATTTACAACGGACAATTGAAGTGGTAATATAAAAAAGTAGTGTAAAAGCTGTTGGACGAATTACCTTTTTTTTGTAAAGCTCATAACAATTCGGTAAAGAAAGGAAAAAGGTATATCTGCCTTGCAAAGGCGGAATATTCTCGTTTTTGACTTGGATGCCTATACAGTATTATTAAAAATCCAAATTCTTGATCTCATGGGGTGTCTCTTTGAGTGTTAGTCGCCATATTGAGTTAAAGGTGTCAAAATTCAGTTTTATTTCAAACACAACTGTCAACACTAAAGACAACATAATTATTTCTTGCATACATATTTATTTTGAAAATCCCTTTGGCACAGTGGCATGTGAGAGCGCTTACTGTGTCGGGGGTGGCGGGTTCGATTCCCACCCGGAGCTAACAATATGTGCTAATATACTTGTTGGCAACGGCTGTTGGGTGCCAACAGCCAACAGTGTGTAAACATATTATGTTCATACACAATATTTTTATATGTATATGTAATAGCTTCAGTTAGATTCTATAAAACAGGCTTAGAGCTTAGTTTGAGTCTAACTAACCCTGTGTGAATTTGTCCAGGTAAAAAAAAAAAAAAAAGTAAAGTATTAGCCTGTAATGTCCCACTTGTTGGGCAAAGGCCTCTCGTCTCACTGAAGGTATCAGTACAGTGAGGAGGTTTCAGGCGTAATCACCACGCTTGCCTAATGCGGATTGGTGATCTCAAACCCGAGCCATGTTTGAAAAGTAGGAAACATGTTTTCGCTCGACCTGGGAATTGAACCCGGGACCTCAGTCTTGGCAGGCGAGTGCACATACCACTAGACCACCGAGGCGTGTATATTTTAATATATTATTTTAACATTGATAAACGTACCTGCATGTTTCATATTTCCTACTTTTCCCCGCATTTGGCAAGCGTGGTGATTATGTCTAATCCTCCTCACTGTACTGATATATTCAGTGAGATGAGAGGCCTTTGCCCAGCAGTGGGACATAACGGGCTGATACTTTACTAAAACGTACCTGCATCTGCACCGACTGGCAGTTGACAAACTCGCAACTAGCCACCAGGTTGTCGAACACGACGGCACACTTGGTGCACGAGTCCAGCACCACCCCGTTGATCTTCCCGCGAACGGTGAGCGAGGAGTCGCGGCAGCGGAACATGTACACCACGTTGTTCATGTCGGCGTTCTCAACCACCAGGTTTGAGTTGCCTTTCTGGTATTCCTGGGGGTGGAAAATTGTGTGCTTGGAGATAGCTTGCGTGAGAAGGGTTAACGTTTGGGCCTTGGTGAAATTTAGTGTTATTTATCATTAAGTTAGAGTCTCTTACCCACCTCTTAAGCAACAATTAATGATTGACTAAATAAATAAAACTTAATTTCACCAAGGCCTAAACGTTAAGCCTTCTAGAGATGCCTTAGATGAGAAGGGTTGGCGATTATGCTTTGATAAAGTTGAGTATTATTTACTGTCAATAATTATATAGTTGCTTAGATGTGGGAAAAGTTTGTCGTTAATATATTAATAAATATCTTTGCTTTTCCGAAGTATAAAATACCCTTTTATTTTATCAGCCGTTATCATTACTTAAAATATCAGATAACTATGTTTGGATGGATTAATGTTTTTTTTTTACTTTTTCACTCAAAAACATAAAAAAAATTAATACATTAAAAGATAAGTATAATACTTTTTATCCCGATTTTTCCACGGGAAAACGAGCGGGAAACCGCGGTGAACAGCTTGTAATAACTTGAAACATCCTTGTATTTTCATAAAATATAATTAATCACAGTATTTTCTAGATGTTATCGATACTCACAATGAGCCACTTCTTGCCGTCCCTCATGAAGACGGGCGGCTTATCCGCGAAGATGCCGGCGCCGGGCTGCGGCAGCCCCTTGGCCGCGGTGCGCGCCACCGGCGCCGCCTTGAACGGTGCCGGGCCTTGGCGCAGCTGCGGGTTCTTGTGCGTCTGCATGTCCGCAGTCACTTTGCGAAGACCTACGAAGAAGGGTAAATATTAAGAGGAAGATAAGAGTAGATTCAAGTACAATTCTGATGTCACAGTTTTCAGAACGATAAAAGGCCTCCGGCGTAGTACGATTTTTATTTAACCTGAACCAATATTTTAACGGGCCCTCCGAACACGGTAGCTCAGATATCACTGTATCTTGCTCATTTAAGTAGTGTCACATCACAAGTAGTGTTTGAGCTGCACGTTTAAATTTAGCGATGAGTTAGCATCGCCCAGACAAACTGGAAGATTTCGCTAGTGTATGAAGGATAACAAAGGTAATGTGGTCCAAAGAGTGTCCAAGCCGGACAAACTATGGAAGGAACGATCAGATCAGAGCAAGGTGATAAGTTTCATTCTGAACGTGCGGAACACAAAAGTGATGTGGTCTACGACCGTAGTTTACATGAGAGCTCACTACACACAGTCACTTTTTAATCTTGTTAATGTCATATATTATTATTTGTTCGAAATGCCTACGAGAACTGGTGGTTTATAATGCGGGTAGCATGATACACGAATTGTTTATTTCATCCATGGCCACAAATTACCTAACTTCTGAATCGTTCCGAATACTGACAACAATAAAGTGTCCAAAAATAGAGTCATTGATCACTATTAGACAGTACAAAACGTTATATTTCTATGTCGATAGTTGTAGCAAACAAGACTGGGGAAGGATCAAAAGTTTCGGGGTAACTTTGCCCTTCGAAACTGGTAGGAAACTGTTAAGTTGGACATGTACTGAGCAACTTTGACCCAACAATGTAGGGATCTTTTAGTTTCATCGCCACATCGGGCTGTTAAACTTGGTTTTGTATAACAGGCATCCAATATCAACCGTACCGTTTTGTATTTACATATAGCTTATTATCGCTAAGTATGCTTACTATCGCGTTTGTGACTCTGTTTGCGATAAACTCAAAAACTACTCAAATGATTTGCTTGCCGGTTTTACCAACAGACAAAGTGGCTTTTGGTGGAAAGCTTTCAGCAATTCATCCCAAAACGTCAACAGGAATGGATAAAACGCGCCGCGCTTTTATAATAATCATCATATTTTAAACGCTACTATTAATGCTCTCTTAACGTCTTCATATTTGTAATCTACTATATAAAAATAAGTCGGGTTTTCCTCCCTGACGCTATAACTCCAGAACGCACGAACCGATTTCCACGGTTTTGCATTCGTTGGAAGTCTCGGGCTCCGTGAGGTTTATAGGGAATAAAAATCTCAAAATTCCCACGAGAACGGGGGCGCTGCGGGTGAAACCGCGGGGCACAGCTAGTTATCTATGTATACTGTTATGTATCCTTAAATATTTCATACCTATATTTCACTGCAATGATGTATGAACAAACGCTACGCTACGTCTAATGATTTAAGAGTAAAAGTTATCCCTTAATTACTTGGGGTGCCCGAAATACCACATTTTCGTAACAATTTAAGCATGAGTAACTAAGGGTTAATGAAAATTTATTCATGAAAATATTTTGTGGTTACAATATTTTTAAAGTAAATACCTAGAGCATAATTTTATCTTACGGCTAGCCAAACGAATGTCACAGAAGGCGACAAGATAAGAAGATAGTCAAGCCATGCTACTAATAGTATGCGAAAGTTTGTGGATGGATATAATATGTATGTTTGTTACTCTTTCACGAAAAACTACTGGGCGGATTTGGATGACATTTTACAGTAATATGGTATCAGAATAGCACATAGAATGCGTGATAGGAATGTATCCCATATTCCCAAATTCCCGCGGGAACGGCTACAACGCGGGTAACACTGCTGGGCGCAGCTAGTTTGTTTTATAATTAAACCATATTATCTTATACGTGAATCTTCTTGTGTATGTTTAAAAGTAATACTTACTGCTAGTAATAGCTTCTCCCTGGTTGATCTCGGCGAAGAGCGCGCTGCGGTCGTCCACGCTGAGGTTGGAGAAGTCCACGTCGGGGAGCATCGGGGGTGGCGGCGGCAGACCGCCCGGCGGCGGAGGCGGCGCGCCCGCTCCGGTACCTAACCCAAAATATACGTAGGTATATTCCATTTTTTCAGTAAGTAAAAATGTGGTCTAATAATGCTATAGGTGTATAATCATAATATTTTCATTTTTTCAGAGTTAAAATGTTAACTAATTGATTGATTTCCCAGCAGATAATTTTTTCTAAAATTTCATCACTGAACACTTTTCCTCAATGAAAGAAGTTGCCTTGGTTAAAAAATCAGTCATGATAGTTTGAATTTTAACTCTTGTAAGAAAAATGTAATATATAGAGGACTAACCGCGACTCGCTGTTTAACCCTGTTGTACCAGTTCCCGCGGGAATTTCGCGATAAAAAGTAGCCTATATCCTTTCTCAGGCTCTGGACTAACTGTGTACCAAATTTCATTCTAATCGGTTCAGTAGTTTTGGCGTTAAAACGTGACAGACAGACAGAGTTACTTTGGCATATTAGTTAGGATTATACGATAAAAGGATAGGGATGTTTTTTTCTCATCTGTTTATCGAAATATGGGAAAAGGTCAACGTAAATAAATATCAGGAATACCACAAAATAGACCTTTTTCTATAGATACGTTTTGACCGACTGTAAAAAGGGTTTCGAATTAATCTTTAGGTTTATTTTATACCATCTAACCCGATTTCCCTATTAAAGAAATTGCCCGAGTTGCGTATCAAATATTTTAAACAAACACCCGGATTGATATATCCGTATATTTCGTGCCTATGAATTCCCATGAATAAATCAACCCAATACATTTTTTGTTATTATAATCAAGGAAAACCTGAAAAGCTGTGTAATGCGATAATACTCGAATTTGAATTCGGTATAAATTTACACAGATGATTAAATTTGATAATCCTGTTTGTGAAGATGGATGTACGTTTGTTACTCTGTCCCTGTCAGATTAATACATCACAATACATTTTATCCCGAAATTCCCACGGTAACGGGTAAAACGTATGTGAAAACGCGGGGCGAGGCTATAACATTGCTATGCTTTAAATAATCAAGTTCAATGTTGAAGAAACGAGAAAATATCTAACGAATATGTTACCTAAAAGAACATGATAAGGGCAAATTACATCTACACAGTGACTGAACTCATATATTGTAATAATCCGTACATTCCGTAATAATAAACGTAGCTAGTGAAAACAGACCGTGTAAGTTACACATTACACATTTAATTGAGCAAACATTGGGCGTTTCCAGCAGACCCTAAAAGGTCACAAGGGATAACTTTTACTTCCTGACCTTGACCTTGGAACTGTAAGGACTCGTGTGGAATCGCCTGAATTAATTTCTCTTAGGATAATACGAGTACAGATGTACAAGGAACTATTTGTCCTAAAACAATACTTGGTATGGGCTTGGTTGTTTGTTATTTAGAAAAATAACTTTCCGACTCCGTCCGATAAGCCATCTGACAAAACTGGAGATCAACACTACTCCTGAGATTTTTTGGTGTTTTTAATAGTAATATTATTCTCTTGCAAACTATCTATATCTATACTAATGTTATAAAGCTGAAGGGTTTGGTAATACGCGTTAATGTCACAAATTACCAATCCGATTTGAATAATTCTGTAATGGATAGCCACATTCAACGGGAAGGTTATTTTTTATCCCGAACTTCCTACGGGGACGGGCACAACGCGGGGCCTTTCTTGTCCTATATGTATTAGGAGGAAACTAGATACTAGTTCCTAATGTTTCCCGAACAACATATTAGAAGCCTTACATTATTGTCCGAACAGAGATCAACTTCGTATTATTCGAGGAACCACACCGAACTTCATAAACTCACGTCAAACTATTTAGTTGGCTCGCATACGAGATCAGTTGAACGCAAGTTCCGTGTTACATTACGTGTTTACACCTCATACCTACTAATATCGACTATAAAGTTTAATTTCAGCAATTAGTAGAACATGTTATGTATTTTAAACTAATTAATTTGACGCTACAAATGTTAGTTTATTTAAAGATTGAAGCAAAATTATTAGATATGGGTTTTGGAAGACTAAGGTAAAATTCGGATTATTTAACCTTTCAAATCCTGTATATTATAACAATGTGAATAAATCCACAAGGGTTAAAGATTTCCAGGTTCTTACTAAAGCATTCAAGGTAAAATACAAAGAAAAAGGTTTTATCCTTAATTATATGCGGGCTCCGACCGGGTGGAGATTAAGGATTGCCAAATTCAATGAAAAATATATTAAACAGGAAAATACGATATTATGAACTAATTTGAATAAAGTTGTCGGAAACACCGTTCAACCATTCTCGTATTACTCCGATAAAAATAAATATTGGTCTCATTAACTCTGAAACTTTTCTTAATAAATAAATAAATTGAACGTAGGAAAATATTAAATATTTATTACGAAATAATTACTGCAAGATAATTTATTTGCGCTAAACCATAACCCTGTAAGCCTAGTTGTGACAGTTGCTAAAGGATTAACCAAACCTACTTTCGACACTGGCCGTTTGATAAGAAACAACGTAAATACTTTAGGCATCAATTAAAGGATTTACCTAGGAGTCGCGTAGGTACGAATGTACACGAAGTAACACGGAGGCACATAACATCAAACAAGTGCCACACATATTAAATCACGACGAGCTCTAATTCCTGGAAGGTTTTACGGGAGCTGCCTCTAGATTGTTTTGTTTAGTTCAAACGACGTTATAAATAAATCCTGAAAGGGTATAAATTTAACAATATGTATCTTAGTAGTGCGGGGTGAACTCTACGACCTACGTAAAAAGTTTATTAGTGGATTTATGATCTTCATTGTACCAATGTTATAAAAAAGAAAGATTTGTTTGCTATACAAAAAGCAATTCATCTGTAAGGATTTGAGTAAAAGGATTAGTTAGGTTTTCATTCCCAATTCTTTGTGATAATCAACGGACGAAGTTTTTCATTCAAGTTAATGATAAAAACTACGGACTTATCCAAATATCTTCCAAATTATAAAGAAAAAATGACTCACCAGACCACACGAGACCAGTAGTGTGATGTTGTTTGACGTAGGCCTGTAGATCGGACAGCAGTTGTACCCAAGTGCGGCACCATTCCACGTGAGTCTTGTTCTTTTCCTTCCACTCTTTGAGCACACGGTTCGTGTAGAACTGCCCGGCGTCATTCATCTCCTTGACGTAAGGAGCCGGGGTAGGGGACACTGCTACCCAGCCGAGCGCAGGAATGCTCTCAGAGATAGCAGACAGGTGATTGAACAGCGGCGACGCTCGGTTCTTCTCCCTAAACTGCTGTATAGCGCTGATCTGCTCGCTGGTGGGAGCTAGCAGCTGCATCTCCTGAGCCTGGGAAGGCTTGCTCTGAGTCGCGGCCAACTGGATGTACCGTAATTGCGCCCTGTTGTGATACAATAAAATGTTTATAGCGCTTCTATTCTGCGGTTTTATAGCGTAATACATTTAGGAGACGCTGTTAAAGTCGCAGTGGTTTTAAATGGGATTCCTGAGATTTATCTTGAAACGTGTTTAACGAATGTTTTTTGATCGAGATTCTGTTTGAATCTGATCATTCAAATGTTATTTTCTTGAATCAATTTAATAAATAAAGGTGATATTTCGGCGAAAAGCGTTTATCAAAAATATTTACGATCTTCTCCGGAAAAAATTAAATTAAGACCGGGACTTTTCCTACAGGTATTAATTTGACGCTCCAGTCGACATTACATCTGAATTTTCCTATTACTTACTGAGAACCAAGGTCGGGAAAACTCATAAAAGCAAGAATAAAGATCATGATGTATCCGAGTGTATTTTCCGAAGTATCAAAAACAAGCCGATAAAATATTTATGTCGTGGAAATATTTGTTCGTAATTTTATTGTGGTTTGACAGTTAGGGAGTTTATATACCTAACTTTTATAGAACCGGAGAGTTCGGAATCCGATTCAAAGCTCACAAGTTATACATTGCTTTATCAAGCAAAACTGTTTTGCTATTATCCAATATCCCTAAATTAGGTTCAGGATTAAAGTGATTGTGTCTGTTAGTAGGTAAGTGGGGTATCTTTACATACTTTACTAGCTTTATCATACCTGCAACTCTACTAATATAAACTAGAATATTGGCAAGTTCTTAAAACCCTGCCAACTTTGAAGATGTGAGCAATCAAAGAGGTGTACTTTGCAAATGGTTTGCACGAGATCGTGAATATATTTTAAACTTTATATGCTTCACAAAACTGTTTGCAGCATTTGTTGTAGAGGTTTTATTTGGTCTAACTAAAGGTATAGACCGCGCGATAGACCTCGACAGCGATGACGCGATGAGCTAGACTCCTTCTGGAAAGACTGGTCCTGTCTAGCACTTCATAGAGACTTGTGGAAAGAGAGTGGACTGACCTCTACCCAGCAGTAAGACATAATAGGCTAAATATAATAGTAATAACTAAAGGTACCCTATAATATACTCTATACTGTGTACAGTTGTGTATAGTTGAATACTCACTGGAAGGCAGCATTGACGAGTTTGGCGTGGGTGGCGACATCTCCACCAATCTTCTGAGACAGGTCTAAGTAGGTGCGCAGCGGACCCTGACGACAAACAACGTTACTTTATTACACGCTCGTTGGTCGGACAAATAAATATTATTTTATTTATTACAGATAAATGTTTTCTTTGTTATATTTCCGATGAGATGGCTGTGCTTCAGATCACAGGGTTGAAAATTTGACTTCTAGCCGAAGATTTTTAGCTTAGCGAGTATACTGCCTATATTCAGCCTATAAACTTCCATGTAGGACTACAAACATTATAAATATTCACCGACATAGAGTTGTGCACTACTTCTTGGAATACATGATATGAATAAAATTGTATCGATTTTGTGTTCCAAGAATTGCAACCAACTTATAAATAAGCCAATCGATAGACATCGTTGAGTTTAATTATTCACAAAGTCAACGAAAAGAAAAGAATGCTCAATTTTACTTCTATATTTTAACAAAATGATTTACGTGTTGGTCTAATAACTACACTAACACATAATATATTATTACATTCCCCGTATCCCTTTACAAATTAAAACGTATCCGATTTAATCCTATCGCACCTCAAAGGATGTGCGAATCGATTAATTATCGAATGCCTCAATCAGGCCCGTACAGTATACAGAACACAATGCTTGATTATCGAGACTTTCGAGATTATCGGGATTCAATGCATTATCGAAAACAGTTCCAGCGGATAAATTAATGACAATGTGAAGAGTGTAATTGACACTATTGGTATAAGATAAAGCCACTGAACTAAAAGATAGTCTTCATAGAAAGAAAGATAGATTCACTATTGATATAACCTAAGAGCTATTCAACTCGTAGAGAAACCTAGAGAATTAGGTTAATGACATTTGTTAAGAGTAATTGATACTATTGGTATAAGCTCAACCCATTGATTACTGAACTCGTAGAAATGTAGTCTTAAAGAGGTTCACCAGTGACTTAATATTAATCTAAAAGCTATTCAACTCTGAGAAACATAGAGATAAAAGTTAATGACAATATGAGGAGTGTAATTGAAATTGTTGATAAAAGCTGTAGCCACTGATGACTGAACTCGTAGAAAATTAATACTTTAAAAAAGACGAATGAAATGAGAAAGATAGTATTAACCCCAATTTTACCGTTAGAACTTAATTTTAGTTCACGAGCTGAGATCAAAACGTCAAAATTAATTAATTAGAACCGAGTTCAGTTGACCGTGGTTCGAGATAAAAAAGGTGCATTTGGACATAAAGGTAAGGTAAGGTATATTATGAATATGAACTAAAAGCTACTGAAAATTTAGAAAATTAAGAAGTACTAATTACTTCGCTCCTGTTTTCAGTACGTTATTTTCGTTTCATAAAACGTGATAACAGGACATTAACCCTACCCATTTCATGAATAGAAATGAAAGGAATAAACTGTCTTCTTTCACTCGCATAAAGATAACGTAAATATCCATGTATCAAAAGGAATTGGGAGAGAAAGGAGAAGTGTGAATGTGACTGATTGAATTCATACATTACTGGGGATTTACTTAGGAGAGGTGCCTTTATCATATGCTTTGTTTTAACAATCGTTATATAACGTTATGGGTGTTTGACCTTAATAACTGTGGATCTGTGTGGCGTAGGTCTTAAAAGTGAATCAATGTAATTTTTCTTACCCACAGCTGGGCATAGGAGAGACCATATAGGCTATCTTTACTATTTTACTTTATACTTTTAGAAAGATCAAATGAAAGAAGTACAAAGTTTTGTATAGCGATAATCCAAGAAAAAATAAAATAATCATTTAATATCCTATTATTATTTTATTACAACATTTCTAAAATTGTTTCACAAGTTTACAAAGACGTAAACATAATAACAAAGATCATATTTCCGTTCCAACAGAATATTGAATAATCTGATAATTGACTGGTTCTATAAGAAATAATAATTTACTTCGTTACACACAAAACAACTGTATCCCAAATTAGACGATAAATAACAAAAATGTATTAATCAATGCGTGACGCAGCAACTTTCTAAGAAATGTTCGTAATTACTCGTATCTATACAGATGACTCAAGCTTTCGAATATATACAGATAATATTTTATTTGCACTTAACATAAGTGCTTGCAAAATGAGTATACATTTTTCTAATATATTTCAGTTATGGTCAGTTTAGAGACAGCATATTTTGGGATTAAAGTATAAAATAAAATAAGTATTTTTCACAAAACCTCAAATTCTTTTTAAAGATATAAACCCAACGCGAATCACAAAGTTACAACGGGCGCGTTGTCCTCTCATAAATAAAGAATTGCAATCTAGCCACAGACGGCATAAATCAGACGATTTGGTGTCAGAAAAAAGGTATTACATTTAACTATCTGTAGCGGTCGGGTTTTTCCGCGTCAATGCTTATCTTAAGTGAATAACGTTCAATGAAGGACATCAGACATTTAAAGGACGGGTAAAAGATCTTTAAGTCTTTCTGAAAACCCTAATAGTCCTTTTCACTTAAGAAATCCAACTGCCGTCCTACCACTAAGAAATTACATAAATTCTTTCAAAATATTGATAAACACCATTGTTTTTCCAAGTAACAAAAATACAGTTTTCATAACAAACGGAGGATATTTGGCAAACTTCTTAAAGTAACAAGGTATATATCAAGTGTAGAAGTTTGTTTGTCTGTTTGAACAAGGGGAGGCTGGGGGTGAAATGGCCAGCGGACCACTTCCCACTTCCCGCCTGCGAACAATCACGTCAACACGCTAATCTATTACTTATTGTTACAGAATACGCTCCAACTCATTTTGTCACGTAAATAACTCTACATTAAAGTTTTCCTGTTTTTTTTTTCTCCCTTGTCTCTTAAGATTAACCGCCTTATTCATAATCTAAAAGACTGTCATAAAGTGTTTCGTCTCTTTTGTTTTTTGGAAAATAGCGCAGGTTGGAAAGGGACAAACCATTTGATAGCTAAAATACTGTTAATAAGCGTTTATGAATAAGACCCTAAATCTTTAAAAACAAATAAGTACAGACGATCTAAGTAGGTACTTATGTCAATGTTATGTTAACTTGTGAGAGATTCCAGTTATAATCTCTTATCCAGAAATATGTTTGCCCAACTCACTTATGTTTTATGTAAAATAAATGATTCACCTTAAGATCTCAAATAAGTGGAATTCTACTCAAAAGGAAAGTTCAAGTAGAACAAAGCAATACCTCTGGGGATACAAAATCTTCTAGACTATAAAAAAAGTTGTCTATGTCGATACTATTGAGAAAACGACCGAATCTATATTAATATCATAATCGTTCTACATTTTTAGCTGAAGCTTAATATCAGAAGCTCTAAAACTTTTACGTTTAATAATCGCATTTATCGAGCAAAGTAACAGGAGATATTAAGAAGTATAAGGCGAACAGCGTTCCTATATTCCCACAGGATTAAGAGATTAACATCTATGCGGGTAACAGACCGACCCGGGCCAACGGAATTAATGAACCGTCTCCAATAAAATGTTACAATAATGGCAACATTATCAATAAACCACTTTAACGGAAGCAATGTGCTGCATCGAATTACTTTTAAAGCATTTTACGACCATCGGTTTCAGGATGCTATAAAACGTTAATACATCTTAGAAAACCACTCAATTTATTACGAGGCCCTTTCAACTTTAACAGGTTGGAAATAATAGAATGACTTGAAAAATAATAAGATTTTCATTAAGTTTGTGTTTACTCTCAAAATACAGACACTTGAAACAACGACACAATTTAAAGTTATTTGTTTTGTGTTTAGACGAAGTGAATTTTGTTTAGGTCTTCGCGTTAGTCAAAGTTAATGAATTCTGAGAACAAACTGAAATGAGTGCCGGCGAATGAAATCATTTGAATTTATTCGGCAGAGCTTTCCCAACTGTTTAAACTAGGCTTTAATTTTACATTTCTGTGGGAAGCTGAGGAATTTAAAGTGATATGTGCGGCAGGGGGTAAAAGAGGGGTTGGCGTTCGCAACTCCTACCTAGAAGCTTGTTGTACTGAGATTTCAACTAATTCCCCTTTGGAATTGAAATAATTTTTGTTTTTATACTTTTCTTTGGAAATTCTCACGGGAATTGATCGCAACGTAAGGGATAAAACTGTTTGCCAATGCTAGCCTACTAAAACCTCTACGAACACAATATGTTTTTTTGATCGTAACGAGTTTTTTTACTTAGATGTCAGGCTTTACTCTTGTAGCTAAGCTAAGCTCTCACCTGCACTATATCCTGGTACCCGTTGATGCTCATGTTGTCTGTCTCCTCTATGGGGGGCGGAGAGGGGGCTGAGGCGAGGGAAAGCGCAGGGGAGCGCGGGGGAGAAGGCGTGCGCGCGCGCAACACCGGCAGCCGCTCTAGCCGTGACGTCACTCGCTCGAGTCGCTCGATCAGCGCCTCTAGCTCTGATGCTGGACTGGCTGACGCTTGGGCACCTTCCGCTTCTCGTCCTGAAACAACACCAATAATGTTTTATTATGTAATGTCCCTGCAGACCGACCTGTACGCTACACACATTTCGGGCCGTAACTCATTCGGTTAGGCAGTATTTGCCGTACGGGGTGTCATTCGGGTAGTGCTAGGCAAGGCCTATTAATGCCAGTCACACTATGGCTATAGCTTTAAAATCTATCTTCATAAGCTTCCTTTACCACCTTGAAATTCTATGATAAATATGTTAATAAATTCAACACAATATGTATTACGAATAAAGAATAGAATTTTCCGGATGAGTAAAATCTCTTGAATCTTCAATACAAAATTGCAATAATCCGACAGTGCACTCTTGGCGATTGTCGATAAAATCCGAACTACACCGGATGGAGCTGAAACTCTACGAACCATTTTCTGTTACGTAACGATTTGTACCGAACGCCTCAATTTCTGCAGCCACCCATGAAGAATTTTGTTCCTAAAATCAAGTTCAATAAATCTCTAAATCTCGTCACTTTTCTGACAACTCCTGAAAGCGATAAGACTTTGCCCTGCAGGGATATAAGAAGCATTTACTTTATTGTTTAACGTCAAAGTGCGCTCAAATATCAGTCATTTTCTTTTTCTTTTTTCTTTGAATGCACTTTTAACTTTCAAATTATCTCGTTGATCAATATGTCAACATTTTTCTTTTAGAAATGATATGATAATTATGTAGTTAATTAATTAGAAAACAATCAAAAGATCTCCCAATATAAATCCTATTCCGTGATTAAACACCGTTAAATGAAGTGATTATCGCGATAATAAAATGTATTTGGTAGTCCTTCAGGACTACTTATGTAATTAACATTTACAGGACGAGGATATTCATTTCACCTATAGAAAAATACATTTATATTTACACTGGGGACGATATATTAACATATTTTCCCTTTGGCGTTATCCTTTACTTACGTTGCAGATGTTTACCTTTTTGTAAATACCTTTATGAAGATGAGAGGTAAATTACGTGTACATATGTAACGTACTGTGTCGTATTTATTTATGAGAAATGTTGGGAGTTTGTCGCCAGAGGCATCGTTCGTTAGGACAAGTATCCGAACTCTACCAAACGTGCCTATCCGGTACAAAAGGTAGTTCTTATTAGATATTCATACATTATTCGTATACGCCGCTTGTTACAAACAATGAGTCCGCAATCTAAAAGTTAACAAAGTTTTGTATTACGTTCGTCACCGGGGAAAGTTAGAGAGCTTTTGATTTAAAAGAACTTTTTCGGGTAATCCACTTATATCGTACATTTTGAAAACACACTTTAATATTCGTTCGAGTAATAAAATACATGAAAATAACAAATTATAAGTACCGTAATTAGTCTCTTAATTTAAAATTTTAATTTGCCTTATAAATGGATGATCATGAATTCTCAATGAGCTAAAATTAAATTCTGTTTTCTGATTATTGAAGGAGAGGGATTATTGAAGGTCGAATCCAGACATTTTTCATTCCATTTTCTCCCCTGAGGAACTCATAAAGGAATAGTAAATAAGTCAATTGAGCCTATCTTCGCTTCAGAATACCTGATTGGCTCGACAACATTACGGATCTCTCGAAGGTAAGTAAAGACAACCAATGGGTCAATTAAAGGGGACGCTAGGATTTATTACATTGTCGGCATCTATAGCGCGGGCTAACTACCTGCACGAGAGTAATAGCTCGTGTGATGTGCCAATTAAAGTGGAAGAGACTTTCCATAGTATCAGGAAATAATAGATCGTTTATGTAATACATTGTAGTAGCGATGGGGATGTAACGATCTACATGCCGCAATCAGTCAATGATTTCTTTAAGAGAGGTTTTTGAGTTAATTAGTTGATTAGTTAATTGACGTTTAAGATGCAGTTTGCGTGACATCATAATTTAATTTTGGGATAATTTAATATCCTCTCTACTCCGATCATGAACAATACCAAATTGCCCATATAAGGGGCTTCAAGGTGACCTAAGAACTTCTCAGATTCGGCACCACAATTTACTTATCTTTTGACTAAATTTATGCGGTTTACTCTAGACAGAACAATTATTTACGATTCTACGGTTCCTTTTTCGATAACCTTTTGGGATACCTAGAATCTTAATTTGGATTTGCTGTGATAGTAATTGAGTTGTAACAAGAAAATCTGTTTTATTGCACAACTCAAAGTGGAATACAAACTGTTCAGTCTCTAATTTATAAAAAGTAAATAAGATGTAAAAATAATGAACGCTCAGAAAGTTTATCCCGGAAACATTTATTTCAGCGAAAGTCTCACAAAGTATTTCAAAAGCATTTATAAAAGAAATACTTGTTAACTACGAACGGCTCGTTTATAAATTATAATTCAAGAGGCGTTATACTAATTAGAATGTGTACCGTATATTTTCTTAATTACAACGAATGTACTACCCACTTATAAATATATTCATAGACTCGTACTTTGAGTTTCTGAATGGTACGCCGCGTTGCGATGCAAAATATTCCCGACTTTCAATAGATTATTAAATAGGTCAAGACACGAGATTCAGGTTGAGAGGTCCCGAAGATCTAATCTTATTGTTATCATCCGATCAGACGCCTTTTACCAATACCATCCAAAATATGAGTAATAGCATCTGTTTTTTACTTGATAAGCCAAGGAAAAGAAAACATCTCGAATTTGGTGTAAGAGCAAACAAGAAAATAATAGGAAAACATGTGATAAATACTGCCCCCGATAGTTGAAAGGGCGCATGTAACAAAAAGTCAAAATGGAGAAAATCGACTTTTAATGACGGAATCGGGAAATCGTGTGCTGTCTTTACATATATTAAAATAATGTAATACTATATATTGCAAGTAATGGCCTCGATGGTACTCTTTCACTTTGATAAATAATATTATAAATATTTATTAATTTTTTATATAAAAATATAAAAAAACCATTTCATCTTAGCAAAATAGTTGGATAAAAATACTATATACTAAATTGTAAAGACGTAAATAACCATATACGCCCTTTCAATCTCAAAAATGCAACTAAAGTCTTTTTGTTCTAAGGATCGGGTATGACCCACTATTCATATTTTATGAAAAAAAGGCGCATTTGGTTGTATACGCCTTTTTTATTTAGTATTTAAAACTGTGTAATTAATTATTTCTAAGATAAAACGTATTTAACACAAGTAGCGCTCCGCAACGTAATCAGCGTAAGTCATTATCCCGTAGGATTAGCAGGGTAAGAGATGTATCTTATGCTATTTCAGATAATAAACAATATGGATGACAAATTGCATCCAAATTTAGAAAGTATTTTTCCATGAAAATCTAAAGAGAAAGTATATAGAGCCTATCTGCGTGTTAGAAAATAAAACCTACTTAATAGAATTAAGTATTTATGTATTAAAATTAGACTTTGAGCCGTAATCAATAAAATTAAATAAAACTACGTTTAAAAAAACCGACTTCAAAACTAAAAAGCAAAAAATAACTCTATAATCATAATATGAGTACTTTTTAAATTGAAAAAATTTAACTAGAAGTGGTTATTGTACGTAAACTATAATAGATAGGCCTACAATACCGCGGGTTTTATTATGCAAAAAAATTAGTTCTTTAAACGTATAGAACATTGTTTTTATGTATCATCTATAGTTTTCGCAGCGCACGCCACAGAAGCACGCCGATAAATGATTTTTTCTATACTCTCCGTTATATTATTTCAATTTAAGTTAGGTTCCCTAAGGAAATTTGGGATAAAACTTTAAATGGGACCAATGGGAATGTCTACAGCATCGAACAAAAAAAGAATCACGTTAATCGGATGAGAAACCCCAGAGTAAGGTGTACATACATAAAAATAAAAACTATAATAACAATTATAAAATCAAATAAGAGTAACAAAAGAAATACAATAAAGGCACATGCGCCTAAACCAAATCAAACTGTTTGAAGTAAATAAGACGCAAATGGCAGATGTTGAAATTTCATCTTAGTACAAATGTCGATTTTAAATAGTGCATAAGACGCAACTGGTCATTTACGACTTTTAGATTACCAAAACTAAAAATGAAACGTCACGTATTATGGCATACCTACATAAATGCGCCTTTTTAGTTAAGTTTGCGTTAAATACGCCTTTATATCTTCAAATAGGTAGTATAAAGTGTGTAAATATGCCCTATTTCGCTATGGTAAAATCGCAACGGTGCAAGATACAAAAAAATTAAAAATACAGATAGATGCGCCTTTTTTTCCTGATTCCGGTGATATAAATAACTCAATTTCGCAAAAAATGTTAGATGCGCCCTTTCAACTATCGGGGGCAGAATAGTACTCTGTAGGTAGTAGAACAATTATTATCGACAATATTGGCAGCAACGTAATAGAAATCTAACTCGTCTCGCAGCAAATAAACGCTTCATTACATATTAAATCGCTACACATTGGCGGGAAACTCGGAAATCGGTGTTACCTGATTGGCAGCAATAATATGGACGTCACTGACTCACCGAGTACAATGTACGAGATTGTACGTGACCTAATGATGACTAATACATATAATGAACCACATATTTATCAATAATATGTTCGGTGCTCTATGGTTGTTTGTATTTACTTGTTCCCATTGCGATGTTGTAAGCCTCTCGGGTCGCATTCATAATTGCCATCACATCCTCTTCCTCGTCGACGTTCGATCTCGACTCGAACATCTGTATTAACTTTCGCATGTGTTTGCCTTCTTTTTGATCCATTTTTAATATCACTCCGAACGCAACTGTCTCGAAACTTCCAACTTGTATTAATAACGCAAAAATACGACTAATTCGATACAATCACTTAGCTGATATGATTTAATATGAGCAACGCCTCAAAGGAGGCTCACTAATCAATATGTTAGTAGATAGCATTGTCTGATAAGAAACTCGGAGAAATGATAAACCTACAATAATATGATGCCGTATTAAACGTAATATCATCAGGGCAGAGACTGGCGGTGAGTGACACGTTTATTTATAGAATTGGTGTTTTATACAAAAATACGTTTATAAAAGTTCATCCGGTTATCATAAACTGTACGGGCTTACATGTGGTGCAATTTTGCTTACGCTATGTTCAACAATTTTGACACGAGACAGCTATAAATTATCTCTCAAGTTCATTGACTGACTAACCTCTTGATATTCGTGAAATGTAAGCATATTATGCATCGCGTAATCCATCAATGTCTAAGAAAATATCTCTCGTCCTCGTATAACAAAATCCTCCAAGTTTTGCTCTTAATAGACGTCTTAACCATTAAAATGATAGGATATAAAATCTGAAACTTCTTCGTTTAAATTTATACGAACCCCATCTGATGTTCGGATTGAATAACTAATTTTAATTGGCATAAATAATGTCAATATTGACTAAGGAAAATATAAACCGTACAAAATACCTTTACTAGGTATATTATTATTATTATCTTTAGTTAATTAACATTTTAATGAACTAGCCTACATATAGACTTGTATATACGAGTATATACATTGTTTGTATGCGAGTATAAAAGTATGTAAACTACAAATAAGGGTAATCGAACTAAGCAAATGAGCGAATCTCATTACCGAAATTGATCATTTAACGTCGCGACCACACGCAAAGGATATTATTAAGTACAATGACGTCACTGCAAACGACTCTTCATGGATTAAGTACGTCTACAGGAGTGTGAGACGGTCATTAACGATTTATGTTAAAGCTTACAAAAAGCATAATCCACTGTTAACATCGCGAAATTACTTTATGCAAAAGAGTATCTTGTTTTCACTTTATATCGCTATAATGTCCGAGTTTTGACTGTTGATGTTTATCTCGGACCAAAGAAACTGTAAACACGCACTATAAATACAAAAACTGGTCAGATGCCGGCGACTGGTGTCACAACCCGTTACCAATCTTATAAGGAAGACAAGATATTATTGAGGACACAACCTTCTACGCGAGACCAACTAATACGAACATTTAGCCAACACATTACTGTGTTACTACGGATTAATCTCAGTAATTTAAATCCCTTACTCTAATTGAATGTTAAATTATTCCGCACAACAATAATTTGTAGACATTTTCCCCAAGCGTGACTGATTTCGCCCTTTGTTCTACGAAATAAAATATTTCTTGTGTAATTACAAGACTTTGTTTTCGTCCTTTAAGTTTTTAATTGCTTCTTCTGTCTCAGTCAAACCAGGTCCAACTATCTTGCGATTTATAAAATTCGCTAGAAGTTTAAACGAGCTAGTCTCTATGCAAATACTTCGTTTACATTCTTAGGAGAGCTCTCGAGACATCTCAAACAAATTGTTGAACACTGAACCACTGAGTCAATGTTTGGCTAATTACGTGATATAAAGTGGAGATTAAAATGATTTATTACATACTGGACTACACTTGAATATGAGGCACAAACCCAAACCACAAAAGAAAACAAGAAACCAACCAAGCCTAAACAAAATCAACATTTTGTACAAATAACCCGAAAAAGTTATAATGAAACAAAAAAGATACAATACATAATTCAAAGACCAAACAAAGAAGACATACACCATTTAGCAAGAAAAAAGTTTCAGAAACCAGACAATATTAAACCGAGTATATTTTTGTATATCTGTAAATTGTTGCTAGAATTAAGGCGGATTTATTTTAGTATCAGTTGTAGCTGAGCAAGGTCGGGCTCTAACACGGCGTTAGAAACCGTAGGTTACGTAAGATATGTTTACGAGAGGACTTACAATGGAGGAAGGATCACAATGTACGAAAAGAGCAAACGGTGAGTCAAGTAAACGTAACAGCTACATAATTTAACAAAGGTGAAGATTATCTTTACCTTAAATTTCAAACTAAACGATTTCTGGGTCCCGAAGTTACAGAAGGATAGAGATTTCAATGCCGGTTCATCAACATTGGTTACAATAAAATTATAGAACAGAATGTAAAGTAAATCTGAACAGAAACAATTCGCAGTTACATCACTATTCCAAGCAGTATGTATAAAGTAACAGGAAACCACAGACCACGTACTATATTAAGGCGACAATCACACTACCCCGCATCACGTTGCGTGTCGATGCATCTACGCGCGTACTTGCGGGAGTGCAGTTCTGCATCATCGTGCGGGTTTTCTACGCACTCACGTGCGTAGTTGCGTTTTGTGGATCACGCCGGCTTCGAGATCCATTTTCAAATACATACATATCAAATCCCTTCCTAAATCACGCACGGCACGCGGGTGTGCCATACCTTGCGTCTCGCCCCGCACCGGCACGCTGGGATGCGTGTTTCTCCGCCTGTAGGCGCATGATCTGCATGAACGCGCGTGGATGCAGTGTCAGTGTGTTGGTCTGTGTGTGTTTTCTGTACAAACGGAGATACTTACAAGCAACGTTAGAACACGTATACACGCACTACGCTGCGTAGTGCGGGGTAGTATGATAATCGTCTAAACAAGACAATGCAATTATGCAATTGTTGGTCAGATAGTATTCACTATTGAATCAGAACCATAACAAAAACAGTATCGATTAATCAACAATTGTTTTGTAACAACAATGACAATTTGTTGTGTTAATAATACGATTTTTATAAGCAAACTGCTTCATGCTAGCTCTCTAATAAATTTTATATCTTAATGCTGTTATTAATCTACCTAAAGTATCAGTGTTCAGGTCACACATGGCAGGCCTCGAATATAGTCGTTGCAACGCTTGGCCTACTTTAAACACGTTCATCGCCATTTTAGTGCTACTTTGCAACACATGAACAGTGGTATATTATACCACGGCATGAGAACTCCACAATTTAATACTAAGCAAGGGAAAATGTGTTTTTCAAAATGTAAAGACCGAGACAAAGGAAAAAGTCGTGGTTGAAAATAATGAGCACTCTAAAAACTATTAAGGTACAGGTGTGCCACATACTAGAAGGTTTTCTATGAAGCCTCGTTCCAAGATGTAGGAACTAAGAATAAGGTTCGTGGGTGCTCGCTCCGTCTCAGTTTTGCCTAACCGGCATGCCACTCGTGTACATTCTTAATGAGCCCACCTCTCGACACGTAGCGTTGAAACTCTCCAAATAATTTAGGGGTAACTGGAACACTCCGGTCAAGTTGATGCAAATTGCAGGCGACCCAGTACTCAAGGACTCGAGGGCATTGTATTAACACAATAATATAACAGAGGGCACTAATCGGCACAGTTGCGGGAGCTGATGTCAGAATATGTTTTCCAGTAATATTTTCCGTTCTATATTTACGTTACGCTTGGGAGTTGTGCCAGCTGTGGTCAAATCAGACGGTGAATAGAACCGGCAAAATTTCATATTTTACATAGGATTGATTGCATGCTGTTCTATATTAACACAATGCATTGAGATTTATTGACATTCAGAGCGTACTCTGAATAACAATACTCTTTTGCAAAGTATTATGATGATAAATTGAAATTTAATCAAAATCAGAAACATAATCTACGCTTGCTGGTACACAGAGATAATATTTCTGCATAATAACAACTTTTATATGACCAGAATTTGATGTTATGAGGATATTATAACAAAAATGTATTTTTATCAAAATGTTATCAAGTATTTTTCGATAATGGCGCAGTCCCGGTATTGCTTTCTATATTTTGGGCGCTTAGTCAGAGTATTTTGTAGATGTAGTAAAGCTATACAAAAAGCCATTGCATTGTATTCTCTCTACAGCAGGATATCCTGCGATTGATTATTTATTGACAAAACACAGTCAAAACAAAACCGGTGCCCCAAAATATAGACAACTATACATAGAATAAATATTCCACAAGGAGACTTACCGAAATATGCAAAAAGAAACAAGATTAGTAGCAAATTAACGCAGTCATTGACACTAGGAGAACACTAAACCGTTGTTTTCATGCACTGATAGCATTAGGAGTCACAAAACAAGAGACGAGCAATATGTTGCGCGTGCGACGATCGCGGTCCGCACTGGCGAAGTACACCGACACTAGCGGATGTGTGATAATGATTCAGAGAGCCGGCGAATGTTCTCTAGAGGCTACCAGCCGCGACACTACCTATCTCATCGCTACTTCACTTGCCTCGCCCGACTACGAACAGCTGAGTGACTCATTGCACGATGACGTCGCCCACAGAAATGAATGGTATTACACGTACGAATAACGCATTACCAATTACAAAACATATCAGACAACACTGGCCCGATCACCCGGAACATTGAAACGAATATTTTATAATGTAGTGTTGTTGTCCTTACAGAACTGGTAATGTGCCAGTAACTGTTTGTGTTAGAGTTGCAGATAATGGTTGTGGAAACGATTTCGTGAATATTTAACGGTGAATATTTAACGGTGAGATAGCAGGCGGTAGACCGCCTGCTATCTCAAGAGTTTAGACCCGGGAAATAGGAAATTTAAGGAAACGACCTGCCATTTTCTGAAATTTCTCATATTCCGAAATATTAAACGTTGGTTTGGAGAATAAATTGACCAGATATTGAATACATTACTACCTAAGGCGTTATTGAAATCCGTTTTAGTTTTTAAGCGATAAAACAATACCTAAATCATTATAGTATGCAGTCATCGTAAAGTTACTGTGCATGATTCAGTATCTAATTTTAGTAAATTATCAAGACATATTTAGCATCGAAACAGGCAACCACGTTATCTATTAAAGTACTTAATTTTTCACAACATAATAGTCATATTTACCCGATATTTTTTACCGAAAGGTCGATTGTCGAAGCATTTTCTTAATAAGTTGACATAAAGGGACCGTACCTAGCTATTAAAGGTCATCAAGAATCTTAATGGCCCAGAAACCTTTATGAGAATTACTTTTGAAGTAAATACCACGAATTTTAACACAATACATTCAAGTATTCATGTAACAATAAAATGGATATTGACATCGGTAACAAAATGAAGGGAAAATGTACCTACCAATATTTGCTTGTGATAATTAATGACTATTGCCTTGCCACGTCCGCTGTATCAACTAGGTAATTAACTAAATTGAATTTGTTTTTCATTGTTTATTCTACTCTTATTGTTTAAAATGTCTACTATGAACGCTTCAAACTTTTTGGAAAGCAGCCAACCTATGAATGGACTTGTACGCAATATAACTTACAATCTTGTTCTTATCTTTCGATTTGAATTGTACGTCGCCATATGATATTAGGTAAAATTGACTTTAAAGGAATGATATTGTATTCGAATGTGGTACAAAATCAGGTCCCATCCTATATTTTTTCACCAACTAGCTGAAAATCCATTCATACCTGTATCTGCGACAACAGGACCAAGTGGATCAAAGCGAACCCGATGTTCTACGGCCGCTCGAGCAGCGCAAACCAAATCCGAGAAGAATCTATGTCTTCTCAAAGCCAACTCATCTCGCCCCACAGGTGTAGCTGGAGGTTCCTTGGGACCTTCAGCTTCTTTCTCCTTAGACACTTCCTCAAAAACTTCATCATCTTCCGAATCGGATGGTTGTTTATTCCCACGTTGCTCTACGCTGGTGCTACTGCTTGTCGTGGACTTTAAAATGCCGGTAGATTTACGTCGCGTCGCAGATCGCGCATCGAAGTTCGTCCTGGCTATCTCTTGCTCCAGCCGAGCGAGCTCCGCCAAAGTAACAGAGTCGCGACGACAATCCACGGAAAAGCGTTTAAAGTCCAAACGACTGCGTTTGTAGTCGACGGAATACCTTTTACGAATTAACTCTCGTTTGGTAAACACTTGGTCATCATCCTCATCCTTATCGCTTTGAACTGTTTCTGCAAGTTGTTCTTTTTCGTTTAAACAATCAAGGGTTTCGAGCGTTTGATCTTCAAGTTCGTTTTGTACCGTTCCGGTATCAGTGACTTGCTCAGAAGCCCGCTCTTTGTTTTGCAATGGATCATGATTATCTAACTCGGATTTCTGGCACTCCGCTAACTTTTCTTTTGTCTGTTCAGGCTCGACCTCAGACATATTATCCATATTTTCTGTTTTAGATTTACTTTTAGGTATCTTTTTATTTGGTCGTGAGCAACAACTTTTAAACATAATTGTATTTTACGCAATTTTTTGTCATGCTAATAAACTATTATGTCACGTAACCAATTTGATACTTTATATGAGAAATAACTTTTCAACAAGAATATCAAGTGCGCTCGAAATGGTTGAGTTAGTTGTATCGGTTCATAAATAATGTATGTTATGAGCGGAGGGTGCGCGTAGGGCGAGGGTACATGGCGGCACGCCGGGCGCGCGGCGGCGAGCGACTGCCGGGCGGCTTGCTCCACTGACGCAGGGCGGATGCGCCGCCCGCCCGGCGCATCTACCATCCGCTCCCGCCCTGCTCTCCTCTCGCAAGATTTCGGCTCCCAATATTCAAATGGATTTACCGCAGCGCTCACGTTTAATGTTTATGGCACGATTTCAAAGTACATGACAGGAATGGTAATGATAGATCAGGCAGGTAACGTTTCCTGAAGTTTGGTATCTCATATTCGCATTTAGATGGACCACTTGCGTGATGAGCGAGAGTATTATAATACTATGATATGGACGAAATTTTTCTGATTGACGAATTAAGTAACATTTCGTATCTTTCTATCCCAAATTTGATGCTTAAGCGAGTAAAACCGTGGAGCAGCACTAGATGCCATTCTCTAGTACCTTTCTGCTGATATTGGTACTTTCCAAAGATAGGGAATGTTTAATAATATTAAGCTTTATATTGATAAAATAAAGTTCAAAGTATGCTACAAGATACTTTAGGAACCCTTCTGAATTAATTGAATCGGGATACTTTCAAATAAGTTTGGTTCATGAAGTAAGTTAAGAAATTATGTGGTACTTGTAACATACTATAAACCCTGCGGTTTTAACCGCGTTCCCCGCCTCGCCCGTACCTTCCTCTCGAATGTCAAATCAAACTCTACTGCTTAATATATTAGCAATTATCAAGTTAATGTGATCATTTTTTATTTAAAACCAATTCAGTTGAATGTTCCTCAATCACACATCTTAGGTGGACTTTTATTTAATTACTACTTGATATCTTGGTTCAAGAACAAGAACGTCTTTGAAATTTTTATTGGGTTGGTACCATCTATAAAGAACGGCAAAAAAATCATGCTTGTTGCATGGGAACTCTACCTATTATTATTTATTTTATTCTGTTTTTAGTGTTTTTTATTATAGCAGCTCCAAAAATGCATAAATGCAAAAGTGAAAATGTCAAGTGCCTAACTTTCATTAATGACATACAGTCTGGTGACAGACAGACAGGCGGTCTTAGTAATAAGTCCCATTTTTGTCCTTTGGGTAAGGAATTTTAAAAAATAAATAACACAAAGTTAACAAAAAAATAATTGCTCAATTATTAAAATTTTCAGATTATTGAAAAGAATATTAAACCAATTTGTCAATACTTATTTGTAATTCATTGAATGAGGTACGCTACCTACTAAAGTAATAACAGGCTACAATAGCTAAAAATCATACTTAAATGTCCATTTATTCAGAAATAAACTATATAAATATTACAGAGTTTAATTTTTATAAACATCTACTTGCGTAGCAAATTTTGAACCAGTGTGGAGCATTTTGTGAAAGATTAGAGGTGGAAGACTTTTTGGGTGCTTGGCAATAATTGTCATACCAAGCTGTATTTGGTTTCAAAAACTTCCGGTACCAGTTGAGATATTGTTTATTGCAGATAGATGATGTTAGTAATATAAATAAATGTGTTTGAAAGGTACTTGATATCTTATCTTAACAAATTATTAAGTACCTAAGTCGATTATCCATGACTATGTCCTTTATTCAGTTTAGATTTTAAACATTAGATCATAAGTAAACATAGTTTAATAACATTAGTGAAAACAAGCAAATCTATTCTCGACATTGAATACTTATTTAGCATTTTTTATTGATCATAGAGAGAACAAAGAGAGTTACTTGATCTGTTGAGGTAAGTACATATTGAATAAGATGTAAATGAAAGCTTAACTCCCAGTTTTGATGACAATAAACAGTACTTCAATATGATTTCCAGTGATTACAGTGAAGCTATCTAAGGATAAAAATGGGGATTATACGGTTGAATAAATAATAAATTATTTAGGAAATTTCACTTATCTTATAATTACTTGTTTTATTGAAAGTAACCGTTTTATTGGGTGCAATAACTAATTAAATAAATAAAAATGCGTAGCAAGGAGCAAAATAGCAATAAAACAGAATATGTTTTATTTCATTGTGTTGCACTAAAGGAAACAGGTGATGTCATTTCAACCAAGAAAGGAAGTCAGCATTATTATTATTTGCAATATTAGTCACTTCAGGATTCCACAAAAACTATGATAGACTATGGTGGTATACGTAGAATAAGGTAGAACTTAATAAAAATACGTTATTATTACCTCTTTAACCGGTGTCCGGTAAAATCAATAAACTAAAATAACACAACAGATTTCCGTGAATTATTACAATAAAGTGATAAGATAGCTTGGTAAATCATATCGAGATCGATTCGTCAAAATCCATACGTAAAGAGAACACATAATTAGATAAACGTAAACGAAGCAATTAAGAAAATACGGTATAGCGTCTCGGTCTTGTAACTGAAAATGTAATTTACCAAGTGCCAAACAAATGTACTACAAGAGGTCTTATAGATATCACTTACCTTTTATCTATAAAATAATTCACTTTGTTTCGATATTAATTCACCTTCTTGATGAGTATTTACTAATTATGAAAGTAAAAATAATTAAAATCAGTCTTTGAGGTTACTTGTCAAACAACAAACACAGACAAACAATGGCAGAATGGCAGTCAATGGCTATACGGCTACGTCACTCATGTCATTTAAATTTGTCTTTGACTTTTGTTCCCCATAGACGTCCCATAGTTTCTCTATTATCAATGGTTTATTAGCCACCATGGAGATAGTTTGGATAAATACACTTCACTATGATTAACATTAAATAAAAAATATCATATTTATTCAAAGGGTTTCTTTGAATCCGCAAATAAATGTAAACCCCAGATGAGATCCTAGAGCCGTAGGAAGCCAGATCATTTACGAAGCAGCTATGTGAGATCTTGCTGACTACCCGTAATTATGCTACTTATCCCTATAACTAAATACCTTCACTGTATCAAAGAGAACTTATGCCCGGGATACACGAGGCTAGTTTTTCAAGCCAGGATAGCAAGCTAGTTCTCTTCTAAACTGTCTTGGCTAGCTGACCTGGCTTGGAATATGCTAGTTCTGTTTACATGAGGCTATATTATTATAAGCTAGTATTAACACGTGTCGCGGAGAAAAACAAACAAAACGCGTGGTTACTGCTTACGAGTCAACTTTAAACTAGCTAGCTTCGCCGGCCATATGAAGCTAGTACACAAGCCAGGATAGTAAAATCAGTGGTGGGGGGCGCTACTAGCTTAAAAAATAGAACTCCATCCTATTAAAAACTGTCCTGGCTTGTCAACTACCTTACTAGTTTACTAGCTTAGAAATGAAGCTAGTTTTGTCTACACGAAGCCAGAAGTACTAGCTTGCTAGCTTACTGACACTAGCTTGCTATCCTGGCTTGAAAAACTAGCCTCGTGTATCCCGGGCATTAGGAGGAAAGATTTGAAATGAGTAAGTAATAAAATAAATATAATAAACAACGCATATTATTCTTTATTAATTATTATGATGTACATAAAAGGCACGAAAACATTGCAGGAATAGGCCTGTGAGGACTATTAAAAAAATACAATATCTCCAAGTTACTTGAAATCGTAGTTGAAATAATAATCTTATTTATATTTGTTAAATTTACATACATAATATACTTAGCTGATTCTTACATCCGACTATTTTGTGCCCTAACAAATTAATTGTACATACTTATTTATGTCTACGAACACTACTTTAGTAGTAAGCTATTAAATACAACTTTTCAATGACTATCTTTCTAACAATAAGGATTGATTCACATTGGCACATAGAAGCAATGCTCTAGTTTATGTCTTAAGATACTTTAGCGCAAAATCCACTGTGCAGATAGGGCGAACAGCAAATTACCATTAGACGAAAAATATGGCAAACTCGAAAGTTTTATGACCAATCGGCTGAGTCAATGTGAACAAACCCTAATATAAATCTATTATCACAACCAACACATTCACCCATAAAAATAAAGTATAAAATATTGTCATAGATTATAAAACATATAAAAATAAACAAATACACGATATAGACATTTGATTCTAAGTAACTTGTAAGTACATGATTTGTGTTATCGTGTTTAACATATTGATACATCATTTGACAGAATCCGTTTCAAGTGCGTCTAAAATGTTGCATAATTAATAAATATACAAGACATAAGCATAAATAACAAGTAACAAATGACAAACATTCACAAATATATTCTCAACCAGTAACTTATTATTATAAGTAAAATAATGGCCTGAAAAGTCCGCTGCAGGGCAAAAGCCTCTCGCTTACTGGAATATTGAGAAGGAATAGGAGTTATCACCACGCTTGCCTACTGCGTGTGATCGCAAACCCGAGCCATGTTTGAAAATAAACCAACAAACGAACTTCCCTCGACCCGGAAATCGAATACGGGACTTCGACGTCACCTCACTATTGTAGTATTAATATAATGTTATAAAACAAATAGTTTTCAACGTATATTCATATACACAATAACTTCCTGCACATATAAATATAACACATAGAAAAGATAACCCTTTCCCTGCAGTTAGGAAAAACAATATTACTGTATCATTGAAGAATGTAATTACATATAAGTAAAACAAACTAAATGCAATCTAATCACGCAAGGTAACATTATATACAGTATGCAATAATTACTTTTGGACAAGACAAACATTTACGTACATAATTAAGGTTCTAACCACATTTATCGACGCGGAATCGGCTTAAGGTGTGTATCACCACACACTACTCGGCTTGTCATCGATCAGCAGCCGGCTTGTTCGGTAGCAGACGGAAACGTTCCGCTAGATTCAGCGCCGTACGGATGCGATCAGCTAATCGACAAACGGCTGGTTTCGCCGCCGGCCGGCGTCGCGCCGCGTCGTCCGAGCCGAGCCGATGCGAATGGTACACCCTTATTTCGTAGATATAAAGGATCTTTTGACCGGCGTAAGCCGATTCCGCGTCGATAAATGTGGTTAGAGCTACACTGTTGAATATACTTTTACAAAAAATATGTATATCACAAATAAAAGGTATAATACATGTTTATATTATTTATTCTTAATATATATTTATATTCTTAATCAAACAGAAAACAATACTAAATTACATTCCATATTTATTTGATTTGCATAACATTCTACTTTGGTCTTTGCGTAGGAATGCCATCTTAACATAACTTTGTGAACTCTTAAGAAGCTTCCACAAATGCATTATAAAATGATTAGGAACATAAAACAACTACACATTCTTCTTCATCGAGTGGATGGTCAATCTGATCAATCCTGGTGTCAGAGTAATTGAGCCGCCAAAGGCCTCTGACATGGCTCATGTAACGACTACGCACACAACACATTATAAAAGCACTAAGTTAAAATGTAAGAACTAAATGGAAATATGATATAGAATGTTTGTATTTCATACTTTATAACGCATTTGTGGGAGCATAGGTTACAGCTGCAATATTATGATCAATCGAGACCTTGATCTAGATCTAGACCTTAGCTTCATTCAACTTAAGACATCTTTCAGCTTTTAACATTTCACAGAATGTTTATTTAATATTAAGCTCATTTTAAAGTAAGCTCAGTATTTAGTTGCATGGAAAAATAAGACTTTTTTATATCGTTTTTATTCAAAATTAAGAATTATATTTCACACTGGATTTAAGTATACCATATTCTATGCATTGATTGCACATTTAGGGAAAGTTAATAATGTACTACAAACGGTAAAAAAACAACCCTACACCTAGAAATATATCAAATATTTTTCCTTATTTTTAATATTTATTTCTGGACCTTCCTATTATAAATAAGTGTATAAAGTTGCCGCAGTGTCAGCTGTTAACACATTGTAACGTATATGAGTGATCAAAAATATGTGTATTTACCAGATTAAAATTCCAAAGTAATTTGTGAAAAATTTGTACAAGTAAAATTTTGTTTTTCTGTGTGCAACATAAGCTAAGAAATGTATTAGCAATTAGTGTTTACTTTAATAAGTATTCGTGTATTTAATTTAGCAATATAACAAAGCAGTAGCGATTGCTTTATTTTTTTTAAAGCGCTTATCTCTGGATCTCCCAGGCTGATTTGAACAATATTTTAGTATACGCTAGTAGAAATAGCCACATTAATGAGACAAATATCCCAAAATTTCCATAGAAACCGTAGGACGGGTAAAGCCGTAGGGTCCCGCTAGTTGTACATAACTATATAAAGTACCAATTGGTACCTACTACGCACTGGATTGTACTCGGTTAATTCTAAGAATCTAAGCTAGTTACGAAAATATAGGAACCAATGTTCCCTGATACATAATTTATGTATAGTGTAATTTATCACACTAGTTGTGTTACTTAATTTATCGAACTAGTCCGATGCAACTAGTTCAACGAACTAGTACGGTTTTACTTAGATTATAGAACTAGTTCGGGAGTACAAGTATTAGTTCGATTTAACTAAATGAACTATTTATTGAATTAGTCCGGTATTATTCAGCTTAGCGAACTATTTCGGTATTATTAAGCTTAGTGTACTAGTCCAGTGCTACTTAGCTTATAGAACTCGTTCAATATTACAAGTTTATCGTACCAGTTCGATTGGACTATGTATCGAATTAGTGTTACTTATCTTATAGAACTAGTTCGATGTTACTTAGTGTACTAGTTGGTACTAGTTCATAGTGATTGGTCGTCGGCCGTGTCTCAAGATAGTTCGCCGATGGGCGCGTTCTGTAGCCATAAGTCGTGTATGAAGTTGTAGAGGTCGTCGCTCACTGCCACCTGGAAACACTTTTATTATTTCAATGTCTTGTAATATACTTCAAACACTTTAAAATCACTTAAATAGAGTATTAATTTAATGAACAAGTGCTCGTCTTTAAGCGACTTTAAGCCAACTACATACTAAGTACTTCTTCTTCATCGAGTGGATGGTCAACCTGACCTGGTGTCGGAGATAAGACATTTTCATAGGTGTGGTTGACGCCACAGTTTTGTCTGTGATAATAGAGAAGGAAGTAATGCAAGTAGGAGCGTGTGGTCACCTTGTAGGGCGTGGGGTTGAGGCTGCGCTTGATGTCCTGGCGCAGCGTGCGCAGCGACGCCTGCACGCGCTCGCGCACGCGCACCAGCGCCGGCGGCGACACGCGCACGCACCCGCCCGACCAGTACTCCTGCACGCACACATTACATCCCATTTTATTTTAGTCTTTATGCATACAATAATTAGTTAGTCAGTTAAAAGATTTTTAGATCCAAGTGGTTTAGTAGCCTCAAAACTCGGCACAGCTTCCAACCTTATTCTGTTTACAGGTGGTTAAGGAGAATTACAACCTGACTTGCCACATCGATAATAAAATAGAATGGATAAATTGAGACCGCAGCTGCAGATTGCAGGCGACACTACAGGTTTCTATAAATATCTATGTTTATGCTGCAGGTTGCTATTTTTAACCGACTTCAAAAACCGAAGGAGGAGGTTATCAATTCGGTGGGTATATTTTTTTTTTTTTTGTTTTTTTTTTTTTTGTTTTATGTATGTACACCGATTACTCTGGGGTTTCTCATCCGATTTTCATGATTCTTTTTTTGTTCGATGCTGTAGACATTCCCATTGGTCCCGTTTAAAGTTTTATCCCAAATTTCCTTCAGGAACCTAACTAAAATTTCAATAATGTAACGGAGGGTATAGCAAAAATCACTTATCGGCGTGCTTATGTCGCGTGCGCTGCGAAAACTATAGATGATACATAAAAACAATGTTCTACACGTTTAAAGTACTCATTATTTTGCACAATTAAACCCGCGACGGTATATGCCTATCTATTATAGTTTACGTACAATTACCACTTCTAGTTAAATTTCTTCAATTTAAAAACTACTGCAATAGTTAGCTTGTGATATTCGCGTGATGATATCAATATATATCAAAATAAATACATCTACAATCAAGTTCAGGAAAGTGACTTTAATACCTTTTTAAATTATTAAAATTGGACCGTCCGTTTAAATTTAACGACAAATTAAAAAGTACGAAATATGCAGCGGGCGAATTAAACAAACCGCTGCACGCGCTGTTCCAATCAATAGGAAAAAATAATTAATTCACTGTTGAAACATTACCAAGAGTTATTGAAATAAGAAGCTAATTAACTAACAAACAAAGAGAGTAGACACTAAAAAGTAAAAAATAAAATTTAAAAAAACTACGTTTAAAAAAACCGACTTCAAAACTAAAAAGCAAAAAATAACTCTATTATCATAATATGAGTACTACTAAGGTAGTAATAATTATTAATTATATACTAGTATTGTTATTTTTGGAGTCGGTGACAGCCAAGTGAGATTGTGTGTGTGGATGAGAGAGAGAGAGAGAGAGAGAGGCGGAGAGAGAGAAGCTTATGAAAATAAATTCCTCTCTCCGCTGGATGTTCGCAATAAGGTTCGGGTAAGGTATACTCGTAACTATAACGCGAGCATAGCTTAACAATTTTTGATTGTTGAATAATTAGTTCTTTCTTGGCTGTCACCGACTCCAAAAATAACAATACTAGTATATAATTAATAATTATTACTACCTTAGTAGTACTCATATTATGATTATAGAGTTATTTTTTGCTTTTTAGTTTTGAAGTCGGTTTTTTTAAACGTAGTTTTTTTAAATTTTATATAGACTGTAGTCTATTTAATAAGGTTAACGCTCTAAAATCTAAATTAGACCCCAGGTTAATTGAGGTTAATATAATTTGTAGGCAAGATAGGTGATAACAACTTTGTAATTAAAAAACAATAATACCGGGTCGGTAATCAGTATTTTTTTATAATAAGAACGTGGAAACTGCGCAAATGACCTCATAAACTGATTGTCAAGTTATCGACCGAAGCGTCGATGTTGCTATACCTAAAATCGCATGTTAACATTAATTCAATTAGATAATCCAGATAGCCAATACGCAGGCGGTTTGTCTCGCTTTTGACTTATGTTTGGTAGTGTGAGGTAAGTCCATATTATAAATGCGAAAGTTTGTGAGGATGGATGTATGTATATTTGTTACTCTTTCACGAAAAAACTACTGGGCGGATTTGGATGAAGCTTTACAGTAATATAGGTTATACATCAGAATAACACATGGGATGAAATTTTATCCCGAAATTCCCGCTGGAACGGGTACAACGCGGGTAACACCGCGGGGCGCGGCTAGTAACACATATTTGCTTGTATGCTTGGATGCGTTAAGACAGAGTTATGAAATTAAACGTAGCATTATTTACAGTTGAAAGCTAAAATTTGGATCCGTATAAAGGTTGGTAGACTGTAATTGACAACTGCATAAATAAGCATCAAGAATTGAAATGAACACAGTACATTATCGTGCAGGAAATCTCCACAAACACACATCATTATATAACAAACATGACAGACATAAACAGATATAAATTATAAATGATAACTGTTAATTTACAACACTGTTATGTATACCTCGTCATCGTAGTATTCGTAGTACAGTTATTATTGCGCACATGTAATAATATATGTAACAATGCTGATACTGTAAGTACATTTGAGTATTGCTAATGTCAAACATACACTATTAAACGATAGATGACACAAGTCATCCGACTTTATGCTATTTTGGAATTGGGACACTGTGTTCGGATTGTATATGAGTAATTGCTATAGTCTATACTAATATAATAAACCTGAAAAGTTTGTTTGTTTGAACGCGCTAATCTTACTACCAATCCGATTTGAATAATTATTGTTGTTACGGATACGAATTTAATGGGAAGGTTATAGACTCTTTGTCATCCCGAAATTCCCTCGGGAATGGACATAACGCGGGTAAAACCGCGAGACGCTGCAAGTATAGTATGGCATCCTTTCAGTTTAGTAGCGAATGATCAATAAACGTGTATTGTTTTAAGTTACCAGCAGCTCTGTCGTTACTTGGATGAGTGGGCCGACAGTGACATTTCTATCTAAGCGCTACCCAGCTTCTAGGGCACCTTTAATTGTCGATCCCAGTTGTTTCAATCGTCAGACCATGTCGGCGGTCTTGAGGCGGCCTAAAAACTCTTAACAACGGGGTTGGCCTTCCACGAACTTGCTTTGTTACTTACTTGATAGTTAAAACTAGTATATTACCTTATACAAATGCTCCACTTTGCTCGGTATGACGTACGCCCGTTTGGACTCTTGGAACGGATGCCGGCAGAGCACTTTCTGTCCGACGACCGGCGGCGGCTCGGTGGAGCGCTGCAGCAGGTCGATGAGCGCGTGCCCGTCCGCGCCGAACAATCTGTACGCCTGGAACGAGTTAGATAGTACATTAATTAGTATACGGAAGTTAGAGTATACTGTACTGTAAGTTAACTATACAGGGCGTAAGGGTTATTTTCAACGGGATATCCAGTTTTTCAGTAGTTTCGTGTTCTAGTAAAACAGTAAGACATATACAGTAACTGTTTACTATCTATACTAAACTATGCTGCTTCATTTTAATGCTTAAATACCGAATGGTATCTTAAGTCTAAGCGACACTATACAACCACCCTGGTCACAGACATTTCCTGTAAAGGGGCCGAGATGTCAGATTAAAATGTAAAATAAAAGCGAGTATATCCGTAAATGTAGTTCCAATTCAAAATGCTTAAATACGTTTAAATAACTTAGAATGAATAAGGAAAACATATTAGCCTAATATAAACATGGCCATGTGTGACCAAAACAAGTTACTTTGTCCAATATTCATGAATTCGATTGTTTTAAACCGTGTACAGTAGCTTAATGTACAAATAAATGTTTCTTAGTAGTTTACACCCAACTACTATATTATCACTACATAGTATAAAACAAAGTCGCTTCCCGCTGTCTGTCTGTCTGTCCCTATGTATACTTAGTTCTTTAAAACTACGCAACGGATTTTGATGCAGGTTTTTTTTAATAGATAGTGATTCAAGAGGAAGCTTTATAAGTATAAAAATCCTGAAATTAAAACGGTAAAACGGTAAAACCGCGGGGCGCTGCTAGTTACATTTATAATACAAGTAAATATTTCCTAGATTCCTTCCACATAGCTACGACCTTGCGGAATCAGTTACAGAAATCACAAATATGTAAACCGAATACATTGTTGTAACACGATACCTTGCGGCAGATTCACATAACAATTTACATGCATATTATTATTATTTACTATCACTCGCTTTACGTAACCGTTCGCCGGCTTTACTCACCACATTTATTGATAGATTTATGAAGATATTGTTAACCTTGTACCATCGACAGAATAACGTAAAAACATTTATTTATTAGATCTTATCGAGTTTGCTCGTGCCCTTATTATTTGATATAGACTGCATTTTACAAATTCTTTGTTTATGGAGATGAAGAGAAGTTTATAAGCAACATGCTACCTAAAGATGGAGAGTGAGACAGATATATATTTGGGAGATTGGAATCGCGTTTCTTACATACATCACAACAACAAACTCCATTATGTATATGCCGTATTCAGGTTCGTTCTTAGCAATAGTTAAGATTGTGATACCACCCAAACAGATTTCCTTTCATACACAGAAATATTTATATGTTAATACTTTATATTTGTCGTTGCGATATAGAAACCTAATAGCTATTTGTTCTGATATGATACCACGCATCGGTTCAAGGTTGCTTGTGTTTTATTAGTCGTTACTTTCCGTCATATTCTATAGTTTCTTGCCACGAACTGCGAACATATGCTATGTAAAAAGATTTTATTAATGTACAGTATTTTAATGTATTATTACTAGTCTAGTGATGTAAGATTATAGTCTTTGTTATCTAGTATCTGATAGCTTCGTGTGGATATGATTTCGCATGTTTTATGATTGATTTTATTAGCGAGGTTGATATGAAAGATACCTTAATTGTTAGTCATCTATGACTGAAGTACGGACTGGGTAAAACGATTTTCTCTGTAGGTAATGTAATAAATAAAAGAGGGGTACTATTTGTTTAACGTGTGTGGGTCATAATTATATCTACTCGTGTTAATCAAGCTTGGTGATGCGTAATATTTCTCAACTGATATCTTTAGTGAGATGAGAGATCTTTGCCCTGCAGTCGAACATTTCAGACTAATACTTTACATTTTATTTTGATCTCTCCATCAATCAAATTTCTTGAAAGTAACATGTACAACAGCGGGCTATTTTTCATGACAGTACAGTACTAAATACACACCAGTGTGGAAAACATATACCCTTCTTTTTTGGCTTCATAATAATCGAGTAAAATCAAGTCTTCAACCATAGTAAAGTGTACATACCTCTTTGTGTCCAGGGATAGTGACTTTGCCGACATCTTGACTCAGTTTGATCCGCGGCTGACCGTTAATCTCCACTAGTTTGTAGACGCACCCGAGGGCGGGTTGTCGTTGGCATGTTACTGAAAATATAAACAGAATATGCAATTTTATTGTTCGAATTTATGGGCACATCTCTTATTTAATGTTTGTAATTTATGAAAATGCTTCCCATACCCATCGATTTAAAAAGCCACCCTGTATACAGAGTTTTTTAATCTACTTATTATGGAATAGAGGCCTGGTTTACTTTTTACGAACATTACACTAAAAGCAACAAAAATATTAAGATGGGCATGAGTTTGCCCATTTTACTCTTCAATCGATAACCACTCCATATCACATACCTAATACAATACTAAATATTTAATTACATACATCGTAAGCTATTAAAACGAAATGTCAATTTAAACGCGTAAAATTGAATAGCTCGTGTAATCTGATAAGGCATTCTAAGTTAAATACAATGAAAAAACATTTTGTTTGCATTTGGATAATATTACTCAAGAAAATTTTATCAAGTTTAGTATCTGACATATCCAAGGATGATGTCACTTGGTTACTGATTAGTCCAATTTAAAATGACGTCAGGGCGTTATTAGGACACATGATTTAGGTCAAATGGTCTTCAATTATCGCAACATAACTATTAAATAACATCGTTTAATACAAGTAGTTAGAGAAAATATTATTTCAATTCTATTTCTTATCAATTTTGTATCTGAAAATTATAAAACGATTGTTTACCTAAATGCGTGCCAATGCCGAAACAGTCTATCTTGTGACCTTGTTCGTTTAAACTTAGGATCGTTTCTTCGTTGATATCGTTCGATGCGACTATCGTTAGTTTGGCGAACCAAGGCAGGTCGAAGGCCTCGGCGACCCTCTCGAACGTCTCCCGCGCCAGCACCGAGAGGTATGCCAAGTCCCCGCTGTCAATACGGATGCCGACCGCTTTATACCCACAATCGTTCAACGCCAAAGCCACAGCGCAAAAGTTCAACAACCCGCTCCTGAGAAACAAAGAAACAAACACTTCACGACTCACTTTCAAAGCCAAAACCATATTCAATTCATCAATAATAAATAAAGCATCCAAAAAGCTGCCGTTACTGAAGTGAACCATATTATATACTAACGTTAATGAGTGTAAGTAAATGCAAAACAATAATAAATTGTCATGAAACTAGGATCTTATTACAAGGTGCAAGGTGCATGATACAACTACCGGTTACCCAACTCTTAGGTTACGTCTGACTAATACTTATATTAGTGTTATGGACAATCACGTATAGTTGATGGAAATGATCGACTACGTACATGCAGGTATACGAGTATTACCGATATAGTACAAGTGAATGTGCACTCCCTATACAATGCAACAGTGCCCAATGCGTAGTGTCCCTATCTCGTCAAGGTCCAGGTCAGGACGTCACACTGAAGCAAATAATCAAATATAAAGAGTCGTCGGACGGATTGTATTTACATCTGTATGAGGCGAAGCGCCGTCTATGCGCGCTTCGCGGAACAAGCGAAATAATAAAACTGAAAGGAACTATTGGCAAGGTATGTAGGTTCCCCGGAGTGCGGGTCCCGTGTGAGTATAGTGCGTGTTACATGTACCCGCGGTCATGCCGCCTAGCGATGACTGGATGAACCGCCGCGATGTCAACTAAGAGAGAACAAGGAACTCCACATAACAAATGAAAAATGCAAAACATAAGAATTGGACACCGAACGCCAAATAATGTATCGTCCGTGTTTACCTCAGTGTGCGTCCGACCGCGCACGAGTCGGGGGAGAGTGAGGGCCGCAAGGGAGTATACCTCTTGACGTCGTAGGTGTCGACGAGCGCCAGGAAGCCGGCGGGGAAGGCGAGCGCGTACGCCAGCAGCGCCGCCAGCTCGCCGTCCGACGCCTCGTCCGGCGACACGCCCACCAGCGAGGCCACGCGGCGCCGCCAGCCCGCCGCGCGCGCGCGCAGCTCGCGCAGCGGGCCCGCGCCGCCCGACCCGCCCGGCGCGTCCAGCGAGCCCGCGCTGAACGACGTCACGAACGAGTGCGCGTGCGTGCCGCGCACCGGGATCTTGAACATCTTGCCCGCCAGCACGTTGCTCGTGCCGTCGAACCCGCCTGCAACACGCCACCCCCTTACAGACCACGGTCCGACCTCGCCCCGAAGGCCACATTCCTCGAACCGAAGTTTTGCCGAAGTTCGAAGTTACTTTTGATTAGTTTGCGAAATTCGAGGCCCGCGATCGGTCCGATCGTCTCCGGTATCGAAACTTGGCAACCGGTAATTTAAGTTTTCGTTCGAATCTATGAGTAACGGGGAGGCATTCAAGGGCAAGGTTCGCGAAATCGCGAAACTTCGCCTGATTAAACCTATTAAGTCGAAGTATATTCGCCGTTGGGGCTTCTTGTGAGTCGATGGCGCGGTGGGGTGTTTTATATGGCACGAGTGAGGCCGTGCCAGGCACCGCCGCTGCGGCACACGCTAATACAATCAATAATGTCGGGACAAGTTAATTTGCACCGCGGTCAAAACAACCGCCTTACGTACTAAAAGCCAAGTTGTCTAACCGATGTAAGCGTATTTGGAGGCGGACAGCCCCCCGTCGGGCCCTTGCGCTCGCCGCAGCCCGAACTCCAGTAATGACACATTTTTCCCAGCTACCATGCGGTACCTAGCTGCGTTTGTTGCCATTAAACTGAAATACAACAAAACAAAAATGTAGTTTTATACATAAGAATTCTTACATAGATAAGGGACATTTTGAACAATAGCCTCATTAAATATATTTTAACCTCATGTGCCCAATATATGTAGATAGAAACAAATTGGTTACGCAAACTTATTGGGCTCGTCGAGACTGCAATTAACTGACCTAGTCAAGCCTGACAAACTGATGATAACAAACAACAATGTTCTGAATTGTGCTAAGTCGTAATTAGATAGATAACCATTAACCACGTAGGTACTCTCAGTTGTGTGAATTAGTATTCATTAGTTGACTATAATCAGTAGATTATACATATACTGAAACAGGGGCTATGTGGACAAATCATGGACAAAAATACAGCTAATTAATGTAATATGTTTTATTTTGTTTTCTGTGAACGAGCTTACCTCAGAAACTATCACTCCGATTCGAATAATTATATTTTAATTGAATAGCTATATCCAAGAGGAAGGTTTTAAGAACATTTTTTATACCGAAATCCCGAAAGCAACGGCTACAACACGGGTAGAACTGCAGGGCGCGACTCCAAACATATTAAGTTGAAGAAAAACAAATGATATACTTTTGCTCTAACTGTCATTGAATCGTAAAAGAATCGATTGAAAGTATTCGCTCGTTCTATTAATATTAAGTACCTGAAAAGGACACATATTTTTACATAACTTCAATAAAGCTCGATTCGATATTCTCATGTTATCAATGTAGACTTAATTTACTGTGAAATCGATTCTGTCACAGTGTCTACGTTATTTGTCAACAATAACACTTTACGTGTCTTTTGTAAAAGAACATAAAACATTTGAGGAACCATCAATTTATTTGCGGTAAAGTTGCAGTGTATTCACTTGTTTTTCAGTCCCGAAATACATGATAGGGGAATGTTCGTAATGCCTTCGTAGTCCGTAAGATAATCGTTATAATAAACGTGATACCCTTATAGCGAATCAGCTCTTTATATTAGTATTGAAGTACTCTTTACATCAGTGAAGCGTTAATTCTGTTAACGATTAAGCTGAAGGCATTATTTCTTATTTATTTTATTCGAAAGGGCTCTCTTTGGAAATACCAGTCGGATTTCAAAAAGTCTTTCTAAATAATATAGCCACAATCAAAAGGGAAGTTATAGATTACTTTGTCGTAATGCCTAGGATACAGCCCAGATAAAACCGCTGGCGTACTTAATATGTTTTTTAAACATTAGTATGAAATTGTGATTTAATTGCATAGTAATCCTGACATGCATTATATCAATCCCTAATATTATTAAGTTCCTTAATATGATAAAAGTAGTTGCGATGCAAACTCTTAATATACTATAGATAGTGCTAGATATTATTGGCAACATTGTAGTTAAAGGCTATGTCCTACTTAACAGAACCAAGCAAACAAGTTATACTAATTATATCTCTTAGATATATACCTGAATACTTGTATCGAATGCCATCGATTTAAGTCTAAAAACTAGATTTAAGTCTAAAAAAATTGCTTAAGGATTTCTGTGTAACATTTTCTTGGGAAAAGAGATTGTTTTATACTGATTTGGGTAGGGTGCTATAATTTGGATCTATGTAATATTGCTTGCCATAGCCTAGGGGGTACAATAATGGACTATTGTCTTAATTAACACAAAAAAGTGTTAGGCTACGAACGTATAACATACGTATAACAAAAACGAGTATTGACCCTTTGTGTTGCAATTTGCAATACAATTGTTGTTATAAGTTTCTTATTTCTCTGTAATATTGAGCTGTGATTATTTATGAACGGTGACTTTGTGATGTCTTCGGTGAGATGACAAACGTGTACCCTGCAGTAGGATGTTACAGGCGTTTTATTTGTTTTGTATACTGCTACGATATCCTTACTGATGAGAGGCCTTTCAACGTCAACTTTTGTATATGTTTCTATACTGATTTTTTTAGTGTGATCCCTTCAACTTGGAATTTTAACTTTGCCTTTAATTTACTGTGTTATATGTTTTCACATTATGTAATCCACACATGTGTTCATACATGTGTTATGTGTTCCATGCGCGGTAGGCATATCTTATCGAAATAACTTGGAGTTTAAACGCGATAACAACTGAAGACATCCAAACATTATTTCACGATAATAACACCAACTTTTCTAATTTAGGAAGTTAGGCCTAAGTAGTTATGTGAAAAAGGAGTTTAAGTTTTATACTTCAACTTGTGTTTGTTTTGTTAGAAGTATGCGGGCCCTTAGCAGGCCTCTAAGGCAATCTCTAATTACTACATGTACTTATTTTATATCAACTTTTTTATAATATCTGTAGTAAAAAGTGGATATAACTAGATATAAAATTTAGGAAATCCAGATAAATTTCATATCAATCATTTAATCATGACCAGCATAATCTTGCGATAAGGCATGATATTACAATAGTAATTAGCAAAAGACCTATTTCAAATGTTCTACACATAGTGTGTCTATTGCATCAAGCCATGTCGAATGGTCATTTTAGAAAAGTAGATGGCAAATGTGAGCCTACTCAAAAAAAGGATGTATGTTTGTGTTCGTATGGCCAACTTGGTGTCGGAGTTTTTGAACCGCCTAGAGACCTCCGACATGGTTTGACAATTTAAAGTGCCACCCGAAGCACGGTAGCGCTCAGATTGAAATACCACCCATCCAAGTAGGGGTCGAATTGCATGTTGCTTAACATCCCCAATGAATTAAAAACGGTTAGTCAAACTTTACTTAATCACCGCCTATTGAAAAGTTAGTCCACTACACGAACAGCTGAGCACAATAACACTTTATACATTTGATGATTCTTATTGCCATGACAGTACGTGTTATATTCGTACTTTGATGACAAAGCTCTATGCATACTCCACACTTTCATGGGTATACATACCTACGTATAAGTCTAATGTGTAATACCTAGGTATTAGAACGTATGCCTATTTGTGGTCAGTGACCAGTGCACAATGTTGCGCAATGTCTAGCGTTGAATTACCGGCGCCAGCGCACGGTAGACGGCCGGGTCCTAGAATATTTATAGTTATAGCAGCGCCCCGCGGTTCTACCCGCGTTGCGCCCATTCCCGTGGGAATTTCAGGATGAATGAAGCCTATAACAATCTACTTGATTTAAGCTATCCAATAGAAAAATAATTATTCATATGTTTAAAAAATTAAAGAATCATTTACAATGTTTTTGTAGCACATAATTTAAACAACGTCAAATGTATGTATGTTCTTGAGTAAAATATTATACTAATAGCCTTGATCCAAACTACTACTAGTTTAAAAAACAAACCTTATAATAGGCTAGTTGACAAAATTTGGAAATTAGTTTAAAACTATAGCTTAGCATCTATTTCACCCCAAAAATATATTATTTTAAGAAAAATAGATTTTTTACGTTTGTATTTTGAGTTTTAAGAAATGAAATTGAAATTGACCGCGAAAAAGGCCAAGACTGTCATGCCGTCTTGAATGACGTCACATTTCGCAGAACAGCCGTGTTTGTGTATGAAAGTCAATTGTGTTTTTTTAATAAATAATGAATATCTCGTATTATAAATACTGTATAGTGCCCCAATGTAAAAGTACAACGACAAATAATTCATATACGTTCCAAACAATAAAAAATACGAAGAAAGTCATTATCAACTAATTCCACAATGTATAGTCGATTTCTTTCGCATTGGCGAGACGTATGTACAAATAAATATGGCCGATTTTCTGAACAAAGATAATATAGAGGTAAAGATTAGCCACGGAGGTAGGAGTTCATAATAATTTTTATAGCAGTGATAGTTATATTCTATATTAAAATATGACTGATATAAATTCAGAAGTTGCTTAATGGCTGACATAGTATCTGTTCATTGGTTTATACATTAATTAAGTTAATCAGTCGGGTTTTTAAGTTTTTCTTTTAATCACGCAGATACAACGCTGATAAAAAACCGCGAATTGATGTCAGTCGTATAATATCCTACTATCCTATCCCATCCTATCCTACTAATAAATAACACACCAAATCACTAAACAAATCGAAGTCCAGAGTGAAATCCAAGTTTTTTAGGAAATCGAACATAGAGGATCACCCGTAACGTACGACATCAAGCAAACGAGACGAATGACGAACGAAGCATGGCGGCTGACTAGGTATCGGCCTGTCTTGCCAGCATAATGACAGTTCTTAGTTAACCGACAGTGGCAATACCGCTTAATTATCTCAAAACTGAACATACAACAAAAATATGATCGCTTTAGCGCTAGTATATTAACGTACGTTGCTAGTATATTAAATTAAAAATAATGTCGTGAGTTTTCAAAGTAATACGATGATTTATTTTAATTTGCCTTTTTGTGAGTTGAAAAAGTTCAATCACTTAGTTGATTTCATACTCTGTTATATTTTTTTGCTTGCTTTGCTCATCACTATAGCCATAATCAAAAAAATAGCATTTTACTATCTGTATTTTCACAACCTCACTTTTTTTTTTTGTTAAAATATGATGTTGAAAATTAATAAAATTCATGAATTCCGTGTTTAGAACTTAGGAAAAAGTGTATAGTGTGTGGCAAACTATTGAGTGTGTAGTTTAAGATAAATACGTGAATGTCGTAAAATCAAAGGTTTGTTAACATGAATTGCCAAAAAATTAGAAATCTACTATACATCGTAGTTTTATCCGAAATGTGACGTCACGCTTCTCTGATTGGTGTTTAATGTCACGTGATTAAACGCCTCATTTTGTCGATTTTATTTTCCAAAAATATTATTAATCTTTTATTATTTTAATAGCAAAGTTGATTATTTATTTACTAATTATCATGGTTAATCATTAGAAACTAAAAGCCATCCGATTCATTCTTAGTGGAAACAAGCCTATTCTAACTTTATCCATTTTCTTATATAAGAGAATAACATATTTACTTCGTAAACAAATAAATTAACTTTATGTACGAAGTCATACGTTAACAAACAAATTGGATATAATTCTACATCGATCTATGGCAAATAAATTAGAATATTCAGCAATTTTTTTAGACTAATTTCACTCCACCATCTGAGTTGTTTAAAAAATGTACTCAATACACGGCAGTGCGTCAGTCAAATAGGTAATTTTAGTACTCACCTGGCAAAATTAACTAATGTTAACAATGTGGTCTCCAACAGCTGAGCAATGATCAAAGGGCCTTCCACTCGGAGCAACGGAACCCTGAAATAAATGTAAATAATGTACAACAATCTTTTAATGTTTTCATAATGGAAAATTTTCGAGGATGGATGTATTTATGAATGTATGTTGAATATGACAATGACATGAATTGAACATGATAATGGCTGAAACTTCATTTATTTACATACGAACATAATATAGATAGAAGATATAATTTAACACATACTTAATTATATATCATACTAGCTGCGCCCCGCGGTTTCACCCGCGTTGTACCCGTTCCCGCGGGAATTTCGGGATGAAAAATAGATGTTGGCCGATTCTCAGGCCTACCCGATGTACACAAAATTTCATGAGAATCGGTCAAGCAGTTTCGGAGGAGTATGGCAACGAAAACTGTGACACGAGAATTTTATATATAAGATAAATAAAATAAGGTATATAGCCCTGGGAACCGCGGTAAATAAACATAAAATGAATCACTAAATGTGTTGCTAAGTGCAAAACTCTCCAACAACCAAACTAATAATTCGGCAAACTTTTTACATCACATGGTTAAAACAAGTTCAATGGTTGAACCTGTTTTACGTCCTTACAGTTTTTATATCTGATTCTTACTAAGGGATATTGTAAATGTGAAAGTTTGTAAGTTTTAAGAACTTTGATGGTGGCTGAAATTTGGTATGGAAATATACATAATAATCTAAGAAAAACATATGTAGGATAGAGGTTGGATATTTCTTTATTTATTTCAAAATTCCTACTGATGGGTAAATCCAGGAGGATTAGCTAGTAATATATGTATAACTAGTACTTTTGATAAATAATAACTTTATTCATTTTTATAAACCATCAAACTATTACATAATAATATGCAATGAAAGCTATATAGGTATTTAATGTCAGTTCAGTGGAATTAGAATATAATATCTACCTCAAACAACTCAATTTCATTTTAAGTTAAGATCAAACTTTATAACTTTTTAAGTAATACTAGTGATAACTATGCATTAAAAATGCATTTATAAAATTAACTCAGAATTCAGTAACTGTGAACAAAACACCATTACAATGTAAAATGCAATAATGAATATTCATTACTAGGCAGTTATCGCTGTATTGTCTGCAGCGTAGACCCATTTTACTTCAACCTTTTTCTACTAACCTTCATTAATCGAAGAGAATACAATGATGTGACGAAAAAAGGTTTGATTTTCGGTATTAAACCTCTTTTGATGCAATTAATTAACAAACCAACCTTGGAAAGGCAACGGATCCTTCTTCAATAGCGCTGACCTTAACATCTTTGCAAGTCAAGTCTTTTAAATAGACATAGAACTCGGGCTCTATGTCTTGGGGGAGAGTTTCTCTCAAGTATTCAATATCTGTAAGAATTATTCCATGTCTATTTTAAATGGTACTTTATAAAGTAAGATCTATATTCTATCACACTTTGGAGGGTGTTCAACTTTCAGCTGCAGTTGTTTCAATATTTTATACCATGTTAAAGGTGTTTAAAAAGTCTATTGCTTCAGCAAAAAGATTGGCCATACCTACTCAAACAAACCTAACTAACAAACCTATAAAATATAATTATTCATACTGTTTTGATGCAGTTGTGTTTAAATAGATATAAACTTTGAACATTTATAAAATAAATCTATAAAAAGCTGCACACAATTCTTATAAGATAGTTATAAAAACATCACATTAAATTGAATGTAAATGTTTAATTTATTTCGGCAGTATTATTCATAAATATTCAAAGGCAAGGAATGAAAAAAAAAAACCTATAATTAAATTAACCCAAAACTACAATGTTATTTTGTACTGGTTTCAAAGGTTCAATTTTGAATTGAAACGGAAACTCAGTCTTCTTTGACCACAGTTCCTGTGAATGGGCCGAAACATAAACATAGTTTCAATATAAAAACAAGTTGAGAATGTGTTAAATAATCACATTTTATGAATACTTTAGAAGTAAATAAAAACTTACCGCTGTCAGAATAGTGAAAGTTTTCCAAAAATTTCAAACATTCTTCAAGTCCGGCAAATATAGTAAATTCTCCTTGAAATGGATTTGTGCGGAAGAATAAATCAAACACTGCCATATCTTTGACTTTTCCCGCCTTCCAGTAAGCATAGGCCATGGTTATCTGATAAAGATCTAAAACAAAACATTAAACTTATTAATTTATTTATAATATTTACATAATTTAATTCCAGTGTCCCTAATAAATATTAATGTCAAACCTCAAAATTAAAACGGAATTTTAACAAACCAAACTTTAATGTCACATTTAACTTTAACTTTATAAAATTCGCTCCAATCAAAATAGATACCACTTACAAAAATAAACACCATAATGCATTAAATAATCATGTCACTTACCAGTGAGCAATGGTTGCACAATACCATTTTGTCGTGCCATTATTCTATTGCTCGTACTAGACATTTTCGCAGTTGCACGGAGCGTTGCTGTTCTTCAAAGAAACGTGAGGAATGTATGCTATCTGTTCGACGACTAAAATAAGTAATTTCATCGTGATCAACAGACAGCACACGTACTATCCTATCAGTAGCGCGCCAAACTCAATTTGACGAGTTATCTACGCATGCGCATATTTCCTATTGACTTGGAACTTGGAGGTCGTTCCTGAAGGTCAAAATACTAAGTTACTCGTATTGATTATAAAGTTATGGAATAGTAAGTTAGTCTCTCAATATCTCTACATTATTAATTATTAGAGTAAGTATGCATTACATTCAAAACCACATTATGTAGACAGAAACACAATTATTCAGGCACCAAATAAATAAACTGATTCAATGAGAGGGTGTATGTTATGCATGCACTAGGGATTTCTGATGCACACAGTTAAAAGTATCGGTACATGTTATCGAAAATATAATAAGTATCGGTATAATGTTGTATACCTTTATGTTTTTCAACTAAACCATGTTTTTAACATAATAATACGATAATTATTTAAAACTCCTCCGATAAATTTGATTTCATTCCACCTAATGTAACCTAATTCTTATGGGACGCTATTAACGAGTAAGTATGTAATGGGCGTCCGTTAATTTATAAGTCGTGATGTATGTATAATAGTCAACGACTACAGAGTACAGGTCATCCAGTATAATTAGGTAAAATAGGTATTAGATATTCGTACCGTTACTACAACTTGAAACGTCGAATAATTCCATTCCTTCCCGGTTGGTATCGATATTGAGAATGGGTTTCTGAAAATCCCATCACTAAAATAAACACAACAAACAACTGTCATCTGTCAAATGTGACATTGAGTAAATGACGTTTGATATGATATTGACAGTGACAATAGCAATCTAATATATATTTGAAAGTGACGGTACAGATTTTAATTTCATCGGCGTGTCTTCAACTGACAATGACAAATGACAGTGCCAGTGCCAGTAAATAAACTTTGAAGTTTGACATTCTAACTAACATAAATCCAAAATCTTAACACTAAATAGTAAATACTAATATTCTTTGTTTCCTAATCTGTGATTCTGACCATTGACGAAGTACATACCATATTAATAGCGCAATTTCTTTTTATTTTTACGTTCTTAACTCGTAGTAACTTTTATTATTTGTATTGTGAAAAACAAAAAACAACAGTAGGCTGTTGTCATGGACTTATTACTAAAATCGCTGTTGTAATTATGATTATTTTTTCTGTTTTCAACAAGTTAATTCTTAAATAATTGATAATCAATAGAGAGAAGAGGGAGTGTCTGAGGGAGGTAACACTGTGGAGAAACAGCATTTATATAACATGAATCAATGTACTTATTTGTAAAAAAATAAACGGATTAGGTATAAACTTTTACGATGATTATCTACTCTATTTGCTAATAGAAAAACGTAAATAATGGGTAGTTCAACGGCCAAAACAACTAAAAATACTTCATTATAGTTTTAATTTAGTAGGTATAGTTATTTATTATTATTATAGTTACTACCAAACTAATAAGTCTAAATTAACTATATACATTAATATATAACTTATTTACCCAACTACCTATTTAGAAAAATAATGACCATTATCGTAGAGTAGCTATGCCTGCTTTGTTTAGTAGTTGCCTGCTGTAAATTCTGTTCTGCGTTTATTTAGATAAATATCTAAAATAAACTTAATATAGGATATGGCATTGGTAAAGTTAATACCTTAGCAGGTACCTAGTTAGGTACTACTTCGTACAGTTCGATTTCTTGGTGAAATTGAATTAAAAGACTAAATTCTGCTATAAGTTGCTATATTATTGCTGAATAATAGAAGAAATATAGAATGATAGGAGTGGTAAGTAATTTAGTTAACAACTCCTTAAAAACCATTTAAAAACTTTGATTTTCTTTAATTTTCTACTACCTATCTAGGTAGGTATGTACCTAGGTAGTTAAGTACCTACGTATAAACTTTGTAGGTCTAGCTTCATAAAGAATTACGCCATGGTTTTACGAGTACCTATTTACTACAAGAACAAGAAGGAGCAACGCAGTGGTCAGGTAGTCGCTGGCAGTACGTATCTACCGTACATACAATCCTTTGGAGATAGTAGGTAAGCGGAGTGAGGGGCATCGTTCTCGAATCTCGGTGAAGACCGGTCTGGCTGGAGGTAGGTAGAGTGGCGGTGGCGGTGGCTGGGTGGCGGGCGGTGGCGGGCGGCGCGGCGCGCGGGTGGCGGGTGCGCGTGGGCAGGAGCCTGCGCTACGGGCGCGGGCGGCGCGCGCGGGGCTCACCGCTCAGTCGCGCACCGAGCGCTATACTTCAACAACGTCGGGTGGCGCGCGCCAGCCCGTCGCGTGCAAGTGTTGTGTCACAGCGGTGGGCCAGGTCGGTTTCGAGATTTCTTCGTTCCGACACACAACATGGCCCTCAATTCGGACGCTGAACAGAAATCGAACCTGGTCCTCCGCGTGGACCAGGATTCCGACTCGGTCCTCCAGTCATTGTTCGACACAGTGCTAAAGCCGGACTCGAAACGACCGCTACAGGTGCCTCTTCGAATGCGACAGCTTCCAAAGTCGTTCTTTAACCCGCCTTCGACCGGTTCCAAGTCGCCATCTGTGTCTCACTCGCGAGAAAACTCGGCTGATTCGGCATTCGGATCGTCGTCCGCGACTGGCACCTCGACAGTGTCGCACTCGCGCGCACATTCGTCTCCAGCGAGCTTGCAACAAACGTACGCCGCAGCGGGGCCGCAGAACCAGCAGCCGCCGCTGCACCATCAGCACGTCAAACAGAGGTCCTACGACGTCCCGCACTTACAAGATGACCTGGGCCCGCTGCCGCCGGGGTGGGAACAGGCGCGCACACCTGAAGGACAGATCTATTATCTTAAGTAAGTATCTAGATTCTAATCTACAAAACTACCTGTATCAAGTTACTCAAACTTTACTTTTGCTACCATGCTAATTCTAATAATTGATAAGTTTAATTTAACTTTGGTTGATTTAACTTCTAATAATTTATTTGGTAAGTGACTTTTGTTTATGTAGGTATTAAGTACCTAGATAGGTATTAACATTTTCAGATTTATGGTCATTCTTAATTCGCATGACTACTCAATAATAATTTAGCATACCTTTTCGGGTATGGACATATGGAAAATGGTATATGGATGTACCTACTGAGTAAACCAACAAAATCTATGATTCCTGCACCTGTTTACTATAAAACAAAAGAGTTCCTGCACCACGCAGCGAGATACCTAAACTACCTTTAAATTTTAATTAAAATTGTTACGGAGCGCGACGTAAAAGCGTAACAAATTAGTTTAGGAAAAATAAGACTCAAGAATTTACCTATGTTATGTATAGGTACTTGGCTATAAGTAACTATTTATTATGGTCTCTGTATAACCAAAGGAAAATATTCATGCACAGGTACCGATTTATATAATTTGTCAAAAGGAGAATACCTAATACACGAAACATTCAGTAATAAAATAATGCTGTTGCCGAAACACTGATGACGAAAATTTCAATGTGCCAAAAAAACTGAATCCTAGAACAAAATAGATTTACCTTTGGGCCTATTAAAGTTTGTATGTTATCTTCGTAGGTATTACCTACGTTGGAAATGTATTGTCGTCATTCGGTATCTTATCGTCTATGTACCTGCCGTCAGTATACAATAGATAAAACTTGATAAGATTGTAAGACATGGAATGATTCACGAGAGATCTTAACTATTACATACTTGAATTGTAGAGTTAAGTTTATCAGGTTGGGGTAGATGTTGGTCTTTAAATTAAAATAGATAACTACATTATTTATGACAGAACATACCTACCCCTTGGGGCATGTCACTTGCGACAAATTACAAAAAAAAAAAAACATATTAGAATTTGAGATAGCTATTATAATATTGAAGATGGAGAGATGGAGACGATAACGATTGACTGAAGATCAAAAATCTTTTATTAGTACTTCGAAAGTAAACACCCTTTTACTCTCGTATACTCTCCCGATGGTCTTTTGTCTGAACCCAACGAAACATCCAATATTTAGATTATAATGTTTCTGGAAATTGGGACTACCTTCCGAAATACCGATAGCTCTTAATGGGACAAAAGAATAAGAGTAGATTTAATACAAAAAATATCCTTTGTGTCTTATACGTGTGGATGCAAAATACATTATAATTCTGAGTAAACAAGTAAACCAGGTAAAACGCAACACTACAATGTATTAATCCGGATAATCTGCAACATAAAATCTCGTTTTCACGAAATGGAGCTTTAATACCTTTAATTTACAACGTTTGAACATCGACCGATATCATTATGATGAAACAGATGCCGGCGCCAGCGGTTGGAGCTGGCCAATCGATCCAATTCGAAATAGTTGCCGATAAATCGGTAATGGTTGATCAGTCAGAAGACTTTTAGACTGGCGCCTTCGCCATTATTGTCGTGTACTTACAGTACATACGCGTTCAGTTGCGTATGCGATACGAACATAATAGCAGTGCCTCCATCCAGCCAGATACATTATCGACTATGAGATAATTGTATAGAACTGATAACGTTTCAATTGTATAAACACAAACAAATTGATTTGGTGCAGATATTATTGTGCTTCAGAAACAAATGTCTTTCGATCGATACTTGTATGTTGTACAAGTTTTGGTACGTCTATTACCCATAGCTAAAAGCATTGGCGAGAAGACAGATTTTTAAGGATAAATTGCTTTCAAGCTGACCTGTTACTTAAGTTCTTATAACTTTTAAGAACTTGCGCTCATACGAGATTTCTCAAGACAAACATACAATGTTGTTGGTTGGTTTATAAATATTTCACAAAGATTTATAAGCGGTAGGTAGGCATCACTCGGTTCGTTAACGCACGTCAGGATTGCCAACGCGGAAGGCCTGCATGTTACATCTGCAACGACGCACTTCATAAGCTCCCTTAAAATATTGATATTTGTAATATCAAAGGTATTAATTTAGACGGCGTTGGCTCGGTCGTGCGGCGGGCGGCGAGGCGCGGGCCGCAGGAGCACGCTGCAGTGGCCCGCTGCAGCCGTGCGTCTCTTCCGTGTCGGTAAATAGACGTGCACGTCGTCGTTTCTTAATTGCACGCTGGGGCCGATGCTTTATAAGCTCCATAACGTCCGTCGGCGTGTATCTCGCCTGCGAAATGTTTGCTTTAATTATTATTGGAATGGATGGTAATTCTCTGTGGTTTTGTTCGGCTAGACTTGGCGATGTTCCGAAACGGGTATCGATGCAAATTGCCTTGGCGGACGCCCAATGCGGCGCTATCAGGTTCAACTGATCCTCTCACATTATACTCCTTTTGAGTAACTTTTGACCTAGGGCTTGATTTCTTACCACGTATTTGGATAATCTTGATACAAGTCAACATTTCAAAGGGGCACAATTGAGCCTTCGTAATTACAAGACATTTATTAAAATTCATTGAGCAAAACTTAATCGGGATAAGTACCTATAAATTAAAATTTGAAAAAGATCTTGCCCAAAGTGTCTTGTACGAGCCCTGTAATAAAAGCTTTGAATTGAATTGCAGTGCCGCAGGCAAAATTTCCTTATACGTTTCCTCTTATGAATAATAATAAACAAAGGTCTCCGAGCTGAATACTAACTTAACAATCATTGAAGGAAAAAAGTTCTTACTAACTATTAACGTTGGTTCATTCAACTTTAGAATAGTGGTGTGTACACAATATTAATTAGGTTGTAAGTTCCTGCGAAATAATGTTACATGGAAATGATTGGCATCGATTAGGCCCTAATCACTTACCTATCAGGATAATTTATTGTACCATCAGTAAAGAAGTCAAAAGATTTATGTACTTTCACTTTAAACATAATGCTATGGTGTCGTCCATATTAAATAGTTATCTATTTAGTTTAATTACTTCCTTTGTAAACTTAAACGCTTTGTTCAATAATGACAATTAACTAGTCAGCGTTGTAAGTATTTTACTAAGAAAACCGTGATGGCTTGGTCACATGCACAACAAATAGAGTTATCGGGGTATTGAGTGCGATAACATTAAAACACAGCTCACTATCGGCTTCTTCTAAGAAGTCGGCCATCGCGCGCCGCGGCGTGGCGGCGTGGCGTCGAGCGAGCGCGACAGGTAGCTCTACCTAACGGAACTCTACAGAGTACAATTTTAGGACTCACTTCAACGCAACGTCTTTAACTTTCTCTGGACTTAGTAATTAAAACGTTTCAGATAACGTTTTGTCTGTTATTTATTTTCCGTTTTGCTCTTAGTATAATCAGAATCACATAACACTCAAAAAAGGAACTTTGCATTTTTACTATGAACAGGATTCTTAAGGATTGTGTTAATTTCGAAATAAGGTGGACACCTTATTTTTTTACTATTAATTCGAGACAGTCCTACGCCGCCAAAATAGCACTCATTATTAATTCAATTTAACATAGGTAATTACATTTTTAAAACTAAATTATCTAATCACTGGAAAATTGAATGTTGAAGTACACCAGGAACATGTTCCATTTAGTAATAGCAACAAGTTAGTTGCTCAGTTCAGTTTCCACGCTCTGATTACTGGATGTTGGCTCTAGACAGCGTCTTTATCGGCACCAATCAGAAACTGAGAACAGTGGGAGTGCTGAGAAATCGTTCGTATGCTGATTTCAAACGATACAGTAAGGAAGGGACATTCGTAATATCTTCCTATCATGTATACAAGCTATACAAGCTATGATATTTATTCACTTCCTCGCTAAGAACGCAAATTTCAAAACTACTTATTACAAAATTCCACAGAACATTTCCAACTTAGTTCAGTTCAGTTTAGTAAAGTTCCAGAAAATTCGAACAAAATATATAAATAAGTGGTCCCGAAACAAGTGTGTCTAATGTAAGATGAACAAATAATGTCTGATACCCATACATAGGTGTTCAAGTTGCACCTCGGTTACTTCAAGGGCGTATCTTTGTTCGTAGAGCCACAATATCGAGTGTTGTGGACACAGTTGGCTGTCGGCGGCTTGTGTCATCATCAGTATTAATGTCTTTCCAATAATACTTGCCATGGTCAATAAAACTGTCTGTGGCCCGTGGCGATAAATATAAAGAGTTATTCAGCGTATTCAGGTCGCAAGACCACACTAGTCGAGATCGGAGATCCCTTAGTATGAGAATGTACCTATCTTATTCTTAGCGGCATAACAGCCTCCGTGGTCTAGTGGTTTGAGCGCTCGGCTCACGATCCGGAGGTTCCGGGTTCGATTCCCGGTGGGGATATCTCACAAAAATCACTTTGTGAGACTGTCCTCAGTTTGGTTAGGGCATTGCAGGCTGAATCACCTGATTGCCCGAAAAGTAAGATGATTCCGTGCTTCGGAGGGCACGTTAAGCCGTCGGTCCCGGTTACTTTCTACGGATAGTAGTCGTTACATGAGCCATGTCAGAGGCCTTTGGCGGCTCTATAACTCTGACACCAGGACTGGTCAAGTTGACCATCCACTCGATAAGAAGAAGATTCTTAGCGGCATGCACTTTCTTTGTTCAATGGGACCTATCTACACAAATAATTAGATATGTTTCGATAAAATATTATGTTATCCATTGTTGCAACACTCTGAATTACATACGAGTAGTACTTATGTTTGAATTTAGCAAAATATTGACCACCCATTACTTAATATTTCCTACTCCACCCAATATCCTAAAGATTGACTACATAATTTTCGATATGCACACCCTAAAATCTTTGTAATCGCATCGAGTTGGTATAAGTTAAGCTTAAATACACATTCGACTTTAGGACTAAAGTTCCTTAAAATGTGTCTGTCGCATTTGATAACGAAGTAACTGGTTATAAAACATTTGAAAAGACTAAATTACTTGGTACTGCTCTGAAACTGCTTTATTCAACTATTTGAGCAGTATGTGGTGGGCTTAATTGTAGGATCAAAAGGGGTCAAGTGTGTATATTGACAAGCGCTTTAGGGCCAACGTCATGTCCAAGAAAGAAACAAATACAGTCTCGGACCCGCCTCCGTTTATTGTTACTGTATAATGTAGCTTAAATAATAATTGTTAACACAAAGTTGGGGTTGATGTCTAGTATTTTGGGGCCTGCCCTTTGTAGCGCCTTGAAATTTAAGATTTTCCTTAGATGCCTAGTCCAATCCAAGTATTACGCTTAACATTTTGTAAGTGTGTGCTTGGTAGCCACATATTATATTTTAGCTTGTATACAAATACTAAAGTATTTGCATCATGTTTATATGACTTCAATTCCCCATTGTGGTCAGGTTGTTGTGCTTTAGCTATTACTCATACGATGTCACAGCACGGTACGACTGGTCACTCCGAACGGTGGACGCTTGCTACCGTAAGCACCTTTATAGAATACTGATAAGTTTACACATGCCTGTTCTACAGGTATTGTTTTCTTACAACCAGTACTTGTCCATGTCCAAGGCCGTATCAATTTACTTAAATTCGCTCCGTCATCAAACAGCTTTTGTAACTTTATGCTATACTGAGCAAATATTATCATTGTGCAAGTATCGATGACGTCGGTTTTAATCGTTTTTGCGTTCAAAGCGATGTGCATTGATTGTTTGGAGTGGAGTTGTATTCGTGCGTGATAGATAATAGAGGGCTGGTAGGTTGAGTGCAAAGAGCTTAAGTAAGCGTCTCGGCGGCGCGCGGCGGTCGGCGGCGCCTCGTGCCCGTCATGTTTACGTCTAATTTTGGCGCGAGCGCCGCGACGTCCGCCCCCGCTCCCTGCGCGTCCATTGAACACGCCGCGCCGGTACGCGTGCGGTTATTTCGGCCAGCCGAAGCTGCGAAGGCGGCACAACGACGCCAACACTACGGTATATCCTCGCACAACTACTTTCTGTTCTCACTCGGACATGTTATCAAACAACACCTTCGAAAAACATGAATAAACTAAATAGTTTCTTTAAAGTGAACGGATCCTGCGATGAGACTCAAACTACATAATTTAATGAGGAATTATCTTTGCAAGAATATCCTACAATGAATGAAATCGATGCACTTGATTAAGAAACTTGAAAGCTCTCAATATTTCTTGTTGTTAGCATTAGAAGAATATGATAACAATAGCAGTGGCAGCGCGTATGTTAATTGCATGTTGTTTGGTGTGAGTATCGGCGTCCGAGTGGCGGTGGAGAGCGCATCGCTCTGTGTCGTTGTCCGCGTCGAGTTTTTCTCGTGCGAGGCGAGTTAACGAGCCTATATCCTGTGATGTTACCGCAGCGCCGGGCGGAGGCTGCGGTGCGCCTCCACTTCTCGGAATCGCTCCGAAGCCTGCCCTGCCCGCCTCCCCTGTCCTCTATCTTCCCGTGTAATCGGTTTACCCGTCAGGCAGGACTCGCCGCCATTGTAATCATTATAATCGTGTTTCGATTCAAATATCCTTTGTGTTATTTGATTTCGAAGCCATTGCAATCAAACATTTAGGATTGTGTTATTATCCAGTGCTTATTTGATTTTAATATTGAAGCATGGGAAATACACTCAAGTAGCAAAAAAACAGTACTTAAAACAGATTAATTTACAATCAGCGTTAGTAAATGTTGTACAAAATCCACTTACCCACTTTCCTAATCACTTTACTTCAGTGTTGTTTCTTACATGATTTATTTAATCCCTGTTCCCTTTTGAGAGCTAGCTAGCATTGAGATACATCATAAATTAGAATCCAATTTCGTTGATGTTTTATTGTACACCTGATGCGGCCATGTTTGAGTTGCCATCAGCCCCGGTCTGCTCCGGACCCACCTTTTTATTCGGTTGATGTTACTAACAAAAGAATTGATATTTTTTCTCGTTTCGCCCTGAGCCTTTTACACTGGAGCTGATTCTCAGTAACGGACACCGATCACTCAATAATCTCCAAAAAAATAATGGCCCAGCTAAAAGTTTATTCGATATATTTCAGAACAATACAATAGATTTGGTTGGTCTTAGAATCAAATATATTTTTAGAAGTGTTTACAAATTGTACGGAACTAGGTACATACTTGACATATATTTTCTATTCTAGTAGTGCTTTAGTAACTATGTATGTTATGAGAACAAAACTAAAGTGATTCATGGTTGGTGCAATAATATCCTTGTCAAGTGTTAGTTATTTCATCGATTGATCTTTAGAGTCGTGGGAAATAAAGGTCACGACACGTTCGAGGGGTTGTCAATCTATTATGTGGCAGCAACGATGCACTTCGGAGCAACCTTGATTTTTAACAATCGGAACTAGGTCGAAATTGAATGTTAATGTAATAACTTGGGTCTAGTGACATTTCGTATCTTGGAAGCCTTTAAGCGCCTTCCTAGGTTCCCTTCTAAGTTTGGCATTTCACAACCTATACAATAACTGTTGTATTGTTAATGTTGAAATTATCTACTCACACTACAACATAATAAAATAAATAGATTCAATATAGCTAGCTTGTTTCATTTAAATGCTTGCTTAAAATAATAGGTAATAACACATCGTACACCTATTAAAATATAAGAATAGATAATTATAGAATCTCATCTGCATTTAGCTACACAAACATTATTCGTAATAATCATCTTGACATTTAAAACTTGCGGCATTTCGTGACCTGTTAAAAGCAATTTGAATAAAATTGAACTGTTGTCGCTTTGTAAAATAATGATGACCTTCATCAATAAAATTACTTATTAATTTATCCTGTTGCATCAATGGAGCTGTGATGTGTGTGTTGATCCGCGCGCGGCGGTGTGTGCGGCGCAGCCTGTGGTCCGGGCACAGGTTCAAGGACCGCTAAGTCATTTAGTAGTCAGGTACAAGCCGTCCAAGCTACCCAGTACCCACCTCGAGGCACCCGCCAATAAACCTTTACACCTATTTCAACTGTTCGCGTGTAGGAAATGATCTTTCGTCTCATATCGTGCGTGCTAATACTTGGACCTTGATTTTAATTCACAATTTGACAATCTACCGTTAAAATAATAAAGGTACCTACTTATTATTTCGGTTCTTGGGTTATTCATTGCTTTCTTGAATATATCATTCAGTAATTTTGTTTCGCTGAAATATTGTTTTGCTAGTTGCCCAAATAATAAGTCAGGTTGACAGTACTTACGGTAATATCGCCGTTGATTACAATCATTAAATATTTCAATAAAACAATTAATAAAATTGAGGAGGTGCGCGCCTATTTAAGATTTCAATCTAATCGGATGATGTGATGTGATGAAGTCATGTAATAATCGTGGAGAAGGAAGACATATGAGTGAGCGAGACAGTCAAGATATATCTCAAGAAGAAACAGGATGCACATATAAATAGTGAGGGTCCAAAGTCCGCGACCACAACGGACTGGTACGCGGTGCATTGAGCTTGTTCACACTGATAAATTCATCTTAAATTAGCAGTCGTGAATGAATAAAAGTATTGTAAATCTTAGTATGACCACATGTTGTATGATGAAGAAAAAAAAGCGTTCTAAGTAGTATAGTACTCGTAGAAGAAACAAAAAATACTAGAATTGTATAGAATCATTCTGATTATTTTGTTACTGCCTCAGACTATATTTCAACCTCAAGTCATCAACAATTTGACAGCGACCAAGGGATCCCCAATAACTAACCGAGAATACCGTGTCCTCGACCCCATTTCCCTAAAATCGTCTACTAGTTGAACTAAAACGATTCAAAGATCTTATCGAGGAGCTAATTTTAGTATTGACATGGCAGTCACACAGCGATTATCAGAATTATAGAACTGTTATCTTCGTAATAACACGTTCACATCATTAAAAAGGGTGTCCAGTGTACACCGTTAACTGTTTAGTTCCTGTCGTCGTTTAGTTCCGGTGCTGGATCAAATGATGTCGGTAGCGGCTTCCTGTGCGCCGGCGCGGTGGTGTAGGACCATAGGACCATAGCTCAGCCAGTGGAACACCATAGTGAGCGCTGCAACTTCACCATATAAACGCCGCATACAATGAATTATATTTGTGCCAGATTAACTTCCGCTGGCGCCGGACGCCCGACTTGTGCGTATTCCGCCCTTTAGCTGATTAACGTCTAATTATAGGTTTACATGGCTTCGTACTCCTGCCACATGACTGGCGAACACTGAATCATGTGATCACTCTCCATAGTTTACTATTTTGTTACTGCCTAGATTCTAATCCTAGATGTGACTTCAACAAATGGGCGAAATTGCGTCATTGTTGTAACAGAAGTTGATTGCATAAAGTGGACCTCGGAAGTTCCTTTATTAAATGTGATTTGTTTATTAAGACGTTTAGTGTTGATAAACGTACTTTATACTACTTATACGTTGTGTCGAGTAAAGCTCTAGCAACAATTCCTTCCAAAGGTGTTTCGACGTTTTCTTACATAAACATTACGTTAATTATTAAAATAAAGGAGAATTAATTCGACAAAAAGTTTTAAAAATAAATACGTCTAGATCTGAGAAATAACATTCGACAGTGGGGCGATATTTAATAAATATATCGTTAGTTACTTTCTAAAGTTAGAATTAAAAACACGTTGTTAACCTCTGTCAGCGAGAGGCACTGCGCCGCAAGGCCGCCTGGTGACCACCGCGACCGGCCAGACCGCACCGCCTCGCCTCGCCTCGCCCGCTCTACCACTTGCCTTTATGCACTACACACTACACAACGGCTAGTTACGAACAACTCTGCAACAAAGGATATGTTTAATGCTTGTTATCTAATTCTCGAGCTTTCATGTGTGATATTAGGAGAGTATATTTTTTGTATGCATAGATGAGCGACACAAAGATGTCGTCAATGTAAAGCAAAATCGTTAAAATCCTTCTATTGCTCGACATAAAATTAAAACAAAAAATAACGTCAAAGTTAAGTAGAAATATTTGTGCTCTACTCAACTTATTACGAAACTAAGACTAGTTTAATACCGAGTTTACTAAAAACTAACTAAAATCACGATACAAAATCGATAAGTTTCTCAAAGCAACGAACTCCGCATTTAACATTTTCTTTGTTTTGGAATAAGGCACCCCAGTTTTAATGTCGCAAATTTTAAAATAAGTATTCTTAGTTAGTAAAAATTCAGAAAAAGATAAATTAGTCTGTTAAATAATATTGGCTCTGAACGAAGATCCTATAATAAAATCATCGGCCGGAAGTGGATGCGTCATTAGTGCGTTTTCGTCCACTTCTGTTAGTGTGAGTTTAGTTAATGTACTTTTAGTTCGCGTTCGAGTACTTATGGCTTTGGTGTATTCTGGTTCAGTCTCTGTTGTAAACGGCTGTTTTATGCGTTAGTTATGAGGGCATCTTTGACGAACAACGAAATAAAGTAAGGCTAAATTAATTAACTGATGTCAGTGATTTGTGCTCGTGTGGTGGTGTGGCTACACGTTGCTCTACGCTTGTATAGTGTTACTGATTATTGGTGTGTGCGTTTATTTACGTACGCGAGCGCCGACTCGTCCGAGATTCAAATTTAGATTGCCGTGTCCGCCATGTTGTGCTCGGTGAAAAACCTAAGATCCATCGTTTGGAAGCCCGAGCGCCCGAGCGCGGGCTGTCACAGTCGCCGCCGATGATAAGTTAGCATCACGTTCCGCTATCCACTACCAACACCAAAAATATCGGAAATCATTAATATAACAACCAGTATTTATAACTTTTTACATTTAAATACCTAGCAGGTTTTTATTGTTTGTAACTAGGTACTTTAAAATATGGATTTTAATAATAAATAAATGACGTAAAGATGAATGGCTGTTTTGTATATTGTTGAACCTATGCTGAGCACTAGCTAGAAACTGTTTACGTAAATAAATTTCGCTGGTTAGTAAAACGTGTGTTCGTGAATGGATGAGTCACGCCTAGAATTGGTGGTTCAGTTATCCTTTGATTTGTTTTTCAATTCATTATTTATTAAACAACGCGCTTATTGTGAAAACAATAACTGTACTTTTTCATACGGAAATCTCAATTTAATTTAATCAATACATTATTCTATAAAAAGACGGGCCTTGCTATAAGAAAGAATATTTTTAAAAAGTACATTATCTAGGCATCTAGGTAAAAGTTTATTAATTTTGAAGCTAAGAAATGTAATAAATACCCGTGAGAGTAGCACTTTCAAAAATAATTTCCAAGAAAACTGATTACTTACGGAAGCTTTTAATGTTGTGAATAGCTGTACAAAGAGTTAATTGTAATTTCTCATCAAAACTAGGCATTTGAGAAACCCGTCCGATAAAAAAAAGGTTGAACTTTTCCACGAAACATCTTTTCATTTAAAAGCAGAGCTTCTACCGATTACCTCATTACGATACAGCCGATGACTGCATCGTGAATATGCGTAGTTTTACTATCATAATACAATTGTGGTAATATCGGTCAATCTATATCAGTCTGCCGGCAGATAGTTACGACTATTTACGTGAAGAGCATTGTTTTCCTGCACTTGTTGTCGCGCGTCTATTGTCCGTCCGAGTGTTTACTCCGAATGCACTGGTTGTTGACGAAACGACACACTTCGGTTAACGGGACCTGTCTGCTGTTTATACCACATCTATTGCATTACACTTACAAAGAAATAATTTGCATGTCAATATTGCTGCCGATACGAATAATGTAACTACTAATTGCCTTCTTACACTCAGATACGTGCAATAGATACTCGTAAACCTGCTTAGGAAAACTTGACATGATTCGGTATTCAAAGTTCACAGTAGATACTCACATACCTGCCTTTTCCTACCTGTTACTGTTATCGCACATGTTGCTTAAATATAAATAAAATAAATGATGACAATATCGATGTATAATATTGTAGGAGTCTATCCAGCCTAGTACAAGTAAGCTTGCGTACTGTACAACTGGTTTGTTTATTTTCCGCATTTACAATTACACCTCAAAGCATTATATCTTTACCGCGCAATCAACTGTTACGCAATCAATGCGAGAGTAAATAAAGCTGATTTATTTCGAGGTTGTTAGGTTTTATGTGCCGTGTTCATTGTTTTGTCTTAAGTTGTGTTACTGTGTAAGTGTAAAAGCGAGAAAATTACGCATCAGCCGAGGATGTGCGTCCGACGTGACGCGTATCCGGTCACAAGAACCATCTTTGGTGCGATATCCGTCTGCGCAGATCGAGCCCGATTTAACTAGCTAATCGAGTTAATAACTAACTCTGCATCCTGGATATGAGCCCTTTGCAGTCAACCGCACTGCCCGCCGCTCCACATGTCGCCACGTAACTCGGACTCACCGCGCCTCTCCACACAGCTCAGTTTCATTGAAACAATAACAATCAGATTTTTCTTGAGATCACTGTGAAAGTTAATCATAATAAAGCATTACGTCATTGCTTAAAATAAATGATTATTATATTCGGTTATGATAACTAGATGACGGTTATTAATAGGTAAACACATTAGTGGCGGTAGTTAGTGCTAATGCAGTCATCATTGTGGAACAAAGAACAGGGAAACTGTTTAACTTGGGCGAAAGTATAGTAGAACAGCATGCCGATTCTAATTTACTCATAGCCAGTCTTTACCTAACCTGATTTTATTTGTAGAATGGTGTTACTCGTTTATATTTCTAGCGTTGGGAGTTCTTTCTATAAGTACGGTATAGTGTGTATGTGCAGAATGTTTGTGTAAATAGGTCTAAAACACCTTAGAGTATTGGCAGCTGAATGAGATTAGCGAAATGCTGTGCTATTCAACCATCACGGTTATTTTAATGTTTATGCTACGTCGATGGACGCGATGCCAACTTTATTTTCCGTTTAATTGAAACACGAGGCGTTTCACTCGGGGTTCGTCAGTATACCGGGATTATGTTTACGATTCCTAACTTTGTTTGTGGTAGGTTTTTACATTGATTTCGTGGAGAATGTACTGAAATCGGGGAATCAATTGACAATGATCTAATACTTGGCTTGACATTTCAAAGCTTCTACTCTCGAGCAGATAAACAATTCCCGCAATCTCGCTGTACACCATTGCGATATCATTATATTTTATTAATGTAAACTTTTCTTTTTAATCCGAATCGTTGACTGTAATAGCAAGAATGTGATTCTGATTATATTTACGTAATCGATGAGCTCTAAACTTAAATATACGTTATTAAACGTAATTGACAAGTGAATAAATATGTTATTCTCACCTATTTAACTTAATTATGTCCCCTGGCGAAGGTTTACGAAGCCAATTATTACAAATTGGTTCGTCAGAGGCAGAGCAAGATAAACACATAGGCGGCAATGATTTCGTCAGCACATTTGGAGTGTATCTAAACCGACAAGTACCGTGGGCATGTTATCGATAGCTGCAACAGTGTATTGGGCCGACACGTCGACAATTGAGCAACAGTGGAAGACCTTCGCGCGAGAGAAATGCCGGTTTCTTAATGCTTGCTCCTTGTCATCTGGCGATTGTTCAACAAGATTATTATTTAAATATTACGCGCCTACTTTAGAGTATTGTTATAATGTCACCTGCGCGTTGCATTATCAAAATATCAACTCGGAAACAGGACGGGTTTAGAGCCTAATTTCACAATTAGCGTGATTGCGAAATCAATAAATTGTTATTTGTAAATTCTAAGTATAATTTCCAAGTCTAAGTATTGTGTCTTATTTCATCTAACAAAGATAAAATATCGTGTTGTAAGTTTGCGTTGTAACTGAAAGCGATTGTTATGTTACTCAATTATTTAAGTGATAGATCACACTCAAGTAGATACACTGCGCTTAGGTTCACTACTTACCTTTTAGATAAACTTGTGCAATCAATTCGTGAGCACAAAGAGCTAAAAGCTAACCAAACTTAGAGATTGGATTGGTGACTAACATCGGCCAGGTGTTTGTCAACGTTGCCAATTTCGTGGTAAGCTTGAGAAATAGCTCAAACAACGTGATTGAGGAAATGCACATATTCGTATACTTAGGTCCTATTTATAATTGTGATATCGCTGACATGCGTTTGTGATTGATGGGTGTTATGCAAATGGCGGGAGCCCGCGCGCCGCCCGGCCCGCAGCCTGCGCTGCGTCCGCGCATGTAGCTCTGTAATTACACACCTGTTGGCTTCCTCCCCTCCAATCCGACGATTGCTTACTGAAGTGGCGTGATTGCTCGCTTTGGTAAATAAAACAAATAAGAATTTATTTAAAACAGTACAATCAACGTATGGTAACTGTCATGATTCTACTCAATAACTACACGGAGAAAACGTAAATCCTTTTCATTTTTATTTAGTTTATTCCTATATTATGGATGATTGTGCTGAGTACATAAAGTCATTAATTTTAGAAGGCTTTGCACTATTTTCTCGCTGAATTAATTACTTTATAAATCCTATACATAAGTGCCTAGAGACAAGGTGAATGAATATAGGATTCTCGTCCTAGCCGGCATTGAACATGTTTCAAAACAAACTCCTATAGCCTGCCCTCTTGTACCTACAGACATAAACTATTATCCTTGCTTTATATTAAACAACTGATTTTTCTTTCATATAGGTTAATATTCCATTGTTTTGATATAGCGTCATCGTTATTGTAGGTGAGGTAAAATTATTTAGAAACAGGCCCTGGTACTTTACAACGAGTAATATCAACTGATGTTATACTTTATATGAAGCTTATTCATGTATTACTACTATACTATAAACTTACTTTACATTATGTAGATACATTGAGCCATTCAGAACCTTTCACTTTCATGCCATTGATGGTTTATTCTCATATCTTATACCTACTCCTTACATATCTACCTGTTAATATCTGACTCATATTGGTTTCTTGGAACATTAGCACGAGTAATTTGGACGCAAAGTGAAGGTGTACCTTACTAAAATTAATAACGGAATAGATATAAATATTTGTTCGTTGAAGGATTAAGCAAGAATTTTCGATAATGATATTGAATATTGATAACAAAATATTAATAGAAATCTTGACTTTAGAAGTCAAAGTACAATCAATCCTTTTTAACTTAATAGTCTGATGTTACTATTGAATTTATTTGACTTAAATGCTGAACGATAAAGTTCTCCGGAAGAAACTACCTATTCGATACCTCGAGTAAAAACAGTAACAGACCATATCTGGTTAAGTCACAAATATAAACAAATTGAAAAAAGCAGTTATGTCCAGTGGTTGCCATCTGCCAACAACTAAAAGTAAAGGTCATACGTTTCTTCGGTAATTATGGAATAAACTATGGTGATAATGCAGGTGTATTGTGCAGGTGGAACAAAAACAGCTGTTATCGTTATCGGTCCGTTCTGCAACTATCGCCAAGTTCATTACCGCCGCGTGCAGATCGATCGGTCACGGCCCACGGTGCCCCTGTGCCATTTCGAAACCCTTGATTCAATCTCTCATTCATGATTGGATCATTCATGACGAATAAATCTTAACTCGGACGTTTCTGATTGGTTTGTCGAGAAAAAAAACAAATTTTTAAAAGTCATCTCGTATTCGACTCGATGTAACTTGAAAAGAATCATTGTCGGTATCGGCGTTTGATCAAATCTAAGAGGAAAATCAAGGGTATTTGCAAATTAAACGCAATTTCTCTTTAAAATTCGGTTGTCGAGAGTAAAACGTGTCTACGTCAAGTGTTACGTGTAGAGCCGAAGTGTCTGCCTACTTTCAGTAAAGAAAGTAAAGAAGTCATTCATCACCGGCTGTGGCGGTGCGGTGCTCATTGGGTCGCGGACGCGGTGCGCACACGCCGCGTCCGGTTTGCCTGCAAATTGGTCACATTGACCGCTAAGTGGGAAGTATCGGTTCCACCTTCCACACTAGATTTCGCTTATTTACCTTCTACGTGAACGTAAAGCTCAAAGTTCGAGTGCGTTTAACTATAATCCAATTTAAGATAAACCAAATATTAGAAGGTTGATTTATATCTTGGTTATGGCCTTTGTTGCAAGTATCAGTGGACGAATGTTGTCCTATTCAATCAAAAGTCATCGCACCGGAAGAAAACATTAAAGTTCAATACCATCTGACTGCACTTATTAATTTATCGTCAATAAAGCTCTTCCTATAAAACTTGTTCGGGTACTTTTTAATGATTTGTCCGCTCCTTATTATTAATAATATCGCATAGTAGTTTCTTATTTCGTAGCGCTGTTGAATTGTATATTTAATACTTCCTGTTTTTCTGTTAGCAATGAAAATACTGTCCTCTACTTGTCAATTAAAATTTAAAAATACGAGTACTCGTATATTTCAATGAAAAAACATCAATAAATAAATATATATCTGTCAAATACCAGATACTAATTTAAGAGGCGGTATGGAACTGGACATTACTTAAGATGTAGGAAATGAGAGTATTATCACGCGTCATTAAAAGAGTATTATTAGAAGATGCGTTATTTAAAGAGAAATAAGTATTAAGGTGTGTGTTATTGTTTGTTTCCAGTCATATAACAAAGACGACGACGTGGGAGGACCCGCGCAAGTCGCTGGCCGCGCAGACGGTGGCGGCGGGCGTGCAGCACCAGAGCACCGACACGCTGCTCTCGCAGGCCGCCGCCAGGGCTTCCATCACACCCACACCCACACCTGGTACATACTTCTTAACTACCTACCATTATAAATGTATAAACGGTCCTGCACTATTCCTAATCAGAATAGTATATTCGGCCGTTAACTTACAGATGAAAGTTGGAACCAACAGTTTCACGTGATCTAATTGGCCCCAGAGTCTGGTTTAAAATTATCATGGAACTAAAATAAAAACAAGTAAATAACCCGAATTCTAAAACTGATTTTATGACGGGAATTAACGCGTTGTTTCCGTCGGTCGATGCGAGATGAGCGTTGAAAGGTGTTCGGAAAATACATCGGTGTCGCGACGCAGGCGCCGGGCCGGGCGGCTGTCAGCGCGCCTCTTGCGACACATCCGCGTCTCTCCTCCTCACAGCCACTGCCCACTGCACAGTCCGCGGACCACGGCTCACGGTCCACGGCTCACGGTCCACGGACCACGGCACGCTCTCCGCCCGTCCGCAGCCACAATCACTCACATCTCACTAGATTCACACCTACTCTAGTCTGCTCTATAAATAAATCAGGATTAACGACTTTGCTCTAGCCTTGTTTTGCGTGAACGAACGCAGTCCTATAGGGATAAATCTTATTAAAAATTGTTATGTAACTGACAAATTATGAGGAAATGTTATGAAATTGTTATTTTGTGTGGTCATCAAATGGCTCATGTAGAGTAGAGGCACAAGTAGAGGTAAGTACAGAAAATTGTGTTGTTTATGTATGTTTACAAGTTTACGTGCTTTGTGTCTGATAGAGCGCGGGAGATATCCGTAACATGTCTTGTTTCTGGTTGTGAGGTGGTCGGTACGTGACCTAGTCACGTAATCCCTGTGGTGAGCACAGCGCGTCGAGACGCCGCCGCCGCCCGTCCGGCACCACCGAAGCCTATCATCTTCCACCTAGATACAACGTACTAACAACTAGTACCTGTTTAGTATTTGTATAATGTGACTAATCTAGATTACGTTATACTTGTTAACGCATGATAGATTAGTAACGGATTTGTATTGCATTTTCCGACCATCCATTGGTAATAGAGACAACCAACAGATGAGTTAGTTTATTTATAGTATTTACTTGATGGCCAATGAACATATCATGATGTCTTGTGCTATTTGAGCATCTAACAAAAATGGTAAACTCTTTAAAACTTACAATCAATCATTAACTAAGATAAGATTGTTCTCTATTTCTTAATTCAGCTTCCTAAAGTGATGTGCATCAAAACAAAATATTACCAAAGGAATTTCAAGATACAAAACAAAGTTTCAAATGAACATCCAATGTAGATACCGCTGTTTACTGTAGATCAAGTGACAATTTAAATAAGTACTTGGCGTTCATCGGTTATCTGATGTCTTGATAATAAACCTCTTAGAGGCATGTCTTTCTAATGACGCATCTCACCTAAATGGGGAATTACGGCTCTGTCACAAAATGAGGAAAATAATATGAGTATTCAATTATTAATTAACTTATTTGTTAGAAGTAAACTTTATTGTTTATAGTTCTTTCTATTTATTTCCTTAACTACCAACTTACCTAGATATAACCAAAGGTCGAGTTTGATTCTTTTCGCATAATATGAAACCTTTTGGCCGTAAGAAAAAATACACAAACGTGTAATTGTGAACTCTGCATTAGGGCGTCGAAATACTCATTATTTTCATATTTCCATCTGTTCCCTAATTTCTAAAATGTATAGTCACAATACATAAACGGTAGCTGACATTGATACCTTTGTATTCGTAATTATATAGGTACCTTAAGTAAATTGCATGACAATATTTGAATCAAATAGGTAGTATTTTACATAATAATATTTTACAATAATTAGTAGTCAGCAATTATATGATATTAGTCGAAAACTTTTAACAATTAGGTACTTAATATTTTAATATTAGCGATTACGTAATTACTACTTAACACTTAATTATTACTTTCACTTCAATATTATAATTTTTAAACTGCTCTGTTCGTTAAAACGTTCATTATTTTAATCAACAATTTCGTGGAGGGCGCTATAGTTTCTTATACTTAAAATAATATAATAATTACTAAATTAGTCATGAGCATTACATCATTCACGTGTGCTAATTATTGAAAACTTAATGTGTCATTACTCATTAGATTGCGTTCGGTTGTCTATGAAAAACACGTATGAAACTCTGGAACATTACCGGTGGCTTCTTCTGGAAATCACTGAAACGTTTTTAAAAACGGCGACTTTACCTCTATGTCACCTGGACATTTAACTGTATTCTTCTTCTCTTATAAAAAATAAATATCGATATGGCACGACTATAACTTTGTCTTTTAAAACCAAGTAAAGTTAAGGGATTATGTATACGTCTCGAGGAAAATTAACGGTATTTATTTTGGTAAGACCAAAATAAGCCAATTCGTATTTTAATTTATGTAAACATGAGCGAACGGCCAATCAATATGTAATATTGTGATTTTATGGCATAAACTAAAAGCCTTTTACTTATATTTCAATTGTTACATAATCGTTTAGCATAATAATTGTTGGGAATAGCATAAACACATAATTATAAGAATAAATTCGGGGCTAGAGATTAGGAAATAAAGTGTATGACAATAACGGTGTAAGTAACAGATGTTGTGTTGTGCGGCGGCGCTGTGCCGAGCACTGCTGACGTAACGCGTCGGGTCGCTGTTGAGTAATGATCATTGTAAATACAAGTAATTACACTACACACTCGCTGCTCGCTGCACCGACCACCACTAATAAAGAGGTTATCTAGATGGCAGCCCGCTTCCACGTGTGAACACAATCTACCTGCACGAAACTGGTCATCCTTCGTACCTCCAATAATATATTCTGTTTTGTCAACCAAAACTTGTCGCAATTTGCATTCTAACTGGAATACTTGAGGCTCCTACCTATCTCGACACACGAAACCGAACATGATCGGTCTTATTGTCTTATTATACCAAAACCTACGTCATTTTAGGTACATGTTTGTATAGAACGTACGTGGAGACAGAATAAGTATATAATTATTATGTACAAATAATGTATTGCTGTCAACATCGCATATGTATGAGAGCATCGGACACGGTTTGTCCATTCATTCGGATGGCTGTTGTCGCGGTATGATTCAAATTCTATTTCTATTAGGCGGTAGGGCGGTAGGTAGATTATTTACTAATGACGATGATATTGACGATCAATTAGCGTGTGTGGCCTGGCCGCGGGTTGTTTATGAATGATCGTTTGTTTATTGCTAGTATTATAATTATGTACAAAAGCGTGAGTGAACACGAGGGAGGCGGTGTGTTGGCGACACCCGCGCCCGCGAGATGTGATTCACTCGGTGCGTGTGTGTGCCGAGTGTGGCGATCGCCCGCGCCTGCGCACTGCGCAGCTCTGGCGTCTGGCGCCGTTGTTTCTTGGAACGAGCTCTCGATGACCTTCCCGCCGCTCCACGATACCCAATCACGTGCGCGTACGTTTTAGTTCATAATCCACTTGCAACTAATCGCTGTTGAGAGGATCACTGTTAAGATGCCCATTGTGTTGTTCTATTCAACCAACCAGCCAACTGACTCGCGTATCTCTGATTGATTTCAGCAGCGAAGAGTACAAGTAGTAACACAACGACGGATCCACTAGGGCCGCTGCCGGACGGCTGGGAGCAGGCGGCCACGGCGGAGGGCGAGATCTACTTCATCAACCACGCCGCGCGCACCACCTCCTGGTTCGACCCTAGAATACGTAAGTATCACGCTCTTTAGTCAATGGCGACGTCGGGGCGACGAGGAGGTAGGCGTTAATGACAACAACATTAGCCAACAACAATAAATCTTATACACAAGACGATGACAAACCCTCGCATTTATTCACGTAAAATGTTGAGGAAAATCGAAAAGAAAGATGTGAGTAATAAACATAAACCATAATATATGGTTAACACTTTAATGGTGAGAGAACTGATCAGGGAAGTGGGCAGGCCGAAGCACTGGTCAGGACCTTCAAAATCAATCACGCTCCCTCCGCTCTCTCTGATGGAGTTGTTTGGTAAGGCCTCAGGAGTGTAAACACCTCATCCACGTTGAACCGCAGAAACATTTAGGCGTAATATTCGGGAAAGCGCGACGATCAGCGGCAAGGGCAGTGTGTATTTATGTTAAGGGACCATAATAATGTAGACTGTAAACACCTCACTCTATGATACTTCCGTAGAAGTACTTAGGGAAATATTTGAGACAACCAGTCGAACACTGACAAGGGCAAAGTAAACTCCTATAAAAAACACCTCATTTGCATTTCGATGATACTTCCGCAGAAGTTATAAGAGAGGTATATGCGACATTCTGAGGAGCACTGGCAAGAGAATGGTGACGTTTCTGTAGGCAAAGGCAGGGTGTAGGGTCTCAAGTCAAGTCGAATATTTTTATTCAGGTTTGGCCTCAAAGAGGCTCTTTTGATCGCATCACCCATTTGCAAAAACATCATCAAAGTTTCTGTCATAGGCACCATAATGTTCGTTTCATTTACTAGTGCTATAATGTTATTATTCTGTTCCAGCGCAAGACTTGCAGCGCACGCCGGCGGGCGCCGGGGGCGCAGGCGGCGGGTGGGCCAACGCATCGCTGCAGGCGTGCCAGCAGAAGCTGCGACTGCAGTCGCTGCAGCTCGAGCGTGACCGGCTCAAGCAGCGCCAGCAGGAGATCAGACTCCAGGTAATATACTGTTATTGGGCAGCCTATTATACTGTACAGTTTAGTTAAGTCATTGTAGAGGACTTTCTAAACCAGAAAGTTGTTGGACCGACCTGTCAAAATTTCCAAAGTTAGAGCGCTTCGTCCACCGTTGACATAGCATAGAAACGATATTTTACCCAAGAATGTCGTGCGCTAGGAAAACGTGGTCCAGTGCTCTCCTATCTTGAGCTGTAGATATGATTCGTTGCGTTGGCCTAGCCACGGCGCTTATTGTATCTCTAAGCACTCTTTCTCTTATCCCTTATAATCCAATGTTGGATAAAGGCCCATTACAGGCAACTCTTCTTAATTTTTAACCGCTGTCCCTTATAAAGACTCTAGTATTTGTATAGTATACATACACAGATCACACCTAAATATACACATCCACCGGAATAACACGTGGGATGTCCTCCCACTAAACGATATCTAATATATCTAAATGAGTAAGGTCATAGTGCAGACGGCACTGTTACGTAAATTACGCTACGGAGGAGGCGTGTGATTGACGGCTCAGCTGGTTTGTAGAAGATTATACGGGTTGCATTAAAGTAGTCTATTGATGTGCATCTTTCCTAGTTCGGATCATGATCTCAGCTTTTAGTTTGGTGTATCAAACCTTGTACAGTGTGTACTCCGTTTTATAATGCACTAGCAGCGCCCCGCGGTTTTACCCGCGTTGTTCCCGTTCCCGTAGGAAATCCGGGATAAAATGTAGCCTATAGCCTTCCTCGATAAATAAACTATCTAACAGTGAAAGAATTATTCAAATCGGTTCAGTATTTTCTGAGATTAGCGCGTTTAAACAAACAAACAAACAAACAAAACAAACTCTTCAGCTTTATAATATTAGTATAGATTCATCGACCTCTGCACGATAGATCCATGAACTTAATCATACGATTTGTAGGTGGTAGCTGTTAGGCGTTGTGTCAGCACTAGGATTATCTTCTCATTCATCATGAATGCAATACAAAGCCAAGATGGGCCGGTCATCCTTCAAAGCTTATAAAATTATAAATACCGATTGAATGTAAAGGTCGGTTTTTGAAGTCGGTTAAAAATAAAATTTTCAGAAACCGATTTCAATTTGAATAATAACATTTCCGTATTATCTTTCCAGCAAGAGCTGATGGCACGGCAAGCGTCCTCCATAGTATCATCACTCGCGAGCAGTACAGGGGCAGTTGCCAGCACAGAATTGCCGTTGGATCCATTCTTATCTGGTCTGAGCGATCACCAACGGCAAGAAAGCGCCGACTCCGGGCTCGGCATGGCCGTGCCGCAGAGCTACTCGATGCCGCACACGCCCGAAGACTTCCTGGCGACCATGGACGACCGCATGGACTGCACTAGCGAGGCCGGCGCCAACATGGACTCGAACGAAATGACGCTAGGAGACAATCTCGATTCTACTGATGACTTGGTGCCTTCTTTACAGGTACTTATTTATTAGTTTAGGTATTATATATTTTAAGATAACAGCGGTGCTAAGTGGTACTATTGTGTGTGTTAAAATTTCTCGCTAACCGTGTATTCACAAGGCGAAAAAACATGCATTTAGGTATACTGTGCACAAATTGCCTGTGAAACTAAGCAGTGCACGGTATTTATCTGATATGATGCCAGTAAGAAAAACGCGCTCGCAAACTGGTTTGCGACTTGTTACTATACTGCCAGCTAGACAAGTAGACATGTGCGTAGTCCGGCCTTAAAACAAACGCACTTAAAATAAATGAAGTCAAACCCACGGATAAAACATAACCCTACTGAGTTAGCGACCCTTATTAAAGTGTTTGTTCGTTAATTCCAGCTGAACGAGTTCACCAACGACATACTCCTGGACGACGTGCAGTCGCTCATCAACCCGACCACCAACAAGCAGGACAACGTGCTCACCTGGCTCTAGACCCACAAACCATCGACAAATCAGAAAATAAATAAGTGTTACTACCGCCCCGACCGCTGTAGCGTCGGACCAAACCGTAAACTAAGGTGTACATTTCAATAAAATGACAATAACGTATGAGAGTGAATGAGACGGTACCCGTTGTGTGCTTTCGATAGAATAGTGTTCAGAAGGCTTCCAACCGAACGGCGGCCGGTGTGGGCATCGTGAGGGCATTCAAACATACAAGATATTAGGTGGTGCTATTTTAACTGAAACTATTACATTGACTATCTTTAAGGTGTTACTTTGTCAAGACACAAGTATTATTAACTATTCATTTATATTAAAATGTGTTGCCCGCAGCGGTCCTGCTGTTCTCAGAAATATGAAATCACTTATTGTGCAGAATTGGCGCTGTTCTGTCTCTGCATTTATTTAATGAGACATTAATAGTGTGTAATTCTGCACGTACAATGAGTGTTACTCATAAATAATGTTTAAGTATTGTATGCCCGAGTTATTGTCGTGTACTAATCTAAAATTGTGTATTGTCATCGTGTTGTAAATAATCTCTGTTTTTGTTGTAAGAAAGCAGCGTAGACAGAGCGGTTGCGCTAATAGAGTTCGACTAATTAAACGTTATGTGGTTACGTTTTGACCCTATTACTTGGAATGGAGCAATATCAAAGCTATTATATAGCGTGTAATGAAATGCCGGCAAGCCGTCGCGAGTCGCCCGAAGCCGCACGCCGCGTTTCGTCGCCGAAGCGCGTCGCGTCGCGTCCTCCTCTCTCTTTAGGTTTCCCATAATCTTTCAGTGAAGACTATCGGAAATCGTACCGTCTACGCTACAACATAGCGATATATTTGATATTTTTATCATTATTATGATAAGATTGTGATAACATCTTGACGTAACAGTGCCTTATTGTGCCTTTACTCTTTATAAAAATATATTTATTGTTTGTATTTAGATAAATTTTGAAATATTTCTACACTTTTCTATCGGTAAGATATATTGATATAAATTTTGACAGATATCTACTTATACAATGTAGGTAGGAACGTGTTTTTGTCTACTTACACCGTCCTTGTGAATTTTGGAGATTAAATGTAGATGTTAAGTTATAGTTAATCGTCTTTTAAGTAGTGAGAGCCGCTCGCTGGAGCGCGTCGCTCGTGTAACTTTACTTATGCAATAATGGATGTGTGGGTGCAGCTAGCTAAATAACTTAGGGTATTAAATGATGTATGTTATGACGTGTGTTCACTCCGACGGGACGTGAAGAAACTTGTGCCTTATTCAAGTACCTACAAGCAATAAGCTCTTATTATACTACTCTTTAATTATATCTTATTATTAATGTACTGCGATCGATCTTAGAGTATGTTGTTGTATTACGAAGCTCTCGCAACTCATCTGGAGGACAATACTGTAATGTGGAAATCTTCTCAAAATTGTGTTTAGCCCACCTAGTCTTTAGAAATTTGCATGAGTGTAATGAACAGCTAGCTTGTTGTTACTGTATCGAAATTAGGCCTTAAATAATGCTACATTGAAAACTTTGCCATATTAGTAATTTTACTATAATTCTTATAAGACTTAATGTAATCACCTGTTTATGGTAAATAGAAGTAATTTTGCATCTGTGTAACTATTGCAACTAGACATAAAGGTGCTGGGTTTATTGATTATGTTGTATTCTGTCGATCCATATTCGGTGTACTGCGCTACAGTATAATATTTAGTATTGTGTTAATTCTAAGAGTGGGTGCGAGCGGTGGTTCGGCTCGGCGCGGCGGCGAGCGTGAGCGGGCTCGTCGTTCCGTCCCGCGGTCTCGCTCGGACACTTCGCGAACATTCCACGTTGCACCGAGCGCCGGCGCTCGCCGCGCGCTCGCCGAGCCGCTCGCCGCACCGCTATATATCTTTATCGTAAGTTTATAGCCTGTATATTATACAAACATATCTTCTCAGTCTGATAGCAGATGCAAGTTTTCTATGTAGTGTATGTTAATACGTGTATTGATTGACTAATGTCAGGACAATGAAATTAAAAGTGTCAAAGTTATTAATTAATTTTTTACTATAATTTCATTGTAAATATTTCGACATTCATAAACTATGAAATAAATATTTGTTTTAATACTTACATGATTATCGTTTTAATTATATTATTTGTTTACAAAGTTTAAGTGTTGTTTACAATTCTGTGTTGCGTGTGGTCTGTGGAAGAAATGGTGTAGTTAGCGTCTGTTACGGTTATGTACAGTTTATAAGTTTGTGAGTAATGTTTGTACTGGCACTCTAGTGGCTCCCTCTACGTAACTGCTTATTGGTTCCTCGCCTGTAGACAAAATGAACTCACGTTTTTATTTCAACTGGTTGACGGAAGGAAGACAGCACAAACAACACGTCACAAAGATATAAAGAACGACACACATTGGAGGCAACCTCTGAAGTAACATAATATATGTACTTACGTTTTGGCTAAATGAGCAAGAAATCAGCAAGCCCTTTTAATTAAAGCAGCTAGAAATACAGAAAAGCTAATTAATGACCGTGTATTTGAATGTTTCCACTTTTTACCAATATTCTGAGTATATATAATATTCTGAAAAAAATAACAATACCTACTTTAAGAGGGACATTTTTGAGTGGAAGCATTCGTGTATTCCCCTTTTATATAGCATAAACAAAACATGAAAAAAACCGCAAGAGTACTAACACCATTTATCCTTTATAATAACTTAGATATTAAATAAAATTAATTAATACATATTCATAAAAGAAGAAGCAAGAAATAACGAACTAAAAAGCTCCCAATTACTTCCAAAGTAAAAAAGAAGACCAGAAAGTATGAACAAGTTACTTTGGCATCTAAAGCCTCGTATCCACAAGCCAATAATTAACGAGCGGCATCAGACTGATGGTCACCTAGTTTGGCAGACAACAGCGCGCAACGCAAAACGCACGGCTTGCAATGCTACTAAATAAAATTCAGTTGTTGCCTAGTGGATACGAGGTTAAATTGACACATTAAAGCTATGTTACATTCCTACATACCAGACCATTCGCATACAACCTTATTACTTAATTTGTTTATCACTACGAGCACTCACTATTCTTTACCACACTTTCTACTACAAGCGTTCAATATACTCGTACAGTACAAACAACTACAGTATACTTAGGCTGCCGGCCCACGTCAGACAATTGGTGACCGACTCTTTGTAGAAGGAAAATAAAACGTATTGATTGCTATAGTATAACGCACACGTCTTACAAAAAGTCGGCCAGAAATAAAATCGGTGCATCCCGACCGATCCGATTGTCGGTGAAAAATGGAACGTCCGGAAATGTATGCGTTAACGCACACTGCTCACCGATAGTGGGTCGCTTGCACTTGCGAAGAAAGGACGTGTGCGGGCAGCCATTGTTGTAACACTACAAGCACCCACTTTACACTATCCTGTTCCTTACCGAGGGCTCTTTGAAGCGGTCGTCCTGCGGCAGCGAGCGCGTCGCGATCAACTCCTTGTAGTAGTCCGCGGACAACTTCTTGTAACGCGGCCGATCGGGCTGCGTGATGTCCACGGAGTAGAAGCCGAAACGCTCGCTGGAGGAACGATACAATAGTTACTACATACTGACTATGTTCTGCTGTAGGGCTAAAGCCTGTTAACGATACGATAGCCAGACAGACACTGAGGATTGTCTATCAGACTGCAAATACCTCATATATTATCGAGGATATATTCTTATCGGCACAGTGTGGAAGATTCTCATAGCCTTTAATGGGATTTAGAGAGATGAAGGTGTCCTTCATAAAGGTATCTCCTCTCGATGACAATATCATTGAAGTAAGGGTGATTAGAAATATCAACCGTTACAACATTAACAACGAAACGAATGACTCAATTCATTTATTTTAATCAGTTTGAAGTCGCACGAAATATAGGAAACTAATATCTTATTCGGTTCATAACTGACCGAGGAACTGGGTTTGTCATTAGTAATACTTACCTTTACAAGAATTCTTTGGAGTGCCGCTTAGACCGACATTATTTAAGATTTAATCGACTCGTTAACATTTAAACAATATTTGATTGTCCACAAAATTGTACTATTGCATAAGTAATAAGCATAAAATAAGTACCTATTTTATGAGTAAAATTAAACGCGTCACGCAATGCTATTTCTTGAACTTGAGAGAAAATCATCAGCAAGGAAAATATAAATGATAAACAGACAATCAAATTCATAGAAAACTGTAGGTAACCAAAATAAATAAATTTATGAAGACTGAATGGGAGGTAAAGTCTTCCTTATGGAAGTCGTTCTAATGGTGGAAGGTAAAGTCGAAGGAAGGCAAGGTAAGGGAAGGGCTAGAATCAGTTACAAGAGCTGGATTTGTAGCGCTCTTAGCTTAGTTTACCTAAACGATGTTAACTCATTGCTATTGTTAAGTAACGTGCAGCTCATCCCCTAATGGGATGGGTGGCCGATAGTGGCATTTATATCCGAGCGTTACCGTGCTTCGGAGGGCACGTTAAATTGTCGGTCCCAGTTTTTTCAATCGTTAGACCATGCCGGAGGTGGTCTAAAAACTCCGGCAATAGGGTTGGCTACTACACGATGAGTTATGACCCAGAATAAAGGAAAAGTGTCTGTCATGTCGTATTGAGATATGAAAGAGTTTGCTTTGAAATCGGATTGGCAGTTTCTGGGATTAGCGCGTTCAAACAAACAAAAAACAAACCTTTATAAAGCTTGTTTTTAGGGTTCCGTAGCCAAATGGCAAAAACGGAACCCTTATAGATTCGTCATGTCTGTCTGTCTGTCTGTCTGTCCGTCCGTCTGTCCGTCTGTCTGTCCGTATGTCACAGCCTTTTTTCTCCGAAACTATAAGAGCTATGTTGTTGAAACTTAGTGTGTAGATGTATTCTGTGAACCGCATTAATATTTTCACACTAAAATAGAAAAAAAATAAAATTTTAGGGGGGTCTCCCATACATAGAAATGAAAAAAATATTTTTTTTTTTCATCAAACCCATACGTGTGGGGTATCTATGGGTAGGTCTTCAAAAATGGTATTGAGGTTTCTAATATCATTTTTTTCTAAACTGAATAGTTTGCGCGAGAGACTCTTCCAAAGTGGTAAAATGTGTGTCCCCCCCCCTGTAACTTCTAAAATAAGAGAATGATAAAACTAAAAAAAATATATGATGTACATAACAATGTAATCTAACACCGAAAATTGGTTTGAACGAGGTCTAGTTAGTAGTTTTTTTTTTACGACATAAATCGTAAACCGCAAAAAAATACTGATTATTCATTCAATAACTCAAATGTAAATAAAAAAACATTTATTTCAAGAACTTCTTTATTATGTTACTCGCTGCTACGGAACCCTTCATGGGCGAGTCCGACTCGCACTTGGCCGCTTTTTTTTATATTGAAGGGTTTATTTTTTATATTTTTATACTACTAAATAAAGTATAGATGTAAACAAATTTCCAATGAATGATAAACTTGTACTTACGAGAATCCGGCCCTCCATTCGAAGTTGTCCATGAGCGTCCACGCGGTGTAGCCGAGCACGTTCACTCCGTCCTCGTTGATCACGTTTAGGATCTCACTCATGTAGTCCTGGAATACACACATTACGGATAAATACTTGTTCAAAGATATTATGGCTCACTAGCGGTCGAGATATTATGGCTCACTAGCGGTCGAGATATTATGGCTCACTAGCGGTCGAGATATTATGGCTCACTAGCGGGCGAGATATTATGGCTCACTAGCGGGCGAGATATAATGCTCACTAGTGGTCGAGATATATGCTCACTAGTGGTCGAGATATTATTGCTCACTAATGGTCGAGATATAATGACTCACTAGCGGACGAGATATTATGGCCCACTAGCGGTCGTCACGCTTGGCTGCAGCAGGTTAAAAAGTTCACCTCTTTTAGGGGTTACATTGAGCAGAATCCTTTCTTAGTGCTAACTTACATCATGAAAAGAACCCCTGTACCACATTTCAAGTTTCTAAGTACAGATATGGTCTATTGATTGCAACTATTTTGCGTTAAAGTTAATAAAAAAAAAGATGAGAGTCTTTCAATAAATGACACCCATACTTGAACTTAAGTAATCAAATAATATTGGATTTGTGTATCTTCTAAATTTTTGTAGTTGAATAAAACACAACTTTTGACAAGCCCTTTGGCACACTGGCAGTGAGAGCGCTTACTGTGTCGGGGGTTGCGGGTTCGATTCCCACCAGGAGTCGACAATATGTGGAGACATGGTTGTTGGCGACGACGTCTGGGTGTCAATTATATATTCATACTAGCAGCGCCCGCGGTTTTACCCGCGTTATACCCGTTCCCGTGGGAATTTCGGGATGAAAAATAGTATAGGCTATTTTTATTAACCTATTAACCTTTCCGTTGAATGCGGCTATCCATTACAAAAAGAATTATTCAAATCGGTTCAGTAGTTTCTGAGATTAGCGCGTTTAAACAAACAAACAAACAAACAAACAAACAAACAAACAAACAAAACAAACTCTTCAGCTTTATAATATTAGTATAGATAAAGTATTTGGTGTTTTTATATGTAGTAGAATCAGTGAGTTAGATTCCATAACACAAACTTAGAGCTCACTTTGGGTCTAATTAACCGTTTGTGAATTTGTCCGGGTTTATTATTAAAAAAGAAAAATTCAAAACTTACATTAAAGTATTTGATACGTCCATAGTCCTCCAAGCCGCCGCGGTCGGAGAATCCATTTTCAGTGATGTAGATCGGGGGGTCGTTGTAGGAAGACTTGCACCAACGGAGCAAGTTCGCGAAACCGGTCGGCACTACCTGAGAATAAATACTTTCATTAATATTCAACAATATAAAACCATCTGGACTTTAGAAGATGAACATTCAAATGTACTTTAGATAAAGGTTAAAAATTAAAGGCCTTATTCATAAAAGCTAACTAGCAGCATTTTAGCCCGCAAATGGTTTGTCCCCTTTTGACATATGCTATTTTCCAAAGAGCAAAAGAGACAAAACACTCACTAACAGTGTTTTAGTTAGTTTAGCGTATATGAATAAAATAAGGCAAAAAGTCTATGGACGCCTGAATCTTGCCAGGCCTATAGTTAAAGTTATTAAAGATCGGCACATTGGAACAATGACGAAGCAAAATATAAAGAAGCATTGCAGATCGTTATCAAGTCTTCAATACTTGATGGGCATTAGTTTCATCCAGGTATCAGAAAACAATAGAGCATTGATACGTACTCTCAACCATTCAGATGCAGAATCGCCACCGACATTCATAGTGGTGATCGCGCCGATATCCTTCAACCACGAAGGAGATTTAGCGACGGGGTCCACCCCAGGGCCGGTGACCAAATGCGTAGTATAGTGGTTGATGCCGAGGAAATCTGAAGTCCCTTTAATACGTTCGATCCAGTAGGCGTCGAACTGCTCCAAGCGGGATTTGGGAAGGCCTTCCTCTACACTCTGACGTTTCACGTTCTCAACCATCACTGTAGGGTATCCACCTTCTTCGGTGAAAATGGGGTGGGCGAACCAGCCGAACTGGAAACGAAGAAACAATTGTATGCTTTTTACTGACGACTTTTATATAATGACGTCATGAAAATTATCGATCACTGAGGTAGGAATTAGGATGAATTGGATGTAAGCGGATTAGCTGATAATTATTACTTACTTTGAACTGATTAGCGACTTCAGCCAAGGCAACTTGCTCGACATTCTCAGGATCACTGGGCTCGTACCAGATAGAGTTGATCGAGAGCATGATCCTACCGTTCTGTTTCGATCTGTAGGTCTCGTTGTACAAATGGAACGCCTCAGCGTGAGCCTTGAGAAGATTGTCGCTGCACAAGTATACTCCGACACCGTGGCTGTCGATACCCGGCGCCTTTTTGATGTCACCGTAAGCATCTTCGCAAATTTCATAAGGTTCATTCAAAGTGATCCATGATTTGATTCTGTCACCGAATTCTTTGAAGCACAAGTCGGAGTAGTCACGGAAATAATCGACCATTTTTGGGTTGGCCCAGCCGCCTAGATCTTGTAGGGTTTGAGGTAAGTCCCAATGGAACAAAGTCACCTAAAAATAAGGAATAATAATATCATGAAAGAATTAAAAAAGTTTTTTATCAGTATCAGATATATCCTCACCAAAGGCTCAATGTTGTTTTCTGCTAAAGCGTCAAGCAGCTCATTGTAGTATCGGATACCATCAGGGTTAACGTAGTCAACTCGTCCCGAGGGCAGTATTCTGGACCAGGACAGTGAAAACCTGTAAAAGTCCACGCCGAGGTACACCAGCTCCTCGACATCTTCGCGGAAACGGTGGTAGGAGTCGACGGCGATGTCTCCATTAGTGCCGTCGGCGATCAGTTCGGGCCGTGTATGGGAAAAGCGATCCCATACGTTTTCCGACTTTCCTAGAAGAAAGACATACTTTGAGATAGATACGTATCTATGAAGGTAGATATATTTTTATGGAAAATTAGAAAAGACTTTGATCAAGGATATATTATATCATTCACGTGTTAAAGAACCATCTCACACGAAGACTAGAGATAACTAAGTGATTGATTTGAGATAAAATTGACATCGGTAATTCCACTTGAAGATGTTAAGATAACAGTTGTTTGAAACGTGAGTAAACACTTACCACTGACGTTCCACGCGCCTTCAATTTGGTGGGCAGCTGTCGCGACTCCAAAGGTGAATCCGCTCGGGAACTTTGTGTAACCGGCGAGGGATCTTTGCAAATAAAGAAACAAACATTTGTTAACAGATGTAAAAACATTTGTACACTATTTAACCAACATTGAAGTTAATTGTAAAATTTAATTATCCCGCGTATCACGTGATTTTATGATAAAGGAAAACATCGTGAGGAAGCCCGCAGTTTTAGTGGCAACGTATCTACTTATCGACCTTGTCTTTATTGTGCATACGGCCTCCTAAATTGACAACATGTGTGATATATGTTATGGTGGATGGTGTGGTAGATGGAACTCACTATGTTCCAGACAAATATTTAATGGATATACTTAGCAAACTTAGCCATTTAACATGTAACAAGAATGGAAGAACGACATCATCAGATTTAGATAAATATTTTTACTTTGCAAACATAACATGGAAAAAATAGCACAGTATTATGGAAACGTACATATATTGGTTAACAGTTTCAAAATTTTAGAATTTGGCAGTTACAACATTGTTTCATTTGAAGAAGTACTAAAAAAATCTTGAACCAATTATTTTACCGAAACAATTTCTCCCAACGAACTTATCAACCTTCGACAGCAATAAAACATGAACTATTAATGAACCAGTCGGGTCACGTACGACGCTAACTTTGCGTCTAACCTTGACTTCGAGTGTAACATTTTACTATTATCTAACTTAGCGATCGAGTCGAAATCAACAATCATCATATTAAAGCCCATGTTTACAAATTAATACTACAAACAAAACGTTACTCACGAGTGGCATAACGCCAATAATACAAGGAAAGCGTAACAGGCCATGCTTGCGTCTCGCTTCACCGAACGCTTGCGACCAACTGCCACTGCGACAACACGGTATTCTTTTTATGGCCAGAATACAACATCTCAAGATGATGGCTTAAGGTATTGATGAGATAAAGAAACATGACAATGATAAAACCCTTCATACCTTGGAGGCTTGACCTTAGTAACAATTTATCGAAGTAGGTACGGTTAGCTTCAAAAGTCAATAAACAGTTATTAATTTTTAAAACATCTTAATGAAGTCTAAAATAATATAGAATATGATTTACATTACACATTTGTATCGAACGCCATAAAATACGCAGAACTTGTAATATAATAGATTCTAGTATTCCATATCCATTTCTTCAAAGGGTGTTATCGTATATTTGTTGTCTTAAAAAAAATTTGCATTGCTTAATCACAACAACTATTTTGAAGTTTAACCGATTCAGTGCGGATGGCACCGCAGAGGCGCCATTGAATGTTATAAGTTACTGGCGTGTGGCACCCGACAGGTGCCAAAATGTTATACCTTTACAACTCGGTTTAAATGTTGTTTTCCAGACGTTTTCCCTAAAAAAAAAAAAAAAGTGTCTTATTTCGGCTTGTACTGTATGCCTACAGTGTTCGTTTGTTAATTTTGCGTGTAATAGCAAACTTCAGGGGTAGTAAACCTTTTCAAGAGAAATATGAATTAGCTACTTACAGTAAACATCATACAACAACACAGAAGAGATTGCGTATTTTATGGCATTATGTAGAGTTGTCGTAAATCTTAATTAGAAAAAAGAAGCTTGGTTTAGACGAGTACCTACTAGTGATATGTAAAATAATACCAATTAATTATTTATCACGTCTTAGTAGGACCAGTTATGTTGGTGAGGACGCGGGACGCAGTTGTCAATTTAGGTTTGTCACAAAATGTTTATGACTTCTGATAAAACTAAGTTACATACCTTCCATATCCATTAATACACGATTCATTCACTTTTAATCACACAAAATCAATAAATCGATCGCATACGATCAATTTCGGATGGCAACTAAACTACAAACACGTAGAAATAAAAAGAAAACACGATAAGTATTATTCCTGGCGGATGGCGCCCCAGAGGTGCCATCATAGTTCCTGGCGTTGGGCGCCTCTGAGGTGCCACGAAAATTTTGTTAGCCGCCAGGCATAGAAGTTTGCTAAAATGGCCTCCGCATTGAATCGGTTAAGTACTTCGATCAGGGAATACACGAGTTGTATATTCGAAGGATTTTGTTTCCGACTGTATTAACGTAAATAACTGAAAAAATGACACGTGGAGCTGATAAATCAACAAAAACATTGTTATATCGTTTAAATATATACTACATTTTGCTACCACCCACGTAACACAACCCGTTCATATATGTGATTACGAATAAGAATATTAATGTAATCGTCTTTACTTGTTTAATAAAATATTTCCTTTCGAATATCGCTAATTCTAGGTAGGCATGGAAGCTATTTATCAAAAGAGAACACATTAACAATTGATGCAACTTACCAGTGACGTTAATCTAAGAGTCCTTGCATAACACAGAGGTAATCGATAGAGGTCGCAAGGGAATGTGCTAGTAGAATGCCCCTTGTGAGGACTTCCCGGACCTTCCACATCTCAGGGCCGCTGGATGGCATCAACGTAACGTTCACTACGCGCCGTCCGATACAGGTAGGTTGAAACCGCCATGGCTCATCTAACCACCAGCTATTGAGTAACGTTAGTATTTTCAAACAACTTTGCGCAGAGAAATCTAGAAGGCTTAACTAATATCTTTAACTTACCTTAAAAACAAACTTTCGCATGTAAAGTACGTTATTACGACGATGAATAAAGGGTACAGCAGTGGTAATATGACGAGGAGGAAGAGTACTAGAGTAGCTATGAGTTTGAGGAAGGTTGGAAACGGAGCTCCGTAGTGCCATAGTGAATACACGTCGCTTCCAAATTCACGAGCTAGCACTTTGAATCGACCAAATGTTGAGGCTGTCTTTAACTGCTGAAAGAATCCTAGATTATGAATGGCCTTGAAACATATTATCCCATACGAATAAATTGAAACGTTCAAGTACTCAAACCTAACCTGTATCATGAAACTCTTATGGGTTCTACGATATGGTATCATTATAGGCGGACATTACTGCGACTGTCGTACTGTTGGTTCTTTTACTAAACTGTAGTTTATATGCAACATTTTGTCGGACGAAACTGTAGGAAATTGAATGAAAGTAAATTGTTTATTTACTACATTTTTCTACTGGCATGCAAAGATAATATTACAATAATGACACGGTTTATGACAGGCATCCAAAGACTATGCATAATGACTTATTATTTAATGAGTAAGGAGTATGTGTCGTTAATTTGCGTCTAAGTACTTAGGCCGGCTTCATACATGCTGACTGTCAAGCTGAATCCAGAATCTGAATATCACACAAATTCAGATTTTTTAGAACGACTGTGATAAGTGTTCTGGATTCCGGATCTGTCATTTCAGATTCCATGTTTAAAAGGCAACATTTTAGCACATTTTGTCTGGCACAAACTGAATTTCAGATTATGAAGTCATCATTGATAGCAGTAGTAGACGTTGTGTGCGACTGAGTGAGCGAGGAGATGTCCGATACAAACAATTTTGGGACTGGTCGTGGTTGTTTAGTTTACGCAAAATTTAATGTGATATCGGTTCTTATCACTTCATTTAAAAAAAATAATTATCTAAAAAAGTTGTGCTTTTAAATCCTCTTACATAACTAAAACGTTACCACGCAACGATACGCGAGATTACTGATCTGATGATACCTGTTTTTCAGATCATGTGTGAGGGATAAGTCCCGAAATTCAGATTCTGATTTAAGATCAATTTTTGGCATAGATGGTGCCGGCCTTATCTAACCTATTGAGGTGTGGGATTTTGACAATGCGAACTTATTGTTAATGGTGCGTTTACATTCTGCATTTACCAATGCGCCTTGCATAAATATTATTATTTTTCTGATAGACTTCTGCAGTAGTATAACCTCGAATGTGGTGTGTTCAATCTCGTTATACCTCAATGGCTGCCACTTTTCATCTTTCTGTGGCAATAGTTTCCCTAGTAAGTTGCGGTTCGGAGGTTTAATGCCCACTTTCGTCGCATAGATTCACTCTCTCCGCCCTCACTTATAAAGGGCTGATACATTAGCATCATTTCAGTTATGTAAACAGTTCAAAAAAGTATTAACTTAGAATACAGGCGGCCGATGAATGAAATAGAAAGGGCTCATATTTTACAGTAATTGAACACATTGATATCACAGTAACTGAGATAAGGAAACTTGTAAAATGTATGTAACTAGTGGTAGTTTATCAAAACTCTGTTATTTTATGCTAGGTATGTACATAAAATAACTACTTTCATATAGACATTGATAACATTTGTACAAACATCGTTAATTTGATAGATTGTGTAGAGTTCGGTCAGTTCTGTTTCCACAATTCCCTACGGTGCCTATTTGTTTGCAAGTTCTTGAGTTTATTTGCCGTCTAACACACAACCACATACCATTGTATTTAATAAAATGATTTACCGACTTTTATTTTGTTAAATATCGTTTAATTACATGGTCTAGTGATTTTCCGAGTGGAGACGCAACTAATGATAAAAAATAAATAAAAATAATAAGAGATAAGCGTTACGGAATCACTCATATTAGCTGTATTTAAGTAATATGTGATATTACATAGGTTGGGTAAGACGTTATCCCGTCCTAGTGTAATTCCATAAAATGTTTGTTTTAATACTCCTATCAACAATATTGTTTTTGTGTTTCATTCACGTTCTTTTGAATTATAATGAAAGAGCTCGGACCATCAAGAAGATACCCGGACCCAAAGATGCCTTTATCGTCGGAAACGCTTTGGAAATTTTAGTTTCCCCAGGTATTCTTACTACTTACATAATAATAATATCTTTTTATTTTAAACTAGCAGCGCTCCACGGTTATACCCGCGTTGTGCCCGTTCCCGTAGGAATTTCAAGGATTTTAATTAATATAAACCTTTCTCTTGAATCACTCTATCTATTTAAAAAACCGCATCAAAGTTTTAAAGATCTAAGCATAATAAGGGACAGACAGCGGAAAACGACTTTTTTATACTATGTAGTAATTATATCCCTTTTTTTATTATTTTCCAAACCGTGATACTGATAAGTAATGTCCAAAATTGTTTTGAAATTTCAGAAGAGTTAATGAAATTAGGAAGAATATTCGCGAGCAAATGGAAAGGTATTTGCAGGTTTTGGGCTTTTCCTTTCGGCGCTGTAAATATTTACAACCCGGAAGATATAGAGGTAAATGTTCATTGACATCTAGATAAATTACGGACAAGTCAAAGTACATTTGGTACATAACAATTTTATGATAGTGGTGCTAATTATAAATATGTTATCGTTGTAATTACAGACAGTGATATCAACTACGAAGTTCAATGAGAAAAGTTTGATTTATAAGTTTTTACATCCATGGCTTCGGAATGGATTATTAGTTAGCAATGGTGAGTTTTATTAGGAGAGTATTCGGGTGTAGTAAGGGTATTTTAATTTATTACTTTATTTTTTACAACCTGTATGTTTTTACTCCAGGGTATAGGTCTCCCGACATTCTGTACATATTTCGCTACTGAGCACCAGATTGGGCCAGTCTTTCTTTAAGTCGACTCGTCGCCTCGATATAGTTTCCTCTTGTCTTTTCTACAAGAGTCCCAAGGGTTTTTTAAGCCCTCCGATCATTGATCATAAGGAAAATATATCCAGTCCAGCCACTGTTTGCTAGGAACGCACAGGCAGGCTGCTTGATTGGCGCCTAGAGCCTTACGTTAGTAACTAGCAAGGCGATTAGCACGCAGTGCGGCCGGTCGCAAACATTAGCGACCGTTAGTTTTGCCTAGATGATAAGCCACGCACTCTAGGCGCCTAGCAAGCTTTGACCGCGTTGTACGTTATATTCGTATTTCTTCGTTTGATTCAGGTGAAACATGGCAGCAACGCCGTAAACTGCTAACTCCAGCATTTCATTTCAATATATTGAGAAAATTCTTCGTTATTTTAAAAGAGAACTCTCAACGTTTAGTCGATGGGTTAAGCAAACAAACAGATGATGTGATCGATGTAGTCCCAGTGCTATCTGAGTTTACTCTACATTCTATATGCGGTAAGCAATAAATTATTACTAACAATATCTATTTACTTAGGTGTTAATATGATTAATTCAATTATACTAAATTATGAAAAGAATTATGTAACTTAACAAACAGAATAATTGTAAAAAGTTGAGCTTGATTCAATTGTTTAATATAATTGAAAAAGAAAGTGAAAGTGATGACTTCCAACACAAAGTTTAAACATTCAGAGACTGCAATGGGAACTCAACTAAGTAAGGAAACAAGTAATGAGAGCCGCTCCTACAAACAAGCCATACTCGATCTCGTCGCCTTACTGCTGCAAAGATTCACCAGAATCTACCTCTACCCAGACATAGTTTTCAAACTGAGTCCAGAAGGAAGGAAGACGCATAAATATTTAGACATTGTTCATAAATTCACTAAGAAGGTGATTGCTGAAAGGAGAGAGTACGTTGACAAATATGGGGTAACATTTTCTGATGCTGCGGACGATGAAGATGATGTATATAAGAAGAAAAGAAAGACGGCCATGTTGGATTTATTGCTGTTGGCAGAAAAAGACAAATCGATTGATGATGCTGGAATCCAGGAGGAAGTGGACACATTTATGTTTGAGGTAGGTTACTAGGTGTCAGACTAGCGCCGGGTGCCGAGAGTACAGAGTACATACTATAGTTTTTCTTAATAATTATGCTTACTTACTTTTCAGGGTCACGACACTACGGCTTCTGGTTTAACGTTCAGCTTGTTAGAAATCGCAAATAATAAAGATGTTCAGGTATTACTTTTACTTCTACCAAAATTCAAATTCAAAATCTTAATCAGCTGTTATTGTTAACTGGTCCCTATTTTGAATATTTTTGGTCCATGTTTGTTTACTTCTTCAGGATAAAATATACAAAGAACAGCAAGATATATTTGGCGATTCTACCAGGGAGCCGACGATGGAAGATCTGACCAAAATGAAGTACCTCGACTGCTGCATCAAGGAGTCGCTCAGACTCTACCCTCCAGTGCATTTCATCAGTCGTAATATACACGAACCCGTCATTTTAAGTGGGTAACAATTTCCTAATTATTGTAACATACAGGGTGTGCCTATGGTATCACTTTGACAACATAAACATCTCAACTATTGGCTTAATTCATCATAAGGCTTTTTGGGAAATTGATACATATTAATTTTGGTAACAACTATAACTAAGTATTTATTAACAAATAAAAGATTAGGTTTCTCAATTCGTCCGTATATATGATTTTCCCTGTAGTTCCTCTCTACAGACTGTGCCGTACACAGATTTCCCTTACAACAACGATAAGCAGTGCTTGTTACCAAAGTCTCTATTTTCGACTGTTTTGACAGAAAATTTGACTAAAGTTAATATTGGCATTTCCTCTTCTGTTTCAGGTGGTTACAAAGTACCTGCAGGAACTTTCTGCCACATTTTTATCTTCGACCTGCACCGGAACCCCCAAATCTACGAGAACCCTTTGCTCTTTGACCCGGATCGGTTCTTGCCTGAGAACAGTCAGAACCGGCATCCGTACGCCTACATACCGTTCAGCGCTGGGCCCAGGAACTGCATAGGTAATACGTTGATTATTAAAACAGCGTTTCTTTTCACAATTCAGTTTGATTTAATATTATCTTTAATTTAGTTTGGCTAAGCTATGTTAACTCATTGCTATTGTTAAGCAATGTGCACCTCGGCTCCTACATGGATGGGTGGCCGATAGTGGATTTTTTATAGGAGCGCTACCGTGTTTCGGAGGGCTTGTTAAATTGTCACTCAAAAACTCTGACAACAGGGTTGACCACTAACCTACTCGAACTTACTTAAATTCTTTATTTATTTTCAGGCCAAAAGTTCGCAATGATGGAAATGAAATTGGCCATATCAGGAATCATCAGAAAACTGGAGCTCACCCCAGTCACTCGGCCCGAGGACATAAATTTCACCGCAGATTTGGTTCTAAGAAGCTCAAAACCAATTTATATTTCGTTCAAACCACGTATAATTAACTAGATTGGTTTTACTTAATAAATAATTGGTAGCAATACCAAATTTCAAACTCACAAGATACCTGTGAAAATTCTTATGGTGTGACATGTTATTGTAGTATATCTTTAAGAAACAAAGTTGTTAGTTCCAAAAAAAAAAATTATCAATTTAAAACAAACTTTATTTGTTGAAACATATTTAGGAGCTAAATCAAATTGAGATCTTTGAGCAATCCACCCCAAATATGGAATGAGCAATTGTTCTTTTAAAGAATAGTAAGTAATAGCAACTACAAAGTACAACGAGAGAAGTTTGATTTACAAATTTTTACATCCATGTCTTCGAATAACTAGTTAGCAACGGTATCGTAATTCAATCATTTAAGGCAAACTAAATAAGAAAAGGGAGATATAGAAGTAGATCGTAAGATTATAACATTAAGAGGTAGTATATCGAATTTAATAGGGATTCAAACCAAAATGCTTCCGTGTTGATAACCCTGGACAATCCATTGAGTAAGCGTGGTCATAAAGCACCGCAATGCACTGATAAGGATAAATTAATGAGAGAAAATACTTTGCTCCGTAGTGGGCTAGTACTAGTACTTGCTAGTACTTACTAGTGCTTATACAAGTACTAGCCAGCATCCGTACGCCTACATGCCGTTCAGCGCTGGACCTAGGAACTGCATAGGTAGACATAACACTGACGTAGGAAACTAATAATATTATAACTAACTAACTAACTAATATTATAGAGGTAAAATTTGTAAGTTTGTTTGTTTGTATGTTCGAGCTAATTTCGGGAATTACCTGTTTTGAATAATTATTTTTGTAATAGATAGCTACATTCAACGGAAAGGACATAGGCTATTTTCCATCCCGATATTCCCACGGGCACGGGCACAACGCGGGTAAAACCGCGGGGTGCTGCTAGTCTCAAATACGTAATCACAGTTATAACTATCGAACCGACTCCAACCAATCCTTATCTGTAAATATATGACCATTGCAATGGTCATGGCCAATTACAAACATTATTCCAATAAAATAGGTCGGAGTTAATTTTGATAATAATTTCGTATCTTACGCTTTTTCAAAAGCGACAACGTTTTGCTACTTATTTTTGCTATCAGGATATTATTTTACCGCACAACAACCAGCCACAATCTAAAAGTATTATCGGGCAAGCAACTATAATCTTTAGCATTAATAATCAAGTTACAAAAATAGTATCAAATTAATATTGGATTGACTATTTAATAAAGATAATCCTTTCTAGTACTTTATAGGCCTACTTTTCTCTGAATCTAATTTAATATATCCTACTAATATTATAAATGCGAAAGTTTGTGAGGATGGATGTATGTTTGTTACTCTTTCACGCAAAAACTACTGCACGGATTTGGATGAAACTTTACAGTAATATAAGTATATATACATCAGAATAACATATGGCATACATTTTATCCCGAAATTTCCTCGGGAACGGGTACAACGCGGGTGAAACCGCGGGCTAGTATATAATCATTTTAAATAATAATTTCAGTGCAAAAGTTCGCAGTGATCGAAATGAAATTGGCAATATCAGGAATCATAAGAAAACTGGAGCTGACTTCACTCGGCTCAAGGACATAGAGTTCACTGCAGATTTGGTTTAAAGAAACTCGAAACCAATTCATGTTTAAACCACGCTTAACAATCCAATTAAAGGCATCGAAGTTTTATGTTATATTATATTTTGGTTATGTGATTGGTAACTAACTTTCGTAAAGCAAAGGTCAACAACTACAGACTCACTGCTCTTGGTGTCTTTTCTCTTTCATAACATGGACAAAGGAATACAGGTGAATACAATATACATACACCGACTTTCGAAAGGTTTTTTACAAGGTGAATTTCAAACTACTGCTAGAAAAAATTGCATTTGACGGCATACGAGGGTAAAAAGAAAAATATTACACAACAGCTTAATTAAAGTTAATTCACTCCGAGATCTAGGATTGCTTTTAGTTTTTTAAGCTGCATTTCGATTTACATGTAAAGAAAATGGTTAGTAAAGCGCTTCAAATGTACGGGTTTTTTATGATAAATTTAACTAATTTTCATAACCCAGCAACTTATGTATATTTCTTAAAAATACTTTAAAAAGAGCGCAGCGCTGAGAGGCGCGCGCTCTTCAAATGTTCGCTCTGCCGCTCTGTAGGACGAAAGCTTAAAACGGCGTACTCTTATCATAACAACTTTTCTAATCTAGACCTTTTTGTAATGTCCGAATACACTTTCAGGAATTCAATACACAATACCATAGTTACAACTATGTAAAGTACTTTTTCATATAATCAATCTGTAATTTGTTTTATCTTTAGTATTGTTAATCATAATAAGTAGCCATCTCATGTACCGCTTAGCAACTAGAACATTTAAGAAATTAGAGGATAATGTAATTGGTTACATATTAACTAACGTAGAGTATATTTAATCTATACCTGTAAAATAGTAATATGTAACTGCTTTTTGTCCCCAATAAAATAAAATATTTAAAAGAAATGTTTTATTTTCCTAATGCACTTAACGCCAATCAATGCAAATAATATGTAAATCAAACTAGTTTAAACGGATATAATTATATGTATTATATGAAATGCCAAAACCTTTTGTTTGATTAAAACTCAAAGGTTAATTAATAATTAAGTCCGTAGTTGAAAGCCGGTTCATCATAATTATAATTAATTGCTGATAATAATTTACATACTTATTAAAAAAAAAACTTACTACTTACTTATATAAAACATTGGTGTATTTATTTTCATATTTTATATTTTACTATTGTACATGATAGTGATAACTATTTGTAATCAAAGATAACATTACAACATGTTTTAATTCTGTAATCGTAATATTTATGTACGTTAATTACTTTATGTGGAACATTTTGACGAGGGGAACAAACTGACAACGTTCCATGTAACCGAGAATGGATACTAATAGTATTTACAGTGCGCTGAATAGTGTCTAAGTATATAATTGTTGACTATCTACATCCGGCGGTCGAGTGTTTAATGTGCATTTCGATTGCGATATTGACGAGATGCTAACGTACTTGCTCGGGATATTGATTTTATTGGGGATCCTTCACGGGTTCCTCAATTACAATAAGAAAGCGAGGATGATGAATAGCATCCCAGGACCGAAAGGGATGTTCCTTGTTGGAAATGCAATCAATATTTTAAAGAGCCCAGGTAAGTGCCCAAACAAATTGTAATATAAGTAATCGGTATTAATAAAAGCAATATTAATCTGAAAATTAATTTCATAATTTGGAGAGTGACTGATTAATTTTGTATTTTGTCCTTATTTTATTTTGTCGTTAGGCATTATGTATAAATTAAAATCTGATTGCCCTCAATAATAACGCCAGTAAATTATATCCTAGTGGAACTATTCGCCATGACACGAGACAACGCGAATCGATGGAAATCAATCTATAAGTTTTGGTCATATCCGTTGGCAGCGGTCAGCATTTTTACCCCGGAAGATATTGAGGTAGTACAATTTACAATTTTAAGGTGCTTACAGAAATTATGCTGGTAGCCCGCTCACCAGCGGATTACCCGTGCGGATAAGCGCTGGTATATCGGTCAGTCGGAACAGTTAATTCTAATAGTTCCATGGCGGTTTAACTAAACATTTTAATAACCACTATTTTCTATTTTTAAATAAGTTGTAATAAAGTAACTGATAGTAAACGTACTCAAATGGTTTTTTCGCGTTAGAAAGTTAATAAAGCAAGTAATAACTTACTATTTATTTCCCGACGTTTCGAGGGGATTGCTCCTCTCATGGTCGCGGGTTAACTCGCGCGACCACTGGTATCACCACACGTAAGTTATTACTTGCTTTATTAACTTTCTAAAGCGAAAAAACCCGTGTGAGTAAGTTTACTATGATTTTAAAAAGACTGAAGTAACTGATGATTAAAATACTAGTTCCACTAACTAAAGCATTATTTCAGGTTGTTATTTCGAGTACTAAATTCAATCAGAAAAGTATTCTGTACAATTTTATTAAACCGTGGTTAAAAAATGGATTGCTCGTAAGTGATGGTACGTATTGGTACAGCTGATTGCATTATCGCTATTCAATACAAACGAACAATTATCCAACTATAACGACTGTTGTAAGTTGTAACTTCTACATATAAGTGCATTAATTAAATATTAAAACTATACCTAATCATTATAAACATAAGACACGTTAATTAAAAGATAGTGAAGCACTTGATGAAAATACGTAGACTCAAAGATTTGTTCAGAAGGAAGGATCAGGACATTACAAAGAGTGCAACCCCAATGAAATGAATGTTTCATTGCAGGTGATACATGGCTAAGTAGGAGAAAAATCTTAACACCAGCATTCCATTTTAACGTTCTACGTCGGTTCTGCAACGTGTTTGAAGACAACAGTATAAGAGCAGTGGAAATCCTTAGGAAATATAACGGAGAACCCGTAGATATAGTGCCTGTTATATCTGAAGCTACACTGCAAGCCATTTGTGGTATGATTTCCGACCGAAAAACTCTGTTTCTTATTTGAGTGGTTACAAATTACTATATATTTCGAGATTATAAAATACATTTAACTCAATATTTCGAGAATCACGATACTAATTTGTACATATTTATTCCAGAAACTGCTATGGGCACAAAACTGTCTAGCAAAGACACAAAAAATATTACATACAAAGAAGCCATATATGAAATAGGTAACCTTATAGTGCAAAGAATTAGCAGAACCTATCTCTACCTAGATTTTATGTTTAACCTAAGTAGTATTGGAAGATTACAAAGAAAATATTTGGATATTCTCCACAAGTTTACCAAAGATGTTATTACCCAAAGACAAGAATATATCGAAATACATGGAAGTGTCGATGTGGATGATAATGAAGGAATTTACTTCAGGAAAAAAGGGATAGCTATGTTAGATCTTCTTATATCGGCACAAAAGGAAGGTAAAATCGACGACGATGGTATACATGAAGAAGTCGACACATTTATGTTCGAAGTAAGAAACACTTTTTAAGAATAATACCAATGCAATAACATTCAGAGTCCTTTTACATTCTGTAATTTCAAACTTTTCCATTTATCGAAAATCTTTATTTCAGGGTCATGATACCACGGCTAGTGGTTTAACTTATTGTTTATTACTGTTGGCTAATCATCAAGAAATACAGGTACATCTTAAGTAAATATGAAACTATTTAAAGTAAATAATGTTACAAGTTAAAGATTAGATTAAGATGTGCTAATTTTAACCACTGTTACCAATTTATGTGGCTTACTGGATATAAATTTATTTGAAATCTATTGCAGGGTAAAATACTCGAGGAGTTAAATGAAATATTTGGCGATACCAATAGGAGTGCAACGATAGAAGATATGTCCAAGATGAAGTATTTGGAGCGGTGCATTAAGGAATCACTGCGCCTGTACCCACCTGTGCCTTTGATAGGACGTTACTTGGATCAGCCTGTTGTATTGAGCAAGTATCATCTTTGTGATCATGAAACTTAGTTATGAGATTTTCCTAATTATATTTTTTTTATCTAAAGAACATTCCAAGAACATTCATAATAGTGTTTTAAAAATAACATAATAACTGTTTTATCATTTTCTTACTTACTTTTACTTTTTATCATTTTATAAATTTATTTTATTAAATCCACAGGTGGTTATCAGGTGCCAGCCAAAACATATTGCCAGATTCATATTTATGATTTACACCGTCGTGAAGATCTATACAAGAACCCACTAGCATTTGACCCTGATAGATTTTTACCGGAAAATTTATTAGGTCGCCATCCATATGCTTATCTACCCTTTAGCGCTGGACCAAGAAATTGCATTGGTGGGTTTACTCAATGATATATTTTAGGTACGTTTATTTTAGTTTTGGGAATATTCTGAATCAATATTAATTGTTCAATGTTTCAGGGCAAAAATTTGCATTACTAGAAATGAAGTCAATAATATCAAGGATCATAAGGGAGTTTGAATTGAAACCGATCACTCAAGAAAAAGATTTGATATTTGTTGCTGATTTGGTTTTAAGAACAACAGTACCTGTGTATGTCTCATTTGTACCAAGAAAACCTTAGGTTTACACGTAATGAGGAAAACATAATGATGGTAGACAATATTTATCTTCAAGAGTTAAAATTCTTTGTTAGCCACGGAACGATGACCCAAACAATGATTTTATATTGTCACAATGTAAATATTAATTAAGTGGTTTTTTATAAGTTCAAAATATGTACTATGTTAGTAAGATATTATTATATTAATATATCCTAGGAATAATAATACAAATATTTTTTATTATCTTCTGATGCCTCAAATAATGAATGAGCTGAGCCGATGTGAAAGTAAAATGCATAAATTAAACCCATCGATCCCTTTTTCGGTCTTCAACACTTTGACATTGGGCCAAACATTGTATGAAGCGTGGTCTTTATGAAACATATTTAAGTAGGTAATAAAACTTGAGATATGAACGTCTGTAAGCTAATTTTACGTCCCATTTATAATGCGGTCAGTATCGGCGTTCTGGATCCAGTGCCGCCCAATAACGTATTAGGTGGCAATGTTGTTCGCAACCTAAATATAATAAGTGTATTATATCCCAGCTAATAGTGTTTGGCACACTCCCATTGAGGTATATTTATAAACGACAAATGAAAAATGTCTCAGTGTGGTGCGCACGGAAGGAGAGTTCGATTCGCAAACGCAGTACGACTCTTTGCACGAGTATCATCGCAGGCGCAGCCCTCTGCAACGCCCGCTGTAAATGTGATGCGTACGTTGTCTAATAGTGGTTTTGAAGATTTTATTATGGAATGTGATAACGGTTTTGAGGTAGGTAACTATTTAGTTTTATATATTTCGTTTTTTTACATTTTTTACAACCGATTTATTCAGAATTTCGTTAAAAAATCATGTTTATTTTTAATTATGCAAGTTTATTTCTTGGAAGGTTTTATTTAGGTTTACCTGTTTACTTTCACTTGTCACAATTGAGCTGAAACGTGGTTTCCGATTGAGCTGAAATTTTGCAATACACTTTGCATATTTTTCGTTTATTGGACACTGAGTGATAATGGCAAAAAAAACACTGACCGAATTGAGTAGCTCCTCCTTCGATTTTTGAAGTCTATTAAAAATTAAAGCTTGTTAAAAATATTTAATTAAAAATAATTGAATGTCGTGGTTTTGATGGTATTATCGCAATGCAATACTCGTAATAACAAAGTAAGTGCAGAGTGACGATATTGTTGTAGTGTCTAATACACTACATAAAAGCAATCATAGGCTACTTTACTTACTTTTTATACCAAAAAATACAATGGGAACGATAAGGACGCGGGTGAATTCCCTGGAACCTACCTTAGTAGGTTACTTAGTTATAATAGTCAATTATCCATAGTTAGATACTTATAACTATTCAATCAATAGATTATGAGAGAGATTAATCAGTTAATAAATAATTCTTTAATAATATGCTATCAATGATTGATGGAAAATCTCATAGGCTAAAACCCTGTAGCACCATTCATAATTCCACGGCTGAAACGCGGTTACTTTCCGTAGGTAGGTATTCTATTTGTATGAAACCTTTGTTTCCTGAATCAGAAACTGCATTAAATAATCAATAATATCATTTTGATTTATACTTTGACTGAAGGTGCCTTTGTCTTATCTCACTCTTATGAGATCAATATTGGCTTACTTTTTGTATATTTTACTCAAAATATATCTGTTATCATAACGTAACACGCTCTGTTTGATAAACGTGTCTGATTACTGTTGATATTTTAGTTTGAAGCTATGGCAAGTACAAGTGTCGATGCATATAGGTACTTTACGTAATATCTCGAACGAACATTTAAAAAATTATTGGTAAGTTTGAGACAAAATTTTCTTAAAAAATTGTTTTGTAACTATCTAATGATTATATGGCTAACTAAAGGGAAATTTTACCCATACTCGAAGAAAAGTTTTCAAGCCTGAAACCTCTTTAAGTATTAAGAAGAAAGTATAAAGTGTTTAAATCGATAAGTCTCAAGTTCATAAATACTGAATCCCCAGCAAGCACGACAACGATATTGATTAACGATATCTTTATGGTTGTGTTTTGAAGGTTAACAGGCCTATCATAGGCTTGTATACACTGAAACGTAAACGGCCTAACCAGTCGTATATATATATATTTACTGTATTAAAAAAACGTGATGTGATATAGTCGTGTTTCCCACAAAGAAAACGTCACGGCTGGGTAAACAGTTTAAGTAAATGGAGATAAAAGGCAGAGGTGTGAGGGAGTCAGTTAGCGCGTGCGCCTTACAGGTGCCACCAGACCGCCGGCGCTAGCAGGCACTCGTCCTCGAAGCTCAGGGCGGTCCGAAGGTGTACCCAACATGAACGCCCGCCAGCTCCGCCGGCTCGCGAGCCCTACTCTCAAACCCTCCCTATGCGTCTGCATCAGGCAATATAGCCAAGTGAGGCCCAACTATGTGATAGATAAAGCTGATGTGAGTGTCGCCTTATGTGTTACGCGGTGAAGGAAAGCGGAAAATTGCTGCCAAAAAAATTATTCCCGAAACTTCCAAAATAAAGAAATTAAAATCAGTGTTTTTTCATTACAGAAATGGCGCAATTCTGCTCCTCACTTCTACTCGATCCAATCCGTCGATATGAGGTATGTTGTTCTGCATCATCTCATCAATGTAATCAATGCACAAGTGCTGGTGATTTATTAAAAACAAATTGCTATCAATAGACAGACTCTCATACACATTATCACTGATTTATTAGACTATGGACGGCGCCGGTCGGCTGCTTGTCCAATAACGTTTGATGGCACTCGAACTAATTATGACAGGTCTAGAATATATTTGTATGAATTAGGTAGCATAACTCTAGAAATTGCCTACAATGATAAACCATTTTGTATTACATAATCACTGAAGGATATTGTTTTTTATAGATGAAAAGTCCTATTGCTTTTTACATATATAAGAGCATTCCTGTTTAAACTTTTACTGACAATAGTAAATTCAGGAACCTGAAAAGTATGTGAATTGTTCGAAGATTTTTAGGTTGAAAGTTACAATATGAAAAACTAAACGAGTGACGATGATTATGAGAATGGTTTTATAAATCACAAATAATATTTCACCAAAAATCCGAATTCTCACAATGTGATATGATATCTGTACATTACTAATACATTACATTTATTACAATCATTATTCCGAATACCATTTATTTTTGCTGTAGCCTTGAAAGTCTGTAGATTATCGATAGGATTACAGATACGTGTCTAAATTATTTGTTAATTCCACATGGTGCAGACGAATGTCATTCGCGCATAACATCGACCCGAAATCGTGAGTACAGGGGAAACTCACCCTTTAGATTTGCATGATGTGTTTTCCCTATTCAGTTGAGTAGCTTCCTCAAAAAACATACAATTGATCAAGCAATTTTTGTGGTGGTAGTATTGGAAATATGACAACACCTATTTATTTTCAAAAAATATTAAACTGATATTATATTAAGTGCATGATTGATGATATATACATTTCTTTATCGTTTTTTTGTGCTGTAGGCAAAATTTAATCAGTTCAGCAATTCAAATGCTAGATTTTGATTTGGCTTAATTGGAATTTCTTTTATTGGCTTTTTTATTTAAATTGATCCCCTATGGCGTTTTCAATGTATGGCAAGGGAAGAATTTTTACTTATGAATTGGTATGTATTTCCCTCTTGTATTGTAAAATAATATCTTGTCACTTGTTTTGCTGCTGAAATTAAGTGTCGAAAGATATCTTCCTAATTTTAATTCCTCTATGTGACATTGTAAACAGCTGCATCCACCTATTGTAGGCGTACGTAGGTACGTATCGAGACACACCCGCCTTTACGTCAACATCTTCCTACGAAAATGTATTATTAGATCAGATCGTGACGGGCCATTGTTAAAAGCGCCTACACGATGGATGACTACATAACAAATATTTACCTTACACATTAGTACGACATTAGCGATTTATTTTGCGCAATTTTTTATACTTTTCGTTTTTGTAATTTCTGCAGCTTTTGAATTTTAAGAATTTACTTCTATTTTTTTCATTACATTCAAACTTAACATTTATTTCTAGGGTTCGAGCTGGATCACATAAGAATGCAGACGATGTCTTATTTGATATGTTCAAGAATGAAGATACGGGGCTATTGCCTGTGGGGAAATTTTTGGCCGTAAGTAAAACAATTTAATAAGCAATTCGCCAAAGCCATCTGAAACCACTTGCGGTGAAATGGAAACACTGTCAATAAAAAAAAATAGGTCTCTATTAATTTTGATATTTTCCAGGCCTTAAGAACAACTGGGATAAGAAAGAATGATTCGAGAGTTAAAGAAGTCATGCACAACTTATACAAAGTGCACAAAGAATCCAACTTCGAAGGCGGATCGCCGGAGACATTAAAACTTGACCGAAAAACATTCAAGGACGTGATTGCCCCCAATATAGTTTTGATTACCAGAGCTTTCCGAAGCCAGTTCGTCATACCAGACTTTCAAGATTTCATTAAGGATGTAGAAGAAATGTATTGGGCAGCGAAGTCCAGCACGGACGGCAAAGTGGCAAGTTACATTCCACAATTGGCAAGAGCAAACCCTGATAACTGGGGTGTTAGCGTCTGCACCATAGACGGACAGAGATTTTCTATCGGTAAGCATTCTAATCGATACCGCTTAGCCGTATAATTGTTAATCGATATTATATTAAGCCGTTATTGTTTGCGTAGGTGACGTGACAGTCCCATTCACTCTACAATCATGCAGCAAACCGCTAACCTATGCGATGGCTCTTGATACTCTAGGCCCCGACGTGGTACACAAATATGTTGGCACCGAGCCGAGCGGCCGCAACTTCAATGAACTCGTCTTGGATTATAACAGTACGTATAGAATGTTGTTTACAGCTAGCAGATTATCTATTATGATAAATATACACTCGTGCACTTGTTTTTACTAACAGAGCAATCATGTACAGGAATAATTATCACACGACTGTGACGTTATGTTCTGAATAAATATTTTTAGTTAATCTTTACCAACTTGTTTTGTAAACCTTTATATAATTTGTTAGCCTTGCTAATTTGTAGATATCTTAGCAAATAAAACATAGTTAGTTAGTTGACAAGATATTTAAAATAGCGTTGATTTTTCAGTGAAGCCACACAATCCCATGATCAATGCTGGTGCAATTTTAGTTTGCTCGTTACTCAAAGCCTTGGACAAGCCCGAAATGACTCTTGCCGAAAAGTTTGACTACGTTATGTCATTCTTCAGTCGGCTTGCTGGCAATGAAGTGTTAGGTTTCAACAATGCAGTATTTTTATCTGAACGTGAGGCTGCCGATCGTAATTATGCACTCGGGTTTTACATGAGAGAGCATAAGTGTTATCCTGAGAAAACAAATCTCCGTGAATGTATGGACTTCTATTTCCAGGTAAGGCTTTCAGACTATTGAACTTAGTGTTTAGATAAATCATTTCTAAATTGGAATAATTATAACACATTTTCTTTCTAGTGTTGTTCCATGGAAGCTAATTGTGACATTATGTCCATAATGGCAGCGACATTAGCCAACGGAGGCATCTGCCCCATCACCGACGAGAAGGTTCTTGGGCCGGATTCGGTTCGTAACGTCCTGTCTTTGATGCACAGCTGCGGAATGTATGACTACTCTGGACAGTTCGCTTTCAAAGTGGGACTGCCGGCCAAATCAGGGGTATCTGGAGCTATGCTCATTGTAGTACCCAACGTAATGGGTATCTGCACATGGTCACCTCCACTCGATCCTCTAGGGAACAGCTGCAGAGGACTTCAATTTTGTGAGGTATGTTCATAACCTGAACCTCTATATAAACATTTCAAACGGTGTAATTAATCGTTCATTTTCTGATCGCTTGGAATTTTTGTAGGAACTGATAAACAGATTCAACTTCCACAAATACGATAACATAAGATACGCTAGCCACAAGAAGGATCCAAGACGCTACAAATTCGAGTCAACCGGACTTAACATTGTCAATTTGCTATTCTCTTCGGCCAGTGGAGACCTTAGCGCTTTGAGGAGGTAAATACTCATGAAATCATGCATTTGCATCTTTCTACTGACATAATCACATGACTACAAATGTGTATTATTTCGTCAGTGCCGACCCCGGTAAAACCGAATTGAATCTACCAGTTCCGGTGAACCCAACCAATTGATACACACTCTACAAGTATATCAGAACATTTCGTGTAGACACACCAGACATCTGTAACATTTAACGCTTGTAATACCACGGCCTTGTTCTATTATTATAACTCGTTTAAGTTTGGATTTTCGTATTTGATAAGTACATAGAACCATCATCACCTGTCGAGGCTTGATGTTAGCTTGGAAAATGTTGGCTAAAACACCTATGAATCGGTTACAAATTGGCCGTAGACTTCACTAATCATTCATGGGCTATCGAGATCTAAGTGTTACCGAGTAGTCTACTAAAAATTTACGGATTTACTATACTATTGACTTGGTGTAATTTTTCAGGCACCACCTATCCGGAATGGATATGACCCTTTCTGATTATGACGGTCGTACTGCTCTTCACTTGGCTTCTGCTGAGGGTCATCTCTCCTGCGTCGATTTCTTGCTCGCACAGTGTAATGTGCCGCACGACCCACGAGACCGCTGGGGCAGCCGCCCTCTCAACGAAGCCGAGACCTTCGGCCACACCGCCGTCGTCCAATACCTGAAGGAATGGGAACAGTCTCACCCCCCGGAAAAAGCAGTCGAAGCAGCCACCAATGTCGATGATCTACTCGAAGTCAAACCGGACGCCAACGACGCCGTCAAAGATCCTAGCATACAGGAGATAGTCACCAGAAACGGAGATAAGGTCCAGTAAACAAGAATCTCTTTCAAATATCGGAATGAAAAGGAGGATCTCATTAATCAAGTGCTCGTTATTACATGTACTTGTGCAACAAACGATGTTCTATGCGTTTAGTTACTTGATTAATACCAATGAGTGCTGACGTAATTTTCAGACATAATAATTGGTTGATACATAATAATTATGCATTTTGCTATAAGCTTTTGTATAAATATGTTGACATTTTTTTATATAATTTAATTAATATTAATTTGATAAAAGTTTTAGTCATTTGTTTTGGCATGTTCTTTACTCTTGATTTATGCGAAAAATTAATGCAAAGCATATTAGAAAAGTGGTATAACTTTTATGTAACTCTATACATTTAATCAAATGTACACCTATTCTTAGTGAAATATACAATTATCGACTTTGTAAAACAATTTACCTAAGAAGTAAAAATATTTTAGAAGTAGAACTTACACATTTTCATATAGAATTTATCAGGTAAATTTTATTTAACATTCCAAACAGCCAATAACACATTAGCTATTGAAATTTCAAACAGTTAATAATTTCCATATAAGAAATGTAGCAATGATGAAATCAATATATAATGTAATAGTCCTTTAATAGAGTATTTCCTGTTAATAACTTTCAATAAAATTGTTGTTTAAAGTGTAACCATAGAATTAATTCAATATGTTGTGCTATTTTCTCTGTGAATTATTATCATGTAAAAGACAATAAATAGCTATTGAATGAAATGTAGATAGTATAGTGGCATGATGGTGGCCAAAAAACCGCATGTCTTCTAACATTATTGATGTTGTCCAACATTTAAGTCAATTATGACAATTGTTAACATGGATTTGTGTTTTATTTATCACCCTCAAGTTATATTGAAATTATGAGTCTTCACTACATTTGAATGCTCGGCATGGGCTAACTTGACATTAAGATTACTGATTCCGAAAATAATATCATAACTTTAAAATTAAAACTGTTAATTCCAGATTGTAAGTTCCTTAGGTACAATATTAAGTATCTAACTATTTCCCAATATAAGATTACCCATGATGTAAATAAACTTATAGCTACCAATAGAGCCTATATAATGATGTTAATAGAATCCAAAAATTATTTAGTGCTAAAAAACTTGTTGATGTAGTAAACTTAAGTGGGCAGAAATTAGCAGTAAAGAAGTAGACAAATACAGAACTAATCAACAATATTTTATTACTAATACAGTTTAATATCTACCAACTACTACTTATTTATTTATCACTAATATTTGGCCGTATTGGTGTAGAAACAATGCCAAGTAACTTACAATCTGCTTCCAGGAGAGTTAGGTCTGTACTTGAGCCAAGGAATCTTGAGGAAAGTTCTAGATCTTTGATCTGTATTCTTACTCGAGCCCCACGCACGTAGTCTTCGCCTCTATTGGTAGGGCGGGTGCAAACACAGTGAAACTTCCACCCGAAATCAATGTATAAATCATCTTCTACAACATGGAATATTTTACCTATAACCACCTTGTTTTCCGGATCACCTAGCTGAAATGAGAAATTACTTATATAAGAAACTGGTAGAATAAAGCTTCAGAGTTGTATAGTACATGATAAACCAGAACTTACGTCCATCAACTTCGAATGCCGAAGTAACGAGGCAAATGTATGATTTTCTTCTGGTTCTTTGACATCAGCGATTTGTGACTGCTTTTCAAATGCTTTAGCGAAACCTCCAAGTTTAGCTGCATCTTCGTTCAAGTTCGGAGGACTTTGCGGAGTGCTAGACTCAGGCCCATTGGCAACAGTGCGAACAAATACAGAGTTTCGCAGTGCGATTACAGCTGATGGAGACCCGATTACATTTCGAATACTTCTTAAATATGATAATGAAATCATCTTTTGTATCTTACTCAATTATCAATTGTTAAATTATAATTTTCGTGTAATATTTTTATTAATTTACCAAACTTTTATTTATTCCTAATATAACCTAAAAATATTTTATGAGAAAATTGAAGATTGGCATTGGCGTTTGATTTTTTATTGACACTGGCAGACGCCAGACAGAACTCATCTTCTAGGTGTTGCTACATGTATATTGCAATAAAATGGTAAAAAAATATGGACTGGGTTTAGCTTGGTGCTTTTTATTTAATTTTAGCTGCCTAAGAGTACAAGACAGGTATGAAAAGAGTACTATTTTTTTATTAGACTTTCCATGAAAAATAGTAGGTAGGTAGGTAGGTAGGTTACATTATGTAATTTTTGTTTACATACCTATCCTGGTCTGTATTCTGTGGTCAAGAATTTATATTTCTTAACTTGAATCAAATGACATATGGTAACACTGAGAAACATGTCAAAAGAAAGATTCACCACGCACGACTTATTTTTTTGGAAAATGCTAACAAATTTAGTTGAAAAATAATAAACCAATGCAAAAATGACCGAAGATCAAGATGCGAAAGAATCACACATTGATTCGGGCTCCAAAATATTTGTCAACAAAAGTAAAGATAAGAAATTAAAAACCCAACGGCCTTTGACCAAAGTAATACTTTTTGTGTACTAACGGATAAGTTTCGTTCTTTACCTAAGTATTTGGAAAGTGTATAATTAGATGTGTTTGCCTTCCAGATAATTCTGCGGCGCCTGCCACCAACCATGACTGAGGAGACATTCCTGGAACAAGTGTCACCTATTCCTGAACATGATCATTTCTACTTTGCCAGATCAGACCCATCACTAGGCAATAACCTATATTCTAGAGCTTACATAAACTTTATGAATGTAAAAGATATTTATCTATTCAGAGACAAGTTTGATGGCTATGTGTTCCTTGATGAGAGAGGTCAGTAAACCAGAATCATTGAGATATTTAAGATAATAGGTAACTAGGCCAATTATATTCATAATAAAGTATAAATTGTATTTCAGGTGTTGAGTATACTGGAATAGTGGAGTATGCTCCGTTTCAAAGAATTCCTAAAAAGAAAAAAAAGAAGGACCCTAAATGTGCGACTATTGAGAGTGACCCTATTTACCAGGAGTTCACGGAAAGCCTCACCAGAGACGTAGAAACTGAGAATCAGCCCAAACTGGAGTACTCATACCCTGTAAATGATGGTAACTTCAATATTTTAACTAAACTTCTGAAATAGTTACGCAATATGTAGGAATTCTTGTAACAAACAAACAAATTAATTTATTATTATGTTGAGTGAAGTAGAAGTCAACAACTAGCGGTGCCCTGCGGTTTTATAGGTTCAGATGGGAACACCGGGGTAAAAAATCCAATACAAAAATTATTATTCAAATTGGACTAGTAGATCCGGAGACTAGCACAGTCTAACATACACAAAAACAAAAGATTTGCCCTATTAAAATTAAGGGGTGGACCACCCTTAACATTAAAGGGTAGGTATGAAAAATCAATGTTGACTGATCTCAGACCTGCCCGATATGCACACCAAATTTCATGAAAATTGGTCAAGCTGTTTCGGTGGAATATGGTTGCTAACATTGTGACACGAAAGAAGAAGTGAAGGAGAATTCATTATTATTCATTAATGATATCTACCCTTCATAAATATTATTTTTCCATAGATATTTAACACGTAACTGTTCACTTTATGCTTTACTTTAACTGTTTGTTGATGATGATAATGTACTTGTTGATGATAATGTACTTTACGTTAATAAATTATTTTTATTTTATTTATTTTATTTATTAGTCTATAAGTTAATTTATTATGCTCATTAGTCCTGCATGTATTTATTTATTCACCTCTGTTTTTCTTCTCTCTTCTAGCCAGTGACAAAAAAGTTCAATCTACTCCTCTATTGGATTACTTAGCGGCTCGTAAACAAGACAAGCGAGGGAGAGACGAGCGACGCCGGCGGGAGAATGACAAGAGGAAAATGAGGATTGAGAGGAAAACTAAGGAGGCTCCTATAAAGGTAGTTTATACAAAACAGCTGTCAAAAATCAACATTATTCCTTATCAGTGAGATAGAGTAGACTGTCCTATTACTATTAATTCCTTATATTCTGCACCTATTTTATTCTTATTGAGAATATTTATATGCCTCTCAATGATATGTTTTTATTCTAAAAAAAATATTGTCCCTACGTTTAATCAACATAATAACTTCAGTGCATTTCGTACTTTATGTTTTAAATGTATATAGAAACCTGGTGATGTCTCAGAAGATGAGTTCATCAATGAAAACCGTAAACAAAACTCGAGCAACTCAATGTACTTTGGAGAGCAAAGAGTTTATCATAAAACTAAGATTAAATGTGATCTCAAACCGCAATTGAAAAGCGCTCACGGCTCTGACGAGTTCATTAGCACGGATTCCGATTTCGACACGCATTTCCCTGCACTAGCAATGAAAACACATAATACTTTCACTCTGACTTCTGGTAAACTGTGTGATAAAAAAGAAATGCAAGAAGCTAGCCAAAAGAGTGGCGGTGATACGTTTTTCAAGGTTTATTGCTCATTATACTACTTAGCCAACTTGGGTAGCTATAGATATGACAGGTAGTGTTGTATTAGGAATAACTAGATGTACGTTCAGTCCACCTATTGTTCATATTATCAATATTAAATCGTGTAACATTGTATAGGATCATAATTATGTATTAGTAGTACATTTTATTTAGTTATCCTGTATGTCATGGTCTGAGATATCAAAAGAATACTTTGAAGAAGATTTATTTTTTACCGTCGAAATATATATAGACTTATAACCAATTTCAGGAGGAAGATAATGGAGAAAATGAAGTGAAAAAAGTAAAATCAAGGGACTGGGAAAAAGATAAAAACTCTGAATCCAAAGACGAATTTGACAAAGAAGGATCTGTTATTGAATCTAAAACATTTAAAACTAAAACTGGTATTAATTTCACTGCTGACAAGAAGAAAAAACCTGACGTTGATAAGAACTTCCCAAATGACGATGAAGGTGATGACTCGGACAAGGGTTCCAGAAAAGAGAAGAGAGACAAGCTGAAGGAATCTCCGCGCGAACCAAAGAGCAAAAAGTACAGTGACACGAGAAAAGAAAGACTGAAGAACGAAGCTGTTAAATCTGATAAGCAAGCAGTTATCAGCAAGATAATTTCATCTGACAAGATGAAGACCCTCAATGACGATATAAAGCCCTTCACCCAACTGCCACAAGTCAAAACAGATGACTTGACGAAAATAATCGAAGGGATGGACAAGAAAATGAAAATTGAGGATAACAACAATAAAATCAAGTCTAAAGAAAATAAAGGAACTCCTGAAAAGGTTCCTCAGATAAGACGGAATAGTATGGAGAGTGAGCCGACGGTGAAGGAGGAAACTGTGCTGAAGAGGCAGAAGTCCTTGAATACCGACGACCGGAGCAGGTCCTCTGATAGAGAGGGCTCCGAAGAGAAGAGCAACCCTGACCGTCGCCCTGAACGCATTAGGAATAAGGTAAATACTGAGTAACTAAGATTAGTTATATTGTAACTAATAAGTTACGTAACATCAATTTGAAGCCTTTACCTGGAAAATAGAGTGTAACGCGTCTGTCTGATGCATTTACATATTGAACCTCCGTTATTTCAGTTCACTTAACTATATGAAACTGATTTTTATTTAGGGAGATACGCTGTAGAGTAGAACATTAAAGACAAATACTAAAAATAAACAATGTAATTGTTTATGGTTTCCAGGATCGTCCCAGCCTAGTGATCTACCAGCCAGGCATGGGCAGGTTCAGCAAGCAACGTCTCGCCAAAGAGAAGGACGCACCCGCAGTCAAATCAGTCAACGAAAGTGAAAAGAAAGACACTTGAGATACATGCAACATTTCCCGAAACTTGGACAACAATTAACGGAATCACCTGAAGCTGGCATCCGACCGAGCCCTCGAGACCGTACAAGAGGACTCCTGACGTGCCACTCAAGGAATATCGCTCGTGTTTTCTAAAAGCAATCCTTTTTATTCGTTTCGTTTTAATTTCAACATTATGTTCAGTTGGAAATGTTTAAAATCAAAATAGCATTTAAATGCGTATTTTAAGCTTGTGACCATTATAATTCAGTTTTGTTATTTCATTTAAATATAATTCATTATTTTTCAAACGAATCTAGTGGTTTCAGTTTCATCATCTTTGCGCTGCATACTTATTATTTCAGTTTGCGTCAGTTGTGTGTATCAGTTTTCACAAAACGTGTTACTTAGGTACTTAAAAACTTATTGTTTTGATGAAAAATTACTTTCCAAACATTTGGTTTCTGTTCGCCATGTTTTTGTCCACTATTTATTCAAGTGTTCAGTTGCCTAAAATATGCTTAACTGTAATAAAGGGGTACAAAAACATTTATAAAAAATACTTTTATTGCTAGAATATTAGCGATAAAAATTATATTTAGTAACTTATTAAAATATAATACAAAACATTGTGATATTAAAAGTGAGAATATAAAATAACTTAAATAATATTTGGTGAATATAAACAACTTCTTTGGCAAGAGCAACAATTGAGACTTAAAATTACAAAAACACTTGTTTTAAATGATTCTACCACAATGAAATATAACATTTATTATGTTCAATATACATATAACTAGTCAGACTTTTCAAGCTTCTATAGTTTTCAACTTGAATGATGCATTTGTCACCTAAAAATAGTGTTTTATCCACTTTCTCGAAGTGTTTTTTCGTCGCAGATTTTCCGTTATTTCTAAACATCACACTTGAAATAGGAGCATTCTCCCCAAAATATACAGAGACATTAAAAACCTTAACTCAATTGTTAGTTGGAATACAACACCTACCCTAAATACCTAAATATAGCTAAATATAAGCCTTATATTTATTGATGGCAACTTGTAAACGGGGCTTTAAACATACCGTCAAATAGGCACATTTTTAAATAATAGTTCATGCAGCAGCACCTTACAAATAAATAATACGGTTTTCTATTCAACGGGGAAAGAAATGGAACATAAAGTTCTCTGCAACTCTTACTTTTCTTGCTAACGAGAGAACCTTGGTTTCACCCACAGTGGGGGGAAAATTATGAGTAAAGTATTATTATGTTAGTTTAAGTTATCCATCTAGAGGCTGGGTCCATACGACGGACTGACTCGGATCTAGATTGTGTATAAAAGAGAGTTATCGAGTTATTGAAATGAGGTTAATTTTTTGACACACATACTAAAGGGGTTGAGATGATGAAAAAACGAACCTTTCTTCGATGATACATAACACTTACGCAATGAAAATTATGCTCTCTTTACCCAGCGGATCTGTCTGAACAAAGCATTTGTGGAAAAGAGCATCCAACATTACCTCATTCATGCATTCGTTCATCCGTACCTTTACACACTTTCACATATTTTAATTCAAATATTTTAATATCGTAACAGTTATCTACTCTGCCTATTTCTAAGCAACATCATTCAGTAGTATTGCACTAGCATGTTTATCGCCATGTCTGGTCGATTTTTGTTGCTGTATCTTCTCCGCCGTTGTCTTGGTTTGCCTTACGTTGTGTCGGTGCATTAACCAGAGCAGCAGGATGAAACCGACTAAGAAACCGGCTAGGCCTCCGCCTATTGTGACCCAGGTACGCCTGGACGCCTTTATGTTTTGGACCTGGAATCAATAATGCATACGTTAGATAGACATTACCGAAACAATATGTTTGCTTTCAGAATTTTATTCATTCATTCATTTCGAGTTCGAGATTAGTGGCCACCCTGGTGTTGGAGTTTTTGGACCGCCCAAAGGTCTCTGACGTCGTCTAACGATGGATACACCGACTGACTACTTAAAGTGCCGAAGCAGACCGTTTTGTAACTTATCACTCGAACTTTTGACACAAATATGACTTCGGGTACAACAGACATACTGGACCAAGAGCCCGCGAACCCCAGACCTTCGTTATTTTATAAAAGCTGAAAGTTTGTCAGCGCATGCTCCCACACACAGGTAAGAACGATGGACTATTATGAAGTTTGGGTTATAGTGGCTTTGGCAGGTATACGGTACTAAATGTCAATGGTCGAAAACACCAAGTTGGCCATCGATTTCGATATCACCGTCAAAGGGTGACTTGTACAACTCCTCAAGAGCTTTCAAATGACATAGGTCATGTCACTGTTGAGCATTAGGATCAGCGTCCATGGCATAGGCCAACTCCAATCTTCGGTGGTCGAAAACACCAAGTTGGCCGTCGATTTCGATGTCACCGTCAAAGGGTGACTTGTACAACTTCTCAAGAGCTTTCAAATGACATAGGTCATGTCACTTAGGATCAGCGTCCATAGCATAGGTCAACTCCAATCTTCAATGGTCGAAAACACCAAGTTGGCCGTCGATTTCGATATCACCGTCAAAGGGTGACTTGTACAACTTGTCAAGAGCTTTCAAATGATATAGGTCATGTCACTGTTGAGCATTAGGATCAGCGTCCATAGCATAGGTCAACTCCAATCTTCAATGGTCGAAAACACCAAGTTGGCCGTCGATTTCGATATCACCGTCAAAGGGTGACTTGTACAACTCTTCAAGAGCTTTCAAATGACATATGTCATGTCACAAATCACACTTAATTATTTGATGAATTTAGATCGGTATTTTACACACCTTTAGTACCGTTTATCTGCCAAAGCCACTATAACCCAAACTTCATAATAGTCCATCGTTCTTACCTGTGTGTGGGAGCATGCGCTGACAAACTTTCAGCTTTTATAAAATGACGAAAGTCTGGGGTTCACGGGCTCTAGGTCTATACGTATTCGCGAGAAAAAATGAGATATATAAATCATACCTGTAAAAAGTCAGCCTTACACCGATGATAAGTAGCATTGTGCAGTTCCGCCTCGTTATCTATAGGGCAATCTTCAAATTCTGGAAATAAAATAAAAGTCACTAAATAAACATCTTCAACATTTTGAGTCATTTGGCTAGATAATAAAAAGAAGTGTAAATTACCTCTCGTATTCAATCTAGAATAATCACCAAGTTGGAAGAATACCCGTTTCATTTGAAACCATGATATCGCCGGTCGGATATCACAGAGCTGCATCAAGTCCAACGATTCGGTCAGATCCACTTTCACCAAATTGCACATCGATGCAAAGTGAGAAGCGTCTAGAGATTTTAGGGGATTATACGAAATATTGTAGGCGATGAGATTTGGTAGCTTTCCCCAGTCTGGTAGTTCTTTGATCCTGCAGCTTGACAGGTCTAGAAGCTCCAGAGGTGCTCTTATTGGCTTCTGTAAAGAGTTTTCAGGAAAAATTTGGTGTACGAATGGATTTCCTGTCAGGTACAATTTCCTCAAAGACGGTAGTTGGAATATTCCATTAGGTAGCGCCTGAACAACGTTGTTAGAGAGATCTAGCAACTGCAAGCTGGTCAGGGATGTCAAAGCATTGTCTTCAATGTTGAAAATCTTGTTGTCTGCCAAATACAGGAACTGAATGTTTGAGTAGCCTGCGAATGTCTCGGCCGTCAATTCATGCAACTTGTTGTCGCTGAAGTCCAGAATCTGTAAACGGGGAAGATGAAATGTATCTGTAGTTAAAGTTATTCTTCTTCTTTGCGTGTCACTGGCACTAAATTGAACCAGCCCAGAACTTGGGCAGGGTGATTGCATCATCTGTAGCGCTGTTGAGGTCGGAGAGCATGCGCCATCGTTTGGGATGATTAGTTAAAGTTATTGTGTTATAAGTAATATAAACATTTTTTAATCTTTATCTACACTTCTACACACTACTTCACACACTATTCATTTATCAGCTACCTATGTGAGTAATGAAACGTTACAAAATGTTTCTAGTTTCATGCATCGTCCTATTTACAAGCGCCTTTCAATAGATTTGAATAAGTTATGTTATCTGATAGTTTTATCTATTGCTTCACTTACCTCGATTCTACCTCGGAGATTGGGCAGTTTGTCTAAACGTAGGTTGGCGCAGTTGGCTCCATACATGTCGTATGCATATTCGTAGGTACAATGCTGAGGCTTCGATGAAAGAGCTTCAATTTCAGTCAACTCCTTCGCTGAGTTGTAAGCAATACAGAGCACCAGCAAGATTAAAAGATTTGTTCTGAAAATGGGAAAAATATCTTATTTAGTGAATTGTTCTATCGTATCGGCTATTTAGAAAAAATGTAGGCAGTCTTATTGGGTTCTTTATCATCATTTTATGAGGAGCATTAGTCATCACAAACAAAACTGCATTTCACTCCAGACCTTTGTTATTATTTGATTTATCATTATAGAACATACATAGTAGGTCATTACTTGTGTATATTTATTTTAATGAGTGTACTCTCTATTGATGATGAACTCACTCATATCTCCGGGTCATCGGGTCGAAGTCAGTACATTCAATATGAAAGACGTTCTTCCTTCAGATGCTTTACGGTTATCAGTACAAAGGTTATCTCTATGTTATAGTTGACGCACATTCAGAGGGCATGCAAAGGAGTTTTAAGGGTATGTAGAGTTAATTACTTAACATAGTTTTGTATTGCTACATAATTTTACTTTTAATGGGACTATCGTTTTAAGTAGGCTCGTCTCCATACCTTGTATATCCCCTAAAAATTTTCACGTCATAAGTATTACGTGCCCATGGTTGACTGGCTTCCACCAAATGTTATAGCTCTCTAAAGTTTAATTAAATTACTTATGACTTTCTGTTACCTGCGTGTAATTGTTTACTTTCTAAACAGTAAAGGCTTTTTGTGATTATTATAATGTATATTTCCAAGAAACATGTCCATGTGCTATTAACAAAATGTACATAACCCTAATTCACAGTTGTTTCGCAACCTCGTCGTCTATCAGTCCATCACACTGTTACGCCAAGATAAGTTTCAGAATGATAAGTTAATTAACTGAATTCATGTACACCATATACAGCTCAAAGTAGATACAGTACCTAGGTTAATACTATTAATATAATAAATGCGAAAGTTTTCGAGGATGTATGTGTATTTGTATGTATGTATTGTTCATGCTCTTTGACGCAAAACTACTTGACGGGTTTTGAAATCAAAGGAAATCAAATTATTTGGTTAAAAAAGTACAACAGAAATAGGACAAACAAAAATACAAATTAACAGCTTAACCAAAAAGGTTATCCGCTCAGCGTAATGCTGCAGCCGAAGCCAAAGCGCTAATTTTCAGCTGGACCTGAGATACTTTTGATGACACTGTACAGAATATACAGAAATATTGTCAGAATAAAACCTGGGATATACTTATTTTATCACGAAATTTTCGCGGGAACGGGTACAAAACGGATAAAACCGCGGGGCACGGCTCGTGTAGTCCAAAAATCCCTGTATTTAGCAAGTATTACACCAAGAAAGTATTCAATGGGTACCTAATAGCAGTAGATATATTTAACTAACAGAACAATCAGGACGCAATTCACGAAGTAACTATTTAATAATCTGTTACGCAATGTCAAAGAGTATGTAGAGCCGTTTATTTTAATTATATTTACTTCTTCTTCTTCATTAATAATAAAATAATATTTACTGAGCCTCGTTAATTCATTGTTCTACATATAACGGACATTAACACTATAATGTTATCAACTCAAGTGCATTATCAAGAGTGCAAATAGAGCAGCCCATTAAGGTCTCATGTCACACCAGAGATTCAAGTTTCTAGGCCTTTGTCCTGGTAATGGTTACTTGTGAATAGATGTCATAATTAATTAATTAGTCTTGATGGTACGTATCCTAACGTATCTGTCAGTGGGGCCCAACAATATAAGTACTTAAGTAAGTTAGTGGCCAGCCCTGGTGTCGAAGTTTTTAGGCCTGCGACGTGGTCTAATGATTGAAACAACCGTGACCGACAATTTAACGTGCCCTCCGAAGCAAGGTAGCGCTCACATAGAAATGCCACTATCGGCCACCCATCCAAGGAGGAGTCGAGCTGCACGTTGCTTAACATTAGCTTAGTCTAACTTCGTCACGATCACGAGCGCTATATGAAATAAGCGCGCGCTAATTGAAATCCGGAGTTGTAAAAAAGCGGCCAAGTGCGAGTCGGACTCGCCCATGAAGGGTTCCGTAGCAGCGAGTAACATAATAAAGAAGTTCTTGAAATAAATGTTTTTTTATTTACATTTGAGTTATTGAATGAATAATCAGTATTTTTTTGCGGTTTACGATTTATGTCGTAAAAAAAAAACTACTAACTAGACCTCGTTCAAACCAATTTTCGGTGTTAGATTACATTGTTATGTACATCATATATTTTTTTTAGTTTTATCATTCTCTTATTTTAGAAGTTACAGGGGGGGGGACACACATTTTACCACTTTGGAAGAGTCTCTCGCGCAAACTATTCAGTTTAGAAAAAAATGATATTAGAAACCTCAATACCATTTTTGAAGACCTATCCATAGATACCCCACACGTAAGGGTTTGATGAAAAAAAAAATATTTTTTTCATTTCTAAGTATGGGAGACCCCCCTAAAATTTTTTTTTTTTTCTATTTTAGTGTGAAAATATTAATGCGGTTCACAGAATACATCTACACACTAAGTTTCAACAACATAGCTCTTATAGTTTCGGAGAAAAAAGGCTGTGACATACGGACAGACAGACGGACGGACAGACAGACAGACAGACATGACGAATCTATAAGGGTTCCGTTTTTGCCATTTGGCTACGGAACCCTAAAAATGGGTAGGTACTCAAGTGTGTCATAGTACGTCATATCAAAACAAGCTAAATCTAGATAAAAACTTCCTTATTTTACTTCCACCAAAATGTATGATGTCACACGAAATATAATCTGATTCATTCAAACTGCTTATTACTAACAACCAACCAACAATTATTGAAGTTAAGTAGATAGATATAGCAATGTAATGACGAATGGTTAACGGAAATAATTTCCTGAAAAAAGAGGAGGTCGTTCTAACTACCCAGATAGTATTGTGAGGAAAACATAAGCGGAACCTCCCTATATAATTTCCTCTACAATAAAAATGGTGACAATGTAAAACGTGGCAGCAAATCTCAGTTATTTTAACGTTATGTCAGCGTAGTTAATGAAAATAATGGAGATAAAATAATATCAAATTAGATGGTTTAAAGTAATGCAGTAAATGGTATGTTGTGCATGGAATAATGGGTGGCGTCCTCGCATGAGACAGCATCCATCATACCTGTGATATCTCTCATTGAATTAAGTACGTCAAACTTAGCCATTGCTTTTGTACGGGAAATTACACCAGTATCACGACAAAGAGAACACACGTAATCCTATTCAAGTAGGTAATTCTGATTATGCTCGTAATTATCGTAATTATGAAGCTAAATCACATTGATAAGCATAATAGATTGGAATAGCCGCAACGTTTGGTACCCACTTTTAAAGGTACTAAAGGAACGTTGGTTGTACATCTAAATCGATTTGAGCCGTCTGTTCTTAAATACTAACGTTTTTATTGATAAATTAATCAAAGGACTTGATTGATAGCATAGCATCCAAAATATACTGTGAATTATTGACCCTGACCCACTTCAAACAATTGAAACATTTGATGGTCATTACTGAAACGGGTGTGTAACTGCGATAGTATTCTGTCTTGAATGATAGCAAGATAAACAATATTTTACTTAGTTATAATTTGCCGCGTAGATAAACTCTTTCAAGGCGACTCTGATAGGCGCTCAACATTTTTTAATATTTATTGTATTTTGAAGTTACCTATTTCGTTATCTGATATCGAAATGTTTTACTATAATGTAGACAAATAAAACTTTGGTTTTTTTACAATAGGCGAGTCAAAGGTGGAGGAATAGAATAGATAATATATAATTCGTTCCTTGATTGAAGCCAAATTCTGTTTTTTGAGAAGATCGTGCTAGTTCTAGAGAAGATCGTGCTAGATCTATTCTAGAATCGGGTTGGAGTTTTTAAGCACATTTCTGGGAGAACTTAAAAACGAGTCTAGAAATTCGTATACTTTACCTAGCTCAGGCCTTATTCATAAACGCTTATTGACTTATGTTTTAGTTAAAGATCATTAATTTGTCAATATGGCGGTTAAAATTTAAATTACATATAATAATTAGGTTTTAATAGTCATGTAAGTGTCCCTTACAATACACAGTCACATACATACAACTCTCTATGAAACTAACTCGGAACTTTTAAGTATTCTGTGACTCGGGCCTCGGGTCTAAGTAAGGATGCAGTTGACAGTCTTAATTGTCTTAAGGTCAAACTAATTCCTTTTAATTGAGGCTTGACCCCTTCAGTAAACTTCGCGACTTGGCAGAATTTAGTTCGGAGAATAAAGTGTTATCATGTTTTGTTTGGTTGGGCTGTAGTCTCAATCAATTTGACTAACAGCAGTGTCTTAGCAAAAATAGGTACCAACCACCCATACTACTACATATTACATTAGTTGTTGGGATTTAGTTGCAATTCTACACCACCCTACCTTCAAGTAAATATTTTCAATTAATTTCGCAGTGGACATGGAATGGAGATATTTAACGTTTTTCAGCAGTTTTCTTAGGAGAATGTTCCTTATTCGTGCAGGGATTTCCCAGAACAGTAGGAACAGCGGTAGAAGGCTGTTTTTCTTTGGACTAAATTTTATGTAATTATTTAATTAGATACGTACTTAATATATTTCTGATTAAAAACCGTAGCATATATGGATTATTTGTACGAGTATCCCGCGAGAGGTACAGGTGATCCAGATCGTCCAATACCTACTCTCACGGAAGCATTGTCCGCGAGGGACACTCCTGCGCATCGTGCGTGGCGACCCCAATTGTCTGAATGATCTTTATGATGCGTCAACGCCCTGGTATTGTAATAGAAATAATTCATTGATTGCTTTAGTTAGATACAATGTTCTAACGTTAAATTGTTGTTTACTATTACGTTATGCCAAAAAACGTACCCCTCTAATGGTAACTCTACTTAGGTAAAATTTAATAGATATAGTATTAGCATAGTAGTACCTAGTGAAAGTACTAAGCAAGTGTAATAAGCTAACAGGATATAAAGTTAGCTAGGAAGGGAAGCGTTTAAAAAAATATTCTTTACTATTGTATCTAATTGGATCCTGGAAGATGTAAAGGTAACCTAGGTACTTATAGGAGTTTGTTTGTGCTGGACTACATATAAAAAAGAAGACTTGACTCCCACGTGATTACTTTGATGCTTTACCGCGGATGTTATGCCTTTTTCAATTCGTACGACCGGAAAGCGAAATGCCGCCCAAAACGACCGCTACTCGCATTTTTCACCAATGTGTTTAATCTGGAGTAGATAGATAGATGTGTTCTTTGGCGAATATCACCTTTACGTGGAGTTCACCACCGCTATGGCTATGCTCCGTTTAATTATTATTATTGCTTGATACCAAACTTATTTTAGTAACTCTGCATACCATAGCTCTGTTGGAAAAGCAACCATATCTGTACCACAGACAGACACAGACACACAAAGATACACTGCAAACTAAAGGCATAGGTAGGTTTTAGTACCCTACCTGTTAGTAATATTGGTAATACATCTATTTCAGTACTGACAATTTGCGTGTAGTTATTGACTGATAAAATAAATAAGTACAAAGATATGATTGTATTATCATACACGAACAATTCAATTGAATTTGGATTTCTGATTATGAGTAAGCCTATTTTGGTTGGTGTGTAATGCGTTATTTGGCAATTGGATACGAAATTGTTATGATATTCTTACATTGGGTACCTACCATGGTAGAGCCAAATTAGGTCGTATGAACAAACAATTATATCCTAGAGAAACTTTACATAGGTACTTTTGGCATTTAGGTGTGTATACCTACTTGTGTATCTGCGAACATAATACTTACACAGAAACTGTGACCCAGGTGTGATTTGGTACTCATTCATTAATTCAATACGAATTTATCATCATGGTGTGTGTAGTGGCCAACTCTAGTTTCGGAGACTGCCCAAATTCAGGAGGCCTTTAGGCTTAACATTTGGTGTGAATCAGTATATCTAGATTGATCATTTTAGAGCTTTATTCATTTCATGATTCATTTTAGTTATTGAAGATGATATTCAATCCCTAATAATGGACTGTAGATCTCACCTCTAGAGGTAAATTCGATGCATACGAGAGGAAAAATTGGCTAACCTTTAGGCGCTAGGTATAGGTATATGTAGGTCCAAATGCATCATTGTAATGGTACCAAGTTTACAGTTGAAGCTGAACATTCTGTAATGGTACCGCTAATGTATTGGTTTTTGGAACATAATTTGAAAAAAAAGGGTTCTTCTGGCTATAGATCAACCAAATATACCTTCACAGGTTAACATTTTATATCGCATACGTAGTCTGAGGTACCTACTTACATAATAATTTCATAACACTTACGAGAAATAACTCAACCTTAAAGTGCCAAACCAATAACTTACTAACCAGAAATAGGTAATATTAGTTGCACATTAGTTAATTTGGATTCTGGTTTTAGTAATTGAAATAATCATTAGGAAGTTACGTCTAATATTGCACCTTTAAACCACAGGAAAATAGCAGAATAGGTACTAGTTTAGGCAGTTAGAGTCATATAAAATACAAGCTATTGCTCGCGACTTCGTCCGCGTAGAAGTCAAAATGGTTGCAATAGGAGTTTCAATTGTTTATTACGTCATTCATTTGTTATTTTTAACTCCGTTGGGAGAAAAGTAAAATACGAAAAGCGCTTTCTTTCAATTTCATTTAAGAATGTTATGCTTTGAATTAGATCAGACCAAGGACTTGCATTGTCTCATACAAATCCCTGCTCACCTCTTTGGGGTTGAATGTTGGGAAATCCTCTCCTAATGGATGCTTACGTCATATTAAGAACGCACCCTCCCAGTTTCAGGTCTCTATCAGGCAGTTTGAGCTGAGTCATCCACCAGCATACAGGATAAAGAATTTTATATGTCTATAGATTTACTTAACTAACAATTCGATTTTCTGTGTTCTAGGTTAAATAGGGTTTTCAATTTCGATCTTATATTCTGCTTGATCTGAAAAGTGTTCAGTGGCTACTATTAGAAAAACTTTCGAACCTTCTATGCATAGGATTTCCACCTAGCCCCTTACCTTGTTACAAGTTCTAGATACAAGCTTTAATTGTTATTTATGTCATCGCATCTGCTTGTGATTGATAATACTGATCGATATTTTAAATTAAAACATGCATAGGTACCGGGGCCTAGTTAGACACACTATGTACCTACCTAATGGACCACCGGGCCTTAGCAACTAATAGGTACTACGCATGTAAAAGGATATTGGGTACCTAAAGATCACTTTGTTTTGTTATCTACCTTTGTTTTCAGTGTTGGGAAAGGGAAATTAATATCACTTTGATATCATTTATCAATATCGAAGCTAAGTGCAAGAATTGAACTAATATATCGATTGAGTACGTTAGTACATATAACTCAATGGATATATATGGTAATTTTGAGAAGTATGTAACTTTAAAACAAAATTCCGTTGATCTAAGTACTTAATAAATGAAAAAAAAAATCACCTGCACATTATGATATCCATGATAAACCAATTATATCATGATCTCGAACAGTTTTGTGTATCAGAACATCACATCACAGCACTTCAAACACAACACACATTGCACTGGAAGGCTCAGCATAATATCGGTAGCACGCAATGCAATCCTGAGCGGAAGACGTTGAATTGATTCAATTAGAGTCACTCCAGCAGGGACCTCCTGCCCCTCCGATGGATCAACTGATACTGCCCCAATGACGCTGTAATCTTTTATCAGCGTGCGCCTGGGCACCCTATCGAAGACAATAAACGCGACACTCAATCATTTCGACTGTTTTCCTTCACCCTGATTGGCTGATAGCAGACATTACGGTTATAATAAGTAGTAAACAATTAGTTTTCTGTTAAAGTAAATATTAATTATGATCTCGTATTATAGGTAATGTCTGTAACTCTAAATAGTTAATTTGTAATGTTAATGATAAGAGTCTTGTCTTAACAAAATAATAATGGACTCGTTAGATAAGTGAGTACAAACATAAGTATTTTACCAATATAAAGTAGGTTTAGTTATCACTGTCCGTTACTTAATTAATTGAACCTTGATTGTTTGAAGTTAATTTATTATCATATTTTTATTAGTACGGTCTATGCTTTATTTAGGTAGGTGGATATTTAAGGGAGTAACTATCTATTGTAATGTGATCATTAGTAGATAATTAATTGGATAGGTATCTACCAAGTGACTTACTATTCTTATTGCGATATTTCTTTGTTTATAGATAGGCCCTATCTAATACCTAGTTACTTACTAATGATTGTTACTAATAAATAATAATATCTGTCTCTCAAAGTGTACTAATTCAACTAAAATCATATTAAAGAGTTGCTTATAAGTAGATAATTTTATACTTATTAATACTTTTGTTTGTATTTATGTACTAAGTACTTACATTACCCATATATATAGGTACGAGTATCTATACTTATATCTACCTACGTATATGTATGATACAGTCTTAGCGACTCGACTCCCACTGCAATAAACACATGGACTCCTTAAATGGTTTCAATTGGTTAATAGAACTTAAAATTGTCAGTCTTCATGAGTGAGTAGATTACCTACCTAAGTATAGCTACTTCTGATGGTAGGGATATGAGAACTGAAAACGCTAAATAAAAAACGTTGTATACATTACCTGCCGATACTTTGTGTAAGTAGGTACCGACCAAACCAAGGTTTATAAGCTAGACATTTTTTTTGAAACTTCACTTACAATGTAACACCATAAATGAATATGAATATGAACAATACATCTACTGATACTCCCAGACCAGAGGTTTACATTCATTCATTCATTCATACATTAATAATTAACTGTGTCTTGCGTTTTTACCCGCGTTGTACCAATTCCCGTAATATTATTGGGATACAAAGTAGCTTGTGTGTTTGTACGTTCTGCTTGCTTAATAACAAACATCCATACCTCTCCATCCATCTATTCTATATATTTAATCCATATTAGTCAGTAGGATAAAGAAATAAGAATTTTAAAACTTTACACCAATCAGATTTACGGTTTAAAATTTGATGATTTATGAAATTAAAATATGATTGGCTTTTTTGTGGGGATTAAATTTGAATTTAGCGCGTAACGTGCTCCGCGGAGAATTTATCTATCAACAACAATGACAAATCGATTCTTTTGCGTCAATAAGGTGACAAAAAGAACCATGTTGTCAGTGTCAACTACTGTCAGTGTCATTTAGTATGTGATTGTGATGTAAAGCGTTTGCGGCTTTTTGGCTAGCAAAGTTTGATAAATTTTTTGGTGTAAACAATTAATTTCAATGTTAAATGTCCTTTAATTGACTCAATTCGTACAGTAAAATGAACGCTACCAGTTTGTATGTTTCAACATGCCGACTAATAATCTTGGCTGACGCAGCAGACAAAAGTTCTTGGACAGATTTGTTTCGCTTGGTTCCTTATTTACGACAATCACTTTCTTGTACTGTTTGTGGTAACTTATTGAAGGAACCCTATACGCCAACGGGTTCTGGATGCCAGCACCATGTTTGTAAGAAGTGCAAAGGCGGCCGTAAGAAGCTGAAACCCTCCTGCAGTTGGTGTAAAGACTACGAGAATTATGCCGAGAATTTACAACTACGTATTCTATTACAGTGTTATAAAAAGTTGTGTGAATACTTTATGGACTCGGATGTGTATAAAACTTTGTTAGAAGAAGACGAAATAGCGGCGGGAGTGAACGGTGGGACCGTCGCAAGTTCAGGTTTGATTGATTTGATACAAGAAGGAGCGGGATTTACTGACGACTATAAATGTACCGCGGGGCTGTCCAAGTCGGCCTACAGTATATTACCGTGTGTGTACACGAACTCTGCCTCCACTCAAACACAAGCAGCATCTACATCTACGAACTCCGAGGCCAGACCTTCGAAAGACTCCCCTAATTCGAGAGCAACATCCAATGGGTCACCAATGTACTCAGTAATGTATGCAGGCTCTGGGAATAAAATTACTATTAAAAGAAAAGCTGTAGACGAAACTGATTCTTCACATAATGAGTCTTCATCGTCATCTTCGAGAGATAGTAAAGTAAGTTTACAAATAAAAATATTATAATAAAAAATTAAATTTGATATTTGTTAATTGTATTTTGACTTCTGACAAAAATATCTTATAACTGTATTTTCATTTTACAGTCAAACCAATTAGGATTTAAAAAGCCATCTAATAGATCTCGTAACTCAACAAGCAATAAGCGAAAAGGCTGTAGATGTGGTAATGCGACGGCTACTCCGGGCAAGTTGACATGTTGTGGGCAGCGGTGTCCATGCTATGTGGACAGTAAGCCCTGTACGGAGTGTAAGTGTAAGGGGTGCAGGAACCCGCACAGGCCTGACGGGATGAAGGTCGGTATTAAATATCATACTTATTATTTTTAAAATTATTTTCTGTGTAATGTGTCTTTAAAAAAATATCTAATATTCCTTTATGGTGCTGAAATACATATTTACCTTCATTATTAATTGTTTTCTTTTTTAGTATAAGTTAGAAATGTTCATTTGAATACTCATTGTTAATTTTTAATAGTGGATTTATTATGTTATTAAGTAACTATTTAATACAGCATTTCATGAATATTTCCCAGGTGAGACCACATATACCTCAGTTAGATCTCCAGCTTACATTAAACTCCAACGCGGACAGTTCTCCGTCATGCTCGGGCTCTATTGACAGCCTCGACACCGACACCCTCACTATGGAGGCTATGGAGGAGTCCCTTAACTATAGTGCTGATCTCAAGACTAATATTAAAGGTAAGAAAAGGAGTGTACAATATAATGTATACATAAGTTTTTAGCACAAGTTAATTTCCTTTACCCGTCTACATATTCTGAAACAGATATTGATATCAATTAACTAGTTTGGTTATCGTAATTTATATTACTTACTACCTACCACTATCTACTACCTAAATTTTAAGTAATAAAAAGATTTAGGAGTCCCTCAGACTCTGCAACAGGAAAAAATATTCTCCATGAACATTCCACCATTAAATAATGTCATATTAATTTCCAGTGTACACAAGTCAATTACAAGAAGTATCACCATCATTGCCAGCAACAATAATGATGGATGAGGACCCTGAGGGCTCCGACGACGACACGAGCTCGCCACACGAGTACGCGTCGCCGAACGACGCGCGTGACTCGCTTGGCTCACCGATGTCGCACGATAGCGACGTTGACGTCGACGTATGACATACGACGTCGTCGGACTCCGACTAGGACACCCGATCGGCAACGTCTTGACAACACGATATGTGTATAAACTGCTGCGATGCATAGTGTGTGGAGTGCTGGCAATAAAACGAGACAAAGTGTTTGAATTTGAACAACTGCTGAACATTATATACACAACACAGTGTGTCAGTGTGTTAACAGCTATGATCAGCTGACCAAAATACAACGAGTGTATGAATTGCAAACCCTCACTGTTATTATCTTGATTATACAAACATCATAGTGCATAAACTGCTGTCAATATTATGATTCAAAATATATGAACTGCTGAATATCATAGTTGTACTGCTAGTCACATTTGTGTCTAACAAGTGTTAGTTTTAAGTGTAATTTTGTGTTAGAAATACAGTGAGTTGGTTTCTTGGGTTTGTTGTGACAGCACATGTGAGTCAAACTACCTTTATGGATAGAATTGGGTTTGATACAATAGGCTAGTTGACAAAATTTGGAAATTAGTTTAAAACTATAGCTTAGCATCTATTTCACCCCAAAAATATATTATTTTAAGAAAAATAGTTTTTTTACGTTTGTATTTTGAGTTTTAAGAAATGAAATTGAAATTGACCGCGAAAAAGGCCAAGACTGTCATGCCGTCTTGAATGACGTCACATTTCGCAGAACAGCCGTGTTTGTGTATGAAAGTCAATTGTGTTTTTTAATAAATAATGAATATCTCGTATTATAAATACTGTATAGTGCCCCAATGTAAAAGTACAACGACAAATAATTCATATACGTTCCAAACAATAAAAAATACGAAGAAAGTCATTATCAACTAATTCCACAATGTATAGTCGATTTCTTTCGCATTGGCGAGACGTATGTACAAATAAATATGGCCGATTTTCTGAACAAAGATAATATAGAGGTAAAGATTGATACATTAGCCACGGAGGTAGGAGTTCATAATAATTTTTATAGCAGTGATAGTTATATTCTATATTAAAATATGACTGATATAAATTCAGAAGTTGCTTAATGGCTGACATAGTATCTGTTCATTGGTTTATACATTAATTAAGTTAATCAGTCGGGTTTTTAAGTTTTTCTTTTAATCACGCAGATACAACGCTGATAAAAAACCGCGAATTGCTGTCAGTCGTATAATATCCTACTATCCTATCCTATCCTATCCTACTAATAAATAACACACCAAATCACTAAACAAATCGAAGTCCAGAGAGAAAGCCAAGTTTTTTAGGAAATCGAACATAGAGGAGCACCCGTAACGTACGACATCAAGCAAACGAGACGAATGACGAACGAAGCATGGCGGCTGACTAGGTATCGGCCTGTCTTGCCAGCATAATGACAGTTCTTAGTTAACCGACAGTGGCAATACCGCTTAATTATCTCAAAACTGAACATACAACAAAAATATAATCGTTTTAGCGCTAGTATATTAACGTACGTTGCTAGTATATTAAATTAAAAATAATGTCGTGAGTTTTCAAAGTAATACGATGATTTATTTTAATTTGCCTTTTTGTGAGTTGAAAAAGTTCAATCACTTAGTTGATTTCATACTCTGTTATATTTTTTTGCTTGCTTTGATCATCACTATAGCCATAGTAAAAAAAATAGCATTTTACTATCTGTATTTTCTCAACCTCACTTTTTTTCTTTTTGTTAAAATATGATGTTGAAAATTAATAAAATTCATGAATTCCGTGTTTAGAACTTAGGAAAAAGTGTATAGTGCGTGGCAAACTATTGAGTGTGTAGTTTAAGATAAATACGTGAATGTCGTAAAATCAAAGGTTTGTTAACATGAATTGCCAAAAAATTAGAAATCTACTATACATCGTAGTTTTATCCGAAATGTGACGTCACGCTTCTCTGATTGGTGTTTAATGTCACGTGATTAAACGCCTCATTTTGTCGATTTTATTTTCCAAAAATATTATTAATCTTTTATTATTTTAATAGCAAAGTTGATTATTTATTTACTAATTATCATGGTTAATCATTAGAAACTAAAAGCCATCCGATTCATTCTTAGTGGAAACAAGCCTATTGAACTAGCACCTTTCTGTACTCTTACCAGTGGGGCATCCATTACATTACGTTTTTTTGCTTATGGTTATATTGTGGCTACAAAAAAATGGCAAACTTAATACACAATAATTAAGAACATTCTACAACCATTAGTTCCAAAGACTATATTAGACTATATTCTAAAAAATATTACATAACAAATCCAATTTATCCATAAAACTAGTTTGTTTCAACAGTAACCTGCATTGTTTAGCTGTAGGTATTATCCATGTGGTCTTTTGATAAGCAATTCTAAATTGACTGGCTATTTTAAATAATTGGGTGTTTCCTGGTATTAAGGATATGTATGTGTGTAAGTGTGTGTGTGTGTTCAGTATTTATTATGTTACTAACCAATTGCAATCTTTAAAGTTCCAATGAATGTTTGCCTTCCTTATACACCTAATTTAATATAAATTATTAATGAGAATCTAATGTAATTTTTCCTATTATAATGCAATCCAAAAGATGATTAATGAGTTTTAATAATGCCAGTATCTTAATGAAATAATCTATAATTTTTAATGTTGTATGTTTCATGTTATAAGTTTTAGTTGTAAAGTAACTGTTAGAATGGGTCCATGAATTAGTTTCTTTATTTTAAGAAATGGTTAAGTTTAAATACTTAATTTTGTACTTAGGGACATTATCCAAAGCATATTATTAAAGAGGACGACAAAAGAAAAGCCTTTTAATTGTAATATTCTTGTAATAAATATTGTAAGTAACTTTTGTATAAACATTCAAGTAGTTTTGTGTTAGCCTCGTACCGTGATTCGTATTTTATTCTGTAATATATGAATATATTTTACTAGATTTATTAACGTTAAGCCTCAGATTGAAACCCGAAACGATATGCTCCGAAATTGAATTATATTCGCAAGAAGTTTATCTGTGATGCATTTATAGATATGTAACGAGTGTAATATTAATACCTGTATAGATCATGTAACAACAATAGTTAGTGCCAAATTTAATCAATCACGAACATTTACAGTATTCGGCAATTGAATAGGCAGAAGGCACTGTTTCACCGAATGAACTTCTGCTACAAAAATTGACGTGGTCAGTCTGCCCATTACATTGCCTAATCATGTACTTGGGCAATAAAATTTGCACATAAATTTAACATAATATTTATTAATTACCTAATTATTTTGATCGATCGGCACTCTCGACACGAGACCACCATTAGGCCAATGTTATTTCAATATACTGCTACGATTTTCTCCATTTTCATGTGATCTAGAAATGTTTGCAAGAAAGTGACAATAAAGCAACACTTTCACCATTGCAAAAGCCAATATTGAACTAGAATGCAGACCACAAGTCGATATGTATGTGATTTATAGCTTTATCTAGTAGAAAAACCGACATTAGAAAATGTATGGAACTCGTTCGTCGCCTTCCAGCTAAATGTCTCGAAGAGTGTCTACTTTTAATGTAATATTTTGTATGGTCATCTACAAAATTCCTGTTTTGAGGTACAAATAATATTATTATGGTGCAAGCTTGTAAAGTATGATGGATGATGTATTTAAATAGTATTTTTTAATTTATATCATTTCAGCGATATTGTTCTTATTTTTGGAGGGAAATGGGTATAGTGTTCATATTTTAAGTGATCAAAATGCCCGTTTTCTTGGCTATTTTAATTTTAATTCTTTTGTTGCACGGTAGTCAATTTGTTGTGACGTATTGGTAAAGTTAGATTAGTATTTACAAGATGTTATAACACTATAGATCTTTCTAAACATCTTTATTGGTCGCACCATGCACAGTGATGATTTTCCTCAATGATCTGCGTTGCTTTCCTTACTATGAACGTCCAGTGAAGTTGTGTAGCAGAAGGTATTAGCTAATTTTATTGTTGTTACAAATATTGTAATGTTGCCTTTTACAGTGTTTGTGTATCTTATCTTGTGGTCTCTTCGGAATTTTGTAATCAATTTAATTAGGCACTTTGAGTACAAATTATTAAATCTACTATTTGTATTAAATTAATGTTATAGCAATGTCATAATTTTGAAAAAATCTCATTAGGCCTTCATTAGGCAAAGAAAATAAAATCAAAATACGTTTTGTTAATATACTCTTTTATTTATATACCTACTAGCTGCGCCCCGCGGTTTCACCCGCGTTGTACCCGTTCCCGCAGGAATTTCGGGATGAAAAATAGACGTTGGCCGATTCTCAGACCTACTCAATATGCTCACAAAATTTCATGAGAATCGGTCGAGCCGTTTTGGAGGAGTACGCGAACGAACACTGTGACACGAGAATTTTATATATAAGATTTATCATTAAATCCATGTAAACGGCCGAAATAATAAACAAGAAAGTGCCGTCCTATACATTATTTTGCTTAAAATAATTATGTACTAAGTTAGCAACTTATTGAATCAATCGCCCCATTTACACGGTCATTATAGCGCGGGATACACATTCGTGTGCCAAAGAACAGGCGTGTAACAAGGGTGGTACAGGTTTAATTCGCACAAATTTTTAGAATATTCCAAGAACGCAATAAAACAACGAAAGAATGATCTAAATCAGTTAATTTTTATAGAGTGGGGATAGAATGAGCATCCGCTCGCCTGATGTAAATCAGCCTTAAGAATGCGCCATAGGATGACTTATTATGGGGCTATTAGTATTCCTTCTTCTGTGTAAACAACAAAAATAACTTTGTAAAAAACTAAATTTTAAATTCCTTCAAAAAGTAATCATTTCTGTCTATGGCAAAGCCACCTTGAAAAAATATGTGACAAAATAATTACTTACGCCACCAAAGACCATTTTGACAGGCTTTTTTTAGCCATATTTTTAATTTTTTGTTTGCGGATTTGCCGGGGAAGATTCTTCCTCAGGTTTTACTAGATATAATTTTTACCGGACTAGATGCGGTTGAATTAGGTGGAGATGTCGCGTCAATGGGTGCGCAATGCCCCTGCAGGGAAAACCAGGCCTCAACCTTCGAGCGTGGTGAAGAAGGCATCCGGTGACTCCCCCGCCCCCTGTCCTCGACAGAACGCTAAACTCGAACGGTGCACAAGTAGTCATAAAATACCTAGAAGTGTACGATACGATTTGGAAAAGGCTCTCATTGGTGTAAGTAGAATTTCATTTCACTTTTTACGCCAAATTCCAGGAGAATTGGGCGTAAACTGTACTCCGTCAGTGAGGTGAGATACCTTTTTCCAGAAGTGGGACACTACAGGCTAATGCCGCCTTTCTCGCTCTGTTGTGTAGATGCGCCCTCCCCTGCCAATACCTGAGGGTTCAATTCGATCTTAGGGTTGTATAATGTTTATGGACTTAAGATTATCCACACAGTAGACAAGTGTAGTGATTACGCCTAATCCTCCTTACTGTGCAGTGATTGCAGAGACTTTTGTTTGCTCTGCGGTGGGAAACGAAAAGCTAATGCTATTTTAGTTTTACGCTCGGCTTTTATTGTCATGTGCAACAGCTTTGCGACGTTTGGTTCGAGGAGATCAAGCCGCATCTGATGAGGAACAACATTAAGCTGCACGGTGACTTGCGCGCCGCGGGCCCCGAGGGCGGTGACGGCGCGCCCGACGGGTGCTCACACATCAACCCAGGTGCTGCCTCCGATGTACGACTTCGTACACAATTTTTTTATACATAATTATATTACAGTAGCAGCGCTCCGCAATTTTACCCGACCTGTGCCAATGCCCGTGAGAATTTTGCTCTGAAAATAGTCTGTCACCTTCCTCTGGAATTTTGGTTTTTAGCCGAGTAGTTCCAGAGATTAGGCTTTCTCAAACAAAAACAAAAAAGTCATCAACATATTATAATACAAATATAATACATATTAGTATTATACAACTATTCATGTAGATCTACTTAATCTTTTATGTGGTGCCACAAGCAGAGCTACTCCGTACCTCATTATCATATGTATTTCATGGCAGAGGTTTCATCAGAGGTGTGTCAACTTTGCCAACTGCTACTCAACGCGTCTAACAACATTGAGAGAGCGGTTTCGCAGGCCACCGTCCCAGTGCAGTCTAATGCAGGCTCCCCAGTCTCCCCCCTTCAATCAGACGTTAAGAACACAGGTTATTTACCTACTAGTATCTATTTACCATTTGATATGGAGCCCAGATTTAAGTCCTGAGGCGCCGACCTAATGGGATCTTTTGTGCAGTTAATTCAGAATAATTTATTGATCATAATGTGTACAAGGCGAGGGCCTACTGGTACCTTGCGATTGGAATTAAAACGGGAATATGTTGCATAAGTAAAATACATTTATGTAAATTCATATGACAGCAAGTTGATGTATTAGACAGACATTCTCTTACAGCCAACAAGTCAACAAGGGTGTAGCCGCAACATGTCTCATTGCAATATTCTGATGCTGCTAAGTTTGTCTTAGATTACTTTTTGGATTGAATATTATTTTGTGATACTATATGCTAATTGCCACTATACTATGTTTGCAGAATATTAATATGCAACAAAAACTGTTGAAGCGCAAGAGCACCGAAGACCGCACCGGAGCGCTCCACGCGCACGCCGCCCCTCACTCCTTGTCGCTCCCTAAGCCGCGCTCTTCTTCAGCAACTTATCCTAAAAAACCCGATGTAACAGATGTATGTAGCAAAATAACGACGTAGTGCCAATAAGACGATTATCCCAATACCCCGCTTCTCCGCTTCTCCGCTTGTAGGAGTGTGATCGGCATCTTCTTCTTCTTCATCGAGTGGATGGTCAACCTGACCAATCCTGGTGTCAGAGTTATTGAGCCGCCAAAGGCCTCTGACATGGCTCCAGTAACGACTACTATCCGTAGAAAGTAACCGGGACCGACGGCTTAACGCGCCCTCCGTAGCACGGAATCATGATCGGCATGAACGCGCTTAGTAAGATGCATTTTCTGTGTGTTGGACTGTGCGTATTTTCTATATAAACGGAGATACATACTTACAAGCAACGTTAGAACACGCATTCACGCGCTACGCTGCGTAGTGGGGGGCAATGTCAGTCTGACCAGGCGGATTCACGCAGCATTAAGGGGGTTATGAAAGGGGTGGGGTAATGACACTTAATCCCCCATATGTCTTTAACCGATAACCCTTTCCAAAAATATTAAAACTCCCTGAAATTTGGCTAGTATCACGCCTGTCTTTTATAATGAACCTTTTTAGTGATTACTCTAAACACCTTTCTAAATGTTTGCGTGATATTGCAATAAATGGAGTGTGTTGATGAAAATTCACATCTATGAATTTCGTAAAAAAGTTAAAAAATGTATAACTACATTACAATTAAAAACTTCAATTTACTCAATAGCACAGAATTGAACAATATTCGGTTTTCTTATACATATAGAAAAATAACTTTCGTTTCAATACGTATCGTTGTCCTTCTTTTTCTTTTCATACCTACAATGCATGGAACAACAAGGGCACCAAGAAACCTTTGAAGCGCCAACGTAGGAAGGTATCCCGGAGCCCGGCGCGCGCGCCCTCGCCCCCGCTCTCCGTCTCGCCCCGCATGAGCTGCACCGTGTGCCGCTCGCTCTCGGCGTCGCCCCACACTATCTCCTTGCACTCAACTAACATCAACTGTATGGGGAACTACAGAAATACTCAACCAAGAAATATGAGGGCCAATTTTTACGTTAATAATCAGATGGTAAGCTAATTGGAGAATAGTTTTATTTTTATAGGTGCGTACCCATCTGTTTTATCGGGAGTTAGGCGGCGTTGAGCGATGTGCAGCATAACAAAAAGATCTTGACAATTTCAATGCATTTGTGATCAATTGAACTCCACTCCGCTCCGCTCTACTTCTATGGCAACGCACCCTAAAATAGACTCAACTAATCATTGCACAGCCCTACGTGCGCGTACGTTTTTAGTCATTCAACTTTAATTTGTTAGGCAATAAAAACACATGAATCGCTATTTTTAACGCCAAAAACACCATACCTAAACATAGAGCCGCTCACAAAGATGTGTTCAACTAAACCTACTTATTACTTCAAAAAACATACTAACCTACTAAAAATACTCATCTAGCAACCAATGGAGTGGCGGCCTGTAGTGCCAACCGCCACCAAGTTAGTTCAGACCGATGTGTCTTACATCCCGAGGTTCGAGACAAATATCGTAATACCCTCCGCTACGGTCTCGTTCGGGCGGTCGCCGGTGCAGTGCCCCGGCTCCACCGCCATCAAGCAGTCCAGGAGGAGGAGAGATATGACGGAACGGTTTAGACCGTTGCAGGTAACGCGCTCGTTCAGATTTAGATTTAGTAGTACCTAGAAGTTTCGAGAACATTTTTTCGGAAGTACTTAGGTCATTCAGTCTGCAGTAGTGCCTATTGGCTGATTTGAGTTCTCCTAAAGAATCCTTTAGTAAGATCTAGCCTCTACCCCCACTAGGGTTAAGCCCCCAAATCAAAAATCCAGGTCGCGCAACTAAAGCGTAGGACCAAACGCATTGACACAGCTGGCCTCCTTTTTTAAACAAAAATACTTAGTTAATGTTCGAATGATAGTACTATAAGTACCTACCTAATTTATATGTATGTAAGTATATATGTACAGACAAGTGATTTTGCTATAAATTGATAATAAAATTTAAGTAAAACAAAACCATGCTTGGCGGTTTTGACGTTAAACTACACACTAAATATATGTTATACGAATCATTCTCATTATTTTAGAGAACACTGACGAATTCCAATAACGACCAAAAACTGCGAGTTTTATACCAAAGTCCAACGAGAAGTGAAAGTCATTCTTCAACCACTTTTGCTCGTGAGAGTCGTCGCAGAAGGCCCAAGAAAAAGACCATGCCATGGAGGTAACATGTACACAAAAATATATATCTACACGCACAAATGTGTAAATCGCGGAGTGAGAATTAATTGAATCGGATACCTTCCTACTCGTTTAGTACAAACCTAATAGACCTAGAGCCCGCGGGCCCCAGACCTTCCTCATTTTGCATGCGCTGACAAATATTCAGCTTTTATAAAATGTCGAAGGTCTAGCGCTCACGGGCTCTTGGGTTATAAACTAATAGTTCCCTTTGTATTATTTATTTCATTATATAAAGCATAGTTATTAGTTTATATTTGATGTTTATTTCGTCCGATAAGTTGTAGAATACTGGATTATACTTACTTTATTATTTAAAACATCTGTTTTATTTGCCTTCATCACTAAATTATATGTATTTATGTATTGGACTGATTTTAGAGTGATATATGCCGTGGGATCACCATTGTTGTTACTCTGCTCGAGAGCGACACAATACCAAATGTTTCTCACACTCTTGCTACAGGAACTGCTTTTCTTTATTTTCTAAATAGAATTCAGTTAATGTGAGGTGCTGAATTGATACTAAGAAGAAGTTATGTATGAACTAATAGGTAAGTAAGTGTTAAAGTCGATATTTTATTATTTCTCGAACTTAAGAACTAATTACAATTAGGGTCATGTATAAATTAATAATTGTAAAACACATAACAAACGTTTCTCACACGACACTTTTAATTGGTACATGACTTATGACTACCTTACTTACGACTCTTTACAAAATTACAACAGAGTTAATCGACTACAAGGCAGATGTAGGGTGCTTTACACACGAATAGAATTAAATAATTTACAAAACAGTCGAACATATCATACATCACGCTCACTAAATAAATATATCTGTCATCACCACCGGGCTTCGCTCGCGACCGCGACAGCCCGTGCCGTCCGGCCGGGAGCGAAGCGCGCACACTCTTTGGATCCGTTTAAAGTCTATGCGAGGCGCGGGCGCGGGCGCGCGGACTAGTTGGTGTGCTTGACGTAGTCCGTGTCGAAGTAGGCGGGGCCGGCGTGCGTGCCCTTGCGGTCCAGCGCGCGCACGCGCACGAACAAGAAGGCGGCCACCAGCGACGCCACCACCAGCACCAGCAGCAGCATCACTAGCCCCGCTACGAACGACGGCACCGACATGCAGATGGTCTCGGGGTCCGTCGCCGGCGACTGGATCACCACCGTCTCGTTGGTCGCCGCGTTGTTCAGCGCGAAGTTGACGTCGCCTGGAGCCACCACCTGGATCGTTCTGCTCGTGTTCACGTCCGTCATCTCTTGGGCATCCCTCTTGTAGATTCGTGACCCAGACGAAGTTTCTCTTCGTCGCCTGGCACCAGCTAAGCTTTCCGGTAGACCCTCGACAGACCTCGGCCGGCCGCCCAGTGTGACTAAGTTAGTGTGTCCATCGTCCTTCCTCTTGACCGTGTTGTAGCCTCCTCTGCGGCCCGGAGGCGGGGGAGGAGGCAGGTTCACCTCGTCGTCGTGCTCGTGCGTGGGAGCCGGGGACGAGGGGTTCGGCGCGTTGGGCGTGGACGAGACCTGCGCCTGCGGGGGCGGCACCGCGTCGTCGCGCTTCTCGGAGAAGCTGCCGGTGGCGTCGGCGGGGTGGCGCGGGTCGGGGAACGCCGCGGGGGGCACTCCGTACTCCGAGTGCGGCGCGGGTGGCGGCGGGCCGTATTCCGCGTGAGGAGAGTTGGGTACGCCGTACTCGCCGGCACTCAGGCTGTTACCGCCCAGGAGCGGCACTCCGTAGTCTGCACCGAGGCCGCCGCATTTAGGTTCGGGACAGTTATACCGGCAGACTTGAATTACGCACTGGAAGTGAACGTTCATAGAGTCTGGGAATTTGAATGCTTGGAAGTAGGCGAAGGAAACCACTGACGCCGATGGTCCAAAGTTTTTTATTTTCTGGAACTTGCTCATAATTTTGGGTCTGACGACGCATCCGTATTGGTCGACGAGTTGTATGGGCGCCCGCTTGCCATCATGCGCTACGCAGTTTCGGACGAGCATGTCGAATTTGTTTTCATCATCTTTGATAGCGAGCACCATAGTCATCGTCTGTCCGATTTTCACAATACCTGACACTTCGGAAGCCCAGGGACCCTTTCCGACTTGGATTTGCATCCAACACTGCAGGTTGTCTCCGAGAAAGTTGGCCGTGACCGCGTGTAACATATCCACTTGGAAAGGTCTAAATGTGACTGCCTTCTCGTAGAAATCGTACCAGGTGCAACGTAACTTTCTCGCTTGATCCCATACTTCTTGGACGTAGGGATCGTATTGGACAATGATAGTGTTTTCTACATAGGATCCGCTGGGCGTGGGGCTGCCGTAAGTAGCCACGTTGTGGTTGGCCGAGCTGGACATGCCGCAGCTGTTGAGGAATATCTCGAATGTGGCGCTCAGGTGTCCGGTGCCCGGTTTGAGATGCATACAGTGGGGGTCGCTGTAAAAACCTTTGGAGAATATCATTCCGTAGAAGGGTCGGTCGAATTCGATGTTAACACGCATGTGAGTTTTCTCGCATTGAACTTGCAGGTGTTTGATCTTGGGGCTGTCGGGGGAGGTGAGCGGCCAGGGGTCGTCTGCGTGCGAGACGGCCGGCGGGCCGTAGCCGCCGCCCGCGCGGTGCTCCAGCGGTAGCGACGCCGAGTCCACCGGGGGCTCGCATGTTGCTTCCTGAAACATTTACATTCACTCATTAATTCACTGAAAATGTTAATTTAATATTTAGCTTTTTAATCCTATAGTACATAAATTGTGGTACAGGTGACTGGTAAATATGTGGTTTATATTTCTATTTCCATTCCTTATACGAGTGCAGCGCATTATATTCCGCGAACCGTCTCAGTCTACATACGCCGCGCCGCCACGCGATCGCCGCGGCCGCATCCCGCGCCGCTCGCGCCGTTCTTTCCTACTTTCTACACTGATGGATAGCTCGTGCGACCAATTACAATATTAATCAGCGCAATCATACTGTTAAGATGAATTCCACAAATGCCTTCACGACACGACACTCTACTCTTAGAACTGGAAACTGTATTTAATTATTTAATAATTTAGCAATGTATGTACCGAAGAAAGGTGTTATGTAAAAAGTACGTAGTAAGATATGTGAAAAGTTAAATGTAGATAATGAAGTAGATTTGCTCTATATGGAGTACGTGAGTGTAGGATATGGGGCGAGAGCTGCGGCGGCCGGTGTCTTCGCGAGCGGCGCCCCGACGCGCCGCGCCCGCGCCAGCCGCCCGACCCGACGCTCGTGTTTTCTAAACCGGTTAGAAATTACCTACTGATCGAGATTGTGAGTTGCGGAAGAAAACTTGCGGCCCTATAAAACAAGTCGACGACAACTTCTTTTAAAGTTCCCATGGATTAGGTGATGGAAACTAAAAATAAACTTATCACGCACCAATTGGTTAATGTGGAAAGTATTTCGGAATTGCCTCTCATGTGTAGGTGAGTACGTGATATTTGCGAGTTTGGATAATTGTGTGAAATTGTGGCGAGTGATTGTGGTGCGCCTGCGCACGAGCGCGCGACAACAGGTGCGTCCGGAGGCCCGCGGGTGAAAGTATCCGCACTGGCATCCGCTTACCGCTTACACCCTAATTTTTAAAAACCTACAAAAACGATCTAATCATTACACAATTTATACACATCAATTACTTTTTAAAATGTCAATATAACTAATAAATAATATTGATGTAACGTTAGTGAATATTTGTAAAGAAAGAAGTACTTTTCAGATATTTTTTATTAAATTAAAGATTCATCATTCAAGATTAATTAACGAATTTATAGATAATTCGTTTATCTTACTGGTTAAGTTCTTAGCGTTTAACAGCCTCCGTGGTCTTGTGGTTTGAGCGCCCGGCTCACGATCCGGAGGTTCCGGGTTCGATTCCCGGTGGGGATATCTCACAAAAATCTCTTTATGAGACTTTCCTCAGTTTGGTTAGGGCATTGCAGGCCGAATCACCTGATTGCACGAAAAGTACGATGATTCAGTGCTTCGGAGAGCACGTTAAGCCGTCGGTCCCGGTTACTTTCTACGGATAGTAGTCGTTACATGAGCCATGTCAGAGGCCTTTGGCGGCTCAATAACTCTGACACCAGGATTGGTCAGGTTGGTCATCCACTCGATGAAGAAGAATAACCCGTACTTTATAAATACTGCTTTCCAATTAATACGAACATACAAACAAACTGACAAGACACGATCTTGCGTAAGCAAAACCTAGGTACGTACTTTTACAAACATTTGTACCTACGTACCGAATGAAAGTAGTGAGTGAAACCGGTGTGCTCACTCGAAATGTACGCAAATCCTAACATAAAGCACATAACTGCTCATTTCAATTTTGTACGAGTATAGTTTACGTTTTTTTAACAATTACCTACGTATACTTAGTTCATTGGTTTATTAGTCTTCAATTAATACCTAAAGATGTGATAATAATTGCATGAAACCCATTTGATGTTACCACCCTTTAATTTATAATAATAAAAGGTGGCTTGCACACAAACTCTTAAATATATTAAGTACCTAAACATATTTAAAAACAAAAGCAATTCGATGAAATTTGAATTTTATATTGCACGTTAAAGAACACTAACCGCCATATTCATAACGAGATTTAGCTAAAAGACTGCTATAAAGTGTTTTGTCTCTTTTGCTCTTGTTGAAAATAGCGTATGTCGGAAAGGGACAAACCATTTCATAGCTAAAATGCTGTTTTTAAGCGTTTATGAATGGCTCTATATGTATATAAAACAAACGCCATAATATCTATACTAATATTATAAAGCTGAAGAGTTTGTTTTGTTTGTTTGTTTGTTTGTTTAAACGCGCTAATCTCAGAAACTACTGAACCGATTTGAATAATTCTTTTTGTAATAGGTAGCCACATTCAACGGGAAGGTTATAGGCTATTTTTCATCCCGAAATTCCTACGGGAACGGGTACAACGCGGGTAAAACCGCGGGGCGCTGCTAGTCTTAAATAAACACACAAAGACGCTAAATAAAATTAGCCTGAGCAATCTGCCCTAAGACTGAGAAAAACATTATTATATATGAGTAACCTACTTACTTATTTGATTATTTAATTTAATAGCTCTTAGGTTTTTTATAGATTCAGGCATTTCAACTTAATAAGCTAATTCAACCATTACGTATGTTTTCTCAAAGAGTGAAGATAAACAATTCAAAGCGTTTATTAACCGAAGCGATGATTGCCGATAAAACTGATTGATTTCCTTGAACAAAGTCGGTAAGTTGGTGTGAATACTAAAATATGACAAGTAAACTGACCGTACATTCGAACTTTCTTTGAATTATTACTTTCTATCATGAAGACTGCGTTGTCACTTTACAAGAAAGTTGAGATGCCAAGGAAAATGACCCGATACATTTGTTTGCTTAGCGAAGGTTCTGCATTATTATTTTGAATAAATGAACTGCAAACTTAAAGGATTTTGTTGGTTAGAAATACAAATAGATGTAAGTATTAAACGGATAATACCGAATTACTCCGAAGACTTAACGAAACTCTTTAATTAGGTATATATTAAGTTTTACTTAAATACAACTGATACGTATTTTCTATTTTTTGTGTAAACAAGGTATCTTTAACAATATTTGATTAACTTCCCTATTATCCTATTTTTCATATTATTATATTTAACTATTCCTACTAACCTCTATTGTATAACAACAGTTCTATCTTAAAAGTGTCAAATTACAGTAGCATTACATCATTTACTTTTGATAAACAAAATGTTGTCACTCAGTGAAAGTGTCGTAATGTTGCAAACGACATTTTAACGGTCAATGACAGAGTTCGCGGCCTTTGCGCAGCCGATTACAGTCCATAATATTATTGTAATTCGTGTTATAATTCACAGACGGTTATGTAACATTTTCTAATATTATCTGATAACTTTTACTTCGATGTTTTCTTATCTTAAATCGTTTATCAGAATCAAAAAAGTTATTGCATACATTAGTATATCTTACAACGAGCGAATAAGATAATAATATAATTTACGGACATAATATAGCAGACACGATATAATAATTTGTTCAAACAGAAATACTTCGATCGGTAGCAAAATGGCTGCTATTAAACTACTCTCGTCTTATAATTGGAAACACGAATTTAAAAACTAGATTCTCGTTTTGAAACAGTTAATTCCTAATAGACCCTATAAATTGTGTATGATTCATTAGCGACCGTTCCAAATAGGATATTTTTAAAATGTGTAGCGCGTTGTGTTTAATCTTTAATTAATGGCTCGCGGATTGATTTCTCTATCAGAATATGCAGTTAGTTTCCAATGGTCCGGTGTTTTGTGTATGTGCTAACGGAATCATTAGCCTAGTTGCCGAGATCGCGAGCGGAAAAAGTTGAATAATGTAGGAGAGGAGCACGCGCTGCACCGCCTCGTGCGATCGCGGCAGAACATGCCAGCGCGGACATAATTACAATATCCGAACGCTATAGTATACTAATTGATTTTAATTAGGTATCTACTCATTAACTGAAACGTTACAACTTGCAAGATTGTCAGTAGTAATCTTGAGCTGGAACTCAACCCGATATGAAAACTTCTAATTAGCCACCAATATGGCTAACAAGATTTGTTCTTGTACCTTACAGTTAACAAAAATAACCCCTTTTTGAATATAAGTAACTTAATTAATCTTTCATAATTATAATTACGTTCGAGTATACGTATTTGCACCTATTTACTAACGATCTCAGAAAAAAACATAAAAGTAACAGTTGTTTAAAAAAACGGGTAAAATGCAACACACTGGGTGAGTTTACAAGAACAGTAGTTATACGACGGTTATCTGCTCTGTTATAATCAGATCTGCCACTTACACCAACGGTATTGCTGACCGTACTCTACCAATGAAGTATAATTTTAAAAGAATGCGTCGCGAAATAGTTTACAGTGCTTACTTACTTTTAAAAGAGGTTTCCTTATATTTAATGATAATCATTAGAAAAACATATCTTAGGGCGGATTGCGTGAACTCTTAAATCTAAACCTAAATACAAACACGAGCTTATCGTTAAAAATTGTAATTAATTTTACATCAAATAGTAACATATTTGGGTGCGAAATAAAATTAAAAGTTGCAATCCGCCCTTAAAGATAAAAGATTTTTTATCTTACTATTTTCAAATTTTATGTTATCCCAAAAAGTTTGGGTACTCATTATAATTAATGCAAACTTAAATATATGAAAACGTTCACAAACTAACCTGTAAAAGGAGCGCTGCGACAGCCACCAACAGTCTGATTCTCTTCATAGTCACAGTCCGGTGAAGCAGTATCCTGGAACAAGGAGACAGGAGATCACTAAAGGCCCGGAGCGGGCGGCGCGAGGCTATTGGGCCATCACACCAGCCGTCGCGACTGTTCAGTCGCCGAGAAGCACTTGACGCGAGCAAGATCGAAGAACCCCCCTACCCCCTACTACTATACCTCCCCCCCTCGTCGTTAGTGGGGCGACCTACTGACCAAGTGCAAGCGAAGAGTCGCCGGACGGAACTGCACTGGCTATCGGCATCTTTCACTGCGCTCCCGAGTCGAGAGGAAACGGCCTTCACCTTATTAGCGCAAGGTCGCCTTCCCACTGTTAATGGATTGATTTGTTTATTTATAGGTTCTGTTTGTTTTTTGATTTGCCGTACCGTACCGTTTACCGCACCGTGTCATTAGTTATTTTTTTACCTTATTTTTCTCCTGGTTTTTTAGGTTTAAGCGAACACTTATGTACTCATTTCCAATTGAAACTCTTTTATTTTTTGATAATTGTCATTTCTGTTCCGTTTTTATGCTATTTAATAATTCCGAATACTCAAAAGCCCATTAAAATTAAATGATACTTAATTTCAACCATTTCTGACAATTATTAGTCAAAATTTTAAATGCCTAATTTAAGTAGCAGTGTTGTGTATATGAGATGCGATCCATATCTATGAATCCTTTAAAAAACACCTTAAAAAAATCTTGTTTTTATAAATAACACTACATTTATATATAATTGAATATGCAAGCGCAGAATGTCGTCACTTGCGCCCGCGCATGCGGTCGCTCATCCGATGCACATTTGTGCAACGATTGTTGATTTCACCCCAGACACTCGATGCCGCTTCAACTCGCCGGCGCTGGTTAGAAAGCACAGAAAGTCTCATCTATCGATGCGAGATATAACTAGCCGTTAGATATGGATGAGTTTTCAACAACATACATTTAAAAATTGAAATAAAGTATTTGATTGATACTTTATATTAATGGATACTTTACTTTCCGTGTCATTGTGACGTCATATTATCAATTCTATTGCAATGAACTAAAGTTTCACATTCATACGAGACAAACAACTTTTTACAAATGTCTTGTAAGCATTTCGAAACGCTCTTAGTAAAAACTACACAAGCTCCATGTTTTTATTACAATTTTGCTAAGTTGTATCGCAGTACAAAAAGTTGATCTAGTATTGAGGAAAGTAACCGGTCTTCGGATTAAATTTTCAATATAAAATACTTGTAAGAAAGTGGCCCTAGATAAGTTTCCATTTTCTACAATCTAGTGTATAATAATAGGTTGGATAGCGGCGGTCAATTAACCACCTTGCGCAAGAAATGGTGTCGGCAAAATATGTGGGTCGACTGTCGCCCAATCATATTGTAAATTGTAACACTTTTATAGCGGTCGTATCTCGTTAACTCTCACCCTTCTGTGGTCGATCGAGATAATTTCGAATCAAATAGGTACAGAGATTGCTATACGTGTATTATCAACAAGTAGATTTAGAGAAGTACTATTAGATATACTATACAAACAATTACTCTAATGACTTAAAGTTATTTAAGAATAGTTATTTATTTACGTATACTAACTGTAAATGCATAATGCCAAATTTTTTACATATTGGTCAAACTAACACACCAATATATCAATAAAAGTAATCATTTAACGCTTCATATGGTTGAATAAAGATACCATTTAGATAATAAAAAGAGAGGTGGGTGTGAATAGTAAAGTTTTTATACAGAGGTTTTTATACAAAATAATAATAGATTTGGGTCGCCTTATAATAATACTAGCTGCGCCCCGCGGTTTCACCCGCGTTGTACCCGTTCCCGCGGGAATTTCGGGATGAAAAATAGATGTTGGCCGATTCTCAGACCTACTCAATATGCTCACAAAATTTCATGAGAATCGGTCGAGCCGTTTCGGAGGAGTACGCGAACGAACACTGTGACACGAGAATTTTATATATAAGATAGAGCAGAAAGTACATAGTAATTTAATTGGCACCTTTTATTCATCAATCTTTAGTTCGAGTCGCGCCTCAGGCAGATATTATTATTAATTAAAACTGGTATACTCTCTTATACTTTACCTATAATTGATCTGTCAAAATACCCATCTGTCGCGACCGCGGAGAAGCGCACTGTTATCCAATTTATTATTCATTGATCAACGTTCAACATGAGAGAAAGTTATAAGCGTAGATCGTTTTATACTCTACGAGTTTATATAGGCCTAACCTGTATTAAAATTTTAATGATTTAAAATAATTAAAATTAATAGAAAATCAATGAAGCGGTAAATATTTAATATTTCTTAATGAAGCGTAGCTTGCTGGCTGAGTGGATGTATAAACACAGTGTTGGTATATTAAGTATAGTTGAGAGATCTTCTCCGAGAGGCAATGTCAACAAAAAACACTAAAAAATTCGCACGAGATCAAAGTTACGTGACCACTCAATAGACGCCTTCATTTACTTTTTTTACTACACTTTCATTTTCTTAATACCTACTGATTGGCAAGCTGGTCTCTTGAAATCTTTTTCTGACTCAATTATGTTATTATCTACTAATTTATGATGAGCATTTTTCATTCAAGACGTTAATATAACGAATGAGCCATTAAGAGTCTCCTATGTATGGAGCCTATGTTTTTCTCGATACAATAGACATCAACGGGATACTTCGCATAAAATCTTTTGAAGTTGTATTTGTCTATCGTTATTAAGGTTGGTTTTAATTTATGTAGATACAAAAATAGTATACGATACGATAATGTATTTTTTACAATATTTAGAGTTTGAAAGAAAGTTATTATTTAAGGTGTTCTAACAAGGTTAACAGGTGTTGTTTGTATAACTTACACTTTGTTTTTAAAGTAAACACAAAGTGTATAATGTTTTTTTTGTATTGAGCTTAATTTTCCCAGCTTTATAATACGATTAACTACAATTAATTTAGTTTACCCTACCAGCATAATACTAGTACAAAAACATCCAAGTGAAACCACAAGGCGTAGCTAGTATGTATATTTTATCGGCCGAGTTGTGAACGTTCGTGAAAGCTGTTGAGATTAGCGTAGTTATTATGTGGCTGACAAGGTGTTCGCTTCACTTATCTTATAATTGACTTTATATTGTTCCTTTTGTAGAGTAAATAGCTATTGTTACAGTTATTTTTGATACACTATTTATTTGAAACAATAGCGCTTTTATGCTTTGTTAATAGGCGGATAAGTAAGACCTCGGAAAAGTAAAATTGATATTTGATATCCATCAATTATACGAGGACGTATGAGAATTCTTGAATAGTTTTGTAATTTGATTGTAAATAATGGCATCTGTTATTATACTCCTATTCATCAGCTGACATAGAAATACTTCGCAATCAGCTGGTTGCGAATTTGAAACACATCAAAAGTAATTTGTCTAAAACCATTATTAAGGTTATACCAGTGACCCGAGACAACAATACATTCGCAGACAATCCATCAAAACGTACCGGATTGCTTATTCATTATCAAAAGACAAATTGTTGTTTGCTAAGTGAGTTTCGGTTCTGATTAACGAGGTGCGAGCGCAAGTGCCATGACTTTTAATTGGCTATTAACTTTTACTCAAATAATGAATGTGAATCACAACTAAGATAATCTCCACTGCTCCATTATTCTTTAGGAGTTCGTATTTAACACGTTAGAAAGTAAGTCTGTATTTGCAAACGGCATAATAGAATCGTACTTGAGAAAAGTCCACTAATTGTTCGTGAATCAACAATTGAGATATGAATCGTATGCATACGATCCGATATGAAACTACGACAAGATTTCTCTCACATCGAAACGTAAAAACGGAAAATAATCCGACTCTATTGAAGCGTTTCCAAGAAAGGCGTAATTTGCAACAAACTGCTTCTTTAATAGGCGACTTGAATCAATCTGAGAACATACGAGTACGTAGAACAAGCCATTGAATATGTTTTACTAGCTTTCGATTCTAATGAAAAACGTCTATTGTCGCTTTTATTGTGCGGTTTGGTACTAACACAGTACTAGGTTTCACTTGTTGGCCTTTGATCCCAACTTCAACTGAACAAGAATATACTCGTAATACAATTTAAACATACTGTTTACATGATCACGTCATACATTATTAATGACGAACGTTTGCCTTTTATATTTATGTTTATTATGTTTAAAATATTGTATTGAATGATAGCTTAGGAAAGTACGGTCTATCAATTTCATCTAATAGATAAATCTCAAACCTATAATTCTGAATGCCTTTTCTGAAAATCGATGAATTTCTAAATAAGGATTGCTATCCAAGAAACGATGTTGCGGAATTTAAATAGCACAGATAACCGATCATTTAACGCATTTGTATGAGCTGGTAATCTCTTAAAATCAAATTCTCGCCTCCTTACCTCAATTTTGTTAAAATTTCACATTCAAATTTCATATCACGTTCTTCGAGTTACCTACTTTACGATATTAGAATACTTAAATAAAAACAATTCGAGTGAACTTGATCGATGCGTTTTTAAACTTTCCTTGTAAACTAAAGCTTGTGTTAGTTGTTTGTAAATATGAGCCATCTAAAATAAATTAACTTTAAATGTTTAGTTAATAGTAAGCGAGCTTCAAAATAACATGCGATCAAGATAAATAGAGTCATTAGTGGCAGGCGCGCCGTTTCTAGATTGATCTAATATAGTGATCGTAGGTGCGGATGACACGGCCTGAATGCCGGCCGGACATACGTGACGCGCAGATTAGATGATTCGAAGTGCAACGTGGTCTCAAGGTTACAACACACAACACTTTCTCCGCGCGCGGTAGTTCGTTGCTCTCCGAATTCTGCCACCATCAATGGCCAACCTCGAGCCTACAAGTGCCAAATCAAACCAGTTTCCACCTAAGTACAACTGGAGCAGCGTCTATTTTTCATTGTAACGTAACATTTGAGTTCTCTCACATCCTCTGTTGTCGTTCGCGTTCAATGTTCACGGTAATGGTACCGAGGAACGTAACGTGGCCCACTTTCTCTTTTAAGCAAAATGTTATCTCCTTCTTTCTTGTAGTGTTTGACATTTGCAGAGCGAGACGGTGATATTTAAGTTAGTTCGGCGCGGATGCTGGGTCCGCTTTCTTCGCCGCACTTGGCATTGGGAGGTACGAAATCCGGTAACTTTCGTTAGCGTGCGATTGTGTCAATTCTGTTGATATCTGTACCGACCGCGGCCGCCTCCGCCACACGCCGCGCTCGCGTCGAACCACTCGATACAATTATCCATTGTTACGCAACGATTATTTATCAATTTTGTAACAGATCTTGATTCTTAAATAATATAGGTACAATGACAATTCGTGAAATTATGTAACGTATTGTTACAGATGTTCGTATAAAAAATTGAATGACAATCACATTACTTTCAGAGTAGTGAATAAACGCAAGGAGTGGCATACAGAAAACATTAGACTACTGTAATGAAGAGTCTTGAATGCAGGCGTTGATTGCTTGTAATTATAGGTAATGATACGAATATAGACGTTTATTACGCGAGCAATATTGAACTTGACCGATAGAAATGTGTAAATTAGCCGGTGTATTCGCAGCGTTAGTGCCATGTAAACTGGGCTTCCGCATATCTAAGAAATTGACCTGGTTTTCCGAGAAAATTGCCTTAATTGCATGAACTTGGAGCGAGATGTTAAAATGTGTATCAGCAGCCTCGGTGGCAGATTTACTGCTTGCCGCCGACCAACACCCAAGCGACGAGGCACTAATGGAAAATAGAAATCTCTAAACCTTCCACTTATAATTAAGGTTAATCACGTACTTATAATATTAATATTCTAAACTAAATTATTATTACTTGTTGAAATTAAATACTATAACTAAACTATAAAACTATATTCAAAACTGTTTGTAGCAGTGGTAATAAATGGTTGGTAATAATTATTCATTGCCTGCATTATTCGCAATCACTGTAAATGAACAAAAATAAGTTGTCCATTAAATACATACAATATCAAAGGCTTCTAGGTTATTTAAAAAGTTAATATTAATATTTAAGTGCCATTATTGACAAGTTAGTCATTAATTAGAGTACTATCAGTGACAGCTATCAGGGCTCGAGCTGTCAGGTGTGGGCGTGGAATTTATTTACGTGATCTTAAGTACTACGTTGATAAGTGAAGGTATCCTTTGGTTGGAAGCCGGATCTGAGGGTGAAAACTGCTTATTGACTGCGCCTAATGCTGGTTTCCCGATAGCCGACACCTGATATCATATAACTGCCAATGCGGTTGAGCCGCCAACTAAATAATAAATATATTCTAATTTATGTCGTTACGGTAACTCTATATTATGCCTGTTAAATGGGGCTTATTTTATGTACTTTCTTCTGCACTGAGCTACTAAGTACCCATTATGTTAAACTACATACTCATCTTATTTTGCATAACTAAACGAATGAGTATCATTAGGCTTATACTTTTACCAAATATAAAAGTTTAAAAAGGGTGTGGCTGGTTCAAATAATATGTGTTGATGAATTTATAGCAGGTGGTAAAAGGTATGCGGCGTGATTTATTACAACTCTATTTATAGGCACATAATATAATACTTTACAGAACTTTTAATACCTTGCCTATACAAGAAGAAGAAGACTATATTAACAAGTTTATAAGTCGGAAAATGATATGATTGTGTTGAGTACTATTTCATACTAAACATCGGAACATATCAAAGAAAAAGCCAATGAATTGTCGGGCGTTCTCTACTGCGATCAGCAAGTATGTGTGTCGCCGCAAACGCATGCATCTAGTACGATTCGCATCCGGTTCGGAATATCGGCGTTTTCTTCACAGATCTATCAATGCACAGTAATTAAAGGAGATAAACTAAATAGGGAACGAAATCGCATGCCTTTACTAGTTATCTCATGCTAATAGTTGCTTGATAGCAGTCTGTTTAGTATGATATGCGGGTAGTAAAAGATGCTAATTTTATCTAAGTAAGGACATTTGGTTAATTTTAGTACTTATTTAGTGATGTGTAAGCTTGTAGGTTCAGTGGGTATCTATGCGTGAGTAGGTAGTAAGAATACTTTGTTAAATAGCTAGTAAATATTATGTTTTGCCCGGACGATGAAGATACATATTGGCATATCAATAGCGTTGTTCACATCAAGACAACCTGAGTTTCATCAAACTAATTAATCCTTATGTGAACCAAACGACCTCTAAGTCAAATCCATGTCTCACGAAACTTAACTCATAAAAAATCACAAGCCTACAAAAGCCACATTAAAAAATATTCAAATAAAAAGAAAGTAACATTAAATAGTTGTAAGCCGTCTTTTCTTTGAATCTATAATAATATTTTCATAAAGGCCGCCTCATTTTTCTTGTTAGTTAATAAAACAGCTATTTGTCACATAAAACGGAGTTACAGTCAATTAAGACACGGATTTAGATAAGATGTAAGAAATCATAGAAAAGTTAGTTAGTTGATGTCGTATTTACCGCGGAGAGTTTAATCTTGATATCTTTGTTCACGGTTTGTGAACGAGAACATTAGTGGGGAAAAATATGTTTTATGTGTTATGTTTGGGAAGAGAAAGTAGGAGGTTTCGGGCCAAGGACGAGGGCGTCGATCCCGAAGCCGGACGTTGACGTAACCGTGAGATAATTGATGGGTTTACGTTTCGACCGCCGTCTTAGGGTTGCCACTTGGAAATTGTTACAATTGATAAATTAAATTAAATCATTTGAGATGACGAGATCTGTAGCTGCATTACATATTAATAAAACTAATGTAATGAAGATGCAAAATGAGGATCAAGATTTTGCGATTTTGTGAGTCGATTTTGCTGTACGTAGTATACGTATTAAGTACGTTTCTGAGAAGTGAGAAAAACTCTTGTATTTCATAAATTAGAATTATTATTTTGTCTATATATTTTTTAAACTTCTATTTTAAAAATCATTTGTTGTAAAGTGGAAGTATAATTACAATTAACACGTAGTGGCAACCCTACGCTTTTGGAACTTGGTAGTCATCATGGGTTATGTTGAAATCACAATGCGGATGCTATTTAAGGACAAAGACTTATTTTCGATTCATCATCTAAACATTTTTGGAAATAACTTTCACAACGAATTCTTTGTGTTGCATTAAATATAATTTTTCGATGTGATTGGATATTATATCCATATTTGAAATAGGAACATCTTAATGAACATTTTCTATTGGGTCACTAATTTCTTCAACTGTGAATGGTTGATACTATATTGACATTTACATATACCTTGCAGTATTAAATAAGTTCAAGAAATATGTATTACTTTTCAGTTTTACACGTAGAGTTACTCTTCTTCTTCTTCTAGAAATAGAGTTACTATGATTACTATATTTTAATTAAATTAATGGATAATGGTTGATATTATCAATATTTTTGTTGGTAGAGTAATGCTCAGCATATGCCATAAACATACAAACAGGTTTCGTTCCTGTGTGAACTTTATACCTATAGTACTTAAAACAGGTTGAGTCATTGTTTCAAGCCCCCGTTGGGTGAAATACGATCATCGTCCTTTACTTTCACTGTCGGTCGGTATCTGCTAAATGTTACAGAATGCAGCGATTGCGTAACACCACCACACCGCTCCATACGCGTACAAACGTAATTACAAGGAGAAAGTAGATATATTTTGACGAGAAATGATCCAACAAAAATAAAACTTCGTTTCACTTACACTAAAACTTACATAACATATCACAAATACGTGAAATCTTACGTAACTTAGAAATGACTTAATTTTGAATCGAATTTTATGTCTAAAAATATAATAGAAAGTTTTGCGTGTTTGATGTTAATAAGCTTTATTTTATGTGTCTGGGAGGAGGTCTTGGAACTGTTCGGATTTGTTTGTGTCATTAATATTAATGAGATAATGTTAGGATGCGGCCATACTGCGTCAGAGGAAAATTGTTAATCATTAGCCACTTTGTTTCGGACGTTAAGCGTTAATGTACGAGTATTCAAATGTTGCTAAATAACTGTTGTATTCGAAATGGCATGTAATGAGATGTAGGTACGAGTTTATTGTACAGTACTCACAGATATATTGTCTTGGTGACATAAATTCGTGTTGCGCGAGACTTGAAAACCTGTAACAAATAAATATGTTAATGATGAATGACATTTCATTAAGCTTAGGAAAGCTTAGTTTTCATTTATAAGTCTTGTTGAAAGAAAAGCTTTGTACCATTTGCTTATGTCAGACTTAAGTTAAGAATAACTTTTAATTTATAATTAGCTTTTAATCTTCTCTACTATATAAAAATAAGTCGGGTTTTCCTTCCTGACGCTATAACTCCAGAACGCACGAACCGATTTCCTCGGTTTTGCATTCGTTGGAAAGGTCTCGGGCTCCGTGAGGTTTATAGGGAATAAACATCTCCTTAATTCTGTTATTCTCTTAACAGCCTCCGTGGTCTAGTGGTTTGAGCGCTCGGCTCACGATCCGGAGGTTCCGGGTTCGATTCCCGGTGGGGATATCTCACAAAAATCACTTTGTGAGACTGTCCTCAGTTTGGTTAGGGCATTGCAGGCTGAATCACCTGATTGCCCGAAAAGTAAGATGATTCCGTGCTTCGGAGGGCACGTTAAGCCGTCGGTCCCGGTTACTTTCTACGGATAGTAGTCGTTACATGAGCCATGTCAGAGGCCTTTGGCGGCTCTATAACTCTGACACCAGGATTGGTCAAGTTGACCATCCACTCGATAAGAAGAAGAACATCTCAAAATTCCCACGGGAACGGGGGCGCTGCGGGTGAAACCGCGGGGCACAGCTAGTTAAGTATATAAGTATTGATACACATTTAATTAAATAATTCTTTCGTCCTTGACCTAATGCATTAATTAAATTCATATAACGCAGCCGACCATTGCGCAACGCTCACGTGCCATGTCACAGCTACTCACTTGCATAAACCGAATAGATTCTGCATTCACAACTAACAAAGGCATTCTATTGTAGTTTGTACATAGTAAAATTTGCTCACTTATGTCATACAAGACAACAATTTTGTTACGAAAGCGAGTCTGGATTACCCGGTATTGTTGTCAGTGAAACCGTCCTTGCAGACAATAATGTAAGTAGACAATATAGATAATATACAATGTAGTGTTTTAGCGATAAACTGGCTTCCCGTGTCGGGAATGGCGGAAATGTGAAAGTGAAAGCGACGGCGGCGCGGCTATTAGTGTAGGGACTCGCGAATAACAATACGAGATAAGCGTAACATCGACTGCCTTTGTTTCGAGTTAATTAGTTTGTTGGTACATATATTTATGTAGAATTCGTTAACTAGTTGGAAGATTCGTTTGAATTTCTAGTTGTTAATAGTGTTTTAAGTTTAAAAAGTATAGCCATAATACAAGTGAATAGAAATGAAGTACATTGAATTACTTAGTATCTACTTGTGTGCAAAAAACTAAGTCTTTTCCTCTATTAATAGAAATCAAATGTTTCCATCTCATACATTTTTTGTAAACTAAAAAGTAGTTCCAGTTAAAGTCTAGTTTCAAACCTAAAGAACGCACCTATAGTTGTGATAGAATGTGAACCTATAGAAGGATGGGTATGGCTCGCACATACTCGTAAATACAAGATGAAAGTGGAGAAATCTGTAGACGGCCCGCGAGAAATTCCCGCAGCAATAAATAATGCACTGGTTCGCTTGAACAAGCCCTTAAACGAACTAACTGGTTCTAATACATTCGACATTTGACAAGAAATATTGTAATAGATCTGTACGAGTTACTATTTAGATCACCGCCCGAAGATAACAGATATTTTGATAATAGATTAGATTAAAATTACTGAATGAAAAATGATGGGCGGAGGAGAAATTTGGGTTCAGTTTTCTCTCGTTTAAGTTGTTGTAACAAGATTACTGTATAAGTATTTGAAAAATCAATTTGAATTTTGATTGTTGGTTGTAGATCATCGGAGAGAACCCATCAATTTTCGTTATTTGTATATTATAGTGAAGCTCGAAGAATTACTGATCGGAATGTTGAGAGAAAATAGGTGCGACACGGAATGATGTCGCCTCACCTCTGTATTTTGAATACATTTCATAATATTATAAAGTAAACTAGCGATGCCTCGCGATCTTACCCAAGTTGTACCCGTTCCTGTGGAATTTCCGGGATTAAAACTGACAGATAAATCTTCCTTTGTTACTTCCTTCATAATACAAAATATATTGTTTTTTCGAATACAACTGTTGATTCTGGAGATTTACTCGTTCAAACAAACTACACATTTTTATACTAATAATCTACACAGATGGATGTATAATATGAGGTTATTTAATCAGAATGGATCTTCGGAACGCTTCATTCAGTGCAGATATTGCATCATTATCAAAAAACAAACAGAATAGATAAATAATGTGCGAGTATCCCCGAGAGTGTGCGAGTACCTCCGAGAGTGTGCGAGTAGCCCCGAGAGTGTGCGAGTACCCCCGAGAGTGGTCCAAACTCAATTGGCGTAACCATCTCACATATAATTAGAGCACAATAATTTGATATACTTTCTCGAATCCAACGTTTATTTATATTCATATAAAATTCATACATAATATACTCACTTAAACAGAGATGCTTTAATTAATACTTTCGGTTTCTTCTTTCGAATGTTCAAATAGTTTCTAAGACGGGGTTTCATAAATAAGACTGTATAATTTTACACTCCACCTCGAGTGAAATATGATGTTAATTGTTTTACCAGTTCGTTATAAAATAAGAAAAGAGCTTTCTCTTAAATGTTAATACATGAACGTAACAACATCAGAGCCCGCAATTACTGGGGTCAAGTTGGTTTTATAAAATGTGTAATTAATAATAACAGTAATTATCACCAGATTTATCATACAGAATTCGTGAGTTATAATTAATGTATAATTATTATTTATTTACATAAGGTAACATTAAAATTATACTGTTGAGACTAAAGTATAAAATAGATAGATAGAATATTAAAGCCTAGAAAATACCCTAATGCACTAGAAAAAGAGCATTCATACATAATAAGATATTTTCCCATAATATAACTTTACTAACAACCATAGATTAAAATAGATTGAGTTTCAATATACGTTAGGACATATAACTCAATGGTTAAATAGCGGAAGATTTCTTCACAGTAATTCAGTTTGCAGCGATACAAAAACAAACCCAAATACTCAGCGTTCCAATTCAAAACCAAAGCAAACGACTCGCTCAATAAAACGTACGTTATTATTCCAATTAACATAATTTGATGTTTTATGATAAACAATACAAAGCTGAAACCATCGTTACAAAAAGTGAAATCCACTTGATTTCTCCATTCACGTGAATGTTTAGAGATTTTAGGATTATACGGGCGCTATCTAGTTAGGAGAACAAACGAGGATGAATGCGGGTGGGGCTACAACGAGCCTTGTTGATACAAGTAGTACACACACACAAACACACACCCAAGTACCTCCTCAAATAACTACTCAGTAATCTACGTCCAAAACTACACGCGTGATATATGACAGCACTTTCTAATTACACATCCTTTACAATTAAAGTAATTTATACGATTATTGCGTAACGATTTTATGCATTTAATGTAATTGATCTTTATAGTCTTACAAGCTTTTACACTCAGAGAATTGAAAGAGAAATTATCTTGTAATAATAGGACTAATAAGTATAAAATCAATGTTTTATAACTGGTAATCATAATTATACGATGTTTTGTAAGACTAACTGCTGAACGGAATTTGGAGAAATTAAACTCGAAGCGGACGTAATTTCGGAGCAGCAAACAGCAAATTATAATTAGTTATATAAAGAAATCAAATTGCTTCTGTCTGATTGAGCGTCAATTATGCTCCACATTAAACATTTGGCAAATCGTAGCCAACAAATATTATAGCGTTTTGATTTATCGATATAATTGTTTGTAACGAGATTTTAATCGATACCCCGAGGCGAGAATCTGCGAATGAAAAAATATGGAAAGCTGCATGAATAACCGCATTCTTGAAGAACGTCGTCAGTCGCAAAAATAAAAATAAGCCTATTATTGTGTGCCAAGTAAGTCAAATTAGAAAACGGTTGTGCCAAAAACATGAGGAATTCTTTAAAGTCAACACCAAATATGTACAATACATATTAAAAGTCGATTTTAATTGCAGCTGTGGTACAAATTAGTGTAATCAGTGAAGCGTTGTTAAGAACAATTAGATCCGTAACTTACTTCCCAAGAACAAGAGAGGTCCCATTTCCAGTAAAGTTCTAACAATGCCGATGTAATCGTGTTGATGTTCATTACAATAAAATGCTTTTCTAACTCGATAACACTTAGACACAGTTTAATTTTAGAACAGATTGTTTCACGACCAACAGCTTCTAATTACAGTGTTCTATCAACTTTCATCTGTTTAATCCGAGGTAATACTCCATTGGCGATATTTATAAATCGAAAACTGCTTTTTTTTAGTGTAAAACTTAACCATAAACAATTTGGCTTTTCTTTATTTGGAGAAAAAATATCTCTGCCTATAAACAAGTTGGTTTAAAATTCGAACATGTTTATGGTGTTATATTTTCTTGTGCCCATTGCATGCGGCGGTCAATTACCGAGTATTTACGCGCGAGGGTCGTTGGAACCGGCTCTTGTCACCTGCTTCCAACCTTCCGAGGTAGTTCCTCATCCTCGTGAACTAGTTATTTGAGTCAGCTGATATAAATTCAACTTTAATTATTGCTTTGCCGATTTATGACCGCAATCGGTTAAGTCGTCAAACCACGGAGTACTATAGTGGAATACTGCGTCAACCTCTGTCTCTACTTCTATAAACAAATCTATGTTTATTATAGAACACAATCATCAACAGTAACATATTAGCGATGTAGATACGATAAGTAATTAACCATGTGAGCAGCTTCCAGTGTCATTAGCTTACGATAGGCCTAGACAAGTGCCCCCTGACTTGACACACTGACTCGCTTTCCATCGGCACTGCATCTAGCATCGAGATGCCGTGAGTATTGTTCACAATATTAAAGCAACCTATTCATGTCGCGACACCATGTTCAAGTGCGATAAATTAATGACATACGGAAAGCCGACCGTGCGACCATTTTTTGTGTCAACAAATATTTTGCGACATTCTTCCGACGTGGCGTGAATGTTCGACATTAACACGACACAATAGCTAATCTAAGTTCGTTTAGCATTCGTTTGACGTTTGCGGCTCAGGTACAGTCGTAAATAATCTTTACTCTATGTGTGTGGCCTACTATTTGTTGATTCAAGTATGTTATTTGCAATAGTGTCGCTGCAAAAGCAAAAAGCAATGATATATGTAAATTTCAGATTACCTAGATATCTTATCTTTTTATTTATTTTTATTTTCCTTAAATAAACTTACAGTTTAACAATTTATTTTATTTACACCCAATTTCATATCGACTTCTGGTATTTGTGTTAATATTTACTTATAAAGATAACGTGTCACATTTAATTACAGAAGGCACTCGTTTACTTATCGGAAACCACAATGGTGCGCGTATGGTGTGTTGTGATTTAAGTTCTCTTGACGGATATTAAAACTGGACATGCTCATTAACGCTTTCTCCGATTCATTTCCGTTACTTCGGTTATAATCTCGAAAACACCGATTCCATACGATGTTCAGTGAAAGTGACAATACGCAATAATATTTACATTAAAATTATCTTACGCTGTGTACTCTGCGCGGTTAGTGCCGCGGTTTACGCAAATTAATATTCAAATATTGTTGAATGAAAACACATTCGGGCAATAAAAAAGTAGCACAAAAACTCTAGCAAATAAAATAAACGGTTCGACTAATTGACACATATTTGCTTTCGAACGGTCGACCGTAGCACCGAATGCTACGGCGTAGCAATCACGTATTTCGTAGTAAGAAAAACTACACAACATGAAAAATGTGTTTACACGAACTAAATTCTTAGAGTTTGTATACTTTTAGCGAGGATATTAGAACATAACTATAAAAAATCTAAGCTCATACTAATTTTATATATTACATAACATGCTCTTCAAAGTCGCCTTGTTTAAGATAATTCGGTTCTTTTGTTGATGTTGCACAAGTCATCCTTCGAGATGGCAGTCACCGTAACAAGTTACAAAACCTAAATACGTCTGAACAATAGGAGTCCTATGTTACAACACAGTAGCCATTAGCAGTGCGCGTTGGCTCCACATCCGCTCACTGAGATGGAGCTAATGCGAAAACAACGTTGAGGAGTACTGATGCAATTCTGTTTCAGTAATGACTTTGATTTTAACTGCCCGACCAACTTTATCGTAACCAAAGACAAAGCAGAGGAACAGTTATGCTTTTGACTCAAATGTTTATTATTCTCCTACGTGATAAGACAAAAATTAACAGCAACTAAGTTCTAGGCCTTAGAACATTGTTGTCTTTGACACTAAAGTATATTTCGGAGTGTTCGGTATTAATGAAGTTCTAGGTATTTGTACTATAAGCTTTAGAAAGCTTAAGCTTGATTATCTATCCTCTAAATACATTTAGAGTGCACTAGTAAGGCTTAAAGTCCGGTCGTAAAATCGAATAGAAATTAAGGTAGGGCATTAACATTACATGACAGAGCTAAGTGGGCTATTATTTTTGAATGTCTTGCAATATTCCACTGCTCACAATAGAGCCGCGTGAAATCTAATAATTTAATTGATATTATTCTTTTGTTTCACATTATGCACATAACTATTAGCGTAAACGCGGCTCCCCTCGGTACATCTACAAAGTGCGCGCTGTGTGACGCATGTCCTACTTTCCTCGCACCGGCTTCAACACATGTCGTTTCCACACTTAACTCTTAAAACAAACACAACAAAGACCATATTCCTTTACCTCAAACTCGAAAAATATAATGTCAGCTGCCTTCAAAAAACTCCACAAACATGCAAATTCAGTTTCAAATATTTTGCGATACTCTGCTGATAATTTTGGCGCCCGACAGTGAAAGTGGAGTTACGCAACTTTCTACAAAAGAACACATTTATTCGGAGATAACCGATTTTATGCATAATTGAATTGATACGGTGTTTTTGTATCGTGATTTACTGGATGGTGTGCGTGCAGGGGAGCCGTAACGTATCCATGTAAATCTTACAAGTACTTAATATGTCATTATAAATCATAGAGTTTATACTCTGTAGACAATATCTCTACTGTGCATATAATCGCATATGCATCAGATACACAACTTAGATGTCTTACAACGATCTCTCTTCATGCAAATGAACAACACACTTATATTCTTCAATAAGTTAAAGCTATGTGTTTTAAATTGCGACAAATATATCTGTAGTATTTATTTTCAATCTTAAAACTATGCTAACATATTGCCATGAGCTAAACATTGACCGTGTTTACAAGCGACGAGCCGGTGAATTTGAATAATAGAGTTTTAAAAAATGTGTCTGACTTTCTAGTGAATTTACTATACAGCTTGTAACCTCGCTCTCATGCAATTTTATTTTTGAAAGTACAATGTCATTTTAGAAACTAAAGAACTCTTTCCCCATTACAAGTTAATTAATTTTCCTAATTTTAAGAATATAGGTTATATATATATATCTATAGTTCCAAACTGTAACAAGTATATAAAAGGTAGCAATACTTTTTACTTTACCCCATTGAGATCTAACATCCAAAGTATACCCAAATAATTAAACCAGCAATCCTTAAGCACAAAAGCTCCAAATCCAAATAAACACAAAATCCAATGTACCTTCCAGGCGTGTTTTCAGGACAGCACAGAACAGAAGAAACAGTTCAAGGATAACACAGACAGCTACCGATCACTGTTCAAGAGTGGTCACACGCACTGTCACAGTCTGATCCGTAAGATACGTCACTTTCGTTTTCGCGGGCGCGAGGAGATGCGCGGGCGCCGTGTGTCGGCCGAGATGCCAAGCTCACTGGTCGCGCCCGCCGCCACCGCCGTGGTTTTATACTCGTGAAAGTTCCACCGCTGCATTGCTGCGCCTGCGCCTCACACCCTATCCCGGATTGAGATTTGGCGTGGATTCCAATTTTGAAATCCTTACGACACCCATTGACGTCAATGCGGTGACTCGCTCGCTGGCGTAGGATGTTATGAATTTTGTGATTATGTTATTGTGGCTTTATTAGACAACAAGATGTATTGCAATAAATGAAGTGGCATTTCGAATATTGCGTTATTGATTTAGTAATAATAGGTATGCAAGCGTGGTAATCACGCCTAATGCTTTTCACTGTACTGATGCTGAGATGAGGGGCCTTTGCCCAGTGGGACATTATTCTTTATTCGACTAAGAATAGGTTTTACCCAATTGCAATGAGCTCATACAAAAGACATCAACGGGTTCCAACCACATTATTTTCTATTTCGCTTATCCTTTAAATTATAACACGACTTTATATCTTACGAAAAAAAACTATAAATTTATACGAATTTATTATCATATGATAAATTAATATATTAAATATAAATAAACTAAATATTTAAAAAAATGAACGCCTAAGTTAATCAAGATTAAGTCTTCTATAAATAAACAAGAGCGAAAGCGTCGTCTGTATGCGAATGAATTTCTTACAAACAAGTGAAGTGTTTGATTAACGGGGAAAACTTTTATTGATCGGTAAATTCTAATCATAATACTGAGATATTTTTATTCTATTTTACACACAGATTCATATGTATAGGCAATCATAAGCATACGTCTCAAGAGTAGATAATAAACATAAAGAGTTTGATTTTCTTTTGTTTTAATACGCTAATCTATAAGGAATTATCTGTCCTATTAGAATAAATATTATGTTTGTACTATACCGGATAGCTACATTCAAAAGAAAGGCTATTTTATTCCAAAATTACCACGGGAAAGGGCGCAATGCGGGTAAATTTGCAAGGCATGGCTAGTGGTAAAAAAAAATTTAACCGTTTTTTTTACCTACTAGTTGTGCCCCGCGGTTTCATTCGCATTTATTGCGTCTCTAGTTACCGTTTAAACCTTCCCTGGATTACGACAATTATTTCAAAACAGAATCAACTAAATCGGCCCAGCCGTTCTCGAGTTTTACCGAGATTAACGAACCACGATTGATTTACATAGAGACTAACTGAGAATCGTCTAATAACTTGACTAAGATCTAAAGTGCTAAACGTTATCATTAGCTTCTTCTTTATGAGCATCTTACAAAACGTTTAAAGGCAATTAATAAACTAACTAATTTCGGTACTCCTTTCTAGCTTTATGGATCTTTTTCCGATTCCGATCTATTGGACTACAGCCTCTAAAACTATTGACTCAAAACCACTTTTTAATATTTAATAACGTAGTAAATTGACTTCAATCTTTTAGGTAATTCTTGACGTATTGAAGTAGCATCAAATTTGTTATAAATGAAACTTTGTAGTGAACAAATCTCTTTTTTTCGGACCGTAAAAGCAAAATATTTAATATTTGTGTTAATTAAATGTGGTAGATCTAATACGGTTCCAACAGGTTTCAATATACGTCGGTCCCGAATGTCATAATCATCCTCGATCCGCCATGTTGACTGCCAACACCTAGTAAGTTGACAGCGCAATTGTTCGCTGAATATGGCCTGCTACCGCATCCTTTACACTGCGGTTACCGCATTTTGCATACGGTGCTCGACCTACTGTAATTACGCCTCAGAGGTATGTTAGATACATACAATGAAGTTGGATTTGAATCATGAAATTCAGCAAATATGTAAATTGCTTCAATATTATTTTCATGTATTTAATTGAAATGTGGCTAAAAGGACGGTATAAAATTAGACATTTATTTACATTATACAGAATGTCAAAACTTGATTAATTGTCTGAGATTGCAGGTAGATAAGGGTCCTGAGAACTTTACCTTGACGAAGGGATGATACTTGTAAATGCTGTTTCTTAATATTTATCAAATCCAATGTACGAAGATTCTTCTCAACTGATTTATATTTTATTGGTTTAATTTAGAAACCAAATAAACCACACATTTAATCAGCGCTTTACGCTCGTTTAGAGCTATTATATCTTCACAGTAATCGTATGCGTAGTCATTGTACAAAAATATGAAATTAAGTGAAATCGAATAAATTGCCCATTGTCTAGGTAAGGTGCACGAATTTGGTGAGTTAGAGTTATAGTATAGCAAGTATTGTGATATTATACTTTCGTTTGACCACGTGCGGGTGAGGTGAACGATCTTTAATGGTAGGTGTTAAATTTTAAGAATGGGCCTTGTTCACTCTTTCACGCGTCTATTATAACCTGCGATAGAAACAGAGAGAGTAATTTCTTTATTTCACAAAGGTGATTATCTTTAGATCAATCTTATAAACATAGAGTAACGAGACACGTAACAATGATACCTTTCGGTGTATATGATAGTGCTTAGTCTTCAAATTATGTTCGCACAAAGTTTGAATAACACTTTTACTAGCGTGAATGGTAGTATTGAATGATCTAACCGACTTCAAAATAATTAAGTCTTTTTCAGTATACTTTCGCTATTTCCGCGCTGCAGGGTACGAGCTATAATCTTACTGAGGATATCGGGCAGTAAGTTGGAGATCTCGAGCAAGCATAGTAAATATATGTACTATGCTTGCTTCGATTATCTATTGTAAAATATCGGTACCGTACGGTGTATTAAGTTTTAGCAAATACTACTTATTTTGAATTGAAACTACGTTAACGGATACACTTCGCTTTTATTTTACATTTTTATCTGACGTTTCGGCCCCTTTACTGGACCCTGGTTACAGAAGAATATCTGAACCTACCTTTGTCTCCAAAGGTAATAATACTCTGCACAATGAATAGTTACATTCCGAAAAAGCATCAAGCATTTAGAAAATATGTTTTTCAAACTTCATAACATGACTCTAAAAGAAAAATAAACACCTAAATATCGTACTAATTTTGTTTTAAAGAATGCAATAAGTTAGTAAAACATGAGTAAGCAAAAAAGGAAATCTGTTCAGTGAAATACTTACCGAGTTATTAGAAGATTACTTAAAATGTAAAAATGTTAGGACACGCGCGCCGAGATCCGCTTTGCATAAGAATACGCGTCGCAACTTTCTTGTAAACGGAACGACAACACAACACATATTTATTCGGGTTATATTAGTCATTGGCTAGAGCTAAGTGTTCCAACTCTGTACCGATTTACATAAGAGGCTTACCCACAGGCCATTATCATTATTGCAAATATGTCAATATGAATACAATAGAAAATATTAAGGTCCAGTGATCCGTGAAAAGTGAAAGTCGTTATTCATGCAAAATATACTTAATATTTATAATTTGTATACAATAACAAATATGTTGTAATTAGCATATATTATGTAGCGTTTAACATAATCTCTTATATTTTATTCAATAATATATTGACGTTTCTTTAAATCACTTTTTACGAATTATGTAAATAGATTTTATATTTTAAGTGCGAAAGTTCAATGATCTATTATGAGCTTTCTGTCTGTAAGCTTAGAATAACTTAGTACTTACATAATGTAAACTCACAGGAAATATTAAATACTTAACTAATAAAACGAATACCCACTTCTAAGTTTCAGGAATAATTTTATTTCTTAAACATGAGTTGTAATCATTTGAAGGTAGTAAATAAATAACAAAGCGAAAGACATATATAGTGCGGGTGCTGGCTGGCAGCGGGCCAGTGTGACACCCTTCTTACAAATACAAGGACTACAACGTCACGGGACCCGCCACTACCCCGCACCCACACTGTGTGCCTTGCACTTAAGTAAAGTACGAAACTAAAACGTAATATTTTCAATATCATTTATAAGTTTAGGAACCTTGACCAAATTCCTTTCTTAAAACCAAATCAATCATTTACGTAAGCAAAAGCTCGGTTTCATCAAACTTACATTTCTCAATTACCAAATCCGTATGTCCTCATTCGTTATTGTTCTAAAACGAAGGTAGAGTCATCAAGGCAGTGACTATTAGTTACATAATGGGCCGCCCCTATTCTGTGTGCGTCTGCATGAATACGAAGCATACGAAGTTACGAATAGTTGCGAACCAATTGGTCCGTTTTTACGATTGACGTATGCGCGTTGCACAACAAAGTATGAAACAAAGGTCAATGGCGTTAGGCCGAGTTCACGTAACCAGTAGTTTTGATATCAAATTGGACGGAATCGGATGTTTAGGTGACGCTCTAGCGTTTATATAAATGTTACAGTCAAAACTAATAACCGATATAAACTACTTTTGACTGCAAAAATCAGGCCAATGTAGTTTTAACCGATTTTTTGAAATTCTTATTTATTGTTGGAATGTCTAGGGACCTTCTTGTGACCCAACCCACGCCTATATTTCATAGGCACTCAACTTCTAAATCCGCCTTCAACAATACCTACCCGCTGTCATTTAAGTACCTATAAAATGGATAATAGGTATACCTACTTTATCAATATCCTAAAGAATGTTTCAAACTCTCACTATTACGTGTTTCCATACAATAGAGATTCATTGTCTAAAAATTCTTAATTAAAATGCGCGTACACTTGTTAATGAACTTACGGCAGCGAATAAATGAAAACTATTTAACATAATCTTGATGTAATATAGTCAAACCACGTCAGATTTCACTTCCATGATTTACAATTCTGTTACAATTAGACAAGCGGTTATTTTATTCTATCCCATGAGACTGCATTTTCACATACGAAATGTAATGCAACTTTCGCTTCGTCCGAGCCGGCTCTCAGTCGCCTCTGGTTTTATATTGTGCTTCTAATATACGACTGTGTGTTGTATTGTGGCAGACTTTTCATTTATTCGTTCAATAAAATATTCTTTATCTTATTTTAATATGCTGCAGCTGGATGTAGAATGAATTCATTTTCGGTGCAATTATGGTCGGTATGTGGTGCAAGTACCTTTTTGAAAAGAATATTATTTATAACAATATTTGTTCGACTTAATTACCTTGCATTTTAGATTGGATTCTTATTCTTCGATACTTAGAACTTAGAAGAAATGACATAGCATAAATGAAGCTGTAACTAGCAGCTATTGCATAGCTTGAACAAATAGTTTTCTTAGTTTCACATTTTGAATTGAAACTGTCTGCGTGACAAAGTTACGTGTGGTTACAGTTCCTGTAAAGGGGTAAAAATGTAGATATTGTTGTTCTTAAAACCAATGGCGCAAAATGAATAAGTGTTTATCTAATACCTGTACTCAGACACGGCAAATGTTTCGATTTAATGGTCGATTCTAAGTGCGACAGTAAGTTTTTATTTTAACCTAGATGGAAATTATAAAATAAAAGCGAAGTTCATCTGTATCCATAGTTTCAATTCAAAACACGAATAATTCGTAATTACCAGCAACTGATAGTTTACTAATTAAATAAGTGTTTACCCAATTAACGGCACGTGCTGTCTCCTGCTAAAACGAAAGCAAGAAATAAATAAATAACAAATGAAGGAATAAAAGATGCCGTTGCTTGCTTTCATTCATTAATTTATGTGTTTGCTATGTTGGCTACTTAGTATTAAGGCTTATAAAATCATATACAGATTACTAGCAGCGTCCCGCGGTTTGACCCGCGTTGTGCCAGTTTCCGTGGTAATTTTGGGAGACGAAATATCCTATAACTTGACCGTTGAAAATCCATTGCAAAAAGATTATTCAAATCGGAGGGCTAAGTATGCCTTGAGATCAACGTGTTCAAAGAATCAAAAAATCAAACTCTACATCTTTATTAATATACCTAGTACCTACCTATATTTATAGTATAAGTAGATAGAGTACTTTTTCGTTTTGTTTTTAAATAAACCTAAAATCTAATAATATTCCAACATTTCCAGCCATTCAAATACAGTAGCAGGCAAAACAATCAGTAAGGGCTGCGTGTGGTCACAAAATATGCAACTTTCACTCTCTATGATTCATTCCGTTCAGGATATGTTACGTTACTTACTATTGCGTAACTCTCTGGCCGCATTTTATAATAACAATAGTGACTCACCGTGCCGAGCCGAATTTAGATTGACATTGTTAATTTATTTAAATGTTATTTGTTCGCTCTAAAAAGGGAACTGAAGGACAGAGAAAACTTAACGAAGACGTCAGCGGTATGTGACTCAAAGAGATTTCCTATCCACTTCTGAATCTCTACTAATTTTATTAGAAAATCATTTAAGTTTCAGTTTAGGAAACTTTTAATTCATGTTCTATGAATGACTTCTACTGAATACACAAAATCAAACAAACATACAATACACTCAATAATCACTACATTAGATTTTAAATGGCGTGGTACATATATTTATCAAACGAACGTAAGTCATTTAAAAATCTTGCTGAGTAGTGCGCTGAGTCAATAAACAATATAATCTTCCTTCCGATTTTTTTCTTCCGTTCAGATTTTTTCAAATTATTTTTGCGAGTTTCCGATTGCTTTGTTTGCTTCAGAAACGATTGAGTATTTATTATTTGTTTGTGACAAAACATATTTATCAATTGATTAAAAATAATAGTCAATACCTATGTACATAAATTATTTTTTTTTTATTTTTTGTGTAAAGATGTTATTATAAAATTACGTTAAACGAAACGTAAGTTGGTAGTTGTTTGTTGCGTGCCGTGTTGTTTGTTGTGGTGTTTGTTTGTAGGTATGGGTCGTTACGTGATTTTTGCGAAACGTAACGTAACTAGTTATTGTGAAGGCGTAACCTGTTTTGAAAACTAGTTATAACTAATAACTAGTTATTTGTCAAATTCTATTCAGTGATTCAACATGGTGTTACTGAAGTTTTTGCGAAACGAAAATATAACTGGTTACCTACGTAATCGTTACTGTCACAAGCTTCAGGTTTTTTGATCGAAGTAGTTTTTGTAGCTAGTGTAGCTACCATAAGCAGTTACATCATTAACGTTATAATGTATCTGAGCTGGACGACGAAGGCCCAGTATTTCACTTAAGTGAAATAAGTAATAAGTCCTAAGTAATACGTATGAAAATTATACGCATCATTTTGGTAGTTGGCGACTTGGTGTGTGCATGTTAGAATTTAATCGTGTCATCACTCGTGATTTCGGGAAGTCTCGGCTCGCTTTGCCGGTCAGTACCTACAAAGAAGTAGGCACAGAGCAGTAACAGTAACTATTACGCGCGAAAGAGACGACATACGCTCGCAACTAGTTTTGTTTCGTGTCTCGCTTTTCATTCGATCACTGCATTGATAATGTAACTGGTTACTAAAATAACATGTTTATGTGTGACTCGAAACTAGTTATTCGGTTACATGCCCCATAACTAGTTATTGTAACTAGTGACGTGAAATAACGCCCATACCTATTTGTTTGTGAAAGAAATGTCATGCATGACAAATGTGATTATTTTTGCTTGCTCTCATTTCAAGTAGGTATACAGCTGTAATTGATTTTAACAAGATTTTTAAATTAAATGGATCAACAAAAAAAGAAACGTGGGTTTAATTATACGCAGGACGAAAGGTTAATGGTTCTAAACATCATATCTAAGTAAGTAAAACAAATATTAAACATAGCAATAGAATTAAGACATCGGGCGCCAAAATTACATTTTTATTTTGTACTTCAGATACACTCATATTGTCGACTGTAAGGTAACTAGTGGCGAGACTATAAGACGCAAACAAAATGCCTGGAAGGAAATAACTAAGCAGTACAATGCATTCGCTACAAGCGGACACAGAGACTGGACTCAGCTCCGGCACTTGTATGAGAACCACAAGCAAAGAACCAAAAAGAAGCAAGAAGATGTGAGTTAAAAATACTGTCTTTATCCTCCTCACTGTACTGATATCTTCAGTGAGATGAGAGGCCTTTGCCCAGCAGTGAGATATAACAGGCTAATACTTAACTTTACTTTTTCTGTATGTACTTATAAGTAATTTTCATACCTTCATGAAAATTACTAAACAAACAGTAGCTAACAGTCTCCAACAGTACCTACAACTAACTGTCAACCTTTATAAATTAAGCCAATATTGTTTATAATAACAATATAATATGGTATACATACTCATTAAACTAACTAAACGGGCCTGTATAGTATTAGAAAATATAATGTCTATTCAAATATGTACCCGGCACAGACCCATTAAATTAATCTTGATGGGACTTAATCCCGATTTTTTTTGCATACCTCAGTACCCTCGTGAACATGACCGTTGCAATACGACTGAAACATTGAGGTATGCATTCAATGTTTTATTCATGATTAAGTCCCGTCAAGATTACTGTTTACAATGTGTTCATATTGTAATAGTTTAAATAGCCGTTTCATTTATATAGTATAATGAGTGCAAATCTGAGTTTAAAAAGTATACCTAAGGTATGTATTCAAATAATATATTTTATATTGTTTTTATTTTAGATAATAGTCAAGACAGAATATGAAGTTGAAAATGAAAACAGTTATGAAAATGACAACAATTGTGAACATGAAAATACAAGTAATGGAATAAAAAACATGTATCAGATTGAAATCACAAATGAAGCAGAAGTAAATAATATTAAAAACATTAAAAGTACAAATATAAATAATGTTAGACAACCTAGAAATACAACAATTGATTATAAAAATAAATATTTTAAAATGAAATTTGAAAATTCTAAAATGGAACATCAAAAACTTAAAAAAGAAATACAGCACAACAATTTAAAACAAAAATTAGAAATATATTTACTAAACCTGAAAATAAAACGATTAAAGAAGTTTATCTAATGAAAATTAAAAATGGGAATAGCAAGGGAATTTAATTTGACATGCCATAAACAAGTCATCCATCACATTATCGATTGGGCTTCTAAGAATAGGATAGATATATCCTTAAAGCTTCCAAAAGACGAGCTTATCTTAATAAAAGACACTACCAGAATACTTGTGCATTTTATATGTTAAGTGTTTTATTAATATGTACATTGTACATTAAAGAGAAATGAGAAAATATACAGATATACTTAGAAAATATAAAATCCACTGCCTTTTTGTGAATAAATAAGACTAGTTTCAGACAGCCAAACTGAGTTGTAGCTTGTACTACTTGAAGCATAGTACTACTTACTGAACTTTTTATCCAAATGTACTTGCCATATGTAAGAAGACTTTATTTTAAATGTCGTAAAATGTCATGTTGTCTGTAAATGTCAATGTATGACACAAATTATTTTATTTATTATTTACATTTGTCTTATTTTGATGTTAATAAATGAATTATTATAATATGTGTTTTCTTCCTCACTGTATTGATATCTTTGGTGAGATGAGATGCCTTTACCCCGCTGTGGTATAATAGGTAGCAATTGTGCAGTACCTACCGTGCTAAAGACTGGCTAGGAAAATAAAAACAAATTAAGTCCTCAGTCGTATTAATCTAACTGATGTAATATATGGTTTACCTACGGAAATACCTTTAATTAAGTATATAGGTATATTTTTAAAAACGTACCTAATTTAAAAAACGGATTTCTATTTCAAATTATGTAATGATGATTAGACTATAAAAATGTTCCCATGATATCAGTTCAAAGACATAATAAAGCAATAATTACAAATTATGTCTCGAGTTCAGTTTGAACTACTCAATGTACTTAACTTCGGCCCCACATCCGTTATCACTTTCACTGGCTGCATGAAGTATGAGGCTTCTACGCGATTGTTCGAAACCAACGTTCTTGATATTGGTTGCAGTAAAATAGCATAATTTGTCATGTGATAAAATTACTGTTTAAAACAAAGTGACTTATTTTACTAAATATATTTTTTTAATCTACTAAAAAGGCATGCAAATAAAAACTTGAAGCATCGTTTTTACTTAGTTACAACAAACTAGAGTTTACTAGTCTGCGAATTTACCTGCATTGGACGAGATTATTATCAGCTAGCAGCTATCTAATATAGAGACTATGGTATCTTTCAAGATCATTGCTATTTACTGTGGCTAGTACATAATATAATTTTAATAATGTGAAGAATACCTAATCGCTATTATTTACCTATTAGGTTTAGAGGATTGTGAAATTGTGATAAATCACTAATTTAACCATTTCACTGCTACATTCGCCGATGTGACGGTCGTTGACTGCTTTTCTAATTCCAAACGTTAACTTAATACACATATTTTAAAAATGGACGTGTTAACTACTTTAGAGAAATCAATTAACATTTTGGGTTTACACGTATACCTACTTACCACACTCAACTCAAACCCTCGAGGTATAAAATAAAAATATGCTTACTTAAGGATAGGACAAATTAAATAATAAGTAGGGACATACCTAGATATCGTTTATTATAAATATCATGTTTTATATGTACCTATAGTAAATAAAAGAGTATTCAATTCACGTGTTTTAAAACAAATATCCTGCGTTCTATTAAATGCAACTAGGTAAATACTTATGTAAAGTTACTACTATCTACACGTTAAAACACAGGTATAAACCAGCCTTATATTTATCATGTGATTTGAAATAAACAATGGCAATTAATCTTTAGGTAATTTAAAATACAACCGTATAAGTAGTACGCATTGACTATGTACCATACATAAGTACATATAACTCAATGGTAGTACCTTAAATAATTTCTAAATTAACCTTGCTTCACTGCTTGACTGTAGCTGTAGGGTCTAATGGCGCTCGCTTTTCCCTGGCTGTCATAGAAATTGACGAGTTGCTGAACATTTCCGGGTCCGGGAGTGGAACTGGCAGGCGAAGCTGGTTTAGAAGGAACCGGTTTCAGGTCTACTTGGCTATGGATACTTGGTGTCGAATTTGGAACTTGAGGGGTTGGTTTTGCCGGTAAATTAAGTTTTGGCGACACAGGAATAGTCAGTGGGTTAGGTTTTACTGACTCAGGTTTAGGTGCAGGGGTAGGACTAGGTAGTACAGGTTTCGCAGGTTCCGGGACTACAGGCTTGGCTGGAGTGGCAACAGGGCCGGCTGCGATGCTGGCTGAAGGACGTGTGTTTCCAACGGGCCCCCCGCCCATCTCCATGTTGATGAAGTCAGTGTTAGCAGCTTTGTTTATTTGTAACACTTTACGGCCTGAAAGGAGATGTTGTTTAAAATTTACAAATTCACTTGAAACAATATTATTACCTACCTAACTACCTAAATATAGTATTAATTTATTGATGTAACAAGCGGTTTAATCCGTATAGATATAACGATTAACCAAAGCAATGTCGGGTTAGTACTTAAATTTTGAATAATTCTATCAATAATTTGAGCAAAGTGAGTAATTTGAAGTTTAAATGTTTCTTCTCCTGTGAGAAATATAATAGCAATTGCAATCGGTCTAACAATATGAATAATCGAAAAGCTCAAAGAAATAATAAAAAGTACTAGCTGGTCGTCTACAGTGTGCTCCTTTTTGTGAGAATTTCGGTATTAACAGAAGCCTCTAAATTATCATCCTTCTCTATACCGAATTCTTCAAAATCAGCTCGGCTTTTTCAGCCGAACAGTGAACACGAAACTTACATACTTAGGTACTTATGCTTATACATACATCTTCGCATTTAAAATACACTCGGCGTCACAAAAATCGCACCTATATGTTTTTTTCAGTAAATCGCTCCTAAAATATAGCACATACATACCACGTGTAAAAATTATATATCATTGTAAAGTGCACTTAAATACCTTTACATTAATTACCGGAATCATTAAAAAAACAATTACCATTTCTAACCAGGGACCAATCAACAAAAAATGTTGGAAAAAGTGCTCACTTAAAGAGCGCTAGTTGAGCTACCTTAAAAGGATATAAAAGGTCATGTCCAGGTAAACAATGGGTAATTCGCTACCCGGACGCTAGAGTAAACACACTGGAACCACATACGCTAAAGAATAACACCTGAAGATGGATACAACCCCTGATGAAGCCGCTCAAATCATTGCACTATTGCAAACAGGACTGCGACAGGCTGACATTGCTCGACAGTTGAACCTAAGCAGATTCTCGGTTCGCCGAGTATACCAACGGTTCCGTTAGACTGGTGGCTATACCCGAAGACGTGGATCCGGAAGAAAATGCTGCACATCCGAAAGAGACGACCGCTTCATTGTGTCCACGTCGTTGCGCCACCGCTTCAGCAATGCTGTTGAGTTGCAACAAGAGCTCCGATCAACTCGCAGAACGTCTGTGAGTGTCTCTACAATTAGAAGAAGATTGAAAGAAAAGAAATTGAGTGCTCACAGACCTGCTAGGGGCCCAAAACTGACCATGCAACATCGAAGAGAACGGATGCAATTTGCTCAGGAGCATATCAACTGCACGCTGGACCAGTGGAGGGCCGTTCTCTTCACCGATGAGACAAGAGTGTGTCTTTTCTGCAACGACCGACGCAGAAGAGTGTACAGAAGAAAAGGAGAGCGTTTTACTCAGCCTTGTATTGAGGAAACCGTCGAATACGGAGGTGGTTCCTGTATGTTCTGGGGTGGCATATCCGTCGATGGGAAGACGGAACTTGTGTGCGTCTCTCGGACTGGCGGTGGTCGCGGGCAAGGGTCTCTGAATGCTGGGCGGTACATAACGGATATCTTAGAAGACCATGTGGTCCCGTATGCCGGTTTTGTTGGCGATGGGTTCATGTTAATGCATGATAACGCCCGTTGCCACACTGCGTTTGCTGTGCGGGACTACTTGGAAGAGGTTGAGATCCCTGTTATGCACTGGCCAGCACGAAGCCCAGACCTAAACCCGATCGAGCATCTCTGGGACGATGTAAAGAGGCATGTACGAGCACGAGATCCTGCTCCCACCTCCCTCCAAGAGCTCCAGGATGCCGTGATGGAAGAATGGGAAAACATACCCCAGGAGAGAGTGGTCACCCTCGTAAGGTCCATGAAGGATCGGATGGAAGCAGTTATCAAGGCAAGAGGCGGAAACATAGATTTACTATAAAATACTATAATTTACTATAAACATAGTTAATCCTAGATTTTAAGGACTTGTTTGTATTTTTTTTTAATGTTTTTAATTTTATTTTTTGTATTTTTTTTATTTTTTATGTTTTCCTTAATTAAAAGATTTAAAACACATGCATTTGTTTATAATTTCTAATAGGCAATTAAATTACCTTTCCAATGATGTCCTACAACCATACCCTTACTATTGACAAAGTTTGAGTAAAAGTATTTTAAAGTTGCTTTTTTAAAAGGTGCGATTTTTGTGACGCCGCGGCGCCGAGTGTATTTAATAATCTAATCTCCAACCAATAATTAAAAATAAGGTGGTATGTGAAACCTACACTGCTTTGGAATTTAGCAAAGACTGTCGATCTCTAAAGTCATTGTTGTACAGTGCAAATAGAAAGAGCTAGGTAAACAAAAAGGCACTTACATTCAATTGCCGTAAAAGCAATTACAAATAATAACACGATAGTCTTCATTTTGCTCTTCAATAGCTCCTTTCTTAATGTCAGCGGTAAACTAACTACAAGATAGGTGCGAGGTAAACAGGAGATGATTCGCCAAACTTAATTGATAATAACAAGTTTATAACAGGGTCAAACACCAATCGTGAGCTGCTAAGCCAGGAGTGGGAGTATGTACGTGACCTCTGGTGTTCGGTGCTGTGACCTCATCGATAACTTCTGTGATTCTCGGTATGTAGTTAACTTTGATAGAGTTGTACTGTTAATAAGTAATAATATATTAAAGTAAGTAAGTATTATAAGTACTATGTCTACAAAATACCGATGACTTGTTTTGTAAATCGAATCTTTATGGAAAACTAGCTCTGTTTTATTTATTATTCAACGTATTTGAAATCAGTAAAAGTTGCATTCAGTTACACAAACAACACCTACCTAGACCTACTCATCTACTTACCTGTGTTTTTAGAACAAATAAAAAGTTAGGGCCCATTGTAAGTACCAAAGTAGGTCTTTCCTATAAGTCTTATACGTACCTACATACATGTTTTACCTAAAGACTGCGCAGTAGACATGTTAGGAACACAATTTTCTATGGCTAGCTCTACATTGTCTCCAATTAGGAAACCAAAACTTCTCCCTCCAATTGGAAACGGTCCATGATCGATTATAACAGCACAAAGCATCTCTGTATGGTTCTGCTGATGCATAAAACATAGCCGTCTGATTTTACCGCACGCTACTGCATTGCACGCGCCCGTTCGCCTGAAACGTTACGCTTTGATAATGTCTCTCTACTGATACTTTCTTTTGACTATTAACATGTATTAGCTCTTATTATATATGTTACTTTTTAGCTTAGTCACACCCCGTGACAAGCTGTTTTTGAGAGTAGAGTTAGGTACCTATTTACAATGCGCGCAGTTAAAATAGTAGGTACTTAAGATACTTATTAGTTGCTCCTGCACTTTTTAAACGAACGTTTGGTTGGAAACATAAGAGACAAATAAACAAAAGATGTATGACGTTGTTACTTTGTAGGTAAATTAGCATTATCCAGCTCATTTAATCTCGGCTAAAAGACACACTTGCCTCCGGAAGAAGTGAAGGTCAAATCTGTTTACCAAGGTATTGTAAAACATAGCGCATGCATATCGAGTTACCTATAAGGATCCGGCGTCGCAAAAACTGGAATCCGTTGTATGAATCTTAACAACATGCCGTATCTATACTAGGTGACGTCAGGCTGAGGTCATATTGTATCGGCGACTAGTCGGTAGAGTTCAGTAGTGCGACGAGCGCGCTACACGTATTCACCATGAAGATTACAATAATATTCCTCGTTTGCCTCGCTGCCTGTCGCGCCGACGACCTCGCCCATGCAGCAGGACAGATCTTCAACAACATCCTCCCAAACCTTATTGGCAACCAAGTGACGGGACAGCAGGGAAACACAGCGTCTAACACTTTGAACCAAATCGGTACAGTTGTTGGTGGAGTGGTGGACTACGCCAAAAAGAAGAGCTACGATGATCTTCTGAGACAGGTCCAAGATGCGACCACCGACGACGATCTATTGCGTCTCAGCGAAGAGATGTTCAATGCAGATATCAACAATGCATTCAATTTCATTCAAGTCAATTTGCAAGGAAAAACTTCGCCGATGGCCAAAACGGATGAAGCACCAACTAGGTGAGCTACTATTGAATTAGGTACACGAACTCTAAATGTAATATTATTTTGCTTACCTATTTAACATTAGGGTCTAAGGGGCGTATTGTAAACATGTATTGTATTTTATAAGAGCTAGCTACAATATCAGTATTCAAGTTTTAAGATGAAAAGTGAAAGACACCTAACTATAAACTACCTTTAATACCTACTTAACTTCAATTTTTTAAAAAAGCTCAAAATATCCACTCGGTTCTCTTTCTCTCTCTTTTCGATACACCTAAGTTCTGCAAGAACTCTTATGCCTACTTTGCCATTCGATGACTTCATAAGTCCATCCCAGATATTATGTTTTACACAACTTAATACCCGAGGTATTCATATATGTATAGGTACTCTAACAACATCTCATTTCCAGCCTCCTCACAGTCCCCGAGAACGTATGGAACGGGCCCACAATCAAGCCGTTCGTCGCTCTCTTCGACAACTACCACAAAAACGTGATTAGGCCTGAATTCTCCACGCCAAGCGTAAGTGAACATTAAAGCATTATACATATCATCGGACGCAACCGTAAGGAGTGACTGAAATGACCTAATATTAAAAAGAGACCACGTCTAACAAATTCTCAATTTAAAGACAGAAACCATTGCTCATCATATTTTTTTCAACTTAGAGCTGGGCTTCGACTATAAAATAGAAAATCAAATAACTATCCTGCATATCTTAGATTCGACCGACATATCAGCAGCGTCCGTCAGCCGCGTCCGACAATATGTGTCCAACATTAATCACACGTCCAAATAAACAAGTGACTACACTCGTAGTTACGATGTACTCGTAAGCTAATGTTATGATGATGTCATTCGTAGGAGGAATCGGAACAAATTACCTTTATCAACACCATCCTAGCTACAGGACCTATCAGAAGTCTTATGGCGTATTTGGTGAACAAAGGTAAGCTTATATTTATTATCTACGTAAATACTAGTTATACGTATTTTATTAAACATGTCTATGTACAGTTAGGCGATAAAAATGTTGAGCGTATATTATATAGATCATTAGAAACATGTCATATTGAAACTTATACTTACAATACTAATAAACTTACTTGTTATTTTATTTCACAAAGTACTAACTGCTCAATATTTTCATTAGCCGACTGTATCTAGTGAAGACACAAACACTTAACTACTAATTAACAATACGTCGCCAATTCCGTAAATTATGCCGCCAAGATACTTACAAGTAAGAAAAACAAATTAAATACCTATGGGTAGGTAGGTAAAGGTATTGAGATCATGTAGTGAAGAAGTAGTTAAGAATATAGATACTTTAAATTGTAACAGGAAATTGCTAACTAAATGTTAGGTAGATATCAACGTAATGTTAATAACATGTTTTAATGCTAACTACTACTTAAATATAATTGTTATAGACGATTTTGTTTTGATTACATTATGTAACATAAAGTAAAATATCTCTTACAGTACCTAAGGCTAAACGTTATAAATTGTAACAGTAAATGACTATTAAACGTAATATTATACTAATAGATTATGAGAGTAATTTTCTTATTACGTAAACAGTCATAATAAGTACTTACCTAAATGTGAAGTAAAAAAACACGCATCGATAGGAACCGCACTCTCTTTTCACATTCTTTACACATTTTTATAATGAGCTTTCACATTTCGGCTAAGTAAATGTTATCTCCGTGATAATCTTGTTACTTTTGTGTCGTAATTTTGTAGTCGAAATGTTATTGTTAGTCAATGAATGGACTAAGTTACACACCTAAATACTAGAATAGATTGGACTAAAGGTACTACAGTAATATTACCTACACCTAGTCTAGTATCAATGGACTTATGCTCGAATACTCAAAAATCAATCAAATTAAAAGGTGATTCATTCATTCATTTCGGACAAATACCTATTTAGATTTTTGTAAAAAATGTATGGAATTGAAGACTGCACCTCTAATTAAACTACATGCGAGTATTCGGGTAAGTTAACTGAACTAATTACCTAACTGACATATTTTTTTCATACACGTCAAAAATATTTCAGGAATCATTAGTAACTCTGGGAGCGGATTGCACAAACATTCTTAATTTTATTTAGCGCTTCAATGTCTTTATTAAACAAATGGGGTTGGATCTGAAATAGAGTGCCTTAAACACATTTAGATACTAAATAGATTTAAGAGATCTTGCGCAAGCCGTCCTGAGTGCTGCAGCGAGTCAATAACGCTAACACTAGTAATACCTGACTGTACCTCTACTTCATATAAAGATTGATGTATTATGCACTATTTAAGTCTGATATACTGATCATACAAATTTTTATTGTTATTACCAACAGGATTGACTCAGCTGAATGAATACAATGAACAAGTGGAACTTCTGAAAAAGATTTGGTTCACCAAGTACGCTCGCCATTGGACTGGACTGTGCAAGTGTAGTTGTGCATTCGAAAACATTTTCATGGCCGAGTTGAAGTCTAATGATGTGCTTGGTAAGTGAACGAATGAATGGAACATAGATAGAAGTTCAGTGTTTGGAAGGAAGGTAGCAATGAAGATACAGTTCGGATGTTGAAAGATTGGCATGTGTAGATACAGTTCGAATGTGCGTAATAGTACACTTGGATAAGTTTTCAGTACGCGAGATACTTCTGCGTTGCAGTGTTATCTATGCTATAGATAGAATTTGTGATTGATAATAGATCGCTTAAACTTCTTACTATTATACTAAACTAAACTAAGTACTTATATGTGTAAAAGTTATACCTTATGTTATAGGACTTTTTGTAGTACTTATACGGTAGGAGCTATACAAAGTACGTTTCCAATACTTTCAGGCCTCCACAGCTGGCTGTTCTTCGCTAAACGTGAATTGGACCACAAGGCTAACTACTTGGGATACATTGACAAGCTGGATCTATCTGGAGTAAGTTTACCTTCAATTAATATGAAAACATATTGTAAAGAACAAAAAGAAGTGATAAATTAGGCATGTGTATGTTAATCACATAGTCTAATATGGCTAGACGAATTTTGATTTAGTACGGAAAGGTGAACTGTATGTATTTTTAAATAACTACACGACGTAAAAATTCAAGAATACAATGCCAGTAGTTTAAAGTATTTAAATTCCGATTTTCACGAACAAAATTTCCATTACAGAAAGGAATGATCCTCAAACAACACTCTGTACTGAGCGACACTAAAGACGCCCCAGAAATCAACATGTTTGTAGGAACTTCCCCTGAGTTGGAGACAGCGTTGTACACACTTTGTTTCATGGCCCGACCGGACCGTCCTTGCAAGCTTCGCTACAACAACATACCTTTCACGATCCAAACGAAGACTTTGAAATCTGATAACATTTTGCTTATTGATACAGCTTACCCTGTCTATTAAAGTTAGTACATATTGTACCTAACTTTGTAGAAAAACTAATAAAAGTTACAAAATCAAAAAATTTACCCCCCTCTTTTTATTAGGGGGTTTTAAAAGTAGAAGATCGTATTATAAAGGCAAAAAATGCAAACATGTTTAACATACTCTTTGTTTATAATGTAGAACTTTTAGGTACCATGTTTAAGACATACCTACGATAAGGCATAGAGACATTAATATATGAAACGTTAATGTAATTTATTTGATGTAAATAAGTGTTTCATAAGCAAATTATGTTATTATTTATTAGTTAAATTGCTATTTCGATCCTTGTATGCTCTCTTTTTTGTACATTTCAGGTAATTATTTTTTCTCTGTTCATTTTATAATCAACCAATAGCTTGTATTAGAAATGTCACAAACTTATTTGTATACAATATTGACACAATGTAACGTATATACTTACTTAAATAAAATAAAATACTACAATAAATAAAACACTTTATTACAATATCGAGTTGATAAATGACACGATTTCTTAATTACAAGATAAAGTGTTCCTACCAAACGGGTGCTTGCTTTAGTTATTGTCCAATGATGACACTGAGGTTATCAAGTATGAATACAGTTGCTAAACGAACGATTATGAGTTATTTAGGTATATAACGTTGGTATATACATTATAATTTAAACCTAAATAGCAGTACTAGGTCTAGCTGGATTAATCGGGCTTGACCCTGGTAAGATTAAGGGGGGAGGGGAGTTATTAACCTCTTTTGACCCGTCCTGCAGGGCGAAATTACCGCGGAGACAACGGTTTTGTTTTGTCTTTCTTTTCTGTTGATATCTCTCTCTGTTTCTATATGAAGAAAAGAGATGAAAGATAGAAGAGTTTGTATTTGGCGTGCGTGGTAGTGCCGCTGGACCAATCACTGTATCTAAGGTTTTACTTCCTAAAAAGTTTATTATTTGTACCGCTCGTGATGTATTTTACTGAGCGTAGCGAACATCTTATTAAATCATCAAAATATGAATTTAATAAAATCATGCAATACATGATTCTAGATGTTTCTAGAATTTTTTTGGGTGATAAAAGTCTAAGTAGGACACTTATGATGAGTTTAGGAACAATGTCAAACTTAAAATAATACATTAAAACTGTTCGATACAAAAACATTCGTAAATGCTCATGCTTATAAAAGATTATTGAATCGGAACTCTTTTTTAATATTATTTTTTAATCATTTTTCATTTCTGTTTTCTTAGTGAATATGAATATAAACATTTAATCGTACCTATAACGGGATCAGCCATTTAAGTCCAAGAGTTATAAGTTTATAAGAAACTACTCCTATTAATACGAGTATACAAATATCATAAAGCTCAAGAGTTTGTTTGTTTGAATGCGCTATTCTCAGAAATTACCAATCCGATTTGAATAATTCTTTTTCTAATGAATAGCCACATTCAACGGGAAGGTTATAGGCTATTTTTCAATTTAATTTTTTCATGGAAACGGGCAGAAAACGGTAAAACCACGGGGCGCTGCTAGTTGTGAGTATAATACCTATGTGATATCGAACTAATACCAACTCTTGGACGTATTAAAGTGGACTTCTCCCATTTACAACAAAAATATCTACCTAGTATTAGAGAATAACCGTATAATATATACAATACTGATATTAGATCATACAATGCAGGAACAAAACGATACGAAAAATATATTACTTAATACAAAACGTGTAATAACTGATTCGTAAAATCGACCCGTATGAAAATATAATATCAAAATTGTAATACTTATACCAGAGTTATTTACAAGCATATATTGTTAAACAATACTTTTATTTAATTATACCCAATTTCACTAAAACCCGTAGTTTCAGGGGATAATACATAACTGATACCTTCGACCACGGTAGCAGGCAGTACCTGCCGACCGCAAGCACTAATATTGGTTTCTATGAATTTCGATGAACTTTCAAGCGCAGTTATTGTCTGATGCTGCGGTCGCCACTGGAAACAGACCTTAACCAATCTGAGGCGAAAATACACGTGTCTGTAAAAGGCACCTCTAGCTTGCATTCTAATGACAAATTCATATAATACAATTACCTACTAACCAGATTAAAACATAAGACAACATGCCAGATAGGTAGCACAGCTACAAGACTTGTTGGTAGGTGGCAAGTGTAAAATGCAAGAATTCTTGTTTAAAGCAATGTCTATTCTCACCTTTATGTTAAGTGGATCCCTGAAACTTTGGGCTCTTTAGTAAAATTAAGCATAAAAGTAACAAGCAAAGAAAATGTAATAATATATTCTTATCTAACTAATCAACAGTTAATACACCTACTAGATAACACTTTGACTAGATCGATGGAAATGGGATCTAATTGACTACAATATTTTATATTGCTTTCGGTTCAAAATGGCAAGTGACATATTGTCCTGGGTGACAAAAATAGTTATGAGACATGAAGCGAGGTGAAGTGACACGTCACATAATATCAAAAGTCACAATAAAAATAAAATATTTTGCACTTTTTGATATGACTGAGTTAGTGACACGATTTGACAGTATTCATTCCGACATATAAAAAATTATTTCATCAACCCCTGAAGTAAATAAAATGTCTGAATTGTCTAATGTCTCGGTGATATAATATCACCCAAACAGACAATGTCTTTAGATATTCATTTGGGAAATGAACTAATACTTTTGTATTAGATTCCATATTATCAGTCAGTGGTTAATTAGGAAATGATATTAAATCTAATCAATTGATTGGATTGTGAAATTGAGTATCAGTAAACACTAATTATTCTAAATCTACGACTAAAAAGCTTTGGATAGTACAATGACTCAAAATAAAAAATTAATACAGAAAAAGTAGAAAGAAAATTGATTTGAAATAATAAAGATTTGATTTTATATACAAGCGCCTTGTATACTTACTTTTACGTTAAAATTATCACTTACAAATGGTGTTTCACAATGGCACATAATATAAATAACAAATATTTGATTTAATAACGTCTAATTTATCAATCGTCAAATAAATGATATATGGCATTATGTAAGATATGTTTTTCATAGTAAAGTGTACGATTGCATATCAATTACAACATACAATAATAATAAAATCATTGAGTATAGTCTATCTATATAGTACATCTGATGATTGAAAAAATAGACTCAAAAAATTATAACTTAATTGTCTAATAATAATGCGCGTTATTGTCACAAGTGAAACATAATGAGTCAACAAAATATATACATGACACTACACTGTCAATTAAATGTCACTAAATAATTAAACCAAAAGGTTGTACATTAACTAGACGAAATAAGATCCATATTCGTGTGGCATAACACCGCGGCGAGGGTAAAAAGTATGCGTTACAGAAAACCTAAGTAAGTTTGTTATGTTAGAGGTGTAGATATCGGCAAATCTAAAGAGTCTTCTAGAAAAGTAAGTCGGATTATGATAGGTGCGGAACACACTACCGAATTGAGGATTAAATACTGCCTTTATTTCGTTCCTGGAATGGAGACAATTCGTCCTTTAGTGCAGGCATGGAAACAAACATGGATAGCGTTATATAGCGTAAAGCAGACGTCAGAACTCCCAACAATTGAACGGACACAAAATTCATCCAATAACAATGACATTGTCACAACAGAGATAGACATAAAATATATACCTTAATCTTACTAAGGTCACATAGAGAAAGAAAGAACCGGTTTCATCGCGGGTAGTAAGTGCAGGCTTTCTGTATGCGGCTTAATACTCGAATTAAAACTTATTAATACTGACGGTATTTTCTTAAGGAGTACTTTCATTAAGCAAAGCAAATCGAGGGCGGGTCGCATGTATTTATTCAGATAGAAAGGTCTCTGTAAAAGGCTCTATTAGTCCCTTTACTGTATAGTGTGTCGGTCTGTAACGTTCCCAAAGGTAAAACGTTGAACCAATTTTGATGAAATTTGATTAAGGAACCGACTAAGTGACCTATTATCCCAAATATCGAGAGGAATGGATAGTGATTGAACTATTCTTACCTAAGAAAGTCTCTTTCCGCCATCCACTCGTCTAGTATCTGTATGGACGCCGGGTCTTTGTACTCCTGGTGATCTTCGATGAGCTGCGTTAACATTTGGAGCCAGTTCGCGTTCTCTTTGAACGACTGCGTGTTGAGCGTGTTGATCTCGTGCTGTGGATATGTTATTATTTTTTATCACATCACTAATATACAATGGTTTGTATTCTGCATGCTGCATACTTAACTTAATGAACTGGGTTTAAATTTTAAAAACCAGCACTGTGCAGACTCCGTCTAGTCTGTAGCAGCTTGTATTTTTCTTTGTGTACGTATTTAATTTCTAGTTTTGGCAATTGATTTATTTTATTCTTATTAGACTTGGGATATCGACTCGCAAACTTTCTGACGACGAAATGACGCCAACGGGGCCCACAGATTTCACTGTCTATTACTCTCTTTCATATATGATCATACGCTATAGAAGTGGGCCCCGAAAGTACTCAGCATACGTACGGTGAGCTCGTTGATGATGGCGCCGGTCCGCCAGCCGTGCTCCAGCGTGACGTCGGCGAGGTCGCTGTAGGGGTGGTCGCCGAAGTACAGCACCTGGTGCCCCGACCACCCCGTCAGCTCCTGCAGCTGCTTCACCGTGCCCTGGGGAGATCGTATTGTGAGGACTGGTGGCGCAGTGGAATACATGCAAACATATTTCGATGGTAAGCAGATGAATTAAGCTATGATTGGAGGGGCTCATCCCTTCTTATCCAAATCTTAGATCATAAAGAAGAAATCGAAAGAAGAAAAGACACGTGACTCCATGATGATGACGTCACAAGGGCATGGAATAAAACACCGAGTCGAAACGAAGCACAGGGGGATTTGACTACAATCTATTAGATAACAACAAAACAAGGTCCGGAGTTAACTCAAGAAGAGACATTATCAGATCTAATAATTGACAAATCAACCTTCAGACTAGTAACGTATTAATTTAATATATTTTATCGTGAATTTTATAAGATTTGTTCAGTAATGTAATGTGTATGATGTAATACACGTTTTGATAAGATATCTGAAATGTGTCTGGGGTATTTAAATAATGCTTATTGTGTGTATAACTAGCGCAGATAAAGATACTATGGACATTTTACCAAAATTAGACATACATAACACAGATATACCCCAAAACAATAAAGCTGTGAAGATTTTTCTTTTGAACGAGGTTATCTTTGGAACAATTAGAAAACATATATGATACTAGCAGCGCCCCGCGGTTTTACCCGCGTTGTACCCATTCTCGTAGGAATTTCAGGATGAAAAGTAGCCTATACCTTCCCGTTGAATGTGGCTATCCATTACAAAAATATTTTTTCAAATCGGACCAGTAGTACCTGAAATTAGCGCGTTCAAACAAACAAACTCTGCAGCTTTATAATACATATTAGTATAGATTAAGGGTCCATCCGACGGGAAGGGTCCAATTAACCAGTTTTTAACTTTGCTTTTCTTTAATTTACATACTCTGACAGATTTTCAAAGCAATTTAATAAGTAACCAACAACAAAATAGGTACCAAAAGGTCAATACAAACCTCATAATATATAATCCCCTTCTCTAAAGCGGATACTTTCTCCCATATGTGCGTGTTGGCGCTTTTGTCGAACACCCTGATCGGTCGCGAGACCTCTGTGAAGAACTTGGGCTTGTTGGCGTTCACGATGACCACATCGAAGTACTCCCGCCAGTCGTGGCCGACCAGCATTTCCATGCCCGCGTTACTGGAAAAAACACGACGTAGACCATTAAAGATCAGATGTTGAAACTATTTTAAAAAAATTACTTGAATCAACTCCTTTAAATCTCTTTATTACTTATATCTGACCATTACAATAATTTACACTGATCTGGTTTGATAGACACCGTTACAGCATACATATTTTGAATTATTTTGCCATCCTACTAATATTATAAATGCGAAAGATTGTGAGGATGGATGTATGTATGGGAGTATGGATATGGATGTTTATGACTCTTTCACGAAAAAACTAGAGGACGGATTTGGATGAAACTTGACAGTTATATAGGTTATACATCAGAATAACACATGGGAAACATTTTATCTCGAAATTCCCGCGGGAACGGGTACGACGCGGGTCACACCGCGGGGCGCGGGAAGTATAAAATAATTCCAATACTTACACAAAATGGTAAGGGCTGTTAGTAACAAGGAACAGTTTCTTATCACAATCTTTGAGCATCTGGAAGTAGTTCTTCAGGTCTGGGTTCGGTCTGATGTACTCGTCGACATTTTGGGCGACGATCTTATGCATTATCGGGTGACAACTCTGTACTGAATTCTGGAAACATAAAACAAATGCATAAAAGAATTGAATGGTGTAAAACATAAATTCACATAAGGTTAATTCGGATTTTAAAGATCACACAATAAATATTTGAAACTTTGAAATGATTTTACTATTGAAAGAACCAGTCGACTTAACGTACGAGTAGTTAGAGAGATCAAAGTTAGGTAGTTCGCTTTGATGAAAATCAATTCAATATTGTAACACTACTCAAATTAGGACGTCTATGATAGCTAGTTTTGACTGACATTTTTCAATGTTGTATGGAATTTTCGGTGGCTTAAATTGAGAGCTGTTTGAATTTTAACTAAACTGGATTTTGCAATTATTTTACATACCATTACATTACTACAGACATCACACAGTTGTTCTTCATCATATCTTCACATTCAAAATACACACAGTCGTTTTTCTAGTATTTACTGACCTTAACATCCAAAAACAGGATTTCAGGATGATAATCGATATGGTTTTTAATGAAATACTCGGCGACATTACACAGGAGTCCCATTTCAGGCACAGAAAATAGATCCGCTAAATGCACCATTTTCGCTCTGTTTGGCTGAAAGAAAAATTAAACAAAATGTATCAAAAGGAAAAAATAAATTATGATTGGGTCTTAGGGTTCTGTTTCATAATGTAATCGATTTTCCAGCCGAACATTCCTTTTGAGGAGAAAAAAGGAAAAAGAGGTGATTTCAATTCATTATTACGCAATCCCTGAACACTTTTCCTAGAAAAAGTCATTTGTTGAAAAATCAATCATGATAGTATGAATTTTAATTTTAAGAAAAAACAGAATATATATATATTAAAGCTGGTAAGTTTGTTTGTTTGAACGCGCTAACCTCTAACTAAAGCTTTACCATCCGGTTATTCAAAGTGTTATTCTATACAATAAGATTTTCATCCCAAAAGCCACACTGGAAAAGCACATCGTCAAACGGTGTTTACTAATTTCTATTCCCGTTCAGTAAACACGTTTATGGCCGACCTTTCAAAGTTAATAAGGCGTGAAGCATAAATCTAGATTAGTACTTACCTATGACACTAGGTGTTACTAAGCTAGGTATAATGAGCTATTCTTATCAATTTCTAGTTTTGTGTTCAATCAACAATGTCTGAATGTAAAATAATCAAGATTTTACGATTTGTGAAACTATTATGATCGAAATCGATAAAATATGTTTGTAGTGCCATTTTTATGTGCCATAGTACCACTAGATTCCATTAGATGCTTTGCTACGCTATATTCATCATTATGTTACTTTGCTCTTTAACGTTAGATAATATACAAACGAAGCATAGCAACGTATTTAACCAAGCATAGTAATATTTGGTGGAACAATACTTCAAAACAGCAGGTATTAAAGAAACGTCGATCCATCTATTCTGTCTAACTTACGCGTTTATTTATACGCAATATTAGTAGTGTGGAATGACACTTAAAGATAATGCGACAATGTCTCTGAATCTATATTTAATCTTATTAACTCGAAATATGTTCTACAGCTTTACTTTCGCAGTGGCATAACTATACTCATTGAGATAAAGTAAAGAATACATATTTATCTTGTTTATTTGAACGACGTAGTAATTTACACTATCAGACGGATTAAAAAAAATATTTCGTGTTAACAAGTCCCGTAATCGCACCCGCCAAATGATGCGATTTTCGTTAACACATTGTATTTACGGGACCTATGACAGGAACTCGCGAGTTAGCCCTAGGGTGCGTTGACCAATCACAGCGCTACGAAAGGATTTTGATGACGTCAATGCGTTGTTTGACAATTTTAATGAGTTGTAATTGGTCGATTGAGTTCCGCACAGCCGCGCTCTGCTTCAATGGTAAGTATGTAAGTAAGTACGAGTAGGTTAGTGGCCAACCCTAGTGTCGGATTTTTTAGACCGCCTAAAGGCCTTCGACATGGTCTGACAATTGATACAACCGGGACAGACAATAGTAACGCACCCTTCAACCAGCTAAAGTTCACAAAGAAATAGGTATAACGAAGATAAAACCCTTGATTATCAATATTTACGTCTAGGCAGTTAAACTACATGCATAATAGATTAAACTACATATTATGTGTGTCCTTTACACGTAACGCAACGCACACTAAACATGGCAGTAAACAATTCATACACAGTTATTATGTAAACAAACATACGAACAATACATCAACGTCGTATCGTTAACGTAGGGGGAGTTGTAAATGAATGATTGCCTACAAGTGCCACTGATTACTACCACTCGTAGTAACTGCTAGCGCAACTGTGAGCCTGCTATGAGATATCTGATAAGTGGAGATAAATAACTAGGTATAGGTTAGGTTATTGTTAGGTTTACAGCTGGATAACTCTATTATTAGGACGTCAAGTGAATTCCAATTAAAGTGATCAGTATGTAAAACGCAGTTATTAAAACGAATTATTACTCAACCATTCAACTGTTTTCTAATACAGACATGAAAATTTACTGGTTTTGAATAATCTTAGTTTTAATCAATTTATTCAAAAGTCGTGTTCAAATTGTCACAAGAAAACACATATTTTCCATACGCATTAACTGTATCGCTAATAATGAAGTCACACGCCTGACGCCTCTAAACAAGCCATTACATTTTGTCGGTCGTAAAACTTATTCGATATTGAAATATAATTTTATGTCGGTAGTTACTAGCGAGTAGCGATTAACGACCCTCCCTGGCACCACACCACATCGAGAAATTATTTTGCACTAGCCACGCCCCGCGGTGCTACCCCCGTTGTACCCGTTCCTGCGGGAATTTCGGGATAAAATGTATCCCATATGTTAATCTGATGTATAACCTATTTTACTGTAAAGTTTCATCCAAATCCGTTCAGTACTTTTTACGTGAAAGAGCAACAAACATACATCCATCCTCACAAACTTTCGCATTTATAATATTAGTAGGATAGGATAAAATCAGGAAAACTTAACTCTTCGATGTTAACTTTAAAATTCTAATATGAAATTGAAGAGCAATGAATTAATATAATGAAATAATGATCGTTAGAAATATCAATCTAAAACTCATTCTAGATTTAAAATTACAAATTTAATATAACATGACCCTTTCATATTTCATATTGTGGATATGAAAAATTGGAATGTGGATTATTTATCTATATACATAAATATATAATTCAAAGTCCGGACTGACTGACTGATAATCAACGCACAGCCTCAACCGCTTCACCTAGAAATATAAAATTTGGCAGGAAGGTTCTTCAAGTGACGTAAGAGCACACTAAGAAAGAATTTTCGAAAATTCGCGGGCTCAAAGCGGGCAAAGCCGCGGGGCGCTGCAAGTATTGTATAAAGCACATTAAAACACAATGGGCATTACGCATTCCTCAGTATAGGATTTATGTTTATATTAAGTTGAAATAACAAAAGGCAATGGCATAACACTCTAGATCAGCATTGAAACTTGTGCTTGAGTCATTACTATAACAAAACAATATATACCTAGGCACTGAAAAGCTTATTGAGTGCATTCCAGAGTGTCATTTTGTTCTACATACATGATCATGTTACATTCACCACATAATATTGGGTAGCCTAGACTATGTTTATCATAACTTCTCTTTACTGATATCACTACATATTATAAAACAAAGTCCTCGGTGTCTGCCTGTCTGTTTGCGATAAACTCAGATACTACAGCATGGATTTTGTCACGGTTTTTTAAAATAAGTAGAGTGATTCAAGAGGAATGTTTATATGTGTAAAATTTCCCGAAATTCCCACGGGAAAAAGCACAACGTGGGTAAAACCGCGGAGCACTGCTAGTGATGAATAATATTTAGATATATTATTCCAAAGAAGTTCAGTTAGTTAATTTTATCTGCTTGAGTATTTAAATGAATTTTAAACATAAATAAACCTCATTATACTAAATGAAACGGGTCAGTATCGCGTTGGATAATTTAACGTATTATAATAAAATACACGATCCCTTACCAGACTCCAGGCGTCTATAAAATTGACTGTAGCTGCGGTAGTTCATACATTGGACAGACCAAGCGCACGATAGCGGAGAGGGTCAGAGAACATATCGCAGCGGTCAAAAACCGCCAGGTCGAAAAGTCCGCGATTGCCGACCATTTATTATCATCAGGACCAAACCACTGGATTGAGTTGCATGCGCCGAAAATTCTTTCCACGGAACGACATTATTACTCCAGGATTGTTCGTGAAGCGGTGGAAATCAAAAAACACTCGAATTTCAACCGGGAAAGTGGTTTTAAGCTCTCATCCATGTGGAATCCGGTAATTAATGGTCGTAGGCAACACGTAAAATTGACCGAAAATTCGGATGTAGTGAGCGTGGTGTGTCGCCAACTTAATGACTAACAATTTGGTGATAAACATTAAGTGCGGGTAGTTTGTGCGGGTAATTGGAAAAAACAATATTGTGTACGCAGTGAACATTCGCCTCTCCAGCCAGTTATCCCGTGACCACGAGCGGTGTAATCCGCTCGAAACGTCGGGTACGTATTTTATTATAATACGTTAAATTATCCAACGCGATACTGACCCGTTTCATTTAGTATAATGAGTGCAAATCGTGTGAGTTTAAAAAGTATATAAATAAACCTGTTATCATTTTGTTTTTTGATAACATACATATTGGCAAATTTTGACCTTCAAATCCAGTTAAATTTTTAAATAGAAGTTTTTAAGTATGTTTATAAATATTTGTCCAAAATGTTTTCCTATTTCTTATTCCTATAACATAATGTGAAGTACAATCAAGAATTTCTACGTCCATTAATCTATAGATATAATATGTTTAATATGACAACTTAAATTTTAGCATCCGTAATGCTGAGGTTATCAGTACAATTTCATAGTAAATAACATAGAAAGCCTCAGTATTTTAGCTAACATTTTTAGTTATTGAAATAATAAATCAAATGATTACCCACCTTATGAGCTCTTGTGTCACCTTCAACATAGGCAATAGGTATTATCCTATTTCTATACAGTTTCAAAACTTCATCTGTTGATACTGGGGTTAGTCCTCTATAGACAGCTCCAAACTGTATTTGAAGGAAGGAGTCCAATTTCAGAAGTAAACCTTTTTCAATATCATAATGCAAACCTCTAACTGCAAAGTTAGGTTTGTATTCCAATTTTAAAATTTCTGCTGGATACTGGAATAAAAAGAAAACAATATAAAAACACATAGTTTTGACAATTCAATTGTTTTTGTTAATTTTGAACAAGTGAGTATTTAATGAATCCAAACCTTATATTTTTCCAACAATACATCCCTTCCAAGATTATAAAGAAGATGTTCCAATGTTGGTTTGTAATGAGCCAGAGTGTAATCGTAGTCGAAGCCATACACTTTAACTTCAGATAAATCCAGTTCGTTACATGCAAATACTCCTCGAGGGTTGACATCTTGGGGAAGTTTTTTGGCTGAAAGTTTTAAAAACACGAAGGCACATAAATATGAGTAAGTAAAGGCTTCTGTGTTTTTTTATAAAAACGCAAAGTTAGCATTTAGTATAGTAGAATATTAAATAAAACCTTACATCTGCACTTTAACTTCGTTCTACAGTAGGCTTCCTTTAGCAATTCCCGCGTAGAAAAATCTCTGCATACAACAAAAGCAGGTTGGCGAATTTTTGCAGCCGATACGCTGCAATTCATTTTGCCAACACCACATTTAATAATACGCGCACTCATTATTGATGACATTCTTCCAAAATATATTAATAAATCGCAAACAAATTATAGGAAATCTATGACTTAAAACTATTAGCAATATGAGTTCATTGACTGTAACTCTAATAATGGTTTATTTTGCTGTGATTTTAATTAATAAAAACAAATAAAAAATCACGCATATCGTTGCATAATTTCAAAATGCGAACAAAACACGGTACACACGCACTTGGCGATTCTTCTCTAGCTATACTCGGAATTTTTATTAGATTCCAGATTTGACATTAGCTACTGTCATTTTGTGAAATAATGATACCACATTTATTAGTGTAGTGTAGTGATACGAATATCTTATTTCATTGCGAATCGATATTTTGTATCCGAGATGTATCCGATGTATTTTCTCATTGTTTTTTACTTATTATTAAACTAGATATTTTTTGACACCTTACTTGGAATGAACAGTCTAGCACATTAACCAAAACAAACAACGTTTTTTTTCTGTTTTATTTGTCATGTTCCTTCAAGATCAAATTTTTTTATTTATTTCACACACAATTATAAAAGAAAAGTCTCAGATCGTTAATTAATCGTCAAAACTAAATTATCGGTTCAGAAATATTTAATTTCCTGATATACTTAGTTTACGAGAGTAAAATTATAAACGAGAAGAATCGATCCGGAAATATTCCATTTCCATATCGAATAATTTCGCAACGTCACTATTTAGTATTTGTCATAATGTTGCAACACTGAAATTGTCAAATCTGGAATCTAATTAAAATTTTTAGTATAGACAAAAGTCGATTTGATTTTGTTTGGTTTAAATTTTGATTATTTGACGTTGACAATGGGTTTGACATTGAACGACAACGTCAACTTCAAACGTCGCTTTGTCAGCTGTCGAAGTTCGATGTAAATGATGGCCCACAGATATCCTAGCATTTACTCATGCATTTACTATTTCGAGCTAATATATTAAAAAACCGTCCAGTGTGATTCGAACTCAGGCCCTAAAGATTCCGTACCATCACTATCATCACTACCTAATAATAACGTAAAACCGCGGGGCGCTGCTAGTTATCTATAAAAATAGGCTAATATGACGTTCACTGTATGGGGAGTCCCTAGTCCTAGTCCCTATTCTAATATTTATTTTATTCTAATTTCAGCATTTTTTAGTCTTATTATGAGTAAAACCACATAAAACGTAAAATAGTAGGTAGGTACTTACTTTATAATAATTATATTACATAATATTTTTTTGTCACTTGTTTTCTTCAATATAGAGGTAAAGTACTCAAGCGCAACATACATTCAGACGGTAGCTAACAAATTGGTCTGATCTTCGATTAAATAGATTTGAAGGATACTTACATACTTGAATTCTAGTCATCCAATTGAAAGCGATTGGCCATTAATAGTCGGCAATAAATTGTTTTTAAGTTAGTAGGAAGTGTCTAATTGGCCCCTTTGCTTCATATTTTATTGTAGTTTTCGTTCGTGACGGAGGAGCTAGACACATCCATCACGATCGTAAAAAAATACTCACGTCTAAATTAATCCAACTAGTTACCTACTTAAAATATTTGGTGCTGCTAATTGCTACATAATAAAACATAGTGCTTAAATAGTTTTTAACAATAAAAATTAAGCGTAATTTATTTGCTACAATAATTTAATTCCAATTGACAGGTATCTGTGGGTATGCACTTCCTATAAAATCTTTACTTCTATATCGGAACTTGTGCGTGACTATTTCAATATCTTTGCTAGCCAGCTTTAGTTTACATTCTGTATCGGGTCGTGTTAGGAAACAAAGAGTATACAGGGCCATTTCGAGTTCCGGTGATGTGCCTATGAAGAGAGAGTCCACGGGCTTATCAGCACCTTGTTGGTTAAAATGGAGTTTTAGAACTGCTCCTTTCTGAAATATAAAATAAATTGTTTATAAAGCTTATATTTTTCATCATTTAACTCTAAAATGACGTCATATAAGTATTAATATTCGGCTTTACATGCTTTGATTCTATTTAGAGAAATGTATTTGGGTACTATTGATTATGACGCTTCGGCCGCCTACGAAACCATGCTACGTAACCAGTTACGTGAGAAGAATTGTTTTTCTTCCTACGAAACCAGTTTCGTAGGAAGATTTTTTTCGAGATCTGTTGTTCAATGTTAAATACTCTTATCTAACATAAAAAAAAATAACCCTAACCTACCGAATAGTAAGAAAATACTGATCTGTAACCAGTTACGTAAAAACAATTTTCTTACTGTTCGGTGGGTTAGGGTTATTATTTTTTTTGTGTTCCTGTTGAAAAAAAATCTTTCTATGAAACCAGTTTCGTAGGAAGAAAAAAACTTCTTTGTACGTAACTGGTTTCGTAGCAAGAAAAAAAATTCTTCCCACGTAACCGGTTACGTAGCATGGTTTCGTAGGCGGCCGAAGCCGATTATGATAACTTACGTCGTTCAGATCCACATGTTTTAAAAATCCTAAATAGTTAAGTCGATTTGCGCTTTCTTCTTTGGCAAAATAAATCCAATTATGCAGACCTGAAAGTACACAAAATGGAATCAATTGAAACTATGTAAGTAGGTACTTTTGACAAAAACAGCATTTTTTTACCTGATGGTAGTATAGGTAGGTAAAGTATATTAATTGGTAACCGCTGATTTAATTATCTATTAATTTTCAACTCACCGGATACTTGACCATTCTTGAGTTCCGATACAAAAACGTGTTCAAATCCTGAGCTGCCTATTTTCCCTCTTCCACGAGAGTACAAATTGAACCACAATTGTTTCAAAAAATCTCTTTGCTGTCTAGGATCTGGGGAAACCAAGCCTGAAAACACATAGGTAACATTCCATGGTTAATTTCCTGTTACTTTAATAGACTGCTGAAATGAAAGTGAAACTAATGAGTCATCTATTTATAAACGCTTACCTTTAGCTTTCAGGTAATTCATCAAGTGACGTATAACGGTTGTAGACATAACGGCATCCATGAAAACATTTTCTTCGTTTTTTTCCTAAAACAAAAAGCATGAGAGCGACGTTTTATACCTATACATGTATTTTATTGTTTACCTATTTTATAACAAAAAAAACTGGTATTTATGGTTAACTGTGGGACTAAACTAACCACATGATGATTAATCTATATGATGATTGTTTACCTGTGGTGTCACGTATTCATTCACTAAAGTATCTCTTTCGTAATTATCCAATAATGGCACGAATGCTTGGACGGTTGGAATATTCCAGACTTGAGGAGATACAGTGAGTAAACTGAAAATAAAAATTATGTTAATGCTACTCTAGAAACAAAACGTGTGTCTTAGAATAGTTTGTCCTGATTACGTAGACATTCAGCTAATCACTTACGGCATAGGTGCTTTGTCGTCCTTAGATTGAGCTGATGTCTTCTCTTGGTAATTGATAGTCACGTACTTGGCAGCATTATTAGTGTCTTTTCTTAACAATTCTTCACTAAGGGTTTGTATTTCAGTGTCAGTGGGGCTGCCACTGCTGTATTGAATATTAGCATTATTGTTGACTATTGAACTTGGCAGCGGCGGCCTTGATGTTGGGCCACTTGTAGGAAATTTCGTGGTTGGTTTTGAGGATGGGGCTGGACTATTAGGGGAATTAGGAGACGGTGATTTATTCCCAGACACCACACTACTGAAAGACAATGGTTTCGTCGGCGTTGATGGCTTCGGTGTAGGCATGAACGATGAAGTGGTAGGCGTTAAACCAGGATTATCTTTATGAGTGGTACCAGTGGTACCTTGTAAAATGTTACTATAACTTGGAGCATTTTGAGGGACATTTTGACTGTTGTCATTCTTATCGAAATAATTAATTAAGTCTTTGACTTTACCACTGTTAGGTGAAGTTGGTTTTTGAGTTGTGAAATTTGGGGCAACGTAATCACGTTTACCGTTACCGGAGCTAGGTGATTGAGGTCTTTGAACGTTCCAGGCATTAGTGCTAGTTGGTCGCGATGGAGACGAAGGTTGTGGCGTGGAAACAGTAGGGAGGGAAGGAAAGGAAGAAACGTAGTCCCTTCTTCCTGAATTTTGATTGGCAGTTGTACCTGCAGCAGGTGTTTTTGGAGTACTAGGTTTCCCCAAAGCTGGAAATTGTGCTCCGTAGTCACTTTTTCCATTATTAACACTCTGTTGCGATTGAGATAATGAAGCTGTTGATTGAGATGCCACTGGATCTTTTTTTAGGCTATTTGCATAATTACCTCCCTCGTGCAATAAAAAATCTGTATTTGTATTGTGATATCGGTTTTGTTTGTTATATTCTAGACCTGAAATAACAAATAACTTAGGATAATACAAATCTTAAAAAGTTCCTTGGTGAAGATTAAACATATACCTATTTTTTTATTAGGTATTTCACTTTACACATTTTTGTCCAATTACATGTTATTATTACCTCCAACAATTTATTATCACAGAGTAGGTATACTCATGTTAGTTAGACTTGATGCTTAGTAGTAGTAACTAGTAATGCTTAGTAGGTCTAATGTATAATGTCTAACTTTCTCTTCCACATAAACGCAGATCACGAACCATTTCGATGTTATTTATATTTATATTCGCATTGATATCCGAACTACTTGGGTTGGCTTTCCTTATCGCAATCGACTTAAGGTCAGGTATTGACCTTAAATCGCAAAGGAAAAACCAGCGAATCAAAATTAAACAAAATAAACTTACCTAGATTGTAATTTATACCAAAAATAAGTATTAAACAAGCTATCACAGTATTTTGATTCATGTTTCTCACTTTAAAACACTTGAGTTAATTTACATTGAATTAACTAAATTGGCACAACCAGTTTGAACACAATAACAGACGTAAAGTTATACAAAAATGACTAACACGGCGTGAATACAACAGTCTGTCTCGGACTACGTAAGACGAATATGTGTGGCGGAGATTCAAGTCAAGATTGTTAGCACAATAACATTCACGCTATACTTGCTTGGGTATAGATATATATGACGCAGCATTGCTAGCTAAAACTTTGATAAAAGATCAAGGAAGCTCTAAAAATAGTTATCGAGATAGCAAACGATTTGATGATGGACGCTTTATTAGATACTTATTCAATTTAAACGAATTGGTCAACTATGTGTAGATAAGTACAAATAAATTGTATCGTCTGAGTTAGAATTAAATTCAATTGATAACTAAAGCTAGTACTTATTCAGTATCTATGTGTATGCGTATATTACGGAACTCCAGTGAGTGGAATAAGTCGTATGATTTTAATTGGATCTATCTAAAAAGTCCTTGGTTAGAACCTGGCTATGCTATTGTCTAAAAATAAGAAAAATAAACATGAGGGGGTTGAGTCTCGCTGCAAGATCGCTAAGGTCATCATTGTCATCATCGAGGATGGTTAGGAAAAATAAGGGAGAAATAGCTAGCTAAAAAAATATTGTTTTCACGTCACGTGAGTTCATCACGTCAGTAATTAGTACTTATTACCATTACATATTTTAAAAAAAAATTGTCTTTGATTAATACAGATAATAAGGTAAGTAAAGCATTAGGTAGGTACTTAACATTTTGATAACCTTTCATTTATTACCATATCTTATTATAAACAGTGCGTGGGGAAATATAATTCTTTCATAAACCTAACTAGGTACATAATATAATTTATGTATGTAGGTAGGTAATAATAATTTAGTACAGTATTTACTTTATATCGACCTAGTCATTTTACATTATCGTATCAATACTTACAGCAGTTATGTTCTCGTTAATTTGAAGTATTAACGTATCTATACTCGATGGCGAATTGTGTTTATAAATTTCGTAGTTTAGAGTTTAAATTTAACTCATTTTTTCTTTTATTTGCCCTATTATTTTTGTTTTCTCTATATTACCAAGAGCAATTAGGTAAGAAAAATTTCTAATACTATACTTATACGAATATTACTAATATCATATCTCATACAAATATTAATTAATAATTATACGCTCTTTTTTGAAAACCGAACTGCTCATATGTGCAATGTCCCGTCCTTTTCTATCTAACGGCTCGCTCGCAAATCGACTACCGTAATTTTGTGAAAGTTTTAATTTAAGCAACTTTATATTATTAGATTGTGTTTGAAATAAAATTATCTTCAATTAGTTACTAGATTCATTGATTATGCACATTGGTGAACATTATTATTTGTGATTACCTGGCAACCCCATAGTTTGATCAGATATAAAATAGGCAACCAAACGACTGCATCATCTACAGACATTATAACTACTTTCGATTAATACATGATTTTTTCATTTATCAAGTACAAGTCGAATTTAATTTTAATAATTAGTTTTTTAATTGCTAATTAAAATTAGCCTGTTCAGGAAATTCTTCGGCAACCCTTCGGAAAAATGTTGTTTGACATTACTAAATTGCATATTAATTCATTTATAAGTATTAAACCTATGGGTGGTAGGTCAATCAAGTTCAATTGGCTCTTAGCCTATTATATTTTGTGTCAAATAAAACTCTTTCACTCTGTATACTATTTAAATGACAAAATAACTATTTAAATACCATAATAAAAACCTTTAAATTATATTTGACGAATAATCTGTGAAATCAATGTGACTGTCATTGTCACGGCAACGAAAAAAAATCTTCCGTCAATTTTGAAGATATTTCCAAAACAAAACGTCAAATGTTTGTTTACAAACAAACCGGAATTTAAAATTTTCAAGTCTTTATTTATTTTTAATGTTTTTCTAACATAAATTGTGCAAAATGAAGAGTGTTATTAATTTTTGGGAACTACTTACATATTTAGCATTTTGGTCCTATGGCATTATTTATTCTTTGTACACAAACTATGTAGAACAAAATAGTAAGTTAGGTGTTGTTGAGTTGTTAAGTTTTTAGTTGTTATTTCTTGTTTATACAATTTTAATTATTTTATTTTTCAGATTTAATAAATAAACACTATGAGGATTTATATTTGAGGGATATTGGTCCAGGCTGGGCCTTCTTATCGCGTCCCCAAGATATATCCGATATCGAATGGCTTACATGGAAATTCTTTATCAAAACATCATGGTTTTACATGTTGCTACAGTTTTGTGTCTCGGAATGTTTAAGAAGAAATTATCCTGCTGTCCTAAAACACTGGTATATTTTATCTAGTATGATATACGCCATATTTTTCTTGAGTGTAAAACACCTTCTTTGTTTAGTCATACAGCCTGCTATATTCGCTGCTATTATCTTCCTTGGTGGTTCAAAGACTATTGTATGGATCACTGGCTGCGTAATTTTGCTGAGCTTTAACTCGGCGAAAAATAGATTTTATTTCTGGGGAGTCCTTGATGGTGGGAATGCACATTATGAAGATGTATACTTACTGTTTTTTGGAACTGCTTGGAATATACTGAGGTGTGTAAGTTATTGCATAGACTTTGTTGATGCAAGAGAGAAGGAGAAGGATAAAGAAATAGAACAAAGGAAACCATATTCCAAGTATGAATGTTTGATCAACATGTTCAGCTATGTACTGTACCTTCCGTTATTGTATGTGGGGCCGATAACACTCTATGAACAGTTTGAAGCCAGTTTTCAAGAGACTGATATGAAACTCAAGCCTAGACTGAAACGATTTGTTATAGACATGATATTATTCGCAATATACTCTGTCATAATGGAGGTTGTACTACATTTCATGTATTTTTATGCATTTCATGAGAAAATAGAGGTAATTATATTTTTTTATTGAATTTCTTTACTAAGCAATACCAAACCAATTAGTTACGGTGAATTTCCTTATTATAAATGTTTGATAGATTGTCTGTCTTCACTATATTGTCCATAGTAAAGATACAGACATAGTGAAAATATATAGCCGTAGATAATGTGTATATTTTTTTTTCAGTTAATCAAAGAAATGTCCAGTTTAGCCATCTGTGGTGGAGGTATATGGATGGGTTTCCAGTTCCATTTGAAATACGTAATATCGTATGGGACTACTGGTGCTTTTGCTAGACTAGATCACATGGACCCACCACCCACACCAAGATGTATCGCAAGAATACATGTCTATTCACACATGTGGAGATATTTTGATGTGGGACTGTATAGATTTTTAGTGAAGTAAGTTTATGTAATATTTAGCTTACTTAACGATCGTCATCCTTTAGAGTTGTTTCCTTATTTATTTTTTTAACACTACTGACATTAATGTATTTAAGATCAAAATAGCACTTTCTAAAATATGTATAAGTAAATCAGGACCTGCCTACTTTCAAAAAAATTATATACTCTATCTATAGTGTCTTTAGTTGTTTTAAAACATTATTAATCTTTCATTCTTTGACTTTTTTTCTAACATGTTTTTTTATTTCCAGGTATATATACAGACCGGGCTACAGCTCCTTATCTAATTACATAAATATGTCAAAAATTTTGTACAAAATAATTTCATCATTTGGAACATTCGCATTTATCTTCATATGGCATGGCACTACATGGAATATATTTGTTTGGTCCTGTCTTAATTACTTAGGAATACTTCTAGAATACTCTGCAAAAGCTATAGCCACCACAGAACCGTACCAAAAGTTTAAACAAGTAATATTGGTCACTGAAGCGAATGTAGTACGTTTTGAGGCATTTACTTGTTCTTTCTTATTATTATTGTCAATTATTTCGAATTTTTATTTATTTGGTGGCACTGCTGTAGGTGATATATATTTCGGTCTACTGGTCTGGCCTCTGTGGTACAATTTTATGGTGATAATAGTTATGGCATATTGCTGTTGTCATGTCTCTATGTCTCTCAAAGATGTGCCTTCCAGAACTGATGTTAAACTGAAGAGAACGTAACTGATTCTGTTCCTGTTTATAAATTAAAAATGTGATTGTCAAAATATTGTTCCTCTGATTGCTAACTAATACACTAATTTATTAAAACAAAAAGTATTTGAAAGGCTATGATGAGAAAAAACTGTAATTTGTAACATATATTTTATTAAAAACATAACACTTACAATCATTAAAACTCTTATTCAGATTTGTAATCTGTAGACACTCGATGTACTACTAATGTTATACTTTTATTTAGGTACTTAGTTGTGATATTAAAGTAAGTTTTTTATGTGAAGAATCTCATACATAACTCCAAAAAATAATACTAAAATATTACTTAGAACAAAATCATACTGTTAATTAAAAGCAAATGTGATAAAATCATACAAAAACCAGAGTATTATTATTAAATGGACGCTTTTCAAGGATATGTGATATACTCCGTGTTTGTTCACAATGTGGATGAAACTGCATTACACTTAGTAAAATAATTTATTCAACTTACATATTTAATACCCTATAGTTGAACCATTACAAAAGTGCGAAGTGTAAAATATTTCCCACTCACACTCATAGGACCATCGATTCGACACTCTCGCTCGCACTTCTGTTGTGATCTATGACACAGTTCGATAGTGCTGGTTCAACTATGGCATAATTGTGCGACAATGCCGGATGTCGATTGGTCGAATTAACAATTCTTATTTCCACCAATCACAACACAGTATTTTCCTATCATGTCTTGTCACATGATTGTACGTACTAAGGGTTATGTTATACAGATTGGAATTAAATGGCAACTAACTGATAGGTGTTGGAACCTTTTAGCAAAAGGTAGGAGTGTATGTGCATTGCCTCGATCAAATCGTTGGCGTCCCCCGCGATGCCTGCCGCCTTATGTATCTGTATCAATTCTTGCCGGGTGAACACATCTTTACCTATTTGTTGTGCTCTTCGTGTCAAACAATCCAGATATTTTTTTAACTGTAAATATAAATAAAATTAAGAATTTAGTTTATGTATGTAATGTCAAAATAAGAAAATTTTTGAGTAAATAAGAAGTCAGAAGAAGAAACAAATGGTACATGAATGATAATTAGAAACAAAAATCAATGTTTTTGAAAAATATATTATTTTTTTAGATTATGTATTTGTATTTTTTTTATTCCTTCTATGCCCAACCAACGGCCAATTAGAGATGTATGCTATATTTGGTACATTGTTATATTTTTGGATTTTCTTCTTCAATTATTTTCAAAAATATCAGATGGCCAGTAGTGCTTATTAATATAAGTAAGACGTTTTTTTACCGTAAAGACACGCTAGTTAGTATTTAAGTACGCACCTTATTTCTAGAACTCACACCAGATCCATTAATGGACCTAGAAAGTTGTATATTCCCGAATTCGTCACTGAATGTATCAATCAAACTATGTTTTACTAAACTAATGACGTCATTAGCATCTTTGGCCGTGGCCTCCTCTCGTAAATCAACTCTTGCTCTTGCCTAAAACAAAGAAAATAGAAGAATTATGGAATAAACGTGTGAAGAAACTTTAACTTGTATTTATTAACAACTTGGATTTTTTATAACAGATACTTCACAACTACTGTCTTTTTGGAAAAGTAAAAAATCAATAAAAAAATAAACTATTATTAGATTTTCCAACTATAGATTTTCTATAGGTATATAAAAGGTTTAGTAGTGGGGTATGAATGTGGATATGTCTTTTTCCTCTACGGAAGGTCTTTGAAATCGGTCTTATTAGTTTTGATTTTAGCTCTTTCAAGAAGAAAGAGGCTAGTCTGCAAAACCAAATACTGTCACATTTTTATATCTCTCAAAAGAACAGACTAATTAAGAACTTCATTTTTGTGAAGTATGTTATAAATAAACTCACCTGAGTCAATCGAACGCAAGCCTCCAGTTGTCTTGTCGTTATGGGCGTACCGTCTTGAGATCCACCCTGGTGATTGTGTCTAAGATCTAAGTAGAAGTCTTGCAGTGCATTGGCTGCCTCTATACTCAACTTCGGATGGACATATCTTTTGGCATACGCTATGTATTTACGTAGCAATACGAGGGGCAGGTGGTCGATAACTTCTCCAGGTTTAAGCCTTAATCTTTGGCTGAAAAATTAGTAATGGAAATTACAGTTTAAAAATGTAAGTAAATAAATATGTTTTGAACTTAACAGAAATACAATTCTGATTATTTTTTCAATTGTTAAGATTAAATAATTTGTCAATTGTGGGAATTGGAATTTTTAAATTAAGTAGTTAATCTTTTCTTAAATTCAAATGACTTTTTAAAGTGTGATGAATTAATTATTTGTTTCAATTTAAATTGATTAATATGAAAATGAAATAATTAAATTGGTGTTAGTTGAAAATGTAATTTACTTCTATGATTAAACTGTGCGAGTGAGACATACAAAATGATATGAGAGAGATAAAGCGACTTGTATATTTCTCCCAAAGGAAATATCTAAAAGCATAATAATGTTCCTTTATATGAGTACCTAGAATAATATAAAACTTACCTCAGAGATTCTTCTCTATCATTCTGACTAGTGATAATACTTGTGTTTAAACTTTGTTTCGCAGACTTCCCTTTTTGTCCTGTGTGTAATGCAAGCACGTGTTCAGATAGCATTTTGTCTATTTTCTGTAAATAAAAAAATTTATATAATATTCATAACTGCCTGCGTTAATTTTTCGATTTTAGTAGTAGCTTACCTCATCAGGTTGATCCAAAAGTATAAACACTAAATCAAATCTGGATAATAACGCCGAGTTTATTTTCAAGTTTTCTGCTACAGTCTTTGCTCTGCAATGTTATGAAAGGTTTCCATTAGTAGGTAATTGTATAATGTATATACACATTATATACTAGTGTGCATCATGTTCCGCGTCAAAATCCTGCCAAATTGTCTTTAACGAGCATGGTAGGTTTGAGTAAACGGAAGTTTCCATGATTTTACCGCCAGTACTGATAGTTGCGCACAGAAAAAACGCGTGTCTATACTCATTACAACTACAGGTATGACTCAGGGCCGTTAACCATTTAAGGTTGTAGTGTATCGAGGCGTTAGTTAAATGTTCGTCTTTTACGTAAGTAAGTTTGAGAAGGTCAGTGGCCAACCCTGGTGTTGGAGTTTTTAGACCGCTTAAAGGCCTCCGACATGGTCTAACGAATACAAAAACCGGGACCGACCATTTAAAGTGCTCTCCGAAGCACGGTAGCGCTCAGATAGAAATGCCACTATCGGCCACCCATTCAATTAGGGGTCGAGCTACACGTTGCTTAACAATCGTAATGAGCTAACATCGCTTAATCAAACGACGCCACGAGCGCTACACGAGTAACATACCTATTGTAGGTCCCGGGGGCGGGGTTGGCGGCCGCCAGCACGGTGGCCCGCGCCGCCAGGCTGCACACCACGCCTCCTTTGGCGACGCTCACGCGACGCTGCTCCATTGCTTCTAACAGGCTGCTGTGGTGGGACGTCATCTGAGGGGTGGAGGTCAACTTTTGAACAAGTAATAAAGCGTAGAAAAGGGTCACTATTTGTAACATCAAGGCACAATAACTACCGCAAACGGTTAGCAAACATCGGTGATATGGTCTGCGATCGCGGCACGATGAGTTTTCATGAACCGCTTGCGGTTGCGGTCTACTGTCCATCTCGCGACTGGCTATAGATCTTTGTCAATTGAACTTGTACGGGGCGTTCTTTGTTTTTCATACAAAACTCTTACGAAATTCATACAAACTAAGGCCTAAATAGAAAGAGCTTTAATGGGCTTTCGTTTTAAAATAGTGATTGTTATTACCTTGTCGAGCTCATCAATGCAGCACACCCCTTGGTCCGCGAGCACCAGCGCGCCCGCCTCCAGCGCGAAGTCCCCGCCCGCCTCCCGCCCTAAGGCTACGGTCAGCCCGCCGCCGGAGGCCGACGCGCCGCACACGTACACTCCTGGATAACGAGAGGATTCGATAAGATTTCATAGGAATAACCTATATTATTGCAAAGTTTCGTCCAAATTCGTTCAGTAGTTTTTATGTGAAAGAGTAACAAATATACATACATACATCCTCACAAACTTTCGCATTTATAAAATTAGAAGGATTCCGTGCTTCGGAGGGCATGTTAAGCCGTCTGTCCCGGTTACTTTCTACGAATAGTAGTCGTTACATGAGCCACGTCGAAGCCTTTGGCGGCTCAATAATTCTGACACCAGGATTGGTCAGGTTGACCATCCACTCGCTGAAGAAGTAGGATTCTGTACCCCGGGGCGCCGCGTGCGCCGCGGCCTGCAGCAGCTGCGACTTGCCGAGCCCCGGGTCGCCCACCACGAGCACGTGCGCGTGCGGCCGCGCCCCGCCGCCCGCCCCGCCCGCCCCGCCCCCCGCCCCGCCCGCCCCGCCCCCCGCCCCGCCCTCCGCCCCGCCCGCCAGCCCCAGCACCAGCCCCGCCTTCACGGCCTCGTGCCCGAATATACTCGGGCACAGCGAGTGCACCAGCAGCCGGAACACGTCCTCGGTGCCGTGGATTTCCTACAACAGTTAAAAGGATTAGCCTGTAAATCCCACTGGCCAAAGGTCTCTCACCTTACTGAATATCAGTACAGTGAGGAGAATTAGGCATAATAGAGAAGAGATAAAATATTTTTAATACCAATAGTTTAGGTACTATTGTTATAAACGTTTCATGTTTCACCATTTGGACACAAAAGGATATGATTAGATTGTTTTGTTTATTTGCGCGAGTTGTTGTATTAAACGTTTGAGGGCGTATTTGACTATGGGGTCCAAATTCACCCCGAAATGTGACAACAATACTATTTTTTTTATTTCTCTCACCTGTATCGCATAATAATCTTTCAAAGTGAACGATAAAGAGGGATTGCTCAAATTCCTCTGACTATGTATTGATACAGCTTCGATATAGAGTTGTAAAAGTCTCGCTGCTCTTTTACCATCTTCCCCGCCTTTACTTTCGCCTCTGACCTGAAAAACATGTAGACATAACCTCATTATAGTTGAGCATAAATTCAAACATCTCAAAATAGAATAAGTTGTATAAAACCTCATTCTGGGGCTGAGTTTTTAGACCGCCTAACAGGTTCGGAATTGGGCAACATTTTCAAAAAAATATGTATAATTTGACATCAAAACTATGGTAGCACTCACATAGAAATGCCATTGTCAACCACGCAACCAAGTAGTAGCCTAAGTAGCACGAGCACAAGCTGTGCTTAACATGGATTTATGCTAAGGGTCATACAAAAATAACATAATCACCTGTACTATCCCAGTAACCGACAGCACGTCGCCCGGGACTGCAGTTCCAACTAAATCACCTTGAAGCTCTATCTCAACACTTCTGGGTATTGTTCCGGATATACTCTGGAAAAAATAAATAATACAAATAAAATACCCTTATTTTTTTTAAGTGGAGTTCTTGAATGGTATTGATATTGTCTGTCTGTCAGTTTACCAGATATATTATTCAACAAGACTGGATCCTATACAAAGTACAAGCTATTTTAAATTCTATGATACAGTATACATGATACAGTTTTGTAGTTGGTGTGATCAAAACCGATGACATGGTGTGTTCGAAAAGAAGTTAGCTTGCCTGCGACTGTATTTCTTGAATTTTAGCAACTTGCCAATCTGTTGTGTTTGTAAATGGTGATGACTGTAGCGGTTCAAACTTAGCTCCGCCTTGACAGCTTTGGCATATACTTGGAGCTGGGAAAAGAAGAATTAGATAGTATAGATGTTAATAATTTTATTTAATTAGGCTTTTAACATCACCAGACAGTTTCAATTATTTCCGCAGTCTAAATATTCTAAGTCTGGGTTAGTTTCTATTCACTTATCTACTGAAAGTATCACTAAACTTATTAAGATGCCAACTTCTTAGTACTTATTGTCCTACTTAATATTATAAATGCGAAAGTTTGTGAGGATGGATGTATGGATGTATGTATGGATGTATGGATGTTTGTTGCTCTTTCACGCAAAAACTACTGAACGGATTTGGATGAAACTTTACAGTAATATAGGTTATACATCAGAATAACACATGGGATACATTTTATCCCGAAATTCCCGCGGGAACGTGTACAACGCGGGTAACACCGCGGGGCGCGGCTAGTCTTTCTATAAGGCTCAAAGATAATATCAAGTTCCTCACTAAGCATTATTTTACCTGTGAATATGCCCTGAGGCTGGATCACGGCTTGAACACTGTGACAACTCGAACACTCAAAGGCCATTGAAGTACAAATGAGACCAACACTTCCCACTCTTATAACAGTGCCTTTTATTGTTACTAGTTTTCCTGAAAAATGTCATAGAAAAATTCACAATAATTTTATAGCAGTAGAGTACTACTTTAAATTGTTACAACATTAAAATAACTTACCAAAGTAATTAACCTTCAGATTTGCTATAGGTATAACTGGTTGGTGATTCAAAATTCTTACTTTTATTTTTGATTCAAACTTGAATTTCTGAAATAAAATCATTTTTGCAATTGCCATTAGCAAATTTTTTAGTCCCATTGTTATTGTTGAAGCTAGGAAGCACAAAATTTATCTCTAAAGTAAGTATTTTTGAGGAGGTCAACCCTGTTGAAATTCAGGATAGGAACAAGAATGCTGTTACCTGTGGAACCTGGGGTACAGCGAGTTTTGAATTGCTAGAATTTAATTACTCTAAAGTTTTTTAAATGAAAAAAATCTTCATATTTACCTCATGAAAACAATACTCCAGAAGTCTCAAAGTATTATCAGGTTGCTCAAACAAATCATTATTGAAAGTGGACCAGCCCTTCTGAAACTCCTCATCATTCAAAAGACACTGAATATCTAAAGGAATGCTGCGAGTTTGATCTATTTTCTCCAAGTCAAATAAGTTCCTGTTTTTATCAATAAATTGTTTTATACAATTTATGTGTTCTGTTATTTCTGGGGTTGATGGGCTATCTGGAATACATAAAAAACTTTCATATTTACACAGTGTTTTGCCAGTTTAATTGGGATAAAATTAAACTTTATCAAAGTTTTCATTGGGATTGTCAGCAGAATATCAGAGTAAGGCAATAATGTTTAAACGAGCATTTAGAAAATTTAAACTTGTACTGAATGTAAGCATAGCTAAACTTGTCATTTATTTTAGTAGTTTATTTTATTAAAAATAGTTTTTTAGTTTCAAAAATTCTTACCTTCAGTAGGAAAATAGAGTTTCCATATATTATTCCCATTGTTAATAGGCACCTGTATCGGCAGTTGGTTAGCCGGGGCTCTAGAAGACCCAGCAGTGCTAGAGTTATTATGAGATGAATTATTTACACTTCTATTTCCCGAACTACTGCCTGCTGTGTTCCTTGGTCGACTCCAGTTGTTTCTATATCGACCTCTCCAATTACGACGCATACTTATTGCTTACTTTTGAAATAAATGATAGAAAACTTCACAAAATAAAAATAGGCAAACAAAACTTGGAAATATAAATTTTATGTTTTTGTTTACGAATTCCCGCCTTCATCTTATTTATTTCACTAGCGTATTGCCATATTTTTGAAATGCAATTTACTCATAATTTTCTGTAGAAGTCTAATTTTGCGGTTTGTTGTTCGTTCATGGGTGTAGGTAGATTATTATAAGTTTCTACACTTATTAATACAATCAGCAATATTTTAAAACCTTCATTGAATAAAAAGGAATATCAGTCAGTCATAAGTTAATTGTAAATTAATGTTTCATCGCCTTATTTCCTATTTCCCGATTTTTTGTCTTATTTCGAAAATGGTATTATTCTTATGTCAATGTTAAAGTTTATTTGACTTTGACAGTGACTACTTGAATTTCTACACAAAGCTCATGGATTGGTTATGAATTACCAAAAGGAATTAATTTAGCCTCCGGTATTTTATTGGCCACGGAATATATACCTACCATTTGGCTTATTTGGTTTTACATACTTACATTCACATTTCACACCAAACGGGCATATTAATTCCAACGTTCCTTTTGTTTAAAGTTACTTGTTTAGTAGGTATTTAATGAACACTAGTAATAAACCATTAGTAATTATATTATTATAAAGAAGTAAAGTTTCTATCTTTGTTTGTATGTAAGGGCTTATCTGAGAAACTATCAATCCGATTTGAATAATTCTTTTTGTAATGGATAGCCACATTCAACAGATTATAGGCAATTTTTAGGGTTCCGTAGCCAAATGGCAAAAACGGAACCCTTATAGATTCGTCATGTCTGTCTGTCTGTCTGTTCGTCCGTCCGTCCGTCCGTCTGTCTGTCCGTATGTCACAGCCTTTTTTCTCCGAAACTATAAGAGCTATGTTGTTGAAACTTAGTGTGTAGATGTATTCTGTGAACCGCATTAATATTTTCACACTAAAATAGAAAAAAAATAAAATTTTAGGGGGGTCTCCCATACATAGAAATGAAAAAAATTTTTTTTTTTTCATCAAACCCATACGTGTGGGGTATCTATGGATAGGTCTTCAAAAATGGTATTGAGGTTTCTAATATCATTTTTTTCTAAACTGAATAGTTTGCGCGAGAGACTCTTCCAAAGTGGTAAAATGTGTGTCCCCCCCCCTGTAACTTCTAAAATAAGAGAATGATAAAACTAAAAAAAATATATGATGTACATAACAATGTAATCTAACACCGAAAATTGGTTTGAACGAGGTCTAGTTAGTAGTTTTTTTTTTACGACATAAATCGTAAACCGCAAAAAAATACTGATTATTCATTCAATAACTCAAATGTAAATAAAAAAACATTTATTTCAAGAACTTCTTTATTATGTTACTCGCTGCTACGGAACCCTTCATGGGCGAGTCCGACTCGCACTTGGCCGCTTTTTTTTTATCCAAAATTCCTGCGGGAACGGGCACAACGGGTACGGCGGGGCACTGCAATATAATGCAAATAAATATGAGAACTTTTTGAATAATTTGTGCTCGAATTTATCTGAGTAAAGAGTTTCTAAGTAGGTATAATATTTTTCTTAAAAACAACTGGGTGGCTTTCGATGGTGCTTTCGATGGCAACCCGTTGCCCGTGGTGATTATTTTATTTGAAATAGAACAAAATACAAAAAAAGTGAAAAATCATTATAACTGGATTTTTTATAATAGTAACTATCTCCTAATAGATTTTCCAAGACTTTCAATTTAAAATGGCTGAGAAAGCAGGAGTAATTAAAGTCGGCATCGATGGTGATGTAAAATTTAATGATAGGGTGAGAAAAATCGAAGGGAATGCTAAGGATGGGAATAATAAATGTTATTCTCAAAGTTTTCCGAATCGTCAAGACATTCGAGGGGAAAGGGTGAAGGTAGACAGAACAGCTCTTGATGCCATCCTGAGCGTAGGTTCCAGACTGCAGCATTTACAAAACAAAAAATAACTTATGAAGAATGTTTGTAAGTGTTAGTAACTGAATAAATGTTTTATTTTTGGGCATAACAAATGTTCTTTTATTTTAATGGAAAGAAAGAGCTGAATGATTTTGACAAAGAGTGGAAAGCAGTCACGAGGGACAAATCCACATGAAAGGAGTTAGGGAGACCTTTGCCTGTGCTCAGCAGTGGGACATAACAGGTTACACCAAAAATATTGTCCATGTCCCAGTGGCCGTCATAGTCTCCAAGTCCAAACTTCTAGGGCCAAGTCGAAGACGGTGGACTGTGGACGTGGTGGAGTGAGTGTGAGTTGTAGGTAAAGGAGACGTCTCTCACACACTCTCATGCACTCTCTTATAACTCGGTATGTCTGACATTTTATACTTTTTTTAAAGCCTAGGTAGGTATCTTATCTATGGCTCTCACCACTTTTCTAATGCACATATCCTGGCGAAAAAGGTGTAAGTAGTTTTTCCTTTACTCAGGTTTGATTGGCATACGAAAGGCCTGGGATATCAAACGTACTTATCTAAATAAAACAAACAAATAAAGAGGTATCGAAGTTTATTATAACACATTTACAAAACATGAATAACTGTTAAATACTGTAGATAGGTAGTTTTTGATAATATTATAATGCGGTCGGAGTATGGATGGACGTAAAATGATTGATAAAATGAATTCTAAAGAATATTATGAAATCAAATGAAGATATATTATAGGGATTTAATGGTAGATAAGTAATAATTCCTCAACATATTGACAAGGCAAGTATCTGATGGGGTAACAGGAGGATTAACCACATTTCGCGGTCAATAATTTAATTTCCTAAATGTTTTTGCTTCGGACAAGTTAGAAATTTTGAAAATACTGTAATAAAATCTACTTATCAAACAAACATTTTGAAGCAAAACGGAAGACTACTTCATATGTTATTAAATCTCTGAAGGCAGTAGAAGTTATGGTAAAAGAATTGGTTTAACAAAGGAAATAAAAAGTCTAATAGGTACCTATTAAATATTTTAACAATACCAATGGACGGAGTTATTTCGCTGATATTTTACTGTAATCACACGTTTTTTTGAAGTTACAATTATAGTTTTTCGTTCACTTGAGGTTGTTAGTTTAACTAGGCAATTTGCCAAGGAAGATACTTATCATATTTCGGTACCCATCTAAACACTCCGTTATACAAAAAGAAATCATTCAACAGAAGTGATACCTGAGTTTTTCTAAGGTCTAAAACTTTGGCAGTATTGTAAGGTACTCATAGAATATCAGTCTATTTTCATTATTGGGGTTGTCATTTAGGCAGAGTAGACAGAATTCATTGAACGATCCCTTAGGATACCTTTAACTATTTGAAATTAACGAGATCTAGCATTTTATAGGTAATATTTTAACAATAGATTTATCATTATAACATTACAACAATTAATTCATATACATAATAACTACACGGCTACAATACATACCTACAGTCTTATCATATTCACTCTATACAAAAGCTAACGAAAATGTAGCATTCATAATATAATTCCTAATAATTCATATTTTTGATGTAGTTACATATACACTTTACTAACATACGAGGCTGACAATTAATTAGCATTAATAATATAGTTATACAATAATAGCTAGATTTTCTAAGCAAAATAATCGTTATAAATATGAAAAATAAGATTTTTATTGATAAGAAACTAGTGCTAGCGTCTAACAAGCCTTTGGCTAAATGAACAAGTTTAAATGAATTTATTGCACATTGACACAACTAAATTGTCTTTGGGGTAAGGAATCGGTTCGATTTATTCCCTTTTATTGTCGCAGCGGAAATTTCCAAGAGGTTCTACGGATCTTGACCTTGGTGCTCTGAAACAAACGAAAGCGAATTAATTATGTAACACTTGTCTATCTTAAGAATCAACCTTGGGAACAGCTTAACAAGTTGCATTAGGAATGGGTTCAATGATAGGATGTGTATCTTGTCTCTTTAGTACTTAATATAAAAGCAATCTTAAAATCTCCTTCCTCTCCTCTCAGTTCCAAGAAGGTGCTATTTGTTAAATTCGAAGAAACAAAATTAATAAAGAAATAAATGTTAAATACCTTCTTCTTGAAAGCGTCAGTTCTATTTTCCCTTCCTTTACTTGTTTGAAAAGCGATATGGCCCCAGCATGGCTCAGTCCACGTGTTGGCACATTATTCACCGACAAGATCTCGTCACCTGATCAAAAAAAAATTGTATTAAGTCTAATACTTTTAATTATGCTTACCGTAAATATTTTTTTCCACCAGAGCTTTGCTTTACTACGCTTGATATCCACCAATCATCTCAAACGTTGCAACGTACGAACCACCACCTACCAATCATGCAAAAGGTGGAATAAACACGTAGTTTAAACATAGGTCTGGTGGAAGGCATCTTTAAGCAGCAAAAAAATCTTACCTTCAAAAATAGTACCCTTGTCCGCAGCCTGCCCATTGGGGAAGACAGTTTTCACAAATATACCCATTTGCCCCTTGGGTGAATCAGTTCCACCAACGATACTAAAACCAAGACTCTTATGTCCCGGTCCCTTCCAGAACTCAGCTTTGTGTAATGTGCTGTGTGAATAATGCCCACCCTGTTGCTCCTGGTGCATTGACGAAGCGAACTCTTGATGTCTCGAAACATGAGAAATCGGCGAACATCGCTGAGAGCCAACTCTGCTGAAGAATCTACTTCTAGTCGTGCTTCTTAACTGCTCAGGTATGCTCTCAAAAGATCTGTTCTGATATAGTCGAGGGACATGTTTCACGTAGTGCGAGTGTTCCTTTATTTCGTTGGAAGTGTTATCGTTGTAGTATTGACCAGCAGGCGGGAGTCTAGCGTGGTGTAATGATATCGGCCGATAGTTGTTTGATCTTGGTGAAGGAGACCTCATAGATATTTCTATATTCGTAATGTTTTGTAGCGATGCTGATGGTTGGGAAAGATGATGTCTCTCCAGTAGTTTTTCGTCATCGCTTTTGTGATTTGTATGGACAGGTGCGTTGTTTACTTGGACACCGACTTCGCATTGGTGGTGGACTCTTACTCTGTTAGGGTTTCCTTCAAACGGTTGTTCACTTGGCAAGTTTCTAGAACAGTTTTCATTGTAAAATTGGTTTTCACTTGGAAAATGAGTTTCAATCGTTATTTGGTTTGATGGTGATGGTTTGTGAACTGTTTGTGAAATGAGATCAGGAGGGTTAGACGCCTGCTGTCTCACTGTGAGTGGCTCGAGTGGTTGCTTATTGATGATCCTGCTTAGAGTTATGGGTGTTATTTCATCGTGTGCCATTACGAGATCTACTTGATATCTATGGAACAGTTCTCCATCTGGAGCTGCAGCCTCGGTCGACGAGTTGACGATGTGTTGAACGTCCTTCAGTGAGGACAATCCTCTTAGTACTCTTCCATTGACGTTAACGATTTCGTCACCAATCCTCAACCGGCCGTCTCTGTGAGCGATGCCATCAAAGTCCAATTTAACAACTATGTAACGTATTTCGAAGTTCGATCCACTGTCGTCAAAGTCTACTCTGTGCTGAGCCAGATATACACCGAGACTTTCATCTAGCCTTGATTTTGAAAGCCTTATCTTTCTAAAGCGCTTCGTACAAGGACCTCTACCTAAGAAGTCAATTTCAGGAATTTGTTGCATTCGCTGTTGAACTTCTGAATCTTGACTGACCTCGTTTACAGGTTCCACCGGTACCAGCTGCGAGTGTAAGAACTTTATTTTTCTTGTTTGAACTCGTTCGTCTAATGTCACTGTTTTGTAAACATACGGAGGCTTTTTATTATTTAAAGTTTTCTTTGGAAGTGGCGGTGGTTTGCCGTCTGTCTGATCAAAACTATTGTTTAATAATACTGATACGCTTGAAGACTGGCTTTTGTTTTCTTTTTCATATTCGTAGGTAATGTTTTTATTTACTGGAAATAGAGCACAAGGCGTAGAACTTCGACGCACGGGTACTTGCACTCGGCTCACATTCATCTTATGGTTAAAACTAAGTTGTCTTGAGAAATTGCTGTGATTAGCTTCACGTTTATTTTCCATACAATCTCTAAGAACTGTGCCATTTGATAAATGGTAGGAGTAACCGGGAGGAGAATGGTTGCTGTGTTCATCAGTCGGCCGTCCGTCACTGTCGTAACCGGACTCGTTTGAGCTAACATAGTTGCTTAGCCGATGGGTTTGTAGCTCCATATTTTCAGGCCCTCTGTGTATACTTTGAGACGATGAAGCCAATTCACTTTTGAGATCTCTCATTGAACCAAGTAACGAGCTGTATTCGTACACTGGCAGGCTGTTTCTATTTCTTGGAATGAGCATTGGGTCGTAATCGATTGGTGCTCTTTGAGAGATCATTGACGACCTCCTCTGCACATCGTCAATGCGACCACCTACCGGATAAACATTTTCGAAGTCATTTATACTTCGCATAGAACTTCTTGACAAATCAAATTCATTTCTTAGGGCAGCATTTAGTAGCATACTATCTTCGTGAATGGATATACTGTCGTTGCTCTGATAACGCTCCTCTGATCTCGAATTCGACAAATAAAGTCGTTCTTTTCTGAACTTCGGTGACTTTCTATCTAATCGTTCTGAAAAACTTTGTCTTACGGTACTAGTTCTCTGTTGTGATGCCATACTGTTTTCCTCGGGTAAAACCGAAAGTTTTGATCGAAGGAATGCGTATGGGAAATTCGGTTTTTTACAGGCACCGTTACTTGACTGGCCGTCATTTAGATTGGGAATGTTATCGCAACTAATAGCTTTAGTGGAAGATGTTACTAAAGAATCTTCAGATATAGCATTGCTATGTTTTGAAGGGGAGTTTTTGTTATCATTGTTAGAGTTCTGCAGATCAATGCCATCGGAGGGGTCATCAGCCTTTACGTAAGTGGACAGATGCGAAGTGGAACAACTCCTGTATAAGGAAGGTCCATTCGCAACTGGGTAAGTTTCAGGTGGTTTGTTTATATGGAGTGATTGTGATTTGGAAGAGTTTAACATTCCCGTTGAGCCCATTCTATGGAAAAAAGATTTGAATGGACTCGGCGATCGATCCCTCGAACCACTTCTAATGGAATCTGTATCGTTATCTTTCTTCAACGACGTAGAGTCTGAGCTGCTACGTCCCATTTTCCAGTTCTGTTTCTTTTTGTATTGTCCAATGATCGGTGATTGTTGCCTGAGCTCTTCGTTGGATTGAGTTTCTTCTCTAGGGTCTTTGAGGTCAGATTTCTTTAGCATCTCTAATTTTTTACCCATTCGACGACCCCATGTGGCGAACACTGTAATCAAAGACAAATAATTAATAACACATCTTAATTAATAATTCATTAGTATTGTGGTGAGCGGTAATTATTTCTATCCTTGCTTTTTGATATAGCTTTTGTTAGCAAGATTTTTGCCTCGTGTTTAGACTGACTAATTAATTTTGAGACTGTACTTAAACGTTTATCTAGGATTTCGATAAGGGATCTTAAACGCAGTCTTCTATTTTGGAATACTAGTAAAGTAATTTAACGAACCCTTTTTCATTTCCTTAACATCGTCCTCCATGACCATGGCTGGTAGCGCGGTGACGATAGTGAAGTCGTGTTGTGGCGCGTCGGCGTCGGCGACGTCTCGCCGCGGAGACGTGGTCGCGACGCTGCGCGGCCCGGTCACTTCCCTACGCTTCGGCCCGCGGAAGAGGCGCATGATGACCGTTCACGCAACCATCGCGCCACGCACGCGCTTACTGATCTGAAACGTTACACCAAACATCTTCATCTGACATAACAACAGGTCCAACTGGTATCACCATTAAATAACCGTTCACAACATTACATGTCTATATTACTCGCCGGATTTTTATGCAATGGTACCGCAATATTTTAATTGTTTACGCAGAACTGTAGTCTTATACGTAATTGGCGTGGACAGTAGGACCCGGTAAGATCGAGGATGCGGACCGTTGTTACTTATCATTAAATCTGCATGATTGACACACGCTCTGCAATTAAATGCGTCCATTTGCCTGGTTGCTAATAATACGCTTAATGCTGACAGTTAGGTTAATCTCGAGTGGTGGGTGAGTCAGAGTAAGTCGGCGCGGGATCGCCGGAAATCCACGCGGTATCTTACGGCCGTCACTAATAACTAGCTGCAAAGAGCTTAACCAGTTCCACTCCGTATAGTTTTCAGTTAATAGCTTGCGAATGGATGCAGGTAATAGATCCGTTTTCTCAAAGCGCTCAATCTGCTTTGAAAAGGAAATGGTCTTCTAAAAATATCTCCTCAACCGCGGTTTACGATCTAATTTGGGATTAGTCTTACTACTCGGTTTTTGATCTGCTTAATGTTATGTTTTGGTATACTTATAAGTAAAGATGGTGCTAGGGACAACTGTTAATAAAATATGTGGCTAGTAAACGGTCGCAGGATATTTTTATGCGCGCTGGTTGGTCCGGTAATAGCCGCGTACCCACCTAGCGCACAGGCTCGCGAGCCGTGGCTCGCGAGCTATGGCTCGCGAGCCAGCCTCAGTAGTTTTGTTCAATTTACACGAGGCCGCCTCGCGAGGCAGGCTGAGCCATCATAAGTCGTGTATATTCAGCTGCAGCTATTTTCCTAGCTTCGCGCGCGAGCCAAAACATAACCGTACCCACCTAGCGCACAGGCTCGCGAGCCATGGCTCGCGAGCCAAATGCTCGGCTGGTGTGGACGTGCCTCGGGCTGCCTCGGGCGCGCGTTTGCTCGGCTGAGCACGGCTCGGCCCCGAGCCATCTGTTGTCGGTAAACTTGACGCGCTCAAAGGTGCCTCGGTGAGCGCTGTGTGTTAGGTGGGTACGGGTGTTTTGGCTCGCGCGCGAAGCTAGGAAAATAGCTGCAGCTGAATATACACGACTTATGATGGCTGGCTCGCGAGCCATGGCTCGCGAGCCCGTGCGCTAGGTGGGTACGCGGCTAATGACGCAACGGTCCAGGAAGCAAGCTGTCGTCTTCCGCAGGATGCGCCCCTCATTTAGACAACACCATAAAAATTCATTTTATTATTCGTTACCGACACCATCGCGACACGTCACCCATAAAAATTATAATTAGACAAATTGCAAAATATTATAATGTTATCTGCATCCGCAACAGAAATGTTTTATGAAATTACTTATAACGATACTAATGAGTTACGTATCCGGCAACATTACTGAAACCGGAGCATACGAACTATGTTTAAATGAACAATTTCTTAGCAATGTGTTTACAAATACGGTCAGGAAAAAGGCATTTAACTTTTCAAGGTACAAATACTTTTGTACTAATATTTAATGTTAACATTTAAATGTAATGTAGAACTGTGCACCTTTTTGGTGTTAACATTTGTAAAGGTCGAACTGTCGCTATAGTGTCGCTATAAATTATAATTTTCTGTAGCTATATTGATCTATTGTAAGTAACTAAGTGGTCCGACTGCATTCCGTTTGGTGGCCACTATTAGCACAAAAGATGCTAGAACGTACGTACAAATAAAAACTGGTCAAGTGTGTGTATGACTTGTGCAATGACATTGTACTTTTTTGTCATTACGCTGAACAAATAAAAAACTTATTATAAACAAGTCCGAGTTACAGTTGTGTACTATTGTGTATACTTATGTACTTCATGTGAATTCCAGTGTATGATACGTAAGTAAGTGTTAAGTATTATGTGCTTAGATGTAATACTTGAGAAATGGTCTCATTTATTTTATTAGGTACTCCTTTTATGTCAAAATTATTACCTTGTTAGTAAATAACCTCATTTCACTCATACTTACAGACAGATCCCAGATAGATAAAAACTTTGTTATAGGTTTGTGTTTATAATATAACGTTAATTATAATGAGCGAGTTTACACGCTACAAGCCGGCGATTTTAAAAAAGTTAGAAGGGTGAAGGGTGACACTACTATTACTACTGTTAATAAAGCACCTATTTGTACATTCAATGCATTTACTAATTAATTTACACTATCAAGTTTATCTATGAAATCAAGATAAGCACCTGATTAAAAACAATTACTTTCAAGAAGACCTATCATTTTGTTCTAATTATCGTCTTATCTAATCATCAAAGTGGCTTTTAATTTCCTGAATAGGTTTGCAATTAATATTAACATACAAATTACGTAGTTTATAAAGTGTAGTAAAAGTAGCAATAAAGAAATAATTAAGAATTTTGATCGTATATAACATCTCGTGTTTGTAATATAGGTACACTCTACATACAGAATGTTACATAAGTAACAAGTTTGAAGGAGGCAGAGACAGAGTATCTAAGCATATACTAGCAGTGTCTACGGTTTTACCCCCATTTATGCCTGTTCCCATAGGAATTTCGAGATGAAAAATAGCATGTAACCTTCCCGTTGAATGTGGCTATCTATTACAAAAAGAATTATTCAAATCGGATTGGTAGCTTCTGAGATAAGCGCGTACAAACTACTTTGTCAAAGACTACGCTGTTGCGTAGGTAGTATTTTGAGTTGCCGACTCTACGTATGTACGACATCGTGAGTTTACTATTAGCTATTAGCCAACCGCACCTGTTCTGAGCGAATGCTGAGCGATGCAATGTCAACGTCCGTCCTGCGTCTCGGGTCTCTCATAAGTAACTCTTGGTCTCTTTACTTGTAAGTTGTACGTTATGGATGGAATATAGATGGCAATACGCTACGAAGATTGGGCTGTTGCTTTACTATGAGCTTCTTCAAGTAAATTTAAACGACATTATATAATACTTATATTGCGACTAGTAATAAATCTATACTAATATTATAAAGAGGTATAGCCTATAACCTTCCCGTTGAATGTGGATATCTATTACAAAAAGAGTTATTCAAATCGGATTGGTAACTATTGAGATTAAAGCGTTCAAACAAACAGAAAAAAGAACTCATCAGCTTTATATTCGTGGATATATTACGACCATAAAAGAAGTTAATTATTTACTACATATCCAAGGCATCATCTTCGTACAAAATTTAAGTTTACTTTAATTATTCCCTTTCCTATGTCAAGATAACCTACCCGACAAGTCCCTGTAGGTTATCTTGTCCCTATAGGGCGTCATGTAACGTGAAGCTACTTAGCAGTTGGTTTGCTCTCGCTGGTACATAATCTATGTCCTTTACTTGTCATATTATCTCCTGCACGGCTCTTCTCAGAATCTATTCCACAAGTTGTCTGTCATTATTTTTTGTCGCAACATGTTTAGTTGGCTACGTTATTACAGCGGAGACGAAGGGTCGCTTTTCTTTAGCTAGTCATTGTACTGATTACAGGGAATGTTATGGTACTAGTAGTTAGAAACTCGCTGAAAACTCTCTCTAGCGGCTAAGATTATCTATATCTATATAAATCCCCAAAGTTCCAAAAGTTCCCAAAAGCTACCTATCTTTACGTGTGATTTTTTCAATCAAATGACATGGGTCATGTTACTGTTGAGCAACACAGTTATGGTCCATAACATAGCCCAACTCTATTCTTCGGTAGCCATAACACCGAGTTGGCCGTCGATTTCGATATGACCGTCAAAGAGTGACTTGTAAATAAGTCATGCCACTGTTGTGCATTGGGCCAGGGTCCATAGTATCCCAAGTTCCTTTAATTTACTATTCTATTTTAGTTACTACTTGCTCGCCCGCACGTACACGTCACTTGTGGCCATCACTTGTGGCAATATAAAATATCTTAAAGAAGTAAACATAGTAGGTAGAACCACCATTAGCAACAAACTATCATTTGGTCAACGACATTATGTGTCTAATATTCTTCACACTTCCGCCTCCACAACGTAGCGCACTCCTACCTCCGCATCGTAGCTACCTCCGCGTCGTAGCACACTCCCACCTGCGTATTGTAGCACTCTCTTGGTTCCGCATATACCCCTATGTCACAAAAGCGGCCCGCCTTACTTTATTTGGCTACTTTGTGGCCCTTGCCTGTCAAAAGGTTGCCGACCACTGACTTAATGCGAAAGACAAACGAGTACATCATCTTTGTGTAACTCCAATAGTTTAGGCAGCGCACGCCAAGATAGCTCTTAGAGGGCAGATTTTTTTCCATCCATACATCCATCCTCACAAACATTCGCATTTATAATATTAGTAGGAAGAAGGAAGTAGGATTAGTAGGTTAGTAGGATAAAATTTTATAAGACGGTTTATTTCCAAAAGTAGTCAATAGATAAAGTGGTAAATTAATTAAACGAAAAATACCTATAATAGGTGTTTCGATTTCGATAATTTATTTTATACAGCATATTTTTTAAGATTTTTTCTAAAATATTAAGGTACTTTACACAACCTCAAATGAAAAAGAGTTTTGATAAACTAATGTGAGAAAATAAAAATGAATCGTAATGTTCGGATTTGAACCCGCGGCCTTCGAGATAAGCAAAATGATTCTTCCTGTACTTAGGTTTCATTCACTAATTGCAATGTTATGCTATCGTAACGACACGTCACACGTTGAAATTAACGACTAAAATATAAGACATACGTATATCGGAACTACTCGGCGATGCTTCGTGCTCATACGGAGGCCGTCGCATGGCGACCATGTCACATGTGTCAAACCAGTACGGTGGTGATTTTTCTCCGACTTGCTTTACAAATACTTATTTATTACGACCAAAATTACACAAATTCATTATAAATTGTAGCTTATATAACCTGTTCAGTAGTTTTTGCGTGAAAGAGCAACAAACATACATACATCCATACATCCATCCATACATACATCCATCCTCACAAACTTTCGCATTTATAATATTAGTAGGATAGGATATGTACGTAATTTAGATAAATACAAAATGCGATAAAATGTTGATTGTTAGAATCTATTTTATCAATGTGATGACTATTCTACCCAATTCAATATCTACTACTGATTTTTATTATGTGAATTAGATAATTAAGCGCTTCGCAATCTTCTGTTACAAAACGACCGCACGCGGGCCCCGTATCTCATAGTGTGTGGCCACAGTGAATGCGCGGTGGCTTACGCGGTGACTTACGCGGTGGCTTACGCGGTGGCGGCGGCGGAGGTGGCCACACTGAGGCGCGAGCTCTAGTAGCGATCAGACTTATATCAGGGGTTGCAAACAATTTTCGATCAACAATACACAACTAGATTTCGGGTCGGCGCAAATAATACGTCAAGGTGCTTAGCGCCTCATTTATTCAAAAGTTGCAAAAATAATGGCCGGAAAAACAATTTAACGGCCGGAGTGTCTTACTTTCGGTAAGTACATGTAGAATAAGTTATATTTTAAGCTAACTAATAAATAATATCAAATTTTGAAAAAAAATACTGTTTTGAAGTCACCGATACAAATGTTTGGCCAACGTTGGCGCAAATTTTGTGAAACAGAACAGCAAATCCATGGAGTAGATTTGTATTGAAGTAATAATTTATTTGTTACCAAAAGTTCCGGGGAGCGAAATCCGAAAATATTGAACGTGGAGTAAAAAAGTGCGACAACCAAGCATGAATGTATAGATGTGGAATTTAAGTGATATTTTTATTTTTGACATCCAGCGATAGACACCTTGGCCAAAAACATACACACAAACACAACAGAACACTAGCAAAAAAACAAGTATGTATACTATCAAACATAGATAGCCCAAAACATAAATAATTTTAAGTAAACTTTTACGTGCATATTACAAATTATAAACGCCGAGCGGTAAGACCACTGGTTTGATACACCTGCCACCCGCTTGCAGTGTTGCCGTTCTAGAGACTTTGTCGCTGGATCTAGCGGAATTCATAAGTGGTTAGCGGCAAAAAAAAATGAGCTAGCGACAAAAATATATTTAGAGACTTCTAGCGGATTTTGAGCCGTTGTAAATGTGACTTTTTTTTCGAAAATATATGAAGAATAATGTGTTTTTTAAGACCACCACTACACCTTAACAACCATAAACATCCGTTCTGGCACAAAATATTCTATTTCAACCCCACAATGTGTCTCGTTCACAATCTTTTTCTAAATAGATAATATACCTGGTTTAATACTTATTCATATTAAGCTATTGCATAGCTTCTATCGCGGGCCTTGAGCGCGGGGACCGAATCCAGAAATTCCGTAACGAAAAAACCTCACGCTCCCCAATAACGCCATCTAGTGATAAAAAAAATAACTATGCAATAGCTTTACCGCGGCAGTCCCCGAGTGCCACACCCACGTCTCTTTTTTTTAGCTGATTTTCAAATGTCCTGCTGGCAACATCCACGTAAAATGATACTAAACGAGAATTCCCCTGTTGTGATTTTTTTAATAAATGTGTTGATTTTATTTTTTTGTTATTTTTTGTGAAAAATGAAAATATATGCCAAAATTAAACGATCGGCGCCCTCTCAAAACCCCAATTTATAAGGCGCGAACTTCGAGATTAGACTTGAACGTCAGCGATAAGATTTAGCGACTTCTAGCGGATTAAAAAAAATATATTTACCAATATTTAGCGGAATTTTTCATATTACTAGGGACTTTTAATTTTGTAGAACGGCAACACTGCCCGCTTGTTAAGTCGCTCGCCGCCTAGGCCCGCACTGTGGACACAACGCGCGGATCGGTGCGTTTGAAATCACCGCGCGCGGAGTCGCTCGGTCTTGTCGCGCTAGGCTTCCGCCTAGTCACTTCAGTATGGACACTTACACGCGTTTCATACGTTTGATATTTCGCGCCCGCCGTCGCCACCGCGCTAGGCCCGCAGTATGGACGCACACATAGAGTGACGTCAGCGCCGCGCCGCCGCGACGGCCGCTGCGCGTACTATTCCTCCCCGGCTTCACCGCCTGCTTCACCCCCTCAAATGTCGAAATGGCTGGGGTATCCAAGCCTTAAACTGTTTGTAATTACTGAATACCTAAGACTAGGCAATCATAATTAAGTTTCCTCATTCACAAATCATTCCTAGCCACAGAAAACGTTATAAATTCTCTAAATTCCATCCCACTTAACATTCTTACCACAAAATTACTCACAGTCACAATTCCTATTACAATTTGTTTATCTTAGGTGTAATTAAATTCTTAATTGCGGGTATACAGTTAGTCCCTTCTATCTCTATGGTCCCTTCTATGTATATTGAAGTCTGCGGTTCTTGAGCAGGAAATGGCGTCAAAGACGTCCGAGGAAATTAATATCAATATAAGGATATTAACTTTTATTTGATGTGACAGTTAAGTTGATTACCTATTTATTAAAACATAATTATTTTATACTAGCAGCGGCCCGCGGTTTTACCTGAGTTGTGCCGTTCACGTGGGAATTTAACGATGAAAAATAGCCTATAACCTTCCCGTTGAATGTGGCTATCCATTACAAAAAGAGTTATTCAGATCGGATTGGTAACTATTAAATTAACGCGTTCAAACAAACAGAAAAAAGAACTCATCAGCTTTATATCTATACTAATATTATAAAGCTGAAGAGTTTGTTTTGTTTGTTTGTTTGTTTGTTTAAACGCGCTAATCTCAGAAACTACTGAACCGATTTGAATAATTCTTTCACTGTTAGATAGTCTATTTATCGAGGAAGGCTATAGGCTACATTTTATCCCGAAATTCCCACGGGAACGGGCACAACGCGGGTAAAACCGCGGGGCGCTGCTAGTTCGTGGATATATTACGACCATAAAAGAAGTTAATTATTTACTACATATCCAAGGCATCATCTTCGTACAAAATTTAAGTTTACTTTACTTATTCCCTTTCCTATGTCAAGATAACCTACCCGACAAGTCCCTGTAGGTTATCTTGTCCCTATAGGGCGTCATGTAACGTGAAGCTACTTAGCAGTTGGTTTGCTCTCGCTGGTACATAATCTATGTCCTTTACTTGTCATATTATCTCCTGCACGGCTCTTCTCAGAATCTATTCCACAAGTTGTCTGTCATTATTTTTTGTCGCAACATGTTTAGTTGGCTACGTTATTACAGCGGAGACGAAGGGTCGCGTTTCTTTAGCAAGTCATTGTACTGATTACAGGGAATGTTATGGTACTAGTAGTTAGAAACTCGCTGAAAACTCTCTCTAGCGGCTAAGATTATCTATATCTATATAAATCCCCAAAGTTCCAAAAGTTCCCAAAAGCTACCTATCTTTACGTGTGATTTTTTCAAAAACTACTGTATAGATTTTAATGCGGTTTTCAACAACATACAGAGTAATTCAAAAGTAAGGTTTGTGAATACTTATCATGCCAAAGTTCCCACAAGAACAGTAACTACGTGGGTAAAACCGCGAGGTGCTACTAGTCGCTATATATAATATTTATTACTAGTCGCAATATATTATACTAGCAGTGCCCCGCGGTTATACCCGCGTTGTACCCGTTCCCGTGGGAATTTTTGGGATGAAAAATAGCCTATAACCTTCCCGTTGAATGTGGCTATCTATTACAAAAAGAATGATTCAAATCGGAGTGATAATTCCTGAGATTACCTCGAATATACAAACAAACAAACAAACTTACAAATTTACCTCTTTATAATATTAGTATAGATTTATTACTAGTCGCAATATAAGTATTATATAATGTCGTTTAAATTTACTTGAAGAAGCTCATAGTAAAGCAACAGCCCAATCTTCGTAGCGTATTGCCATCTATATTCCATCCATAACGTACAACTTACAAGTAAAGAGACCAAGAGTTACTTATGAGAGACCCGAGACGCAGGACGGACGTTGACATTGCATCGCTCAGCATTCGCTCAGAACAGGTGCGGTTGGCTAATAGCTAATAGTAAACTCACGATGTCGTACATATGTAGAGTCGGCAACTCAAAATACTACCTACGCAACAGCGTAGTCTTTGACAAAGTACTAAACTTAGTTTGTCAAGTACTCAACTTAATTCTTTGTCAAATTAAAAAATCTAAATATGCTCTTTAGAACATTTTCGAATTATAAAAACGGTAATTGTTATTGACCTTGATAAGGTTGAGGTTTATCTATTATATATCTACATGGTAAGGTTTTTATTAAGCTCAGAAACACTCATTCAAAAGCAAGCCCAGTAAATCTATCTGCACGCTGAGCATATTCAAACCTTGTCATACTCAAATATCTTCAATAACTACATAAATATCAATGGGAATTGTTGACCTGATAATTTGACAAGGTACTTACGTAGCATTCTGATTTCGGACTGTACCTATAATAATATACCTCAATACCTAATATAAAGTTGTTGTTGCATGTTGCACGTCCAATATACGATTGTTTTCTGCATCACTGAGTTCTTAAACGTTTCTATCTTGCTCAAGATTAGACATATTACTATCTCGATTTTGTTATTATTAATAATGTAAATAAGAGATTAGAGATTATCTTATTAAGATCGTTAGGATCGCACATTCCTATAATTGAATATACTTCAAAACATCACGGTATTAATATTGAGTCGTATTACTTTATACAGGTTAAAAAAGTACGTAGCATCCTAGCTTCATATAATATTATGAACTACACTTACATAAACTAGAGGTAGGTACCCAAAACCAAACTTCTTTTAAGTTAGTGGCAAACTTTTTAGTTCGAACTTTCTGACCAAAAAGGTTCCAACATCCACTCGACATTGTATCATGAACCAACATTACTGGACGCAAAATCAGCAATAATAAGTGCTTTTTATTCCTCTGTCAGTTTGTTTTGCTTTAAGTAAAATGCGTGTTTAAATAAAGCATGTGACTCACCTCAGACAAGTGCACATGGGGTGGCAGCATGCACACGGCGCAGTAGCAGAATCTGGAAATAAATTATAGTATGTTTAATATAAGTCTGTTTAAAACTAACAACTTTAGATAATTACTTGTAATTTCTACTTAATTTATCCCTTCGAAGTTAACAAAGTATAAATTAAATAGTCTCTAGATGCTAGACTCAAAAAATCTGTTAAGTTTGTTAGTTAAGATAAGTAAGAAAAACAGGTAATTTTATATAGATTATACTAATAATAATGAAAAGCTTCACCGTACTAAATCGTCTATTTTATTGGAAACGCAAAACAATAATCATCAGAGTTACCTCTGAAAAATCAATTACACGTTTTGGCATAAACATGGTGCCAAAAACCCATAAAAAGGAAAGGAAGTCTCACTCAATAGCATTACAAGAATTAATAACAAAAATTCCTTACGAATGTGATTTTATTATAAATTATTACTTATAATAATGCTGACGGCGTCTGTGGTTAGGAAACATAAAAATTCCATCACGTATAGATGTTTTATCGTTTTCTATTGAAGGACAATAGGGCCGCGTTGAAAGTGTCTAATGATCGAAACCGCCACGATGACATGCAAATAAACTAATAGGAAGGTACAGTAAGAAGCTTTATACCCGTAACTACAACGGGAAAAACAAAACCTGTTTTGTGTTGATGAATGACGATCAAAAATCTTACATAACTAGCAACCCGAACTTACTTGGCTTAAGTTAATCAAGATTGTTTTAAGATCCCGTAGGAATTCCAGGATATAAAGCTAAAAATCTTCCCGTTAAAGTGCCTTCCCAAGTAACAAAATCTGGTACTATAAAAGTCCTGAGAACGCTTTAGAGCGTGCTAATTAATGTCATGATTAGCACTATAATAGTACTATACATGTTTATACACCCCGGTTTAGGCCCTAGTATTATGACTGATTTATTCTATAAACATTAAATAAAAGCTGTCACGGTGATAAATCAGCTCTGTAATTGAAATGTAAAAGTGATTAGAAACGCGTTTTAGTACTAAAATAGCGCTATCTGCAACGTTTTTGACATAAATTTGCTCTATAAAAGTGACCAAAACATGTTTATAGTGTTATTTTGCCCCGTAAAAGTTTCCAATGATCTTTTTTCGTGCGGTATATTGTGAGTGTCTTCAAGAAAACAAATATCGGTAAGTTTATGTTTTATATAGAATCGTTGATAACCGTAACATGTAATTAAAATGACATGCTCGACTACAATAAATTCATGGATGGACCGTAAATCTGCAGTAACTTGCACTTGCGAAAATAATTGTGTCGTTAAAGTCATTATACTGATTTCAAATTTGACAATGCGCCCTCATAACTTTCATGTTTTAATTAATTTTTAATTAATAAAATAAGAACTTCTCCCGACAATGGCTGCTATAGTACATATTGGCTCCAACTATGCTGCTAATGTGCTACCATGACAAAAAACAGCAGCCATTTTTTCACCTAACACGGATTAGGGTTCCGTTGTCCAAAAATCAAAATTATTTGTTTGTTTCAGTGATGCCCTACCTGCAATTAATAAATATATATCTTTTGGACGTGGGTTGTTTCCTGAGGAGATTTCATTTTATACTTTTAAGTAATAATATACTTGAATGGCCGTGGCAAGAAACACATTTTAAACTTGCACGCAATTGTATTGTGTGTGGCTATCATACCGAGTCACACCTACCAAATCATTTTGTGATGAATAAGACTACCTAATATTAATATAATTATATTATGTGCAGAACCATGTGTCATATTTTCTGCAACCACTTGGCCAGTATTTACATTTTGTAAATGAGCCTGTTGTATTGATGATAATGCTTGTGTGTATCGCTCCTTTATCTTATTTTTATAACTACCGCTCCCTTTATACCGACGCAGAGATATTAAATCCATTATTAAACCCTTACTACTGTAGTTTTTTAAGAGATTTCTGTAAACATTTAACACTCTGCCGCCATTTATAAAGTACTTATCATATAAATGATACTTAAAAGCTAGTATAGATCTAATAAGTCCATTAATTATAAATTTTAGAGCTTTTATATTAATGTAATAGTCTTGTAAAAGTAACCTAAACTCACTTATAAAGCTATTTAAAATATAAGTTATGTAGAAAATGCACCAAAAGTCATTTTGGTACTATTTAGTACTATAGAAGAATTTTCATGGCTTTAACAGAACTAGCGCCATAGCCATGTTTAGAGAGCCTTTAAAACGCTAAAACGTTTCAAAATGGTTGTGCAAGGTACTTTTATAGTGCAAATTTGTCTTGTAATAGTGTTTTCGATACTGCTGCAGTACTAGTACTATAAAGGCAATTTTGACGTTTTATTAGTGCCAAATAGATATATAAAAGTGTCAATAAGGTTGTCTAAAGTATTAAATAGTACTATAATCGTATATTTTGTACCCATTATAGTGCAGCACTTTAAATATTCTTTTGTAAGGTCCTGTAAGCATTTAAAGAGCTAATTTATGGACTTAAACGCTCTATTATCTTATAGAACCAAACCACTCTGTTGAAAACCGTTATAGTACAAGCAGTCACAATGGTTACCATTATAGGCCTACTATATTACTGTTTGGTGATAAAAGCCTTAGTTATACAACTTTATGTTACTCGGGTTGTTTGTTGGTGAAAACCGCATTGAAATATTTTCATTAGTTTTGAGATTAGCGCGGACATTCATAATAGTTAGCCGCAGCGGGGGGACCTTGTCTTACTGTATGTATTTTATACTACGTAGAGAAGAAATTATGAGCTTAATGTGCTTGTTATAATGGCTTGTACTGTAATCTGTAATGTAGGCACAACACGTTAGTGATGTAATCTAGCATAATTGGAGTTTTTGTTGCCACTTCGTCTCGTAATCAAAAGCACATAGCAACATGTTTCGTTCAATCAATTACGAGATAATTTCTAGTTCGAGGCCGTGTCACACGTAATCACGCATTGTTCTAACAAGGTGAGCAAATACAAAATAACAAAATATAACAATGTAACAATACAATAATCTTCTTCCGAATAGGCAATTTTGGGACAATCACAAAGGAACAATACTTAACGTTAGTGAATTTTGTCACAGTTTGAATCTTGCAATCTACCATTTTGGAATTTGTTACGTCATTTTGGGTCATCAGCATCATTGTGTCATTTTATGTTGATGTTCCTATGTGACAGCGTTTAAATAATACGCATGGACCGTGAAAATACTAGTAAAAAATATCAGCATCTACAGACAGAATACCTATAGTTTGATTTATGTTTTTTGTTTGTTTGTATGAGCTAATCTCAGAAACTACTCATCAGATTTGAATAATTTCTTTTGAAATGGATAGTCACGTTCAAAGGGGGAGTTATAGGCTATTTTTCGTCCCGAAATTCCTACGGGAACGGGCACAACGCGTGTAAAACTGCGGGGCGCTGCTAGTTTCTTTATAAGTATACTATGATAAGCAGGCTAAAAGCTGTAATGCTTGAGACACATACTCCAATCTTACTTATTCGCAAATACAGTACATTGCGAAATAACAGTATCTAGACTACTCTACAATTATCAACACAAACCTAATAATACAAGATGGAAGATTGCAGTTAATCTTAAGTTCTGCGTATGACAAGTCCGCAGCAATGTGGATTATTAAACGCACGCTCAGAGTGAGGGGCTGGGGACATTAGGGTTGGGACAACGGTATTCTATGCACTTCCTCAAGCAATCAATCACTAAGGTCGAGATTAACTGAGCCATTCACAACGTAATCATATTTTTAATTAAAAGATACCAAGATGACAGGTAATCTTTTTATTAGCGCTGGGAAATGTTTACTTTTTATCAGGCTGCGTTTTCTTGCTTTCTCTTGGGTTAATTAGGGAGATACTATTGAATTAGTTTACGTATTTTCTTTTAATAACTGTTTTTAGTAGAAATAATAATTTTATACTATCTTAGGGTTAAATCCTAAATTCCATGTATTTCCTCTAACTAGTCCCAAAACGTAAACTAATCTAGCTTATTATTAATAAAAGACATTTTTCGAGAGGAACATATTGTGTGATCATTCCATTCTTAAGATCACCTTTTCCCTGTATTTAATAAATTGTCTTTGTTTCTAAAAACAGTCATAGATATTAGTTTACATTCTGACTTGTAAGAAAATATTACAAATCGAAAAAGAAAAATGCTGCAACTGTACGTATCCTTATGAGAATAAATAAAAGAGCTTTTTGAAAAGGTTTGTCTGCTTCATCGCAATTGATATTCCATCCCAGTCTCGTATAAAATACAAGTGTCATAAATGCACTGAAAGGGTACCTCGGGTACCTCGGTAGTCGCAATATTTCCTTATTACAATAATCCCACCCCTGGGTGTCAGTTTCGCCCCTTTTTAAGCCGAGATTTACAATCTATGCTTAAATTTTTATAAGAATGAGTTTTGTAAGAGCTTTTTATGTGTAGGCACGTTTGTTTATGACGATTTATGTAAAGTAAATGGTGTTTGTTTGGCGAAACTTCAGTTATTCTCATAAGATCATTTTTCCATTCGGTATAGACAACCAACATGGTTTAACGTTTGAAACAACCGGGACCGACTGCTTAACGTCCCCACCGACCAAAAATGCCGAAATGCCACTATCGGCTACTGATCTGACTTGTGGCCGAACTTCACTTTAATCAAATTACCATACACAATTTGACAATTGATCCTAAAGTTAAAGTCTAATTGGTTTTAAAGTGACAGAAGTAAATACAAACATCTAAATATTTTACCTAGGTATATTATTGAATCCAATAGCGAAGAATTTCCTCTATCTAATGAAAGTTTACGTTTTACTGAACATAACTTTTCAAGAATTCATAAATATGATTATTCAAACTATACACATTGAAGTTTTTAGCGTCCATGTTTGTATTTGAAGTCGTCAAGTTTGCCAATTAGTATAAAATTACATTCCCTTGAAGGTAGGAACAAAGTATGAAACGTATTTAGTTACAACTCTGTGCCGTCCTAACGGTATAGTATTTTTGTTTTATTAATATTACATATGTCTAGAATGTTAAGTAATATTTAACTACTTTAGATACATTGTATGTCATATTGATACATGTCAGTTATTAAGTATAATTGTACGAGTAAATGTTTTTCTTAAATGTGTTATGAAATTATTTTGTCCTGATTGTGCCTTTCGGTTTTATGGCCAATTATGTTTTAATTGTTTTTGTTAATTCAGTGTTCGTTACCTTCCAACATAATTATGTATGCTAAGTCTTGTAAGCGATCGTAGAAAGTTTCACTTAACGCCATTTCCAGACAGTTGGTACTGCACTAGTCTAATTATAAGTATAAGTATGGTCTATTTATTCAAATGCAAACTAATTTGCTTGATTTTCAGGAGGGAAATATTTAAACGAATAAATACATTTAAAAAAAACCTATAGCGAAGCGATTGTCATTTCTTTATATGGTCTGGATCAACTATCTAACGAGTTGTAAGAACCATTAATTCGTTCGTGCACTATTGTCGTTTTTAAATGTCATTTTGATACGAATTTCATCTGTTCTCGATTTCGTTCACATTCGATCGCGATAATATGATGGTAGCCTACAGAAAAGCGAAGTACTTACTGCGTTGGTGGCCCAGCTGGTCCAACCAATCAAACCATAAATCGAGTAGGTTATTGTCCAATTGGCCTCAAACATACTGAGGGTTTGGTTAGTGTTTATTAAGTAACCCTACTTTATTTTATGGGCCTGCGTCCAAAGTGCTATTCGACGAGCACACACGATCCGTGTTATATGTATTCATAGAAGCCTGTGTTTGTGTTTGCACATCATTAGCGGGTTCCGTTCGTCTTTGGACCGTGGTAGAGATTTGCTTAACAAAGTGTTTAACAAATAGGCGATTTTTTTTATTGAGTTTTTACCTACTTTATAATGGTGTTTAGTTATCGATTCTACTGTTTATTTACCTCTTTATTTTACAAATTAATTCTGTTTTTTTTATAAATGTCTTGTTAAAAATTGAATCTAATGTTACGTTTGGGATACCGTCCTTGAAATTTTATACTATAGTGTATAGTGTACTATAGTAACGAAAGTCTTCTAAAAAGTAGAGTTAGATAACCTGTTTAAGAATTAAATAATTGATGTTTTTTTATGATGTCACTTAAACATGCTAACAAAAGTGAATAATTACAAATAAACTTTTGTATACAAACACTATTGTACCTACCATTAACAGTCTGTTAAAGACTACAAAATTACATTATTATTTTACGACCAACTTCAATATAAACCTAAAATACCGGCAATTAAGTATAATTGTTTTGTATAACGCAACAATAAGGAAGATTCAAGACTAATCATACTAAAGTTTAAGACTACATGTTGTCGGTACAGTTACCTACAGATTTACAATCCCGTGGGCGGCGCACGCGTGTCTGGGCGTGGGCGGACTCCATTGACGACGAAACAACTCGTCGTAATGCACCGTAATACTCCTTGATGCAGCTTACGATTGCTGACTAATATTAATAAAGTCCAAAGCTTGTGAGGACTCATATTTTGTAGTTGATTGTACGTAGTGCGGCGACACAGTTGTTTTTATTGGTTAAGTTGGTTTATTACTGGAGAAATGAATGAATGCGATTTCGTTCAGCAATAGCTGAAAGAAGCCGAAGCTTACACCCGTCGTTAACTTAGATTGTTTTCCTCTGTATTAACGAAGACTTCTTTAATGTTGTTACTGTAAATACCTTAGTTTAGAAAAAGAGTATTTAGAAATATACCTGTTTTTATAGATGCAGTTTTTTGGTTGGCATTCTTGACGCTAAAACGATCTGATAGTTAAGTATAAATATATGTATGTGTATAATATATAATATATGTACTTGCTCTCTTAAAATGATTTAAAATATCCATATTGATGACCTGTGCAGTGTTCCGCTGTTATCCTATGCGCTGGTTTAGGGTGCCTCTCCATAGAAGCGGAGCGATGCGGAGCCAGATTCACCAATAACAGCGAATAGGAATTGTCAAATAACGCATTGACATTGTCAAAATCTTTTCGTAATGCATTGTGATTCGTCAATTCAAGGTCCGCATAGCTCCGCTCCGTTTCAATGGAGACGCACCCTTATCCTATCTTTATAGATATACTAGATTAAAACTTGACAACATGACATCATGTAATACAAATATGTAATCCTTGTCTGTAGGTAGAGAACATTTTATCGCAAAGTTTCATAATATTCTCTATGGTCGTAACAGTTTAATAGGTATACGGGATCTATGGACATCTGTTACCAACATGAAGATAAAAGTCAATGAACCGATTGAAAAAACAATTTACAAGTTATAACAATGTTGAATAATAGCTACGAGAGTAATTGATTTCTAATGAGATATTATGACAGTATTATTAAGCATTATGTAAGATAGATAATAAAACACGGTTATATTATCTGTCAACTTTAAGTTAAGTACCTCAATGAATAATTAATATGACAATAAAACAAATCAAAGTCATCAATTAAAATAAAAATACGCATAAATCTTTGAAAATAACTACCCAAATAAATTAAATTGATAAAATAAATTAAAGTAATATAACTTTTAAGAGATCGACCAAACAAATCTTGATAACTCAAAAATGTTGCTACCAAAATAATAAAATTAAAACTAATGGAGGGAATAGATAAAAACTTGAATGTTGGTAATAGGCGATTAGATAAAGGTGATGGTACTATCGGGGACACAATGTTATTACATACCACAAAAAGAATGAACAAGAAATCCTAAAAAAAACATTCAACCATTCACTCACTTGGTAATGTATAAGAGGATATATTTGTTTCCATGTTTGACTCTGACTGTACAAGTTTAGTCCGGGACTTTAGTAGACATGCTACGGAGGTAAATCAGGCGGGACCACGGAGACATTAACAGTTGGCAATAAAACAAACGCGACTGTTTCCTGTCACTGGTATTTGATCCCAGCCACTTCATCGTGAACGAATTTACGATTACATACATTAGCATAATGTAATATTTTGTAATATCAACGATAAATGATAGTATGTTTTGAATTACCTAATTTGGATTTAAATTGTGTAAAGTCGGTAATAATATTATTTAATTAACGTGCTAGATTTCTATTTTTAATTAGTGAGTAAAGGAAATTGGAAAAGAAATTAAAACATAAATATTAAATGAAAATACATTATTAATAGGTATTATAATAAATTAATTACTTTCCAGTAATATCTATATATAATATAAATACCAGTTTTAAAGATTTAATTTAACACATTGGACATACTTTTACAACTAACGAGAACTAAATCGTGAACATAAATTTATGTTACACATAAAAATAGATTTGTTATTAAATTATATGACTTCATTTCATAGACAAAACATACGATTCACAAAGCAAGTAGATCGGATCATGATGCCTAGTTTATAGTCTATGGTTCGCTGGAACTTAGTTTCAGATTATTTCTACGTACGATGTCCAATTAGAATCGCTCTTATGTTCAGTTATGCTTCGTAGTCACGAATTTTTTTGCCAAAATTCTCACTTAAACTACGGTCAATGTACAGGTCTTGTTTTAGCCTTGAACCAAAATGATATATAAATCGTATCATCATACAATTTTATAATTACATTTTTGTGGAGTCGTTTACTTCATACAAGTAATCATATATAATAAGTACCTAAGATATAAACGTGTGTGTTAACAATAAAAGTACCGTTAAGAATAAGAAAAAGGTACTAAATAGTGCAAATTATTACTAAATAGCACGCAAAAGAAAATGGACTAACAATGTCAATTAATTGAACAAAGTTATAGACAAGCCAGGTTTTGTTACCTAAAAACATTGCGTGTTAAATTGTAACCACAACTAGTACGTATAGTGAAAGTCATAATGTTACTCAACACACGTAATAGGTAAAGAAAAACATCCAAACTGCATCGGAAATGTTCACTCTTTCGTCAGTTAATATTTAATTTTCGAATCAACTCTTTATCTCGATTCAAAACCAGTTGGCTTCCGGATTTACGCGAAACCTGTTCGTTCAATTTGTAACTTCAATAAACAGTTTTGTATGTTAAAGTACAAGATTAATTTAAAAAGAAGTATCAGTCTGTAATGTCCCACTGCTGGGCAAAGACCTCAACTCACCGAAGATATCAAGTACAATGAGAAACATTAGGCGTAATTAATCATAGCGTTGGTGATCGCAAACCCGAGCCATGTTTGAATAGTAACTGGAAACACGCTTCGCTGGATAAAGTATGCATTAAATGAACAATTAATGAAGTACCTCTACAGTTATAAAAACGTCTATGGTAAGCAAAAATACAGAATAGAAGATTACTTATCTGCTCCTAAATTGTAATCTAAAGTCCCATTTTCTATTTTGGTCGGTCAGTTACCGCGGAAATTGTATAATAATTCAGAAATACTGACATAACAAATTACTGGGGGCATCCGTTTAATTTCTCAAACCATATTTTATATCTGTTACAACTTCCTAGCTCTAACTGCCTAATAAAGTATAATAACTTAGAAAACTTTTTAGCAAAAGTTATTAATAGTGTGTCTTTTTAGCGAAAGTTATCAATACAATTTAATGACTACTTATTGGTACAAAACCACTTAATGTAATAGATAAATACTTAAATAAAATAATATACCTAATAAGGATTTTTTGTAAAAATTTAAGCATTTAATATTTTTTTGTCTTCTCTAACGTAATAAATAATGAGATATTTTTAGGTTTCACTATTTCTTTGCTAAGGGCCTACTAAGGGCCGAAACTCGTTAAGCGGGTGCACGCGACGGATCACTTTTGAATGAAACCGCGCGGGCGCTTAACGCAGTTTCGGCCACTAAAGCTTGTCTAGGAAGATGTAACGGAACCTATAGGTAAACCTAAAAACACAGTTGTCCAGTATTGTCCTTATTGATGTTCTTATTATATTTTCCCTCACAAACTTGATCAATAAAGAGACATCAAGTTTGCAACATTGCAAAATACAGGTTTTTCCGATTCGCAGAGAAAATTAGTCCACATTCATCCAGCGTTTTAAAAGTTGTTTTATAAGATCGTAATTATTTGAGGACATATCAAAATTAAGCATCAGTTTACAGTAATATTGACTTAAAATCTTGATACTGTCTTATTAGCGATGTTTAAAAATTTACGGTTTTCGACGTGGGTGCTTTACGAGGTAAGTTATAAAAGTGTTTTTGTAGCTTTTTTAAAAACTCTTGCTACAGTTTACTTCTGGAATAAATCATTTTTGTAGGTAGATACTTTTATTGTACACATGTCTCAATGAAATACTCATTTTATATACTTTTAAGTACTTCAATTTTGCTAAGAGAAATCTCCATATCAAGATATACATAAAAGCTCAATGCACTCACTCATCACGTAGACTCAGAAACTTTGCATTTTGAATTCTTTTTAGGACGTTGTGCTCGCTATGAAGGGATTTTGCGAAACATCACAATTACCAGGGGGAAGTCCTTTCACCCGAAGCGAAGGGAGAGGTGGTCGCTTGTCAAAATTTATAATTACCCACAACTCAAGTAAAACTCTACAATACCAGTTATTTAATTAAACTATTGAAATATAAACTCTCTAGTGATACAGGATGTCGTGGGAAGAATGGTAGAAAGTTTTGCAAATAGACATAAAATTTGATATTTAATTCTTTGACTCAACAACTCGAGTGTGGGCTTGTCCCGTGACTCCGAGGATAAACATTACATCGTCATTTTTGACAAACGACTTTATATAGGTAACGTCAGATTTAACAGATGACTTTATATAACGTTAGCTAACAAACGGTCTATCCAATTATTTCCGAGCATCAGCTTGTGGTTCGACCCTTACCACTTCTGCAACTTTCACCCCAAACTGCCCCTATTGGATTAGTTAAAGTTGACGCGTAAAAATTGACTCAATTTTCGCTTGTGTAGTGTTTGAATTGCGGTTAATACTTTGATGTTGGGACTCGCGAATGCTTTTTTATTTTCTACGTCATATACTACCACAGAGCATAGAATCACCGCCACGCCCGGCCGGAGCGCGTGGTGATTCTTTGTATACTACTAATCTATACTAATATTATAAAGCTGAAGAGTTTGTTTTGTTTGTTTGTTTGTTTGTTTGTTTGTTTGTTTGTTTGTTTGTTTAAACGCGCTAATCTCAGAAACTACTGAACCGATTTGAATAATTCTTTTTGTAATAGATAGCCACATTCAACGGGAAGGTTGTGAACAACGCTGCTAGTGACTAATAAATAAGTCACCATCAGGCTATTTTTCATCCTGAAATTCCTACGGGAACGGGTACAACGCGGGTAAAACCGCGGGGCGCTGCTAGTCTATACTAATATTATAAAGCTGAAGAGTTTGTTTTGTTTGTTTGTTTGTTTGTTTGTTTGTTTAAACGCGCTAATCTCAGTAACTACTGAACCGATTTGAATAATTCTTTTTGTAATAGATAGCCACATTCAACGGGAAGGTTATAGGCTATTTTTCATCCCGAAATTCCTACGGGAACGGGTACAACGCGGGGCGCTGCTAGTGACTAATAAATAAGTCACCATCATCATACGAACTGTACGTTGCGTAGACCCTTGAGATATGGTTTAAAATATTCGCGTAGTAACATTGTTAATTAAAATTGGTTTGCCATTTATTAGTAATCCAACCTTATACTTAATCAAGATTTGATGCAGGTGATGTTTTGAGCTTAATATTGTCTGACAAAAGGCTATGGTTTTAAGATCGATAGCGTATGATCGAATTACAATAGTAGAATAAAAACAAAACTGGATAGTGCATAGATGATATCGTCCCAGTGGTTTTAATAAGAAGGAGCAACTACTCTTTGCAGTTCGTTTAGTGTGACGAAGCAACGCCATAACAAACGTTCACACTTATAAAACGCAAACACATAATATGAGATGTCGTAGAGTTATTCAAAGACATCTCACAAATTCATCTCCTACCCACAAAACAAAGATAATTATATTCTGCGAAGTATTCTAAATATGTTTTAATTATGGCGAGTGTGATGGATGGTCCAGATTAATTCTGCGACGGTCTGGTGGCATCCAGGTCACAGATGCGCGCGCGCACCATTACCGGCGCACTCAATGAGATCTCTTCTTCGTAATGTTCAAAAAATATAATGAATGCTTTTAGATTAACACCGATACCGAACACTCGTCTTGTTTATAACAAGGATTTGTTACAGTTAACTGTTTGTTTGTTGAAGTTTAAGTTGATGGTCTGATGAGGTTGTACCTACTTCGTTCTAATCTATACTAATCTATACTAATATTATAAAGCTGAAGAGTTTGTTTTGTTTGTTTGTTTAAACGCGCTAATCTCAGAAACTACTGAACCGATTTGAATAATTCTTTTTGTAATAGATAGCCACATTCAACGGGAAGGTTATAGGCTATTTTTCATCCCGAAATTCCTACGGGAACGGGTACAACGCGGGTAAAACCGCGGGGCGCTGCTAGTACATATTATAAAGCTGCAGAGTTTGTTTGTTTGAACGCGCTAATCTCAAGAACTACTGGTCCGATTTTAAAAATTGTTTCAGTCTTGAATAGTCCACTTATTGAAGAAGGCTATGGGCTATATTTCATGTCGAAATTCCTGCGGGAACGGGCACAACGCGGGTAAAACCGCGGGGCGCTGCTAGTAGAGGCTAAAGTGATGTGTTTTGTTGCTCAATGCTCATTTAGTTTCAATGGCAAGTCGGTTTTGGACGATAACCGGAGATCCTTTGGTCAAAACCAATAATTTTAATTACAGTTTGAGAAGCTATAAAAAATAAATGTTTCGTTAGTTACCGCCTCGGTGGTCTAGTGGTATGTGCACTCGCCTGCCAAAACTGCGGTCTCGGGTTCAATTCCTGGGTCAGTTGGACATTACAGGCTAATACTTTTTTATTCGTCAATTATAGGTATTATTGATGGCAAACCCGCAGTGGGTATTTACGTTTAATTCTCATTACTTATAATATCTTTAGTAAGCATAAAGATTTTGCCCTGCAGTGGTACAATATATGGTAATAATAGATATAGTAGGTGTATAGTATGATAGGTATATGTATAGGCATGTATAAATAGTTTTCAATTCAATTCAATTCAATTCAATTTATTGTTCAATAAATTGAATTTTTTTATACAAAGCAAATAAAATGTATTTTTGTAAGTACCAAAAAACGTTATTATTGTGTGATTAAATAATACCGTCCATTATGCTTAACTAATAGATAATCATTATTTAAATTAAGTAATTAATCTATAACAAATCTTATACTGAGTTCGGATTCGAGTCGAATCTAATGATTAATTAAATTAAACGTTAATTTGTCTTGTTCTTGTTATTTTGACCTCGGACAAGTGTCACAAGGAGAATTGTTTTTCAATCCGGTCACTGATTCTGGTTTCACCTTCATTTCAAGTGATATTTAGTAAAATATAAAAATACAAAAATATGCACGGAAAATGTGAATGCATTTAATATAATGGCATTATAATAACAATTATATACATATACTAGCAGCGCCCCGCGGTTTTACCCGCGTTGTGCGCGTTCCCGTGAGAATTTCTGGAAGTTTTGGACATATAAATCTTCTTCTTGAATCCCTCTATCTATTTTAAAAAACCGATTTAAAATCCGTTGCGTAGTTTTAACACACCAACAGCGGAAAGCGACTTTGTTTTATATGCTATGTAGAGATCCATACCTACATTAGTATAAGTAGGTACCTAGGTATTATCTATCTATTTTTATAAAATACAATAATGATTTTGAGTTGAAAGCGATAATATCTAAAACTACGAGTCAAATATAAAACATCTTTTGTATTATAAATATATTAATGAGAAAGATAATGGCCGCTTTTTATCCCCGATTTCCACCGCCTGGGTGCAACTATCATAAATGTTAAGGTCTGTACAGTTTCAGAGGCAATTTTGAATTTTGTGAAATCAAAATAATATAAATCAAAAAATTACCAGTCCGTTTAATATAACGAGAATTTGTATTTAATATCGTACACGTCTGTAATTTTAAAGGAATGTTAAAACCGCGTTATTCGAAATGTTATCAGCAAAGTATTTGTGTAAATTTTGATTGAATGCATATTTTTTATTGTCAAAGGAACGTAATTTAATTTCAATTCAATGTCAAGTTTAGAATGTAATTTTGCACCAATCAAGTAAGTCTAAATGCCATACTCAACTTCTGCATTAAACCGACAATAATGTAGCTGACAAATTTTTATGTACCATAATGTCAAAAATGTCAAATATCATGTCAAAAGTTATATCACTCTATGTAGTAACCTCTCTCTAGGGATCATTATCGACTCTGAGTGCGACATTTAACAAATAAATAATTAATCTATTCGCTAAATAATACACAATTGACAATTCTACAGAACGCTGCAGTGCGGCAGTTAACATACAAATATTTTATTCATTCATAAAATAATACACAATTCATTGTTCAGTGCACCAGTTAAATAATCAATTTACCTATTCATTACAAATACACTACTCTACCAACATAAGCTTCTATTGCAAGCTCTGCGATAAGAAAGCTCTGTGTTAGAAAAACCATAATGATATCCATCACCAATTCTAAGTAATAACTTGCTAACATTACTGAGAATCATTCTATGGAGACAGATGCTGTCACTTCTCGGTAAAATAATCGCGGTCAATGGTTATTATAGTCAGATCTATATAAGAGCTTATGACGCGAATAAGGAACGAATATCATGAATAAATTCAAACTCTATATCAATATTTAGAGCAATGTCAATAACTACCATACTCAGAGACGTCCATTTAATCGATACTAAAGTACTTAATTGACGTAATTTTTCATACCTTACATGTCAAAATCGCTCATTAAATCCTTAGCAAGAAAGCATTTGACTTCTCTGAGTACGGGCATAAGAATTCCCGAATTTTGAACATATCGAGTTAAATAAAACGCGATCGTCAGATAAATGTCAGATTGTGCAATAGCTCGTGTTATTGGACTCGCTAACTTGCTAGATCAAAATGGCGCGCCGGCTATTATTTAGATGTGACCAATCTGATCAATGTCACTGTTTTCTACTGATCTATTTAATTTAATTTATAATACAACTAATATTTCGGTGCACTGATTTGACACCTCGGAATGTCAAAACTCAAAACTCAAATAATGTTACTGCATACTAATCAATAGTGATACCTAGTGAATGATTTATTTCGTTTCTAAGAAAGTTTTTTTGGGATAAAAGGTGAGCTTCTGTGGAATTAGAAAATAAGATTAATTGTTATATAGGGTCATTTCGCCAGTTCGCGTCCATTTAGTGCAGTTGGTAAGTTTGAAGGAGAAAATAAAAATGTTCCAGCACTAGTTTCAATGAAAAATTTATGTAATGTGTTCATTATATAGTCTACTATAGGGTTCGCTTACAGTTTTGTTCGAAACTACTTGTGTTTTTTTTATAAATAGAAAAACTTAAAAAATAGGCGTTTTACCCACTTTGCGTCCAAAAATTCTAAATTGCGTCCACCCATAGACCATTTTGCGTCCACCAGCTAAGAAAAGGAATGTAGGGTGATATTTTTCAGATAATGTAAAGAAAAATTGTCTTTTAACAGTATTCCGTTAGCTCCACGGCTGGTACATGTTCTTTCTCAGATTCCACATCTGGTATCCACCAAGGTTTTGGTGTAGAGTGTATTTCGGCTGTTACTGTTTGAACGTGCACAGTCGAACCGGAGTTAGCTTCATCATTTATGTTTTCATCTTCTACGTATAATGAAGAGATGGTGATTTCTTTAGACGTCTTTAGTTGCATCCAATTCTAAAATAGTACTATTTCGTTCTATTGGGCGTTTTTCCATTACCCGGCCCGGCATCGGCAACGGCGCCGGCGCCGGCGCCGTGCCGGTGCCGGGGAAGCAAAAATGTATGAAAATGTATGGCTCGCTTTTTGACTTACCGGCGCCGGCGCCGGCCCGGCATTGAGTCCTGCCGGCGCCGTCGCCGGCGCCGGGGTAGCAAGCTTCCCACCGGTGCCGGCCCGGCAAAATTGCATGTGTATTGCATATTTATATGAATTGTAGCCGTGTGAGTGTGTAAGTCCGTGTCAGTACTGTACCACTCACCGGGCGTAAACCGGCATCGACACCGGCGCAGTAGAAAAACGAAACCCCGGCGCCGGTGCCGGTGCTCGGCCATGCCGGTGCCGAGCCGGGTAATGGAAAAACGACCATTGATAGTTCCATATGAGACCTCTCAGATTCAGTTTCGATAGAAATTTCTGCAAAGAAAACTTCAGCAGGAAGTGTTTTTAGTTTTAACTCTTAGTTTTGATTTAAAAAAATAATGCATACCTATTAAATTATAAGTTAAAAAATATATTAATGCTATTATTTGAATTTAATGAAAAAATGGACGCAATTTGGTACAATACTATTTCCTTGTAGGTATAGTTTGCGTCCACATATGATATACGATATTATCTTTTTCTACAATCATAATAACGTGGACGCAAATTGCTCATTATAATTGCATGATAATAATACATAAATAAAAAGTAAAAACAAATCCCCTTTTTTAATTTTATCACATAAAAATAAAAACTAACTAAATCATAAATAGACGAGTTCGCGTCCATTGTGGTCGCAAAGTGGAACTTTTTTAAATTCGGTGTAGTAATTCGCGTCCACCTTATTTTAACTGTTAACTTTAAAAAAAACAAGCAAGTACATAATTAATATTAGTCCTTTTTTCATACCTTATGTCTAGAAACAGCTATGTATTCTAAAATACGCTTAAAACAATAAAATACTTACCGTCGAACGCGCCCCTGCTCACTATTTTTTGGCCAACATTTCGCGCGTTTGCGTTTCTTTGTTGAAGAACGGAAACTAACTATTTTTTCTAGACATGATTGGTTAGGCTCACAGAACTTTTGTCTATGTCTATGTGCCTCTTATACGATTAGGTATTAGCGATAACGACTTTTCGGTGATTTAGTGTATTAATATACCTATTTTCGAGAATTTTTATAGGGAGGTCCGAAAAATGGACGCGAATAGGGCGCTGGACGCGAACAGGCGCAATGACCCTATATTGATTTAAATTTCGACTGACAGTTCTAGCGATTAGTACGTTCACAGAAACATCAACAAATAAACTCCTTAGCTTAATTGTCTTAGTTTAAGTTAGTGTTACATTATGCAACATCATCATAAAACGATAGTCATTATGTTATCTTGTATATGCAACTATAATATCATAAACACTATCAATGATTAGCTTATTGTAAATCAAAATGAGTACCTACTTCCAATTTCTAACTTTACAACGATCACCAGCAGTAACTTATGTATGAATTGTTATTTATTGATACTAAACTGATTCATTAAAATGTATGAAATTATTAATCTAGGGTTCATTGTAAGCTTTCAGGGTGGCCAAGTATCGATCTATACATTAAGTAAATGATGTAAATATGTTATCTAGTTTCATTGAGTATTTTTTAGTTTTAAATATTGAAAAAAAATCTAAATCAATAATAATGACATCAACGTACGTTTCAATTTATAGTAAAAATCTAAATATTCAATAAAAAACCATAAATCTCTAAAACGATAAAGTAAGAAAACTTAAACTTCATCGTACCTAATTATGAACTAGGATTCATGGATATTTTATATCTTATGATTCTAAAACAGCTTTAAATAATAATACTTAAACAAGGGTTAACCCAGGAAAAGACGTTAATGCTTAGTATATTTTGCATAATCCAATTCAGAAGAACGGGTAAAACGTGAATGATACCATGGATCAATTGTAGCATCAAAATGAAAATATAGTAACGCCCGACATTTTTTAAAATTCAATCTTAGTAAAGAACACTCTCCATGAAAGTTTAAAAAAACCTTAACAAAGGAATTATTATAATAAGTTCATTCGTCTAGACTGCGATGCCACAGACATACGTTAAACATTCCTTTTTCATGTTAAAGGTTCAAAATGTAGACAGAAGCATACCTACTTGTAAAACCACAACCCTCTTTTTATACAAGTATTTAAAAAATAAAATATAAAGGTATGTTTATACTCCTCTCTCTGTCTGTAGATGTTTTAAATGTAAATAAATATGCAGCACGTGTTGATCGCCGTACCGTAACAATCTAAATATATATTTAGTACCCTTTTATAGAGTTAACGGCATTGTGGAGAAATATATTACTTACCAAATGTTCGGTTTACACTTGACTTTTGGATAGAATAGAGTTTAATCTAGGTTATTTTAGAAACGATATAATCTTTATACTATTACCTAGTACCTTTACCAGAACAGTTATAAAAAACATCTATATTTTATAAAGAAACACCAGATTTTTTTAAGTAAATTTTGTTTAAGGATTTTTTTAAACTAGATATAATTCGTAAAAGTTAATTAAAAATAATAATAATCAACCAAAAAAACGAACACACCAAAGTGACAATGCGACGGAATCGTTCCAATTTTTTCCGCTCTTCAGTTTTTGTTCCTAGTTTTTAGTAACATTTGCGGTGTTTACAACGGTCGTGAAAGTTTAATCGTTATATTAATGGTTAATTTTACACTAAATAAAACACTTTTAGTGTTACTTAGGCTATGTTATTAAATCACTTTCTTACATTAATAATAATAGACTTGCAATTTGCATAATAATAGCTAATATTAATTGTAAATTATACTGCCAAATGCCAAATGACTGTATAATTCATTTACTAGATTACGTACATTAATCTAATTAGATTTAGGCAATTAACTAGCCTGATTTATAACAAATTTCTTGACAGAAATATACAAAACCAAATACGCAAAAAGCTCTTTCAAAAACAAAGCGAAAATTATTAATTTACACACAAAATAACGAAAAAACTTACGTTTTTAACAAAACTAAGGTCCTTAACGTTATCCTGTCAAACTGTCAATCACATGGTCACGTCACACACTATCGCAGGGTCAATGTGTAGTCACTGGTTATCAATATGGATCGATCGGGAATGTCGCGATAAGGCTGGCGGTGGACCGGCGGCGGCGGTGCGCGCGACTCGACTGAGCTCTGTCACTCCCGCTGCGCCGCGCGCTAGCGATATTCAGACGTAACACAGCGCACAACACTGACGCATTGCTCCGACATAACGCTGCGTATTTTTATGAAATGGATTATAGTTTTTTGGACCTTAAAAATAATTAAGTACTAAAATTATCAAGTTAAAATAAAGTATTCAATACCTTTTTTTATTTGTTGTAGTTTGAAAAAAATGAGGCTATGATATGAACAAAAGATATTAAACAAGTAAAAGTTTATACCTACCACAAGTTTATATTTAGATGATCAAAAAACAATATAATGTTTATTGTTTATGAAACAACAGTACAAACAGGAATTAATAACTGTTTGATGTTTATAATCATTGACACATTATTAGACGGCTTGTTTTTTCGTCGTTGACGTCTTTGTCACGAAATATTATAAATAAATAAAATATTTATTTCACAATATCTAAACATAAGCTACAAGAGAAGTATGCACTCTTAATACAATGAGACAAAAACAGTATTAAAAAAAATCAAGTGTATGTTTTGTACGCGTTTCGAATGAGATTCGTAGTTACTACACCCTGAACAAGGAATATAATTATTTTTGTTCGGTTTTTAACGAAATTAATTCTCCACAGGTTCCTTGTTTGTGTCGTCTATTACCCAGAGAAAGCACTGAGACCCCAATCACAATGTCTAATAATATTTCAAGTATATTACCTAACACATTTCACCCTTAACAAATAGCTATAGAAAATACACTTTCTACTAAATTCAATAACATATGATTGTACAGTTTTTGTGCAAGTCACATACACTCTCTTTGTACCTATCTATATTTTTAAGTCATTCATATTTTTACATCGTTTCGATCGTAGTTGAGGAGACGATTGTAGAAATTTTGCACCAGACTTGGGCTTATGCTTATTGCCGCAATAGTAAGTCGTATTCTTCGACCGTATTATGCGATGATGCGACCACGTAATGCGATGATCTCTGAAGAATACAGTAGTCGGTCGATTACGGGGAATCAATGTGGTTATTAAATAATTAGTTGTTGGCAGTCGACGGGCACCCTAATGTTAATTTTAAGATGATTGATAATAAGAGACGTTAGGCGATAGAAGTTCATTTTGCAGGAACGTGGACCGTATTTGGCCCGAAGTTTAACCGGCGTTGAACCCGGTCCAGGTCAGGTGTCTGTCAGGATTTGGGGGTTAATGTCATTTTCTAGGTTTAATATAGGTATTTGGTGGTATTGTATAAAATGTAGTAAGGTTTTGAGATCGAGGGAGTCCACAATCGGCGCGTGCGTAGTTAAATATACAAGTCAAATATCTTTCAAACATTCGGAGTCCACAATCGGCGCGTGCGTAGTTAAATATACAAGTCAAATATCTTTCAAACATTGTTTTAAGAATTCACCCAATAATGACAACTACCGACGCCTTATGCGTATCAAAACAAAGCATATTTGATGTCTAGCATTTCATTCCTTCACTCACAGTAGGTAATTAATAGGATATCATAAGTAGTTTACTCTGCATTATGTAGAAATTATTAGTAGAAGAAGATTCCTTTACTAAAGATGATTTACAGATGATTTCTCAATTTCGTGGCTTAAAGCTTAGATGAACTATACGTCGTAGGTACATAGTATACACGTAAAAGAGTTTACGCAGTCAGGTAGTAGGCGTATATCTACACTGTGAATGCAAAAATTCACATACATTACGAAATACCACTTAGACTTCCGGTTCGGTACTTGTAAAGATTTGACGTGTTTTATATCGCTCTAAAGATTAAATTAAATTCAACAGTTAATAGTGCTCAATAATAAAGTTTAAAGTGCATCACATGAACTTGAAATCTCGGTGAGAACTTTCCATAATTTTGCTTCGCTGCCATCACCACCACTCCAGCTTAAAACCAGCAATTTCATCTCAGAAATCTATCTCGCATCATCCATTACTTCGAATCAATAGTGTAAACATCCGGTGATTCATTATTTTTCAAAATTTAACTGCATTTTTCACTTTCACATTGAAGAAAATAAACAAACAAAATATCATCGCTAGCGCCACTGACTGACCAGTCTGACAACTGACATTTGAAGTTATATTTTGACATTTGACAGTTATCAACCACAGATAACATATATAGAAATATCAATAACAGATAATATAAAGTTATTTTCACACCATGTCAAAAGTTACTGGTAATTGTGCAGGCTGTAGAACGAAGATAGCGGCTAAAGAGTATTTAAGCTGTTCTATCTGTAGCTCGAAATTTGATCTCCTATGTGCGAATATTCCAGAAAAACGATACATATTAATGGACCACACTCAGAAACAAAGCTGGCAATGTCATGGATGCTTAGTTAAACTACCTAAAGGCGATAATACTAACACTCCTATACGATCGGGCAATAACATGGTTTCAGAAATCAATAGACCTCTTTCCACCCAACATTCTTCTTCTTCTTCTTCCGACAATATAACAAAACGATCGAAGAAAACTGCATCTCCAGATGAGCAATCGACAACCAAGGATGATTTACGTTCGATCATCAAGGAAGAACTTAATTTGATGAAGCAGTCTCTAATTGAAGATCTGCATTCTAAATTGAAGAATATGGTTCGACAAGAGCTCCTCTCGTTAAGGAAAGATATCTCTTCTCTTGAAGATGGATTAAAATTCATGAATGCGGAATATGAAACCATCAAAACTGAATTTGCCAAACAGAAGGACATAATACATAATCTGGAGAATGAAAACTCAAACTTAAACTATACTGTCCAAGATTTATCGTCTAGATTGCAATCGATGGAACAAATTACTAGAGCATGCAATCTAGAATTACAGTGTGTCCCCGAATATAAAAATGAAAATCTAATTGCGACTGTTACTCAACTCTCCAAAGCTGTTTCCTGTGAGATAAAAAAGGAAGATATACACCACTGTACTAGGGTTGCCAAAATCAATAAAGAAGACAGCAGAGCCCGTGCCATTATAGTAAAGCTCGCAACTCCACGGCTTCGTGACACTCTCTTGGCTGGCGTCATTAAATTTAACAAAGCCAATTCTAATGACAAGCTCAATACCAGTCACCTGGGCATCGGCGGCACTAAACAACCAATCTACGTAGTTGAGCATCTGTCTCCAGTCAACAGGAAGCTTCATGCAGCGGCGCGCCAAAAAGCCAGATCCCTTGGGTACAAGTTCGTCTGGACCAAGCAAGGTCGTGTGTTTATGAGAAAAACCGAAACTTCCGACTTTGTTTTCGTCAAAAACCAGAATACACTAGATAATCTTAAGTAGAATTTTAACTTTTTATATTTTTCTTTTTATAATTTTATAATATTAATGTTATTTTTTGGAACTGATCTCATTAAAATTCAATAATTTACTAATTTATTACCAAAATACTAGAGGATTAAGAAGTAAAACTCAGGAGTTTTATAGCAATGTGTCAATTAATAATTACGATATTGTTATTTTGACTGAAACTTGGCTAAACAGCAGTATCTTTGATAACGAATTATTTGATGATAGGTATGTCGTCTACAGAAGAGACAGAGAAAGCTCTGGTTTTCATCAACATAAAGACGGAGGCGGAGTTTTAATAGCTGTTAATAAAAAGTATAGTTCTAACCGTATTTGCAACAATGAGAGTCTCTGTGAAGATGTCTGGGTGTTAGTTAACTTATCCCCTAAACTATCTGTGCATTTCTGCGCTGTTTATTTACCGCCACCTCTTAGACATAACATAATACATACTTTTATGGATAAAGTTAACAGCGTCATTGAAAATATGGATAATGTCTACATATTTGGTGATTTCAATTTAAGTTGTATAAGTTGGCCTGATCCCAGCTCCGACCAAACTCCTAGCAACAATGGCTCTTCTAATGGTACATTATTATTAGACTTTCTTGCATTAAATAGTCTAAAACAATATAACCTTACACCAAATAATAGAAATAAAGTGCTTGATTTGGTTTTAAGTAATAAGCAAAATATCACTGTTAAACCATCTAATATATCACTTGTTGGCATAGACCCCTATCATTTACCACTGGACATTGATTTAAATAATAAAGCTGATTCTTCCCTTGAACCCAATAACTCTATTAAACGTCGAAACTTCTTTAAAGCAGATTACAGTAAAATCACCGAACAACTGGACCAAATTGATTGGATATCTGAACTTACAGCCTCTCCGGATATTGACAATATGGTTTCTAAATTTTACACTATTCTTGACAGCATTATCCACACTAATGTCCCCTTTACATCAATCCGAAGCAAGAGAACTCCTATTTGGTTCACAAAAGAATTAATAAACTTAAACAAAGAACGTTTAAAAACATTACATAGATATAAGATATATGATAATCCATTAGATGAAATATCTTTAAAAATATTAACCAAACGATGTAAATTAATGGCTAGCAAATGTTACAACATGTACATAGTTAATATAGAAAAAAACATTAGTCAAAATCCAAAATATTTCTGGTCCCATCTTAAACATAAGCGAACGAACTCAAATCAATATCCGGAAAAAATGTGTTATAACAATAATTGGGTGTCCAATGGTACGGATATCTGTAACACGTTTGCTAATTACTTCAGTTCGACATTTTCTGATTCTTATCTTAATACCAATAGTCATACAGCATCTACCAGTGATAACAGCAATAATACTTTAAGCTCCATATATGTATCAAAGAGACACATATATAACTATTTAAAAAGAATGGACCCAAATAAAGGAGCAGGTCCTGATGGTATTCCTTCAGTCTTTGCTGTTAAATGTGCCTCCTCTTTGACCCTTCCACTTTACATAATATATAACCACTCAATTAATACAGGTTATTTCCCATCTGTCTGGAAGATAGCTAAAGTAATACCCCTGCACAAAAATAATGACCGATCTAAGATTGAAAATTACAGGCCTATATCTATACTGTCCGTTTTTAGCAAAGTCTTCGAAGCGCTTATTTATCCAACACTACAATTTCATACAAAAAGCCTATTGGCTAGCAGTCAGCATGGTTTTGTTCGACGAAGATCTTGCTGTTCTAACCTAATGGCTTACCATGACTACCTTGTTAACGCCGTAGACGCTGGTTATCAGGTTGACGCAATTTACACCGATTTCTGCAAGGCGTTTGACAAAGTCTGTCACCAATTATTGTTAATGAAACTAATACGATTTGGAATACACGGGAGTTTGCTGAAGTGGTTTCATTCTTATTTGTATCGTCGAATCCAGTATGTTGTAGTGAAAGGCTTTAGATCAAATGATTACTATGCCACATCAGGAGTACCTCAGGGGTCTCATCTAGGTCCATGGCTCTTTAATATATTTGTGAACGATATTATTTCTGTTTTCAAAAATAGCCTAGTTTTTTTGTTCGCAGATGATCTTAAGTTTTGCAGAATTATAAAAAATTTAATTGACCACATTTTGTTACAAGATGATTTAAGAAATCTTTTGAATTGGTGTACAGAAAACAGAATGTATTTAAATACGTCAAAATGTAATGTAATAAGTTTTTCTCGCAAACACAACCTAATAGATCCTTTATACCTTTTAAACGATGTCCCACTTCTAAATTTAAACACAATACGCGATTTGGGGGTTGTATTCGATTCAAAGTTAACTTTCACAAAACATTTTGACAGCATAGTTGCAAAATCATCCAAAATGATCGGTTTTATAATGCGCAATAGTAATGTTTTTAAGAATCCCTCAACCAGAATTACTCTTTACAACGCCTATGTACGTAGTCACCTTGATTACTGTAGCGTAGTGTGGTCACCGCACTATGCGACCCATCAATTAAGAATTGAGCGAGTACAAAAAAGATTTATGCGCCATCTAGCTTACAGCAGTGGATTGTTGAAAAAATTGCCTTCTTACAACGACAAACTGAACTTCTTCGGCCTTATTGGTCTAAATGACAGAAGAAAAGTATCCGATCTTCTATTTCTATTTAAAGTTTTACACAATCTTGTAGACTGCCCCGTATTATTGGAATCTTTCAGCTTTAAAGTGCCTACGCGTCTTCCTCGCCACCCAATCAATCTTTTTGCTCCACCCCCTTCACGTACTAATCTAAAATGTAATGCCCCGATTGCCAGGTTATCAAAAACATATAATGCACTTGACAATTCTATTGATATTTTCAATGACAGCTTTACTTTGTTCAAGAGAAAAATATTGGTCGCTATATCCTCCTTAAAATAATTTTGCATATAATGTATTTGTTTTTTATTGTTAACATGTTTCCTTTTTTAATATTATTTTTTCCTATTTTTTCCTTTTAGAGTTTAATTGTGTTTTGTTTGTAATTATTGTTGTATTCTATTAAGCATGTCATATTTTTACTTGTAGTGTTAAGTACCTAGTTAATAAGTAACGCATGTTGTGGCACCTATAGAGAGTGCATTTAGGTGTTTAATTTAGTGCTAAGTTTTATTTATAGTTTTAATGTACCTCTCACTGGTTGTCCTTAAATAAATAAATAAATAAATAAATTAATGTAAACTAGTATACTCTGTACACAATTATCACACGCATTTAAATTCTTACGCATGTCGGTAGAAACTTTTAATAACCTTTTTGTGCAATAAAATACTTTGTTTAAAATATCACATTAAAATTATCTGTAACATTAACAAATACTTAATTATTATTGACCATTTACTAGTACATTAAAACAGAGTAAGATCTGAATTTCTTCAATTTGTTCACTTTCAATATTCAGATTACTTTCGTTGGCGAAAATTGAGAACTTTCGTTTTTATCGACAACAAAATGATACTTTGATCCTTTTGACGTTCATTTTGATTCGGAGTAATCTTAAATTATGTGACATCGTGCTACTCTACACGGATAAATATAAGGCATTTATGAGAAGGCACGGTTTAAGTAGGTCACGCATGACCCCAACCTCAGTAGGTGCTAATATACTCACGCCCTTATTCTTTAACATTACTGTAGGTATATCGTCTTTTGTTTTTCCTTTACATTACAGTAAAATGATATTATATTTCGTTTCATTAGACAGTCAATTGTTTTTAACAAAAAAATTATTATGTCTTGCATGTACATACGTATAATAAAAAACAAAATTAGTGCTAAAAATCCGATTTCCTACAACAGAATTACATTTTTAAAGTACTAGAATAAGTTAATGTGTGCGAAATTCATATTAATTGTACAGTTAAAAGTAATCAGTGCGTATCAAACTTCATCGTGTTGAATTGTTTCGAATGCGGGCGAATATCGAACAATTATGGTGAAACTGTTAAGACAGGAACTATTTTTAACATTCTTTCAATGTTGTGTAATTGGTGTTGCTATCGGACGTACGCAAGCAAACTACTGCTCTACTATTCGGTACTTGATTAATACATTAATACACACTATTATTGAATTCAGTACAGTGAGTGATTTACTAATAACTTGGAATGAGAGGCCTTTGCCTAGTAATTGGACATGTCAAGCTAACACTAGAAAAATATTTCCTTATAGTATAAAATTAAGCTCAATTCGGTGCGTCAGCGGTATTCTCAATAACTACTCAACCCATTTTTATACGGTATTCAGAAATAGAATGAAGAATTCAAGATAAAGGTTTATAAATAACTGTAATCACATAATTCCCACTGGAACCTTAACTAATTTTAATCAATCGAAGCACAGTGGGGGTCGCAGCGCTAGTATAATATGTATAAATCTGGGACAAGCTCGATGGCACAGTGGCAGTGAGAGCGCTTACTGTGTCGGGGTTTGCGGGTTCGATGCCCGGAGTCAACAATTTATTGTTATAAAACTTTAAGGAGGCCTCATTAACAAATTACGTTAATTATTCATCGATGAAAAGTAATCAAATTGAGTGTTATAGTTCATGTAAAGTTGTTATTATCTGATCGTTATTTTATTACTTTTTTACGATACCGAAACATAAAACATTAATGGTTGAACTTACAAAGTACCTAATAGGTACTTATTTACTCTGAAAGGGCAAGTACAAACAGCAAAATAATTGTACTTCATATCTTTTTCAATGAGTTAAAATATTTTTAAATAAGGCCGAATTTTCCACCACCATAGAATTTTTTTTCTATAGAAAAAAAAATTAGGTAAGAGTAAAATGAAATCACTAATTAGGTACTTTTCATTTATAGAAGACATTGTTTTTGGTAAAAGTCCGCCTTATTAGTATAGATTGTAACTCCTTAAAATAAATTAAGTCTTGTATACATAGACACTTATCTATATACGTAATGACTACCAGTTTTATGGGCCGCCGTAAATTAAGGTAACATCCTTTTAATTGGTAAAACGAAATCTATATTTGAAGCCATAAAAATAATTTTATGACCTCCCATTAATATTTATTTTTCTCACGTTTAACATGAATTTAATATTTTATTGGTTAAGAAGGAAATGATATGAAATGAAGATATCTTCATAATTATAAATTCAGTAATTTTGAGTTATGTGTTTTTAAATTGGTATTTGTATTTACATTTTATGGCCCCTAAGAGTAAAAAATAATTTCATATTTGTTATAATATATAATACATTATTTTAAATTAAACAGTCGTTTTCAACACCAGTTTTTATTATTTAGTTAAATTAGGTTAAATTGAGCGAGTTTTCAAGCTGCGAGCGAGCTAGTGAGTTAAATACAAGCTGCGAACGAACTAGCAATGTGACATTATTATGTGACGCTACAATTAAGCTACGCGACGTCAAGACAAGTATTTTCGTAAACCACCTAAAATTCTTCCACAATACACCTCATATTTCAAGTTATATAGCAATTCGCAAGCTCTCTGTGTACATAAAAGATAATATGTGTCCCTTACGGGGCGTGTTTAGGGCCACAGGACACGTTTGGATCACGTACGGATCCCGGCCGGGTCACGTGCGGGAACACATAATAAGGGCATGTTTACGAAAGAACCTTGCTTTTTAGAACATGTGTTCTAATCTTAATATAGGACGGTGTGCTCGATTTATACTTTCTAAGGTGGATTGTTTATTACGAAGAGAATAATATCGAATCCTGTACTACGAGTACAATATGTATATTACGAGTATCTACTTTTATTAAAATGTGTAAATTGCTTTGTAAATAATTACTTTTGTTTCTATCAATATTATGGGAACCGAATTACTTTTCTGGATCAGTGGTAACTAAATAATAATGTAATTTCCACAGATTGGGACTTATTACATTTTTGACTTGTCATTATTGTCAAATTTTGTCTTAGTAGAAATAGTATAATATAAAAATAGTGACAAATGTCAAAATTATACTTATACTTACTTATACTCTGAATAACATTTAATAGAGCTGTTTGTGTTAACCTTATCGGAATGTTAAACCTTAATAGAATCTGCTTAAATCATAACACGCTTTCCTTATATTATTTCATGTAAAACCCAAAAGTTATTACAAATATTTTGCATAATCGTAACCAAATACCGCTAAACTATTATAATGTAACACAATCAAGGTTAGAATGTAAAGTTACCATCTTTATTAAGTAGGTATACGAGTATACACGCCTAAGTTGAGTTTTCACTAATTGAACGAGCAATTGTTCGTTCTAAAAGCGAGCGAGCGAATAGTGATTCAGCGAACAGTGACAGCGTTCAGTGATGATAGTCCTAAACTATTGGTACAACAGTTAATTTGCTCATTGAATAACAATTACATCAGTTTTTTAATGAGAACACATGTTTTATTCTTACAAAGTACTTATTTGTGTATGTACCTATGGTCTATTCCCAGATCCCAGATCAAATTTGTAAACAAATGTGATACCAGTGCACAAAACCTGCACGAAAATCGTGCAGTTGTTAATTTCACGATTTCACGGTATTTATTTATCTTATAAAAATAAGGGGATAGCTATAGTTATTCCAACGATTATGTAGTATTGACTTTTATACGATTGTTATTCTGAAGAAAATTAAAATTATCAAAAGCTTTTTTTGTGCAGTTTATTTAAGTATACTTGGAACACTACAGAGACTACAGAGAGAACATTTTTTAGAGTCGACATTTTATTTTATCAAAAAAAAGCGCTAAGTACACTACCTCATACGTGGCGTGGAAACGTGTGCATCATTATGCACACGTTGGTCATAATTGACCATTACAACTTTTACAACTTTTTAAATCGTTATATCTCAAAAAGAGTGACTCGTGGGAAAAAAAGTATGAAACATTTTTTGTAGATAATTTTACTATCAACAATTTTGTCTCAGATATTTTTATGATAAAACTTACCGTTTCGCTGAAAATCGTGAAAAACTAATTTTTTTAATCTCTTTCTTTTTAATTTAGTGATAGTTTTATTATAAAATGTGAATTACTCAGATGCAGAACCTTAACTGAATATCTCTTCGGATAGTGAATAAATGTATGTAATGAACTTGCAGTGTTTTAAATGTCCTAATTTCGAATAAAATATGTTTTCTTGTTGTAGTAAATAATAAAAACAAGCCTTATAAGTTCATACAGAAATATTTAATATTTTTTATAATTTTATAATATTATTATTTTTAAATGAAATTACCCGAAGGTTCGACACATCTGACCTTCGGGTAATTTAACATTGACAGTGACAAAATCTTGACATAACTTTGTTTACAAATTTGATCTGGGATCTGGGAATAGACTATATATGTAGTAGTATCAGTTAGTTAGATTCCATATTACAAGCTTAGAGCTTACTTTGGGTCAATTAAACCGTGTGTGAACATACTTATTTCGAGCGAACATCGACATATCAGCGCACATTTGCCCAAATCAAAATGTTTGTTCAGAGTACATAGTGAAAACACAGCTTAAGTTTTGCTACTCGCGATTATGAGTGCCATAGATTACTAACAAGTATGTATGTACTTGACACAGATTACTAACAACTATGTAGTATTGGTACAGATTACTGACGAGTATGTACGTTACACAGATTACGCACAAGTAAGTACTATTAATTGTATTTCGCGTGTTGAATAGTTAATGTTACCGTAAATGATTTAATACTGGAATTATTAAACAAACAAGGAAACTGGAACACTTTGTAATTGTCAGTTTTTGTTACAAACAGTAACTGACGCAAAATGTAAATTAATGGTAATATCGTTATTTGATTAGACGAAATGGCGCTCGTGGATTTATAACATCGAGTCGCGTTTCCTTAAAAAGAAGATATAATGTAATGATGGAAAAATGTTCGCGATTATTATTCTATAGATTTTGTTGGTTACCATAAAGTACTTATCATTTGGTCTTTACTAGCGGCGCCACGTGATTTACCTGCGTTGTACAGTCAGCAGCATAAAGATATTATGTAACAGGTTAGCCAAAATTATATTCGAGTCACAAATTCAATTTTATATGGGTTGTCAGAATAGTCATATTATTGTAACCATCAAAATGGTCAATAATATCTTAGCAACAGTTGGCAATTTTATATAACGCAACAAGATGTCCAATATTATGTTCGCGTATGAACTATTCATTGGTATCTACGCACCAAACTTTCCAAAAATATCTTCGCATGAAAGAAAAATGAACTCTAATGTCTCAAGTCACAGTCTTTTATTCGTTTCCATAAAAGTCTTGATACCTTCAAGAAATCTTATGATTATGACAAATTTAATCTATGAGACAGACTTGAAAGATCAGTTAGGTATTTAAAAATATTTTTGTAGGATCCTAAATAGCATGCTATGTACCGCAATAGAAAGGAAATGAAGAAAAAAATATAATTAGGTATTATGTTATAAAATTTATATTAAAAAACTAAACACATTTAAACCGAACAAAAATGCTTATTCATGAATAAAACTAAATAAAATCAATATCTTGTGTATCCTCCTTCTGCATTGATAACATCTAAAAGGCGTTGTCTCATTGACCGGACAGCATTGTAACAAAAATGGTCACCTCGCAGGGATTCCCATATTTGTGTGACATGCGCACGCAATGTTTCTGAAGTTCGAGCTTGAGTGTGATCCCACAGTTGAACCATCTTACCCCACACATTCTCAATAATGTTTAAGTCCGGACTCTTGGGAGGTAATCTTATTAGAATTAAATCGTCGTTGCCAGCGATATACTCGTTCACGACCCTGGAATTATGTATGGAGCAACCGTCATGAATGAATGTAATCGGTTCTTCATCATCATAAACATTTCTTGCTGTAGGAAAGAACGATTCTTCTAAAATCTCTTTATATCCCCGTCCATTTAAGCGGCCCCCTATCTCTACTATTTCACCGGGTCCGGCCGCAGACACCCATCCCCAGAACCCTACGCTGATGCGGCCACTTCTGTTATTGGGCCGAACGTTTGCCTCATCGTATCTAGTATTGTTGACTCGCCACAAAGATACACGTCCGTGAGCCGAAGACGTAAAAACTTTCTCATCAAGGAATGCTACTTGGTTGAAATTATGATTTAAATATTGAAGAGCGAATTGTAGCCTCAGTTGTTTATGCCTCGGCGTTAGGCCAGGTTTTTTTGCAGGCACCCGATGTTTCAGACCAGCTTCGTAGAGTCGGCGTCTTATGGTGCTTTGCGACACCTCATTTGCGACTGCTAACTCCGACGTTTTAATAAAGCGGTCTTGGCGCGCTGTGCCAACAATGGCAGAGTCTTGGACCATGCTGGTTTTCCTTGGTCGTCCGAAAGAGACGTGTTTGACCACGTCTCCCTCTTGACGCCATCTTTCAATCCAAAGTCTTACAGTATTTGTCTAAAAAATAAAAAAGTTATCGTTAAGAAATATCAATCTCGCCATTTCCTGCTCAGATGGTCCGTGGAGATGATGGATACTTACACTTATGCCAAGTTCATCCGATATATCAGTATTGCTTACGCCTTCCTTATGTAAATTTATAATCTGATGCTTATTTAGTTCAGTTATTCGGTATGTAGCCATTATTAAACTGTATATATGTATAGGTATTCGATATATTTCTAATTACATTTAATGTAAGTAATCAATACGATAAATCGAATGTCAGAATTGACTTGAACTACGTACACTCGTAGTTTGTAATCTATGATAATGAACTCCAAGGAGGTAAATGATAATCTATCTCGAGTTCTATCAATGACTATTTCTAATCTAAAGAGTTTCTATTACTATACCTATCTAATTTTAAAGTTTTTTCATATATACGTTGTAAGTGCGATAGTTTGTTTGTCATTATGGTTTTCGGTAATATTAAATTTTCTCTACGTTTTTCTGATCTGCGCGAACGAAATCGAGGATGTAAGTATGCACTTGAATAAATAAATTTATTGATTCCTCTTTTCGTAATTCGTAACTGACATGAAAGGAAATTTACGCCGTAACGAGAGAAGTTTTTAATTTTAATTTACTAGTAATTAATTTAATATCATTCTTATATAGTTTATCGGATTTTTATTTCATCTCTCTATTTAAAGCTTAATAATTACTCTATAATATTATTCTAGGCATGCAATATTATTTAAATCAGTTTCTTTAAGACAGCAAGTAAAACCGCGGGACTCGCTAAAACTTTGTACCAAAAATCTGTCTTCTTGCAATTTTAATAAATTTACTAAGTTTTAAACAAAAGACAAGTCAATGACGTTATGCACGAAATGAAAGAGATAAATAGAGATGGTTTATTACACACGTAAAAAAGGAATGGACGATGATACTTTTGAATAAATAACGAATAAAAGACTGTGACTTGAGACATTAGAGTTCATTTTTCTTTCATGCGAAGATATTTTTGGAAAGTTTGGTGCGTAGATACCAATGAATAGTTCATACGCGAACATAATATTGGACATCTTGTTGCGTTATATAAAATTGCCAACTGTTGCTAAGATATTATTGACCATTTTGATGGTTACAATAATATGACTATTCTGACAACCCATATAAAATTGAATTTGTGACTCGAATATAATTTTGACTACCCTGTTACATAATATCTTTATGCTGCTGACTGTACCCGGTCCAAAATCTTGATTGTGTTTAAAAAATATCATAAAAAATACCGCATTCAAACACACACTTAAACTCTATAAGATCGAAACAAGCCTTCTCTATCCAGAAGACAAGTAATACGTTTTTTCTTTCCATGTCTTAACCGACTACGGCGTAGCCCAGAAGGAGGGTTAGTAATTTGACCTTAATGTAGACAGAACATAGAACATATTCCAACAAAATGTGCAAATGTAAATGTACTAGTTTTATGGCGTTAATATGAATAATGCGAAAATTATTACTTATAGAAAGCATAACCAGTATGAATCAATGAGTAGATATTTTATTGTTTTGTAATAAAATAGAGCACTTTAATTAAAAGAAAGTCGTTTTATTTCCATTCTTACCGCTCTGTGTGAACCTATAAAGTGAAATAATTTTATGGAAAGTTTAGTTTTAATGACTAGACATTGCGGTCAGAGGCAGTAACCGCATGCGGGTAGTATGTAACGTACCATACAAGCACGTATGACTGCAATGTTCTTTCTATTGTGTAAATGAACATTCTTTAGTATATACCTACCGACTAGCACCTTGTAAACTCGCTCAATGTCAGATAAGCTGCAGCAGTTTGTATAATATGGGTTAAGCCGAATATGGGTTAAGCTTGTTTTGTTCTTAACCTAACCTGGTCAAATCCAGCGGGCTGGTCTCATGTGTAAACCTTTATAATTATCACTGAAAGTTATTAATGTAAACTAAGCCTAATAAAAAACAATCAAAATATATAAAACATACCAAGCAATAGAAAGCAACCAACAGCTCTGTTCCAAATATTGTTCTATTTCGTGTTGATACAATTGTTCGAAACAAACTTCGGCCATTTGTTGGGAATTTTAATTTGTAGTCCAAAGTTAGGGACATGTTGCAGTAGATGAACGCTTTGTTTTGTACGAATATTTTTTGGGGTTTATATTTTAAAGTGCATTAATTATAAGTACTGGATGCGTTTTGTTCCTAGATAGGCTATCACTACTGTGCAGGAGAGAAGGACAGAAGTGGGGGGTTAATAAATTTTTGATGTTTCTTGTATAATTTCATCCTCCTCTAAAATATCATCCTTATAATAAGCCTTAAGGATTTTTTATAATTTATTCTTCCTAAAGCAATTCACAGCTGCTTGAAAAATTACATTTTCCTTCTTTCTTTATAATGTTACTGTACTTCTTCATCAACAGAAATTTTCTTTTCTAAAATTTGAAAAGTATCATTCTATCCAATCACCGTCGATAAACGCCTACCTAGTACCTATTACTATGACTTACTGCCGCTCTCAGAGACTTCATTTAATCGACACTTAATTAATTGACGTAATATTTCATACATTGCATGCCAAAATCACTCTTATACTACTGAAACATTTGTCGCCTCTAAGTACGGGGCGTTAGTTCATATACTTAATACTTGAAGTATATAATTATCTCAATGATCAACTAATATGAATTCGATCATAATATCTAACTCATACACAAAGCACATGCATGTCCCAATATAGCGGCTTCTGTTTGCTCAGTTGTCTTAAGAATGCACTCAACTATGTGAGATCGGGTCACAGGTTGGCCTAAAAGCTTGTGTATTAGTACAAATTGGAAAGGTGAATAAAGTCTACAAAATATATCTATACTTACTGGTTTCTTAAGTTTAAGCGAACCCCACTTATTTTGAATGGAAGCTACGTTTACGTCTACACTTTGCTTTTATTTTACATTTTATAGTTTCAATTTGTTTCAGTACTTTCGTTTTTTTATCAAAAATCATCCAAATATTCTTTATTTTATTTTATCTCTACTATATAAGATCTTAGTGTAGGGCCACATCTGCGGAACGTAGCGCGCCGAACCTTCCGCTAAATACGCTCGTAGTGTATTTCAAGTTATCTATGACACATCAGTCGAAATTACGCCGCGTTCTGCGTAGTGCGTAACCTTCCGTCGGGCGGTTTGTTCAGCTAAAACGCATTTAATGTATTTTGCATAGCAAGCGACACATCACGCGACGCGTTGCGCGACCGAAAGTTCGGCGGGCGGCGGGCGTAGCTGAACGTGCGGCTTGTGTTGTGCATCGCGCAATGGGGCTTTTGAAAAAAAAAAATTTGTGATAAATCGAAAGATTATACATATATTAGTTTTATAACAAAACTATTTTTATTTTAATCTAATTAAATCCATGTTTCTGGGCACGTGCGCACACCGCAAAGTGTCGATACAGACTACGACGACGCCACGTAACTTTCCGTCGCGTAGCGCACTGAACAAGACGCCGCATTTAGCCGAACGTGCGGCGCCGTACGTTACGCAGATGTGTCGCGAAACTAAAGCCGAACGTGCGGCGCCGTACGTGCCGAAGGTTCGGCGCGCTACGTTGCGCAGATGTGGCCCTACACTTAAAGAACGCTTTCTTGCAAAGACGCTTTCAATTTTTCGACTCGCTTGTAAAATCGCTCGATGTTTTAACGACAATTTACAAATGCAAGACATTTGCATTGAATTGCTAAATTACAGTATTTAAGAGAAAAAAAACGTTGAGGTTAAGCGCTACTATCAAAATGCTTTAAAGATAATCATCTATTTCCACAGATATTTCACGAAAAATGATTAGATTAAGATATGCGTCAAATGAGTATAATTTATAGAATCTTTTGCAAAACATGTAAAACTTTTATCGCACGCTCGAGTAACCTTCATACTGCTTTAATTGGTACTGTCCATTAAAGAAATCTGATAAGATTGTCTTTAGATATTTAGTTACGTAATGCAGTCGAATATGGAAAAGGCATGCCAACCTGTATTTCAATAAGATATGAATGTAGATAAGTATAGCCTGATTACCTAAAGCTGGCGCGATCTTGACTTCGTTCGCTTGATGTTTATTCACTTTGCGCTTGTTTTGTATGTGGCAAGCACTTGGACTAGTCGGGGCGGGATTTAAATACAGTGTGATATTTATTATTGTATTTTCGGTTACATTCAATAATTAAATATATTAATTAATTTATTTAACATACTTTATAATGTAAGTAAAAGCATGACAGCTGTTGAATTAGGTTATTTTGTATTTGCATTAGTCTGAGTAATTTGAAAGTGCCAGCTTAAGGTACAAGAACTATACTATACAGGTGCCTTTTAAATTAGTAGGTACAGTCGGAAAAGAAGTTACGGCAACTCTGAAGGAATTTTAAGGAGATTATTAATTGATTTCTCAAATATGGGTCAGATGAATTACGTGATCAACTTTCTTAACGATCAGAGGCGGGTTGGTTACGATTTTATATTAATTACTAGCGTCCTCTTGCTTTGCTTCCGTTCAATCAAGATTGCGTTAGATTCCCGAAGGAATTCTGGGGTAAAAAGTAGTAAAAAAACTTTCTTTATGCATTACTCCGTCTATTGGTTGGTGTCTGTGACCGCATGAAAATGCGTACAGCATTTGAGATTCGCTCGAAATATAGAAGCAGGTAGATATCATATAAGATTAAAAAAAAAAAATAAGATTAAATATAAGATGTAAAAAAATAAGGTAAAACCGCAGGGCGTTGCTAGTAGCAACGCCCTGCGGTTTTACCCGCGTTGTGTCTGTTACCGAGGGAATTTTGGGATGAAAAATAGCCTACAACCTTTCCGTTGAATGTGGCTATCCACTACAATAATAATTATTCAAATCGGATTGGTCGGACAAAAAAAACATTATTAAAAAAAATGGATTATGCGCTAATTAGTTTCCAAAATAAAAACGGAAGACAGAGGAATTTCATAACAAATTACTAAATTGACAAGTGTCTTCGTTTTTAAATAAATAAACTATACAGACGGTACGTGTGGAAGCGATTTTAGCGCATTAGACGCGCGTAATTAGGTTTATATCTGGATATAAATCAGTGTTATCAGCGATGGAACTCACCGGTATAGCTTCCTCTTGAAACGCGCGGACGGACTTGCAACATTGGTGATATCCTGCCTGCCCTACAAAATTACAACACTATATGTTTTGCGGGTTCTGCCATTTTGATATTTCACCGGATAAAACATCAACTACGAGTACGAGTATCACTGTGTATTTGATGTCAACTTTGTTTGGTCAACCTATACTGTTTCTTTTCTGTGTATAATAAATAAATATACTCGGACAAATTCACACACGGTTAATTAGACCCAAAGTGCTTGTAAAAAAATATATTGAAATGACAGTATCATCATTGTATTGATATCTATCATTCTAATATATTATAATGTGACTGTGCGCATTCTAAAAACGGGATAATCGATTTTGACTGGACTTTTACTGGCAGATAGCTTCTTTTCTTAAGAAAAATATCTCTCTTTTACTAAAAATAGTAGTTATTAAAAAAATGCAGTAACAGACCAACAGATTCTAACGTTTTCAATATAATGTATGGGAGGTAGCCTTTCGTTTATAATAACTCTGTTATTACAACGAAACGTTACGGCTATCAGTCTTGATTGAACGTTAAAGATAATCGTCGAGAAAATTAAATTCCTGTGAAATGATTTGTTTAATGAGATTTTTAAACTTATTTCCTTTAAAAGTAAAGTGTCTGCTTACTCAGATATTGTTAAGTATCATTTCTAATATAATTAGGTAAAATCAGGCAAGTTTCTCAAAACTTGTTGACGAGTTTTAAATTGTGCCAACAGAATCAACACTATAGTACTGAAATTTATCTCTTTCTTTCTCTCTCCCTTTCTTCCATTATGACTGATGTTATTTCAATACAAATTTAATAAAATTGTAAAAAAAAGCTAAGGTAGCAAGTCCAAGAATTTATGAATACGTAAGACTACTAAATCGTGGTAGTAACTTTTTTCATAGATATGTTTAAGAAACAAAAACAGTTCGTTCGAAATTGTATCGTATATAGCACGAAATAGAACATCATTTCAAATGAACGTCATTTGTTTATTGAGGCGTTAAATTAAATTAAGAATGCTTTGCAGCGCCCCGCGGCTTTGCCCGCGTTGAGCCCGTACCCGTAGGCATTTTCGAAAATCCTTTCTTAGTGTGCACTTACGTCACTTGAAGAACCTTCCTGCCAAATTTCATGTTTCTAGGTGTAGCGGTTGAGGCTGTGCGTTGATTATCAGTCAGTCGGTCAGGACTTAGAATTTTATTTTATACTAGCAGCGCCCCGCGGCTTTGTCCGCGTTGAGCCCGTTCCCGTAGGAATTTTCAAAAATCCTTTCTTAGTGTGCACTTACGTCACTTGATGAACCTTCCTGCCAAATTTAATGTTTCTAGGTGTAGCGGTTGAGGCTGTGCGTTGATTATCAGTCAGTCAGGACTTTGAATTTTATATAGATAGATAGAACATAGATATCACTCATCATTAGCCTCTCAAGGAATCATTTGACGTCACTAAATATGGAAGTTACATTACATAATTATAATTTAGTTACTATTTACGCAGAGACAAAATAGCTCTCATGTTCGTCAACGTTTGTTGTGACTTGTATTGTATGTATATTCATTCAAGTCCTCTGCCACCCACGTTCTAGAGATATTTATGGCGTAGGGATTTGAGCAGTTTAGCGTGAAGCATTTGTTTGTTAATGTCCATCTTTGCTATTAGCTTTGTTTTGTTTTATGTAGGAGGACTAAAATACTAAAATATTTCTATGAAGGGACTTCGAACTCATACGACTTCTTTTCACCCATTATCAAAAGTGCCTTTACGACCCACTTTTTTGCCTAATTTCAAAGGTGCATTTACGGCCCACATCATATTACCGGTTTTATGTCCTTCTTTCGAACCGTTTTCAAAACTGCCCTTACGACCCACTTCTCTTGACCCATTATCAAATGCACCCTTACGACCCACTTCTCTAGATCCGTTGTCAAAAGTTCCCTTCCGACCCATTTTTAGTGCCTTTCCGATAGTTATTAACTCTAACAACAATTTACAAATAGCAAGCTGCCAAATTGTAAAGTAAAATACTGGTAAGGTTGAATTTTGGAATGCGGGACCACGAAATAGAGAAGCAGAAAGTACTTCGGTCTTTCGTGTGAGGGACCATGGAGTCACGTGGGTCCACGGTGCTACTAGGTTCGAGCTACGCCTGCTAGTAAGGTTCACTTTCAATTGAACTAAGTGACTCAATCTCGATATTAGTGCAATTTGTAATTATTTTTGGTAAAGACAATACCGTGCTCAATTTACAACAATTCTAGTAAGTACATTTTCTTTAGCATGACAAGAGCTTTTTACAATCTAATCATAACATGATTTTATAAGACCGTTTACCGCCTCAAGACGTTGTTTTACTTAGAACCTTAGCTAAGAAAATGTTAAAATGACAACATAAAAGTCGTTTAATTTTCCTAAAATGTCTGAGGGTAAAATAATTACATTTTATCATAATAGACCGAATTATCTTGGAATTAGAAAATTTGGTAAATTTGCCAAAAGTCTTTAAGCACGCTGCCACTGTATCGATGTACTTATGTCAAAAATATGTTCTTAAACGTATTTAGCTGAAGTGTTTTTCTGTGAAAAAGATTGCCTGTTTTACCGTCCGGAGGTTAAAAAAACATTATACTAAGTATATTATACTTATACTCAGTCAGAGTCAAAGTATCTTAAAACGTTTGGAAACCTAACTAACATATCAAGCCTAATTCATAATATGAGGTCTACACTACAATGTCTACAATGTTTATTTCAGCTCACAATATATTCAGTACAATTATGATTTAATATCAACTTTTTGCTGTTACACCAGAATTATACGCTGCGTAATTATTACGCGACAGTCGATGCCTCTACACAAGTTCCTGATTACCATCACGCATGTATAATCCAATTTGTCCGGATAATTACGCTCGACGTAAGTGAGTAAGCCTATAAGTTGTATTAGTATGTCAAAGTGAAGGTAAGCAATGTGTTAGATCGATTGACGCCTGTTCCTTATAAACTAAAATTAACTACGCGAGATCTAATAATTCAATCATTTGATGTATTTGACAGTCAAAATTAGTATATTTAATATGGAAATTACTAATAAAATAAACTTACCAGAATATTTATTTTGCATTAAGTGAGGTGTGTCAACAGTGAATCATCACAACTATAATTAAAGTAAATAAATCATAGCTAACGAACAGTATACTAAAATAATTTAAGTAATGTACAAAATAAGCTATTATGCCTTTCGTAAACGTTTCCATACTTAGTGCAATACATGGAATTCGGAAGCAATAACTTATACTCACAATTACATATAAATATATTAACTAACTATTTAATAACAGCATTTAATTACTATTTCAAATAGAACGAATTACATATATTATATTAAAATCTGCAAGATATTAAAACATTTTACGAGCAAAGTGTTAACAATGGCAGATGGTTTACTAAGATTAGTGGTAACATTAACAAATTATGTGTGTATCTATGAGTAAATACGTATTGCGATGTAGATTTAAAATAGTGTAATGATGCAACAGTTATTACAATAACTAGAATGTTTTACTAACCAATAATAAATACACTACTACGTATATTTTTATAGGGTACTTTACGGGTAAAACTGCGGGGCTCTACTAGGACAAATTCACACACGGCTAATTGGGCCCAAAGTAAGCTCTGAACTTGTATTATGGAATCTAATTAACTGATGCAAATACTTTATAAGAATATATAATTGACACCCAGACGTCGTCGCCAACAACTATGTCTGCACACATTGTTGACTCCGGGCTTTCATCGTAGATATAGGAATCACTTCTCTTTGCATCGTAGACGGTCCTTGGCTACAATGGTCAAACATCAGCTTTACTTCTAGGATGTCTGCGGACTGCTAACGCCTAATTACTTGATAGCCGTAGTCATTTGCTGCAGACTACTGACTGTATTGTTTACACTGGAACTGTGCCCTTATGACATGCGGCGATTGACCTATTGTCATCGCGTCTTAATTAGAATGTTTTAAATCAAAAGAGTATACGTCTTTTTGCTTTGTTTTGTTAAGTGTTAGAATGTTTTGGTCAATAATTAATTGTTTTCTACATTATGTTTATTTGCTTTGACAATTATTGTGAGTTATGCTATTTGTTTATTTTGTAATTCTAAGCAATGGTGGTATTCAATCGTTTTGTATTTAAAATAATCGTGAAGTCGAATTTGTTTGGTTTCTTCACGCCCTTTGTAAGCCGATTTTGTTTTCACGTGGCAATTGTGTTTGTTATTGAAACTTTAATGGTTTTAGAAAACAATACAAACTTTAATTTGAATCAATAAAGAGATATACACATTTATAGTTATAACATTGAATATTATTAAATCTATCAATTTGTGTTCTTATATAACATGTAGTTGCCATCATTCGTCTACACCTTGACATCACCATAGACCTAACTATAGAGAACCAATAGTAACTATAGAGTATAGAAAGTGTGCAGTTCCGTACGCAAAAGCAAATACAAAATGAATGTGAAAACACATTAATGAAACAAACGTTTCCCATTTAATTTTTAACGAGCTCAAATTAGATGCATTACTCAGTACGAAGATGCCAGGTGCTCGAATACCATCAGGATTCCACTGGGCTCCCGTCAAAAAACTATGAATTATTAGCAGGAGCCTTTACTACAATTAACCGGCTTGGAAATGTCGTCCGACATCCTCGGAATAAACGCCAATCTAGACACCTGTACTGGTTAAACGACATACATTCCTAATTCATTCGAGTCCTTAGTCCAATTTAAGAATAATGTAGTACAGATTCGTTTGTACATCTTGAAATACTTAGTTCGTATGTTATGGAATGTTTTAGAGACTGAACACACTGTAGCCATGACTGTAGTTAGGCAGTGTTCTGGTCTTTGATGATCTATTTCTGTTTTTATATGTTTGAAGGAGCGCACACTAGATACAGGACGTATAAGACTTAATACTCGTAGATTCTATTGGTTGTAGTTTTAGACCATTTGTTAGCTTACCAGTTTAAATACCGATCAAAAAACAATGCCTAAAATACTTGTTTCTGTTAGGGTGGATTGCACAGGAACTCCTAAATCTATTGAGTACCTAAATATGTTTTAGAAACTAAAAGTTTACGTTCTTTGTATTTTATTTTGTACCAAACCGTTATTTGTTTTTTAAAGATATTTAGGCGCTGCAGAGCTGAATAGATTTTGATTTCCTGTGCAATCCGCCCTTATGGTATTAAATTTGTACTGAACTGTAATAAGACTGACAAAAGACATGATTGTTACATTGAGCTTAGTCAGTATAAAGACTATGATAATATGATACTGTTTGTCTATAGTGGGTACAGACTCTTACACCACATGAACGTTATGGAATGCGTTACACGAAGTAGTTAGTTATTAACTCGTTTCACGTTTAGTTGCTCCTCGCTCTACATTTTTCGTCACAGTTTTTCCTTTCGTTTTATTATTTGCGGTTGACAACCGGCGCGATGTGAAGTGACGTTTACAAATCGAGACTTGAACGCATTGCGACATCGTACACTTACTTTTCTTCACGTAAATTATCTTCAAAGAGGTTTGATTTGTCGATTTATATTTAAAGTCTCATAGTCATAAGGATGCCAAGGACCAAGATACCGACTAACGACAACTAGCGAACTTTTTGAAAAACGAAAATGGAACTATGACTTTTACACTATAATTTTGTGTTCTTTTTTTAAAACAATCTATGTCCGACAGTTACTCTTTGCCTCGTTGGGTTCACGCGTTTTTTCTATGTGTCCAACTGTCGCGAGTGATTTTTAATTAATTATTGCGTTTTTTCTTTCAATTAATAACATCTAGGGTGCTCCTGGTATCAGGGGCCCCTTGGAAAATGGAAAATATGAACACACCCACCGTAAGTTATGCCAATGTAACTTCCAAGTATATTTACCCTAAAAAAGAGCAAGCCATTGTTTTGGATTCTATTGACGGAGTCATGCTGCGTGATTATATTCTGTCCCTCTCCAATGTTATTAAACCGTCATCTATCCGTTTCATTTCGCGCATTTCCAATTCAAGAATATGTGTTTATATGGATTCAAAACTGTCAGCTGACAACTTAGTGGATGTCATTAAAAAGGTCAAAGTCAAGGAATATGTATTAGAAATACGTCCACTGATTACCAGGAATAAACGAATTGTTCTCTCTAATGTTTGCCCTATTATTCCACACGAATTTATTGTTGAGAAATTTCAAGAGATGAATATCAAAATTTTGTCGCCCATTACTTATATGAAAGTGGGAATCTCTGATCCCGGTTTCTCGCACATTATGAGTTTCCGTCGTCAATTATATGTTTCACCGGAGGATGAGTCGAAGCTACCAGAGTCCATGCAGATCAATTTCGATGACACTAATTATTGGATTTACATCACGAACGAATCGATGAAATGTTTTGTTTGTAATGGAATGGGCCACTTAGCAAAATTCTGTCCTCAAAGTATTCAAAGTTCTACGCAAGATTCCGTAGTAATACAAAACTCTAATCCAATCGAATTCAACATTCCTCAGACTTCGATAAATGCTCCGCCTGCTATAAAAGTGGTCAATCACAAAGGAGTTAAACGGATACACTCAAGTACTGCATCAGAACCGTCTCAGACCGATCTTATTCCAATTACTCCCACAGCACTCGTAGAAGAACACCCATTTAGTGATAGCACGGACGATACTACCGACGGCAATATTTCTGTAGATGAAGCTCCAAATAACAAGTCTTTAAAGAAGAAGAAGAAAACTTTAGACCATAGATCAGAAGAACAGGTTTGGAGTGATATTAACTTTGAATTGAATGAAACCAAACAACTATCGCAATTTCCCTTGACCCTGGACCAGTTTAAAAGCCTTTTAGATGTATCTCGTTATAAACAAAATATTCAAGAACTATTAAAGGACTACACTGATAACATTCCTGAATTAATCAGTATGTGTTTGTATCTTCACCCGAAAATGAACAAAAACCTTAAGAATAGATGCTCGAGATTTTTACGTAAGCTTCAAAATTGGTCGAATTTGCAGGATACCCCGTAATTTTTCAGTTTTTTTTTCTTTCTCACTTTTAATTACGTATCTTATTATTGTTTAGTTTTCTAATTTGATTCATAATGCAATTATTGCAATGGAATGTTAACGGATTTCATATGAGATTTGAACATATAAAATTAATTTTAAATGATATTGATCCATTATGTTTTTGTATACAGGAAACAAATTTTAAAAATAATTATTGTGCTAAGTTAAAAAATTACGATTGTTTTTATAAAAACCGCATACACGGCAGTATTGCAAGTGGTGGTGTAGCTATTTATATAAAACCTGTTACTTTGCCCGAACCAATTATTGTAAATAGTTCACTTGAAGTCATAGCAATAAGAATTAAATTCCCACTTGATATTACTATTTGTAACGTGTATTTACCCAATAATTGTTCTGTTAGCGTTGATGATTTGAATAATTTAATTAATCAGCTTTCTACTCCCTTTATTTTATTAGGAGACTTTAACAGTCACCATTTTCAATGGGGTTCCACTCGTTGTGACCAGAGAGGTAAAATGATAGTTGATTGGATGGATTTACATGATGACATTGTTCTTCTCAACTCTCATCAACCCACTCATTTTAATAATAGTACCGGAAACACAAGCTGTATTGATTTAACTTTTGCTTCACGAAGTTTAGTATCCTACTTTGAATGGAATGCGCTAGACGATCTTTATGATAGTGATCATTTTCCAATTACAATTTCGTTACAAATAGATTTAAATCAAAATGCACAAAACTTACCTCTTCATTGGAAATATAAATGCGCGAATTGGTCCAATTTTAGTCTTGACATCGAAAGTAAAATCAAACAGTTAGACAAAATTAACCTTTCATCTTTTGTGTGTATAAATAGCTTAGTAGACGAATTTAATCAAATAATTCTCAGTTCAGCCCAAAAATACATACCTATGACCAGCGGTCGACAAAAAAAGAGGCAAGTTCCCTGGTGGAATGATGAGTGTTCAAAATCATTAAAGGAAACAAAAAAAGCTTACAGGTCTTATATAAAGCAGAGAAAGAAAAATCTGAGTAACCCCATTTGTATTCAAGAAGAGCTTTTAAAAGAACAATCACTGAAAGTAGAATATCGCAAAAATAGAGCTAGAACTAGGAGATTATTTAAAGAAAGTAGGAAGAAAAGTTGGAATTCATATATTACTTCAATCAACAGTTACACTCCTTTAGGTGTTATATGGCAGAGAATTAACTCAATTAATGGCTATAAAAGGAAAAAACAGGCTATAATATTAAAAACCGAGCAAGGAGAACTTAGCTGTGACCCTAAAACTAACGCAGATTTATTAGCGGCAGCTTTTGCTCAAAACTCGAGTTCAAATAATTATAATCCTAATTTTATAGTATTTAAAAATGAAACCGAAGAAAACCACACAACATTCAATCTTCAAGATAATAGTAACCCCATTAATGATTTGATTTCATTTCATGAACTTAGTTTCTTTTTAGACCAGTTAGGAGATTCTAGTCCGGGTCCCGATAGAATTTCTAATACTATGATCAAAAAACTTCCTCGCTTAGCTCTTGAACGTTTAGTAGACATTTACAATTTCATCTGGACGAATCAGGTTTTCCCAGACCTATGGAGGGAGGCCACTGTGATTCCTATTCCAAAACCTGGCAAAAATTGTACCATAGCCTCTAACTATAGACCTATTTCTCTCACATGTAACTTATGTAAACTACTAGAAAAAATTGTAAGTAGAAGATTGAGGTGGTATTTGGAACATAGTAATTTTTTTTCGAATTTCCAATTTGGATTTAGGCAGTTTAAATCAACTTTAGACCATCTTGTTCATATGGAGAACGACATACTTTCTGCTTTTGCAAATAAAATTAAAGTCATAGTTTTAGCTATGGACCTGGAAAAAGCATATGAAATGGTATGGAACCATAGAGTTTTATTAATTTTAGAACAACTCAATATTAAAGGGAATTTCCTCGCTTTTGTCAGGAATTTTTTGTCAAACAGGAAAATAAGAGTGATGATTAATAATATCTTTTCGAACTTTTTAAGTACAGAAAATGGTGTTCCTCAGGGTTCTGTCTTAAGTGTTATCCTCTTTTTGATTGCCATCAATAGTATTTTAGATGTTATTGAACGTCCTGTTAAAGGTTACTTGTTCGCCGATGATTTAACCATATTATGTAGTGGTAATAACATTAAAATTACAGAGAAGCTTTTACAAAACACCTTAGATAAATTAAATGAATGGTGTATGCATACTGGCTTCAAATTTTCGATAACTAAAACTGAGTTTATGATTTTAGCTAGCAGGAAAATAAAAAATACAATTAACTTAACCATAAACAATCACAAAATAAAGGAAGTAAACAATTTGAGAATATTAGGTCTAATATTTGATAGTAAAATGAAATGGACTTCTCACATTAAACAATTAAAATCTGTATGCTCAAATAGGATGAATATAATTAAAGTATTATCGTCAAATAGTTGGGGATCTGATAGTAAATGCATTAAAAACACTTACAAAGCTTTAATAAGGCAAAAAATTGATTATGGTTCTATTATTTATGACTCGGCTTCTCCTAGTATCTTAAAACTGTTAGAAAGCATTCATAACACTTGTTTGAGATTAAGTTTAGGTGCCTTTAGGACTAGTCCAGTAAACAGCATCCTTGTCGAAGCGAATGAAATGCCTCTATCGTTTAGAAGAAGACAACTATGCTTAACTTATGCTGCTAAATTTATAACGAATTATAGGGATCCTTCTATTATAACAACTTCATTGTCTTCTGATTTAGAATACAGCTTACGATCATCATTGGCAATCCCTTTTAGACTAAGAGTTAAAAAGTATTTACAAGAAATTGATTTTAAGTTTCCTCCCATTTTTCCACGTAAATTATCCATCGAACCTATATGGAAATTAACAGACCTCAATATTAATTTAGAAATTGGACTAGAAAATCATCGAGATGTTACCCCTGATTACATTTATAAAAATCTTTTTTATGATTTTATAAATAATCACCCTAAATCCATCTGTTATTTTACTGACGGTTCTGTTTGTGATGGCAAATCGGGCTGTGCGATTGTATCATCAGGTAATAGTCATAAATATAGACTTCATGATCATGCATCTGTTTTCACATGTGAAGCCGTTGCTATTCTAAGATGTTTAGAGTTAATTAAGGAAAACACCAGTAATAAAAGCGGTCTCATCTTCTCTGATTCAATGTCATCACTTACTGCTTTATTGAACACTAGAAATAAAGATCCCCTTGTTAATTTAATTCGAGAAAACATAGTTGAGCTTATACAAGGTGGATATCAAATTAAATTAGTTTGGATCCCAGGTCACCAAGGTATTATTGGTAATGAAAGGGCTGATAAAGTTGCTAAAGAAGCAACGCAGCTTGATTGTTGTAATTTTTCTACTTCTAATATTAGCGACGTTGTGAAACATGTTATTCTTAACGTTAAAAAACTTTGGAACAATTATTGGGTAAATGATAATAATAGTGCATTATTTACAATTAGGAAATCAGTGTTTGAAAAGAGTTGTTTGCATCCAAATAATAGAAGAGATGAAGTAGTTTTAAATAGGTTAAGAATTGGTCATACAAATGTCACTCATCTCCACCTCATTACAAAAAATGTTCAGAAGAAATGTTTTAGATGTCATAGTTTTTTAAATATCATACATTTGTTAATAGATTGTCAATGTTATAACACAGAAAGACTTCATACTGGATTGCCAGACAATCTTAAGGACTGTCTGAGCAATACAGATGTAATTGTTCATTTTCTGAAACTCATCAACGTATATCATCTCATTTAATCATACATAATCATTAGTTCATATTAGTTCATATTGGTTGTCGGTCGCTGATGACCTAGTTGTTAGAGCGACCTTAAATAAATAAATTAAAAAAAAAAAAAATCTATGTCCGCCCTCACTGCTTGGAAAGAAAAGAAGAAAAACGTAATTACATTAAGTGTTATTTCATGCAAAATAATTATCATCAAATAATCTTAAGACTGTTGTAACTATACCGTGCACTCGCTCTACATTCGTGATTAATTAATCTCTGCTGCTATTCATTGATTGATACATCTATCTATGAATTAAAACAAACAACATTACAACGTCGAGATTTATTTATGTACGAACACTCGCTTTATGTAAACAATTAGTTGTGCCAGATGCAATGAGTGACTATTACTTACATTACTAATTATTCATTAATGATTAAAAGAGTAACGTACGTGTTTGTTGGTATGCAAATAAATGTATCATTAATATTTGCGATTGAGTAATGTTTACTGTAATACAAAGGTGCATACATACACGTTGTGGTGCGTGACTTTATAGCTGTCCATTTCTTTGAGATATTTTCAGCAAATAGAAAGGGATTTTTAGCGGACGACGAATTAGTTAAAAAGCTTATATTTTAATGTTCTTTTTTTAAATTATAGCTCATCTTCATTGGTGTTGCTTATTGCGAAACACACATAGTGCGAATGCGAGCCGGGTGCGGGTTGAGGGCGGGTTGGGGGCGGATAAGTGTGACACCTTTCATACGAATACAAACAACGTCACACGACCCGCAATTGGCCCGCACCCGTACCCCCTTTATTTTAATGTTTTTGTAAATACATAAAACTAACTGACGGTACCAGATAATATCCATATTAGTATAAACTATGATGGTATTCGATCCGTCCATTCTATTCTAGCTAGTTCTAAGGTTTCTTAAGCCCTGAAGGTCTGTAACGTAATAGCTATTTATATGATTGATCGTAAACCTATGTCAAGGGGACATTGGAAATAGTTCAAGGTAAATAAACATTACAAAAAGCAAGACAATTATGAATTTTGCAGGTGGCACAAAATTATAGTGTAATTATACAGATTGGAAAAAAAATTGCTGCTGCATTCTGCTCATATCTTTTTAAAATTTGTACGAGTAATTTTTGGTTTTTGGAATAAATAATGCTAATAATTAAAGATATATCTCACAGTTAGGTGATAATCTTGATGACAGCATTGTTTGGACCTATCCAAATTACGACAAATATCCCAATCCAGTCACCGCAGTATCTCCATATTTCACAACTAGTAGCGCTCCGCGGTTTTGCCCGCGTTGCCCGTTGCCGTAGGAATTTCGAGATGAAAAATAGCCTAAAGCCTTCTTCGATAAGTGGACTATACCACACTGAAACAATTTTTCAAATCAGACCAGTAGTTCCTGAGATTAGCGCGTTCAAACAAACAAACAAAGAAACAAATTTCTGCAGCTTTATAATATTAGTAATAGATAAAGGAACTAGTCAAAATGATTGGCATTCAATATAATCTACAAATACTACTACATTGAAAACCGAATCCTCTTACCTCTTAAATAATAATCATAATCACCTGACTGACTCCTATTGTTCTACCATCATTACCTTGCGCGCCGCGTACGCTCACATAACGTCCCCAAAAAGGCATGCCTGCAGGAAGGGTACTGACTCACCGACCTCATAGACTACCACGCACCTTTCTCGACAATCAATACCTAATAACCATCAAATGACGCAATCATTAACATCAATCATACATCTCCTTTTATAGCAAAGCAGGTGCAGTAGGCGTTCCTATAGTAATATCTTTACTTGTTTGAACTTCCTATGTACGAGTATATGTATGGGTAATATATCTTGCTCACTGCCTTCTGAAGAGAGATTCAGTTTGTTTCGGTTTTGTTAGAAAGATGACTCTGTCTTAGTGGTCTCAAACGCCACTATGATTTGTGTATTTGTACTATTTAGACACTAACCTACACGAACTTACTCACAAGTATCAAAATCGGTAGATAATCAAAAATTATAAAATATTCAGAATCTAAATCTTAAGCCACAGAAACAGCAAAAAATCTTTTTTCTGCGGAAATGATGATAACAAATCATGAAACAATAGTCTACATTGGTAGGAATACCGATTAATTGGTAGGGTTGGTTGGTCATAGGTGGAACGTGAAAGGGATGAAGTTCTAAAAAACGAATACTAGCTTACTATCTCCCTCCGTGGCCGAAAATCAAAACGTATTGTCGTCTCTTGTACCCGTAGTTAGATGAATGACCTTTTCTATCAAGTGCATGTTTATCTATCTACAAGGTTTCCTATCAATTTATTTAGAAACATTGTTATTAGTTCACTATTCAAATAGATTTGTTTTGATAACATGATTGGGAAATCTATACAATACATCATTGTTTTCTGTGATTGTATATAGATGCTTGATAATTGAAAAATACATATCGGTTGGGATTCCACTACAGAATGAGCAAAGACTTCTCGTATACATTGCAGCGTAATACAATGCACATGATTAATTACGTATTTCATCTCTTCTGTGACTTCCGTGAAAACCAAAGTATTTATTTCCCTATTTTCTACAAAGGTCGTAAAGTGCACATCTAACTTCACATTCACAAGATGTACCAAACTGCAGTCGAAACCATTAAAAAACTACCTTTTACCTAATAAGTTGTAGTAAAGGCGCACGTTTGACCGTGACGGCGCGCGGCAACACGAGTACAATGGTCAACCATTTGTATACAGATCGGTTACGTGAACGACCGTGTGTTAGTTTGTTGCACTCGTGTTCGTTGACACAGAGTCACAGACGCGGCCACCGAAGTACCAACTTTCTACAATGATGATTCTCTCCAATTAACGGAATGATTGCTGGCTTCTGCGCTTGCGCATCTTCGCCCGAGCACGCGACACACTTTACTCTTGTTACGATTCATGCGATTTTTCTTTATTATCCGAGCAATTATTTCCGCTCGTGATATTGGATAGGAAATAGATATTTCTGATAGTCGATTTTTGTTGGCAACCTGCTCGCGGTCAGTTTGTTCGATCTGTATTAAGTAGGTCTAGAAATCGGGTGTCAGTGAATCAATTTGTTATTCGTACGTGCTGCTGTTAAAATGAATTGAAAATAATGTACAGTAGATTATTCAAAAGAATAATAAAAAATAGGTAATTAGGGACATATTGTAGATGTGTTTCTGTGATGTAGATCTCCGATTTTAGCTCAAGTAGGCTCTTACTGATACCTATACTAGCATTAGCCTTTAATGTCTTACTTCTGGGCCAAGGCCTCTCTATCACCGAAGATATCAGTATGGTGAGGAGAATTAGAGGATGAGATTGGAGGCATAATCACCACGATTGTCTACTGCCAGCTGGTGATTTGGCTGATGGCCGTTTGATAAGTTGGACACATGGTAAAGAACCATACATACTATCCTGAGCCATGTTTGAAAAGTAGGAAAGATAACAAACAACGTATAACATACTACCTTTTAATGTATTAGCGAAGTTACTAGCACGTCTTATTTTGCCTAGAGTACCTACTACACTCCAGAGTAGAGTCATGTCAGAGGTCTATGGTGGCTCAATGACTATGACATCAGGATTGGTCAGGTTAACCATCCACTCGATGAAGAAGAAGACTCCAGAGTAGAACGTAAGCTTACATCTTAATCAAAAAGGTTCATTACCACTTTTTATAGTGTAAATCTTTAAGTACATAATTAAAAAGACGACTGTTAATAATCCCCTTACTTTGTTGAAATCTCAAGCTAATTCCTTCACTAGGTTTATTATTATAAAACTGTCGTGTTTTACTAAATAACGGCCTACATACTCATTTATAAGGAGTTTAAAGCAGAATTAGTATTACCAAGGTACTTCAAGGTTGCTTAATGAATATCGACGCAATAGAATGCACCGTTCAATTACTTTGAATATTGGAATTATCGTTAAATTGTAGTTTTATATCTACTGACTAGCAGCGCTCCGCGGGTTTACCCGCCTTGTACCCATTCCTGTGAGAATTTCAGGATGAAAAGTAACCTTCCTGTTGAATGTGGCTGTCCATTACAAAAATATTTTTTCAAATCGGACCAGTAATTGCTGAGATTAGCGCGTTCAAAAAAACACACAAACTCTGTAGCTTTACAATATTATATACTATCCGAACTTTGTAAGACGATAAAAAATATTGTCTTTTGATCGTAGTTACAAATACATAGTTATTAAGGTTTTTTAAAACTAACATGAAATATATAAATATTATTTTTCTTACGACAGTTAAAATTCAAAATGTCATGAATGATTTTTCAACTAAAGACAACTTTCTCTTTCATTGAGGAAAAGGGTACAGTGATGGGGTAATGGTCAATGGATTGAAATCACTTAACCTTTTTCCTCTTCAGAAGGAATGGTCTTCGCCTGGAAAATCGACAACATTAATCCACATTTTGGATGACGAGGGCTAAAAACTTGCTTAACTGCATTGAGCTTTATATGGTAGTACATATAACTCAATGTTGAACTGTAGTACTTTTATGACTACGTAGAGATAATGTAATGAATCTTTGTTTCAATAATTGACAATGTTATTGTTTACAACTAAGAAATCAATACAAAGTATTGTGTTTTTCATATCAAATCACGAGCGTTCCGTTTTATTGCGCCCATAATCTCGTAAATATCATAATATACGCGTAATATTTCTCGATATCATATTATTAAGGGTTCGCACGATGTTTGGGATGCGTCCCTTGTAGGCCCTTAATAGTGGGGCGAGATGGGATATACCGTAACCTATTTTTCTGCAATATTCGTATATTTTTACGACGGCGAGTTCAAGTGGTTTCTCTACCGACCTAAACACAAGAAGGAAGTGAATCTGTTTGAACTATCAACATGGGGTTAATAAAAGTAGAAGCTACCGACCGATATAAATTGCTTGTCTTGCTTGTTAATGTAAGTATTTACAACGTATATAAACTGTCACACTCAGAGACGTTAATGAAATCGCTAATGAACTTCATTTTTTGACGATTTTTTTTATACATTACTGTATGTTAAAGTCACTCATTAAATCTGTATGAACGGAAGCATTCAACGTCTCCGAGTACCGGCGTAATAACTTTTAGTGTAGCGCCACATCTGCGGAACGTACGGCGCGGCGCCGAACCTTCCGCTCTATGACACATCAGTCGAAATTACGCCGCGTACTGATGTGTCATAGATAACTTGAAATACACTACGAGCGTATTTAGCGGAAGGTTCGGCGCCGTACGTTCCGCAGATGTGGCCCTACACTTACTCATTTCTTAATATTTTTCAATTTGATTTTATTATTACTAAAATTAGCTATGTCTACCACTGTATCCGATATGGTACAAATATGAAATATTTTAATATAATTCTGAATACATAATTTTATGATAGAAAATTATTAAATCTACCCACTAAATAAATAACTGTATATTATTAAGACTCTACTTATCAATAAAGGAATTTGAAAACATTTCTTCGAACTCACGAAGTAGTACCAATCAGTCGGAAATGATGACATTCTCAATCTCAACATCAGTCTTCTGAGAAATCAAAGCCAGTGGATATTATCTGAATAAAACAGTCGGTTGGGCGCAAGACACACAGCGCGGGTGCGGGCCGGATGACACCTTTCATACAAATAAATACAAGGAATACAACGTCACGAGACCCGCACCCGGCCCGCACCCGGCCCACGCCCACACTATGTGTGTCTTGCGCCTTAGTTAGCAATAATATTATGTACAGTAATCATAAAGCTACACAATTTAGTACTATGTCAAATTATGAATTCGAAAATTCTTATTGACATTGAAGTCGTTATTGTAGAAGTTTGAATATGACATGGTACATTGGTATGCTTACCAATTGGATAGCTTGACTGGCTGAGCATACTAAGTACCTTGTTATATTCATGTATCTGTATTTGTAAAAGCAAGTGCTTCGCGATTTTACCCGCATTGTACATTTTACGATACTCCTGAATCGATGCCCTATTTATTCAACTTCAAAAAAGGAATAGGTAGTTAAGTACTCAAATTCGTCAGAATCTTTTTTATTGTACAGTGTCTTATGACATAGGTTTCTTTGAATGTGAATCACCATTTCACATTGGAATGTCACGATTTCCTGAATCGTACAATCCTTTTTAATTGATACCGGATTTCATATTAAACTACTGTGAAGATTTCTATTAGCTTTGGTTAGATTGTAACGTATGGAGATTTGAATCAGATATCGGTTAGAGAAGTAAAATTGGAATTTAAAAACGTTTTTCTCCTAACTGTACTGATAACACTAGTGAGGGCAAAAGTGCTCAATGACTATGATAGGCAAGTATTTTTTATATAAATCCTGCATGCTTTCTTAATATGATTTAGACTGTTCTATATAACTACCATCTACGTCGTTTAATGAGTAAAAGCTGTTCTCAAATTTGTTATTTGTCAATTTGAAATAAAAAACTAAACATGTAAGTAACTTTGCTAATAAAGCTGCGTCTCATTTTAAAACCTTCTAGAATTACTTATCAACCGTACAGTTACGTGCATTATGACTATAATCCATTTCCCATGTTCTACGCGTGTACGATTACTATTTAATTACTTGTGGCAACCCAGCGGTTTGGCCAGGCATGCGGATATAAGTCTAAACCCTGCCTTTGTGCCTTTATCGAAACCGCACTAACAATGCGTCCTTGGAGGTCGTTACGATGACTCGATACACTATTATCCAACTCAGAACTCGTTGCAGTGATCTGATGTTTCGTATTGTGAAAACTTTAGCTATCTGCTGATGATAGTTCTGTAACTGAATGATTTATTTCATTTCAACAACGCTTCGTCTATTGAAACGTTATTTGTTTTGCGTCACTATTTAATTTCAAAAGTATCTACTGGCTCCGGTGTATACATTACTGCATTGAGCTTTGAGTTTTACTATAGTTAGCCACTGACCGGCACGAGAATGTGTTGAGCATAGATCACAAGATATACCTTAAAGGCTATCCAGACTGTTTGGTTAAGGCTGATACCTCCTTTGTTAGCCATTAACAGTCGCATCAAAGTGAACGGTTTTGTTCGTGTGTACGCATCTCAATTTATTTTACGGCATTTTAAATTTAGAACTCATATCAATGCTCAATTAAAATCCGTAAACTAATACGATTTTATATGCACCATTACAATCGTATTTCTTTGAACTGTAAATATTTATAAAATTAAATGGATACAGAATTAGAAATGGCTTATCTAATAACTGTTAAAACATTGCAATGTTGTAAGTAATTATAATGGAAGTCGTAAAGTGTGATGTCGGATGGCAGTAGTCGTTATAATATTGCTTATATTTTAAAGGTTCGATAACGTCATGGAATTAAAGTGCGAAACATTATGAGAGATAGGATTGGACGATAATGCGGCGATTACGGACGCGTGCTGCTTGTTTTATTTACATTAAATGCCTGTTTACTTCGTGTCAGAAATAAGATAATTTAAGACACATATATTCTACGAGTTCATGTGTTAAATATTTCCTAAATAACAGTTTATTTCAGAATTTCATGTTACTAATATAACAAGAGAGATCTTTGGGTCAAATATTCCAATACCAACAACAGTCATAACCAACCACACACACATTTTCTTTTTGAGATTTACTATTTTTTTCATAGACGACCAATAGAACAATTAAGTAATATAACCAACTCAGTCTAAACTAGGCTTGGTGTAGATGACTGAGTTATAATAACAATATTATGTATGCATGAGAGTACAGTCAGTTAAACATTTATCTCGGATCTCGAAAGGAACTGTTTATAGTCCATTTGATAGACCGAGTGACAGTACCGTGTTCATAAAGGTATATAAGTCCGAGTTTAGCTGCACGCTGCAGGCGACATTGCGACTAGGGGCTGCAGTTGACCGCAGCGTTTGTTTCGGTAGTACTATTGCCTAATGGGTAAGTAGACTCTGTAACAAGCGCTGCCTTGTTATGTATGTTTCAAGCATGAAATTCCTCACTTCTACACCATCTCACGTGGTAGAATTTTATACAACTTTCCATAGAAAACTAATCTATCTTGAAGTCAGAAGATAGTAGTACTGTGGTCTGTAGTCGCTGCACTGCAAAATGCGCGTCTTGATATGCTCACGCTTGGAATAAATTTCATAGAGAATCAGAGAAACCAGCAATATCGCTTGTAATTTGCGGTCTGCAGTCCGTCTTGGACTTGTACCTTAAGATACAGGAAGAAGATAAATAAGATACAGTAAAGGAAGATGCTCTAAAGATAACTCCAGTAACGTTAAGATTATTTATATGTGCAAGAGCTTTAATTTAAAATACACTACGTTTACTTTATTTAATGCAAGTAGATAATATTATATTTCAAGTATTCTGTTTCCTATATTTACCTGTATTAACGTAAACAACATACGTTTGTTTATATGATAACTAGCTGCGCCCTGCGGTTTCACCCGCGTTGTACCCGTTCCTGCGGGAATTTCGGGATGAAAAATAGACGTTGGCCGATTCTCAGACCTACTCAATATGCTCACAAAATTTCATGAGAATCGGTCGAGCCGTTTCGGAGGAGTACGCGAACGAACACTGTGACACGAGAATCTATACTAATATTATAAAGCTGAAGAGTTTGTTTTGTTTGTTTGTTTGTTTGTTTGTTTGTTTGTTTAAACGCGCTAATCTCAGAAACTACTGAACCGATTTGAATAATTCTTTCACTGTTAGATAGTCTATTTATCGAGGAAGGCTATAGGCTACATTTTATCCCGAAATTCCCACGGGAACGGGCACAACGCGGGTAAAACCGCGGGGCGCTGCTAGTTTTATATATAAGAAGATATTGAGTGACTTTAACACAAGCTACTATGCGGCTATTCGGAGGAGTACGCGAACGAACACTGTGACACGAGAATTTTATATATAAGATATTGAGTGACTTTAACACAAGCTACTATGCGGCTATTCGCTAGTTGAATACAGATCGATCGTCACACAAGTCGAGTTTCTCACATAAATTCGTGCGGTAAACAGCCTCTTTCAAATTAAGCGATTTCAGTTGACCTGCTACGTGCGTTTTGTATGACAAAACAATAGAACATCTGTGCGTACGGACGACTGACCGAATTGAAAGAAGCATACATGATATATTAGGTTTAAAGATTATTTATTTCTCAAAAAAGACAATACAGTCACTTACATGAGAAATTATAACTAATGATTAGTATTTCACAATGAGTTGACAGTCGTAATAGTATGATACAATTCACTCGCACAATGTTTCATCCGAATATGGCCATAATAATGTAAAACGTAATAAAAAACAAAGTAATATCTATTACGCAAAACTAGTTCTATTACAAGTTACAACGGGTGATAAGTTATTGTAAACGAATTACAATGCAATTGGATGTTAGCATCAAGTGGGTAGATAGCAAGAATTGAGTGTAAAGGCAAGAATTTAATTACAGGCCAAATCTTTAGGATTTGTAAATAAAAGATGAAAACCGTTGCTTCAGTAGAGTGCCGTTAAAATATGATCTTATTAAACCACCCTCCCCCTAAACTTCACGGTATTGAACTTTCTTTTCTCTAAATTCTATTGACAAATAATTTCCGTTAAATAAAGGTCCGGTAATGCGTTAAATCCGTTCTGAGCGCGGCGACGCAATGTATCGGAACGATACTTTGGATCTTTGTTTAAAGAAATTCGTGGGAAGGGCTGGTAAACAATCGAAAGACCCAAAAAGAGAAAATACGGTATACAGAGCTATTATAAATCGGCCAGTATGGGTAAGTCTAAAACTAAAACGATCAAGTTCACCGTCAAGTTTGTTTGACTTGATGCAGCGTCCAGTAAACTTGATGGTGTAAGTAGACTTGTCATGCACAGTGCACACCCATAGCCATGTATCCCCCTGTACGAGGTACGGAGACCTTTTCTTAGGTGTCTTTTGATTTAAGCTGTCCGGAGCTCAGTTGACAGTTGACAGTTCATCAGTTGACAGTTCCGCATAGCTCTGCATTGCATTGCATTAGTCAGTCAACGACAATACATTACGAAAAGTTTTCGACAATGTCAAAGTGTTTGATTATCCTACTTGCGCTTAAATGCGCGGTGATTGGTGAATTGAGCTCCGCACAACTCCGCTCCTAACGCTCCTAATGCTTACTTAAGCAAAGTTTTTGATGATAATTCAATTAAGATATTAATGTTTTCACATGCAATACATCTCAGTGGTTATTTTAGTGTTTGTGTGTTACAATTCACAGCCAAGTATCGTTCTGTTATAATTTGATGCTAGGTCATTGATCCTGTGAAAGGAATCGTCCAATCAGTGCAATCTGACCATCGTGTGTTGCTAATAATAAAATAGAACAGGACATCCTTAGTATCTTAATTGACATCTCGAGAAGTGGACGATGATTAATGTGTCATATCCATCAGGAGATCATAACATTCTGCTTATTTACGTCTATGATAAGACTTAATAACTACTTTAATGACTGAACGATGATAGATACTTTTTAATTTACTAAGGTTAAAGTAGGGTATTAAAATGGATAATAATCATCGTGTTATGGTCACCTAATTAGATTTACTATGAAAACTGCTATCTTCAGTAATGTTATTCAATAATGTACATATTATATAAAAACTATAAGACGCATTATAGTCCCGTCAACGAAGTAGTTGTAGAATGCGTGAGAGGGTACCTAAGCGATTTCTTCAGAAACGTATTCAGGGTGCTCAGGGGAAAAACATACTAAAAGTCCTGACGTCTAGGAGGTGCGCCGGAGGGAAGGGAGGGTGACAAAGGTCTCAGTTTTAGGTTATTCGCGAATATCTCAAAAACGGTGCAATGTAGCAAAAAAAAGTGTATGATGAAATGAAAGCTTATATAATTCTCTATAACTTTAATTCCATCCACTTTTTCCATATTCCCAACTGTTATTGAACTACACGCTCCAGAAATGTCAAAATTAAGGAACTCGGGCAGGTAACTATGGAGCCTGCCCCAATGCTCAACAGTGACATGACCTATGTCATTTGAAAGGTCTTGAAGAGTTGTACAAGTTGCTCCTAGACAGTTATATCGAATTCGACGGCCAACTCGGTGTTTTCGACCACCGAAGCATTACCACTGGAGGTGCTGTGGAGCCTGGACGGAATGCTCAACAGTGACATGACTTACGCATTTGAAAGCTCTTACAAGTCACTTTTTAATAGTTATATCGAAATCGACGCCAAACTTGGTGTTTTCGACCACCGAAGAAAAAACACTTGGTGTATGTGCAGTTGACCCTGATCGTATTGCTCAACAGTGACATGACTAATGTCATTTGAAAGCTCTTACAAGTCACTCCTTGACAGTTATATCGAAATCGACGACCAACTCGGTGTTATCGACCACCGAAGTATCGACATTCATCGTATTGCTCAACAGTGACATGACACATATCATTTGAAAGCTCATAAAGAGTTTTATAAGTCACTCTTTGATAGTTATACCGAAATCGCCGTCCAACTTAGTGTTTTCGACCACCGAAGAATGGAGTTGGGCTATGCCATACCGAAGTATCGACGCTGATCCTAATACTCAACGGTGACATGACCTATGTCATTTGAAAGCTCTTGAAGAGTCGTACAAGTCATTCTTTGACAGTTATATCGAAATCGACCGCCAACGCGGTGTTTTCGACCACCGAAGAATGACACTGGGTTTATGTGCAGTTGACCCTGATGGTATTGCTCAACAGTGGCATAGCTTATGTCATTTGAAAGCCCTTGAAGAGTTGTCTAAGTCACTCCTTGATATTTATATCGAAATCAAAGGCTAACTCTTTGTTTTTGACCAAAAAAAATAATATATATACACATTAGTTCAATTCATAAATTAGTTATTGAGTATTTGAAGGGCAACATAAGCGATCACTCACTGTCACTGCACATGTTTAGGTTAACTCAAATATGTCATGGTTGCTAAATACGACACCCTTTCAGGCCGGGAACACAACTTACGCGTGTTTTAGATTTTTTAAATCGTAATGCCATCTATTGAGTTCCTTTGCGCACTACTTTTATACTATTCTGGTGCAAGGGCGGGCTTAAACACGCTGAATAAAGGACCTTGAGAAAATTCCATTCTTCTGTGGTCGAAAACACCAAGTTGGCCGTCGATTTCGATATACATGTCAAGGAGTGACTTTGACAACTCTTCAAGGGCTTTCAAATGACATAAGTTATGCCACTGTTGAGCAATACCATCAGGGTCAACTGCACATAAACCCAGTGTCATTCTTCGGTGGTCGAAAACACCGCGTTGGCGGTCGATTTCGATATAACTGTCAAAGAGTGACTTGTACGACTCTTCAAGAGCTATCAAATGACATAGGTCATGTCACCGTTGAGCATTAGGATCAGCGTCGATACTTCGGTATGGCATAGCCCAACTCCATTCTTCGGTGGTCGAAAACACTAAGTTGGACGGCGATTTCGATATAACTATCAAAGAGTGACTTATAAAACTCTTTATGAGCTTTCAAATGATATGTGTCATGTCACTATTGAGCAATACGATGAATGTCGATACTTCGGTGGTCGATAACACCGAGTTGGTCGTCGATTTCGATATAACTGTCAAGGAGTGACTTGTAAGAGCTTTCAAATGACATTAGTCATGTCACTGTTGAGCAATACGATCAGGGTCAACTGCACATACACCAAGTGTTTTTTCTTCGGTGGTCGAAAACACCAAGTTTGGCGTCGATTTCGATATAACTATTAAAAAGTGACTTGTAAGAGCTTTCAAATGCGTAAGTCATGTCACTGTTGAGCATTCCGTCCAGGCTCCACAGCACCTCCAGTGGTAATGCTTCGGTGGTCGAAAACACCGAGTTGGCCGTCGAATTCGATATAACTGTCTAGGAGCAACTTGTACAACTCTTCAAGACCTTTCAAATGACATAGGTCATGTCACTGTTGAGCATTGGGGCAGGCTCCATAGTTACCTGCCCGAGTTCCTTAATTTTGACATTTCTGGAGCGTGTAGTTCAATAACAGTTGGGAATATGGAAAAAGTGGATGGAATTAAAGTTATAGAGAATTATATAAGCTTTCATTTCATCATACACTTTTTTTTGCTACATTGCACCGTTTTTGAGATATTCGCGAATAACCTAAAACTGAGACCTTTGTCACCCTCCCTTCCCTCCGGCGCACCTCCTAGACGTCAGGACTTTTAGTATGTTTTTCCCCTGAGCACCCTGAATACGTTTCTGTAAAAATCGCTTAGGTACCCTCTCACGCACTCTACACCCTCCTTTGAGTTGTTCTTTAACGGGACTATTATTATGAACGATTGAATATGACATAATACTCGTATATTCAGAGTGTCAAATAAAATTGTGATTTGCATCTGGTAAACTTGCTCTATCTAAACGATACCTTAATATTAAAAACTAGCTTTTCCGCCCCGTGATTCCACCTGCGATCCAATAGATGGAATAGCTAGTGTAAAAATATTGTAGATCCGGCTTACGTTATTTTCCCAGATTTTGTGGAGTCGCGCCCATTCCTTTCGTTGAACAGGGGTAAGGACCGAAACTGCGATAAGCGTGTGCCCGTCGCGTGCGGCTTCATACAAAAGTGAACCATCGCGTGCGCCCGCCGCGTGCGCCCGGGACGGCTCACTTTTGTATTAAACCGCGACGGGCGCACGCTTAACACAGTTTTGGCCCATAATCTTGTCCTTTTTAAAATTGGTAAATATGAAGTTCTATAGTACGAATCAGACTCACAGTCGACTGGTTTAATTTGTTACCTATCTATAAGTTTCCGGATGATTTGAGGCTCCCCACAAATTAAATGAAATGCCAAAAGTTTTTGTTTTCCTTCCCATTGTCCGTATTGTTCGGCGAAAAGAAAAATGAACGTGAATGCATTATTTTTTGGCCAGCGTTCTTTGTTTTGTTTTTGTACTTTTTACAGTTAATTTGACACGGAATTGATAAGATCCTAAGCTTTGAATAAGAAAAGTATTTTGGGGCGGCTGCGGATACTAAGCTTTCTTTAAAAATTGCACACGCATAACTGACGCTTAGTAACATAAACCCATTGTGCCATATTAATAAATGCATATTAAAAACAGTTAGCTATCACATGGTTTGTCACTTTCTGACATACACAATTTTCCGAAGAGCAAAAGAGACAAAACACAGTGTAATAGTGTTTTATTTACACCACGTTTATTAATAAGACCCATAGGTTGTGTTCAATGTTTTAAAAAAATGCTAGTAGTCGCCATCGATGTTTCTGCTTCGCGATATCTCCATTTTCCACCAAAGCTTTCTATGCTACGATTAATTATGTTTAAAGTATACCAACATTGCTACGTTACTCTGCTACACCTGATAAATGAATGGCCGATTAGCTCTGCTGAAAAGGCACCGATATGCATTCTTCTTCTTCTTCATTGAGTGGATGGTCAACCTGACCAATCCTGGTGGCAGAGTTATTAAAGGCCTCTGACATGGCTCATGTAACGACTACTATCCGTAGAAAGTAACCGGGACCGAGGGCTTAACGTGCCCTCCGAAGCACGGAATCGATATGCATTAAAAGGGATTACTACAACATAAACTTCAAGACCTCATTTATTTATAAACCATCAATACATTTACGTTATAAAAATAGTGACGCATCTAAACCGGTCCAGCAATAAATGAAGGTTTGCTACGGATAATAACAATTACTGAGGAATACTGCGGTCGTCCAGCCTGAAGGCCTCTCTTGAGGTTTAATAAAAAATATGCACGCGACGTTGTTCTCACAGGACCTATTTCTAATTTGCTACGGTCACATTAGTGTATGATGTTACGTCAATGTTGTCAATGTACGTATTGATTTGACGTCACACATATGGTGGTAAACATAAAACCTGTTCAGAATTAAGAGTTCAATAGATAGCTATTAGTTAGTGAAGACGGAAATGCTTCCTAAATAGGGAAAAGTATAATATAATATACCCGGACAAATTCACATACAGTTAATTAGACCTAAAGAAAGCTCTGTAATGGAATCTAACTCACTGATACTACTATATATACATACACAAATCTTTATAAGGATATATAATGGACACCCAGACGTCGTCGCCAACAACTATGTCTTCACATATTGTTGACTCCGGTGTGGTATAGCGTTTTGTTTCTTTTGCTCTTTGGAAAGGGAGAAAGCATTTGATAGCTCAATGCATGCTGTTAGTAAGCGCTTACGAATAAGCCTTCTAGCCTACATTGTCCTACTTCTGGGCAAAAGCTTCAATCTATACTTATGTATAGATTCAAAATATATAGACTGCTTACAATCCCCTACCATAAAAACTCATTCACCTATCCAAAAACCATCCACAACATACACAGATAAGGTTACAGTAACTCCGTTAATTACTCCAAAAATGTCCATAATAGATTTCTTTAGAAGTCGGAAACGTTGCAACATCGAGAACTCGTAATAGCGTTAATGTGAGGCCGACTGAAGAATGGACGATTACGTGAATTACCGAGGGCTGATGCGTCGCTCCGGCACGAGAATGCAATGCTTCTGTGGATTAGAGACCTTGCACAATGGAACGGGTAGACTGCCTTTGCTGTTGAGCAGTTGGGCAAAGAACACGCCAACCCCACAAAACACTAAAACTATCAGTATTGCCAATATATTAATTATACTTGATCCTTTATATGATAGACTGGATCTTCTGAGTTTGAGAACACTTCTCTATTCCGCTTTATTGGGTGGACTTCAGTAGAGTTGTTTGTGCATCAGCAAGTCTTAGTATAGTAACGCCAAGTCTCTTTAGGGCAGTTCCCTTTTATCCGAGGATTACAGTCAAATTCATTGTGATACATATTATACTACTTAATTTGGTCGATGACCGGAAAGGTTTTTTCTTTTTTGATACTAGGGAATATGATAGATCCGCTCATCGGTAACTTTAAACCGACCAATATGAATCTGGAGTTATAACTGCTATTTCTTCCTACAATACTCTTAAAACTGTATGCAATAAGTCGCCAACGCACCGCCTTCATAATACGTAATTGGTCATTCACATACTCTCACGATGTATGGGAATTGAGAAACGTCATTTTGATTCATTCGGTGTTTCCGATCAATCTCTTACTTATTTTGTGTCTTCCGTTCGGCTTTGAGATAAATCTTTTTAATTTTTAATCATAATGAGGTAATTAAGTAAACTCGAGCAGGTTGGTGGCCAAGCTTCGTGTCGTTCAGTCAAGCGGAGATTTTAGACCGCGTAAAGGGCTCCGACATCACCTAACGATATAAACAATTGGGACCGACAAATTGATGTGCCCTCCGAAGCACTTTAGTGCTCAGGTAGAAATGGCACTATCGGCCATCCATCCTAGTAGTGGCCGACCAGCACATTGCTTAACAATCGTCCTGAGTTAACATCGCTCAGTCAAAATACGCTATTACAAGCGATATAGAAAGGGGTAATTAAAAAGGTAGACTACCAAAGAATGCAAAACGATTGCTTCTGTTTAAGATGGCTGATTTCATATTATTATCCATAGAAAAAATCTTTTAAATAAAAACTTCCATGAGAAATGCAAGCAATTATATATAATCAGCGTAGTTTAGATTACAAGAGAGCATTTTCTAACATTCGTAGTTTAAACATATTTTTCTAATAATTTCTTGGACTACTAACCCGTTTTTAGACTGTTGTATTTTAAAAACGAGAGCAGAATATCTAGCTAGAGTAACAATTACGAGTGAACTTATCTATTAAGGTAGTTTAAACCTACCCATACCATGTTTTTGAAGTAAAACAACAAGTCATTCTTTACTGATACCGTCTTAAGAAAAAACTAGAATTGATTTAAAAATGCAAAAAATAAAAGCTTAGTTAAAAGGCCTTCATTAGCCCCCGTAAGGAATGTATATTTTATTGTATTTAAAATAAGTGCTATGCGTAATAAAGTCTAATAGGTTTATTATTGACTATATTAAATTTACATTAAGTGTATGAACTCGTATATATTTTTGTATCAGTTATTTAGATTCCATAATGTTTTGTCAGGTGTGTGTATTTATGTACATAAGTTTTTAAATTTAATCCTCTCACTGTACTGTATCTTCAGTGAGATGAGAGGCCTTTGCCCAGCAGTGGGACATTACAGGCTAAAGCCCGGTTTCCACTGCAAGCGGAGCGGGCTCATTAATGTCTCCGTTTAATTACCATTGCGTTACTTATATAGACGCATAACACCTCAGTCTTAACAAAAACACGTAATGGCTGCCAAACGGAGTCATTAATGGGTCCGTTCCGCTCGCAGTGGAAACCGGGCTTAATACTTTACTTTTCTTTACTTCTTAATAAAATAAATCTCTTCAATAATACAAATGCGTTTTTGTGGGAACGGTTTAATGCCATTTATTTACATACAACAACATCAAAATTTAGTCTGCAATCTCAAATTGTGATAGGTTATTTGAACCGGCCACAGCTTAATATAATGTTCAAAGTTAAGTAACATTATCGCTTGTCAAGTTAATTATGTTACGAGAGCAATGAACAGTGTAATGTTTACTCGGTGACCTTGTCGCGTAGAGGTTATACGATACAATTGTACGGTTTGCGGTTCCTGGTTCGATGTTCGGTCGGTGCTGGTAGTCGGAATAAAATAAAAAAAAGTTATTATTACAGTTAAAGCCAAAAGTTAGCGAGTTTACAAGCTGCGAGAAAAGAAGTTCTTTTTTTTAACTAGTCGGCACACAGCTTTTATTTTGATTAAATAGCTGCTAATCTTCTTCTTCTTCTTCATTGAGTGGATGGTCAACCTGACCAATCCTGGTGTCAGTTATTGAGCCGCCAAAGGCCTCTGACATGGCTCATGTAACGACTTCTATCCGTAGAAAGTAACCGGGACCGACGGCTTAACGTGCCTTCCGAAGCACGGAACGCTGCTAATTATTTTGCTCAATCTAAAAGTAACGCATAAATTACTGTTAACTTTGAGATGAATAAGGTGAATTAAGGTGCTATTGCATACGTGTCAAGCTTCTCGGTATTTCAAAAACACATGAAAATTGTTTCATCTTTTGGTTAGCGGGACAATGTAATGCCCAATACCCGTGGAATGAATATTTTTAACTTTATCCTGTTCGGTTTTTATTTTGTATTTTGTACACTAGAGCTGCACAGGACCACACAAGCAATAACAGACACTTGTTACCACTGCATATAATAAAATTGCTTACAAATTACACATTTATTAGCGCGTCGACACCATTTCGCATAACTTTGAATTCAATCGATACCTTATAATTTAGTATTTTATTAACATGAAATAAAATATACTTGCAATCGAATACATCGGTTAGTTAAAACTATTGCAGTTGATACACGCGGAGATAGGCATTGCACATCGTAAAGATTTGTGATAAAATGTAAAGCTTACAGATTAACAGTAATAATCGTAAAATTGAAAATGTTAATGCTACTGTGTGTGTAGAGTATATAGCTATGTATATCTCCAATACTCGTATGTGTGCAAATGTCTGTATGTATTTGTAGGGTTAAAATGCTCTTTAGAGGCAATATCTTTGTTTGTATCTCTAATTTAGCAAAACGAGCATTTCGATCTTTGACGTACATATAAAATGTAATAATAAAGACTATGTTGACTTAATTATATGATAACTAAATGCAATACTTTTTTAAATGTAGGGTCTAAACGTAGAACATAAGTACGAGTACAAAACGATATCATTAACAGCAATATGCTGATACTAGTTATATCAATTGAGGAATAGATGTGAAAGCTAGGCAGTCAAAATTGTCGTCAAAAATAAGTGACGTAGACACTTACGCACAGCTCAGAAAGTAAATCACTGGAGGACAATAGTGTTGTGCCAAAAGGTCCTTAAGGTTCTAAAAGTCATCGACATAGTGAGTATCGTCTTTTTACTACTAATCTCAATTCACCTCTAGAGCTTTCTACAACAGTTACTCGTAATTACAAATTAAGGCAAAATACAATACATAAGTGAAACTTTTTTACCGACAACAACAAAATAAAATGGCAATATCTCAGAAGCGGGAGCCGAGACGGTCCGGGGCGCATTCCCCATTCGTTCCCGTTGTTTTTGCGCGTAACTGAGGTCTAGCTACCCACTAATGGGTACAGGTTTGACTCCTACTACACCCTGTATACGACTCGCTTGACTATTCCCGTCCTTGATTATTCCAGACATTTTCAGATATAATAGATGTCCTGCCGATATTATTATAAAGCTAATTCAAGATAGGAAATCTTAATTAAATCATCATTTACGTTAATTGGATAAGTTCAGGATTGCATAACTTTCAATATATGTATTTTAAAGTTTTGTGTGCCAAGAATGCTTTGGAATTTGGCCAGGAAAGTCATCTGTAGAAAGAAGCATACTTTTTAAGTAAAGTGGGTAGCAGAATTACTTACTTAAAAGCTAAGGCGTCGCTCGTCGCTTGTCGCTCGTCGCTCGATCGTTTAAATTGAGCGTGTTGACAAACTACGCACCTGCGAATTCAATAGATTGCGAATGCGTAAAAAGTTTGTTCTAAACTCGCTGCAGTGCTTTGCAACGCTCGCTCAATCTTAACGAACGCCTAATACAGATAACAGATACCTAAACAAGTGTCCAATCATGTACTAAGTAGGAACTTATATTAAAAACAGCCTGTCCACTAGTATTTCCATGTTAAGTAATGCACTAAGTTGCACTACGTTTGGCAAGTACCATTAGCAGGTGGTGCCTTGACCATCACCAGTTAATTGTTAGTTTTTACACAAAAGGCACGTCGATCTCGCATATTTACTGTAACTGCGCTGTTAAGGTGCGTCTTCGTTGAAGAACAAAACAAATAATGAAGCAAATCAATCAATGACGAAACATAATAACTGTAATTAATAATAAAATGTAGGGTTTCATTGTCGACTGAATTAAGGAGATATTGATTTGCAATGGAATTTGAGGAAGTAAAGATGTAATAATGACATCAGATTTGGCGACCTTTCCAAATCGAACTCCCAAAGGATCTCCAACAATAAAATATTTTATTCACTAACCTCACATACATAGTATTTATTATTTCTCTTCACAGACTACTTTACAAATTTACTATTGGCTTGGGCTTGGCATCCTTTGCCTGACCATTGAGTAATAATTCTGTTACACATACGAACATATCAATACTGGGCTTCAATGAATACCCACCTTAACTGGTCACCGGTCACTTATGTCCACATTTCGAAGTGCTTTTAAGATACGTCTTCCCGTTCAAGTTAAGAATGTCAGTCTATCTCCCGTTTAGAGTCCCTTTACTTGTTTTTACTCTGCTATTGCCTTTTTAATTAGTTCTTTCCGCTAGTTAATTAGTATTGAATATTGCTACTGTTTACAGCTTTCAAAGTTATGTTTAGTATAATTAAGGATAACATATTATAGGACTTATCAATCGGATATTTTACTCAGTATTATGGTGATTTGGTTTGCTAATCCTATCACTGTACTGATAATTAGTAGGATTATGTTACTAAGTTAATTTTAAGTTTACTTGATTAGTCTTGTCTATTTTATTTATCATTTTTGGAATACATTTAAAAGATAACCGAATCGATAAACTTCTCCTTTTTTAAGTTGGTTAAAACTGGAATTTAAAGATATCCTTCACAGAAATACAATTTATCAAATAAAAACATATTTTTTAAGCTCACATGACATGGATACAGCCGATACAACCCCGTTTCATTTATATAGTGTATCAAATAAGAACCTTATCTTCGATCGTCTTGTAAAGAAATACTTTCATTTTTATTCCGACTTTAAGTTTCTTGCAACAATCTTAACAGCGTGACTTCCTGTTTAACATGACAGTGGGAAAGTCGGGAATTAACAGGACGTGTCGTGATTCTTTGTCTTTGACTAAACTATTGAAGCGACATTATCGTGCGCTTTGAAATTTACTAAAGCAAAGTGCAGATTAAGCAAGTGTACAGGGCGAGAGCACAAGAACTCGCTTTCCTGGACACTAAGTCATGTCTCAAACTTTTAATAATACCGTAGCGATCGTTTACTTAGAGGGGTTTTCAGTAAATTAATCTTCAATTACATAAATTCTTTGGTGTTTACGCACATGCTTACGCTTAATGTCACGCTCAGAGTCGCTTATGATCCCTTAAGCGAAGTTATGAGTGACTTTTGACAATTTGGCAGATAATTGTCTCTGAGTACGGCTAGTGTAGTGCGGGCCATTTTCTGGCCGGTTGCAGGCCAGTGTATCATCTTTCATACAAGGAATAATATAAGGTCACGCGACCCGAAACTGGCCCGCACCGGACCCGCAACCACACTCTGTGTGTGTTGCGCTTTAAAAATCTTTGGGTGAACCTACTCGCACTTAATAGGTTTTTTCTTTTGAGATATACAACCCATAAAATACCCCATACTGCATAAAATCCACTACATGGTAGAAGATTAGAAAGGGTAAACGAATCAGGTACTAAATCAGATACCTATCATCTATTTCGTCCGAAACGGAACACGAAATAATTATATTGTCTTTTCAGCTCAACCGAAGCCGTGAAAACCGAATAACAAAGCAAATAGTATCTCCAGTTGATTAACGTCCCAGTTCATTGCGGGCGTCTTCCAATACCACATCTCCGGTGATCTTTACAAATGAATGCTTGACCGTAATCCTCGGGAATCCAAAGGGGTTCATGTTCCAAGGATCCCAGATAAATAGGGGCTCTTTTTACTTTCCCTATTTCAGTTCTATTATACGTTATTACCGTCTTCCGTTGACTTTGATTGATCTCGCTCCAGTTTGGGGAGTGTAAGAAACAAGCCTATAATAGTAGGCTTATGCTATTTTCATATTGGAATAATCTTGCGCTTGTTAAGCATCGTGCAACTCGGTACTACTTGGATCGGTGGCCGATAGTGGCCTTTCTATCTGTGCTGAGGGCACGTTAAGTAGTAAGTGCCTGTTGTTCCATTCGTTAGACCATGTTAGTGGCCTTTAGGCGGTCTAATAAAAACTCCTACACCAGGGTTGGCCACTAGTCCACTCGAAATTATTTACTTTTTATTTGTTACTAGCGGCGCCCCGCGGTTTTACCCGCGCTGTGCCCGTTCCCGTGGGAATTTCGGGATAAAAAAATAGCCTATAACCTTCCCGTTGAATGTAGTTATCCATTACAAAAAGAATTATTCAAATCGGTTCAGTAGTTTCTGAGATTAGCGCGTTTAAACAAACAAACAAACAAACAAACAAAACAAACTCTTCAGCTTTATAATATTAGTATAGTATAGATACCATGCAAATTAGTTTGTACATTTTGGTATACCTTTAACCTTGTCTAAATAAACGTATTCATATGTACTAACGTACAGTACATATAACTCAATGTTCATTATGTAGTTTAAGTCGATTGGTTAACAGCAACATTCAAAATCCGAATATACGAGTATCTATTACAAATATCTGTTCAAATTGTTTGTAGTATGAAGGTATGCGATTCATATAAAGTGTCTAATTAGTGTTTGGTACGGAAGTGTACCGCACACGGGTATGCAACTGCAAATTGTTCAAATAATAGAAGAGCGAGTTGGCTCGTCGCCAGCGCCGAGCGACGACCCCATGTCCCTGCCACTTCCTAATTGCCACCGATTCTTCAAAACGAAGGCCATCCTCAGAACACACATTAACACCACACTGCGTAAAATCGTGACTCATCCAAACCCACCCACTGAGGTCTATCCGACCACGTTTGTTTACAATCCCAACTAAAATACCCGTAACGAATAACGTAATTAAATAATTACACGTTCCCGTTACCTGGCTAATGAAATTTTTATCAAGTTTCGAGTTACGACACTTGAGATAGGACAGATGTCCCGCTCTGGTATGAGTCTCAGATAAAGTGCACTGGCTTCTTACTTGTTCATTGAAACCAGTTCTTTGGGCATTACAGCTGTTAGTGACGGGCGCCCCTTTCATAATTTTCCATATGACATAATGAGAGCCTGTGCTTTCAAGAGATTTTTATCGAAAGTTTATGCGCATTAAAATTTCATCCCGTATAAAATGGTGCTTAGTTTACGGTCAGCAGAAGAGTAATAACTTGGTCCTTATTGATGTCTCTGAGGTTTGAAAGAAGTAGCGTTATTTCTTAATTTAAACAGGTAGTAATCATAATGATATATTTTTTAAGGCATTATAATTTTTCAAATATTTTATCTGACTTTTTTTCCGACTGTACCTAATCTAAGTTTTAAAAACCCATAGTTTTATTATTTTAATTAACTCTATCAATTTGACAGTAATAAAATTGAACTTACAAAATACTAAATAAAATACTGCTTTCAATACGTACACTCGGCCACACAAATACATACAGACATTTGTCTGTACCGGTATGTATGAGGACGTTAAATTATACAGCACTAAACGATACTCTCGTAGATAATTAGATGCGACAGGCAAACATGCGTGTGCGATGAGTGTATTATGTAGTATTATGTCACTAATATGCATATGATCGTATGCTTTACTAAAAAAAAGAGTTACCTTATACTTATGTAAAGTGATTTGATTTATTATTAACATTGCAGCCGCGATATTTGCATTTAGATGTTTTGTATATACACGCATCTATTTATATTCAGTCTATGCTTATTATATTAAAGTGCTTTATAGTATTGGACGCATTCTTAAAAATTGTGGACTTATTGCGTGTCCTGTGGGACCTACTGGAATCTGGAATATGAAGATTACATTTAAGAAAATCATTTTTTAAACTAAATAGGTACGGTCGACCAAGAAAGTGGTCTACCACTTTTGACAAAAGTTTCTGCGAGATGTAACGATCGCTAAGGTTGACTTTTCTATGCACAATTATGTTATGACAATCTTATTGCCAGGGAAAATTGACCTTGTTGTTTCATGACGTTCAAATGAATCTCAACCGTAGGGTGGTAGACCACATTTTTGGCTGACCGTACATACTCCGTACTTCGGCGGTCTAAAAAGTTCCAAACCAGGTAAGTCTACCTTACTCCAACTTATTTACTTTACTCTTACTTTAAATAATGTCAACATAGTAAAAGGGGTGGGTAGTACGTTCAAAAGAGCCCTTTTCGGTCCAAAACTGAATAAAAATAATTGACTTTGATTTTGAAATTCCAAAATATTTTCAAATAACGAGATAACATCTCCAATTAAGTAATTTACTCGCACCAAATTGTCACGTTCAGTAAAACGGTCTTTCAAAAATGCCTCGTGTACTCTAATCTCAATACTCACACAGATTAATAAATAGTTACTACCTATAGGTATTAGGCAAGATGGCCGTCTAACGGCACGTCCGTACTCGTAAATTAGTTTGGAGTTGTTTGTACTCTACCTGTGCATCTCCAATATTGACACAGCGGTGTCTGTACATACATATGTTGTTTGAACTCGTTTTTAATTACAGAACATCATGTAACTTACGTTTTGTGAGGCTTTTGACTTAACTCACGTGGTATGGGTTAAGTTAAGGAAAGTATTTTCGATATTGCGCGAGTTTACGCGCTGTTATTGAGCGAATTCTATCTATCTATGTATCTATTTATGTAGATTGAGCGATTTTAAGAGCTGCTATTGAGCTAATTCTATTTATCTATGTATGTAGATAATATTTGTCCGTAGGTATTTGGAGAATAATTAACACCAATTTTATGTATCCACGTTAAACATTCAAGATGTCAAAAGCATCTTTATGAGTGGATAATCGTACTTAAGTATGTCAGGTGAGGCGATCATAATGGAGATAGTCGAGTGGCAAAATTAGCACAAATATAATCTTCCATTTCTAAATTAACTTGAAGACAGCTTATCTAATCGACACAGTTATTATGACAATTCTATCACAGCATGAATTACGAGTATACGCTTTAATTAAGTTATAAATAGGGTTTAAATCTGCTTTCAGAGTTTTCCATAAATGGCGCGGATGTTTTGTAAAGGAATCTGGGTTAGAAAAGAATAGTCGGCCGAATAAATTTTCGTGCGCCATTTATTTGACACAAGCGGGTGAAAGGAGGGTGCTTCGAAATAGGACAGAGAACAGATTTCGTTTACAAATGCTGCTTTTTTAACAAATGTTGACGACGCGTTCCGAGCACCATGTGAATACGAATTTCTTCGGTTATATTTTATACGCTGTCCTTTATTTTTAGATCTATTTTTCTTTAGTAACAGTATCAATTTAAAACAGTTTATATACTATACATGTCCAAAAAAGGGTAGACGATAGTGGAATTTAAATTGTAGCCTGGTATATGAGGGATACCGCATTTCGGAGGGCACGTTAAATTATTGGTCCGGGTTTTTTGTTGACTATGTGCGACACATATCTGTGCGACCTAGAATCTTTGATCAGGCTGGTCACAAACTAATGCAAACTTTTTTATCTACTAACTGTCAAACTAATTAGATAACGTTCTAATTTTAAAACACATTCAAACTGATCAATCAAGCTCTTTTTATCTATTTAAACCAAAGCTTCTCAACTTTATTTATTCAATCCTTAACCAAGTATTGGTTAGTATCAGTTGCGAGATATGTTTAAAGTAACTATAAGTACTTTATACAGTACATTTCACTCGGTGAACGCTGTGAGCTGCATTTCAACAACGAACTCGTGAAGAAGCAACCGTGATCAAACTGTTAAACTATCCGTTTTCTAATGTTTGACCTTTTCAAGGTTTACTTAGTATTATCAAGTAACTTCAACTAGAGGTGGTGTATTAAATGAACGGTAAAGCGCAGGATCCATTTACGTTTGATTCTGTACAGATGTTCGATGCAACTTTGTATTAGGTAATTTATGAATAAATTCGAAATGTAATGTCTACTATAGAGTACGCTTTATTGTTATATATTTTAGTCAAATAAAGTTTGCCTATCCTGACCGAGACCGAGAATTTATAGTCTGACTTCGACTCTGAAATATTTTCTTGCATTTTGCACTTCTTTCGCTCATTTATTGGAAACTTATTCTCATTATAAGTCTTACTGCCGTACTCTGACTGCTGCTCGTTAACTAATTGAAGTTTTTTTAAATATAGGTATTACGTGTCAAATTATTCATTAACTAACGAAGCATTGGACGTCTTAGAGTACGGGCGAGACCTACACTCTCGATTAAGTAATTGCAAATAATAAGCTGTTCCTATTTATCAAATACAGTTCATCCGTTTGAGAAGTTTGATGCCTCAGACATATACATACGTACAAAGGTAGATACAATAACCCCTTTTTTGTTTTGGAGTAAATAAAGCAGGTAATAAGAGAGACTTTCAAGAGAGACAATTTCATTTTGGAGAAAATTTAATGTATTCGCATTAAGGAGAATTCAGATTAATAAGCTATATCTCTGATAATAAAAAGCTCTGTTTTACGCCCATTTGCAAGATAAATAATGACATATAAACAAAAACAATAATGCAATTTATGACCATTATTATTGTTGTTTTAAGGTTTAAATACTTTAAGCACCACAGAATAAATCAAGCATTCATCGTTTTAATAGTAACTGTTATAAGTAATTATGTCTAGTCATTTAGAACGTGAAATGAGTGCAGGTTTAAATAAAAAACACTGTATGTCTATGTCTATGCATATTTTTTCTTAATTCAAAATTTTGGGTATATATCAAAACGTGGCATTCTTTTAAATACTTATATTTTCTGTGGCATTTGCTGAAGTACATATAGGCATTTGGTTAAATATAAGTCTACTAATTTATGATGTTTTAATAAGGTAAGTAAGTAAGTAAACTCGAGTAGGCCAACCCTGGTATCAGAGTTTTTAGACCGCCTAAAGGCGGACATGGTCTAACGATAGGCACAACCGGGACCGACAATTTAACGTGCCCTCCGCACAGTAGCGTTCAGATACAAGGTTAAATATTAGTATTAACATTGGAACACACTTATAACTAAGTACCAATCTCGACGGAAGGACAAGTTACGTTATGTACTTAATATTCAGGAGCAGAAGCCACTTGAATGTTCCCGGAACTTTTTCCATACACGGCGGTGGACGCCAGCGTCATACAAAACGTTAGGTGACATTAATGTTCGAGTACTTTATGTACGGCTGTAGTCATTAGCTTTGTAGCTATTGACTATATTCAACTTTTTGTCATCGAGATTTGTAATGTGTTTTATGGTTCGCTTCAATATTATCTGTTCATTCATTGCCCGGAAGAGCGAAGCACTTACTGCTTTTCTATTTCGTGATTCATTGTAATATATTTCTTTAAACAAGTCCTAAAATGTAAACTTATATTACCGATTCAACCAAAGACTTCTTCTTCTGGCTATAGACAAAAAAGATTATTAATTTCATTCCATGCCCCAATGTAAGAGATGATATATTGAATATGTACCTGTACTTAAAAAAAAATTGGCAAATCACCGCCGCGATATTGACACCGTGGCACCCAGACTAAATTTAGATAAGAAAGTAACCATAGCAGACCACAAACAAACTTTCGCATTTATGGTCACAGATAACATGTAGTAAGTGTATGAATTAAAACGTGTATTACGAGTTGTCACCGCGAAAGTCAATACCAAATTGAAGCCATAATGCTTCTAGATATAAGTCTTCTCAAATTACAATGTAAATTGATATTTATACGAGTAATATTGGACTAATGAAGTGTCTAGACTGCGATACTTAGTCGATACTACCCACATAGCATTTATCGATTTATTGTATCCATAATTAAATTGTGATATAGTGTTTTCAACATTGAGTTATATCTACACTAATATTATAAAGAGGAAAACTTTGTTTGTTTGTAATGAATAGGCTCAAAAACTACTGTTTTTAAAATTTTTTTCACCATTCGAAAGCTACATTATCCACGAGTAACATAGACTATTTTTCATCCCGAACTTCCCACAGGAATGGACACAACGCGGGTAAAACTGCGGGGCGCTGCTAGTGTACTAATAATAATAAAACTCGATGGTTTTCCAACGTTTTATTGATCATGATAATTAAATCTCCATGAAGTACAATTAGCACATGGCAATCCTGAGCTTAGAAGCTTGTCGTACGTACCTGCCCCACTCAGAGACTTCCACTAAATCGACACTTCACTAATTGACCAAATTTTTCATACATTAAATTTCAAATCCTCCTCACTATACTGATATCTTCAGTGAGATGAGAGGCCTTTGCCCAGCAGTGAGACATAACAGGCTAATCATTACTTACCTACATGTAAAAATCACTCATTAAATCACTACAAAGGAAGCATTTGACTCTGAGTACGGGCGTGCGTGAGTAAACGTATTAATAAGTAGATGATAGAGTGCATGTTTGTCTGTCTCTCTCTGGCGTGCACATGTTTCTCTGTCGGTCTCTCTCGCGCATGTTTCTCTGTCTGTCTCCCTCTGACGTGCGCATGTTTCTCTGTCTGTCTCTCTCTGACGTAAAAAGTGTCGTTACATTTTTTCCGTCTAGCCCCCTTTCGCAACGCGCGATAAGGAACTACGTTCCAAAAACTACACGTTCTTAATTATCAGTATAACATTTGCCTTTATTCCCGTTTCTACTATTATTTAATGGTCTATGGTTTAACCTCTATATAATATAATAATGTAGCACTACCTTTGCACCTAAATACAAACATCTAATTACGTTTCATTTAACCTTGATATAAATAAATAATCTAAAGTACCCGCACTAAAAGTTCAGTATCAATTTGAGTAATGATCGTGATTTGTCCAAAGAACTTAATTATAGAGCTGCAGTCCCCGCATTAAACTTGAAGGAAAACATGTTTTTGTTTATAAAGGGATTTTATCTTCAGCCCTACGGTATCTTTGATAGTCTATTTTTAATGTTAAGTGATTTTATTTCAATGTATTTTATTGGTAGCCGGATTCTTTCATGTTTTATATTCATCTACTAATCCTAATTCTTTGGGATTTGAGGTGTGGTACAGTAAGTCGTTCGCCGCATGCAAAATTTTTGGACAACAGATTAAAAGATTCAAAGTTGATGTCAACGTATGTTGAATGTAGCGAAACGACTTATTGTAAGCGCACATAATCTTTACGGCTTATGTAGTTATTTTATAGCTTTTTGTTATATTTTAATTGAAATTGAGCGAGTAAACAAGTTACCTACTGCAGGAATGTAAAACATAGTTTATTAATTATTATTACATGTCTAATCAAGTTATTTTACATCAAAAAGAAGTAAAAAAAAACTAATAAATACTTTCAATTAACATACCAATTAACTCAAGGAGCGATCTTAAGATCGTATCGATCCTGGGCACGTGGTTGTGTTACTCGTCACACTATGTCGTAAATAAGTATAGTATTAGTTATAGTAGAAGTAGTATTAGCCCGTCCCACAGGTGGGAAAAGGTCTCTCATTGAAGATATCAGTACAGTAAGGAGGATTAGACGTAGTCACCACGCTTGCTTTGACGTAAATAATATCAATATTCAACTGTATTTTACAAAATCAAAAACTTAGTAAGTAATTCTATTTAGTTTATTATATAGTTTTAATATTTATGATAACGCAATTACTTTAAGTCAACCGCCGTATAAAACATTCGCTGACCGCAATATTATTAAAAATACGACAGTCGGCCGCATTCGGCTAATAAGGTTCGCAATGTGCGGACTATCTAATCTAGTCATAAAGAGGTTGAACTAAGTTCGTCGACCGTATTAGGCGAACGCAGTATAGTAATTCGAGCATACATGCAGTAGTAATCAATTACCACATTGGTCACCCATCAAATATTCTCTTGTCTTGAACGTTGCTTAACAACTAACCCTTCTAAGTTTATTTTATATAACAATGTATCGAAAATAGGATTCTTGGTCCTAAAGAGCATCCGGATATAATAAATCGATCAGCACATGTCATTCCGTTAACAATAGGGCTCGATACATCGATGGAACTGTGCCAACTCGAAAAGATGTTAGTCCTGATAAATGGTTGGAACGCCGAACGTTTCATTTCCACCGATGATCGGCGCCTAGCGGTCTATGAACAGGTTAAAAGTGCGAGTAATGCGTATTGATTGTTGTGGTACGGAAATCGTAATTTTATTTGCAAACGTATATTGCTACTAGTAATAGTAATTCGAAATGAATATATTAGGTTGGTATGGTAATGCAGGATGTGTTAGCCGGTTAACCTTATTCGTAAATACTAAGGAGGCTTGAGTCGATGCTAAACCTTCTTCGTAAATACTGAGGAGGTTTTGTAAGGAGCGAGGTGCGGGAGTTCAATCAAACACGAGGTGTTCGGTCAAAGCTTGATTATTTAATGCATAATATCAACTATCCCCACACATGTACACATACATACACTACATGCCCTCCTTAGGGGAAAAATAAAATAAAAGTTACATTATATACTTTTATTTTATTTTTTGTGGTTAAATTCAAAGAGTATAAAATTAATACATTTGTTTTTGTATATAAAATTAAACGTTATAAATATATGTCTAGTACCTAAATACATTTTTTCCAAGGATAGCGTTCATGGTCTGTAAATATAAAACCAAAATGAGTAAAAATCGGTTATAAAAATACCTTGAATTATTAAACATCCTTTTCTTGAACTATCATTTCTTATCATTTTCATTCTTTGTCTTTCTATACATTTACTTTTCATTCACCATGCTATACTTCTTAATTCATCATTTTTAATATTCATTTCCTTCTATAATCTCCTTTATTTATCATCTTATATTCATTTTATACTTCATTATATATTTATTAACTTCAATAACATTCCTTATTATCCATTACTTTTCTTTCACATTTCTTTAACATTTTCATTGCATCTCAATAACAACAATACAAAACTTAATTTCATATCTCCTACGAAAACATGCATTACTCTTTTCCTTTATTCTTTACTTCATCTTATATTCCTTTTTTTTAACTTCTTTTTATTTTCATTATTTATTTATTTATTCATCTTTTATTCTTCACTTATTTATCATACACCAATGAAACCGAAATCTTTCACGAATACGACTCGCGTGAATCATGATCAAGAAACGGATCAATATCCATCAAATAAAACGAAAACTTCAAACAATTTTTCCATTCAACAAACAAATACCTAATTCCTACATAAATTAACAATCTTTGGTTGATCAGGCCAAAAGTCAAAATAATGTAAAAACAAGTGAAACTCATCTTTTTCATATCTTCAATTTTTCAATCTATAAACCAGTCTTTTTTCACATCTTTCGATATTTAAATCATAAAATATTAGCAATCTATTATTACAAATTCAAGTACAAATCATCGTGTGTGGCATGGAATGCTATGCGTGTCCATATTTGTAAGTTAGCAACGCCTAAACGATACATAGGTGTCATTACAAGTTACATCTTAGGAGTACATGTTTCTAAAATAGAACAATGATTTTTCACAACAACAAATTATTCTGATTGATAAAGTAATTATAATATTTATCCATGAACGCTTTTATACATTACTGAAACTAATTAAAAACATTAAAAATATACTACTATATGAAATTATTGAAACAATTGCAGAAATATTGTAAGGATTTGAAAAAAAAAATACATTGAATATTTAATTCGATTACACATTTTTACGTAATGCCAAGTGAATACATTTTGGCTAAGGATTGTACAATTGATTATAAAAGATTACATTTTTGATTACCTGCTACTGATTATATGTTTTTAAGAGAAAAATAAAATTTAAACTAAGAAAACTAACTGAGTTTGCGATCATAAAAACACTTCACTTTTTTTATATCTCACAACACTTTTCGTAACTTTTGCTATACTTCAACACTGCTTTTCTCCCTCTTCTTTTCCTTCTGCTCTTTACCCTCGTCAGGCGCCTTCATCATATCGGGTCTATCAGCTGCTTACACACACCATACAAAGCATTTTTTATATTGGAAACACAACCTTCGTCCGAGTGAAGTCTGCTCATCATCACTGCTCATCGCACCAGAGTTCAGATATTTCTACCTTCTTTAAATGCCAATTTTCTTCATTTTGAATTTCACTAAACCTCGATCCATGTTTCTTGTTTTTCTTTTTGTATTTAGTGTTCAACAATCACTGCGTCCATTTTATTTATATAGGTACTAATAATGGACTGCCCAACGACTCTAATTACACACACCGGGAACGCGCTGGCAGGGTCGCCATGTAAGGAGCGAGGTGCGGGAGTTCAATCAAACACGAGGTGTTCGGTCAAAGCTTGATTATTTAATGCATAATATCAACTATCCCCACACATGTACACATACATACACTACAGTTTGAATCGGTACTGAAACTTCTTCGTAAACTCTGAGGAGGTTAGTCGGTGTTGAACCTTTTTCGTAAATACTGAGGAGGTTTGTGTCGGAGCTAAACCTCCTTCGTAAATAGTATTAAGGAGGATTGCTAAACCTTCTTCGTAAATTCTAAGAAGGTTGGAGTAGGTGCTTAGCCTTCATCGTAAATATATAATAAATACCTCTTTCAGTTTTTAAACAGAATTTTTAGAAAAAAAACTTTTATTTTACTTAATTTCCAAAGATATGTAACTTCATGTTTGTTCACTATTTTAACATAATTCACTACCATTGATTAGCTCTTGATCAAGCTTAGAACAGCAATACAAAATCTTAATCTGGTTTTACTGCAGTCATCTTGGAGATCGCAGATACGCACGAACAATATTACTGTCGCCTCGCCGAGCCATATTCGTAAAATGTGCGAATTTATTCCATTTCCTCCTTAGGAGTTTTGGAATTTCAACATCAACACCTACGTGTACTTACATACCTAGTCGAACCTCCTAAAGTTATTAAAATTTAAGTGTCGGTTGACAGAGACCATAAAACTAATTTCATCTCCAACACATAAAAATGCGTTTAAAACTTTAGGGGCCGCATAAATCTTTGAAACACATAACTTCAGGGATTTCGAATCGTGTTACATCACTTGTGGAGATTTTGTGGATTTTTTAGCGAACTGAAAAGTTGGGGCGAGCTTATTTAAGCTTACGGCGAGCTTACGACCAACGCGTGCGGCGAAATATTCATGCCAAGTAATTTGGGTCAAAAAGAAGTCGTGTCTATAAATTTTGCAAAAATGTTGTTCTTTCTTTAACAAAGGTAAAAGTTTTCACGTTGCTTTTCGTTTCCTGCAGGTTTTTAGTAAAATCGTATCTGTTTTACCCATACAAGAATAATTTGCGAGGATATGACTGGTGTTACCAACCTTTTAAGAGAGGTCGCAAGTGCACTATAATATAATTGTGATCTTTTTTCAAAAAACGATTTCCGTCACTTTATACTGCATCCATCATAAAACAAGAAATACATTGATACATATTTTAATCATAGGTATCTTTAACACCAGTGTCTATCTATGCTGCATCCTGCATCCATAATCAGGTAATGTAGGAACTGATCCTTATTGAACAAATAATATCTTATTTTTAGTACGTTATCCCAAGTCGTAAGGCGCAGATGGTAAGCACTGACTCGGTTAGTATGAAACCCCGCAGGTAGCTCGCATCCGATTCATTTTGCGCCGAAGCTCACTGCGGATATCACGTTTGTCACTTCCTCACTACCTTTTTCCTTTTTGTAAATCAATTTACGTTTTGTTATTGAGTTGCGAAGCTCTGTACATTGTAATGTTAAAGAGTTGTTTATGAAGACTGCAAATTATTATTCGTGTATCGTTGAGTTTGTTGGTTGCGAGAGAGTTCTAAAATCAAACTTAAACATTTGACAAGTAAAGTTCGTTTACTATTAGGGTGCTTTCAAATTATGCGTTTCGTGTCGGACCGCTGCGGTGCCGAAGCGGTGCGTTTGTCGTACTGTGTACGTACGTTCGTGTGTTTTCATACAAATCGAGCAGCTCGGCAACAGTGCGGCGTTGTCGTGCGTCGTACGTCGTCGTACCGACGCCGCACTGTTGCCGAGCTGAACGATTTGTATGAAAACACACGATCGTACGTTCACAATACGACAAACGCACCGCTTCGGCACCGCAGCGGTCCGACACGAAACGCATAATTTGAAAGCACCCTTAATTATCAACGACTAGCATTATCTCGCGGTTTTACCCGCTTTGTGCCTGTTCCCATGGGAGTTTCGGGATGAAAAATAACCTATCACCTTCCCGTTGAATTTGGCTATCCAATACAAAAATAATTATTCGAATCGGACCGGTAATTCCCGAGATTAGCCCGAATATGCAAACAAAATTTCAAATTTTACCTCTATATTAGTTTAGATCCTTCACGCATGATCACTGCCAATCTAGCAACAAAATTCACACTGACGTGACAGAGACACACTGGAGTCCTTATCCACACCGAGAAATACAACATATCGCCCATATTTCTAAACTGTTTAAGATTCCATCTCTCTAAAATGTTCGATAAAAATGCACTAAACAAAAGCAACATCCAACAAAAGACTTTTATAAGTTATCTCTCCATGTTGCAACATAAAATCATTGTTCCCATATATCTTGACACTGTTAATTGTAGACATTTACGATTCCATCTTAAATGTTCCAAATAAATATACGGAGTTTTATATCCAAAATAAACTTTCTGAAATAATAAGACGTGTCTTGTTTTTGCTTTATTTAATTTTTATATGGTTCAAGTCAAATATGTTGCGATAAAACTAGTCTGCGATAAAACTTGGTTTTAACTGAGGCGTTTCCGTCGTTTTATTTTCGACATGGAAGAAAAATCCTGGAATTGTTTCAGTGTAATGCCACTCGAATTTATTTTGTAAATGATAACAACAATTAAGAGGATCTTTTTTTGTTTTCAACCAATACTTCTGAGCAGGAGGAAGATTATGAAGTAAAATACTATTCATCCCGAAATCCATACCACTTACTGTCTCAATAGTATTACCCTTAGCTCTGCCATCCATAACCATCTATATTACACATACATATGCACGCACATGTCAAAATGTGCATTGAGAATTATGTAATTATTTACTCTAAAATGAGCTATACTTTGTGTACATATTCAACGGTTAAAATAATAACCTGAATAATTAATTATTTTGAAAAAAAAAATCATTTGTAGCTGGCGTTCTATTATAAATTCGGAGATTGTCAACTCGCTTAAAAACGTTGGTTGTTGACATGTTGATCATAAGAGTACTTTATGAGTACAACACTCTGTTCCATGTCAAGTGGTAACCGGCTTGAGTCGATGTCGACAGTATATGTAATATAGGCTCTATCTTAATATATGTACGACATCTTTACAAAGGGCAAGTTACATCATCGGTCCTTGTTAAGTTGGAGGTAAAACCTAAAACCTAAAAACCTCCAACTTTAGGTGTCCTAAAACCTCCGACGCCAATTGTTCAATAATCTAATCGAAATTACTTCCGCCTTATATATTATACTAGCTGCACCCCGCGTTTTTACCCGTGTTGTGCGTTCCCGTGGGAAATTAGGAACCGCTCGATCGATTTTGAGCAGACTTCACATAAAACATCTATTTAATAGACCGAATAAAGCCTAAACATTTGGTTTGAATAGGGTTTGAATAGGTGAGCCCGTTCTTGAGTTATAAAATTACCACTAAAAGGTGCATTGATTTTTATATATAGAGATAATAAACGCTTTGTTACTAAAACACAGTTGGGTAAGGCCGCCAAAATTGTCAATTATATCACAAAAGTAACACAACAGATTTTGTGTTACCGTCACACAAATGTAACCCAAAAGTAACACATCTTTTGGGTAAAGCTAGTTTCATACTGGTGAAATAAATAACCAAAAATAATACATGATATTATTTTTTGAATGGGCGGACTGCAGTGCTATTGGAGTAATGAAATACGATTTTTAAATAATGTACTTGCGTACTTTTAATAATAAAATTGAAAAAAAAACATAACAAATCAATGAATTAAATAATAAAAAGAATACAAAGTTATTTTAGCAATACATGTTCTGACTTTTCTTTAACTTTTCGCGATATCTTCTCTGTCGTTCTGCGGCAGTTAACGGCATTGTCTATAAAAAATGGACAGTTACTATACGCACATAAATAGATTATATTATAATTGAATAGAAGAAAACAATGGACTGCTGAATACATTAGTAAAACATACTAAATTAGTTCGGTGCTAAAGAGCCTTTCGTGCAAGTTTAAGAGGAAATGCGGTCAGACATTCGACTGAATTTCCTAAGTAGAAAGTCATAATTCAAGGTTTAATACAAAATCACACTCAGATACATTAATTACAAAATTCAGTTCAAATACCACTATGCATGCGGTTTTATAGATCTACTGTGTTACGTAACACATACTTTTGTGTTACAATAACACAAATGCAACACAAAAGTGACACAAATGTAACACAAGCGTAATACAAATGCAACACAAAAGCTAAATTTTTACTACAATTTTAGGCTATATTTCGGTTATTTATTACTATTAGGTACTAATGGGCGATTTAAAAGATACTTTTGACCTTATCCTCCACAAATATAATATAACAACATTAAAATAACTGTTTCTTACCTCAGAAATCACATTAAATCATTTTTATTTCCACACAAACAATAATGTGACGCGCACTTTAGGCTTCTTCACTGGCGAATAAATATAGCTGCCTTTTTTTTATAATTATTTTCGATAACTGTGTTGCCATATTAATACTGTATTTTGCACTTTGGCTCTTTAAATAGTAGCTTTGGGGTAAAAAATTGTCACACAAATAAATCGTAACACAAAAGCAAAGCAATTGTTTTATTTTCAATTATCGGTAAAACTAATCAGTTACAGGATTTTCGCAACACTATTATTATTTTAGCAGGGGCATATCATGTAATTTTTTGACGGTAAAGATATAACTTAGATATATTCTACGATTTATTGAATATTTTAACCAAATGATACTGGGAAAAAAAACGACAAAAAGTCACACAAAAAAATTGACAATTTTGGCGGCCTTACCCAGCTTTATAAAGTGTTTTGTCTCTTTTGCACTTCGGAAAATTGCGTATGTCAGAAAGTGACAAACCATTTGATAGCTAAAATGTTTTTAATACGCATTTTTATTAATATGGCCCACTAAGTCTAACCTTGTCGTTTTAATCGTTAGACTATTTTGAATGCCTTAAGGCGGTCGTGAAAAGGCTGTCGCCAATTGGGCATAACCTACTCGAACATGCTATACATAATATAATTTACATCTAACTGTTTCAGCAAAAAATAAGACGGTAATTTCCAAACACTACGAGTATATAAGTAGTATACTACAGATGCCGACCCGGGGTGTCTGAAAGTAAACAAGTTGTTAAAGCAAGAAGGAGATGAAGGTGTAATTTCGGCGGCTATCACCGAAATTACGCCTCCGTCGGAAGGGAAGCCAAATGAAGATCAACGGCCGGACTTGCAATAGAACGCACCTGAGACCCGCTTCCTTATTATTATGAGTTCCCGAGATAGGTGGACATGTTTATGTGGGTAAGGACGCTCTGAATATCCATGTTGATGTATTTTATGATGCAGGTAATGGATTTTGGTATCTATGCGTGATAGGTTAACTTTTGAGAATAAAATATGGGTATGAAACTATATGTATCTATTTGTGTTATGAATTGATAATCTCTAGAACTGCCAATCGTATGTGTAGTACTAGCCAAAAAAATAATCTTAGCGGTTGCCATTGTTCCTGGCTGGCGCTGAGAGCGCGCGGGGCGATGCGCGAGGAATACGTAGCGGTAGTGATTGTAGGTATGTCGCGACTAGTGATGTGCTTACTACAGTATGAAAATCATTCGTTTTGAATTGAATAGCCTCATTAAAGAGGTAGATTAAAGGCTATTTTCAATCCCATTGAAATGAGCATAACGCGGGTAACCTACTACTGTAATTATATTAAGCCTGAAGAGTATGTTACAGAGTACCAATCTCTTAACCACCAGTCAAACTTGAAAAAAACTTAAAAAAAAGACGTGTGGCACTCGAGGACTGCCGCGGTAAAGCTATTGCATAGTTATTTTTTGTATCACTAGATGGCGTTAGTGTGCTGAATGTCTGCATCGCGCTAACGTTGTGTTCTGGGCTTATACGTAGGCAATGTTTGAGGAGCATGAGGTTTTGGAGCGTGAGGTTTTTTCGTTACGGAATTTCTGGATTCAGTCCCCGCGCTCAAGGCCAGCGATAGAAGCTATGCAATAGCTTAAAAGGATTTAAATCCCGAGTTTTCTTGAAACGGGTAAAACTGCACGGCAGTAACATATCGACCCACAGTCGTCGTTTAATAAAGTAATTACAGTACAAATAACAGTACAATAGATAGAAGTACTTACTACACAGTAACATCTATAAATAAGCCGCGAACTCTGAAAGTGTCAAGAGTTCCATTGTCAAATAGGATAGCAGCGGGCACGTGCCGTAGTAATACTTGTTTTGTTCGAGCTTTACGACTGTTTAACTTGTTGTTAACTTGATAATATTTATCTCCGAGTTCGATACAGAAAGATAAGTAGTTTAAATACGTAAACTGTGGTTGAGACCTCTATACTAAACTGAACCTTAGGCTTTATATGAATACTAGCAGTGCCCCGCGGTTTTACCCGTATTGTGCCCGTTTGCGAAGGAATTTCGGGTTGGAAAATAGCCTGAAATCTTCCCGTTGAATGTGGCTATCCATTACAAAAAGAATTATTCGAATCGGATTGGTAGTTAGTGTTCAAACAAACAAATTCTCCAGCTTTATTATATACTAGCTGTGCCCCGCGGTTTCACCCGCAGCGCCCCCGTTCCCGTGGGAATTTTGAGATTTTTATTCCTTATTTTTTTTATATAAATATAATATAATATAACCTTGTCCTGACAATAAGGAATACATAAAAAAAGAATCATGTAATTTGGTGCAGCCGTTCTGAAGTTATGGGCTTAGCAACAGATTCAGCGATTCATTTTTATATTATATGTAGATTAGTATAGATATCACGCTTGCGGTCTAAAAACTCCTAAGCTAGGGTTGGCCACTAACGTACACTTACTTACTTACTCAGTCACTCGCTGAATCGCAGCTTTAAACTTGCTTAGTCAAGACAAATGCTTTATACTGAAGGCGAGCGTCCGCGAATAACCTATAACTACATTATAATTAAGTATTGCAAATGAAAGCTTGATAACGCTGTCGATTACTAACAAGCATTTCATATTAAAACGTAGCATGCAGTAATCAATCTACACTTTTAATAAAACCATTCATTATTGTTTTAATGGTATACTGCGGAATGAGAAAACTCCTACACCATTATTTAGTTCCAGCTGCCTAAGCATACAAATGAAGACAAAAGTTTTCTCTTCGTAATATCTCTACTTTATAGAAAAATCTTTATTAGATATAAAGATTTTGCAACGTCCAAAATTCACATTTTTACTCTGAAAGTGAAGACTAAATGCGAGTTTTTTTATTATTTGTGGGATTTTTTTCTACAGTTTGTGTCAAAAATGTCACTGTTATAAAATATCTAGCCAATCATAGCAGAGTAAGTGGAACTTAGAGAGACTTAAAACTCTCGGAAAGAGGAGAGATATGTCTTCATTTGTATGCTTGCCTCGCAGGACTAAATTAAGACATTAATTTTATAATGGGGTGTGGAATGGGATTTCGTATACATAGGTACTGTAAAATCAAATTACTGTCGATCAAATTTAAGTGAAAGTTGCTTGTTGGTGACGTGAAACGCTTCGAATATTGGAGCTGTGCAAGCAATATTTTTCTTAATGGATTTGACTGATATTAGCCTTGATTTTATCTTTCTTATGGTACTAAATATTGGATTAATGAAGATCTTTCAAGAAAATGTTTCTTAAAATCTTACTAGATGGATCCTAACTTACATTGTGAATTGGCCAACCCTGATGTAAGAGCTTTCTGCATACATATCAGTCATTCGATCAGCCTGTAATATCCCACTGTTGGGCTAACGCCTTTCATCTCAGTACAGTTTCATAACTGTACTTATATATGATGATTAGGCGTAGTCATCACGCTTGCCTTCTCAAACCCGGCCTATTTAAAAGCTTCAAACACTCTGTTGTACCATCGTCTAAACTTACTATTTTAAACGTAGCAAAGGATTTTCATAAACGTGCTGTTGGACCACGTTTATCCGCGTTAATTTATGATAATGTCGGATAATAAAATAAAATTACACGTTGTTTTATTAAGTCCTGTTTATAGACAATTCAAGGAACATGTCAATTATAGTCTGCAATAAAAAATACATTTTCACACGGTCAGTCTGTATACAGGATTATGTTTTTTGATCCTTTTTTAATTTACGTTCGATATCAATACCTATCTTTGGTATCTCAAATAGTAGATCTAGTATTGACACTGCTATAGTTGAAAATTCAATCTTAAATGTTAATTATTTTGTGGTTTAAAACCAATATACTTGATAGATTAAGGTAAATACTTACAGGGTCTTAGGAGCTAAGCGGTTCGGAGATCAGTTGACTTATCACAATAAAATTAATTTGTCAAACAACGCATTGAAGTTGTCAAAATATTTTTCTACTGTTATTGTCCTTCGATCAACAATACATAACTAGATATCGGGTCACGTACACAATCAAAGCTAAATACTGTCCGCGTGGATGACGTGTGACAGCTTATTTTATTTACTACCGAACTGAAACAAAAGTTTTAAAACAGTCCGAAGTTCAACCTAATTACAACCATGACACCTAGGAATAAAGTAGCAAATCTTATGAATAAAATAAGATTTCATTTTTCAAATAAGATCTCATTTTTCAAATGAGATCTTATTCACCGAGACGTATTTTTTGCGCTAACCCGATATCTAGTTGTGTATTGTTGATCGAAGGTATTGTCATTGGTCAAATTGAGCTCCGTACCTCTTCGCACCGCTTCTCTCCGCTTAAATGGAAACGCACGCTTACTCTGTTTTTCGGGTTACTCTATTCTTTTTTGGGGTAATTTTATGACAAGCGTGACGCTTGCGAGTTTTATTGAACAAGCTATTTTATTGTAAAGTCTTGTAGACCCACTCAAAGTAAACACCATCTAAATAGAATAAACGTCTTCATATTACATTCTTTCAACACTCATGTTTGCAAAATATATCTCCTCATAAGAACATATTTCAAATAACTGTGAGGATGATGAACTTCGAAGCGTTTTGCATTCTGCGTCTATTTCAGTACATATCTTGGCGTCTTCTTATGTAAATGCTTTTATAAAATCTACTCTTAGTTTTAGTAATAAGGTTTATTTTTGCAAACTTATAACTTATGTTATATTGAAGCGGCGAGTCAATTACTCCCAGTGTTACAAATACCTCAAGTAATATGTCTCATATGATTAGAAAACTATGTTGTGGTAATTTACGAGTGTATTTTTGTGAATGGGTCTTTGATGCTGCTCTAATTAAGATTTCTGGGTAAACACGCAGTTTATTAAAGTAGAAGCTTACGGGATGGTTAGGTAATTTTCCGTGTAGCTTCAAAAGGGCTAAGTGCTAAACAGATTACTTCATTCATTCCTCTTCTACTTTATTCAGAGTTTCTGTTACGTTGAACAAGGCAAGTTATCTAGTTCACTATAATATAATTATGTTCAGGTCTAGATTGAGTGAGCGAGTTCAAAGAACGCGAACAAGCGAGCGAACAACTTCGGTCACCGAACGTTCTCTTCCTACTTAGTTCACCGACTGAGAACACCTAATTTGGTGACAGTTGCTGTCGCTCGCCAAAAGGGGCCGACTGCCGTATAAATTTACACTGCTGTGGTTACCGCATGTAACTTGTTACGGATAACTTAAATTACATACTGCCGTACTCAGAGACGTCCGGTAAACCAAAACTGAACTAACGGACGTAATTTTTCATACATTTAACATCATTTAACATCTCTGAGTATGGATGTTAATGCATTTACCCGATTATATGACAAGTTCAAGTTATGAAAGTACTATGCCCCCAGTTAGCACCTAATCAAAACTTTCGACCTACTAAGAACTCCATTCCGTTAACTACTTCAGGATTAATAAAGTTTTTACGACATGTCTTCTTTCAGACTTATCCAATTTTTACGAGGAAGCTTCAGTAATGTAATTGAAAGTTTTTCTTAGTAATCAGAGCAATAATTTACTTCTACGTCTGCCGTTGATATCTGATTTTTTTTTTATGTTTTGAAAAACATTGAATGAAAAACATCTATATTTTTGTACCAGTAAAATTAGCGAGTTCCAAGCGAGACGTCTCGCTCACAAATTCGCTTTATATCTAAGGTATAATAAAATTAAAAACAGTTACACAACAACTAGATACCAAAGTAATGAAGATTACCCATTATCATTAATTATCATCTATTTAATCTTATTCCTATTAGATGTACTGAGATTTGCATTTGAGATTGTGGAAGGAATTTTATTAGATAAAGGGAATTCCGTCAATGAGTCAGATAGATGTTCCACCTGCCTCAAGTTTATGTTCTGGACTGCCAGCTATATGGTTATACTGTGAATAACGTATATTGCCGTCTCTTTACGTCGTAAAGTAAGGGCACCTGCCCTGGCCCTGTTTACTACTTAACAACGTTACTCGGACGGTGGCTAAATCTTATTTAACGTTATTGCTGTAATAAACCGATATTGGCGTTATTAGTTCGCTAAATAGTTTAAAAGCTAGTGATTTACTATATATGGCTCAAGGAATATTTATAGTTCACATATAGTACTTTTAAACGATCTGAATGATTGCATTAAGATCACAATCTTTGAGTGGGGTCAAAGGTCTGTATACCTCAACACCTTATCCAGTATTTGAGTCTCATGGCCCAACCATAGTGCTCTTTTGTTTTTAGGTACTGATTTGTTGACAGCTTATTACGAGGTATCGACACTAATTGACTTGTACCTTTAGGCCCAACACTGCGTTAAGCGTGCACACGCCACGGTTCCATACAAAAGTGAAACGTCGCGGGCGCCCGCGGCGTGCGCACGCCGCGTGAGCACGCCGCGTGTGACTTCATACAAAAGTGAACCGTCACGTGCGCCCGTCGCGTACGCACGCTTAACGCAGTATTGACCCTTATACTAATGATTTTTTGAATATTGGTTTTTATCAATAATTATTATTATTAGTACCTGATAAGATCTTGTCTTGAAAAGGACATACAAGGTAATAACTTTTTTGCTATAACCCAGATGTTCTAAAGCTATTATATCTCGTCATATTTCTCGAATCACAACACGCAATGCAACGGTCGAAGTTAAAAATAGGTTAGCCTTTTACGTAATACAGGTACGTATCTAATATTCCGTGCCCGTTGCCTTTTAGGCAATAAAATGTTTGCGTTAAAACAGGGAAGTAAATGTATTAGTACTTTCTGTTTTATTACGACTGTATACTGTAGGTATTTTTCGGTGCTTGGCTCGACTCCATATTTCTCGGCCCATTGAAACGCCCTCGTTTTATGGAAATCATCCATTTAGAAAATATTTTGAAACGACAAACATGGATGATTGAATGGTTTTTGAATTGCATCTTGACTTTCAGTTATCAGTTACCGATCCGGTAAATAGCTTAACGAAATCTTTATTCCTTTTCTGCTAAGGGTGGGTTGCTTAAGCTTACGTTGATGCACCAGTGAAAGTTATCACAACATGCCAGTCTCAACGGTCATCAGAAAATGAAAAATCGGAGCTTTCTAAGTCCCAATAAATTTAACAATCTGTTATTTAGTTAATGAAAAATCGCTTTAAATGGTAAATGCGGTAAAAGTAAACTTTTTAACGAACGTATGTTCCGTTAACCAACCGTTTGAAACAACCCACCCTTTGTAACAGGATATGTCTCAGTACAGTTATCACATACAGATCCCGGTAAACAGATGAGCGAATTCCTTTTTCATCGTCTCCCCTACTAAGTGTAACATGATACGTCGTTTGCTTTAAGATCATATATGTTGAATGTAACTAGGAAGTTTTTTGTTGCGTGTCATATTACAGTATCTAGATTATTGCTTTAATGTAAGGCTACGTACGGACCATAATTTCGACCTTGTTATACATGAAACTGTGTGATCAAACGGAATACTTTTACCACGCAATTATTAATTTACTTTACACATGTTAAGCGAGAACGTGTATAAAATTTAGCAAGTTTACGAGCTGCGATGCGAGTCAGCGAGTACAAAAGAACGTGGCGAGGAGCGTGAGCTTTTGTGTCATGAGTGTCAAACTACTCGCTCGCTTTTTATTGAACTCTAGCTAGCAGTTTGTTAACTCGCTCGCCCTTATCAAACCTTTTAAGCTCCCCAGAACTTATTATAACGTGTTCGTTAACTTACGAGCACCCAACGTGTTAATATAAAGATTGCAATACGTTGATAACATCTGAAATGACACTATTTGAACTACAACATATTATTATAGGCCATATCATTATAGTATTGGCATTCAAGTTAATCAGATTAATATTAGAGACCTGTTAGACAGGATCTGTTCGAGTCGTGGCTTCGTGAGAGAGTGTAATTACATCCGCGGCTAAACAAATAAATAATCCACGGGCTAAGTGATGACAGGATAGTGGTTGGATCAGTGTACCCTTACCACGAGATGCTAGTTATGGTATCGTTGAAGTAAAAGATGTCGATAGTTAACTTTCGCAAAGAATAAAATAGTGTTTATTCTGTTCTGAATATAGTATAAAGGTATTTTATAATGTTTTAGCATTGTGTCTGAAAAAAAGGATTATTTCCGTTGTCTCCTAATGAATCCTCCTTGTCAGGAAAATTGGTGAGAAAAGTAATGGACAAAACCAGAACGATAAGTACACATTGAAAAAGTTGTTGATAAGGTGATGTCTTATGTCTTATGAGATGTGAATTGAAACTACGTTTACGGATACACTTCGCTTTTATTTTACATATTGACGTTTCGGCCCCTTTAAAGGAACCGTGGTCAGAGAAGAAAATAAAATCGAAATGTATCCGTAACCGTAGTGTCAATTCTTAAAGATGCGTTAAACCTTCGACATCAGAAAACTTGGTTGATTGTTCACTCTTAACTTTCTTTATATGCTATAATTATGATCAAATATGATAAACGAAGCCTCATTAACCATACTATTTCGGTAGAAATTTAATGGTAGGGGTAATGCAAAGTGGAACATAACTATTCGTAACCATGACTAGGCCATTTCAAGAAGATGAACGAACTCGATAATTCGTCAACGATGTATTTAATTACTCTTTTAACTCTACAGAAGTTTTATTTAATTATTTAAGACTTTTACGAGGTTATATTTCTTGTAAATAAATTGTTTTATTGGTTTGAGTTACTTTATGAGTTTTAGCTATGTCGACGATACTCATATTCTTTTGAAGAAATGATAAGAGTTATTACGAGTACACATGCTTGTAATTTACTATTAGTGATAGATGCAAGAGTGGTGCTGGCTTAGGGTCATTTCATACCTACTAATTTTATTTATTTCACATTAATCTCGCATGAAACGCTGGCATTACCACATGACCTTTGTTTGTGTCCAAAACACTAGTACATCCAATTTTAATTACACGTCAATAGAATAGACAAAGTCAAGGCAGACATTGGGAAACGTACGTGTATAGATTTTTAATGTATAGTTATGAAAGTGGTCGATGGCTGCAAAGTTTATGAAAGCAAGTGCAAAGGTCGTGAGGGCGATGGCAGAGGATTTGGCGGGTTGGATGAGACGCGACCGATCGATGCCGTGCACCAGCCGCCAGCCGGGAGACCACGCTTTCGTGACTTTGTGGGACATTTTAATTTTAATTCTTAGTTAAAACGATGAATGGCTTATCATTCACGAATTTTGGAAACACAATTTTTTTTTTGAGATCGCTAACGCAGTATGTACACTCCCTAAATGTCAATGAATGCTTAAACAGGCAAAACCGCGAAATAGAGATCGTGTAATGTACTTCGCTCTTCCGTGGGAATAACGATTATGATATACTTAATTGAGTATGTATTCTAGCTAGGTACCTAATGGCTAAAACATATGCGTTATTTTAACAACCACAACATTACAAAATAACGTAAATAATGATGTTTCTAAAGTTATTCAGTACCTATACCTTCCAACTAGGTATAAAAAAGCTTAGCCTAATAATATGGTCACCCTTTCCCACATTTCGCCTCCTCTTTGTTCCCCATTCAGACATGAGATGCCAACCAATTTATCGGGGGAAATGTTTACGTTTTTAAAAATACGCAGTACTAGAATTCAATTCATTAAAACCAATTGAAACTCTATACGAATATTTCAATTCATTTTGTCATCTGACGATTGATCTTATCACATCTGTTCATTGTAAGTTAAATTTACGTCTTGTCGGATCCTATGTGAAAAAGCATTCTGTGGTTATCATTACCTTTCTCATAATTCAGATAAAGCAGAAAGTCTGCTGTGGTCAACCATAAATCAACACCATTTACACCGGTGAGATAGTAAATGAATATGAATTAGGCAGAATTATAATAATGCTAGTAGCGCCCCGGTTTTACCCGAGTTGTGTCCATTCCTGTGGGAATTTCGGGATGAAAAATAGCCTATGTTACTCGTGGATAATGTAGCATTCGAATGGTGAAAGAATTTTTAAGAACGGTCCAGTAGTTTTTGAGCCTATTCATTACAACCAAACAAAGTTTTCCTCTTTATAATATTAGTGTAGATAATGTAGATGAGTAGTAATGAGATGTTAAACACCAAACCATCAACCTTGTGTGCTGGTACCGAGTTTTAGAGTGTCTCATTGCTATTGAGCTGGTGTATAAAAGCGAGCAGCTGACATAAAAATCGATCGTCTTTACAAAGTACTTTGTCTTCAGAAAACCTCAGGTGGCAGCTTTTCTTAATAATAATGATGTATTAGTCTGTCTAAAAAACTCATATAGTCTGATGATGTTATTAATTATCCGAGATGGACTATTTCTGCTCTTTCCAAAGCACTAAAGTAGTATCACTCTCAGAAATATGTAAAGTCCCTAATCTACGATGTTCACAGCTTCTCTGTCAACGTGCTCAGAGGGCCCGCTAAGCAGTCGGTCCCGGTTGTTTCAATCGATAGATAATGTCGGAGGCCTTTAGGCGGTCTAAAAACTCCAATACCAGGGTTGGCCACTAAACTACTCGAACATACTTACTTAATAGTCAAACTCAAAACACAATAGAACATAGTACAGTACCACCTCAATTACTCATTTAAATTCAATAATAATTTATTCATCTATGCGTCTGAAATAACTTCCACCCCTTCTAATGGAAACGATAAACAAAACGAATCCAAATATCCGCAAAACATAATATTCCGCGAATCGAGAGGTCTGCACCACGCTTGATTGCTTTGACGTTCGTATAATGTTACAAACGTAACTCAACTTCCATGTTAATTAGATTGTGGGGAACTTTACCGATTTCACTCGATGGTTATATGTGGTATACAGTTTCCCGGGTTATGGCTTTTATACATACCTATTCCTATTGGATGTTGTCATTTAGAGGTGTGGGACCGTAAATCATATGAATTTAATGTATTGGTTAAGTGAAGCAAATTGTTAAGATTTAATTTATTGTACTAAGTTGAAATAAAATGTCAAAACTACATGGAATAGATTGTTTGAAAGTTTGCGAGAATGTATGTAACTTTGTTGGTCTTTCACGTAAAAACTACTTAACGGATTTGATGGGACTATACGTAGTGATAAAGTTTATATCAGAATAAGACATAAGAAACATTTTATCCCGAAATTCTCTCTTGAACAGGACGTGAGTACGACCACGAGGTTTTACTATTAACTCATAATGCAAAACAATAATTATATACTATCCAATAGAGAACCTTAGATTTTCCTTGCCTAGGTTTTTGAAGTCAGTTGAAACAACGGCATGTGCCACACATTTCAACCATGACACTGGTATCCATGAATATTAAAATGTCGGAAAAAATTGTGTGAGAAAACTTCATTACTGAATTTTTTATGACGTTTATAAAATTTCCCTTTGAAAACAAGTTTACCAAACACCAAACCAGAGGGGATGATAATATGAAATTTGCATGCACCTCGTGGTGTTTTCTTTTACATTTCTTACAAGAAAATGTAAAGGTACTGGCCTAGTTTTTTTGCGCCAGATTTAAAAAAATTATGCGTTCTTTTACATTGTTGTGTACAAAGGTTTTAAATGAATTTAATATCCTGAGAGTAAAAAAGCTTTTATCAAGCTTTATGAGAGTTTTTGAAAAATACCAAAATTTGTTTTGTGACGAAAATGTTTAAGTTCCACCTAGCAGACTATCCTAAATGATCCAAATATTGCAACATTTAATTTCAGCAATAATTTTAATTTGAAGAATCAAGAGATTAATATAGTAAAAAGAAGAAGAAGAATATAGTAAATTTTCTATCCTTTTGATCTACGATTTTCCTAACATATTCTTGCCTAACCTTTCCTTTAGCAACAGCGGTTAAAGTTTACGATAACACTCAGTAAGAGTTACGATGCTATATAATTTAATTAATGAAATAGAAATAAGAGGCCATAGACATGAAATATCACAAAAACCCAGACGAAAACATACCGAAGGACAAATACAAAAGGAAAAAAGGTGAAAAGTACGTTCGACTATATGTATAAGAGTAACGTGTAAATTCTACAACGTGTTTTCCCAAATGCTTTGATTTGCACATTCTTCTTGTTCCCTGTTATCCACCAATCGAATGAACGAAAATAGGACCGTTATTTTCCATTCAGGATGCGAACTCATTCATTCTAAAGCAAACAGCCGTCCGCAACTCTCAGGAGAAAATAAATGGGCTCACATTTTTGGAATTTTATTCTGTTGCCACATCTATTTATAGGGCTGGAGCCCACAAATCAAATTATCTAATTCCATATTTCCGTTTTAATGCGTAATACGAACGAGCTGTTAATGTTGTTTTATTAATTATATCTTCCTGGGTTATATGTGATCGTAAAGTTCTTAGGTGTAGAGACAGCTTAAAATAGACTGCATCTGTTGCAGTGAGGCTAACTCACTTGGCTCTGCGGGATTCCCTATAGAACACGTAATAGCTAGTTTTATATCGTGTTATGGTTCATGAGTAAGGTAAGTATTCTTAAACGTGGTACTAGTGGTGTGAGATATTTTCAATTACAATGTTTATAAACAAGTTTATATAAAGGCGTCGTACATTAGATTTATGGACTTTAACGTTCACTTTTAATAGAAACTATCATTTTTTGAATAAAGATAATATTATAGTGTGTGGGATGTATGTACCTATGTTTAGTAGTACTTTAGGTATGTTGTGACTACCGCCGTACTATGGGCATAACTGTGAAATTATAAAATGGTATAGTAATGACATTAATTTCATCATACAAAACAAAGTCCTCAAGAGGTCTGTATGTAATTGGTTTTCTCAAAAACTACTGTACTGATTTGCATGCGGTTTTTGTTAACATATAAAGTGATTCAAGAAATAGGTTTGTGTCTACTTTTCATGCCAAAGTTATCACAGGAACGGTTACAACGCGGGCAAAACCGCGGGGCACGGCTAGTTTATAACAATATTCTCTCACTACCGTTACCTTAAATAGTATACTATCGCCTTTATAGGCAACGTTAACGTTTAACACAATGTCACCTGAACAGAGGGCAGTAAAGCCTCATGACCCGTTTAAAGAATATTTTGTAACGAATACAAAGCAATGTTTAACAAAGTAAGGAAGTCACAGTTGCACTTTAATTGATTTTATTGTTTCGTTTCTAGTACAATGTAAGTGTTGTAGTGTTTTAGAAAGAGCTAAGTGGTGTGTACGAGTCTTAGAAGTTCATTTCGATAACACTTAAGGTCAAATGGGAGGTACATAACTATATGGATTTTACATAGTCTTTGTATATTTTCAATCACATGGACTGAAAACGATAATTAACTTAACGATGCCTTAAGTACAATCGGAAGCCATTAGTTGGCATATTTTAAAAAGTAAAGCTTTGCGTTTGACTAAGGTAACGCTTAACAAATCGTAATGAATAGCTAAATAAATTGCCCGTTACTGTAATCCTTGATAAGCTTACAATTTGCAGCTAAATGCTAATCCATTTTAGAAGGTCTTATTAACAGATATTTCAGACGGTGTAAATCTGTTGTAGTCGAGGTGTCCTATTCTCGATTTCATATCGAGATGACATTTAGCCATTCGAATGTTTAAACAACCGGTGAGAGGTGATCACGAGCGAATTGGTCGACCCTTCTCGGCTAGATGCCCTTCTTTACCTTCACTACACTACTGTAGGTACAACGTACCTTATGAACATACAGAATACACTCTCGTATTGATAAAAAAGCATCAAAATAGCTGACTGAAAATGAAAGTACTTATCTTGAAACACTCTCGTTCAAGTCACAATCGAAAAGGAAAACTGAATCGAAATCGGTTTACGGTTTCATCGCCCGGGGAGCTTCGAAGTCGAACACAGATCACACACGTCTGGAATACGAACCACTATTTACCGGAAGGTTTATAATATCTTCGACTACTCACTCGTATAAAGACGGGGCATGCAGACGGATCCCTGCCTGATCTTTCAAATATCCCAAGAGTCAATAAAGCTGAAGTGTAAATAGCCCGATATTGCGTTAGGGACCATTCAAACGATGTTCCGAACGTAATTTGAATTGATCTTTAGTTGAACTTTGGTGGACTTTGCAATCCCACGGCTGTCATGACATTTGAGTATCCTTCGTGATCGCAGATGAAGGTTGCCGCATATTTGAGAAGGTAAAAGGTGTGGCTGCATTGTTGAAATAAGATTAGCGGTAAAAGTCGCATATTATGCCTTAAAGTTCTATGCAGATAAGGATATGTTGACAATTAAACATGAGAACACGTGTATATAAGGAAAGACATTAAAAGCTAAATGACGTTTAGGACAAATTATACTTGGGATGAGACTTAGTACCGATAATACTTGTGATCTGTCTCATTATCTGTGATATCATCATTTACGCTCATCATCCTATAGGATTCGTTAAAGTTGTTTCTTAGAAACATATTGTGTGCATCGTAATTATGGTACTATGGTCACGATTCAAGCGATTACCGTCCTATGGTATTCAGGGTCCCAATAATGGAATAGGAAACTGCTTAATTTTGCATAAATCATGTAAGTTTAATGACATACGACAATGCAAAAAACTATAAAAGCTTGTTTTAAAACCTTTATTAAACGTTATTTTAATACAAAGTTAAATACAATCAATAACAAAGATATTGGAATGTACAAAGCCGACAGACGATTTATAAATAAATTAATTAAAACAAAGTGTCATTTCGTTATCTTATTTGATTCATCAACTGGATCTTGTATGTGGTTGTAGTAATAAAAGGCCGCTATTATATTCTCGGAGGGTGTTAATTTTAATTAAGGGTTTTATACTGGGGGAAGAAATATAAATTAATTAAAAGTAGACACTTTACTCGTCGGCGGTAAACCGTTATCTATACTTACAAGGAATAAAAAACTGCACAATTACATACTTGCCTGGAATGGATTCAGTAGGTAATTTGAATATTTCAAAATGTTCTATGTTAAAGTAAACACTACAATTTTTTTCTATGTTTTCTATAAACTTATAGAAAAATATCATTCGCTAGTTTGACTCCATTATAAGGGGAGGTGCAAATGATACACTACAATATGATATAATTCACCAACAATTGATTTTATAGGTTCCCATTATTCTCAAAAAAAAAGCTAAATGAAATTGGTACTTGAAATTATCAGAGGCCGATAACAGTTCAATTACGACATAACATCTTAAAACTAACTTCAAAGAGATTTGCGTATCAATATTAACCTCTTCTACAAGTAAAACTGCGGGGCTCTGTTAGTTATCAATACGAACTGTAGAATTAATTCCAATATTGAATGTCACGAGAGATGTCCTTTGACGATTTTAATTAATGTTCGTATTCTTTATTTAAACTGAGATGGAGCTTGCTTTTAAAACAAAGGATGGGCTAGATAATACAACCTTTTTAATGAAGGATATTGTTTTTAAACATTGTTTATTTGTTGATTTGAACGTGCTAATCCATGGAGTCTGGAACTACTTGTCTTATTTGAAAAATGCTTTATAGACATCTAAGATTTAATTCAAAGGCATAAGTTAGAACTTAATTAAGAACATGGGGGCCTAAGTTTTTAAATGAGTTAACTTGGGGCATAAGTTTACTTGTTTAGATTTAAATTATGAAATATTTATTAATTACACAAACATTTTCCCATGCAATCATGATAGGTATTGCAGTCAGTCAAGCAAATGTATAATTTTGATTTCGTCAATAGTCGCAGGAAGACGCTTGTTTAACTACGTGCTGTCGGTTTACGATCTTGATTTAACTATAATAATATGTTGTTGGTATGATCGTTTTCAGTGCTTTTATATATAAAGAACAAACATGGCCTTGCGGTATTCCCGCGTAGTATCCGATGTTGAAGAATTTTTGTGATAAAACATTTGCTACGTTGCACTATGCAACATTGCACTAGCTGACAAAAGCAAAACACTAACAAGGCAGTGACCACACTCATTCAACAATGAAGACCGACGATAGTTATTAATAAGACCTCATTTCGAAGTCCAATTCCTGCCCAGACGTTCACAGTGCAGAAATATTAGTTGAAACTACGCAACGGACGAGCGTAGGCGTTGCGGTTCACTTGCGCGATTGCTGAATGTTGCACATTCCTCTGTAATTGTAATGTTTACTTAAATTGCTTTGCGTTTCATTTGATATGAAATTGTAAGAAATTAGATCAGTTTTTTTGGGGACTGAAATCCTTGAGGTGCTAGCCTCAGCGAAAGAGGTTGTAACTGCAAAGATTGATTTCCTTTCAAAGAAAATATTACATATTGGTTAACAACTGGTTAATTAATATTTAGTGAGTAGGTATCAGTCTGCAAAGGCCGCAGCAGATGCAATACCTCTTGTCGAACTAAAGATATCAATAGGTACACTAAAACCATCATATTCTTAGTAAAGCTATAAGAACCATTTTTGTTCACTCCACCATTAGTAGCAACAAAGACGGTCGCTAAACGTTAGCTTTAACTACCATTCCCCTCAAAGACCAAGTTGCGGGCACAATCCATTAACTGAAAGTGGCCTATGCGAAAGTGCCTATTAATAACTATTCCACAATTCCGAAAGGGTAAGGACAATGGATCAGAAATGGAAGTATTCGTATTAAAGCAGTACGATATTTGCCACCGATAATCAGGTCAATGTGCCAATTTTCGATAGGGAAGTTGCAAAATCGATTGTCCGCATCCAATACACTTTTCCCTAACAGATAACACGAGTCCCAAATTGGAACGGAAACTTTTCTGTTAAAAGGTTGTTCAGATAAAGTGAATACCTCTGCTAATAAAGGAAATGAATGGAACTGTTTACTGGGAACGTTGAGGACGATTACGAAAACAGATCTGGAGAGTTTTATCTCTTTAATTGTATCAAACCCTTGTAGTCAATACATTTTCGATAAAGTAAGGATTCATTCGTGCGTATGAGTGCTCGTGCGAATGAATCCTATAAAAAATATTCTCAAAACAACATTACGCCCCACCAACAAAATTTCCCCAACTTATTAAGCAATGAAATTGTAAAACTCGAAATTGGTATCTCTAAAATTGGCTCGTTTCGTCATTACGAGTTCGGAACGAGCAAAAGGGGTAGATTCGATCCGATTTTAATATAAGCAATCAGAATGGATATGGAAGTGTACCCTGTATGGCATGCAATGTAATCTTTCATCCATTCACCCTACGACCTTTGGGCAGAAACGTTTTTACTTCTTATGGTCGAACATTTATCATGGCTTATGCTGAATCATTTTGCGTTTTTCCGTCTATTACGGTGTGGTTTTGTGAGGCCAAGGCCAGAGGGTGGCTCACAATAGTGAAGGAGTACCTGATACCCGCTTCGTTCCGGCCGAGCTCAAATTGACCCAATGACTTGAAAGTTGTTCGAGTAGAAAATATTGTTTGAAGCGAACTAGCATTATCATAATATACGTTATCATGTTACACTGGATGAACATCTGTCGCTTTTCAATTTATATGTAGATAGGTATTTTCATATTCTGCTTAGTATTTTTTATGCATAAAGTGTGCATTTTATGACCTGGATAGCGCTTACCACTTTTTTTTTTGGCTTACTCGGCTACACCTGGATTAAAAAACATAAATAAACAAAATTACTAAGGAATTGAAAGCTCTCTTCCCCAAAACGAAAAAATTGTCACAAACCAATAGAACCATATCTATTTAATAAGTAAGTAATTATTTTAACCAGTCGAACACCTCAATAAAAAAACATCAGTTAATCTGAACGAACATTAGTTATAGAGCGTTATGTTAATAATATCCTTATAATATAACGTCTAATGTCCCTCTAATGTTATACAATTTCCTCGTGCTATCCTGACGACTTCCTTAGGGTGGTTTCAGACTAGCGTTTTTTCTGGGCGTATACCGACTTATTGGCATACGACCTTATCCGCACTAAAAACCAGACACGTGTATTCGAGTTTATAAGCGCGTCAATATCGACAACATTCGAGGGACTAGTCGCGCGTGTTTTATATGACGAACGCATGACGGCGCTTTCTTTCTTCTTTGCTTTAAAAGTCCGCTCATTCGCTCATATAAAACGCTAGTGTATAACCGCCTTTACACGCATTAGCGATAGCAAAAAATATCACCGCTAATATTACCTCTCGCCACTGATGTTAGGGGGTTCTCCAAACAGATTTTCGTATTACATATCATCAGATGAATGTTATTTATAAACATGACATTATGTTTATTGGGTAAAGGAAATATTTTCAATTTGCTGTTATGGTGTAGAGGAGGTAATACAATTCGCATACAATTTGTGTTAGTTATACACGTGTACGAACTATGTTTGAGTTAGTCTTTTACTTGTATGATTTGGTATTTAAATGGTTACTAATATAAGCAACCTGTGGTAAAAAGGATATCTTAATGGTGATTCAGTACTAGCCATTTAGTACATAGAGTATTGGCCAGTAATGTCCTACTTTTAGGCAGACAGACGGTACATATCAATCAGTACAGCAAGAACCATGCTTGCCTAATGCGGGTTGCCATTTCAACCCCTTTTTTTAATTAGGAGACTTTTTCGCTCGACCTGGAAATATATTAAACAGATTTAAATATTTTGCTACTTTTCTTACGAATAGATGCAAAATAAACTTTAGTAAGTAATTATGTAAAAGCTAAGACGTAGTACAAGTATCTCGGTGAAGCAAGTCCGGAGTCAGCACTTGACACATCCAAACAATGGTTGCAACATGCACAAAGAAAACAAATTATACACATACGAATGACTTCGTTGTCATTTCTCTCGAAACAGAAATCTTTTCTGGGTCACGTATGTACTTAGGGAATGAAACAAACGGCTTTGTTTTGCTTCAGTAAAGATGTGCAAATTAGGATGAAACTTAAAAATAGGATCAGATAAGTCTAAAGAATCTAAACTAATATAATAATGCTGAAGAGGTTGATTTGTTTGCTTGTTTGAAGCCTCTAACCACAGAGAATACCAATCCGATTTGAACATTCTTTTTTGTAATGGAAACCACTTTCAATGGGAAAGTTATAGGCTATATTTCATCCCGAAATTCTTACGAGAACTTGCACAACCCGAGTAAAACTACGGGCGTTGCTAGTATCAGAATAAAACTGAAGCTAATGTTTGATGATGACGAAGACCTTAGAATTTCCCAACTTGCAGCTATTAAACTTGCCGACGCTTAATAAATATAAATAGATAGAACTAGGATATCCCTGTGATAATTTAACAATGAAAGTGCATACTTAAAGTCTGCTCGGTAGGTAATCTTGCTCGCTTGAATTTCACCTATATTTCAGCTATTTTATTGAAATGAAGCACTCAGTATTACAAGCTAAACTAGGCTTATCGGTTTCACTTCCTGGTTTTATCACAGATTGTTATCAACGCTAACATAGAGTCACTATTTATCTATGACCTTTCTCAGATTAGAATCCTATTTCTGTGCCGATTGAGCGAGTGAGGGTCCGTGCAGACTGGCTCGAAAGGAGAGCACCATTTTTGTCGTGTGAAATAAAGTACATTTTACGTTGAAATTTTTTAATATGTGATTTCTTAAATGTCATCCTAACGCGCTCAGTGTTATTAAAACTTCAGCATTATTTGAACGACCCAAAACTCTATTAGACGCGATGAAAATTTTACTCTCCTCTCCTAAAGCCTTGCTGTACGGACTAAGGGCGCCACCCCAAATCCCATGGTCCAATGACTCCATAATTCATTCAAATGTCGACCCTTTTGGGTGACAGCTCGGGTGCAAGAAGTCAGAGGACCAAGAAAAAATGTGCGAATAAGATTCTAGGAGTTGGATGTGTGTGACGTCATAATGTAAATGGTGTTAAGCTTGCTTGTGAAAGAATTCATTGTTGTGATACTTCGGTGAAATGTGTTCGGTAAGCTTCGGTGAAACGATGACATAATGTACTTGGATGCTTTATGGATAGTCCTATTTAATTGATCTCGCCGACTAACAACTTCTAAATTAATTAACTACTCGGTCGCATTAAAGATATAAACAAACTTTTTAGGAAAAAAGACTTTTTAGTATTTGTTAAAATGTAGTGTTGTCAAATTGTAAATCATTTCAACGGTTACCTTAAGCAAAATTGTACGTAAAGATTGCGCGACTATAAGTAGGAACGCTTTTGTCAAATCATTAATGACTATTTCCAAATTAGTTTTCCTTTTTTCCTAAAGAACTTAAAAGCCAAATTCGCAATTTTATCTTATCATAAGACAATATATCAAAAGTTACTATAACTGTCTCAGATTTTGCGCGAAAAATACTTTCTTTGTTAACTATCATAAATCATACAACTTATCTATTCTGTGCACCTCTTGGTCGTTTACGGAAAGTTACTACTTTTTAACTTTGTGGGCAAATAATGTTCCAAAAAACGGACAAAATCTTAAAAAATGATGCGAAAATGGACTTATTGTTTTGAAAGTTAATTGACAATTTACGAACTTGCAAGTGCGAGCTGGCGAGTTCGATAGTTTGCAAGCATTACTAATTCAAGTTTCAAACTTTGTCTCTAGAATTCCAGTTCGCAGTTTGTAAGTAGACGTTCAAAGTCAACAACTCTCATTCGAAGGGATTCGAAATCAAAGTCTGCATGTGACATGTAAACAGGTTGGCCCTATTAACTCCGCTCTATTTCACCCAAATCACATTACCGCCATACTGACCCTTGCTGAAACTTTCACTTCATTAAACCCTGATGGATAACAAATATACGTAATTTTAGTAGAATAGGAACAAATATCATGAAAAGGTAATGTAATAAAATCTTTCCACGATTTCGTAATGATAAGCAAGACGAAGAAATAGGGAAAATATTGTATTTGGGTTAATGTTATTGTTTGTTTGGAGAATTTCATTTGGAAATGTTTTTCTAGAAACGTTTTATGATTATTAGTGTACAGTGTACATATTTTATTACATAAAGATAACTCAAAAGGGTTCTACCGTGTAGACAAGCGACGGCTACAGAAAAATGAATCCAAAATTATAAGGTAAGAGCTAAAAAATATTTAGTGTTGATAAAATATATTTTTTTAAATTGCTAGACATCATGACTGTCGCTTGCACTGTTCTTTGATCCTTGGTTTTATAATTCCGATTACAATATGGGTGTTAAACTTTCAAGCATTAAGCTTTACAACATACCTCATCTTAAACACCGAAATTTTATTATTTATGATAACAAAATGTCGCAGCACTGCAGTTTTAACTATAGGCTCCGGTGTCGGAGATGGTATCATCTCCTCAACTAATACGGGCCTAACAAGACTTCGGTTATTTTTGGTAAAAATGATCAAGATCTGCAAAACTTTTCCCAAGCTATGCAAAAAAAAGAAGAAATTCAACTTAATAAGTTTGTTAAATGTGTTCTTCACTTACATAGTATTACAGCAGCGTCCGCGGTTCTATACCCGTACCTGTTAGAATTTTGGGATTAAAGTTTCAAGTCTTAAATTGTCGACTCTTACCTCTTCCTTTGCTAACTTTCATTCAGCTCCATTCATTCGTTTTTGCGTAAGATATTAACTAACATCTATCCTCACTGCACACACTTCCAAGAGTTTTACGTTTATAATATTAGTCGATAGTATCTACGTAAATTTTTCTGTTTTTCTTTTGCTGATTAAAATTAAATGTTCCATCTTTGCTATGAGCTATTACCTCTCTAAAGGCAGGAACAAATAGGAATCCTATTGCGTGCCTCCCCGTAATCGCAGCTATTAGTTCTACGAACACAATAATTAGACACGTTCCAGTCCTGTAGGATAGCTAACGAAATTGCAAGTAGTTAGTACGTGAAGATGTTTAGAAATTCTTTTAGCAGACTTTTTTATATTACGCATTGGAATCCAAAACCGGGTTAATAGAAATCATCTGGGAACGAACTGAAACTTTTCCGGCTATAATTTTAATCTTACATTTAAATTGTACGAGATTACACTTCCTTAACTTTTACGATTTCAATTCATTTCGTTCTGACCTAATTTTACTTTACTCCCAAAAGACTAAAGTGGAAAGCACTCATTAATATCCTTTCCTTAGTCTGGTACCAATTTCACTAAACTACATATTCTACACAATATTGATGAATGATAATGAGTAGGTAGCAGTAATTGTTTCCATAAATTCAAGTTACAAACATATTGACTGCAATAAATAGTTCTTCAATAAATTACCTCTCCTGTGACGCGATAAATTCTCAGAATAGGCCAAATAAATAACGCAAGGCGAGAAGGCTTATTGAATATTGATGTAGTGGCTTCGTTGTTTCAAGGCATTGATAGGATGGTGAAAACATTGTAATATTGCGATGGTACACCTATAAGATAAGGCGGGCTGTACAAGTGTTGCTCAATAATACAATGCATGGCATAAAATTGACGTGATGTGTAAATGTCCAACCATGTCCAACCATGGTGAACTTAGGTAATTGCACAATTTTATAGACGCTAATCTCCATAAAACTGCGTAGGTACATTATTTGGATCTTTTGATAATTCTATGCTATTTTCTGTCACTGATATTTTTAACAACTACTCGTATCCATTTAAATAACAGTCTACGAATGATGAAAGCATAACCAGATGAGTTCTTTTCGATTGAAGACTGTCTGTTTCTTTCAAAATCTGTGGCAGTCTTGCCTAGTAAGCAGTGTGTAGCCAACCTTAAAGGGAACGCGTATGAAAGGTATCTTCGTTTATGATAAAAGGTAGATACGTGAGAGTTGTTTGTAATGTTATTAGTATGGTTATTTACTCGTGTCGGGTCCGAAAGCTATTCTATTGTTCTTGGGTACTTATTCGGTCAATAATCGTAGTTAAGTTCATTTTTATGGTCAAAGCTGGAAGTAAAAGTATGTATTGTGATGTTGAATTGATTATTTTGCAGTTTGTTGTTGATACTCTCGCGGAGTTTGGTACTTACATTACATACCAGCTAGTTTTAATCCAAATGTCCTAGCTGACTTGAGTTAGGTACCTATATAAGGGCGCCTTTTTAGTTTTGCCATAATATTTACTACGTTGCTATGCTACGTTTGATTTGATTGGTGTATAATATGTGGCATAGTAACTTAACATAGTTTAATAATAACACAGATTGACTTTCTTCTTCTCAGAGAATCGATGATTATTTCTCTCTTCATAAGATCATTATGGTCTTGTCAAAATTCTGTCTGACTTTCAAACTTGGTCGCTCTTACTAGACTTTGCCGTTGCGCTTGTAAGCTCGCTCAATCTTAACGACGACTTAAAGTGGTAAAAGCTCAACGTTGACGCAGTACATTATAACTCAATATAAAAGCTCTAAATACCAAAAAGGAACACAAAGATAACGATCTTTTACTACCCACCCGGTCAAGTTACATAATGTTTACCCTTCGTTGGATTATCTTGTCTGCTACCTAATACCTCACTTGTTATCACTAAGGAAACGCAAGTAACTTTGTTTACATGATAACGACTAATGAATGAGAGTCAACGACACGTGAACCGTGAAGTGTGTGCCAGATAAGTGTACCTAGCACTGGTGGCGCCACTGTGCTGGATTCAGTACAAAAATCAAAGGAAATGTTTCCCGTAGTTACGTAGGATTTTAGTTCGAATTTTGACCGCTGTAACATTTATTTGGTGAACTTTACACGTGGAATAAAAAGAGATCTGTGAACCCGAAACTTTTTGAATAATAAGTATTTTGTTGTCTAACGTTATTACGTATGAGTTGTTCAGAAAACGTTTGAACATGTTGTTATTTATTCAAAGGGCTTTGTACTAAGCAATGTTCAAAGTTGAGGTTAAAATTATAATTTCAATGGTTAATTTGTATGTGTGTTAGTTGAGATGAATACATAGGTTAATTAACTTGCTTTTGTATGAATGTGATAGAATATTTCATTTATGACGTATTTAAAAGTTTATGGGTTTTTGAAGTTACTACGACAAGTGAAGTTACACCCTGTTTCACTAAAGACTTGAAACTGCGTTAAGCTGCGTTAGCCCGGATGGGCAACCGTCACGTGCACAAGCACGTGGACTCTATGGGAACGCGACGGGCCCCGTCACGAGCAACCCGCGCGGTTTCATACAAAAGTGCTACGTCGCGGGGATCCTCGCGGGCGTCCGTCGCACGGAGGCGGGCACCGTTGCATTTCGCAGTTTCAGGGCTTAGACAGGTATTATGTTTGAGTTAAACTCGTCGTTGTATTGTGAGGTTTTGGGTTCAGTTCGTACAAGTAAACTCTTAATCTAGAGTTTATATGACTAACTTAATCTAAAATTGTATTACCTAGAAGATTTAGTAGTTCGCGTTAAAGTTCCATTAAACTCCTTCAGAATGTATCATTTGTAAACTTTATTATATGATAGGTAGTTAGTTGCTGTATTGAAAAAAAAGTAAAACACTTATTTATTTTCATTAAAAGAGCTCTACTAAATGATGTTATCTAGTTGGCGTTAAATCGAATCAAAAACATATTTACGGTCCGTTTCGTGTTCCTACACAATTAAAAAGTATTTACTTACTTCCCTTATATTCTGTACAGACTCCCCGCTACCCATAATAGCTCCCCTCAAATTAGCCAGACAATAAAAGAACAATATGATTTATGGCTGTTACGAGAAAGCTGATTGCTTATTACATTTTTACTATCAAATGAAGGAAGTTCGTTGCAGTCGAGACCTAAGATTGACATCGTCACGCCACCCAGTGATTTTGCTTCCGACCTTACGTTGAATTGAATGTGCTATCTGTCACGCTATTTCTATTGTTTTTGAAAACATAAGGGAAAGTTTTCACACACTTAAATCACTTCGACAAGTGTTCATTAAGAAATACTTTACGTACCTTAGACTAACAGTGCCCGGTGGTTTTACCTGCGTTGTGTGCGTTCCCGTGGAAATTTCGAGATGAAAAATAGCCTATCCTATGCCTTTTTGTTGAATGTCTTCCAAATCAATCTCTTATAAAAATAATTATTCAAACAAACATTATCTCTTCAGCTTTATTATATTAAATATAGATTTATCAAAATAAAATATTATACGTACCTACTCGATGTTTCGAGCGGATTACATCACTCGTGGTCACGGGAAGACTGGCTGAATCGGCGAATGTTCACTGTGTTCATAACATCACTAACAATTACCCGCACAAACTACCCGCACTTATTTTTCTCGAAACCTACAACCATTCTTTACTGGATTCAGTATCGGTGAAAGAAAACTTACTTAAAACCGCTTTCCCGGTTAAAATTGTTGTGATTTTGATCGCTTCACGAACAGCCCTAAAGTACTTAGTAATGTCGTTTCGTGGAAAGGATTTCTGGTGTATGTAAGTCAATTCAGTGGTTTGGTCCTGACGATAATAAATGGTTTGCGATCGCGGACTTTTTGACTTGGTGGTTTTTTGAGAGTAGGTCAAACATAAAGTGCGGGTGTAAGTGATATTGTGTAGGTATTTTGTAAAAATTGGCCGCTCTAGCCAATCTTCCCGTGACTACAAGTGGTTTACTGGTGTGCGGACACTTGCGAGTTAAGTACGTCAGGTACGTATTTCAAATATGTTATTTTAATTTAGATTATAACGGAGTATCTATATGATAAAGTAACATTTGCTTGTTTTTTAGGGTACCTATGGTTCATAGTAATTTTAAAGTAGATAAGTTCATACATTTTAGGTAGGTTTCGTTTTCTAGGACAATTAATATTCCTTACTACACTGCCACCTATTATCAATGGAAGGAAGCTCTTTGGGTTAAAGGGAATGGTTTCGATAACAACCTCCACAATACACAGAGGAAGAAAAAATGAAACCTTTGAGAACTATGAGAGAGAATTGTTATTTTAGTTCAAGACATTTCTAAGAGATGGCGCTGTTACAAGTCGTGCAACTTACGTATTTAACCGACTTCATAAAGACGAATGTGTTATAACGCACAGTACACAGTACTTTCAGTTCAGGTAGGTTCCATACCATTTAAAAAGGTACTAGGACGATAATAAAACTCAATCTATCTACTAAAAATATTAATAGGTTTATTTAAGAACAATAAACAAATCAGTTCCACATAAATCAATGATATGTCTTAATAAAAAGCATTTACAAAAAATAATAAAATTTGCGTACAGAAAAATAATACAATATCTAATTAAAATACACGAAAACAATATAATTTTGAGACTCGTTAAAACACGAGCTATAATTAATTAAACTAAAACAGCGAAAAAATGATTTGAAATATTGAAACAATTAATTTGAATTTTATTGACAATAATTACAAACAGTGCCTAAATTTTGTGCAAAACTTAACGTGCATTAGAAGATTTTGGATCTCATGCAAATCCGAAAATATTTATAAACATTACAATATTAAATATTTGCAGTTTATATTCTTTCAATTTATGAACAGTTCAATAAGTAAATATATAATAATAGAAAACAAATATTTCATAAAAAAGTTTAATTAACAAGGTTTTATACTTGATTTTTTTTTACCAGACATAGGGCCCATCGCAGATGACAGACTATCCGTGACGCACTTTTTAGTCTGTGAAAATAGAACCTATGTAAGTAATTATAATTATGCAGTAACGCACACGACGCGCAAATATTCTCGACCGAATTTTTGTGCGCCGCAGACTCGATCGCACAAAAAGTCTGTCGTCTGCGATGGGCCTAGATCACACGTGCTTGCAAAATTTCAGTTCAATAGGTAACCGGAAAGTGGATTAAGTAGATCAAAAGTAACTTGCAAGATTTAGTTACAGACATCGGGACAGGTGCGAATAAATAAATAATGTAAAAAATATTTTGAGCTCAATACTACCTCTATTTTGAAATCGGTTATTAGATGACTTATCTGAAACCTTCTCACACATGAATTGTCAAATACTTTTCCGATTTCGACGTTCGTTAAAGAATGACAAAATACAGTTCGCTGATTGGAGGAATATTTTAGATCTTAGATTCTTTCCACCAATCAAAGAGAAGTATTTTATCGTATCGTGTCTTATCTTATGTTAGAGGAAACGACTGATTACTGTTGCCGAAACAAATCAGCTGAGTTCAAATAGAAAGAATAGCCATTGCCTTAAAAATGTATCGAATAGTAATATAATTGAATACATAATAAAATTCATTATATCTAAATAATTTACAATTTAATAAACCTATAAGCTAATTACAAAAGCAGATAATTAATTCACATCTTTGGGATTTTCCGTTATCCACTACATTGAGCTAATATTTTTTTAATAATTTTATTTAATTCAGGTACAGTATACAGGGAGAACCAATTTGTTATTTTTTTAATCAATATAAACTGATATTATCATACAAGTGTTATAATGGCACTAATAACTATAAGTTTATTCGTATATAACAAGATCTGTATTACTTAATTCTAAGAAACGATTTTACAATCACTAGATTAATTTCAGATTTTTACAAATACATAGTTAACTTGCTATACAATTTTCACGACACAACTACACTCAACTTTGAAAAAACATGACTCTTGTTAGACGTGAGAGAGCAATCAAGTCAAATTTCTTTTTAGTAGTTAAAACATAGTTTAAGAAAGGACTGACAACTAGTGGCTTCGAATCCAAAAGAGTGGCGGGGTTGGGGGAGGCCTTTGCCCAACAATGGGATGATACAGGCTAACGGTAACAACAGACAGGAACAATAGCGAAGTATATAAAGTAGTCAGCAGTTTATACTAAATATATCTTTAGGCCCCTGTCAACATCAATGCTCTTATTAATATGTCATCATAGACTTGACAGCTGTAAAAAATGTCAATCAATTAAAGCACTAAAATGACTGGGAAATCCGTGATGAGTCACTAATGTTGGTATAAGTAGAGTTGTTGTTGCACTCTACTGTTGTTTCTACTTACCTCTAAAATAGGTATGATAAAATGAATTTCATAGAGAATGGTCAAAAAGGAACGACACGGCACTCCTAAGTCGAAATTTTCACGTAGAATCTATCTTTAAAACATAGATATTATAAGTATAACGCCGATAACAAGATAAGCCATTTAACTATAGGTGTTTTAAATATTTCGCATAGCTGATTACATATTCTGTTTATCACGGATATAGATTATGAATGGATAATTTATTCTTCGTCGTTTAGAAGGTCGGTGCATGATTTGGCTTTGGTTGTTCTGAAAATAGAAAATGAAATGATTAAATTCACATACTTTAATAACAACTATACTAGAAATAGTTCTATTAAAATTCCTGCTTGTTTAGCAAACCCAAATAATTCTCAATTCTTAATTAATAGATATTGCAAAATCTCTCTCTTGAGATAGGTCCTATTCTACTAGAACCAACCAAACTTGTCCAAACACTTTTCGGCAATCAACTGTATTATTTACCAAAAGCGCGTCTCAAGGTTACTTTTATCTCTAATTTATAGCATTGTAAACATAGAAAGGAACTCAGAGAATGGATAGAGAAATAAAAAATGTAAAAGTGATTAAAATTGCACGTACTGTGGGTTCTTGACTCGGCGACAAATCCGGAGTTCTATTGGTCCACTCCTTACGGCTTTGAAAAGCGCCAATGCTTCTATATGTGCCAGTTCGTGACACGCTTGTCCGTTTACAGCGAGCACCTCGTCCCCTGAAAGTACAAGTAAATTTTTAAGTATTGGTTTCTGCAAAGTTAACTACTAAAGTTATTCGTTACAAAGTTCAAATAATGTCAGATAATACGGAACGGTTATTAACAGCTAATGAACGCACCTACTAAGTCATGTAAATAATAATTGCTAAACAATAAACATTCATATCATGTTCGATGCCTATTCCGGACACAATAGCTAACAAGTTGATATTACGTACTTCGCTATTATATGATTATTTCGCCGAACGATCACAATGCGGCCAACGCTCCTTATCAAATTGCATTCCTCGATGTTATGATTTGTGACAGTTGACACACTAAAGTAAACATGTACCTAAACAAGTTTGAGCGATAACTTTAAAATGTAATACGTATTTTCGTACCTGCTTTGAGTCTTCCATCATCGATTGCTTGCCCTTGTGGCAGGATGCTCTTTATAAAGATGCCAAGAGGTCCCCGAGGTGAGTCGCGTCCTCCCACAATGGTAAACCCGAGTGGCTTTTTCCCATGTCCCTTTTCAAAAGTGATGGTATGATAAGTGTGCGTCGGTGCTCGCGGTCTCCGGGGAAGTGTGCAGAAGTTTGCCGCGTTCGGTGTTTGATTTTCACATTCACTGTTCTGTTTTTCTTTGGTCCTTTCGCGTGTTTCGGGACTGTCTACGTTGACGTCTCTGGCGCAACTGAATGCGAGGCCCTCTTTGTTGGCGCCGCCGTAGCTGACGACCTGGCGGCGCAGCAGCTTGTTGTTCATGCTGCTGTAACTCGCGTTCTGGCCCTTTAGGAAGTGCGAGTGCGATGCCGGCGCGCCATCACCCGCCTCGTCCGCCGCTGATAGCGCGCCGCGATTACACGCCGACGCGGACTCGTCCTGCGATACCCGACGATCTATTTTGACGTCATATTTATCAGTTCGCTTTTCTTTGCCCAGTATGATGGCGTTTTCGTAATCTACAGAACTTTCTCGCATTAGGATCGGATTCCGCTGTGATTGTCTCGGATTTGGTGTGGGCTTGTCGCGCTGTCTACACACAACGATATCAATTTCAGATGTGCCTGATTTGAGTGCTTCTTTAGCTTCAGCCATGGTTAGGTCACGAAGCCTTCTACCGTTGACGTTGAGTAGTTCGTCGCCAATTCTGAGCGTGCCCTCTCTGAAAAGTAAAAAAACAATAAAATACAACGAACTAATTATTTTTAGGAGTATAGAAGATTTATAAAAGTATTAATGCTCACCTTTCAGCCAGACCTCCAGGTACCACGTGTGCAACTAAGTATCCAATATGACCTTCATCAGTCAATTTTGTTTTAGCTATGAATATTCCAAGTTCTTCAGTCGGATTTCTTTTTATTATCTTGACTACTTTGAACTCTGCTTTTTCTTGTTTGGTTCCCCTAGCAGGTTTTCTGCATGGAGGTATTGGTGGAATACCATTATCGCCCAAACTCGCATCTCTTTGCCTCATTTTTTGTTTCTCAGTTAATTGGAGATATTGAGGCTCATCATTTTCAAGTTTATTCCGAGGCATACGTCTAAGAATTTCTTTTCGATCTAAAGATAAAGCTCTTTGGGTCTGTCGTGGTCTGTGTCGAAGACAGTCTTTTCGTTCTCTGCTCATTCTGCCGGATGTTCTAGCTTTGATGTAACTTTGGTCTCCAGATATACTTCTACCATGACAAGGTACTAAGTTGTTAGCTTGCGATGCAGAACTTTCGCATCGTGACGATAATCTATCGCTTTCAAAAATAGATGAAGCTGCTGATTCGTTAACCAATATGCCAGAGTCAGCGTCTTCACAATCTTGAATTAATATATTTTCGTCATCATACGATACTTGATAGACATCATCATGGAAAACGGAACTTTTTTGGAATTCATCTAAGCCTGGCAAAGCACCGTATGAAAAACTCCGTAACTTTGCTTTTACGCCTCCCCTTTTCTTCCTACTTTTGCCAGAACCACTTGATTTTAAAATATTATCATTAGTACCATCAACTTCATCTATGTTTTCACCATTTTGTTTATAAAGTTTTGATATAAATCTATTAGAAGACTTCAAGTATCTATCCGACATAGCTCTTATTTTAGCCGATAGGCATGAACTGGGTCCAACTGACTCTTTACCATCGAACTTTTCTTTCTTTTGCGATTTGGAATTGATAAGAGCATCGTCTTCGTACGTCTCATAATCATCATTGAATATTTGATCACTTGATTTAGACAGCTTTGTAGCTGCTTTAGGAATAACATGGTAACGGTCACATTCGGAACCTGAACTATAGCATCTAGTGCCTCTGTTTGTGAAAGACTTGTTATCTTTCCAGTGGGTCTCTGCTGGACTAGGAACGGTATTAGCAAAGAAAACATCGTCATCATAAGTTGAAATTTTTACCCACGGATTATGGTTCTCAAACTCGATATGTGGGTCAAGGTAATTGTTCGGGTAACGGCAATTAATGTCTTCAACGTGACCAAACCCGCTGCATTCGCTGCCTGATGTGGAAGCCGCGTCATCATGTCTAATGGGACCGTTAGACTTGAAACATGACAATTTAGTATTCTTAACTTTATCGAGCAACGGGTTCCGCTTTTCTCGGTACACCATGTATTCTTTCTCTAATGAGCCTCCGCGGTTTTTACGCAGGCCTTGGTACTGCTCTTGTGGTAAAATGGGTCCGTTTTGAACCGATATACGTCGCGTGCCCGGAGTCTCTGGTCCCCGGTGATACTGGTGCGGAGATTTCTCAACAATAATAATTTGATCGCTTAAATTATAAAAGTTTGTTTCTACCGAGCTGCCACTACTTTTTCGATTGGGGTAGCGGGCCGGTGACATGTCTGAAAATAAAAAATAATGATTAAGATTTCTAAAGGAAAAGTAGGTTTAATAGCTTATTACTCTGTAGTCTGCATGTCTATAACTATTCACGTCTAGCTTCTGATTTCTCCAGATAATCGACACTTTCAAGTAAACTGACATGTTGATACATATTCATAGTATTGAGTTACTCCAGGGAAAGTTACAAGCGTTTCCCTTAGCTGGAATTAGCTTGTCTAACGTTGTATCAAATGACGAGACGTTTTTAATGACGGACGTGTTTTGACTTCGGTAGCAGGTCGAGTTGCTAATGTCACTTTGAACAAAATGGCTGCTTATTCTACGAACTAATTATTGTGTCAATGGCTCTAACTTAATGACACCTTGGGCTTAATTAACAAGACTATAATAACTAAAGTAAGTACGCAGAATTAACACATGTTAGATAATCATTCTAGGAATATGAATAAATGTGATTCAACTCAGAATTTCTGTGAATAATAAACGTGACATAGGTTTATTTCCGTCGCTACTTGACATTGTTGAATCGATATAGCGCTTTCCGATTTCACTTGTGGCGGTTGTGTACAAATTGCATAATTTTCATTTGCATAAGATTGCATAAACAGGTAAGCTGCACACTCTAGGTAACGTTAAATTAGTGGTAAACAGATGTTAAAATTGTGGTAAATATAAAGGCTAGAAGAACCGGTTAATGAGGTAGTAATTAATTAATGTCTGCTATAGAATGAATTTAAAATTTATATTTAAGCCTATTAATATAATATTCCTCTTGACACTTAACACATTATACACACTGGTTGTTCGTAGGGTTCGTTTGCAAAAAAATATCCTATGGTACTTAACCGTCTCATTAAATTTAAAACCATATTCATCAAAATTGGTTTACCCGCGAAAGCGTAACAAACGCCACCTACGCATTTTAGATATTCGTAAGAAAACAGAAACGGACCTGCAACTTTTTCAAACTATCTTTCTTCCGTATGTTCTAAAAAGGATGAACCTACAAAAACTTACCTAAGAGTTGCCAAGTTATTACAAGTATCTAATTAAGTTGTCTTTGAAGAACGGATGTGGCAATTGGATAATTGGTGAAAAAAACTCAGGTAATGTCCGGAGTCATTATGATAATGGTTGATTTCGTTTTGAACTTATTTAAAATTAGACGTCGTGGAATCGATTACGACTGAAGTACAGCGGAGTCGATTATAATATGACTGTTAATTGTTTGTTAATTGTTTATGATAAAAGTAATTTTTATATTACAACACTATGTATAGTATCAGTTCTATATTAACACCTTGTTTAGTATATAACATCAATACAGCAAGTAAAATTTAATCTAAAATGTTAGTTACTTAAATCTAAATTAAATTAGTGTATTTTTTTAATTGATAATTGCTTTGTTCCTAAATTAAGTACTTACTTCATTTAGATTAGCGTTATAAATATCTATTGTTTCTAAGGCAACATGGTAGCATTTTTTGACGATTCAATTAAAATATTTTTAACTAGCAGCTCCCCGCGGTTTTACCCGTGTTGTGTCCATTCCTGTGGATATTTCGGGATGAAAAATAGCCTATGTTATTCGTGGATAATGTAGCTAAAAGAATTTTTAAAAACGGTTCAGTAGTTTTTGAGCCTATTCATTACAACCAAACAAAGTTTTCCTCTTTATAATACATATTAGTGTAGATTAACACAAAAACCTATTACTTAAATTATCCTCAGCATAACGATTAACTATACAAGTTCCGAATCGATTCCCAATTACTTCCTATTACAGGCTCAATAGTTTTTTCTATTTTCTAAATATAGAACAGCTTCAGCCGCATATTTCCCACGAGTTTAAAATCGATATTTTTAAACTACGATACTCTAATATAAATAAGTCATATATCTGAAGCTTTATTATTATCGGCATGTTTGTTTATATGTGGTTTAATGAGCGATTTCCTAATGAAAGTAATTCTATAAATCAGCCAATGAAATACTCGTATTATTTGACATTGATTTTTGAAATTAATTTTACGACTTGCCGTGCCCCCAGATTTTCAGTTAAATAAATCAATAATTACAGGACAAATTCTCATACTGTTAATTAAACCGAAACTAAGGTGTTAGCTTTTATTATGGAATTTAACTAACTGGTACTATTACATATACATATTAAAATAGATTTGATATAACTAATGTTTTTAACAAGGTACTCTAACTTTTGATTTAATTAGGTATAGCTTTAAATGCATATTGGTTGTTTTAGTAATAGTATTAAATTGGAGCTTTTAATTGCAATTGTCAGGTAAATTCTAAGTTATTTTATTCTTACCAACCGCCTTATTAATAAGCGCCGTGTAACCAAAACACAGTTAAACTGTGTTTTGTCTCTATTCCTCTTCGGAAAATTGCTTATATCAGAAAGTGACTGTAAACCATTTGATAGCTTCAATGTTCTTGATACACGAAAAGGTAGAATAACGCAGTTGGTATGATTTCTTTTATCACCTTTTGTTATTCGTAAACATCGTAACTTTAATTGAGTTACATAACCAACAGTAACGTATAAACAGAACCAGTCAAGTGTAATTTATGGCTTGTTTTATGATAATAACTCATAAAACTGCAATTGAAGTATACAATGTAACTTAATATTTACGGTAATTAAAATCAAGTTAAATCACTTTGAAATGGATTAATCAGATCAAAGTGTTTGTTGTTATTAGAGTCATAGTTTTTGAGTGGCGTTTTTTTGAAGATGTCATGTTTATGACGCGCATATCATGTTTCTTTGTCCTATTACGAATAGATACTAATCAAATATTAGAAATGTAGTGTTATTGTTTCGAAAGAATTGAAGTATTTGCTTCTTAGTAAGTTAGTATTAGCCTGTAATCTCACTACTGGGAAAGGCCTTTTATCTCACTGATGATATCAGTACAGCAAGGAGAATTAAGCATAATAACCACGTGTTTCTGATATTTTGATTTTTTCTAACCTGGTAAAATCGTTTTATATTGATGTTGCCATACTTAGCTGCTTAGGACACTAGTGTCCCGTATATTCTCACCTATTCTAGATCTTCTAGAAGCCCTAGGTTCGGTGTCTGGTGAAACTGCGAGCAGCCGGGGCGGCTCGCCTTTCTTGAACCACCGCATTATCGCTCAGTCACTCCATCGTGTCGGCACTGGAAAGATAAAGAAAAAATATTATGTCTTGCGAGTAAAATAAACAAAAAAATATGGTTTCTTGCGAGTATCTAAACATATAATCAAAGAAAGTCCCGAATAACTATCTGTCTGTATAAAATTGTTTTTTCTGAAAACTACTGAACAGATTTTCATGCGAATCTCTCCGCACACACAGACTGATTCAAGAGGAAGGTTATAAAACAAGATCCTCCACCGCGACTGGCTGTCTGCGAAAAACTCAAATATTACTCAACGGTTTTCACTGAGAGACAGAAATTCACGAGTAAAAAGTAAATCATATTGTTTTTGTAACCATTCAACACAACAGCAAAATAAATACCTATTTATGTACAAAATAAGTATCTTGTTTATCTATCTATACTATGTTAATGTAAAATAACTTAAGCGTAAGACACATCGTGCACTGTGTCACGCCTTTCATACAAATATGTACTAGGAATACAACGTCACGCTACGAGCACTAGCCCACGCCCGCACTATGTATGTCTTCTCCTTTAGTGCAAGTAGGTATTCAGCCGAGCAGTCGAGATACAGTCCCGAAGCAAAACAAAATAAGTCCGATAGTACATAATACTCTATTGCACAAAACAACACACCTAGCACCGGAAGCAACTGAATTTCTTGGTTAAAATATTGCGTAACGAGGTTTATAGTGAATTAAAAATAAATAAAATCGGATCATTACTAAATAACCGAATAATTGGTCAATGAAAAAGACAGTTTAATAAATTATAATTTCGTATGTGTAACATGGTCGTCGGGAACCAAACCAGTAATGTAGCAATGTTTAAAGTAAACGCCAGACAAGTGTGTTCGCGGGTAAAATAGGAACTAACTGAATTACGATTTAGTTTTAAGTCAATAGAATATGAGTATCTGAAATGTCAAAGTGGCAGATTTTTCGAGCACTTCATAGTCCAATCATTTGGTAGTTTTACCTGGAAAGTTTTCCGGGAGTTTTGAAAATTGGTTTATTTATAAATTTGGGTATGCTTTTTTCTTTTCTTTTCTTTTCCAGGTAACCCCCTTTTTTTTACCAAATGCTTGGACTATCATACTTATCGGTAGTATTAAATATTAGTCTGACTAACCTAGATCACCAATAGGACTTAACCTATATATTTTGACGGGACTTTCAAGATGTAGAACTATTTTTGTAAGGACTTAATTTAGCTAAGCTTTATTAACCTAAAACTAATAGGATATTAATGATTTAGGCAGTTTGTCGCAAGTCCAAAAGAAATCACATATCTATACTTAACAGATACAAACTAAAAAGCTTAGATGTTTAATTCCGAAACCTGCCTAATAGGTATACAGTGGCGCCCTCGCTCATCAACTAAGTTACTAGCGCATACTTTCTATAGTTAAGTGGCTATAACCATTGAATGCGACGTCATTAACAACTGACTGGTTTCAAGAGTTGTCAGGCTCCTTTTACGATGCTATTTGCACATACCGACATATTACAGTGAGGACGGTAAAACCAGACGAAACACCAAGGTCCTACTCATACCTACCTCTTGTCTGGTTGATGAAATCGAAAATTAATTTACTGGTAGTTGTTTAATTTGGGATTGGGTTTGTACAACTATACGTTGTTGGTACTACTATAGACTATTGGTACTACTATAGATTGTTGGCACTACTGTAGATTGTTGTCACTACTATAGATTGTTGGCACTACTATAGGTTGTTGGTAGTACTAAAGGTTGTTGGTATTACTATACATTGTTGGTACTACTAAAGGTTGTTGGTACTACTATATATTGTTGTTGGTACTATTATACGATGTTGGCACTACTATAGGTTGTGGTGCCCACTTGCATACCTTATTATTACAAATTCTTGATCACGACCATTCAAAGTATAAAATCTAGCCAAAATCAGTCTACTCGTTTGGAAGACACTTTTGCATCGCAGTAGTACAAATATCTAATAGCTCCCTCTTTGTAAAACTTTATATATTTTTACTTTTCTTATCTAAATAAATAAAGATTATTATTCGTATAAAACATGTACGTGTATATTATATTTAAACTCAAGGAGAATAATTGCTAAGGCAAGTTAATAACATGATTCGTATACAAACGTAATCCCATACGTAATAGGAGATATAATTTCGCATATATATACGAGTACAAGGCATTATTGCTTTTGAAGATAAAACGAGAAAGTATACTCCTTTCTTTGATTTCATATTCAAAGATAAATTAATGGATTTCATATCTAAGGTTATGTTTAGGTCATCTTGCTTTAATTAGTGAATTTATTCATATTGATAAATCTAGGTTGAGAGATCATTTAACAATAATAACTACCAATTATTTTTTACGCGTAATAACAGTGCATATCCTACTATTGTGTAAAATAACTACATAGTATAAAACAAAGTAGCTTTCCACTGTCTGTCTGTCTGCCCCTATGTATGCTTAGATATTTAAAACTACGCAACATATTTTGATGCAGTTTTTTTAATAGATAGAGTGATTCAAGAGGATGATTTATAGGTATAAAAAATCCCGTAATTCCCACGGGATCATCGGGATGTGGGCGCTGCTAGTGAAACATAAAACAAAAATGATAAGTCCCAAACCATCTATAAACTTGTTTAACTAAATATATTCCAAATTCTTGAATATAGTGGGTAACGAACTTCAAAGCTTAGTATAGATTTTATTTAATCCCGTTTGAAAGTTTTCATGAGTGAAGAGAGATGAAATCAATACTCTCAGACTTCACTTGTAAGCTGACCATATTTAAACTAACTAAGTAACCACCATAAACAAACCACATAAACTCGTCCTTGCCAAATATAATAAATAAAAGTCTTTTAAAGCCAAACCTCATCATCATCAATTTCCATTCCTTTTAACATATTCCTACTCAAAAAAGTAAATCAATCAGTTTCCTATATCCGTAAATGTGGATTCTTTTGAAATGTCGTTCGTATAAGGTGACGATTATTTCTGTTATGGCGAATTGGTTATAACGACTAGACGACTGAGCACACTATATTCAAGACAGTACGTGGAGTATACAAGTGTAGGTAGACAGATTGCTTGTCTATGAAAACAATATATGGTCTTATTTCTAGTTTGAGGAGTACACTTGAGGCGAGACGTCTAACACACTTTTTAGTCCGTCACACACATTTTAGTCAGTCACACACTTTTTAGTCCGTCACACACATTTTAGTCCGTCACACACTTTTTAGTCCATCAAACACTTTTAGTCCGTCACACACTATTTAGTCCGTCAGACTCTTGATTGCCTGATATACTAAGGAATTAGTAGTGATAACTGTTAGTCTAACTAAAAAGTTTGATTGTCTATCTAGTCAGTTTTAAGATTGTCTAGTCTCTGTTAATTTGACTAAATACAATTTTGTCTAGTCAGTCTAAAAACTGTCTAGACTAGACAGTGTGTTCAGGCTCTAAGTTAATAATTCTGGTTTTCCGCATACAAGTGGCATAGGAAGTGAATGACTGATGAATATTATAGCTACATTATTACGTTTACGACCTCGTTTGTTTCGCCAAATATGTCAAAAATATCAATTTATGTCTTCGTAGATTTGATATATTAACATTTGATTATATTAGTTTGTTTTGGTATATTTCGAATGTTTATGCATCTATATAAAGTTTGATTTTATTTGTTTTAATGTTAAGTACGTTACGTGTGTCTGGGAGTTCTCAGATTGATATTCGAATATGAAAATATCTTTTGAAAGATGCTACGTTTTAGAGGAGAGTAATGGCCGAAACTGCTTTAAGCGTGCGCCCGTCGCGGTTTCATACAAAAGTGAACCATCGCGGGCGCACGCAACGGGCGCACGCGACGGTTCACGCTTAACGCAGTTTCGGCCTTTATAGACAGGCAAATTTTCACCACTCCATACTAGTAAGTTAGTCACTTCTTGCGTTATTCTAGTCTAACTTAATTAAATAAAGAAATGTTTTACATTCATATTAACAGACTGTTCGTCATAAGCTATATTTCAATAAGTATGTCAACTTGTCTGCATGAGTATGCAAATAACAACAACAATAGGTCGTCTAGACATAAGTTATGTCTACGGATTAGAATATCATAATAGGCTTCGAATAGTATGTGTGAGTAAAGGTGGAAAGAGACGATTCATTTGTCATTAATTTTCAGGTTTCAATTTGCATATTTCATTCCAAGTGACATGAAAAAGCTGAATGTATTCATTAGTGTACCGATACTCTTCTGAAGGATCTTTTCATTAGGCGTCATTAATTCCTATTCCAAAAAAAATTAAGCTCATATTTAAACAAACGGTGAATGAATGTTAAGAAAAATCTACATCATTTCTCTGTCATTCCAGCTAAGCCGTGTTTACATGGAATGAAAGATAAATGAGGCATTTACTTAGTAAAAATTCAGTCGAGTGAACCGTCTGATACTACCTTAAATGATAGACGGAACAGAATTAAAGAAGCAATTGAATTTATAGTACGATTACGTGGCGGCACATATAAGGTTATAACGTGTAAAACAATGGTGCCCATTCAGATCTATTAAAACCATTGAGTTGTTCAGAAAATCGCACGTTAGTTACAACTTTCTTATCCGAGTTGGCAATAAAGTTATGTAAGTATTGTATTTCGATAGACACCTGTACGATTGTAGTTCGTAACTGGTTGTCGAGAGTTCTTTACTTACTTAGTAGTTTTCCTTCTGTTCATGACATAACTAGCAGCGCCCTAAACTAGTATAATTAAGTAGTAAGCTATATCTATAGGTTTAAGGTATTAGCTAAGAGTCTAGCACAGGTGCTGGATAACTAAACATACTGGAACACCTATATGTAATGCCATAATTACATTAAGATTGCTGTTCCGAAATTGCGGTGACCGCAACAATGTAAACAAGAAGCACGGTAATTGGCTGCGTTCGGCGGCCGGCAACTGTCACCTAATTAGACGTTTGCAGTTAGCAAATAATCTAGTGTGAATACGACGATAAGACGACGAAGAAAAAACAAAGAAGATTGAAACAAGTTAGACAGGGCTTTAATTAAGCGTATCTAGGACTTAATGTAATGCACTGCTAGCCGAACATATTTTTCGAATTAAATTTATAATACATACATAAAAACATAAAAATATGTTTTGTTTAAAAATACTGTAGATTACAAATCACGGTATTTATAAACAAAACGTAAGCTTACAACTATTAACTGTCACCGTGTGGGTTTGGCGATGTATGAAGTGTATGACGTCACTGGCTTGCCTCATGCAATTGTATGGAGTAGTAAAAAGAAGTCATTTGGACGGAGAAAATTAAAATTCTGTGTACAGAGACATACACTGCTTTACTGCTAATTTATATTTACAGTAAAGCTGAGTTTATTGGTACTTTCGGTTTACAGTGAAGCGAAGCTTTTAATTTAATTTAAGTTTGAGTATTCCACTGGGTTCTTCAAAAAACTGTGGTTTACGGGAACGATGATTTACAATTTACAGGAATAATACTGAATATATGTGATCTCATTTCATTTTTTTGGGCCCGGGAACGTAATAAATAAAAGTGTGTGTTTGTCTGTGGATTTATAGGTAAAGGCGATGACCGACTTCTCTCCTTCTTCTTCATTTCGTTTCTTTTTGTTTGACAGATGATAATTGATCACACAGTATCGAGGTACCCTAAGCAAGATCCTAAAATGAACCTTCTTTCATACAACATTTAGCCCAAAATCAACTGTTTGGTCTTCCTCTAATGTCTAGTTGGTTAGTTAGCTAGTTTTAACACTAATTTAATCTGATTTTCATTTGGTTTTAATTAAAGCGTATCTTGTCACAGTTGTAATAAAAATCTTAATTATTCTTAGGCATCAAACAAGCGAGGGTTGTAATTTAATAACCGAACTGGTATAATTGCCCCAATTCTGTTCATAATCCCGAGCAAAATATTTTCATAAAGAGATTAGAGGAAGCTTTGCTTTGGTTCGTAAACGTGAAGTAATAAAATATCCATCAACGTTGTCTTGACAGTATTAATATTAATGACCTAAGTTATGGAATACAATATTACGCAGACGAGGAAGCGAATGACGCTCCCAATTAAAATATAATACAATGCATCGTCTTCTATTACGTTTCCTTGATTCAAAGCAACTTTTTATAACCATTTTTTATGGAGCGATTCGCTTAATATGGTTTACGTGAGGTTTAGGAATTTTAGTTATCGGATAGTTTAGTGACAATTGTGTGAACTTTGATTTAATTTATGGAATAAATTGTTGCCAAAAAGTAATAATATGTATACTCCCTATTGTGTTTCATGTGAATATGGAGGGACAGTAAATGGAATCTAATAATATGCATTTTTAGTTCCTAATAAATATATACTAAGTAAAATTTAGGTCTAAAGACAAAGTTCAGTGCTTACAGCCGAAGACGACATGTCTTACGTCCTACACAGTTTTTAATCAATTGTTCTCTAGATACTTTCCTTTGTGTCCAACTAAAACTAGGTTCTTTATTCTGTTAATAAAACTATCATACTATGATATTCATCTATAGCTGTAAAAGTGTAAAATCAGTTATTCCAAGCGCTGATCAGTCCGAAGTCCGTTTTCGAGTGAAAATACCTTATTGGCCGATTCATCACGTTCAATAGTGATCAATATTGGTGCCGCAACTTTGACTACTGCACGGCATACCAAATTTATATCATATACGGATACGATCGGTCGAAACCTTCTGATTTGTAGTATTTTGTGGACTTTCCTTTTGTGGTCTTTATAACTAGCTGTGCCCCGCGATTTAATCCGCATTGTACACGTTCTTGTGTAAATTTCGGCATAAAAAGTTGTTACAAAACTTCCTTCTGAATTACTCTGTATACCTATTGGTGAAAGCAACTTGTTTCATTTTTTAAAATCAAACTGATGTTTTTTATCAGACCTACATGAAAGAGAATGATAGTGTTTTGGGGGCGATAACTTTATTGATAAAATATTTAACGTTTGTAATAGATAGCATTCGACCCATATTGTTCAAGGACACATTTCATGCGATAATCTCTCGTTGCACTTAGTTCAACAATTTAGATAACTTTTATTTTATATTTGATTGGAGTACTATCAATGCCCAATAAGGTGTCACTCCAAATATACAAATTCAATACGATCTTAATTCGATCGTTATTCACTTCGATGAATCTGACGTCGATCAAACGTGCTTCGGTTAATTAGGTATGCGTAATCCGGTTTATGAAATATCAACGTGTAATATGGTTAATAGAATATACTTTAAGCTACGAATGATTACCAGGAATTCCTTACCACCCCTACCGTAGTTAAAATCGCATTTTGTCACCTTTTATATTTTCTCATGACCTCGACTTTACCGTTACATAGTTTAAAACTTGCAATATGCATACCTAATATTTGTTTTCACATAATAACAACTTTGTATTTAATGCCTCCGTTAGCAACACCGATTTGCTTACAACAGTTAAAGATAATACTTAACGAACAGGAATATGTTTTTGCAGTAATTTGCATAAACTGTTTACGTTTACCCAATGGTTTGGTAAACATACGACAATGCGGGCTAGCTTGTAGGTCACCAAAATCCGTTAGTTGACAATGTTAGAATCCTCGCTTTATTCATTTGTACCCAAAATCTAAGAGGTTAACTAATTTGAATTTTAGTATTTCTTCGTAACTGTACTTTTAAAACAAAAGACGACACATGGTGGTTTTACTCATTTCAATCTGCGGAAACATAAGATTTTGGAGTATTTGAATTAGGAATCCAATCGTTACTGATAAAAAGCAAAGGGAGAAGGGAATATTGTAACATCGCTGTCATAAATATGTTCATTGAACTCAATGGTTGGATAAGTAGAATAGAATAAGTATGGACTATGTTAAATATTAAACTTTAACCTAGCTCTAACTATTAACAAGAACATCGATAAAAAACCTAGGTAAAATTAATTGTACCTAAATCTAGCTAGACAATAATTTGTAAAGCGCAATTAAGATCCAAAAACCTGTTGGATTAGAGTTACTCTGAGGTCAAGGGTGGTCAAGATGCGTCATTTGTCTAAGATTAGCTATGACGCGATCGGTCAACACCCTCTACTCACATCGAAGTGGAGTTTTACATGACTTTTGTCGTTGATAGTACACACGTAAATGCGGGACTATTGAAGGGAAAGAATTTTGATTGTACGAGTAAATTTAGAATTTTGCCCAGTTTTTGGTTTTGGAAAACTATTGAATGATTGTTGTAGGTAAGTAATGTATGTATAGAATGAATTAATTAAGGCAATGGGAATTTAGTTAAAGTTCAAGTGATTATAATAAACTTTTATCAAGCGTTACTGGATCACCTTTACGGGAAACTTTTACCATGATTTTTATACAAAATTAAAATAATATTTTGTAAATATTTCCTTCTACTTATTTGTTGACATCGATTAAACTAATACTTTAAACTTTCAATACAATTTTTGTAAAAATGTTTCAAATACAGAATCGAAACTAACTTCTTGTTTTCCAAGAGTTTTGTTCAAACTTTATCTCTACCATCATCATCACTTGTATGTAAAACCGCAACCTATGTGTTAAATTACGTCATGTAAGTACAGTCAACGTCTTATACATGTTTACACTTTTTCGCCTTATTACAATGGCTTAAGGGGAAAAGTGTATACGTATATATGACGTCAACAGTACAAGTACAATCTTACATCATTGTTATTTGTATGAAAGCGGACTCCCTCAAGAAGTCTCTATAGACCGGATTTTAATAGCATCTGACGTATAGGCCTTTTGCGGCTTTAGTCTTTAGAGGTGAAGTGTTCAACCGTCTTAAAAGCCGGATCTTGGTTTTTGCTCCGTTTTTGATATAGGGGAATTCTAAAGGGACAGAATAGATGGCGATGTATAAGTATTTGTGGAAAGGTACTTTGCTTTTAAGCTTTGAGCATGATTGGTCAGATTGGGGAATTAAGGTTTTAGGGTTTTTTGTATTATGTTGGTGACATACGGTTGTAGCATTTAATATGTTTTTATAACAGTATATAAACTACTAATCAAAATCGAAACAAATTAATAACAAAAATTGGTATCGTTATAATATCATAGTAGCCATTGATCGAATTAAGATCATGTACAGGACATGTGTGGGATGAAGCGTTATTATCTTAAATTATTCTTGAGAAAGATGTTCGTATAGTCACGATATATTCCATCATCGTTAATTGGATTAAAACTAATTAACCGTAAAATTAAACCAATTAATTAGAAAAAGATTGATTCTCTGTTATTTGCTCAATTAACATGACAAAAGCAGTTTCATTATGTCTCTTAGGCAAGTTCTATGATTGTGATAATAAACCACACTTGATATTAATTGCTTTAAGGCTGAGCGCAGACTATAATGAAGCTAATGTTAAGATTTTCCCTATGGAGAACTTGGCCCGGACGGTCTCACTCCTTCATCGCTCAGCGAGGAGGTGGCTAGACCCAACCCTTAACACTAAGTATTCCTCTACAAAAACTTTTGGGAATGTATGCGAGACATTTTGTCTCTAGTAAGCCCATTTGTTTCCATAGAGCAAATTCAGTCTTCGTCAAAGCTATGCGAGGTCATTGCGATTGTTAAGCATTGTACTTTGATGGGTGGCCGTTAGTTGGATTTCTATTTAAGCATCACCATGCTTCGGAAGGCACATTAAATTTTAATCATTATACAATATCTTTAGACTTTGTATTATTTCTTTTAAATGTTCATTATTTTTCAATATCTAGGTCATTTATTCAAATGCTTAGCACAATTTGCGTAATTCCAGTTAATCTGAATTGACATAAAAAGTGTTACAAACTCGTAATTATTCTTAATTTTGTTAACTCGGAACTGAGAGTTATTGTATGGGAAGTCATTGTTTTGCACTCGGTTTTGTAGGTAAATGGACATGAGAATTTGAATTCATGTATTTTATAACTTTATGTTATTACTCAATCACGTTATGGGTAACTCTAGCTGTTACATCATAAGGTTATATCGGTATCGTAATTTGGAGATCTCTACCGCCATAGAGATCACGAAATAGAGAAGTAAATGTAATTACTATGGTGTCAATCAATATTCTATGAAAGCCCGTATCGCATTACTTAAGTGTCGATTAAACGGAAGGCTCTGATTTCAGCAGTTAGTGTATCATACTTTGGTTTGACAATCGCACAATAACATGTCGAAGGAGTCACAAGTAGTGGCCATTGGGGTCTCGTTCTCATACAACTTCCGTTCTTGTAGTATGCGATCTTCTAGGTTACAATTCATACGTAGTAAGGATAACTATAGTAGGACAACTGTAATATACTCGTAGAAAAGATAATAATTTAAAATTCATCGCTTTATTACTTGAAATACTGATAGTCAGTTGCATTGCGCGCCTTGCAACAGGATCTTCAAAAAAATATTAGCTTCGCAAGCCACATGCGAGCTCATGAACGAGCTTAAACCCAAGGTTCGCCATTGACGGACACGTCACGGACGACAATATATACAATTGAAATAGGTATTATTCTTTCGTACCAATTCTTACGAAGAACAAAAAGTATTAAGAAAACAACATTGTACGACATTGTAAGCAGTATTCGTTATATAACACAACTCGTAAAATATGAGCATAGACTTAGTAAATGTTGTTCCAGGTGTTTGAAAATAAACCGTATCGTTACAAATGAGTCTCGTTCCTAACTTTAAAACTGGCCAAAATAAACTTGAACCCATCTGTTGTAATAAGAGTTTACGCGCACGTGTCCAAATACATTGGTCTTTCAACTGTCACTATGAATATTCAACAACAATGTGTATTATATATTTTATACAACCTTTTGTCAGGAAAATAATCTTTGAAGTGAAAAGTTTTGGAACAAAATCATGAAATATTCAGATAAGTTATTGTCGTCTAAATTGTGAAACTTTACAGCTAACATGGACATTAACAAGATAATGGAGGCTTTGTTTTAGTAATGACGCTTTAGGCGAGTGTATAAACTTTACGTTTTGAACAATTGTAGAAATGTGCTTTCATGAAATATTCAGATTATTTCAGACAGAAAAAAGATATTCTTAGAAGAAAATTACTAGAAGTATGAGTATATACTTGGTTATACTTGGATTACTAGGATAGTTTTCATTTGGGTCGGCTTTGATCTTGTCCATTTGGTAATACCTCTTTTCGGTTTGTTTCTTATATTCCTTTCACACAGATATGAAGTCATTATTTTCATGAAATACTCACAGTAAGCGAGACAAAAGAGTAACTAAATTGAGTTTCCTCTAGAACTGTTTTCCATTCGAGATAAGGAAATATTGATTTATTAGTCCGATTGCTTTTGTTTGCAGTTTTCTCCGTTCAGACTTAGGTTATTGAGTAGTTCTATTATTGAAAATACTGTCTTTGTGTACGTTTCAAGTGAGCGTATGAAAACATCAGGGTTTTTGTTAATACAAAAGAAATGGATTATTCATCTTTTTTAGAAAACTACTTACATACTTAAGTCACTGATATTATCAAACAGACCTTTCACGAGATATTGAAATCGAGACGAGAAGAAAGAATGAAAGGTTTCTTACACGAGAAATCGAATATAATGTTAAATCTATTAACAATGAAAAATATGTAATTTATAAATAACCATTTGCATGGAGCATAATCGTTTAATGACAATAACCGTACAATAGCTGTAAAAGCCGTGTCTCACGTCGACTTCACTTCAATGAGGCTTATTTTAAGTATTGTTCTCCTGTAAGTATCATAAACTTCTTGTTGAGTATAGTTATAACCATGAAATAGAGAAGCCAAACAGTAAGTACATCGCTCTTCCGTGATTATAACTTACTTATAATCTACTTTAAGTGTCCTATTACAAAAGCATTCTTTTTTCAATTTGTATACGAACATAGACATGGAACTTATTCAACAAAGAAAAATGTATGAATGAAAAAAACGCTCAATGAAAACATTTATTAGATGTCGTAATAGTTATCAATATTTTCGGAAACGATAACAAAGGAAGGTGTTATCATTGTAAGCATTTCACTAACGCAATATTATCATGTTATCTATTCAGAGATGCACTTACATTTTATCTCCAACTTCTGACACGTCCATTTCTGTCAATTTATTACTTTTTAAAAGAAAAGTAAAATACGTTAACAAATATAGCGTATTCACAAAAAAATCCCAACAAATTCAAGTTAACGAACTTAAGAGATACGGTATAAATCTATCCAAAATAATTATCAAAAACTAAAATATTGTAAACCAAGTCCTTGACTAAGTAAAGAATGCATGGTGTAGAAGGTTACAATACACACATCATCATCTATGTAAATCAAAAATAAACTGTTTCAAACACATCTGTGGTCCAACAAGGCCAAGACATTTAGTAGACAAGTATTTATTTTAATATTACACTTAAATACAAGGTAAAAGTGAATACTTCGGTGTGATTCTCGCGTGATTCGCGCCTGATTTTGTTGTGAACGGAAAGGCGATTTAAATGGAACGATTTCCAAAATAGAACTGACCTAAATTGGACTGTTAATTTTACGGAAGAAATACTATTAGTTTATTTAAGTATTAGTGTAATCTGATGTCAGGGTGATTTGATAGGGCTTGATGTCATGGAAATCGGACGGAGATATTCAGGTCAGTCAGGTTTCGATTTTACGTAGGGAAGAGGCAGTGTCTGGTAGTGATGCTAAAAGTGGAAATGGTCTGTTAAAATATTATTGATTTAATCTTATATCCTAAGAAGTTGAGAACTCTGTAGGTTTGAACTACAAATGATTAGTAGATGATAGATGGTTATATATGTAGATTTGATTCCCTTGGTTTAATAGGTGAATTCCGACCAGGAACTTGCAAACGAACATAATATCCTAAATTATGTCGAATTTTCCAAGAGCGCTAGTTAATAAAGGTGCCCACATTTTTAATATTTAAAATATATGATTGTACATTTTATTTCTGTATCCAGGTGAATGAACGCCCACTTCAAGTAAATACGTGTAGAGACTCATACCATTGTATCAATAAAGATAAGTTGTTTTCAATTTTATTTCACGTCACGAAGGTTTTGTATCGCGGAAACGTCGCATGCCAATAAAATGACCAATCGGTAGGTATATATACGATTGCATTGCCTACTTCAGAGTAATTTTATAGGGAAAATCCTGAACAGCTTTTAATAATTCTGGGAAAAGTTAAAATGCGTATGTTTCTATATTTCGAAAATGTCACTATGTCAAAAAGATTTGTACAAAGTTTCTTTGCCATATTCTGTTAAAGTTTTTTTGTTCTGTTGTTCTGATTTATTTTAGAATTATTATGTATTATTTTTAGTTTTCTGTACTTCAAAAAAGATCGGGCCGCTTAAAGGATCATTTGTGTGTCTGTTTGTAAATTTTGTAATACTTCAATTTAATCTGTTACACAAATGTATCAACTACCTAATATACCGATTAGGTTGTATATCACACTCAATTAAATCAGTGAACCAAATTAAGATGAGGGCATAAGGTACCTAATGAGATTAATTTTGAACATGGTTACCATTGGAGTGAGAAGGAGTGAGATAGATCAGGATCACTAATAACGAATTTAACGTAAGCTACTCTTCACGTAAGTTGTTAACTAATAAATCATAACGTTTTGTTACAATCTCGTCCGTTATTGGGTTACATAGTAATTAGTTAGTAATTAATTAGTTTCTCTGACAGCTACACAAACATGCTAAATCGTAGAGTTTATAGGTTACCCACGTCTACAGTGTCAACTAAATTTGCTAAGCGATTTGGAGAATCCGTAAAGTGTCATATTTATAATGCAGTGATTAGATACTGTGGAACTGATATAAAATGCCTTAATAATGGACAAGCCAAGTATGTTGTACAAAAATGGTTAAAATCCCTGTCGTACGATAAAACGGAACAATTGCTTAAAGTGATTCAATAATAATTTTAAGTAATGTAAAATTGGTAATTATAATGTAATTAGTATATAAGTTTTCGTTTTTGATTGTAGTTTAAATGATATATTATATATTTTGTATTGTCTCAATTCTATTGTATAAGCAGGGGGCGAATGTATATTTATATTAGTTAATGCTTCCCAGGCACCCACGATACAGGCCTTGCCTAGTGTGGATGCCATCGCTTAACGTTTATAATTTAATCTTTCAGCGTAGACGCAAATATTAATGTTTAGATTTAAGGTATTTTTGTTAATTGTATCTATAATTTGTGTCTTTGCTGTAAATAAATATTTTTTCATTTTTTTCATTTTTCAGTTATATCAGTGTGACTCATTGTTAGTAAATATGATCTGTGGCCTTCGAGACGTGACTTAGCTTAGAGATGAACTCATCTTTGCTTAGAAATAAGCTGTCAAGACAATGGGTACATGCACATTCATTAGTGTGGTGTCTAGCTACAGTATGTGTGACACTAGACAGGAATACTGTTCAAGTATTATATTGTATTCACTCAGTAGTTAGTGAGAATTTGATAATGTTATAAGAAAGAACTAAATGACAAAGATACAAACATTGTGACAAAAGATAGAAAATATTTTAGAAAATACTTGGTATATACCTAATGTCTAAAGCAGATGTATTGATAAAGTAAGACATAGAATTAATGTTTTTTAAAAAAAAATTACGTCTCTCAGTAAAAAATAGACGAGAGATAAAAAGGGCATAAAAATAATGTCGAAACATAAATATTATTTTCTGAATAAGTTTAAGTTGTTTGTTTAATATATCGATGAAAAAAGTTTTAAATAACCTCAAGGTAACTTAAACATCAAATTCTTCTTACCAGCAACCCTAGACGACACAGCACGAGAATGAAAAATTCCTCACCTCACTTCACAAAAGTTCAACTGTTCAAAAACTCCACAAAATCAATCCTTTAGCACTGACAACTGTTAAACAACTTAATAACCACAGTTCCCAACACTATTTCATTCACAATTCAATCGAAAATGCTTGACAGATATTTGAGATGAAACTAAACGTATGTTCGCTGAGAAATACACGACGGAACTAAACTTTGTTCGACTGGTCGGTCGGTCGCACGAACGCCTCGGGCTCATCAACGATAACATAGATAAAACGACGTCCATTACTGCTCCACCACTCAACAGAAAACCCACATACATTTATAGCCAAGCAATGGAATGCATAATTTATTTTACGAGTTTCGTTTGACATTGCAACTTGCGTATATTTTTGTTTGAGAAAATTAGATTTTTAAATGATTGGTGATTCAGAGGCTGGGAGAATTTGAATATAGATGTGTTAGTTACGTCTTGAATTTAATCAAAAATCGTAATAATAATGAGTCATGATTAAGAAAGCTAAAATACATATTAAAATACTATTTTGCCGTCTCAAATCGCTCACAGTATGCGAATATTAAAAAATACAAAGAAAACAAAATCCAAATGATTTGTTACATGTAATTTGATATTTCCACACATTTTCACTTGAAACCCCGTAAATATTTGTCGATACAAACAAATAATTACTGTCGTAATAAAATCCAAGGGTCGAAATCTGGCGTTTTATTAAAGGTTTTATGTTGGCTTTAAACATACATTTAATAAAATTTTATCTTTAAAGTTATGCTTTTCATTTTGTATTCGTTGATCCGGGCAAAAATATTTGACTTGGGTTTGCAAATGTTGAAAAAATTACACCTTTCTGTGTTATGCTAATCTCATTTATTTTGTACATATATTACATTATATAGTAAGCTTTAGAATATGAAGTTTTATAAATAGCCGAGAATAATAACACAAATGCGTTTCGACGAGTTTTTTCTGTACCTAATCAACTCAATATCGTAAGATTGTTTTTGAGACATTTTGTCTTCTCTACAATTGAACCATAGATCGCAAGTAGCCAGTCCTTCCTACCAAAACTAGATCAAGTGCGATATCATGTTCAATACTGTCCCTTGATTGGTGCAACGTTTGAAATCTGAGCTTTCCACCAATCAACGCGCTATATTTTATCATATCATGTCATTGCATTTTGGTCGAATGGCCAAAGTAAAAGTTCTTAGAAGATATCAGTGCACAGTACCAGACTTCTCATATAAGTACATACATAATGTATTCCTCATACGAGTATATAATTTGAACACTTACATTATTTATTCACATGTTGCAACGTAACCAAATTACGAAATGTAATAGTAGGCGTTCGTAGAATTAATAAAATGACACTCCTTTGTTACAACATGTATTTATGGAAGCATTTTACAAGCTCATTTATTATTTTCAATAATAATATAACAGTTATTAAATACCACTTTCAACAGTGATAAAATTCCGCATAAAGATAGTTTTAGAAAGCTTTTTACACATAAGGGTTATTTTATGACTTAGAATAGTATACAGTGGATCAAAGTGCTAGGAAATTGAAATTATTTACTCAAATAAAATTGACTATCACTAAAAAGATTGTACTCGTAATCTCAAATCCTAGACTAATATGAGCCAAGTGACTTTTTTTCTCATTTCATTCGGTTGTTTTCATCGTTAAGACCATGGAGGCCTTTAGGCGGTCTAAATGTTTGACACTTCGTCTACTTGAATCGACTTCCAAAATACTGATGTTTATATCCGACAATGCCACTTTCCTTGAACATATTGCTATGAAACATTTTATTACATCAACTCTTACATTCCGTTGACGTAAGTAACCCTTCTACCCAAATAAACATATCTCTATCAAGATTAACGAAAATAAGAGAAATATCGAAACGCATAACGATATTATCTTGAGATGAAAAAGGATTTCTCCTAATGTTTCCTTATTGTCTTGTTTTTGTATGTTCCATTTCATATTCTGAAAAGCTTTCTATATCTGGCTGTACGTAGAAACTTCGCTCGATTGCTCATATGGATGGTGTTGGCGACTCAGGAAATGTGTGGACATTGCATCTGAAATATGACTCGAATGTGATCAGAGGTGGACTGAGGATATATTGGATATTTTAGTATAAAAACCGCATAGATTAAAAAGTAAGAAAAATCATTATAAAAGTGTAAAAGATTAAAATCACATAAAAACAAGCTTTTGACCTAAAGTTTATTATCTACTCTATCTTCAACGACAAATTTTTAATTGATAGATGTTGTTTTGTATTTTTTTGGACCTGGAATTTAATTAAAACAATAGTACGAGTATGACACCTGCCACATAAAACGCGTCGAGTAACTTGATAATCTCCTAACCTCAACATATTAAGTAGTACTAGCCTTTAATGTCCCACTGCTGGGCAAAGGCCTCTCATCTCACTGAAGATATCAGTACAGTGAGGAGGATTAGACGTAATCACCACGCTTGCCTAATGCGGGTTGGTAATCTCAAACTCGAGCCATGTTTAAAAAGTAAGAAATATGTTTCCGCTCGACCCGAGACCTCAGTCTTGGCAGGCGAGTGCACATACCACTAGACCACCGACGCGTTAGGCAACATATTAAACAAAACAAAATTCTAAATCACAGCCTTTTTAAAGTTTCCACCTCATTACATGTTCAGAACAAAATACCTCTAGAATAAAGAGAGAAAAAGTATCGAGTCCACTCTTCCGTGGAGTGGGGTCACTTCCTGAAGTGTCGAGCGCCCCTCAATCCGATTACCTCGTTTATCGATCCTGGTTATTCCATAGCAGTTAACTTTGCTTCATACGTGCTGAGCTAACAGTTTAATGAAAGTTGTGAATTGATAATGGAAGTAACGTCATATTAAATATGGACTATGTTACAGGCTAAAAACGTTTTAGTATAAACGTAAAAGTGTTGAATATTAAGTAATGCTTACAGGCTAAATTTTGGCTAAAACTTTTTTGGTATTATGTATAAATGAATTTGAAACTAGACTATGTAGTTTGAAACTATAATATGTAATGAGAAGAAAAAAACATAGAATTGTTATAAAAGTTATCTTGTAAAAAAAATCATCGTATAATACCCATGTTTAACTATACTGCTGGGCAAATTCCCACTCCTATTACAGTGTTCAGTGATCATCAATAAACAGGTATCAGCAATGGTTATCTTACTCTGGTTAATTTTCTTGTTGGGATGAGTCCAGAGAGATCCAGTGCTTAAAAACATACTTTTACCGCAAAAGATGGGTACATATACATAAACACTAGCTGCGCCCCGCGGTTTCACCCGCGTTGTACCCGTTCCCGCGGGAATTTCGGGATGAAAAATAGATGTTGGCCGATTCTCAGACCTACTCAATATGCTCACAAAATTTCATGAGAATCGGTCAAGCCGTTTCGGAGGAGTACGCGAACGAACACTGTGACACGAGAATTTTATATGATAAGCCTATTTAACCACCAAACCAAAAGTGTTCTAAGATATAAGAAACTAAAATCTACAAGAAGACTACTCAAATAATCTGTATTCCTTTATTATTTATAATAAGTGAAACTTCATCCTACACATGTTAGTCAAGCAATATGCTTGAGAATAGTTGCAATATAAACTGCATCATATAATAAATCATAAATGATTTATAGCCGACTGATATATAAAAGTAAAGGGGAAATTGTGCAGTTTTTCTCTAATGTTTTCCCAGGTTTCTCTCTGACTCACTCGTTAAGACATTTACTTTCCTTTTCCGCATCTATCTAGTAAGATAATGCGATAGATTAGTGCAATAGGATGTAGTTTTAAAGGCGAATAAGGTGCCAATTTGCCAATTACTAAGGTGAAAACAATATATTGAAAGAATTATAGGTCGTATATTCGTAAATGGATAGTGTGTTTAAATTAATGTATAGCATAAAGTGACCTTAAGCTTATGACCTTTCAATTTATTTAGTGCACAATTTAAAGCATACTCTTTCACCTTAAAATAAATGACTATAAATTAAATCGAAAGGTTTGCCACAAGCTAGCCTTAATTTAACTCAATCAACTCCTTTATTAGCAACTAAAATTGTACTCGTAATAGTACTATGCACTACGAAACAAAAATAGTAAAACCAGTCCCAAAACAATGAAGTACGTAATCAATTGTTAAATCAATGAAGTGACATAACTATTATGCAATTTGACGATCGAATATCTTCTTTTGTTTTATTCAAAATAGTTTGGAATGTTTTTAATAGTGCAATAAATAACGAACATTATTAATTTAAACCCAAGTTCATACATTAAAAGATGACTCACTAAAAAGTTTAACCATCTGCCATTAAACCGTTTCGACACCTGTTACACGCTTCACTTCATGCTGTACTATAATGAACGAAGCCCAACTACTGCTTTTTATTTGGACATTACTTTCAGTAATACCGCCGTGACATACTAAACTTAATCATATATAAAACTAGCTGCGCCCCGCGGTTTCACCCGCGTTGTACCCGTTCCCGCGGGAATTTCGGGATGAAAAATAGATGTTGGCCGATTCTCATAGAGACCGGATAAGCACAAAAAATTTCATCAAAATCGGTCAAGCCGTTTCGGAGGAGTATGGCAACGAAAACTGTGACACGAGAATTTTATATATTAGATATCAAAACTCAACATTATGAATCATGCATTAATTTTGTTTTATGTAGGTTACAAATCTGCATGCAAGATTAATCATGAATGGACGCTGTTTATCACTTGAACGGTAGGATATACCAATACAACGCATTACGTAACATACTATACGACTAATTTTATGAATAACGTGTAATATTGTATTTTTTATTTAAACTTAGTCTAAAGAACCCTTACAGCCGACGCGACGGCCCGGGCGCCTTTAATGGAGTAGGCTAATTTTGCCGGTGGCACTGTTCAGTTTGGCGGTCTAATCAGTAGTCGGGTGGCTTTGATGTTTGCCTTTACAAACAAATTATAGACCGCTATAATATACCAAATTCACATCTATAAAAAGTTATAAAATATTTAATAGTTTGCGTAATGATTAGTTTCCAATTCGGTCAGCTAAGACCAGTCCAGAAAATTAGTATATATGTCTAAGGGTCAGTTCACACCGAGACGCGACGCGGCGCGACGCTGCGCGCACATTTTTCATAGATCGACTCAGAATATACTTTATTCACTACACGAAAAGATACACATTACATTGTGAGAATTCAGATTACGTTGCACCACGCAGCACTGCGCCTCGAGGTGCCTCGCGGCGTAGCGCGACGTATCGTGACGCAGCGGTGCATCGCCGGTCAGCGAGGCGTCGTCCTGCTACGATTTTAAGATGCGCCTCGCGACGTTGCGATGCGTCTCGCGACGACGCGCGGCGTAGCGCGAAATCATTGGCCTCTTTGAGTATCGTCGCGTCGCGTCGCGTCTCGGTGTGAATTGACCCTAAGCCTCGGAAATTACTGTGCACAACATGCTGAAATCATTAAGCATATTATTTTCTAAAAATGCAGGATCTAAATCAACATGTCAGTTTTAAACACACTACAACATATTGCATCGCTATTAGGCTTTATTACAAACCATTTTCCCAATACAATAAAGTCTTTAATCGGTACTAAATTATAGCAAGACTATCTTTAGATTACGTCCATATATCAAAGGGAACGTGTGGAGCGTTGGACAGTAATAAGTGCACAGGTCCTTGACTCCCCAAGGTCAGGAGACTACGTGCCTCGGACGATCATTATATTCAAATGGTCCATTATTTGTTTTATTTGGTCTCTGCGGCTTCCTTTAATAAATACTATATAAAAGGCAAATGGGAGTGTTTGTTAATCTGTTTTAAAAATTAAGTCGATTTTTGTTGGAACAAGCCGGATTTTAGGCAATGTGGTTAGCGTTGAAGTTGTAATTATGTAAGTGGTTAAAGGTAGAATGAGTATATATATCCAAACATAGCTGAATGTTAACCTCTAAGTGACTCTGGGTACCTGGCATTTGGATCACCTCAAGTAGAAGCCAACTAGATTTAAGTTATATCTAAGTTACTGTATGACTCTGAAGACAACAAGTCGCCTTATTAATAAACGCGCCGGAACTAAAGCACTGTTGCTCTGTGTTTTGTCTCTTTTGCTCTTCGGAAAATTGCGTACGTCAGAAAGTGACAAACCATATGATAGCTAAAATGTTCTAATAAGACCCAGGCAGGGAGGCTAGAAGCTAGTGTATATTTTTCCTCAGAAATCCGGACACTCACAGTTACCAATTCAAAAGAATATGACAGCCAAATGACATTGCTATTAGCTATTGATATTCCATGAGACTTTTGAATTGCAAGCTGAATTTAAATCAGTTTTTAGGAAATGTGGTCTGAGTATTAGTCATGGTGCATTTTGATTGATTCTGATAAAACAAGTTTTGTATTTGATAGCAGGTTTCTCATATTAACAAGTATATTCTAGGGTTCGAATGATGCAAAATTATAGATGATATGATGATGATACGGCATGATAATAGCCACCAATTATAAACCGATTTGGAACATTTTTTCTATATGTAAATACTCACGTCTTGTTATGATGTGTGTTATGTTAAATAATTATTTGTTTAATTACCGTTTTTTACTTACTTCAAGCATACTAATTAAATCGTTATGTTCGGTTGTGATTCGTATAATGAAAATCCGCATAAAATTAAGAATCTCGATAGCTTTGTCAATATTGTCGATAAAAATATAAAAATTCCACCTTTTATTGGCGAAGCTGTTGATCACACAACAAGTCAATATTCCTCACTCAGCTAAACTGGCGGTAACCATTTTGGCCAGAAATCAACGAAATAACCACTATCTAGTCACTATCACTACTTAGTATAAAACAAAGTCGCTTTCTGCTGTCTATCTGTCCCTATGTATGCTTAGACCTTTAAACTACGCAATCGATTTTGATGCAGTTTTTTTAATAGATAGAGTGATTCAAGAGAAATGTTTGTAAGTATAAAACATATCGAAATTCCCATGGGAACGGGCACATCGCGGGTAAAACCGCGGGGCGCTGCTAGTTATAAAATAAACTACACACTTAACAACAAAACATAGCTCACCAACAACAAAATACCGAGTAATTACCGTGAAACCTGGTCTTATGTAAGTGGTTGTGAAGTGCTCTTTATGATGCCGCGTCAGCTAAACCTGCTATAATAGTGCCTGCCCTCTGTAATGACGACTTTTTGTTCTCGCATACTTTAATGTCATTTAGTAGAGGTGGAATTTTGGTATTCTATGAATGATGTAACTGTATGTATTGTAAAGGGATTCTGTTACTTATATTAACTGTATGTATTGCTCTGGAAGTTAATATACAAATTCTAAAACATTTTTCTAAAAGTAAGAATATTTCGACTTTCGAGGGCTCGTCAAAAGATTCGAGATACACTATTGGTTTATATGTGAAGAAGAAAACACTAGAGACAAGATGTCCAACAGACTTTTCGTCATTAACAGACTTTTTAGTATACTCAACTAAGGGTGCTTTCAAATTATGCGTTTCGTGTCGGACCGCTGCGGTGCCGAAGCGGTGCGTTTGTCGTGTTGTGAACGTACGATCGTGTGTTTTCATACAAAACGAGCCGTGCGGCAACAGTGCGTACTAAAATTATTTCGCGGTACCGACGCCGCACTGTTGCCGCACGGCTCGTTTTGTATGAAAACACACGATCGTACGTTCACAACACGACAAACGCACCGCTTCGTCACCGCAGCGGTCCGACACGAAACGCATAATTTGAAAGCGCCCTAAAACAATGCTATCAACAACTATTTATGGACTGACTAAGTAAGTTCGATTAGGTTAGTGGCCAAACCTGACGTCGGAGTTTCTAGACCGCCTAAAAGCCTTTGATATCTAACGATTGAAATAGCCGGGACCGATACTTGAACGTGCTCTCCAAGCAGCCAGGTAGAAAACTCATCCAAGTATTTTCTATTGGCCACCCATTCAAGTAGGGGCCGAGGTGCACGTTGCTTAACATTAGCAATGAGTTAACAACGCCACGAGCGCTAAAAATTGTTAAGTGAGCTTAAAATTGTTAATACAATCATAAAAAAAATACAACCCCTCTGAGTTTCTAGTTAGTTCTTCTCAGTAGGTGGCGCGATGCGAATTAACGTAAAATTAATTTTTAGCTTGTGTAAATGATTGTAATGATCTGATATAATAAAGAGATTTGAATTTGAATTTGTTACTATTTTTGACTGAATAAAGTAATGACAGACTATGTCCCACAAGGCAGTAAAATTCTATCCAGTCTGCGCCGGTCCTTATACCCTGATAAATGATGATTGAATTACTGCAAAGCGCTTCCAGTCTACTAGATATGATTCCCACTAGCTCCATTACCTTCGCATTAGTATTACGGGACCGCTATACAGAACACACTACATAATTACCACCGCTATTTGAAACCAAGTGTACCTTCATACCTTGTAATTAATGATACGATGTTCCAAGACTTTTAATTCAAGAAGGAATGTTGTTAATGTAGCTGCTTTGAATATTTAAAAGATTCTTTGGTTAAATTAATTTTGGGTGTTGTTTTTATTGTTTATGGGAAATAGTTTTAAGTAGCATTCACATAGAAGACTTCTATTAGTTAACCTTTTGTTTGCCGGGATACCAGAAACAATAGAAAATCAATTGTGTCTGGCTTGGATCCGCGTTCCGGCATATGAGGGGTTAATGATGTATCCTACACGAAATATTTAGTCTTTACAGTTTTGATATCTTCAGTGAGATGAAATGCATTACAGGTTAATACTAGGTATCAGATATTAAGTACCTAATACTTCTTACTCTGAGAAAATAATGTCTTAAGTTTAACGTGTCTTAGAATTCTAAGAAAGACGGAAGATTACAGACAGTAATCTCAAAGTAAGTCGAGAAGAAAAGAATCTTAATTGGAAAATGAACCTTAATTAAGGTTAACTTTCTTAAGACACCACGGAGAATGAATCTAAAAATGTCACTTGAACTTGAAGATCAAAGAAATCGGAATTAATGAATAATAGTGAAACTAATTTGATAATAGGCAAGCGGTCGCTTCATTTATAAATCCGTGTCATTCTCATTGAGCATAGACGAGATTATAACAATACTAAGAGCAAGAGCACACTGTAGTTAGACTATAGTATATAGTTAGACAGTCTTCTGGTTTATAGAAACATATGAAACACCATTAGATGCAAGACGCTGTTACATTTTCTTGTCAATCACGGCAACTCGTTAGACTGACCACAGACAATTTTGCTATTGTCCAATAAGTCAGTCTATAGCCTATTGTGACTTAAACTGTGAATGTCCTCATTCAATATCAAGTCGCCAACTGCAACCTGCATCGAGAATGAATAAAGTTCCAAATATAAACTGTGGACTAATGCATGCGTCGCTAGTGGGGAACGATTCAAAATTAGAACGAGCTTAATTTAACTGATTGTCAACAGTGTTGCTATTGTTTACGACCAATGCAATTTGTTTTATTTAGAGGTGTTCGAGTATTAGCCAGAATTTGTATTAATCCTCACCTCATTAGGTAAATTGAATTAAACTTCTTTGGTTGGCATAATTATAGTAATTTTTTAATATTGAGTTTGATTAATATGCTCTTATTTTATCACAATCTCTAGGTAGTAACCCTGTCAAGTATTTCGGCATGATATACGTTAATAGCATAGCCCTGAACGTTTTATCTTCATCATCGAAAACAAATTACAAAGCAATTCCTCGCGATATTACCACCATGACTCGGTGAAACATGAAGAATATTAGAATATTGTGATAAAATACCCTAATGGGCATGAAGTTGTTTATTTTTTGCCCCTTCCTTACTTATGGTGATTGCATCATTCAGTTGTGGCTTCATTAGCGACGGAAAACAAGTTATCAACGAGAAAAAAGTTAAAGATTTGACTGTGAAGTATCTAAATGTTGCGTGATAAGCTCGTGATATCTATCTTAAGACGAAACTGTCGGAACTAATGACCGTGTGAGTGAACCTCAGGTGCCGACGGAATTGTGGCGCTTAGCAAAGTTCACTGCTCCTTATGAACTCACTAATGCCAAGCAAGAATAAACCTTACAACAAAGATTAAGAACACAAAATTAACCCAACATATTTATCACATGATCCTGACAAATTATTACACAATATCTTTTTGACGCACGAAAAGACCACCAAGAAAATATAAAAAGTTGAAATGATGATTATTTGGTACGGTCTGGCAAGGATGGGTGTTGACCTCTTTTAACCGAACTTCAGTGTTAATAAAATACTTCAATATAATATAAAGCAGTGGCCCAGGATAAGGATGCATGGAGAGGCCTTTGCCCAGCAGTGGAACAGTAATGGCAAAAATAAAAAATAATAATGATAATAGATAACTCTTCAGACAAAGCATTTTTCCAAACATGTTCAATACTTTTCCTAACCGCATCTAATTCGACACCCAACTTTGAAAAGAAATGAACTAAACTGAACTCTCGTCGAACTAGTGGCTAAAGTACGGTTGGATTGAAGCCATAACCAAAGCAAATGTGACTTCAAAAGAATCCCGGCGTTATTTCGCCACACGCCTACCTGTTCAGCGTTGTCAAGTAGTCTTATACCGGTGACGTAATCATAGGCCATACCGAAAGGAATCCAAGGCTTCGACATTTCAAGTGCTGTAAACAAAGGCAAGTGCTGATAAGATGCTCTCAAATTATCTTGACACCAGCACCCACCTTTTAAAGCAACATGAAGTAACAATGTAGTACTTAATTTTAGCATTGATCAATGTTACAGCTTTATTTGTGGGAACTGCTTGAAGGCCTATCTGATGCCACCATGTTAATTAAATGTACCTTTATAATAATAACAGAGTGTATTTGATTTTTACTGATTTTATGCTGCGATATCAAATAAGTTTATTTAGATAAACTATATTTTATAATTAATTATAGTATTTGATAATGCGGTTTCTTGAATACAATTGTAGCAAAATCCCAACAAACATACTCTAGTTCTATTCCAATATTGTGAAGTAAAGATTGCCAAATCAAATAAATTCAGAACAATATGTACAAGTTATAGATTACTTACTTACTCTAAGTTAGGGTGCTTTTCCACCAGTACTATGCTATTCTTTGCACTGTACAAAGTTTGATACGATAGGTGAATACTATACGTAGTAAGTATAGCAACGTAACATAGCATAGTTTCAATGGAAACCCACCTTATACACTTGTATTTATGACACACATATCGTGCTACCACTGGTTTTCGACTTACGATACATTACGTGACTTTATCGACTTTCCTCATGAAACGTCAAGGAAGAAATATTCGGAAATAATTTGGCCAATTTGTTTTACTTCCACAATTTGTATACTCGTATTTAACTTGATTATGTAACCAGTATTAGAATAGGCCTGCATCGAATTCACTTTATTAGTATACTAGCCATGCTCCGAAATAGGTATCATGTCCTCCGTCATATAAAGTAGCAAAAAACGACCAATAGCTAAGTTGCTTCTTAAAAATAGAACTGTATTTTGTCTGTTTCTTTTTCTAGAACAAGATCGATCAATTTAGTTCGTGTTCGTTTTTTTACTAATTAGACCATGACAAGTTCTTCCACACCCTGTCCTTCGAATAGTTGCAAGATAAAACCTGGTTACAGAAATCAAGTTTTTATAATGACATGTGCAAAAATGTATGGGTAATTAGACAACGAATATGGATTAAATTGACACGAGACCTTAGCAATGGTAGTAGATAAAAAGTTATAGTGAATTGTAAATTATTTTAAAATAGGAATGCAGCATTTATTTATTAATAACTACATCTACTGATCTTGGATAATAAATATTACTTAAAGTTTCGTATATCATTTTTGTGTCAGTTATTTGAAAGAAGAATAATTATTTATTGAATTTGACGTGTGAATTGTGCGTCGAAGCATGAATAGCAATTTCCTCTAAAATTATAATGTCGTTTGTTTTAATCGGTATCGGTGAATATTTTATTTTACATTATTTTGTAAATGACTTTTAATGAAGTAATTGGCCGCGTCCTAACATTAGTCTGGCCAAGATAGATCTAGATTAAAATAAGACAATTCAAAATAGCTTTCTAGTTTGATCGTTGGGCTGTTTAGTGTTCCCTACCCTGTGGCAACGGACTGCAAGTCGGTCGACTTCTGGCCTGGTTCCGATGAAATTAGCAGATTATTTATATCCCAACCCAACCCTAATTCACATGCCACCGTTTCGATCTTGTTGGAATTTCGCGACTTCCAATATCCGAAACGGTAGCTAACCCTAAAATCTTTCTGCGAAAAATATATAAGTTTGCGCCATTTTTAAGGATAGACTTTTGAAGATTGAGATTCGTTTTGATAGGTTGGATAAGGTGTTCGTTTAAGTTTATTATATCTGTCTGTCTGTATTAACTACTATAGATAAGCAATTATATCTCTTACCAACCATGTTCGTACCATCACAAAGAAGTAGGTTATCTTCGTCTGCAAAATAAGTATTACAAGGATCCCAACAAATTGTCTCAGACATTGCAAGGCTTATCACTGTTTTGTAGGTCAACAATATAATTATAAGGGCTGAAGTAACCAGAGGACGATAACCACAGGGTAACAGTCTCGAGTGAACGCCTGACACAGGATATGATAACGTTTGTTGACAAGGAAAAGGAATGATAAACTACCTACTGAGAAGATGTTTGTTTTATGTCCTGCTTGTATGACCATTTGTCTTTATTTATGTCTTTCGGTTGTGGATTCATTTATTATTCAGATAACTGCTTCATGTCTGGCCATAATATTGTAAATATGTTTTATTAGTATTAGCTAAGTTCTTCTAAATTTTCTTAAAGCGTCATTTACTTTGGGAGAGATTAAAATCGGCGAATTCGAAAGATAATATCGAATTTTCGGTCTTCGATTTCTTAGGGGTCTTCATGTGTCATTATGTATCTAGAATACGTATGGAATGCCAAGCAATCTTTTCCTAATCCCTTTAAAAGCAGGCACGGCACGTCTTTTAGATATTGCAACTTAAATAATGGCTCAGCTTTAGCACGTATTTAAGTTAAGTTCTCTTTTTAGTCTTTGGTAGATGTTAAAAGTTAATTAATTTTATATCTTCTGCCATCGAGTTCCATAGTTGATTTATCTTCAATTGTTTCTCTCAAACGGGTTTTATCAGCATCTTTGAACAATTAATGGCTGTTTGGAATGACATTGCAATTTGTGATAGTTTTTTATTGTTTAGAGCTTCTTTGAGTCTCGTTAACCTTGTTGGTGCGATGACAGGAGGGTTTTTAAGACGACTAGTTCTAAAACAGGAGTACCGGTTGGGACTGGATATTTCGGTTCGGTTACTTATACAAGATATTTTATGTCTGCTGTTTCATTTACCTGTTTACTATGCCTATAATGGTATACAATGATATTTATTTCTTGATATGAGTTAGGTAATGTTAAGTACTTTGCTGACGTCAAACCTGAATTCAAATGCTTTTCTTAAATTCTAGTATGAGCCTAAAAACTTAATTACCTACTTTATGACTAACTAACTGTTCCCGCGATTCGCGATGCGAATATTTGAGGCCTAGTGTGAAAATTTTGTAGATCGTGCTTACGTTATTTTCCTAGATGTAAGATCCCTCTCACATTTTCTTGAACAGGAAAAAATCTTCTTCATTATTTTTTTTAGTCCTAGACCTAGTCTCCTCCTAAAAAAACTCCACCAGTAAGTTATTGGTCAATTCTGATAGCTAAGTTCCTGGAATGCTCAAAAAAGTTCAGTTGTTTCGACCTATTGACTATTGTGAATTAACTTCATAGTATAATTATTGAAACGAGTACAATGTAGTAGCTTGAGTGTTTAACATAAATTCAATAAAATATACTGGAGTAAAATAAAATCAACATTAGTAACAAACACAATACCTTTGTGATACATGAGAAGACAAAACATATCGGTTAACTTTAGGTAATGATGTGTAAGAAGATACGTTTCTGTACTTAATGATGTAAACATCGAGATTTGTTTTGAAAATATGGACTCCTGTACCTATTGATTCAATTTAAATGATAAAGTATTTATGTGAGATGCCTAGGGAATGTTTTCTGCGAAAAAGATCTCCTATCATTATTAACAATTGTTTTGGGTTCTATTGCGTTCATAAAGCCCTTCTTATATATTTTTCGTTATATATCTTTTATGTACAGACAGCGACCATTTACAATTTTATTATATGTGATAGGTAATTATCTAATCAAGACATAAAATATACAATTCTATTACCCACAGTTCAGATAAATATCATAAGCTAATAAATAATAGTTACTAAGTTATATTAAACTAGCTGTGCCCCGCGGTTTCACCCGCAGCGCCCCCGTTCCCGTGGGAATTTTGAGATTTTTATTCCCTATAAACCTCACGGAGCCCGAGACCTTTCCAACGAATGCAAAACCGTGGAAATCGGTCCAGCCATTCACGCGTGATGCCTTGACCAAGGAAAACGGGTTTCATTTTTATATATATAGATGACGTCAAATATAATTTTAAAAAATCTTGCTTCATCAACAGTTTATTAAATGACATAAGCATAACCTTAAAACAGCTGACAAAAACCATTAGAAGTGTGTACAGGTATGTTAGAAGAATATACTTGAAACTTCATCGGTTGACTGGATTAACATCGGAAGTCTTCTTATCAGAAGTACTCATGGCGAGCGGTCAACAACCGCAGGAACATGGATAGGGGAAGACCTTTACTCAGGTGAAGAACACAATGTTCCTCTAACTATACCAATACGAGTATCTATAAGCTAAAGAATTTGTTTTTATGAGTGTGGTGCTAAGCGTAAGCGTGCTTGCGATTTTAAGCGAGTGTAAGCGAGATTTTTGTACGTTTGTTGGAACGCGCTTATTTCTAGAATTAGAATTAGAATTTTGGTACTGGATAGTCACATTTACGATGAAGGTAGATATGTTTAAGGATGTGTATTTTATGTTTGTTGCTTAAGCGTCGTCGACTCTGAGCGAGTTTGCAATCAAGAAATGTAACGAAAATAAGCTGAGCGAATCTTGATCACAGAGTATTTATGAAGCACACTAGGTGTAACACAAGTAAAACTGGAAGGTTCCACTAGTACAAGTTTCAAAACTCAAACATTGATATCAAAGGGCACCCCGTACCGTATTTAAACTAACAAATTCCTTATTGATGATTCCGCTAATATTGATACAGTGATACGATAATATTAGATAGTAATAAGTAGCTACAGTAAATATAAATATGGATAGCAATTTGAATTGACAAATTAACATTATAGATTTGTTTTAGAATATTAACTAGCTGTTCCTTGCGGTGGTTCCACCCGCGATCCAACAGATAGCGCTAGTGAGTTTAGTGGGGTCACCCCTAAAAAATTCGTTACGCAGGCATACTTATGCATATCTAAACAACTAAAATATGAATAAAATTATATAAACACTTTAGATCTTAGGTATTTGTACAGTCGTAGTATCAACAAGTCAATAAAAAAGAAGAGTTTCAAGGATTTTCATAATTATAGATTATTCGTAATTACGACAAATTATAAACGTGAATTTCGTGACGACGCTCAATGTTTTATTGCAGTTATAATTATCTATGAGGTTCTCTTTAAAATAATATAGAAAGGGACATAAATAAATGGCTTATATTATAATATTAAAGTACACATGGCGCGTCTCTGTGCATCTATTTTCCGTTTTTTTACGTTAGGTATAATACTTACAATGAGAAGGAAACATGTCAATTTGAGAATTTATTAAGTATTTTGCTAAATATTTAAGATCCTATAACTATTATCTGTGGAACATTGCAGTTCCAAAAACTCCATAAAATAATAATGATTAGTTCTACGCCTTGTCACTGTATGAAGTGGTAGCCGCATACACACCAAGATACCAGTTTTATAAACACAAAAAAATAATAACAAAATCATCTGTGTGATAACCGGTTATAGGATGAGCCGGATGAACTCACATGTCGATACAGCGAGAAACATGCGAATGGTAAACTTTTTACTGCCTCAGAATATTTACTGGCAGTACTGAAGCTAGTTTTATAAAAGAACTAGAATTGCTACCTGGTTTTACCCGCGTTGTACGCATTCCCATAGAAATTTCGGGATGAAAAATAGTCTATTACCTTTCCGGCTATGGATTATAAAAGAATTATTCAAATCGGATTGGTAGTTTCTGAGATTAGCGCGTAGAAACAAACAAAAATTTAACTCTTAAGCTTTATTATATTAGATAGCGGTGGATAGTCGCGCAGGTTTGGCTGAGGGAAACTGGTTTGGGTAGGAATTTCGGGATTTGAAGTGTCCTATGCTGGTAAGCTAAAGCATGTTTAGATTGAGCGAGTGTGTAAGCTGCTAGTTGACCAGTGTTATAGAATACTAGTTCATTGATTTCATTGAATTGAACGCCTTAGCTACTCGTAGCTAACTCGTTAACTTTTTCGATCTACGACGCGCGGCTAGTCGCTGTATTCCTCAACCATTTATTTAGCTCTAACAATATTTTCTCTTCCAATACAAACATACAAACAATCTTATTACAATAGCGTAGTTCGATATCTGTTTTTTCTTGATCAAGTAGAAGTTTCCTAAATGGCGTAGGTAAGTAAGATGGGTGGATATTGTTTGTCCTGATGTTTTTATCTAAAACTTTATTGAATAAGGAAAAAACGCCACGATGGCTTAAAAAATAACAAGGAAAACTATTTAAAATGGAACAAAATAAAAACCCAAATAGGTATTAAACTTAAAAGGTGAAGGATAATAACAAAAACTTCCTAGTATCAAAGTACCAACAACAAATTGATGTAACAACGATGCGCGATGGTAACAAACAAAAATGCTTACCTCCGCAAAATGTGAGACGCACCGGCGTTTTGCGATTTTAAGAGAATCCTTCTAAAAATATTCACAAAAATCCACCCAAATTGTCCAGTTTCGTATCACTATTGTTTTACACTCCACTTGCAGTCACAAATTGAGTGACGAAGAGAATTTTAAGTTTGCGAGACCGTTCGACCGACACGTTTGAAGGCACCCGTATTCTGTAACCGACTGAAGCGAAACGCCACCGTAGACAATCATTCGTGATACAAGAAAGGGTAAACGCATTAAAAGCTCTCCATTGTCTTGTCTTTGATTGATTCTTTAATCCAGCTTAAATAAGTTTGGCTTCAAAGTTAAATTGATGGGGTTCTGATGAGATTTTTATTGAATCAAATGTGGTCTGGAAAGTTATTGATTAACTTGGTTTTGCGAACATTAAAGTCAAACTGAGTAATCTGAGTTTTGATTGTGTTTGTTATTTGAATGTTTTCTTTTGAGAACTGGATACTATACTACGAGTATATTATTATACAATGATTCAGAAACATTTACCTAGTTCAATTGTTTTTCAAACTCATAATTGAGAAACCGTTGACAAATGTCATGTTTTTAGTATAATAAGATAAGTCATTTGTTTTACAGACATGAATCATCATCATAAAAAGAGTGAGTGTGTCGGTGAGTCCGATGCATTTCTTCATCTATTCCGATCCGATGCAAGGACTTTCGCATCTCTTAAATCATGACATACATTCCTTGTTCTTGCTGGATCTTAACTGATTATTTTCTTCATCTGCCACATATTCCTTCCACTTTACCTTCCATGATGTATCCATTATATGAAGTCACTAGCAGCGCCCCGCGGTTTTACCCGCGTTGTGCCCGTTCCCGTGGGAATTTCGGGATAAAATGTAGCCTATAGCCTTCCTCGATAAATAGACTATCTAACAGTGAAAGAATTATTCAAATCGGTTCAGTAGTTTCTGAGATTAGCGCGTTTAAACAAACAAACAAACAAAACAAACTCTTCAGCTTTATAATATTACTAGCAGTGCCCCGCGGTTTTACCCGCGTTGTACCCGTTCCCGTAGGAATTTCGGGATGAAAAATAGCCTATAACCTTCCCGTTGAATGTGGCTATCTATTACAAAAAGAATTATTCAAATCGGTTCAGTAGTTTCTGAGATTAGCGCGTTCAAACAAACAAACATACAAACAAACAAAACAAACTCTTCAGCTTTATAATATTAGTAATTAGTAATAATATTATTTATGAAGTCATTCATGTTGTCCTATCATTTTCCCTCAATCGACTTCTCAGTATTAATTTACTATCACAACCATTGTTTTGTATTGTTAAAAGGACAGGTTTATTAATTTAAAGTTGCTCAAAGTACTATCCTGAGTATAATTTTGACAAATCATCTCCATACAGAATGTGACAATGGGTAATTATTATTGACATTAACGCTATTATCTATTTACGTATTGATTAAAATTCTCTTTAGTTTATTTTCATTTAGACCATCTGCAACAAAATGACGTAAGTCATATGAACCATCTTGTATTATAAATGTGATAATATATAACTATCTCATATCATGTGTCATCCATCACAGAAAAAAGACAAAAATAATGATCGTGAGATATAGATGAGTTTTTTACTATTGACGTCATAACGTCTTATTGGTTTGTTCCCAACGCAAAAAGAGGGGTCTTATTAGTTTGACCGGTATGGGTGTGTACCGCCAAGCTACTGAATAAATGGACCTAATTTAATCATGTTTTTTAGTTTGTTTAAAAGGTGCTTACATGGGGAGAGTTTTTAGATAATATGATTGTATACAATATTTGGTAATTATAGTGCCATGAACACCCTGCAACATTGATTAAAAATGTTAGTAGGGAAAACGATTTTTGTTCTAACCTAGATATTTATTAAGAAAGTTTGAAAATTAATCATTATTCCCACTGATGTACAGCTAGTATTAAACATGAGTGAGGACTGAGGAGGATTATCTTTTTTCTGCGTGTTCTACTACACATAGTTTTTGAATTGTTCAAGAATGTACTTCACATTAATGCAGATAAATATTCATATTTTTGCAATATTTTTGCCCTGAATTTTTGTATTCAAATAATATATTACTAGCATGAATGGGTATTTACTGAATTCGAGTATCATTCAGCAATTTATAAACGCATTGAAAAGGAAATCTGTAAAGGATTTTTCCTCATGAATGACTTAACGATATAGGGATTCATAAAATGTGCTACGTTTTGTGTAAACAAAGTATTTATGTGTTAGCTATATATTTAACATTATTCGTTCGACTTACAGTTCTGGGAACGAGTTTTACTTAATTGTACTGAGACTTTTTAGATATTTTGTGGAATCGAAATTTTGGGTAATTCATTCGGGTGTTTTTTTATTGGACTAGATACTGGTTCGAGTTCTACAAAAATCCTTTTCGCAAAATTTAGAATCTGCTCAGTTAAGCAATAGTAATAAAAATATAATAAAAACAAAACCGCAATATTTTGCAATGACAAACAATTTCATAAATTCACCTCTGTAATGACAATCACTATTCAATGTGGTCACGAATCTAAGTAATTCTTGGTGTTTACTAACCATTTAGGCAATAATATTCATTCAGAGATTAAATGAAATATTAGAGAAAATATTAAAATAAAGAGTCAGAGGTGTTGAGCAAGTTTATAAAGATTGTTCACTCGAGTGAATGTTCAACTCTAGGGAATGATTCATTTTACTTTCATTTCAAGTAAATAAGGGTAGCCAAATGAAGAAGAAATGAAAATAAATCATTTGCAGTTTCTTTCAATGTAGCGTCTATGTTTGAATAATTAAAATAATGAATTATTATGTTTTTCATGTAATAAAAGTAAAGTATTAGCCTTGTATGTAGCACTACTGGGGAAAGGTCAAGAAGCCATGTAGCAAAAGTTAAATGAATAACGCAGTCTGGTTTTAATTCAATATTTTTATAGTTTGTTTGACTTTATTTTCAGGGAACGATTCCAGCCAATATACAGTAAGTTGATCTTCCGTTTATCGTGTCATTTTACGACAAAATACACGTTTACAAATTCACTGTGATTGGTCAGTTTGTTATTTTATAATTATTTTGCTTTGTTGTCACTATCCCGACTAAACTGTCCCCTCCACTAGGAAATGACAAATTGTAGTGTTTTGACAGCTGTCAATCTACGTATAAAACGACAAATTAGATATAAACAAAATATCATGAATAAATTTTTTAATAGTATATATTACATCATAGTTAAACGAACTATTTTGACAAAACAAATGACGCCAAAGTAATTAGCTACAAAACGATACTTGTTATATTTATTCTTTTATAGATTTTTTAACGACTTCACCAATTATGTGGTCTGTTTTTGGTAAACTATCAATAGAACTAAATATATTTACGTCTTTATTTACGCTAGGTGATTAATAAACACCCGCATTCAAACGGTTGATTTTAATTAGATACTTGTCGAAATAAATGAAGGTGCCATTTATTGTAGGGACATTAATTGGCTGCAGACACCGCCAAGTTATTATATTTGTACCAAGTTAGGTTACTCCAATGGGTTATAAACATTGACAAGCTGCTAATTTGTGAATTTTGATTCCACCTCTTAGGTCATCCAAGATGTGATGCTTACGTTCTATTCTACGACTTCTACCCATTTTATAAAACATGACCAAAAATATAAATACTTCTACTTATCTTATTTAGACCAATATCTTCTTAAGATCTTCTATAGATCTTCAAACCTTAAACAAAATATTTCTGTAGAGGAAAAATTTTGTAGGGTCTTGATTCCATTCTTCCCAACCATTATACCTTTGTGATTTCATTCGATTATTAACTACTACAAAACAAATTTCTTCTATCTAAAATTGTTTTTGGTTGGAATATCAGCTTTATAAGTTAAGATTTTAACTCATCACTACAGATTATGAAACAAAGTCCGGCCGCGTCTGTCTGTCTGTCTGTTCGCGATACTCAAATACTACTGCACGGATTTTGACGCGGTTTTTTAAATATATAGATTGATTGAAGAGGAAGATTTTTCGTTCTAATACATAATCATATTCGCTGAATATCGATCAATTTGTCAACTTCTAATTAGAATGTACACGCCTTAATTGTACAATACACATATAACATCCCTGGGACCAGAATTCCTCTTAACACAATGATCGGACTGAGTATTCCATTAGCTCACGAGTGAGTATTCTCTATTACTTCGCGTCTCAGCAAGGACAATAGGCGATACACGCCATGAATGGAATAGTACAAAAACACGGATGCATCACAAACCCCGGAGGAGTTTTTATTGCAGCCATTATTAACTTGATTGATGTTCGTCATCTCTTTGTTTTGTTAATTTATTTCGTGCTTGAAGCGTGATGAAATGATTTGTTGGTTATTAAATATGAGTTTAATGTCATACACGTATACATGACCAGGATACCAAACTTATTTGGTTGTGGTGGTGTCTATCTATTGGTTAGAATTATAGAAAATCTGGTTTGTTTTGTACGTTGGCAAAATATTATGCATTTTAAGTATTGTTTCGCTCGTGGCGTAGATTGACTAAGCGATGGTAGTTCATTGTTAAGCAAACGTGCAGTTCGGCCCATACTTGGATGGGTGGCCGATGGTGGTTTTTCTATCTGAGCGTTGTCGTGCTTTGGAGGGCACGTTATGCAGTTGGTCACTGTCGTTTCAATCGTCAGACCATGTCGAAGGCCTTTTGGTGCTCTTAAATCTCCGACATCAGGGTTGCCCACAGATCAGAAATGAATGAATGAATGAGTAATCTAAATATAAATTACAAGGAAAATAAAACGTCAACACAAGAAAAGAATATCCTAATCTTAGTGTTCTCTCTTCAAAGTGACCGATTCAACCATTACAAACAGGGATTGAGAACATTTTAGCTATCAAATGGTTTGTCATATCTGACATACGCAATTTTCAGAATAGCAAAAAAGACAAAACACAATCTAACAGTGTTTTACTTACACCGCGTTTATAATACCGGCCCCAATGTATAATTGAGTAGTACATGCCAGTTACATTACCAGATCTTTATACCGAAGACCCAACCCAACATGTTAACTCGTGTGTGATGCAAGCGTGTTTGAATCTCAGTCAAGTGCGAACGATTTTAATTGAACGATAGATTCATCTTAATCTAGTTTCAATGGTTGGTTTTATGGATGAATTCAAATGGTATCTATTAACTGACCCACTGAAGCGAGTGCGCGAGAGAATGTCATTCTGCGAATGTTATTTTAATTGGAGCTGAGAGTAGTTGGAACACAATTACTTGATAAATTGCTTGGTTTAGTATGAATCTAGAAAGGTTTTTATAAAAAGAATAATAGTCACTATTTTGGTATTAACAAGGTTGTTAAGAGAAAATGAAAGTGAACTTATTTCATGACTAAATTTTTAGGGTTCCGTGGCCAATTTGCAAGTACGAAACTGAAAATAAAAATGAACTCCATCCAGCGGTCTGTATAAATGGTCGCTAACTGTCTTAGTTCAAATAAAAAGTTGATCCGAGTATAAACATAGTATGATTTGACATTTTCTCCATTAAATTTGAAAACATTGTTAGGTTCTATAGTCAAAATACTATACTCATTATAATGCCTAAGTCAAGCTGTTAGTATAACTTATTTTTTATGAAAACTGTATTTTTACGCTTTACGTCTGGCTGCAACGCCCTTACTCAGAGACGTCAAATGCTACTTCAGTAGAGATTTAATGAGTGATTTTTCACATGTAATGAATGGAAAATTACATCAATTAGTTAAGTGTGTTAATGGACGACTCTGAGTACGGCAGTTAGTGTAATAACTCACTACAATCAGGATAAAATAATCACTACTTATTGTAAAACAAAGTCCCCGGCCGCGTCTGTCTGTCTGTTCGCGATAAACTCAAATACTACTGCACGGATTTTGACGCGGTTTTTTGTAAAAATAAGTAGATTCAAGAGGGAGGTTTATGTGTATAACAATTCCCGAAATTCCCACGGGAACGGGCAAAACGCGGGTAAAACCGCTGCTAGTATTTAATATAGATAGTGTATTTCATTGCTGTCATAGTCCAAACCTTACTGATCGACCTTCATTCGGCGCCATCGATATCTCTTTTACGAGTTCATTCATAACACTCTTTAATGTCGCTACGGATCATTGATTTGATTGATAGCTTATTTTATGCTGGTTTTTATGAATAATAACAATGTTGATCCAGATAAATGTGTGAACAAAGTTATAGAGTAGAGCGTTTGCTTCATTAACTGAGTAATTAAGGCCTACACACACTTTTCTTGCTCTATGTAAATACGTCAATATCGTTTGAATTATCGAGGAAGTTTATTCACAGAGACGGCTAATTACCACTCGGCATTGTTCCGGAAATGAGTGTTAATTTTTATGGCATTTGACTTCTCTACATACTTTGCTGTTGACTGTCAAAAATTTTATGAAATGCTTGTCAACGCCTATAGGGGATAGCCAAGACGATGAAGAATAAGGCACTCATTGAAAAGGTACGTACGGCACGCACTGTCGAAATGGTTAGAGGATATAAAAGCTGACACACATAACTGAGATCCGGCGCCGCAACGTAACGCGCTAATGTGCGGCACGAGGACTCTATGTTTGCGTCGACGAAGGCGGGGCGCCGCAGAGGTCGGCATTGCGGGCGCCGCCACGCAGTTTTTTCTGTGAGCCCTAAATTTCCAAATGTCAAGGTACAAAATCCATTGCCTTAAAAGCATAATGCTAATGTCCAACGTCCAAAATTCCACGTATCACATCGCACTGTATTAGATTTTCTTACAGGATATTCCGTTCAAGAAAAAGCAGTTCAGTGTTATTTTTAAAAGAATACAAATACGTATAACCCCAATCACTGGATATTTTGCAGTAAAAAGGATTTCTTAAATCGCATTTATGATACAAATAACGGTATACGAGAATCGATTGTTTGTTTTGATTAATTGCTCGGAACTTTGATCGTGAAATCGATAATAAATATTGAATAAAAAACTAATTATCAATTTAACATGTATCCGATAATTGAACGAACGTGAATGAATGATTTATGGCGGCGAGTTTATTTGATTGTAAAGCTTTATATTTTTATAACATAACGAAGTTCGCTTTATATGGATGTTTTATGAGTTCACGTACGTATATAATGTTCGTAAAAAGTTTATTGTCTGATACCTACTCGAGTCTGAGAAGAATCTATTCAATCTAATTATAATTTGAGAACATTATGATGACATAAGAGGCTTAAACAAGCATTGCAATATAAATTGCTTTGCAAATACGGCCGGGTCTAGATTGTTAACGTACATTAGTCAAGCAGTGATCATGAATAATCCACTTATTCAATTAATTATTTATATATATCTATATTATATTATAATATGTTTTTATGTTTTCTTTGAAATAGCTCTTGTAAGAGGTTGTAAGTTATTATTTTTGAAAATTCTTTCGAAGAGAGCAAAAGACTTCAGCTTACGACGCTGACGCATTTTTTTACTATTTTCACCAGGAATCATTGTCCTTGTTAATTAATTTTTACATTAAATACTCATCGTCTGAACAAAATAGCTTAATTTGCCGAAACTGAAAGCCTGAACCCACTATAACCTTCCTACTAAAGTGAAATTACATCAGTTATAAAAAAGCTGTTTATTCCTTTCAACCTTTAAGCCTTTTTCTACAATCGCAGACAAAGCGAAAACTGCGCTATAAAAAGTAACCTTGACATAATAATTTGTAACATTACCCGTCCTTAAGTTATGGCTTAGTTGTACAATGTTTTATTTATAGTGACCTTTTGAGGATAGGACCTATTGCTTAGTAATTGCTTTTAGAATACAGAGTCGCACCGACCTCAATTGAAAGCCTGATGACTGAAGAGAAAGTGATGTATCGTTGCGATGGTATTACACAATCGCACTTAGCTTCTTAACATGATACCGAAGTGATGTAAGACAAATACAGGCTCTTTTAAGTGGTGTATTAATTAGATCGGCATTTAAGGCCGTACCTGTGGCCGTATTGTATTGATTTGTTGAAATTTTTAACAAGAGTTACTGCTCCGGTTTTTCAATTAACAAGTGGTTCAGATTGTTGGTTTATGTATTTGGTTTTCGAATGTTTATGGTCGATGTTGCTATTATAATTTACTGTTATATTTTTGTTTCTGTCATTGACCTTTGGTCCGGTATTTGGGTGCATTCAACAAAGTATGGAGTGAGTTAATAGTGTTATTTGTTTTCACGCTGGAATGTGATGCTTAGATGTTGTTCGCTAATATCTTCAAGACTGCAGATATGACTTTATATACCGACTAGCACCGCCCGCGGTTTTACCTGCGTTGTATCCATTCCCGTGGAAATTTCGAGATGTAAAATAATCTATAACCTTCCCGTTTAATGTGGCCATTGAAAATTAAAGAGTTATTCGAATCGGATAATCTTGTTTCCTACTGAACTCGCCGGTTCACAATAGCTTGTAAACTTGCTCAATTTCAACGGCTCAGACAGAAATACCCAACCACATAATTTCTCTGTGAATATCCGTTTTAAAATACTTTCAACACGCAACAGGAAAGAGTCGAATTACAAATACAATGAGCTACCATGAAGCCGTAGATCGCTGTGACGTTGTCAGGACATTATTGACACAAGTGCATGTGGCAACCTCTTTGTGTATCAAACTCGATCGGGACGTTTTGATGTAAACTATTTGGTAAACTATAATAACAATGACAGTTAATGTTATGTCAACAGGTTGGATGAAATGTCGAAGCAATTTCCATTAACTTACCTATTTAGGTCTTCTTCATGTGTTTTTCATTATGTCGAAAGCAATAGCACTGTAAAGAAAAAAATATATATACATAAACTAAGTCCCCAAAAGCTGTCTACCTATATGTAAATGACTTTCTCTGAAATGACTTAAAACAGTTTTCATCAACATACAGAATTATTCAAGAAGAAGGTTTGTGACTACTTCTGATGTCAAAATTTCCAAATTAACGGGTGCCAAGCGGGTAAAACCGCGGAGTGGTGCTAGTAAAGAACTATAAACAATATACAAATTAGCAATCAAATCTAATGTAGCACAGTATATTTCATTAAATAAATACCTTTACGCTATCCCTATACGAATAACCTTTCAGTAGAAAACAAAAGAAAAACGATATTCTCCTACTTTAATAACAACAAAGTAAATATTGTCCACTGTAATTGGTTTTATTACAGTCAGTCCCTTGTTTACAAACCAGTTAATCTTCTACCGAAATCCCTTATTAAACCTTTACATACAGTTATTTGGTTCTTTGTCATTATTTTAACGGGATCATAAAAATACTGGCTAAAGATATTATTACTGGTTTGTTAATATCCGCTGCCGAAAGACGGTACCTATATAATTTTTTAAATGGGTTTAACTCGCGGCTAAATGCAATCCGATTTCTTGTATCGATAAGACTCGATTTGCCGTAATCTGGGCCGTCTTTTATAGGTCGGCTTCGATTGTAAGATAATCGATATGTCTCTGTTATTTTGAACTTCACCTCTAATCGAATACGGTTTCTGATATTATTTCTAGATAGGTATTGAATTTGGCAGACGCAATGGTCATGTCTATTTATGTTGACAACGAGTCAGAGAATGATTAGATACGGTTCTTAAAAAAATTAACGCACGTAAAATATTCGGATCGAGTTATCTTCTTGAGACTAACTCTAGAGCCTTTAGGCGGTTTAAGAACTTTGATCACTTACCTACTAGAACTTATACCTACTTATTGTTTTTAAAACTATACGTAAATTTATTAGGCACGTGGGTAAACAAACTCGCGACCCCAGCCGTGTTTGGGGACAAACATATGGCTGTATAATTAGTAGTAGAGGCAGGTTGGAAATTACACATTTGCATGTTCAGGCAAGTGAGGCAAGGTATGATTAATGATTGGTGATAGAACCCTCTTACTACATATTGGTCTGACAAAGTTCTCCTACAGTATCATAGTTTGTATGTGTATATTTTGTTGTAGTTTGATATAGCGATTTGTATTATAGTTATGATAGGCGCGTGCTTTTTTGAAACGAGACACTGGCGCATGATCGACATTTTAAAATTATTTAAAAAATATGAGGGAAGTTTTCAATTCCTACATATTTTTTGTTTATTAATACATCTAAAGTGAAGTCTCGGGTAACAAGTTGTTAAGGTATTTTGTCGAACATGATCGGTTATCAAATAAACGAAAGGGACTTCTTTATAATCGGTGGAATTATTGCTGTTTAATTTGTAATGTTTATCATATAAATAAACTTATAACATTATTGCGTTATAAAATTATCGTGTTATTTTAATATCCTTCCTACCGTTTTAACCTTATTTTTATTTATTTTTTATAATATTATAACAGTACATTAATATCGCGTACAAGAATTTTAAAAGTTCACAAGTAAGTATAAATACGCTGTACTGTAATAGTAAGATCGTAAATACTATGGCTAAGAACCTAAGAACCCATGAAGTTTATTGATTGACATAAACAAGCGAATCCCTAATTGGATCATATAGGAAACTAGCAGCGCCCCGCGGTTTTACCCGCGTTGTGCCCGTTCCCGTGGGAATTTCGGGAATTTTTTTACATAAAAACCTTCCTCTTGAATCACTCTACCTATTACAAAAAACCGCATCAAAATCCGTTGCGTAATTTTAAAGATTTAAGCATACAGACAAACAGACAAACAGAAGACTAACAGACGCGACTTTGTTTTATACTATGTAGTGATGGTCAAGGGCTTCGTCAGGAGAGTAGTAGGTGCAGCTGACGCTCCCCCCCCCCTCCTAAAGTAAAGTATTAACCCTGTAATGTCCCACTGCTGGGCAAAGGCCTCTCATCTCACTGAAGGTATCAAGTACAGCGAAGAGGATTAGGCATAATCACCACGCTTGCTAATTGCGGGTTGGTGATCACAAACCCCTCCCTAGACTACCAAAAATCTCCTGAACTTACCCAAACTTCATACATTCGATAGGTCTCCAGCTCCTTTACTTTTAGTTGCTTAACCCTTAATACTAAGTGTAATCTTACTTTTGACCCCGTCACGCGTGGGTGATACACAATGACCGTTAGCGTCAGCTGGCGAATCGTTACATCCCTTGATAATACGACACGCATGCGATACAGTTATAAAGGTTACGCCAGTTTTGTATTACGATTCCGATAGACGGTTGAAGACGATACTTCCTGCGAATCACGTTGAAAATACTATAGTCACGTTTATTAACTTCTTCGATTTACTTATTAATTTCAATCGTCAAACCATGTCGAAGGCCTTGAGATGGTCTAAAACTTCGATATCACAGTTGACCACTAACTTACAAAAACTTACTTAGGAGAGAAGACCAATCTATACTAATATTATAAAGCTGAAGAGTTTGTTTTGTTTGTTTGTTTGTTTGTTTGTTTGTTTGCTTGTTTGTTTGTTTGTTTGTTTGTTTAAACGCGCTAATCTCAGAAACTACTGAACCGATTTGAATAATTCTTTCACTGTTAGATAGTCTATTTATCGAGGAAGGCTATAGGCTACATTTTATCCCGAAATTCCCACGGGAACGGGCACAACGCGGGTAAAACCGCGGGGCGCTGCTAGTATTTTATAGTTTTAAAGTCTTATTTTATTTAGGGTATAGGCATGTATCCTGATTGACTTATAATTGTACCTATGTAACATGTCTCTCTATACAAAACGACTTATTAACTATTTATCAGTATTGTTTATACTGATAAATATTACGTATTAGGTTTTTTAAAGGGGTCAGTTCACACCGAGACGCGACGCGGCGCGACGCTGCGCGCACATTTTTCATAGAGCGACTCAGAATATACTTTATTCACTACACGAAAAGATACACATTACATTGTGAGAATTCAGATTACGTTGCACCACGCAGCACTGCGCCTCGAGGTGCCTCGCGGCGTAGCGCGACGTATCGTGACGCAGCGGTGCATCGCCGGTACGCGCGGCGTGCAAGAGCGGTGCTGCGTCTCACGGTGCCGCGCGACGCCGCGAGGCGCAGCCTGAGGCCGCTGTGGCGACTTCTCTACTATTTCCGTTCAGACTTCGTTTAGAATTGATGCAGTTCGGTCGAGTGCTCGATTGAAAATATAATGATAGACTGGGATCTTATTATACTAATCGGACTTCTTGCAGAAGAGGAAGAGGAAGAAGTTTACAAAAATAAAATTAAAAAGAAGACATCACACAGGAGTATTTGGGTGCATAATTTATGGAGAAATAGAAGAATTCATGGTGAATTTCATACGTTGTCTTTTGACCACATTGCCAACTATCCAGAAAAGTTTTATGATTATTACAAAATGGACTACCAAAAGTTTCAAAACTTATTAAATGTGTTGCGGCCATATATAGAAAAACAAAAAACTAATTACAGGCCTACTATCTCGATTGAAGAGCGGTTATCTCTCGCGGCATCTCGCTGCGCAGCGAGGCGTCGTCCTGCTACGATTTTAAGATGCGCCTCGCGACGTTGCGATGCGTCTCGCGACGACGCGCGGCGTAGCGCGAAATCATTGGCCTCTTTGAGTATCGTCGCGTCGCGTCGCGTCTCGGTGTGAATTGACCCTTACCGGTATTTGCATGAAATACCAAATACCTATATGTATTTGCGTAATGGCTTTCGCATTGTGGTATTTGCACGGACTAGATATTATATTAGTCAAGTTAATTGATTTATTCATGTTTTCATTAGTTATACAATGTAGTACGCTATAAAATTTGACCTCTTTGATGTCGACCTAGGTACATCAAAGAGGTTAAGTTCTTAACCTATACTTACAGATTCACGACAAAAGACGATGTTTAAGATCTAAGTTCACAATAACAATTAATTTCTCATAAAGTTCAAGTAGGTGTCTTAACATCGAAGTTTTTAGACCTCCTTAAGGCCTCTGACCTGGTCTAACGGTTGAAACAAACGGGCCGACAATTTAACGTGTCTTTCAAAACACGGTAGCGCTCAGATAGAAATGCCAAATTCGAAATTCAAAACTCAAATAAAAACATTGTTAAAACTATCTCCTTTCCCAAGAACCGGTGTAAAGGAATTTGCATCTGCAGTTACTGATTCTGATCTCCAGTTATGCGCCGGCGCAGCCTTGATCAAGGTATTCCGCTCAGCTGATTGCGGTCGGCCGTAGTAACTGTTACTTAATCTGTGCATTGGTATTTTGTTCTCGTGTAACATCGTGTATTTGTGGGATAACCGACACAGATTTTGAACGTAATTTTATAGTTATAGGTACTTAGTAGGGCTAAGTTAAGTAGAAGATAATTTTTATGTTGCTAAATTGTTATTATGTATCTATCTATAGGTATTAATATACGAGTATAAAGCTTTGTAGTTTGATTTTTGTTTGTATGAATGTCTTAATCTCAGAAACTACCAATCAGATATAGCTATATAACTACTTAGCTATATAGGTAACTATCAGATATCAGATATAGCCACATTCAACGGAAAGTTTGACGGCTATTTTTTATCCCGAAACTCCCACGGGAAGAGGCACAACGCGGGTAACTCCGCGGGGACAAAACAAACATAATAGCCACGAAATAGAGAAGCTCACGCAGTAAGTGCTTCGCCCTCCGATAATAGTATAGAATAGCATAGATTATAATAATAATCAATAATAATCATAGTAATACGTTAATAGTAAACTATTTGTATTTTACTATAAATTGCTTGTACGGCTCGGCCTCTACTTAGATGGGTGCCCGATAGTGGCATTTATATCACGATATGAACACATTGTAAACACTAATCTAGACGGGACTTAATCGCGAATAAAACATTGAGTACCCTCGTGAACATGGCCGTTGCGACACGACCGAAACGTTGAGGTACGAGTATGCATTTAATGTTTTATTCGCGATTAAGTCCCGTCTAGATTAGTGGCATTTATATCTAAGCGCTACCGTGCTTCGGAGGGCACGTTAAATGTCGGTCTCAAAACTCCGACACCAGGGAGTTACTTACTATAAATTGTCGAAGTGTTTAGTCGAAGATTAACTCACCTCATGCCTATAAAAATATTAAAATATCTTTTACAGAATCAGTATTAAAAATGGCGTCTTCTGAACTGGCAGCTAATTAAAAATATGTCATTTTCTTGCATATTTTAAAGAGTGCTTATTATTTGAAAGTCAATGCCTGACAGCTTAACATGCCCTCTTCATTTTGATTGGTTTAAGATATAACACGTTTGGCTGTAGTTTGGAAAATTTGTGATTTTAAAATATTTGTCTGTTTTCGTAACCTTCTAGTATATTAAGGTTAGTGATCTGGCTGCCAATATTGGCATAGGTTCTATCTATGACCTATGAAGTGAGTGTTCTATGTATGACCTAAAAGGTTAACGAGGCCACCAAAAATTTTAACAAATTTATTTCTTGAGAGTCTATTGGTTCTTTGGACCGCTTATGAATTTTGAATTTTAGTAAAATCTCAAACAAAATTAGTTGGCAACCCGATGGAGGTGGTCCACAACTTATCAGGTATAAAAAACAAAAACATATTTTGAATAACTTGCTTTTAGATAATGTAATATAATACTAAGTAACCCGATACCAAAGACTTACTAAACTATCTATTTCAAAGATCTAAAGACTACATTCTCGTAGCCTCGGTACAGTTTAGGGTTAGAAAAGATTAACTTATAGTTCAGATTTAGAAATGTTTTACGAAAAGGAAGCTATAACCAAACCTAATGATTAATGTTGGATAATTCTAACCTTATCGTAAGCAACTTTTCCTATTGCAACGCTTTCCCATTTTCCACAAAGGTTTATACATTACATAGGTACATAGGTACAAAATAAGGGTTACAAAGAAACGAAGCCAGTGCACCGCCACCTGATCCGTACGGTAATGAGGACGTGACTGTCCGTCGTTCTGTCACAAAGGAATCTAGTGCCACGAATGTAGGGATCAGGTTACTTTCCGTTCTGTAGAACATTTTGAACGGTGCAAGTACAGTTGATGAAAACTGAATGTTTAAATTTTTAACCTTATGCCATTGTAATTATGACATCAATTTTACAGGCTGTTTATTATAATGTTAAATATTTGACTATTGAGTAAGTTCAAATACTTATCTTTCCAAACTTAGGTTTCCATGTGTGAACACACAGTTTACAGTTTGATGTTGATATTATTAATATTTTTTTTGTTTTTCTTAGCAAGGATGACTCACGCTACACCGTGCCGGGTCCGAGCCGAGTGTCGGCCGTAGCTCGGTCACCGAGCCGGTTCCGTGTCTGAAATTACTAAACTGTATAGCATCACTACCGACTGCTCGGTCGCAGCTCGGCGGCGCTTTATTCATGCAACGGGCCGTGGCCGAGCCGACCCGGGACCGAGTTGTTTCCGAGCGTTGTCCGTTGCTCGGGCGTCACTCGGTTGCCGCTCGGTATAACGTGAGTGTGTTCATACAAAATATTATGTAATATTAGTTGACCGTGCTACAGTCGACACTCGGCTCGGACCCGGCACGGTGTAGCGTGAGTCATCCGTAAGTCTCAACAAGTTTTGTGTTTAAATGATTATGAAAATAAACACACTTAATAGTAAAATGGTAAACATGAGTCAAGTTCAGAGTTCAGTTATAGCACTCGTGGCGTAGTTTGAGTATGCGATTTATTCGCGGTTAATAAGCACTGTGCAGCTCGGCCCTTCTACTTCTTTACTTGGATGGGTGGCCGATAGCGGCATTTTTAAATTATCGGTTCCGACTGTTTCAATCGTCAGACCACAGATAATTAAAACTTCGTTTACAATCATATAAAACGTAACACAAACTAGACGCCAAGCTAAGTAGATACTTTACACGTCTGACAGCGAAAAACGTCTAAAAATAGAAAACAAATTACAAGTAAACTCAATTAAGTTTCATTGCCAGGGTTTGACGTTGAACTAAGTCGTTAATTTCGTATCTCAAAATGTTTTCTGACCACGAAACTGTAATAACTTTCAGCAAAATTGACTATTTTCATTTTCGTGAAGGTCGTACAAGGTCGACTGAAGTTTTATTTGACTAAAGTATCCTTGAATAAATGGATTTCTGTTAGTTAGAGCCGGTATCTTGTGGTTACTTCCCGGTTTGAATTTTTTGCAAAATATTTCTTAGAATAGGTCTTATTAGGTGTATTTAACTAGCTAAGCAAATAACTTATGTGCATCCATTTTTTATCGTGAACTTGGGTACAGTATTATGCTTAGCCTGTAGCTAATCTTTATTGGCTATAAATATAGATAAATTATGATAATATTGTATCTAACAAAACTATTATAGACCTGTTTATATGGCCCACAGTTTTTTTTTAATGTGCAATAATTGAGAGATGAACGCCATCTAGTGACAACTAAACGAAACATTTGCGCCGCTTGTCTCTTGCAGACTACACCTTTCAAAAGGCAAACCATGTTGTTTACTGCTTCTATTTAGTTCAACGTACTGATCAGAGATGGCGCTTTTAAGTTTCGTTATACTACAAATTTTAATGTTACTGCAGCGTTGTATAGACCTAGAGCCCGTGAACCCCAGACTTTCGTCATTTTATAAAAGCTGAAAGTTTGTCAGCGCATGCTCCCACACACAGGTAAGAACGATGGACTATTATGAAGTTTGGGTTATGGTGGCTTTGGCAGGTATACGGTACTAAAGGTGTGTAAAATACCGATCTAAATTCATCAAATAATTAAGTGTCATTTGTGACATGACATATGTCATTTGAAAGCTCTTGAAGAGTTGTACAAGTCACCCTTTGACGGTGATATCGAAATCGACGGCCAACTTGGTGTTTTCGACCATTGAAGATTGGAGTTGACCTATGCTATGGACGCTGATCCTAATGCTCAACAGTGACATGACCTATATCATTTGAAAGCTCTTGACAAGTTGTATAAGTCACCCTTTGACGGTGATATCGAAATCGACGGCCAACTTGGTGTTTTCGACCATTGAAGATTGGAGTTGACCTATGCTATGGACGCTGATCCTAAGTGACATGACCTATGTCATTTGAAAGCTCTTGACAAGTTGTACAAGTCACCCTTTGACGGTGACATCGAAATCGACGGCCAACTTGGTGTTTTCGACCACCGAAGATTGGAGTTGGCCTATGCCATGGACGCTGATCCTAATGCTCAACAGTGACATGACCTATGTCATTTGAAAGCTCTTGAGGAGTTGTACAAGTCACCCTTTGACGGTGATATCGAAATCGATGGCCAACTTGGTGTTTTCGACCATTGACATTTAGTACCGTATACCTGCCAAAGCCACCATAACCCAAACTTCATAATAGTCCATCGTTCTTACCTGTGTGTGGGAGCATGCGCTGACAAACTTTCAGCTTTTATAAAATAACGAAGGTCTGGGGTTCGCGGGCTCTTGGTCCAGTACTTTTATGATTGACAAAATTAATACGAATTAATACTTTTTAAAACCCGTCATTTATATTTGAGTACCCTTTTTATATTGAAACAAATAAACGTAGGTATTTGTTTACCTATGTATTTGCTAACAATCCAATTAGGTAGTTCATAATATGTCTGGAGGTAGTTAATTAAAGAAAGTTACAAGATGTAGGTATTCTTTTTCGTTACACTGAACAGTTTTAAAGAGAGGAGAAAAATAAGAGCAATATTATTCGCATCATTTATCCTTCTTCTGAGAAACGACTTCTGAGTATCACTTTATACTCTTCATTGATTTAAAAAGAGAATATTTAGACAATGTTTCAGTTGAAAGTAATTTTGTATCACTTAATATACAGAGAAAGAACTAAAGTCAAAATATAATTTAGTTTTAATACTGAGAGTATAACGAGTGCAAGTCATGTTAGTTTAAAAAGTATGGTAATTGACATCCCGCGGCCAACGGTTTCACCCACGATGTACCCGTTCCCGCGGGAATTTCGGGATAAAATGTATCCCATGAGTTATTGTACCTATATTATTGTAAAGTTTCATCCAAATCCGTTTAGTTGTATTAGCGTGAAAGAGCAACAAACGTACATCCATACATCTATACATCCATACATACATCCATCCTCACAAAATTTCGCATTTTTAATATCAGTTAAGTTATAATATTAGTAGGATTGTACACGTCATTTGACATGTAACGTCGAAGTAGGTAATCAATAAAAAATATCGTCTACTTTACTGAACTTTATCACATCGACGCAAACTTATAACATCCCTCCTCTTTTTGAGTTTGTGTTTAAAATAAAGTGATGCAAACCCTACTAAGTTTCAGTCTTTTGTTGTAGATAAGGTACATACTCGGAAATATTATCTAATTGAGTCGCTTATTGTTTGTAGTAAACCGTCCCAAATAGCATTGTAAGATAATTATTTTGGATTTCACTTAAGTCTTTAATATCCCGATGACAAACAGAATAAGGAAATTGAAGGCAGGGAGGCAGAGAGATCAGATAATTCAATATTCACCGCAGCTTAATTTGTTTTTCAAGATTTACCAACAATTTATTTTCTGTTTGTGTTCAGGATTTGTGATGTTTTTGTTTAGGGTAGAAGGTTTAGGTACTTGTAAACCCATGCATTGTTAGTTTAGTACTTTGATAAATATTGTTTTGTAACATTATTGTCCCGTTGCTGGGAAAACGTGAAATAAAATTTCCAAATTCTCATAGTTATGTTAAAAGTTTCACTGCCGCACTCAGAAATGTACGGTAAATCGACACTTAATCACTTAATTAATTGACGGATTTTTTCATACAATACAACAGTCAAAATACAGTCAAAATCAATCATTTTTGCTAAATAAGCATTTGGCGTTTCTGAGTACGAGCTGAACATGTATATTAAATGACTACTCTAGAGCAATAACATTTTATCATAACATGTCAATAGATACTATTATAACAATGTCTGGCTAGACCTTAAATATATTTTCGCAAAATCCAAAAGATAACTTTAAAAATATACTTACCTATAATACTCTTCTCGCTTACTAGACATCCTCAAGCGATGCTCTGACATGGAATCTATTTCGACTCAGACCTTATCGCGAAAATCGTCTCACGTTCAAACCGTAATACAGAATAAATATTTATTAAAAATTATGTAAACAACTATCATATTTACCGCGTTTCATTCTGCAGTACTGCTAGGAGAGGGAGAAAGAGTATAGAGCGGGATGACTAGATTATTATGCACCAAATATGGTGCAACATCTAGGTCCTATTCTATTTCAATCTAATATTGTACTACAGGTAAAATAACACATGGTTCAACTGTCAGTATATAGTACCTAAGGTACATAATAGATACAAATAACAGTTTTTAAGGACTTTGTTGACATAAACTTATGCTTGCTCCGTTTTGAATTTTCAGTTGTAATAATAAATGCTATGCTACCTTAACGTGTGTTCTGAGAACTCTTATGAGCCAAGGGCAATTTTAGTTGTCACTCGAAATACAAAAAAGTCACTCATAATATGTCGTTGAATCATGAGTTCGTCTCCATTACAAAATAATAAAAACACATAATATTGTACACAGAAAAGCTTACGCTTTTACTACAGACGGTTAACAAAATTTCACAGTTTATCTAAAAGAACTGCTTATTCAGTTAACCTAAAAAGGCAATTCTGTTATAAGCCTTAAAAAGGAAGGAAGCTTCTCTATATAATTTGGCTCTAAATCATAACATGTTGGCGCGACAAAATATAAAGGGCTCAACATATTTCTCCTGCCTAATCATCGGAAAAAGTAACTCGTGGACTTGACGTTAACGTTTATTTATATTAGCTACGCATTATATTTTATTTAAATATTATTTTTTTTAAATACGGTGCTGTCATTTACACTAACACCATAAGCTTTAAAGCGACAAATAGCGATTTTACGGGGCTGCCATTTACACTTACTCCATAAGGTTTTAAGACGACTTGCGATGTTTTGAAAAAGGAAATTGAATATTTAACCTCTTTTCAATATCATTTTATGTACTTTTTTAAAAAATCGCTTTAAAAACAATGCCGTTGTTGGTGGTTCACTGAGAGACGTCCAAATGGACTCTTAAATCATTGACGTAATTTTTCATACATACATAACATGTAAAAATTAATTAATTGAATCTCTAATCTAAGGAAGCATTTAACGTCTCTGAGTACGGGCGTAAATAATTTAAGATAATTGCTTATGCTTACATAGTTTTCTGAAAAAGATTTTTTTCCGCTATCAAACATATTTTTCTAAAGCTCTCTAAATATTTCATTTGCTCTATGATCCGGTAGAGCTTAATGTGATCCTTTTTATGAGCTCCCGTGTTGCTTATGAACAATGAATGTCACATATACTGTGATAAGATAACGCTACTTTGTTCTATGGAGAGTTAAGATAAGTAGATATATGGGAGTAGAAATGTAGTTTAACATAGTTTACCTAGATTATCTTATAGATGGCGGAATACAAATAACCTGGACAAATTTACACACATTATACCGTTGTATATTCAACGTCATATACTTACATAGTTTTCATTTCATTATAATAATATCATTACTACATAGTATAAAACAAAGTCGCTCTCTGCTGTCTGTCTGTCCCTATGTATGCTTAGATCTTTAAAACTACGCAACGGATTTTAATGCGGTTTTTTGTAAATAGATAGAGTGATTTAATTCGTTTTATAAGTATAAAAATTCGCAAAGTTCCCACGGCAAAGGGCACAACGCGGGTAAAATCGCGTGGCGTTGCTAGTACTTACATACTTGAACTATACTTAAACCAAAAATATTTCGGCAAATATCCTCAAAACGTCGGCAGAGTATAACTGTCGACCTCCAATTATAAATGAAACATTTGCCACGTGGAATGTGTTATACGAACTGAAATATTAACCAGAAAGTTTCCACCTAATTTAATATTTACGGAGGACTTCACAGCACGCATGTGACAGGTGGTTAATGTTCAATTTATATGAGAATACCTTTGGTTTGAACACGATTAGTTCCCTTACCTCTGATAGCTGCAGTGTTAACATGACGGGAATTGGTTGACCTTCTAACGTATGCCTATAACGCTTATGCTTATAAATAACATACATGCTTACAAATATCATAAATACGGGTAAAAATAAGCATTATCCCACCAAATCGAGAAAATAAGGTATAAAAATCATAAAATGGGACCATTCCATATCACCTTTCATATACTGGAACATTTTTTGAATTTGGTACATAAACGATGGATATATCAGGTAACAAACATACACATTAATTGTGGACCTCCTTTTTCGGCTTTGTTTGACCATTGCGATTGTTAAGCAACGCGCAGCTCGGCTCTACTTGCATTGTGACTGGTAGTACCATTTCTAAGCACTACCGTTCTTCGTAGGGTACGTTTAACTGTCGGTACCGATTGCTTCAATCGATAGACCACTTCAGAGGCCTTTAGGCGGTCTAAAAGCTCCGGCACCACAATTGGCCACTAACCTACACCAATTTACTAACGTAAAAAGGGTTTTTTAAATGTTCTTATCCACTTATTTTTAACCTATTGATTGTCCTTAAATAAAAATGGTTTCCTCAAAACAAGTATTTAACATTGTTCATATGCTTGATACATTATTAAAGTGAATCCTATAAGCGGCTTGATGCTAAAAAAACCCAAAACTAATCATATTTATTAGTATTTCATCCCCGAAACTTGGCATCGCCATTATGGAGAGCTCTTTGAAGTACCACGTAATCCCAAACTTTTATTAAATCTATAAAATATGTAAGTCTTTCAAAGAGGATATCTAATTTTCCGGCCGAAAAGCCACTAAACCAATACAGGGATATATAACATCTTTTTGTTATAAACTTACTTATAGAATGGCGAAGGCAGGCGATACAGCAGAAAACATTCGAGTTTTATTAGTTTAAAGTTATAATATTTTAAGAGCGTCAAGTAATTCGATATGTATTGAAGCTTTGTTTTATCGAACTAACCAACACGCCTTATCAAGGCGGTTTCATTTATATTGGACGATTTCGGTTTTTGATTTTATTAGTATTATTAGCAGTGCCCTGCGGTTTTCCCTGCGTTGTGCCCGTTCCAGTGGGAATTTTAGGAAAATTTTATACATATAAACCTTTCTCTTGAATTACTCTATCTAGTTAAAAAAATGCGTCATAATGCGTTGCGTATTTTTAAAGATCTAAGCACATATAGGGACAGACAGATATACAGACAGCGGAAAGCGACTTTGGTAGTGATTTTCAACCAACTATAAAGGAGTTGCTAATAGGAATTGAAACTGATTAGTTGTTGAGAAGCTAAGTGTCGCATGACTGATATTGTGTGCATATTTTATTAACTAGCAGCGCCCCGCGGTATTACCCGCGTTGTTCCCGTTCCCGTGGGAATTTCGGAATGAAAAGTAGCCTATAACCTTCCCGTTGAATGTGGCTATCCATTACAAAAAGAATTTTTCAAATCGGTTCAGTAGTTTCTGAGATTAGCGCGTTTAAACAAACAAACAAAACAAACTCTTCAGCTTTATAATATTAGTATAGATGTGTATATTAGTTTAGTTATTGGGAATCCTATGTGGGAGATTTCACAAAATAGTGTAATTAACGAGTACATCTAAACTCTACAAGTACACGGATACGGGTTATCTCAGCCGATATACCTTGTCAGAGATTTGTAGTTAGTCTAAAATCCGATCTATGGTTAGCCATTAACTTACCACCAGAGGTTTCTAGAGGTTTGGTTTAGGTTAGCTTGCGATGCGAACCAGGCAAAAGCGAACCAAGTGAAATCGGATTTTAGTGCCAAATATGAAATTTACTAACGACACTAGCGCCAGAACTTCTTAATATACTAAATAGTACTTCACAAAAATGGTAACATCAAACGTTACAGACGAATTAATATACCAGTAGATGTCACCGGAAAATTATAAAAATCGTTAGCTTACAATCTAACTGGCGAGATTGTAAACAAAATTACGGTGACATAGATAGTGTAAGATGGTATCTAAGTTAAATCTGTCCAATATTCTATGGTATGTTTCAGAGCTATACTACGTTTGATTTGATTAATTACATCACATAGCTTTAGCAAAGGTTAGGTTCTTCAAAAATTATGCGACACTGTGTCACCTGCTGTATGTGATCTACGTAAAAAAAAACATTTTTATTACCAGCTAGGATACATTGAACCATGAGTCAATCCACATAATTTACGGCTAATAGTTCTTTTGTAAGTGGTTTTGAATCGAGCGAGATAGTTTGAACAAGTTAAATTAAGTTGTTCGATACTTTTGTTGCGATTGGAAATGAAATACAGTAGTTGCTTAACTTTAATTAGGTAATCTTAACAACAGGTCTTGATTTTCTAGTTTTATTGTTCTTGTGGGAAAGTTTCTATTCTTCGTTTACTAGCGTTCAATTGAATTATTTTTGCCGTATTGTTATAGGATACAATTAAACTTGGTAGTATTTACAGTTATCTCTGGGGTAAGGGGTACGTTTTCATAGAAACCGTACGGAGCTTGGTTGACCTATCATTACGAAAACATTATGACAACGTCAATGCGCTGTTTGACAATTCTAATTGGTCGATTGAGCTTTGTACACCTCCACCCCGCATCAATGAAGTGTTTCAGTTATGTAACTGTCACACTATCTCATGCTAACTTGTGGCTAATGCGGACGGTCAGTCTTCACAAGAATATTCTACTTCTTCTTTGCCCCCTTGTATAAAGAAAGAGACAAAAGTCGAGAAGACATGATATGATAAATACTGTGTGTTGATTGGTGGCGCATTGACGGAATAATCGAATTTTAAACATTACACCAATTAAGTCAAAGTACTTGTTTATTATTATCATATCTAGTCGCTTTCTGTAATATTCGTTGTACTAACTAACCGGGTAGTAGCGTGTGACAGAGCCTTATATAATCACTAGCAGCGCCCCGCGGTTTTACCCGCGTTGTGCCCGTTCCCGTGGGAATTTCACGATTTTTTTTACATAAAAACCTTCCTCTTGAATCACTCTACCTATTACAAAAAACCGCATCAAAATCCGTTGCGTAATTTTACAGATTTACGCATACAGACAAACAGACAAACAGACGCGACTTTGTTTTATACTATGTAGTGATAACTAGCCTAAATATGTTGAAAAGCACATTTTCCACATTTTCACTATTACTAAAGTACTTTTCTATGGTGAGAAGTATTTTCATGACCTCATAAGTTGTTCTACGACGAGTACGTTATGTGTTTATTTATAGTTAGGGCTTTTCATTTATACTGCTATAAGTTCCTTTTATTATTTTACACCACATCACTTTGCAATTGTTAAATAATAAATAACAATAAAAAGCCCTTGTTTATTCGTTTACTGATTCATTTAAATATAATACAATTAAATTCTTTAATAGCCCGCGATAAGCGGGCTTAATTACCCCGCAAACACCCTGAAACGTGAAATACTGCAACGTTTTTGAAATTAAAAAGAAACGTGATATTTATTTTATGTTAATTTTATTTTTATACTTGCGGTACTTTTTATCTGCAAATACGGGGAGGATGTTGAAATACAAGAAACTTAATGGATTCTGTTACTTTATGGTTGCCTGTTATTGTAGAGATAAGATGCACGACAAAGGCAATAGGAAATAGTGAAATTTTAATTTTCCTTCTATTAACAAAACCCCGAAAAGCTGTGTGTCTGTATGTAATTGATTTTCATCAACATACAGAGTGACGAGTCTCTCCATCAGAATAACACATGGCATCATTTTATCCCGAAATTCCCGCGGGAACGGGTACAACGCGGGTGACACTGCGGGGCGCGGCTAGTCTAGTTATACCTTCGTAATTTGAAGGGCTTTTCTTTATTGCACTTAGCTGCGACCTCGATACATGGCGCGGAAATAAAACCGAGTAATTAAATCACATGCGTGGCCTGCGTTTTATTACAAAGATTTCTATTAAGTTTATTTAAGGACATTTTATGGTTATCTATACAAAAAGTGTTAACAATAATTACTAATGTGAAGAGGTAAAGTGTGGGACAAAGATACTGACTTGAATAATGAAATCAGAATACCTACTTATTTCCAAGATAACATTCCTGAGACATCAGATATTATGTCAAGTTATGTAATTAGGTACTTGCGAGTCGGTAAATCCTTAAGGCGAAGGGTAACTTAACTTTTTAGTCAAACTTACTTTTTTCACGGAAGTGCAAAGTTCTTAACGCAGTGTAAAGAACTTTTTTGTACTAACGACCTAGACAGCTTGTAAGACCGCTCAATGTCAATCACGTCTAAATCTACTTCTTACAAATCTCAGATAAAACTATTCGTAAACTAATTACACAAATGTATCAGTTGAAAAGTTTAACTGAAAATTAAGTCCATTTAGTAAAACAAATTGAATAAATCTGTGAAACTTTGTTGTTTAGTAATGAGGTATACGCCGAGAGTTCGATTTCAATACTCTAGATAGCGGAGTAAAAATAAATGCAAATTGAGTTCCAACAAAACTTTGTTCCATTAAGATTATAATCTTACAAATTATTGTGTAAAATCTTATAGAAGAGAAATAAAGGCGGGGACGAGATTTCAATTTAGATCTCTCAAGTGTACCTGCCTATTTAATTAAGCTAAAACTTTTCAGTTACAACATTCAATGAGCTGTTGAATTTGATTTGATCCTCTGTCATTTTCGATGGGTTTATCCTTCGAAATTGCTTTGTTGTGGGACCTATTGAAGGATTCCGTAAACATGTCTGTCATTTTATTAGTGGTGGGTCCTGACCGAAAATGATTTGTTGTTCAACCCTTTTTTGGACACCCGCACGAATACTCAATTTACGTCCGTGCATGCCAATTTGTACAAAATCAGTAGGAAAGTGGTGTGAGGTGAGAAATTAGATCGTTGTTTTCCGTTATCCATTCTAATGTAAAGTAAATAATTAATATTTACAAAGGGATTCTTCGGTTTGTTTGTCAAGTTTAAATTTCAATGTATACAGGCCATGATTAATATTTTTACTTTGAAAAACATTGTAAAATAATGTTATGACTATCCTGTACCTCTTTAAATAATAGTTTGTTATCTACTTTCTATTTAATCAAAAAACAAAAAACTTTCGATAGTAAGGTCATAACGATAATGCAAGGCGCCGTTTACACTGAACAAGTTTTCAAGCTGCAAGTTGCATATTCACCATTACGTTACCCACACAAAATTAGACTTACTCCCGTACTCGGAGACGTCATTATGCTTCCTTAGTAGAAATTTAATGAGTGATATTGACATGAAATATATGAAAAATTATGTCGATTATTCATTGGCGCAATTGCGACAAAATGTCAGCAGAATGCGTCGTCTCTACGTGCGGTGTAGTATTTCTGGGGTTACAAATATCTTTCAAAGATTGACAGGCTGGTTGGCACAGTGGCAGTGGGAGCGCTTACTGTGTCGGGGGCTGCGGGTTTGATTCCAGCCCGGAGTCATCAATATATAGGTACGTGAAGACATAGCTGTTGGCGACCACGTCTCGTCAATTACATAAGTAGATGCATATGTAATTGACTTGTTATAAAGTACTTGTGTATATTACAAGCTTAGCGCTTGGTTTGGTCTAATAAACCGTGAGTGAGTTTATCCGGGTATTTTTATTTATTATTATTTATATTCGTTTTAAGATTATTCAGCGCGCAGCTTGTTTACAAGTTCAATGTAAATGACAGCTCCTGGATACTGTAAAGTTATAATAACGTAATGTCAACAGCACACCTGATATATTTCACAAGTAGATAGAAGGGAAACATCTCATGAATTTGACATAGCTTCTGCCTTTGAGGCTGGATTCTAGACGCAACCTGAATATGTATCAGTGTCGATAAAATGTAACTTTTCATAACTTTTAATATAAATAAATATGAATTTTATTACCGAGATGAGTGTATTTGAACCGACTTTCAAGATGAAGTGTAATGAAAATGGCGGAGATTTTCGGTATAACTTTTGTATTTTATAACGTAAATAAACGTACGTTTTGCATTTATGATTAGATGTAAGCTTTTTCAAAATGCTTTGAAAAGAAGAATGTGGTGCTCGATAGTTTCAAGTTAGTTTTAAGAAAATAAAGATTAAAAAATATACGCCCCAGAAAAGAATTTTAATAAAAAACCTAGTAAATAAATATGAAATATCTTTTGAAAATACTCCGTATAAAAGTTTCCGAGAATGCATTATACTATTTAATTTAAAATGTACATCAAAAGATTATTATGTTTCGATGTTTAGTTGAGATTGTAAAAAGTTTTCTTCGTAAGGTACTGAAATGAAATAACTTTGTAAAAGTTAGTCAATATTATGCGAATCGTCTACTGAATGAAATTAAATTTCGACTAAGCATTTTTATAAAACGTTATCTCAAGTATTTCAATAAGTTGATGGTAATCTTTTATGAGAATATGATACAGATTTCATTTGTGATATTAATATTGTAGATGAATGTTGTACGTTTATGTTCAGCTGAGTTAAGCGGTTTCAGGGATCATCTCGAATTGTAAGATTAAAAATATAATCTACTTGCAGCACGTAAATTAAAATTGAAATTTATTTATTTGCCTCAAATTACCTAAATACACCACACCCTTTTAGGGCACTACAAAATAAAATAAATACTAACTTAAGAATTAATAGTTATAAAAATGCATAACTAATAAAACGCTCCGCGGTTTTACCCGCATTGGGCCCGTTCCTGTGGGAATTTTGGGATGAAAAATATACCTATAACCCACCCGTTGAATGTGGCTGTCCATTACAAAAATAATTATTCAAATCGAATTGGTAGTTTCTGAGATTACAGCGGTCAAACAAACAAAAAATCTATCTCTTCAATCAAAATGAAGCTTCATTCAATTAGATTATATACTCGTATATAGGTAACTAAACTACAGGTGCACTTTCTTCAATTTTGTATCCTTATTTTTTTTATTCTTACAGTTGTTTATACTAATGTTTAAATGTTCCGTTTGTCAATATTTATTGTACTTAAATTTATAATGCTGACAGCCTGAAGCCCCGATTACAATTCACCTATTGCGGTCACGTCGTCTTCACATTGGACTGTCCACTGCTATCGCTCACCAAAAGCAACCGCCTGCCGCACTATTTCATACAGCAAACGTTCCAGTCTAATTACAACTTAATTAAAAAGCTGAATTCCATAAAAGTAGAATCGATAAATTCCAGATTATTTTTTCCAACTATAAAAAAACCATTAGAGCAGTTATCTCATTTTAATGTATGGAAATCGTAATATAGAAGCATATAAAACTTATTCTCTTGGAGGAAGTTTCAAGCACACATTTGCCCAGTAAATCTTAACCGTTAATAATTGTCTTCCCTTCTCTCTTCAGAGCTTAGTTAAAATACTAAAACTTTTTAGTATTCTCCAAAGAAAATCTCAAGTTGTTAGTTAAATTCAAATTGGAAAACTTTTGAAATTTATGTGAACACTTTAAGTACGTATTACCTACTTACTACTTGTATCACGTAAAGAGATTTTTTTTTGGTTTTGTATTCGTTTAATTTAAATCTTTTCTACATACATTTATTAGGCTCACCTTGAAAAACTTAGTATCTGTTAAACAACTCGGTGAATGATAAAGTCAGTCAAAAGAGACACCTTTTTGTGATGTTTGGAAATAATATACATCAAGCAATTTCACATTTTTATTTTCATATAAAGAGTAGGTAGATTTTTTTATTGAAAATGTCCGTTTTCGATATTTTAACAGTCAATAGTTTCTCATCATCATACTACGAATACACGCTACCATGTATTTTCAACATGCCTACATCATTGCTACGCGCCGCTACGAACTGCTACGCAAGACAGTTATAAATTCCAAGAATGTATTTTTTGCAACAATTTTGTTTTAAAAGCATATTCGATATTCATTTTACTTTACGTCATTTTTACTGAGTGACCTCCATCTTGCCTTAAATTGATTTTAATTATATCTAGCGCAAATATACTGCTAACGCGCCAATCTAGTGATAGATTAAAAAAATAGTATTTGTTAACGTTAGCCTCATCAGGAGAAGGTAATAAGCTCATTGAATCTCAAAATTCCCACGGGACTTGGTACGACGCGAGTAAAACCGTAGAGGGGGCTGTTAGTACAAAACATAACCAACGAACTATATTCTGAAAACACATGTTTTGTTCAGTTTTTTTCTGTTATAGCGAAGAGGTTTCATTACATATTTAACTACGTATGTGAATGTACCCATATGGACCATTTGTGCAGAATAAACACATTTGGTATCGCTATATTACTTTTTCTACGATAATAAAAAGGTTTGTATGAACTTTAGTTGTTTAGATATATGATTTTGTTATGTTTTTAAAATGATTTAAAATCTATTTCGTTAAATATGATAAAAATTGGTTACGAGTATATATTTAACCTCTTAACTAACGCGATTTTTGAAGTCGCTTAAGACTCAGTACAAACGAAAGGCCCCGGGGACTTGCTGCCAATTGAACGGAAGTAACAGTAAACAAGCAGCTCGCTTAGTTAGATAGAAATGAAGAAGTTAAAGCCAAGATATTTGATATTTGAAAAATGATATTGATTAGTCAATACTCAATATCATAATCACTACATAGTATAAAATAAAGTCGTCTCTTTTTCGTGTCTGTCTGTATGCTTAAATCTTTAAAATTACGCAACGAATTTTGATGCAGTTTTTTGTAATAGGTAGAGTGATTCAAGAGGAAGGTTTTTATGTAAAAAAAAAACCCGAAATTCCCACGGGAACGGGCACAACGCGGGTAAAACCGCGGGGCGCTGCTAGTTACATATAAATGACTGTGTTGATTAATATGTCATATTCTAAATAATAATTCCAAAAGAACACAATAAACTTCTTTACAATTCGTAGTCCCCAAAATGGCCCCAAATGAAAGGCCGTGTACACTCGTTAAGTGTCGCGAAAATGGTTGAATTGAGTTATAACACTTCAGTGTAAGGTATAAGATATATTTTTTAAATGAAAAGTGTTCGCAATAGCACAAGATAATACGTCCGCTAATGGAGTGTCGCCATTGCACCAAAGCTATATCAAAAAGAGATATCTTTCAACCTTACTCCCTTAGAACAGAGTTCAAAATAGGAAAAACCACTTCTTTTTGATTTTCACACTCGAAACTTTATTACAGGATTCGTAAACGTGAAAATAACTTTTAACTTTTATGAACTATGACGATGTTGGTGATAATTGAAGTTAAAACAAATGTGTTTCGGTTTACAAGGTTTGGTGAAGAAACTTCGTTCTCCCGTGGTATTGGAGTTTATGATATAGCGATAAACTATTAAATAGAAGTTATTTTAACTGCCTGAAGTCGTCAGTCGTTTTAAATAATTCAATAGCTAAATTCAGATAGCATTTAGGTAGGTAGAATCCTAATTTTCATCTAAAATTGGAAAAGTATGGCTCCTAATGTAAGCAAAGGGCACTCATCTTACTAAAGATATTAATAAATGAGGATTAGTCGTAATTACCAAGCTTGCCTTACTTGACTGAATTATCTGAATATATTACTACTGTACTTTCTAGACTTTTAGGGTGCTTTCAAATTATGCGTTTCGTGTCGGACCGCTGCGGTGCCGAAGCGGTGCGTTTGTCGTATTGTGAACGTACGATCGTGTGTTTTCATACAAATCGAGCAGCTCGGCAACAGTGCGGCGTCGACGCACGACAACGCCGCACTGTTGCCGAGCTGCTCGCTTCGGCACCGCAGCGGTCCGACACGAAATGCATAATTTGAAAGCACCTTTAGGCGATCTTAAAACTCCGACACCAGTGTTGGTCACTAATGTACTCGAACTTAGTTTAGTTGCTATTAATACAACTTTCTGTGGTCAAAATAGAATAAAAGCTAAGAAGATAGCAATATCATCTATTATAGGTAAAGAAGTAAACGCCTCTTACATGTACAATCTGATGTTTAAAATCTACCTCTCTCCGGTATCAATGCAATTCGGTCCAAAGTAGTACTTACCATTACCAAAAGTACAATATTTTAAAGTACGCTTGGCTTCTTTCCAAACACAATACTGTCCTTTCTAAACCAGGTTTTATGTAAGTATTCAAATTTAATGCAGATTACATACATATACGTTTGTGTTTTTTGTTTTGGATTAGTACTTTGTAATGTAATTTTGTAAGTACTCGTAGCACTTGAAACCATAATACTATCTTTGCTACAAATAAAACTGTACTAAGGTCTTAAGAATTTCTCTAAATATGAGTTCCTACTTCTTTTACCTTTTTTAAAGAGTATGGTTATTACTTTAATTACACAGAGAGTGATTTTCTGTACTATCTTAAATTAACAATGAATTGCACTAGCATCTCCTTAAAAAAAGGCAATTTGATAGTAGAATACATCAATCATAAAAAATACCTGCCCATTTTACATTTTTAACTTATCAAAGCGCAAAACAGGTACAGACAGTAACCCACTCGCAAATTAAACATAAAATGGTAAACACGTAATAATATCTAGAAATACAAAGTCATGTTTCACTGGACGTAGACTTCTGAACGCAATCCATTAAAACCATTTACCACGCTTTTAGTGGCCCGAAACAAAATTAGAATTTTAAGCAAAATTACTGTTGGTATATGAGAAAGACTATGTTAACGCGAATAAATAATAACAAAAGTGGGAGCCGAGTGTTAGTGCTCGCTACGAAATTGGTTCCGCAAAGGCAAAGTGTTTATTCCTTTATTCCTAAAACGAGTTATATTATTCATACTTAAGGTAGAGCACCGCTGTAGTGTTCATTTTATTATTTCATTTCCTATATTTGGTTAGGAATAGCACGCCTTTAATATTATGGAAGACATTTCAGATGTTTTTTGTTAAGAAAATATTATATTTATCCTATTATTTTATATTAGCCGTGCCCCGCAGTTTCATCCACGTTGTACCCTTTTCTGCGGGAATTTAGCTATAAAAAATAGTCTATGTCCTTTCTCAAGCTTTGAACTAACTGTGTACCAAATTTCATTCAAATCGGTTTAGTAGTTTTGGCGTGAAAGCGTGACAGACAGACAGAGTTACTTTCACATTTATAATATAATAAGTAAGAATAAATAAATATACCGCAGCCGTCATCGATCCAAACAAGTTAAACAAACAATAGAGCCTTAATTAATCCGAAATAATCTATGAACATTAAACTCCATACCCAGCGACCCTCGACGTCACTTTAAATACCTATTCAATTAAGATCGATGTTAAATCTTTAGAGTTGGATCACTAAATCGGATAATCTTATTACGTATTCGTAGAAACCCCGTTTGGAGTAGCAATGATAATATTTAAGGCCTCACTAGATTTGTGCTAAGCCCTTGTGAGCGGTGTCTCCGCCGACCAAAGACCCGGATCGACTGAAACAGGATGGATTAATTCATTCCACGTGTAATCTCACTGAATGCATGCATTTAGGTTTAGTCTGCGGTTCAAATATAATAGGTATCACCATATTTAATCCTTACACTAAATTGAGTTGCGGTGATTGATGTTGTTATATTTATGTTGGTTTATGTCGTATCGATATTTGCTCGTATCGCCACAGCTACCTCTTTGATTATTGTCTGGCTGACACAACCACTGACGGATTGGCAACAAATTTCACTCTATACAAATTCGCAACTCCCCATTGAGTTATAATGTACAGTCAGCAAAAAATGTGGTCTACCACCCTACGGTTGAGATTCATTTGAACGTCATGAAACAACAAGGTCAATTTTCATTTAATAATAGAGGTCCAACTAAGTCACCCAATGATGTCAAATGTCAGGCATCTCAGATAACAGACAAAACGTCATAACATAATTGTGCATAGAAAAGTCAACCTTAGCGATCGTTACATCTCGCAGAAACTTTTGTCAAAAGTGGTAGACCACTTTCTTGGCCGACTGTACAAACGTACAACAAGCCAACTATTTTCATACAGAGGCCGACAAGTTAGATTTGTAGTTCTCTCTCTAAGAAAAAGGTTAGCAAAAATTGAATCAAGAATAAAAAGAAATAAATCTTTATTTTTCTCACGTTAGAAAGAGCTGCAAAATTTTCAGAAAAACGCGAAATGGTGGACTTGAATTGTCAGTGCAATATCTACCTATCTATATATGGCAGTATAATCAAATTGAAGCGTATAATAAACAAAGGTTTTACCACAAACAAAACCATATATTTACTCAATATATTAAAGTAAATATAGTAAAATATGTGATGTCAGTTTTTGCCCTCTCATTCCGTGTTTGCGAAGCTTCGAAACAACGAGAGAGCTTTCTGTCTATTATATGGAGAGGTGGGCAAATAAGCGCGTTAGTAAATCTTTGTTTATGTGAAATGAACGTATATTGTAACGTTTATTCGCAAATTTATACAATGGATACTCGTTCCGTACAATTCTGTATTTCGGAAGTTCCCAAGAGGACGTACTCTGAATCCTTTCAGTTTGTATATGGGAAATCTTTTGTATGGAGATTTCGTATTGAATCAACAATTGCTTATCGGCGATTGAGAGAATTAGAGATATAAAAACATGGTAATTTCGTATCGTGAACACACCTTCTTAGCCTTATCCCTAATCCTTTTCACTGTCCTGATATCTTTGGTAAAATGAGAGGTCTATGCCTAGCCAAGTGGGACATTATATGCTAATACTAACTAGCTTACATATTCAAACATGTATGTCTGCTTTAAAATATAAAAAGATTCCAATAATAAAGTATATTGTCAAGTTTAAAAGCATATATATTTAAAGCGCACACATAGTGCAGGTGCGGATCGCGTGACGTTGTATCCCATGTTTCGTTTTGACCCGCTACCGGCAAATGAGACCATTCATACAAAAAGAAATACAACGTCACGGACCCGCAATCGGCCCGCACCAGGCTAGCAGAACTACGTGTGTATTGAGCTTAATATCTATTTTTACGATTGATACATTAGCTTAATGTGTATAATAATATATAACTTTTTCGAGTATTTTAAAGACAAAGTAAAAACTTTATTAAAATAATCGGGATTTATTAAAAAAAATCATTATAATGCTTATTATTGCTTACGCATTTCCTATTGTCATATTTTTACTCAAGGATTTATGAATCCCTTCTATCCAAGGAATTTTATTTTTATTCGTATGGTAATTCAACAATGGATGTATGAAAGCATTGAAAAGAATATCTTTATATCAAGATCAAAGTTAAAGAATACTCCCTTTCCATTTATGAGGGAAGAAAGCCCTTAGAAAACCGCATTAGGGGAAGAGTTTGTTATTGATTAAATTAAAATTTCTTATTTTGAAACGAGAGGGTGAGATAGACTGTTCAAATTAAGTACCTATTTGAAATAACTTATAGAAAAATAACATTTTGAACGAGGAACGGGGTGCAAGTGGTGACGACGCTGACGGTTTATTTTTTACAACATTGAACATTATCTTACTAATTAAACGAGTTCTTTTTAAAAACCGCTAGTTGTCATTGCTTGCCTGCAACGTGACACCCTAAAGACCGAAATAAAAAGATTTCATTTTCACAAGCAGCTAAACTGGACAAAGTCAAAGAGATAAGCAGCTCAAATATCAAAGCAATTTACGCTCCATCACATCTATTTTTGAACAATAAATTATTCGGCTTATCAAGCCGTCATAGTAGATTTGCCAAACTGACTGTCGTAGATAAGAGTCCTTATAACGACGATTTCTCAGCACTTATTTGCTGGTTTATTATCTCCACGATTCCACATTACTGCTTTCACATTATTTCTGCGGCTAGTTCGCGAGTCTCACGCCTGCTACACAAGATAACACTGTAAAATGTCAATCTCTGGTAGGAAACCTTCATTTTGAAAGGATCAAAGTTCCGGACAGGGATTATAAGGGTCTAAGATAAGCTCATTAAACAAAGCTAAAATTTGTAATACTCTCGTATTTGGTTTGTTTGAAATGATTTGATATTTCATGTTATTTGGTATCGTGAGTATTGTCATTGAGGTGTACTTAAATAATATATAATTTCGGGTTAGTTATAAAAGTTCATTAAGTATTTGTCCATAATCCCCCTGCCGAGAATATCTACTTAAGATCTACTTAATATAACAATAATTTTGCTAATTTGTAAAACACACAACCACCAAAATACCAACAAAACAAAATAAAAATCGTATACGCAAACTTTTCAGCCATTTATCTTCCAACGCTTTCTCATTTAGAATCATCAACCGTACTTTTTCAGTTGAGCTTATTTGCAAATTTTCGATTAGCAGGAAACGGAGAGGGTGGTGTAAACACCTTGTGTTAAATGTGAATTTAATTACTCCATAACAAAATTACCGCTGACGAGGGTCGCAAGACCAACGGTCTTTGGCCAAAACCTTTTGCATGTGAGTTAACTCTAACCTTGTTTTATCGTTTTTGACACGATATAATTTCGACACCAAAACTCCGTCGGAAACTTTGCTCTCAAGTGTTCAGTTTAATATTGTTTACAAGTATTTCTTTGGGAAGAACTCACTATGGAGTGAAATTGATGTGGGTTCTGGCCACGGAAGAGCGAAGCGCATACTGTTCTCTAAATCGTTGTTCAGCCTATCTAGTTTTGAAGTACATTGGTCATCGAAATTTGTCTGATTTTATTTCATATTTATTGCAATAAAGTATATTATTTTAAATGTAGCCCAAACGTCTTCCAAGTATTATATAATTAAATTAATTTAATTTTACCTAACTTAACCCAACGCTCATTATCTTCAAAATCCAAATCTCAAATTATCTCAATCTTCAATTAACGAGTCTGCATCTTTTATTTAAATTTTGAGTGCATTTTTAAACGAGAAGATTTATTGTGGTTCAAGCCAGACATCCTGACCTCAGCTGTCTTAGAACAATGGCAGTCAACCGCTTTGCTTTCATCTCATTTAAATTGAGGACCTTTAAACCTTACTTAATGCTTTATAATGAAGCTGAAGATTGTGAACTTACTGTGTACGGTATCTTATATTGTTTTTACTAAATTTATTTCTTGAAGGCATTGAAATAAACTTCTGGATTTGCGTAAAGAGGTAAGGTTATTTAAAAGATCACTATTATTATTCCATACTAGGAGTGCCCCGTGGGAATTTTGGGAATTTTTATACATAAATAATAAACCTTCATCCTGAATCAATCTATCTATTAAAAACCGCGTCAAAATCCGTGCAGTAGTATTTGAGTTTATCGCGGACACACAGACAGACAGAAGCGGCCGGGGACTTTGTTTTAATATGTAGAGATTGGAGTGTAAGAAAAATAAATGAGTTAATTCTTGTATTATATTTGTGCGACATTATATTATATACACCTATGTACGTCTTTTTATAAAACGAACACAAACAAATCCATTTCGATAAGTCAAGCAAAAGTAGATAAACAATTGTAAGATTTCCTTTCAACTAAGTGTATTGTGAGTCTATCTCGTTAAGGTAACATAAAAGTTAACTCCAAACGTTTTATGTTCTTCACCTTCCATCCAAAGTTTTGCACAAACGAATTCGAGATACGACTAAGAATACTGTTCATTGAAAGATATTGTCAAGTCGCCTTTAGTAGACTCCCTTTTATTGCGCGAACTTAATCCGTACCGAGAATTAATTCTCTTTGAATTTTAACTGCGCCAGTCCGATAAAAGTATAAGTAACAATGTTGAGATGAATTTGTATTGTTATTGATAAGAAGTGTACCAAATATCAATTACATCTTGTTTATCGTTCGCTGCTTTCAATTATTATACTCAGACACCGCTTATACGAACAGACAAACTCTACTGAATCTTATTTAATGTTGTGAATTTCTAAGAACTTCCAAACGTATTATACTTGGGTAAGTAATTTCCTTCAGGATCCTTAGCTAAAAGATTTAAGTGAGTACATTTTCTGCCTAAAAATCCGTAACCTTCAGACGGATTCGGCAAAGGTAAGCAGGTTTACCTACCTTATTAAGCCTTCAAAATCACTTGATCCGCTACAAATCCATTCTATTGAATAGGTACTCGAGATGACGTAGGTCGAGATTCGTGGGGGGCGTCTGAAAACCAGCGCTGTACCGGGACTTCGGCCTCGGTACAGCATCAGCTGAGACGTCTCCTATTGCTGTATTATAAGTGCCTAGTTGTAATTTGTATTTTAATTTATATTTTATATTTTGGTGTCACTAGATGGCGTTAGTGTGCTGAATGTCTGCATCGCGCTAACGTTGTGTTCTGGGCTTATACGTAGGCAATGTTTGAGAAGCGTGAGGTTTTTTCGTTACGGAATTTCTGGATTCGGTCCCCGCGCTCAAGGCCCGCGATAGAAGCTATGCAATAGCTTAAAAAACTAATGATCGGCTTTGTTATGTAGATTATCTATACTAATATTAAAAAACTGCAGAGTTTGTTTGTTTGCTTGGACGGGCTAATCTCAGGAACTACTGGTCCTTCAGTGTTGAATAGTCCACTTGTCAAGGAAGGCTATAGGCTATTTTTCATCTCGAAATTCGAACGGAAACGGTCACAACGCGGGTAAAACCGCGGGGAACTGCTAGTTTTAATGTATGAAATGTATCACCTTAATCATCTGCAAATTGATGAATTCTGAAGAAAAAGTAACAGCTTCGCTATCTATTTAAATAGATGTTAATTAGTGTGATTGGAAAATGCATCTCCTCGCATTCGAAAAATCAATCTTAATAATACACTAGTGTAGCAGAAGTCAAAATAACGAAATTCAGTACGTTAGTTTGGTTAAATGTGGATGCAATGATTCCTTTTAAAATATATTTTTTTTAATTGTTTGCGTTTCAAATTATCTGTGAATACTTTTGTCAGTTGATTGAAAATTCGTTCCATCCAATCTAACGAGCGGGCTTTGCCGCAGTCAAAAATAAATTTAATTTTATCATTTGAATTTATGTGTGTATTTTGGGAATTTCAATTTATACGTCTGAATTAAAAGATAGATGAAAAACTATTTAGATTTCATTTTGAAATAGTGACCAATACTTAATTTGGATACAAGAACAAAATAAATTAAAAAAGCTATATTTTTTATATACATAGGTATATCAATCAGAACGTAACAATTAGTTAGAGCTTAGCTTAGATTATATTAAACCCACGAGTCGTCTAATTGTAGGTACATTCACCACTAACTGGTTTATTTTGAATTGAAACTATGTTTACGGACACACTTCGCTTTTTACATTTTTATCTGACGTTTCAGTCCCTTTAAAGGATCCGTGACGTGAAGAAAAGGAAACTTTTTCTGGTATAGACGCTTCACTTCAGTCTTCTGTGACCAAGGTTACTGTAACGGGGCCGAAACGTCAGGTAAAATCTATACTAACATTACAAAGAGGTAAATTTTTCAAGTTCGTTCGTTTGTTTGTTTGTATGTTCGAGCTAATCTCGGGAATTACCAGTCCGATTTGAATAATTATTTTTGTAATAGATAACCACATTCAACGGGAAGGTTATAGGCTATTTTTTATCCCGGAATTCCCATGGGAACGGGCACAACGCGGGTAAAACCGCGGGGCACGGCTAGTGTAAATTAAAGCGAAGTGTATCCGTAAATGTAGTTTAAATTCTAAATATTCACACTTCTCTAAGTTCGATATCTGGATCTGAGCAATATTGATGTGGTGCGTTTAACATCACTTACCTTTAAAATTGCCTGGATATCCAGTAGTTGAGTCAAATTTTGGTCAATATTGCACCCTAGATATTTGCCTCAAGCGGTTTTATGGCAATGAAGAACGATATTGCATCCGAATATCCATATCTCAAATAGAATTTTCACAAGTTCTTGAGCATTTTCGTGATATTAAATATTATATGTGGATTAACTTTATGATTATTGATTGATAGACTGAACCAGTTAATGAAAGCATTTGATGGAAAGGTACCAAGAGCCGTGCCATGCCACATTATCTCTCTCACTCTCCCCCCTCCTCTCTCTATCTCTCTCTCTCTCTCTTCCTGGCTATGTGGCACAGAGGTATCACAGTCTTCCTAGTTTTTCTCCTCCACTTCGCTCTATCGTCGACGTCGTCTTCAGAAATCTTGCGCTCAGCCACATTCTTGGAGACTACATCCGTCCACCTTGTCTTGGGCTTGCCTGTGGTATTCCATGCCACATTAGGTAACACTAATCATAATAAAGTAGCATAGCATCTTAACATAACGATCGTGGTATCCCCCAATCGAACACAAACATAGCAAAGCATAGCTCGGGTGAAAATGCACCCAATGTTCTCGATCAACTTTGAATCTTTACTAATATCTATTATATTGAGGTACAATTTGTACGTTTGTTTGTTTGTATGTTCGAGCTAATCTCAGGACTGAACAGTCCGATTTTTTTTGTAATAGATAGCCACTTTTAACTGAATGGTTATAGGCTATTTTTTATCCTGAAATTTCCACGGGAACGCGCACAACGTGAGTAAAACCGCGGGGCGCTGCTAGTATCTAATATGATGTAAATGTTAAAAGTTAATGTTGCCATTTCACGATAAAAAGTAGTTTATGTCTGTCTGATCCATCTCTAAGGTCTAATCTATATTGACCTATTTAAGTATGCCTAAATCCATCAAAACTGATATATTAGTTTACGAGTGAAAATGTTACATTTTATTTTCGCATACATTATAATAGTCACGGTTGAATAAAACGTATACAAAATTATTGAACTTAATGTTATCTTTTAGCTCAATAAAACCGCGAATTTGTATCTCAACTACGTTTCATTTGAAGGAGAAGTTTCATCAATTTCGTAAAGTGTAACACTTTATTACTTGTGGACTTCTATTCAAGGAATAGAGCCGATATATTAGGAGCAGGGGCCATTATAGCTCATCGAAGAAGAGCCATCTTTTCCAATATCCTTCATATTGAACAACTTTGAAGCCATTGAAAACACTTCTGTTGATTGAATAAATATTGAAGAGTTTTACAAAAGGTATATAAGATTATTAAAAGCCGATTTCGATAGGAATCTTATTGGTTTATATCAGAGTTTTATTAAATATTGTTTTTGTATTTCTTCGTCTTATTTACGCGTATTATTTACAACAGAAGGTATTAAACTCTTCTTTTTTATACAAAAAACTAAACTTCATAAAAACTACAACCGTTAATTATTATTTCACCCTTTCATAATATGCTGAAAGAATTGTGGAAACCGGTTTATAAACGTCCTAGATAAGAGAGAACGAATATCACCTCACCTTTTTTAAATCGGTTAAGTTTAAATATTCTTTAGAATAGCAGAAATAAGAATAAATTCTCTTTGTTTTCTTCCAAGACATACTTTTTGAATCAACATTTTTAACAGCACTTGTCATGATTGTATTATATTTCTAAAGTCAACATTCACCTTGACGCTTTGATAAAAGTTTGATACAATTCTATTGAATCAATAAATAAAATTAAATATAACTCTCAAAGAAAACTTTCGTCGGCAACATGTTGAGATTGAGAACACTTTTTCCTAAAGTAAGTCATTAAGTTAAAACGTGTACGAAACATTACGAAGTCTGATTCATCGGAACTTTGTACAAGGCTCATGTTGCGAAGGTTTCTAGAGGTTTCTAGCCTATTGTGATCACACGTACTAAAGAAACACTTCCTCATTTCACCCTTATTCTTTGTACAAAGTCCTTTGAAGCGCCGATGTCGAAGCTCAAAGTCAGCTTACGAATTTTATCACGGACTGATTAACTAATTCACTTCCTTTTGCTTTCATCGAAAAATCAATTCGATTAAGTGAAGAGTTGGAGATTTGTTCAAATATTTTAATTTTCTTTCTTTCTCTCGTTTATTTGAATTCTGTTTGGGACAAAGAGTTTTGTTTCTATTGGAATGGACTGGAAACAATGGTCTTTAGCATTGTCATTCTTTGAATCGATTTAATACAAATACAATGAATATTACAATAAATTGATTAGGCCAAGATTTCACCTTTATGAGCCTGAAAACAGTACATATTCCTTTTACTAGTGTCAAGACTTTAAAGTCATCTTATTTGATAGACTAACTTTGTACTACTAAGTAGCACAAATTCTTAAGTCTTAAAAATCTTAACAGTTGTTCTAAGATAGACGAAGGAAATTTTGGTTTGCGTCCAATAAGTCAATCTAAATGTTCTGCATGAAGTTTTTAAATTTAATTCGATAATCAATTATGTCATTATTAGATGGTGCATCTGAACAGACAAGTGATGACCACACCTTGTTTGTCGCATGAAGATTTATTCGTCCATCGGGATACTATGCAGAACAATCCTAGAACAGTCTTCGATTTCACTGAACCTAATCTAAAGGTGAGCATAAATAAAATATAATATTTATTACAAAAAAATATGAGTATCATACATTGTTTAATTAAATTTGGGAAATAGAATTAATTGCCAATACCAATTTTATTTTGCTCTTGATATACACAACATTACATAGAGAATACGTTCATGACAGATGAATGCCGTCACGATCAGTGCAATACAGTTTCAGCAATGATAGCCCTTTGCGATTTTTAAGCATCGTGTAACTCGGCACGTACTTGGATGGGTGACCGATAATGGCATTTCTATCTGAGCGTTGCCGTGCATCGGTTGACAAGTAAAATTGTCAGTTTCGGTGGTTTCAGTCTCAGACAGTGTCGGAGGCCTTTAAGCGGTGTAAAAACCCGGAAACCAGGGTTTGCCACTAACCTACTCGAACTTATATTTTACTTATTCCAGAGAATTGAAGCGTTGATGCTCAACTACCCAGTTGGGTATCAGCGATCAGTTATTTCCTCAGCTATAGACATAGTTCAAAGACAAATGGGTTGGGTGCCCATTTCAGCTATGCATAAAGTAGCTGATTTGTTAAGCATACCTCGAGTGCGAGTGTATGAGTGGTGCACATTCTATACCATGGTTAACAGGTAAACCAACATCTTTAAATTTGTAATCTACCACTTAACATTAATATTATCTTAAGGTGAAGAAAATGTTAGGAACATCATGGATCCACATTTTATGTTTATTATTTACTGTGAATACAGTGAGAGACCAGTTTGTGCTCAGTAAAAATGATGATACTGAAATAGTTTGTCATTTTATAGTTATCTTACGAGGCTGTGCGTGTACGCCTGTAAAACAGAGCAGGAACGCTATATCAGTTTGCTAGTTTACGACCTCGTAGCGTAGTTTCACCAAGCGATATAAGCTCATTGCGATTGTTAAACAACATGCAGCTCTCCTACTTGGATGGGTGGCAGATAGTGGCATTTCTATCTGAGCGCTACCGTGCTTCGGAGGGCGCGTTAAGCAGTCGGTCCCGGTTGTTTCAATCGTTAGATCATGTCGGAGGCCATTTAGGCTGTCGAAAAACTCCGACACAAGGGTTAGCTAATAACATAATTGACAAGAAGAAGATCAGTTCACGAATACACGAAAACACTTATCAGACACATATGCCAGTATGTAAGCTTAGCACTTGCATGCATCTGTCATCTGGAATGTATTCATATGTAGAACTTCTTCTTCTTCATCGAGTGGATGGTCAACCTGACCAATTCTGGTGTTATTAGTTATTGAGCCGCCAAAGGCCTCTGACATGGCTCATGTAACGACTACTATCCGTAGAAAGTAACCGGGACCGACGGTTTAAGGTGCCCTCCGAAGCACGGAATCATCTTACTTTTCGGGCAATCAGGTGATTCAGCCTGCAATGCCCTAATCAAACTGAGGACAGTCTCACAAAGTGATTTTTGTGAGATATCCCCACCGGGAATCGAACCCGGAACCTCCGGGTCGTGAGCCGAGCGCTCAAACCACAAGACCACGGAGGATGTTAATAAAATTATACCTATAGCAATAATGTGTTTACCAGGAGGTACCGCGGAAAGTATCACATCAAGGTATGTTCTACCACGCCATGCATGATAAGAGGATCCGAGGAAATCCTAAAGGCTGCTGAAGAAGCTGCATGTTGTACGGTCGGCGGTACATCAGCGAACTTTATGTTCGGTATCGATACTGTCGAATGTTCGGGCGCGTGCGCCAACGCTCCAGTAGTAATCATCAATGACGACTATTACGTAAGTTTTTTCTTTGCTGTAATCTTTATATTATAAAGGAAGTCGTGTAAGTTACACCATTTATAAATCGAGAAGGGCTGGACTGATTTTTATGAGTTTATTTATTTTATTAATCTTGGTCAGGAATAGGATAAGTAATATAAATCCCGAAATTCTCACGGGAACGGGTGTGCTATGGGTGAAACCGCGGGGCACACCTAATTAATGTTTGAGACGTGCCCAAATGACCAAGGGCTAGGATATTGTTAGTGTTATTTGTCAGTCTAATGTGAACGCGCCGTTAAATTATAACTTTGATTGTGAGGCTACTTCTAATACTTGGAACGCCTACCCTCGCATCTCAAAAGTAACTCAACGTCTTCAGTATAGCCGCGATCACGAGTGATACAATCCACTTGAAACGTCGAGAAATAAAAAAACAAATGGTTACTTGCTTTTTAAACTGTTATACCGTGATACCCGTGTTATTATGATCAAGTTTTGGGTAGGTATTCTATGATTTTCATTAAAACATATTAATAAGTTGAGCTTCTGAAAATCATCAGTAATTTCGATATGATTTGGTTAATATTGATTTTTTGTCTTTTCAGGAGGACCTAACCACATACGATATTTGTAATATAATACAAACTATACGGTGTGGTGATATCCCTCCTTGTGGACCTCAGTAAGTTTTTTGAAAAATTTGTTCTATTTTTATTTATTTTATTGTTTTAATTTCGTGGTAAAGTAGGATCTCACATGTCGTTTTGGGTATTTATTACGACGTTACGTGACATCATTTAGCACGCAACCGATCTAAAAAATGGCATCTATAGCGCGTGGTCATTTCTTTTAGCATATAAGACGATCTTACACTACATCTTATAGCAATACGATCTTACATGATATCTTTAGCCGCGAAGTCCGATTTTATAGGTCGTTTTTTATACAGGAGTGGAAGATTTGCAGCAGAACCTATAACTGGATTAACAACGCTACTTTCGCCACCTCCTTGTCCAGGGTTCGGACTTCAACCTGGGTTGTAAAATATAGTAATATATTACGTAACATTTATCTTACAATCCATCTAATATACAATATTAACTTTAATCTATGCAGTTTTAGTTTTTAAATGAACTACGAAATACAATAAGGAAATGTCTTTCTAAAATCATAGTTGGGAATTAGTTTCATTATCTGATAAAATAGCTTTAAAAGAATCAAATTTAAAATTGAAGTAGTCTATTAGTAGTTTCAAGATGAATACGCGATTTGAATATATCATTAGTTTGAAAGCTAATTTGTAGAATTGCTTTATGGAACTGGTAAGAATACCTAGATGTATTTTAACTACGTATGCGGCAAATTTAACAAAAGTTTCTTGTTATTATTTATTTACTAGCCGCGCCCCGCGGTGTTACCCGCGTTGTACACGTTCCCGCGGGAATTTCGGGATAAAATGTATCCCATGTGTTATTCTGATGTATAACCTATATTACTGTAAAGTTTCATCCAAATCCGTTCAGTAGTTTTTGCGTGAAAGAGCAACAAACATCCATACATCCATACATACAAACTTTCGCATTTATAATATTAGTAGGATTATATTTTAGAAAGTCGAAATAACCAATATGAAGGCATATTGGTTATTTCGTAACATCACATTATTATTACCTATTGTATGTAATGGTACACTGATGGACACGCTACCCTTTACGAATTAAATGGTGTGCCATTTCAGGGAAGCGAGGCGTTCAAAATTATCGGTGATTGCATTGGACATTAACAATACATATCGGTTTCAATCGGCCCGGTTTGAAATGTACCATTTCGTATAAAAACGTGGGCACCTACAGTTCTAGCGCATTTAGATTGTTCGAATGAACATTTTAATAAGTACTATTTAACTTATTCTACGATTACTTATTAGTTATTCTAAAAACACGATACTCAGTTAGTGCCTGATACTCAGTTAGTGCCTTTTCCATCTAAAACACTACCATGCTTCGTAGAGCGCGTTAAATGGTCAGTCTCGGTTGTTTAATCGTTAGACCATTTTGGAGGCCTTTAGGCAGTCTAAACGTACCGAAACCAAGGTTGGCCACTTACCCACTCAAATTACTTTAGTCTTAGGACGTCGCAACCGCACACAGCACCAAGCATGTTCGCAAACCGCCTTCGGTTGCGGTCTGCGGTCAAACCGAAAATGCTACATTTAAATAAAAAAAATTCTTGGTCTTGACGTTACACCTGGACAAAGGTTTCCTTCCTGTAATTTTGTTTAATAATCAAGAGTTGGTAATAAGCGGGACATTATCAATCCTTGGATAATTAAACCACAGTGGTAAAAAACGTTAAGTCTTGCACAAAGCGACAAAGCCCTAAAAGTTTGTGAAGCTACGAGTGTATGGGTTTTATGCTGCGCTTTGACGTCAAAACATATTATGTGCATACATATCCTCCGTAACTATACGTTAATCACTATAGTACTCTCATATATAAAAAAAATATCACTACAATACAAAGTCGCTTTCCGCTTTCTGTCCGTCTATTTGTATGCTTAGATCTTTAAAACTACACAACAGATTTTGATGCGGTTTTTTTAAATAGATAAAGTGATTTACGAGGAAGGTTTGTGTGTATAAAAAAATCCTGAAATTCCCACGGGAACGGGCACAACGCCGTTAAAACCGCGGGTTTTACAGTTTATCAAGTCAAGTATGTTTTACAGTTTATCATTGAGTACTAATGGTCTTCTTTCTATAGAAACAGGAACTAAACGGGTGAAGCTGCGGAACACTGCAAGTAAATAAGTAATGAATCTCCCCCATATTTCACTTTTAGTGCACATTATTTAATATTAAATACAAGTATCTAAATTCTTATCTGTGTTACTAAAGTAGCCTACAGAGACACATTTAACTCTGAATAACGTTACAAACTTTATGTTTTATAACTATAAAGTTATATTAAATTGCCTCTGAGTGTTGTATGTTCATGTTTTCATGAAAAGCATGAAACAAATTTCAGTTAAAAACTGTGATAATTTTAAATAACTTCATTTTAAATTTTCAAGTGAACAATATATTTCTTTTTACAAATTCTATAATGTGAATTAATATGGACGATTTTGCAATTCTTCTTTCGAGTCAATGGCGCAAAATAATGTTTGTATTTATATTTTCCCGAACCAGTAATTCACAAGCGAGAGGGCAGCGTCTTATACGTTCAGTAAGTCTTCTTTTGTGCAGGTGGTAGGGCACCGAGGACAGGACAAGAGATTTTCCAATTAAATACAATATATTATAGAAGAATATAAAAAGACGAAGGGTTCCGTTTTTGCTATTAAGCAAGGAAACCCTAAAATGATAAGATATTCCTTTCTTATCCCAGCTCATAAGCATAAAGTTAAATATACAAACGAAATGCATAGTTAATAGTATATACTCGTATAACACTATCAACGGGACAGCACTTTAGTACTTTGTCACATAATACAATTTGAAACATTCTCATCGACATTATGAGTATATTTATGATAGAAGCTTGAATAAGGGTGCGTCTCCATTTGATCTCTGGATAGCTCTGCTCCACTTCAATGAAATCGCGCCCTCAGATATGATTCTACGTATGCTTCACATTTCCTTAGACTGTACCAAATTATTTCCAAACCAAATATTGTGAACACAGCATCTACAAAAACATTTTATCGGTTCAAAATAACACGAACATAGCTCGCAGTGATGGTAAATAAAGTGTCCAAATATTTGAAAAGAGAACCGACGAGATAATGCGGTAGTTAATGGTGCGACCGGACGTCGTGGCAGTTGTTATTGCTAGGTACGCTACGTTACGATATTGTCACACCGTAGTGTACCGAAACACGTTTTATTTGCGTTTTTTATTATGATAATAATTTGTGTAAGTCATTGTGGCTGGGATAAAGAATTTTGGCACTTTTTGTAAAGTATCCATTAGGGTATTTGTGTATTGGGGTACCCATACTACACTTGTTATGATTTTTGGATGCCTGGTGGATGGATGGATGGAATGGATGGAATACGTAGCAAAGGATGGATGGAATACGTAGTAAAGGTCTTGTACCCTTACATTTAGCGAAATTATTAGCCAACAAATTCACAGCATTTTAATAGACTCGGTAATCTCATGCAAAATGATTGCAAAAAAACTAATAAAGTGTGTGTGTTAGTGTGTGTGTGTGTGTGTGTGTATAAGCCTGTAATATCCCAATGTTGGGCAAAGGCCTCCCAAACTAGTAAAATGATATTAAAAACTGACTAATATAGCTTTAATAAGAGCAGCTATATTAGTGAAAAAAGATACTTATTTAAAAATCAAACTAAAGTTCGTCGGTTAAAACAATCTGTTAAATCTATTTAAATAATTGAATATAAACATTTAGAACGATCTGGTTACGATTCATTGCAACGTGCATCCGTTCAAACTGCCCTCGGGCAGTCACACCGAACGGAACACCTAAAATAAACCAAAAATGCAATAATATTTCCCTCAAATTGTAATTTCAGCTGATGGGAAGCGATTTTGTTTCAGTGCAATTATTTGTAAGTGTTTTTTATGCTCTTCTAACTGACTAAAATAGTAATATGCTCTCAACTGCGTACTTTTAATGTAACTTGATATTAGCGTTAATTATGAACCTATTATAAAGTGTTTTTTAGTGTGTATGGTCAGTCCCGTGAGAATTTCGGGATGACATATCCTTAACCTTTCCGTTGAATGTGGCTATTCATTACAACAATATTTCTTCAAATCGGATCTGTAGATTTTGAGATTAGCGCGTTCAAACAAATAAAAAATCAAACTCTTCCGATTTATTATATTAATATAGATTTCGTCACCGCCGTTGGCAATTTTTTATACTCGTAGCACAATACGGAAACGCTCTTACCCAAAAAACAAAACACCAGGCATCCATCATAAACCAGAAACAATTACTTAAACAAGTTTTAATAGAGCAATCAGTAAAGGCTCAACGTTTTAGTGGGATAATTTTTATCGGTGTTGGTACCAGGCCGCACGTCGCAAACACTTGTACAACGTAAATTATAGCGAGGCACAGAGGCCCGCCCGAACTTGCCGTTTTTGTTTCAAAGATTAACGATGAACAACGGCCCGAAAAAACGTGTCACAGAAAACGGATATTGCCCAAAAGTTTACGGTATAAATTTTCTTTCGTTCACTTTTATAGCGTTTATGTAAATAATGATACAGAACGGTTTACGGGCAACGCTTTCATTGGTTCTACTTGTAAGTACTGTTGTCCGTGTGATGTAATATCCTTAATTTATAAACATTTCACTACAAACCCAAAAAAGATACCAGTCTGTAATCTCCACTGCAAAGCAAAGGCTCACAGAAGATATTACTACTCTCAGAAGTAAGAGAATGTTAAATGTTTTTGAATTTCGTCTATTCTCTTTTACCTTTTCACCAACATTAATAACAATAACACCAACAAATCACCCCACCATTACAATATTAATTAAACACAGTACCTAAATCCAGAACAATGACTACCTTACGGTTGATAAAAGATCAATACAGATCAACCTATGTTACTCGGGCGCTTCACATTGTTCATGTTTAATGAGAGGAAAGGGTTGACTATCTCGGGAATAGGCGAGTAAACTGCGTAGAATGGCATTGTTTACTCTGCTGACGCAAGGGACGCCACCTAGCGACTGAATCCCTAATTAACATTGAATTACGACCATCTCCTTAGGCCCCCGATGTGTACGCACTAGCCCGGATTTATAGTGTAAACTTGTAAGGCGATATTGCTTCGTCACTCTCCTCGTACATACATTGTTACTTAGTAGAATGTGTACCATATTGCTTGTTACACTTATTCAGTGGAGTTGCTTTGACTTATTTGTACTTGTGTATAGAGTTTGTGTTCGTGTGAATAAGGGTTAAGTCTGTGGGTGTATTGCAATGAATACTTTGAACGTTGGTATGGTGTGAAATATGAATTCTGTATTAATTTGCTATCATAATAGTTATTCATAACTTGACTATTTAGTTCTAATTATTATAAGTAAAGCTCAGTGGCTGAATAAATATTCTACATTTGCTCCATTGCTTAATGTAAACTATACAACTTATTTGACCCTTAAAAATTGGTGTGACATTATGGTTATAAAATCTCTATTTACAGCATTCTTCTATACCATAATTATGTTCAATTCGGTCTCAGAACGGGAAGGTGTTACTTACTCGTATATTTTTATATGCGGATGACATAATGCAGCCAAACTATACTACTAAAGTGGGACCATCAAAATCTAATAATGTCGGTTACATGCTTCTAAAATAATGTACTTTCATGCAAGTATTAAAGTAACGAATGTTGATGTTGATGAGTTCGCGCTACAGATCTCAGGCTATACAATAATCAGCATAAAATGTTTACAACACACTAAGGTTGGTTGTAAAACATTTTTTCAAGAAATATTCGTATACACAAATATAGAGGTTAGAAGTTAACTTTTCTAACAGTGTACTTATTTGAAAATAATACTAAATACTTTTCAACGAAACCAGTTAGAAAAATATTGATAAGATAAGATTTTTTAACAACTGCGTAAGTTTTCTGTAAGAAATATCATGTGAAAGTAAATATTTTCTCTTCAATTTTTCTCTCTATTGGTAAAAAAAATCATGCATTTCCTTTCATTAGTTTTGGAATCGCTTTATTATACAGGCGGTGGGCTTACAATTATTTTATTATTTACTTACAATTATTTCCATTGCGCTAATTATACTACCAGTGATTTCTTAAAAAATATGGTCATAATTCATTACAACTCAACTCTAGACAGACACAAAACACAATATTATAATGCATTATTATATCATCAATTTTACACACACCTGTATATGAAACACTTTATTGGTCCGTAATTACATATGGGTCCTAAAGATTTTTTGCACAAAAGCCGGTACTTGCACGCACCCATTAAAGTGCAAATGCGGGTTTCGGCTGAAAATTGATGGCCTCTCGTACGAGCTATCAATCAAGATTTGCAACAAAACTCCCTTTAAACTTGAGTAAGCCGGGTAAATTGAATAAAAACATTGGGTATTGAACGCCCGGTGTGAACTGACAAATGGGGAAATAAATAGAATTGATCACTTATTAGTTTCACATCATTTTTGCGAAGACTTTTGATATTTGTATTACATAGAAATTATGCTTAATATTTACCTTATCGAAATATTAAACTTAAGCAAAAACAAGCTTAAGTCTACAAAAACAGCTAAACTCGATCATAATGAATTCGCCCCTACCATCAATAACGACCGAAGTCATCTTTTAAACACTCGCGTTTAAATTGGTAATTGAATAACGTAGAGTCCTTTACTCAGCAGAATATTCAGTCGATTTCGTAAAGTGATGGTAGGAGACACCGGTTCACAGTGATTGATTGTGGTAAATGGTTTGTGATGTTGATCTCTGCTGTGACACGCTGGAGTGTCGCACCATGAAACTTTACGAGCACAACCGCCTTTTAAATGGTAGGGTCGGTGCGGAATAAAAGAGAAATACCATGTCTAGTGTGTTCCCTTAGTAGCTACTTATTTTGATTTATGTTTGGAAAAGTTTGGGTTCTTCGTGTTTTTATGTGGTCGATTCTGTAGTTCAGGTAAAGCTTTGGAATAAGGGCGCATTTCTAAGCGGAGTGGAGCTGTGCGAAGCTTAATTGATCAATCACAAAACGTTACGAAAAACAAATGACAATATCAATGCAATGATTGGCTGTGCTGGGTGCAAGTTCTGTCTCAGTTTTACTTGGCTCCAATGGAAAAGCACCCTAAATACAGTCACAATAACTTCGTCATGCGTTATAATAAAAAAATGCTCCTCCTCCTGCACAACGCATACCTATTTTCCTATGATTTATACTCTTCTTCTTCACTTCTAATCTATACTAATATTATAAAGCTGAAGAGTTTGTTTTGTTTGTTTGTTTGTTTGTTTAAACGCGCTAATCTCAGAAACTACTGAACCGATTTGAATAATTCTTTCACTGTTAGATAGTCTATTTATCGAGGAAGGCTATAGGCTACATTTTATCCCGAAATTCCCACGGGAACGGGCACAACGCGGGTAAAACCGCGGGGCGCTGCTAGTATTATATATTTGAAGTGCCTTATTTAACATAATATACTTATATGATTTGGTTAAAATTGGAATGTTTCTAATTTTGTAATACACGATATAAGTCCATATCGTACTCTAGATTCTCGGAAGTTCGACAAGGGCCATGTAAAACCATTCAGCCTTCGCAAAGGAATATTGAAATACATTGTTTGAATTCCTAATTTCAAAGTATTACAGTAACAAAGCAGTATGTAACATGATCCTCTTTCATAACTTAATTTATCAAAATACAAAGCTGGTTATGACACTGATAAAATAAAAAAAAATACATACATTTGCCGATAAAATTACCGCCAAACACAGATACAAAAAACTTCAAAGCTATCGTAAAAAACGTACTTATGATCGTTAAAGCCGTAAAAATGGGTTCAGAACATAATAAGCGCAATATATGAGTCTATTAAACCAGGAAAACATAAAACCTACTGTAATATATTTTGCTGTTTCCAATAAAGTAGCCTATACCTAAGGTCGGTATGGAGTGGGGCGACAGCGTCCACTCTTTTTATAAGTTTTATCACTGCAGTAGACAATCATATTATGTTTCAAGGGTTCTGTGTTCTGCACCTGATACGTAAAAGGGGTTTAAGTTTGCTTTATGCCTTTGTCTTTACTGGTTTCTGGTGGAAAAGAACACTACTGATTTTGAACTGATACACTTCGCTTTTATTTTATTTATTTACAGAAACCTTGGTCATATAAGACTGTCTTTTTGAAAAAGTCCCAATCAATATTAAAATTATTTTATCACTAACTTTTGTATTAAATAGAGGTGGAAATTAATAGCGAGTTTGTGCGTCTAGCAATAAAACAGGAATGTTATATGTTTTTGCCACGTTCAATATCATTTTGCAGTGCCCAATATCATTGGTGGGAAGTAGTTTTACGATGCATCCCGTCACCTTGGTTTCATTTGCAATAAAATGGGGAAACGCTCGAGGGCGTATCGATGAAATGTTTGAAATATACATACCAATAAAAGAAAAATGTTTGGGGACATCGAAAATGTGTCCGCATTTGGACAAATTTGGGTCGAGCGTCGAATCTCGCCCGAACTTACAGAGGCAATATACAATGTAGTGTACTGCTTTTCCAATATGGCATGTATAGGAGAATTTATAATCGAACCGCTGCTCTAAACCACCGTACTAAATAGAATTAAGGTTGCAAGGTTTATAAATTAATCATGTACCCGTATTAGGAGTATATTGAGGCTACTCGTGGTGTACGATGATCATTATAGTCCATCGAAAAGTTACATTTGGGGTTGCGTTTTTTAGAGGACGCAATTTTATTTTTTTGATGTGTAGGGGGGGTCAGTGTAAAGCTAAAAATAAGTTTGTGGGGTCGCCACCCTTGTCCCACGGCCGCCATGATGAAAATAAGGGTTGAAATGGTTTTTACGATATATCTCTTAAACTATTAATTTGATAAAAACATTTTTTTAACATTTATGTTGCAAATTAAATTTTCTACAACTTTGGTCCAGTAACTTTTTGTCGTAGAACTATAAATAAAAAAGTTATAAGCGAAAATGTTCAGAAATTTTAAAAGTAAAAATAAAAGACATGAGGGACATTACAGCTGCTGCTGATCCTAATACCGATCTATCGAAGGTCGTAGTTCGATTAGGTGGGTTCCATTTGCTCATGTCGTTCATAGGTGCGATTGGATATATCATGTCTGGTAGTGGACTCGAGGATATCTTCAAATTAATTTATACTGAGAACTGTGTACAGCACATAATGTCTGGACATGCTTATGGTAGGGCTGTACGTGCTCATTTGCTAGTGCATTTATCAGAAACAAAAATATTTATGGATTCAATAGAATTTACAGAAGAAGAACGAGATTTTCTGGATGATAATAGTACTATAAATGAACACGTACAGCCCCACCATAAGCATGTCCAGACATGTGTTGTACACAGTTCTCAGCATAAATTAATTTGAAGATATCCTCGAGTCCACTACCAGACATGATATATCCAATCGCACCTATGAACGACATGAGCAAATGGAACCCACCTAATCGAACTACGACCTTCGATAGATCGGTATTAGGATCAGTGGCAGCTGTAATGTCCCTTATGTCTTTTATTTTTACTTTTAAAATTTCTGAACATTTTCGCTTATAACTTTTTTATTTATAGTTCTACGACAAAAAGTTACTGGACCAAAGTTGTAGAGAATTTAATTTGCAACAAAAATGTTAAAAAAATGTTTTTATCAAATTAATAGTTTAAGAGATATAGCGTAAAAACCATTTCAACCCTTATTTTCATGATGGCGGCCGTGGGACAAGGGTGGCGACCCCACAAACTTGTTTTTAGCTTTACACTGACCCCCCCTACACATCAAAAAAATAAAATTGCGTCCTCTAAAAAACGCAAGGTTAGGCCTAAAAAATGTAACATTTCGATGGACTATTAGTAGATTATCCATTTTGAAGTAAGCAACGTTTTGCTTGGGTACTACTGAGGTGGGTGGCCGTGAACGATACCTTGCTAAACATAACCTAACCTGAGTTAACAGTAGGTATTGCAATTGAGACCTCATGGTTCATTTTTTAGGCGATCTATCAACTATGGCATCAAGTTTGGCCCCTTGTTGCAAGGATTGTTTGTTATTTACAATAATAATAACAAAATGTCGACATTAAATTATATTTTACCAGCATAAAATTGAATCCGAACATAAATATGATGACTCTCAATCGACGTGCCAGTCAATACAATTTTGCGCAAATGCAGCAATAATCAACCGCTTCAAACGAAAATAAATCGTTTTCGGTCAATTTAATTCAGTGATTTTAATCTGTCGTCTCACTCGGTTACTAGTAACGACTGAACGAGCATCGGGGACTTTTTGTTAAAAAGATTAACGACAAAGTATGGGGGTCACAAAAAAGTCCCGGCAAGTACGGAAATTGCCAAAACTTTGTGTCGAAGCCTGAAATTTTCTTGTTCTAAATGTCGTCGTAAATGAAAGATGGCTCTTTTAAAATCGGTAAAGAAATTAGGAACAGACGTTTTTGAAATCACAAGTTTTGTAACAAAGTTGCTTTTTTTACTGCCAATGAGAATCCAAAAAGTAATCTCGGTGTGATATTGATGACGATACGTGACCCGAATGGAATATTATGCTTAATATTGGAAGTCTTTAAAATATAACAAATGGTCCCTCTCCTGTGCCCTGCGGTATAAATTCATTCATATAATTTGACACTCAATGTATGGAACGCAATTAATAGGATCACAGCACGATATTAAACAGTACTGATACCACATTCACTTTATTTGTTCTGACAACATAATATCACTGGGATTACCTATTCTCCTGTAATTTTGCACGCTTGTTTAGTTAATAGTACGCCGGCGGTCATACCTAATATATCACGGCTATTCAATACTCTAGTACAATAAGGAAATGTTATGCTGTAATGTTATTTGACAATGCATGATCTCTTGTTCACGGTTGTGATATAGTTTTGTCGACATAATTTTTAAAGGTTGATATATACATGAGCCATTTTCAGATTTTAAAATAAATTTACATTTTTAAAAGCATCTCATAATGGCTAAACTAAGAAGACATTGGACCTAAAACTAAGCTGTTTTTTAGTCCGAGCATTTTACAAATTCAGATTTTTATTTATCTATTGCCCACAGCTACTACATATTAGTGTATAATAACAGCATTTTCAAAGTGATTCAGATTGCTCTTAATCCTTTGTATGGAACAACATTATAATTTTAAAATTGTTAATAAAGCTGAATAATATTCCGTTCCATCTCATCTCGGCGTGATCTCGTGATCCTCGGTGTAGGCATCCCTTTCAATTCATCCAAGCACGCGCCCCAAACGTGCCAGGCGTGGCAACCATATACATTACCGGTAAAGTAAATATTGTATACGCTGGTGCCGGCATGTTATGTTCAATGTATGGTAAATAACTCGAGGCATGGATAGAACATAATTCAATATTAATTTCCACCTTTTAAGCTTCAATAGTGAAATTGGTTTTGTCACATACAGTCTTAAATTATGGTCTTCAAGTTGGTTTTATGATTGTTTTCCGAAACTTTTACAATACGCGTCATAAGATACATGTAGCTTTAGCGCACATCCAAGCCCAAATTACACCAGTATAAAAATACAGGTAACTTCCACCAACATGAAAAAGCAACACACCCGAATAAAAACTTTATTCAGAGAAATATAATCATAACATTTCGCGCATAAAGTACAAATTTCACAGACGCACACATAAAAATGTTCCAAAAAACGCAGCAAAGTTGGCCGGTAAAGTTATGCCATTCGCTAAATCAGGCTCATATATGAAAAGTTACGCGGGGTTATTTAGAAGAATTTCCTGTTGCGGTGAACGCGGCTCGGCCGGCTAATGACGACTCCGTCCCACAATATATCTCTCGTAGTTAGACGCAGAAATCACAGCGACTCGTGCGCTTGATTGAGTTTTCTTTTCCATTGTGCTTCCATTAACAGAATAGCCTTCTTTACGTCCACTGGGGGACGCCACGCCATGTGTTCCTTGAAAATTATACCTATCGGTTATTTCTCTTCGGTGCGTTATATTTTCTTTATTATCACGATTGTGTTTACTGTTTCGTTTGGATTTGTCATTGATCTATGTCAGCCGATATCATTAATAATATTTACCCTATACGGAAAGTATAAACACTAAATTGATGTGGCTACAGTGACTTCAAATATAACATTTTATAGTTGCCAGGAAATTACAGGAACTGAAGAACAAATAACTTTACTTGAGCAGAATTTGAACAGTAAATGCTGTAATTAAATAAAAGAAAAATAAATAGGTCAGTCCATAAGCTGTCACAGAAAGCAATTTAAAACGTTTGCAAACTATCAACAAGTTTGCGATGAAAAATGTAATTTTATGGTTTTTTAAATGTTATAATTGAAGTTTGTCGGGACCTAGGTCTGAGGGTGAACGAAAGCAAAGTGTTCTTACGGAGCTACCGTCTAATTAACGACGTATCTAATTATACCATCGTCGGGCTCGAACGAAGAGAATTTCCCAAATTACGTATTACGGAACGCAATTACACTTAGGGGAAAATGCTATGAGACAAATTGAGTTATATTGTAATTGAAATAAAAAAGGGGTTACGGCAAATCGTTAATAAATTAATTACGTAATTAGTGCGATTGTTTTGTGTTAATAGAATAACAATATAATTGAAAGGGTCGGACAACACTCGCTTTGTAGCATTTACAGCTTATAAATATTGTAAGTCACCAAAACATATGTAGTATTGTAATCTACGAGGATTGTTTTCAGAACTGTTAATGAATAAGTATCATCATCTTATAGATTTTATCAGTTTTACATTTCGATTCCTCCTTTTATATGTTAAACAATCATCACTTTTTCTTCCCGATCTCAGCAGATCTTCCTTTTTATTTAAACTCAAATTGTTATAAATAAAATACAAGGTCTATGCACCCACACTCAAATAAACGACACACAGTGAACCCACGCAAGGAAATTAAGCAAAAATGTGAGGCCCGCGCTACCGAGCTTAATTTTGGTTCCGAAATTGCTGACATTACGGGGCATAGTACCAGTTCCTTGCTTTCCCCTTTCTAATTGTTACATAAACCAAACAAAACGAGCAATTCGAGGTCTCTTGAATACAGGAATCGCGTAACCAACCACCACTGTTTAGCAAAAAAATACCCCGTTAGTAGACAATTTTATCGGCTCCCCTAACTTTTTTTTTGCTGCAAGGGGTTAAAGTAATGTGTTAAGCCTCGTATTCATGGTAAACATTTGTTGAGCAACAGTTGATAAACATTGTTGATGAAACAGGGAGAATGCTGATTAAACTTTGTTTAAATCAATATAGGTTGTCCACACGCCAAAATGTTGCCCGAGGAAAAAAATAATTAATTGCATAATTTTATCCATGCCGCCATGTTTATAAACTGTTGCAAACTCGTCCACACGAGTCAACATTTGTTGCTAAACTGATGTTTACGCTCGTCGGGCGACAACTCGTCAACATGCCGTTGTCAACTCTGCAACACGCAGTGTTGCCAGCAACATGTTGACAGCAACTCTGCAACGCGTTGATTCAACTCTGTTGCTAAACAAATGTTTACCATGAATACGGGGCTTTACTTAAGAAACAACTTAGCATTTTGGCTTCTAAAAGTGTTATAGGCTCATTACAGGTAAGCAAATTGAAAATAAACTTCAAATTGAGGTCTACAGTACAAACGTGTAATAGAAGTTTTCAAAACAGTGAAGGGAAGTAGTGGAAGTAAATTGTCACTGGAACAAACAACATTGTAGGTGACATAAATATTACGTGTATGTAACATTTTAATATATAAATAAACCACTTTTATCAAATAACGCAATACAACAATCATACGACATAAAATAAACGAAACCACAGAGGAAAGTCAAACATGAACAATAAATGTTTTAAACGCGGATTTATTGAATCAGTTTGAAAACAGAAATATAAAATACAATTGGTTTTAATTAACCGATATTGAATTTCGCGCTATTGTGTTTTTCGAAAAGCTTGATTAGATATTCCTGTGAAACAATGTGTAAAGGGACAGATAGCAAATTGAATTTTGTCTTTATTAAAATTTGTTTGCATTTTGTACAGCTCTGGTGTATATACGTTTGATTGATGTCAGCTAGAGAACGAATCGTTTTTAGTAACTTTCTTAATTAGAAATGTTGTTGGTATTTTGTTGATGCCATTTTGGAATCTGAAAATTACATTGTTCCATTGATTGCAATGTACTCTTAAATGACTAGCCTGGGCAACTGTTGGGCAAAGTGCTTTCATGCCACTAAAGACATCGCTGCAAAGGCCTCATACCATTAAACATACTCAAAGTTCTAATACTTATTTTAAAAAATCCAAAGTTTTCGAAATCATTACTTTGCTGAGTAGAATTAATGATTCAGGTATAAAAACATTAAAAAAGATAATGTGAACCGTGGATACGAAACAGTAAGGCAGGTATGCGAAATTCTACATGTAAAAAAGTTTATAATAAAACAATTTTGGACAGTGTGTGTAATACGGTGAGAAACGAGCTGAAAGAATTTAAAATGGCCAACATTTACGGAATATTTCGGAAACAAAAAACGGAGGTGCTTTATGAGTTATTATGAGCATTGTGCGAGTATGTGAATGTAGAAAAATGTTTGAGATACCTATTATGTGAAAGCCTTTGAATAATTTTGAGATTTACTCCAACCTATAATTTTGTATTAGCTTTTTTCCATTTTTTTGTGAATAAACATTTTAATATAACAAAGACAAAATACATATTTTGTTTATGACCTGAATTTTACGGCCGAAATTGCCCTGTAAATGATTCTGTTATCTTGCTCATTAAACATTCAAATACCGGAATGGCGAAATAAAAATTCAAATTCAGATAATAAATCACAAATAATTTAATACTTCGAACACTCCCAAAAGCAAATAATGTTATAGAATTTTCAAACTTCAACCGAAAACAATTCGTTAGGAAAGATTTTGCATGAATAATTCTCCCTAGATAAATAAAATCTCTTGCTTGATTTGCAATTCACACAGCGACCGATCAGCTTAAATTATTCATTTATTTTTAAAGTTTCATGTCCACCTGAGTAGCGGTTTTAATTCGAATATCCTGCAAACAATATTCCAATTAATATACAATCATATGAGGTTATGAAAAGGCATAATACTCTGTTAATGTTATATCACTTGAAAATACATTTAAATAAACCGCTATATAACGATTATCAGATAGTAAGTAACGCATTCGTATTTACAAATAAAATTGCAAATTAACAAGTGGTCACATTTAATTACTTCACTAGCCACGTCGTAGTGTTATTAATTTTCGACAGAATGCATAATTTTGTTATTAATATTAAGCAAACGAGTCCCACTTGAGCTATGTTAATTACTACGTGACTATTTGTACTGTGCGGCTTGCTCTGTGTGGTGTATACAAAATGAGATTAATACCGCAACATGATTTACTGAGCCTTTGCCAAATTTATTCAGTAACGTCATTAGATATTATTACCGTTATAATGAGATAATAGAAATTTTGATGTATTGGCAGAGTATTATGTGGTTTGCTAATTAATTTAAAATTGATGTTTGTGTATCAGTATCTTGACTATTTTCTAAACCATCAAGGTAGAAAGAGGTCACTGATAACAAAAGGTAATGTCTCAAGATTGAATTACATCATATTTCGTTCAATAAGTTTAAATAAAGAAGCGCTCTGTTTAAATTAATTAACTGAATAATATAATTAACTCTCAAAAAACCCGAAACGGAATTTAAATCACGTATTACCGACAAAATACAATGAGAATATCTTCATAACGTTGGTCCGATGGAAATCTTCGCATGATGGAGTTTTTTAATTGACTTTTATTGATTGCCGTTAAAGCCTATTTTGTGTGAAGCGTAAATGTTTACATTCCGTATTCCATTACTGTGTAAACAGAGATGTGTTGGATACCCCATGTGGGATGCGCCATGCGCTATGCATAGCCAATAGAAATGTGTCTTGCATAATGCACATACGTAACTTCTATGCACATTCGCGCGTACACGTTGAATTATTTAACCGTGGATAAGTTTGTTGAGTTTAGACTACGTTCCGATGACTCTATCCCTTCTGTTCGAACTAGGAATAGCTTACGTGAGAGTATACGTTGCATATTGTAGGTTTTATATTAAAGTTTCTCAATATTTTCGCTTATCAAATGAAGCAAAACATTATTTCTTATAAAATTTACTTGCTTACAAGGTTATCCCATTATTTAACTAAACTAAAATATATGCCCTTGTCGGAGCCCTTTTCTTTATTTCGTGCGGAAAAGTAACCGCCATAATTTTTAAGGTAATCGCGACAAATCCTACTTATTAACTTCCTAATCCTCTTTCATAACATACAGGGTATAAACTGAAGCAACACCCAACACATAATACCATATAATTCAAATCTTGATGGGCTTACAAAAACCGACCTGTAATTGAATATTAAATAAAAGTAAATTAAAGCCATCCGTGGCCCTGAATATTAATAATCCTGTTGCCCCAGAGAATTAGACCCTTATAATCCTACCCTTCAGTTTCATACTTGGTTCAACCTTTGTGTGATTGACGTTTCGCCGATTGTCGGAGACTCTTGAAGCTCGTTTCACGGAGACAGAGATTACGAGCACTGTTTCCCGACGTATTGAAACGAATTTTAATGATATTTACAAAGAATGTATTAATTCTGAAGGGAAGGGACTAATACCATGTGGGTTGTCACTTTATACGTCTGTTGTTTGCGTTTGAAACCGTATCAAGTCAATGACGTGTAAAGGTCTCTTTGATGATTTTAATATGAATGTTCCTATATTTACGGACATCGGTTTTTACCCTCAAAGTTGTTGCCGACTGATTTTTTTATGTAGTCATTAAATGTATGTAGTCTTTTAAACTTCCGCGATTCTTACACATTATTAACGTATAATTATTTTTGCGGAATGGAAGATTTTTTTACTTGCTAAAACGATATTTTGTGATTGGGCAAATATGTTAAAAATGTAGTTATTAGACGTATGTAGGTATACATAATTTGTTTAAACAACGTAACATACTGTTTATATTTAAAATCACTATAATGGTATCTTTCTATTAATCAACTTACCTAAACATCAAAAACACGCAATCAAAATGATATACCTACGTGATAACAATAAAAATAATTTGCAATTCCAATGTTGCTCTGTGCCAATATTATACAATGCATATGAAAAATTGGCAGAGAGATAGAATGAAAAAAGTTTCGAAAATTGGAAAATTGTTTCGAAAAAAATCAGCAATTAATAATTATATATCGTGTTTTATTCAGTTTAACCTTAAGGTTAAAACATTAGCCTGCATGAAGCAAAGCTATAAGTATATCAGGTAGCTTTATTATCTGATATTCATCTTATTATTCTCAGTCTTCCCAAATAAAGAACGTTTTAAAAAGAGTGAGCTACAATAAGAATGTATTAGCCTGTAATGTCCCACTGCTGGGCAAAGGCCTCCGATCTCACTGAAGATAACAGTAAAGTAAGGAGGATTAAGCATGATCACCACACTGCAGCAGCACAAATGCGGGTTGGTGATCTCAAACCCAAGCCATATTCGAAAGCAGGAAGCATGTTTTGGCTCGAGCTGGGAATTGAACCCGGGACCTCAGTCTTGGCAGGCGAGTGCACATACCACCGAGGCGAGAGCTACAATATAATGCAACAATACATTACACTTAAGATTTTTAATTTTTTAAGTAAATTATAGCTACATCTGTGCATTATCGTGAACGTCCTATGCAATACTGTAGACTGTATAAACAAAATGGCTCATAAAATTTAACTTGAGTCGTAAACAAATTCATATGTTATCATAACATTTGTGAAGGTGTAAAGTTTGCTCTTCAGGAAGGCGAGGTCGTTAAGGAAACAGGAGGTCAGTAAACATGCGTAGTTTGCAAATCTACTGGGATCAGAAACACGGTTATGCCTAGTTTTGCAATGCAAAGATCGTGAATCGAGAAACACCGGATGTGGCGTTCACACTTGTGTGTTTACACAAACATACCGTCGCTGGAAACGTAAACTCCACGTAGATACGTCAATTAGCCTTAATTAGTGGTAACGCTTACACGCATTCATATCCGAATATTATGCAGATAGGCGCTAATTCTGACTGCGCCATTAAACAATGGAAACCGTGTGAAATACGGCGCACCGGAATTATGCGAAGTGGATTTAACGCAATTAAAGTATTTTGTCATTAAAATAATGATTTTAGTTTGCATATCGTGCCAAGTTTATTACCTTTTTATGTCTACTTTTGAGTGTCGTAAAGACCAGAGACATATAACGTACACTTCAAATTGAATCCTAAAGCTGGCTACTCAATAGTCTCGGCTCAGTCAAGTATACTTGTGTATGTATTTATGTTCACGTCAAACCACAACACTAAGTTTGACGAAGGCTTTAGTTAGCAATGTAACTAGATTTCACCGCAACGGGAAGCCACAAGACAGTAATCTATAATCGCACATTGTCAAGAAACTGTAAAAATATTCATAAGACTACATATTCTTATTACGTGAGTATGGGAATGTTAGGTCGACGTCGCTTGGCGCATAATGTGTTACAATGTGTTCCGAGGTAACAACCTGGGCTTATGAGGCTCTTGTGGTACCACAGATAAGGCACGCTGGAGGCTTTGTAAAGGTACTTGTACAATGTAATAAGGCGGCCAGGGTAATACGGGGCCACCGCCTATTCGCACCTTTTGTAAACATTGTTTACGCGGAGGCATAGCGAACGGAGGACCCTTTCTATCGAGGACGCAATTAGTTTCAGATTCATTGTTGTTTTTCGACTCGTGCGAACTCGACGTGCACGTCACAAAACATCCTCGACGAACCTTCATGCCAACCCGTTCCACTGAAGCGCTCATTGTTAGAAAAAGAGGTGAGATATAAGACTGCACCTCAGCTTGTTTAATTACAGTTTAATTTAAAACTTGTTACATTTATTCTCAGGTATCAGTCAAAAAACACCAATATTGCACAGAAATAGACATGAGAGATTATGAGTGAGTTAAACCTACGTGTGAAACTCTAACGAGTCAGTTTCAAATGCTTGTGTATAATAAAAGTGCTCTCAAAAGTTTGTCCAATCTAGAGACGTACAGTAGGATAAAATTTCGCGAGATGAAATCTCAACACCTCTCCAATTTTTCAGTATTTTTTTGTAAACGAAATTATTTCAAGTCTATTCGAGATGCGCGATTCATTATGCTCGTAGTTGCAGGAGTGGAGCGCGGTGGAGTAAGAGGCAAGTTTTAATAATGTAGGGCGGTTGGCAAGGCTGCTACCGTTTCCTTCCATTCATCTCTCCCCTTTCCGGTTGGCGCAATTAAAACGGCGGCTTGTTCCGGCACTTAAAAAACTTTTAAAGTATAGGCACAGACAATTTGAACAGTATCTACTACGTAACTATATGGGGGTATTGTTGCAAATTACGGGAAAAACGTTTAAGGGCGACATAATTTGTGTTCAGAATTTTAAACCGACAAACTGTAATGTTCTGCGTCGTTTCTTGTTAATGATAATTGTACACAAAGGAAATTAACTCGTAAGACGGGGCTGCACATGATTTATAAGTTATTTACAGGATGACTCTAAATGTTTTAGGTACTTATACTACATAATCATCCTCGCTGTAATGACATTTTCAGTGAGATGGGATGTATGCCCATCCGTGGGATATTACTCACTAATACTTTTTAACAACTAAATATTTATACTTTTACATTTATAACTTTGCTCATTCTCTTCGATAAACGATCAGCATATCATGAAAGCGGCTTTAGTTATTATATGAAACTGAGTAAGCAGTCAAGACATTGGCGGTGTGACAGTTCACTTAGATCGTCACCCAAATGTCTGAATCATTCGCGTGTAGCTGAAGCCATTCACCGCTATGTTTGAGTTCCGCCACGGGTGATTAATGTTCCCGCGTTCCCCCGACATTGTGTTTTTGTGATGCAAATAACTCGAGCCGTCGGAACAAGGAAAATTGAGTGGGAGGACCGAGCACCACCGCAGTTTCAATTGCTTCACCGCTGAATACTGATGAACCGTTAAAGGCATTATCACTGTTGCACTGCTTAAGGTGAAGCGATGTCGCTAATGACTGGTAGTTTTACTTCTATCACGATTCAAATTAAAATGTTCCTTCCAAGTTGCTTGAATATTTAACAGGGTTTTGGAACGGAAGCTGGTCTACGTTTTACAAAGTAAATTACTTATTCTGCTACATATTTTCTCTCAACAACTCAAACGTCTTTGACAAGAAGTTACGTTACAGCAAAAAATCTTGTTTCACAAGTAAGATTAAAGATTGTACAAAGTTTTTTTTTCGGAAGTTACATCTTTTCCATACAAAAACACTCTTTGTAACTTTTATGTAAAAGTTTTTGCGGCGGCCGCTAACTATGCAAGCTCCCTTGTCTTTATTCTTCTTTGTAATGTGAAAACAATTCCTGTCTCCTTGGAGAGACGGTCGCTACAAAAACCCTTCGTAAGTAATTATGAAGTTTCGGAACACCAGCTCATTGGCATACTTTCAGCTTGTATTACGCAGTTAATCTCAGCAAAAAACTTTGCTCTGACGATATAATTCACAAGGGCTCGCTCCACGCGCGACAAGGGTGAATATCTTATGAGGACGAAATGTATATGTTACTCAAATCTATATGTATATTGCGTACGAGTATATGTCCCGCGATATGACGAAGGCCGTTTATAGTCCAACAACATACTTCTTTTAACGCTCACCCTCTGCGAATATGAAGTAATTCCGTTGAAGTGAACGCTTAAACGTAATAAACTTGGTAATATTATTGTCTTCTTTGGCGGAGCAGCTGGGTCACGGAGAGAACGTTTCATTACGATTATAGCCGAATTAATGATGTCTTACTGACTTTACTGACTCGGCGCGGGTGAACTCCGCCACGAATTTAAATATATTTAAACATGCACGCTCAGGCGATGAGTTTAAAGAAAATAAACTAGGGTTTTGTTATAATTAGCTGTGGCTGTTAAGGTTAAACTAACACTTTATATTAATTTTATGTTTATCAATATAGCTGAGTATTTTCTTCTAGCTCTTTTGTCATTAGTAAAACATTGCTTTATAAATTTTCAGCTTCAGCTTTTTGTTTTGCATTGCATCTCTTCTTTATAATACTTTAAACATAATTAATGATGTTTCCAATCTATAATATTGTTTCAGTATTGTACTACCTCAATAGGAACTGTGACAATGCTATCATGTTGCTAGTTAGACTGGCCTCAATACACGAAATAGTTAGTATTCAAACACCGACCTCTGAAACTGCATATTATGCCATTAAACTTCACTTCACACGGCAATAACAAGTCACCAAAGTATTTAGATTCTCTAATATAACTTGCATTGTGTTTTGACATATGTACATACGAGTAGAGCTTTATATATGTAAAATAAATGTATATCAACGTTCCATCGTGACAACTGTACGTAACTAAATGTAAAATCGTATTAAGTGCAGAATTTCTGAACAATTTAGCAAATTTTAAAAAGTAACTTGTACCAAAATAAAAATCCGAATATTTATGTCATTCCATAAAAATGTTATATCTTATGTTTATATGTGTATAAAAAAGGTTATTTGATTAGTTCATATTTTCGAGATAGCGTAGAATTGATGATGTCAAAATTCTGTACCTGTTTTCCGTTTTTAGGGTTCCGTAGCCAAATGGCAAAAACGGAACCCTTATAGATTCGTCATGTCTGTCTGTCTGTCTGTCCGTCCGTCTGTCTGTCTGTCTGTCCGTATGTCACAGCCTTTTTTCTCCGAAACTATAAGAGCTATGTTGTTGAAACTTAGTGTGTAGATGTATTCTGTGAACCGCATTAATATTTTCACACTAAAATAGAAAAAAAATTAAATTTTAGGGGGGTCTCCCATACTTAGAAATGAAAAAAATATTTTTTTTTTCATCAAACCCATACGTGTGGGGTATCTATGGATAGGTCTTCAAAAATGGTATTGAGGTTTCTAATATCATTTTTTTCTAAACTGAATAGTTTGCGCGAGAGACTCTTCCAAAGTGGTAAAATGTGGCCCCCCCCCCTGTAACTTCTAAAATAAGAGAATGATAAAACTAAAAAAAATATATGATGTACATAACAATGTAATCTAACACCGAAAATTGGTTTGAACGAGGTCTAGTTAGTAGTTTTTTTTTTACGACATAAATCGTAAACCGCAAAAAAATACTGATTATTCATTCAATAACTCAAATGTAAATAAAAAAACATTTATTTCAAGAACTTCTTTATTATGTTACTCGCTGCTACGGAACCCTTCATGGGCGAGTCCGACTCGCACTTGGCCGCTTTTTTTTTATTTTATTTGATACTCTGCCGCCTTGGTGATTGCATTATGATACATCGATAGCATGTAACAATATGGCATAATAATGATACATCGATACAAGAACCATCGTAATTATAAATTATCATTTACAAATTGTATGGAAAAAGACATTTTACTTATTAAACCAGTGCCTCGGTGGTCTAGTGGCATGTGCACTCGCCTGCCAAGACTGAGGTCTCGGGTTCAATTCCCGGGTCGAGCGAAAACATGTTTCATACTTTTCCCCAGCTTCTTTTTTTTAACACGCAAGGCAAGCGAGGTGATTACGCCTAATCCTCATCACTGTACTCTGATATCTTCAGCAAGTTGAGAGCCCTTTGCCCAGCTGTGGAAAGTTAAAGGCTTGTACTTACTATACTTTTTTATACACAACACAATACCTGTTACTAACTTACAGATTTAAAAATCTAACATTTGTATCAAAAAGAAGTTTATTGCAAAGTGTCAAAATTATATAAGGTTCAAAGGTTTTGCTGAATTCCCGTAGGACCGACAAAAACAACAAGTTGTAATAAATAAGTAACAACAACCGCCGTTTAGTTTTAGTCAATGTTTTTGGTTCTTGGCTCTTGTTTCTACATATTGAATTATATTGTTATTCTATTGTTAGTTGAGCTGTTATCATCTTGCTGGATTTTATTCGGGTATCGCGAATACCTCAATTATATTGAAGATGATTAGTCTAATTAGGTAGATGTCTACGGAGATTGAACAGAAGTTGTACATTATAGGTTAGTAAAACGGCACCTCTGTTATTCTTAACTTATCGGATTTTTTATTCTAAAAATAGTAACGCCTGCGGGTTTGGCCGGGTGCTCGTTTGCTAATAAGCTTCTCGTTCAATGTGGCATTCGTTACAAAAACATTCAAATCGAATATGTACGAGTACATATCCAATTGGAAAGTTTCTGAGATTAGCGCGTTCAAACAAACAAACAAAAAACAACTATTCAGCTTTATTATATGAGTATAGATCTCGCAATTAAACCTTCATTCAAAGTAAAATCTTGATCCCAGACACACGTCTAACTCATCCTCTGTTTTCATCGACGATTAAAAAGAAACAGTTGAGTTTGAACGTCACAGCAATATTTCATATTGATAAAACGTAACTTCATGAAACTGTTCCCCAGTTTCTTAGCAACTGTAATTCATCGGCTTAGCACGATCCAAAGCTATCTCTTTCAGTGAGACTGCGACAGTACTAAATCTTAGGCGAATCCCAATTGTACTTACTCAAGAATACTTACAAGCCTACATTTTAACGGAAAATTATTGCATAATTTAAACATTCGTTCGAGATTAAACTTTGGAATGTTGAGTGCGTAGACGGAAATATTACATATAATACATACATATACGAGTATGTAAAGTTATTTGTATGTCTATCCTAAGGTTCTTTTCTTCGCCTTAATCGATATTTGCTGATGAATATGAATACGCTGATATGATAACACATATGTAGAATATACATTTTATCCAGGATTTCCCGCCGGACCGGGCGCGGGTAACACCGCGGGATGCTACTATTATATATAAGGTTGGCTGTTCTGATATTTACACTTGTTTATTATTCCTGCCATTCAGTTCTGTGGTTAATATATGAACCAATCGATAGCCAATTAACCAAACAACATAATGAGGTGGAATAACCACTCGTAAAATCTATTTTTATTCCAATATATTTTCGTAAACATCGACTATTATTTCGCGCCAGTAAATTTTACAAACCGCTCCGCTCCGTTATAAAAAGGTCCAAACTCGACCCAACTAACCCTTGTCATGTTAAGATGAAATTAGTTCAACTTTGCAGCTGCGTCGCCAAACCTCAAAGACGTAATACATTGTAATACATATGTTATACAAGTTCATATTGTATCATTTTACGCATACGACCGCAGTTGTCAGACCCGACTAAGATTCGATCGAATTAAGTGAGAATTGGTACTTGTAGCAAGAAGTAATTACTTTCAGTAACAACTGCCATTGATTAAAGACGGAAACGTTTAAACTTGGAACATAATCTATGAATTCTTTATGCCGATTATTATAGACACCTGATTGCCCGAAAAGTTAGATGAATCCGTGCTTCGGAGGGCACGTTAAGCCGTAGGTGCCGGGTACTTTCTACGGATAGTAGTCGTTACATGAGCCACGTCAGAGGCCTTCGGCGGCTCAATAACTCTGACTCCAGGATTGGTCAGGTTGACCATCCACTCGATGAAGAAGAAGATTATAGTCATTTCTAAAAGGGACATAGTTTTAAGTATCCTTCACATCTACTCGCTCCATCTAAATCTTGTGTCATCTCCACATACGAATCAAAGTTCGAACCCTCATTCCCCAAAAGACGTCTTCACTAACCACTGTACTAACTGGCTTGTTAATATCACGTATATGAATACCACTTGTATCCACAAAGGTTAATTTAATTAACTAATGAAAGCTGTTTACTATGTAACGTTGACCGTTGAATTAGTCTGTTTGTGGTCTGTGGTATACAAATGCAAACTTACTTTTCATTGCATTATGTATGTTAGGTATGTACACACTGTTTTGATATGTGTTTGAGCACTATGCTCAAATAGTTTTATAGCCTTTATCAATGTTATAGTCGGTAATGTAATGTTAGGGATGTCATTGTGTCTCGATATTGTTGAATTAAATATTTAGAGAAATAGTTATTAGATACACCCGGAAAATTCACACGGTTAATTAGACACAAAGTAAACTCTAAGCTTGTAATTAAGAAGTAAGAAATAACAACTTTTTAGTGCCTCAGTGAAGGTATTTAAAAGAATAAAGGTACGGCTGTTTCACACTTTACTAATAAAATACATGATACAGTAGAAATTCAAAATAGAAAAGTACAATATCGCTTGTAAGTTATTGCCTTAACAGATGTTGCGAAGAAAAACGGGATTTTTTCACAAATTAACGTTCGCCAACTTTTTACGTGAAAATGTTTTCCAATAAAGTTTAAGGTTTTTCTAAAATTTTATTTAGTAAAGTTTTTTACACTTTTCGATACTTTGAGCATATTTTATTATTGTTTTGATATAAAATCGATCATGTATACTCAGGGCTTTATTCATACACTTATAAACAGCATTTTAGCTATCAAATGGTTTTGTTCCTTTCCGACGTACGCTATTTACCGAAGAGCAAAAGAGACAAAATACTTTACAGTAGTGTTTTAGTTAAGGAGCATTTATGAATAAAGCGGTTAATCATTTATAAATGAAGTATCACTATAATAAGTTTATTCTTTCTTTGTCATAAACAAGCATTATGATAAAGGTGTAAGACCTGTGTGAAATACTAAGACATAAAATTGTGCGAAGAATTCCCCTAGGCGATCGAAGCGTTCATTTCCATCATTATTAATATCATCTAAGGCAATATGCCTCTCCCGGGTACCATTACACTAACGGCCATATAAAAGACAAATGAGCGAAGAGTGAGAGCGTGCGGAGCCTCTAATTTTTATAATACACTTTATTCAACGTTGTTTCCTCTTCCTCATACAATTTCCTTTAAAAACACCCTATTTTAATACATTTAATTCAGTGTTAATGTTTACACACTCGAGTGCTCTCCTCACTCGTAAAAATATTCAAAAAATCTTTCATATCTCCACTCCAAGGAATCATTTGAAAGTATGATTGATGATACAGAGAAATGCTAAATCGAGGTAAGTACCATTTCGTTGGGTGTTTTAAATTGCGCCGCGGGAGATGGCTATTTTATGCGAATTGAGATTATTCAAGTTTCCATCGGAAATTTCGGTGAGCATCAATCAAGGTTGAATAGGAAAATGAAGACATTTATTATTGCCGACCTATTATAAGATGTTTAATGTAACGAAAGCGAATTACAGTTTGTTTGAAAGGTGTATTAACCCATTAACGGCTAGCGATGCCATATTGCATCACTAAATAGTAGTTCAATTATTCGCGCAATTCTCGGTAAAACATATGTGATTTGAATTAACCAATCATAGAATTGTTTACTATTGAGACGAAGCCGCAGATTGGTTTTTGTTTTATCCAATTACAACCCGATTTGGATGCACCATCGTCAAGAGAAGTTCAGTGTAAAAATAATTGCGCCAAAAACATGGATGCCATTTTCAAGTAAGTAATTTTTTTATTGTTTTTGGTACTTTTCCGTGCTATTATCGGTTTTGGTTTATTCGTATGAAAGTATGTAATAAGAAAACAGTTGAATACAGTGTGATTTGGTGTCCATTTTGTTTTTATGAAGTTGTAAATGCGGTGGATGCAATATGGCATCTCTAGCCGAATACGATATCACTTTTTGTTGAATTTCTGTGAATGGTATGGTATGTCGGTAGGTATGTCTGTCTCTTTGTATGCCTTTATGTCTATCTGTAGTCAGTTTGTCTGTCTGTCTGTATGTCTGGCCGTATGCCTTTTTTATGTGTGATCGACTCTCTGTCTGTTTTCTGTATATATGTCGCAGGGAATTGAGGATAGCAGAGATTTCACGAAATCCCTAGGGATACCACGAAATCACGGTAAATGTTGAATATTCTTATTTATGACGTCTTCTTACTAGTGATATGACAAAATACTAATATAAAATCAGTAATATCAGTAACACATTTCTTAGTATTCGGTAGGTTAGGGTTATTTTTTTTTGTATCAGTTACTTAAAAAAAAATAACCCTATCCTACCAAAGAGAGTGGTCGACTGAAGAATATTCAACATCTACCGTGATTTCGTGGTATCCCTAGGGATTTCGTGAAATCTCTGATATCCTCATTTCCCTGTGACATAATATATACCTGTCAGTCCCGCAGTATGAATACCTGTCTATCTGTATTTGGCTGAACGTGTCTTTGTTTGTGTCTCGGTCTGTAAGTATGAATGTCTGTTGGCCCGTCCGTTAGTTTGTTACCAGGCTATTTTTTATTACATACAGTTATTTTTCCCTTACAGAAATTGTACACTGCACGACGCATTTGCTATTCTCGAAGACGAAGACGATGAAAATTATTAATTGAAATATGTATGTAATATGAAATAAATTATACGATGAAATAATTAATTTTATTAATTAATTATAATTATAATAAAATAAATTCCTTCTGGATTCGTGTTTCAATTACCAAAATATATATAGAAAAGATAATAACTACATAAGTTTCAGGCATATCTAATGTAGTAGTAAGCTTATAAAAAGACAACATATTAGGCTAGTGGTGCAATATGGCATCACCCCATATTTCCAAAAGTACATTATTTTTTTTTTTAATTTCGATGTATTCATATAAATCTAACCTATATTAACAATATATTAAAATTTCATCAAATTCGGAAGAGGTCAAGTAATCTGGGCGATAATGGGTTAATAATGAGATATCAATCGGTATATTAGTCAAGCATACTTAACTTTAGTTAATCTCCACTTTATTACAACATAAATCCGCATTACTAATATTAAAATTTAATGTTTTACCTCATAACTGGGTCAATTGGAAGCATATTCAAAATACCCCAGTCACTTTATAGCAATAAATGTACGTACACAGCCCCAAAACGAACGCTCATAAAAGTGTTGATCTAATATTGGGCGAATATTACATTATTGGTTATGCTGAGTGAGTCGTATTCAACGGTGTCATGAAAACTGACTGTAGGTACAGTCAACGTCATATATATGTTTGCACTGTTTCACCTTATTACAATAGCAGAATTTGAAAAAGTGTAAACCTATTTATGACGTTGACTGTACAACAATTACGTAATACTCGTCTGAAAAAGGTTGAACGTATCTCGAGACATAACACTTTTTGTACAAAACCTACGGCAACAGGGTTTTTAATGGAAAGTTTTGGCACAACGAGGCCATCTCGTAGTACTATCTCTGTTAAATTGGAATATATTTTTCTTGGCGAGAGTTTACTGTGGCGTTCAAATAGAAAGAACATCTAGTGACTTTCTAAGATTCAAGTCATTCCCCGCAGCTATTTGTACAGTGACACAGAAAAATGGTCCGCCCTTGCATTTTTCAAGCACGCGACACGTATGCCGAACGTCGCTTTTTCATCGAATTCTTTGTTGATATTCTTATGTAAATAAGTGTACGCTGAACAACACGTATCGGAGATGTTGCTTGACTCCTCTTGAGATAAACCTGTCGTACAGGAAATATACATACAGAGTCTCCCATGATTGTGCGGCGCTAAGGGAAACTAAATATAGAAGATGGGGTATTTAGCTGAAGATACCGGTTTGTAAACGTTTCTTTAGATTTTATTTTTTTAAATATACACGTATCTAGTATCAAGTATTACTAGTAAATACTATCAAGTATCAAGCAAATAACCTTAATCAAAATTTGAAGCTGTGAGATATATTGTGCCATGCTATGTCAGAAAAATGAAAAAGGTACGAATATCTAATGAGATACTGAGCGTTTGGGCACCCTAAATGTCAAAATACCGTGTTTAATGTTACTTATATTAATCTAACAACACCCCGCGGTTTTATCCGCGTTGTGCCAGTTCCCGTGAGAATCCTAGGATGAAAAATTGTCTATAACCTTCCCGTTGAATGTGGCTATCCATTACAAAAATAATTATTCAAATCGGATTGGTAGTTTTTGAGATTAGCCCGAGCATACAAACCAAATTAAAAAAAATCTTCTGTAAAATATTAGTATTGATTAACTTTTTCTTATGTTTAAAGCTGCGTACACACTAAGCATACAAGTGTAATTCATATAATCCTTGTACATGTATTCACAGAATAAGCTAAACGCTGTATGTGATACCGTTCACAAATACAATAGAACGCTTAGGCTGTACGTACGCGCCTTTATAGTGTTTTAGTAAATATCAATTTGGGTTTTAATAGAAAATAAATAGAAAAGAGGCTGGATATCGTCGCAATAGCCGGAGCGGTCGTTTTCTGTGGTGTTACTAAGAAATACGTTCTACGTGTGGGGAGCGATATCTAAGTGAATGTTACTGCCTGACACAGATTACTTCGCAGTTACTACGTTATTGCCAATTCGGATTGTTGTATTTCAAGTAGTGGGTTAGTGATACAAAACTATTTTACGAAGACAACGATATTATTTTTTGAGTTGTTCTTATTATTTGGGTAGGTTTTAGTAAAATAACGAAAGAGATCTTTGCCAAGAGAAATGATGAATATACTCGGATAAATTCACACATGGCTAAATACACCCTAAAACTAATCTCTAAGCATGTATTATGGGATCTAATCCGCTGAGTTTAGTTACTACATAATATACTATATTACAAACACTATATAGACAAATCTTTAGTAGAATGTATAATTGACACCCAGACCTTTTCGTCACACTATGTCTGCACATTTTTGACTGCGGGCGGGAATCGAACCCAGAACCCGATACAGTAAGCGCTAGACACATGTCACTCTGCCACGTGTGTGTGTGTTATTATTTGGGTACGTTTAAGTGAAATAATGAGATAAGAGGCTTTCGCCTTGCGGAGGGACATTACAGGCTAATACTGTACTTAACTTTTTAAGCTGAAATAAACGCTTATGTTCGTACATGTACATACAAACGATCTCGGACTGCACGTCAACAAAAGTTGCACTTCGCGTAAACTATTTCCGAAGCAGTTATCGAACAAGTTATCGAATTTTCAAATAAGGTTTGCAAAAAGTTAAAAACTTGCGCATGTCATGATATTTCTATTTCACACTCTACATTTTCCAACAAACTATATATCGTTTTAAGTTAAAATCTCGAAGTTGTTCGTCTCCGATTCTACGAGTACTTTCCAGCGTCGGAAGTAAAGTCGAACTCAATTTATATCCCGGAGTATCAAACTAGACCAGTTTGGAGGGGCTTTAGATCACGACAATGGAACCCTGGAGCCACAGCCAATGAATCAATCAGTTGCAGAACTAATACCTACAGGAGATCGGGCTTGTTTGAATAACGCAGCACCGTAATCTTCAGACTTAGCTGATTTAATATACTGCGTTCTGATGTAAGCACAGATATTTGTATTAATATTGTATTGTTTGCGGTGGAATACCCTGTTTCAATACTCGTTGCGGTTTACTGGTTTGTAATTATGTATGTATCTAACCGTTTTCAGTTACAGTGATAAGCGATTTGCAGTGCAATAGTTTTTAATGATTGTATTTCTGAGTAAGGCATCGAGTTTTATAGTTCGTAAATAAAATATTTCAAGCGAAATTTATAGTTACCTATAATAACAGTTTCGTAAAAGCGGAAATCATGTTTTAAATTTAAATAAAACGTTTTCGACGAAGTAAAGGCATTTAATTTTTTAGATCATTTTCGCCGCCGACCGATAATTTTTTGCTCTTTCTGAAAAGCCACAGAAAAATTTAATCCTCTCAGTTGACAGCCTGCTTACACGGGCCGTATGACAAAAATGCTCGAGCAATTTTTCGATAAATTTGTTTAAAGATTAAAATCATTTTTCAACAAAAGCTTTTGTGACTCCTACAAAAGCTCTTTGGACTGAGCTTCAAAATTAAAACTTTATATTTTATTGTTTCTATTATATTTACGTAGTTTTGTAGAGAACAGTAAATATAGACGAAAATTTTCACGTTATTTTTCATCCCGAAAATTTAATGAAATCAGGTAAAACCACAGAGCTACTAGTAGAAAATAAATAAAACTAGCAAATAGTATAAATCTCTAAAGCTTTAACATGAAAGCATATTTTATAGCAAAGTACTGTAATTGAAACTCGTGTTTTAGGCCCAGACCGATGGATTGCATCAAAGTGCAGAGTACGCAAACAATGGTTTAGACTGTAGTCGGTGGAACGCCTCATCAGCGAAGGCTACTACGCCCAATCATTGTGAGGTCGGTGTTAGTATTGACCGCGTGTTACACCGATAGCGGTAAATATTTAGGGCCATATTCATTAACGCTTATTAGCAGCGTTTTACCTATCAAACCATTTGTCCCTTTCTGACATGCACTGTTTTCAAAAAGAGCGAATGAGACAAAATGAGAAAAACCCTTTTATTGATACAATACCTACCTACCTACCTACAATAAATAATATTGTTTTAGCTATATTATCCTTTATGAATAAGAATCACTTTTTACTACGAATAATTTACGTTTTACTTATAAAATTACACAGTTTTGGCAAAAATAGTAGTTAAAAATACCCGAGGATTTTGTCATGTGATGTTATTAAAAATTATTCTCTTGAATAATTTTATATGTTGCTGAAAAGCGCATAAAAATTCGTTTATCAGTTTTTGAGAAAATCAATTACGTACAGACGGTTTTTGGAGAATTTGTTTTATATGTTAGATAAAAAAGAGGTATGTACCATGTTTAATTATGTTTATCTGATTAACTAATTTCATAACTTCATAACGGGCAAAATGTTCCAATAATCTAAAATGTGACATTTGTGATACCGATTTGACATAAGTGACCTAAAAACGTCACAAAACATATACTTTAGACATAAAACACATTACTGCTACAAACATTCTAAACGGATTACTTGAGCCCTAGATTTTTCCACTGAATTACATTATAGTATGTAACTCGCGGTACCGTAATTATTTATAATGTCGTTTGTCGCCCACGTAAAGCCATGTTTTGTTTTATTGTTATTAGTGTTGTAAGAAAAAAGTAGTTTGAGGAAGAATTTAGCAGGGAAAAGCTTTTAGGCTCAACTGCGAATACTTTACGATAAAATCTGTAGCAATTTTCTTTCGTTTGTATGGTTTTCCCTGTTGTAACGTTTTTCTTTTCTCGTTTGGGCAAATGTCTTCTAAGAATATTCAATTATTTGACTCATTTTCTTGTACCTTAATATCTAATTATAAATTATGATTCGTTGTATGCACATTACGCGATATGAAGGGTTAAATTTTTCAATTTGGTTAATGTTAATATTACTTACATCATTTAAAGTCGTTCAAAAGAGGAATAATAATTTGCCCAATGTTGGGACTGTAAAATTACATACCTAAATATTACTCATTATTAGGTTAAACAAAGAAATGTTCCTTTTAAAAGTTAAAAAGAATTATTATACAGAATAGTTGCTATTCTCCCTTTCTTTTATTTTTAAACTCTTTATATTTTTTAAATTTTTGTTTAATAAAAATCAAAAAAATTGCATACATAAAAAAAGTAAACATTGTGACCATGACTGTTAAATAAGAAGACAAATATTATAATGATGCTGGCTACTTATCGTTTACTACTGTGAAAGTTGTTCCGGTGTAAACGTGTCCACTAGTCAGTAGTATGTAGGCCAGTCATCAGAGGCTTGACTCCAGTCATTTGCATCACAACGCGCCGAGCCCCCGTTCATTAATCATGAGACGGAACTATTTGTATTGAAAACTTTAATTATCTAGACTTGATAACACGCACGTTAGGCGTAAAAAATACATTAAAAATATTTAATTTAAAATAAGCGAGTAATTTTAAGCGAACAAGCGAGTAATTTTAAGCAAACAAGCGAGTAATTTTATATGAGTGACTCGCCGGCTCGCAGCTTCTAAACTAGCTTAATTTAAACGATTGAAATTAATCGCTACTGCTCATTAAAATGTATGACTTTGATAAATATTGATTAAGGCTGGCCTGTTTCTATCTAATTTACATTAAATATAACCGTTTCATCACAGTTCGTTTGTTACAGAACAATTAAATAACGTACTTGTTTTATGATGTTTTTTATGTTTATCTCACTGTCTTATGTTAGGTTTTTACCGCGAAGGGAAGGCAGAAGCTTTTGCCTTAGCATCGAATCTTAGTGTAGGGCCACATCTGCGGAACGTACGGCGCCGAACCTTCCGCTAAATACGCTCGTAGTGTATTTCAAGTTATCTATGACACATCAGTACGCGGCGTAATTTCGACTGATGTGTCATAGAGCGGAAGGTTCGGCGCCGTACGTTCCGCAGATGTGGCGCTACACTTACAGGTCGAATCATACATTACTTATTACTGATTCGATTAAAACCCATAGAATCACTACTAATTAAACTCATAAGAATTGTAAATAAAATTTCAATCATATTACATGTAACGAAAATAAAATATATATTCTTACAAGCGGGCCCGCGAGGTAAGCGTTGGTTGTGACTAATTTCACCTAAGTGCTCACGTAGGCGAGGGTGCGATGTGAGGGGCTTAAGTGGAAATTATAGTGCAATTTCTCAGTAATTTCATGCATGGAACATTATAAATAAAAAAAGTAAGTTATCACTTGCTTTATTAAGTTTTCTAACACGAAAAAACCCGTGCGAGTACGTTAAAACTATGGAACATTATATTTTACATTTCAAGAATACGTTTAGCTGTGGTATTAGTAAACGCAATGCAAGTACAAGTCCAAGTAAGCAAGTACTGATGTTTAATGTACAAATTATCAAATGGAATGTCCTTATCATTTGAATATATAGAGTAGTTATGATCATGGTAGTAGGTAATGAATTTATATAGTGAATGAAAAAATACAATAGAGGAACGCATTAATGTAAGGTATTTTATGTGCTCGATCATGCTTTGTGAAAAATCAACAACAATATTCTTTCGGTTAAATTATTGCTCAGCGCCGAAAATCATAAACGTTTTTCAATAAAAAATATTTTAATAGCCCTTTGAAAATGTCAATAATGGCTTCCGAGTATTACAATAGGGTTCCGTCCAACGACAGGCAGCATTGTCATTGGTTCAATAGGTACCCTGCCAGTGGAAAATGGTTCATCGGAACTTTTTATACTGAAATGATAAATCCTTTTTTGAGTATAGGCCTACCTAGTAAATTGAAATCTCATTTGTGTCATATACATCAATCATATTTTGTTTAAGGCCATCGTTTCTTATTCAAGGACTGTATACCCATTATACTCGTAATTGTATCTTCTTTGTCGTGTCAATATGGTTCCAGTTAAAATAATATGGAGGCAGACCAAAACTTTCCGGTACCGGTAGGACTTGTGTCCTTCACTGTAGAAGGATATGATATAGGGCATGCCAGGAGATGGGACATAGTTGGGGACTGGTAACTTTATAAAAAAGTGTAACCTGCAACCCACTGGTGGACTACGCAATGCTTTGTAAAATAAGAAAATATTACTTCTAAGCCATGTCAGAGGCCTTTGGCGGCTCAATAACTCTGACACCAGGATTGGTCAGGTTGACCATCCACTCGATAAGAAGAAGACTTCTAGTTGAAACAATTGAATACTCATACCCTCATCTTACAATACCACAAACAATAACACTCCTTAACTATCACGTAAACAGTTCAGTTTAACTGAGAAGAAAGAGTGTGCAATTGTTTTCATTATTACGCGATATAATTTTAACAACAACTGTACAATCCCTTCTACGATTTGCATGTGGATTCTCAAGCGTTATCTCGAATGGTTTTCGCTTTGAAAGCACTCGGTGTACAATAAACTCTAGGAGACGGGCGTACCAGTGCATTTGTGCCAGATAAAACTTTTAATGACTCTGCATTCGTGTATTAAAGGATGCGATTCGAATCCACTTCTTCATTGCGATGACACTCGTCGGGTAATAGATGTCTAACAAAAGTTTCCGATTGGAATAGTTTTTAATTAATCATTGATTAGTTGCAGGTGTTTGTTTGTAGTTTTCGATTAATCATTGATTAGTTCAAGTTATTTGTTCGGTCCAGCTTTTTTTAAACTGACTTAAGACTTATTGTTTAAGAAAAATTATAAACATAGGAGATTATTTGATAATCTAAAAGATCTTAACTGGAATATTAAGCCCTCATATCCCGCGGACGCGATTTCAAGCCAGACACAATTGATTTTCTATTGTGTTTCTAATGCCGGTAAACAAAAGGTTAAAAAACGAATCAGATACTTGGATACGTTTTTAAATCTCCTCTTTTAGGCATAACAAAAGCAAAAATAATTTGTTTATAAAAGTTCATTTTATCGTAACCGAACCTCAAGCGAGTGAGCTAACCTAATCTTTAGGCATCTATCAAACTAAGTTTTAAACAGTACAAAACAATGTTTAATGTTGAATGAGAACTAAGAAATTAAATACATCAAACACATTTTAATTTCTTCACATCACTAACTCTGTCTGAGAAGAATGTTATCAATATTCCATTATATCCATTGAAATGGTTATTCAAAGGTTAACCGAAACCAAATCATTAAATAACCATTAGTTTTAACTTCAGTTCAAACTATTTACTATTGTAGTTAACGTTCTTTGGAAAGCTGATATAGATAGACTAGACAAAGTCTTTATTTAAACAGAAAACTTATTGTATACATTGTTGGTAGTTAACATGCAAATTATAGCTTATAAACCAATTAGATATTCATTTTTCTATTTAAGTATTACGCACACAAAGAAAAACGCACAATAGAAAGTTTTTTCAATAAATACTTAAACATGTGTAGAATATTTTATGCGTATGTGTCTGTGTGTCCGTGTATACTCGTATGTGTGGTATCTACTGTCGTTTACCCATCCAAGTAGAGATTGATTTACCCATCCAAGTACGTTGTTTGACAATAACAATGAGTTAAAATTGCTTATCTAAGCTAGTTCGACAAGCCCGTTGGCACAGTGGCAGTGAGAGCGCTTACTGTGTCGGGGGTTGTGGGTTCGATTCCCGCCCGGAGTCAACAATATGTGCAGACATAGTTGTTGGCGACGACGTCTGGGTGTCAATTATATATCCTTATGATGACGGACTCGTGGTCACACCGTTTTGCTACACCAGTGTGACTACGAGTAATTTATTTTCCTCGTGGTCACACTGCGGTGTGATCAACAGTAATTAATGAAACATTAACAAAAAAAAAAAACTTAACCTAACCTACTGTTAACCTACGGTTGTCTATCGTAATTAATTTATCTATCGGGCACTTCACTACATACCTACTATTCAGTCAAGTGCGATCCTTTTCAGAGTAGTGTAAACACGAGGAAAATAAATTACTCGTAGTCACACTGGTGTAGCAAAACGGTGTGACCACGAGTCCGTCGCTATCCTTATAAAGTATTTGTGTATGTATATGGAGTAGTATCAGTTAATTAGATTCCATAACACAGGCTTAGAGCTTATTTTGGGTCTAATTAACAGTGTGTGAATTTGTCCAGGTATATTTTATTTTTTACTACTGTTCTTGTTAAAATGCCAGCAGCATTACCCCTCATAACATTCCAACAAAATATTTCTTTAGGCCGCTAACTGAACATCAGTTTCACGTTAATTCTGAATTAATCTATATATTTATTCGTTATTCTATACCCATTACCATTGTAATTAACCGAGCGTTTATTTTAACGACTTCGTTAAAATTTGAATACCTAATTAGTATTTTATTTTGTAATCATGTATTTGTGAGTATTATTTAGTTGGTGTTGGATGTTGTTAGCTGAATTGTGGAGTGAATTCATTATTAGCATTAAGGCAGAGTACTAATTTTAGAGTATAAAATGAGTCTTTAATTTTCTTATTTAAGCGAAACACATGAAAAGTGTTTAATGCCATTAAACTGTGAATGTTTGTGAAATGTTCAGTTAGAGGCTACAACATTTCTATTAAAGAAAAGATTATATACTCGTATGCCCGTATATTCTAAGTTTAATTCTTAGAAGTCTGAGAATAAATGCTGTATACGATGAATCACAGATCACAGAGCAGTGCCTCCATCAAAGTTCAAAGCAAGAAACTGTGTTTGAACATTCTGTATATAAAATACGATACCAACCTGATATTATGTTCTTTTATTCGTACCATTACGATTCCGTGTGCAATATTAAATGATGTCTCTTCTACAAATGACACTTATATTTCGTGGCTGAACTTTGTCGCTTTGTTTTGTTATGGTATCCGCGCTTGAAGGGTGAATGTAGGACAACAAAAGGTCATTCCATTGTTCCCTTGATATTATTTATGTAGGTATAGTGAATAATTTGTCCAAGAATATTTAGTTTGTGGAAATAAGAAGGTAAGGTGGGTGACCAGTCTTATAGACCGCCTTAAGGCCTACCATTTATGACTAAGGGCCGAAACACATAACCGCGTTGCGGCGCCGCGACGCTAAAATCGGCGGTTTGCGTTGCGGCGTTGCGGCGCCGCGAAAAAGAGCATTACGGTAGGGTAACCACTAACCAGTTCCTCGTGATTTTTTATTGTGGATAGACGTGTCTTTGCCATGGACAATCGTAAGAAACTTATTGCCTCTTTGTTATTAAAAAGACATTACTCTGTTTTAAATAAACGACAAAGAAGATACTGGATGCATCCATTTTATAAGGCTATGAATCCCGATGGCGAGTACTTTTCTCGAAAATACAAAGCATTAAAAATAGACGAAAATAAATTTTTCGCCTACCTACTTTAGAATGAGTATATCATCATTTGAAGAGCTACTACGCGGGTTATCAAAATATATAAATAAAAAAAATATTAAAGGAAGGAAACCTCTTACAGCTTTAGAAATGTTGGGCTTGACTGTAAGGTAAAGTAAAACAAATACGTTTTTATTGATAGTTTTTATTGATTAATTACTTACTTGAAGAATACTTTAATTAGTCTTTCAAAAATACAATGTTCAAGAACAAACAAACTAAATCATTGTCAACAAGTATGACATCATAACGCTGAAACTAGCGCCACGCTGCGGTGCCGCGCCGCTACAATCGGCAGTGCCGCTACTGCCGATTCTCGCGTCGCGGCGCCGCAACGCGGTTATGTGTTTCGGCTCTAATGTACTCTTGTAAGATTCTACAGGAAGTTGTGTTTATAAAGTTATCAGTTATTCTTCTTATACTATCTTTAACTTGATAAATCCGTGTCGGAGGCCTTTAGGCGAAAATAAATACTAAAGTCTAAATACTCCGACACTAGGGTTGACCACTGTCCTACTCGAACTTACTTACTTAGTAGTATTTCTTGCTACGTCATCACTATCACTATAATTTTCTTCTTTGAATTTATTACGATATCTATTAGTGAAATAGATAACGTTTATTGTTTTTAATATTATGGACGAGTTTACTCCAGCAGATTGTTTTCAATAAAGTGTTTCAACTAAAATATTATGCAAAAACAAAATCGACGTGAACAAGCAGTTTGCCAGCAAAAAAGATTTACTGAGTTAACGGGAAACAAACAATATGCAACGACTGTTCGGTGTAAACTTTTCGGGAGTTTATATCGATGTTGAAATAAAAAGAAATGAACGATTTATCCTTACCTGTTAAATTGAAAAAGTTACCGGGACCACTGTAAGGGCAGATTTACGTGCACCGGCTGCTGACTAATATCAAAAAAGTTTATAGCAAACGGTTAGCGTTTGTTGGAGTCGCGACAGCGTGGGCTCCCTCCGAGATTTTAATAATTTCGAAACGGATTGAAAAATGTTGGTAACTTCAATATCTGACGGTGAATTGAAATCATTTTTGCTAAGAATGAATTCCTGTTACGTCTTTATTACTTGTGTTATTGAATTACATATTATTTTCATTACTTACATATATTATCCCGAAAGAGATGGCGCAGCCATCTAGATAACCTATACAGGTAGAGGATTGGCCAAATTTGGCCCAGGACGAGGACGGACGCTTGGAAGATGTCGAGAGAGACTATTATCCAGAAGTCGGACAGAATCTTTATTAATCTTATTGTATGACTTAAAACACCTATAGATACTTTTACTTAACCTAGAGGTACCTGTAGGCAATCGTATTACGATTTTTGCATTCTATTTGGTTGTCTACTGTTAAAATGTAAAAGAGAGTCACGAGAAAACAATAGTATAGGAATGCTTTACATATTTCTATGAAACTTTGCCTGAAGACCTTCAACTATCATTGGTAGACATTTAAGTAGGGAGATATAAACATATTTAAATTGTTGAAAAAAGCTTGATAAAGAAGATTTATTGCTATCAGTTACAAAAACGTAAAATGCATCAATACAAAATGATTTATATTTAACAATAAAAATTAATAATGCTATTAAAATACCATTATGTCCGTATCAAAAGAGTAAACCCCGCTATATATTCATAATCACGATGCCTACAAGCCAAATTTTGTTTTAATTGTACGTTAATCCGATAAATAGCGGCATGGAAATACAAAGCCAGTTGTCGGTTGTTATTCTCTTATTTGTTAATCTGGATTTATTGCTGTACAACACCAATACCAGATAATTTCCATATGGTAACCTTAATCACCTAAATGTAACATACATTTTGGTTGTTTGCCGCCCAATTGGACGGCAATCATTAAAAACAAATAGTGTTGTACTATTTGATTAGATAATGTGTGTGCTTTGGTGTCTATTAAGTGAAGTTTTATTAAATTAACGTGCGTTAACTGTGTTGGAATTGGTATTTTGAACCGTTTATATAAAATGATAATTTCTGTTTAAATGTTTAATTCTACAGAAAGTCTGTTCCCATTGCGTTCCTTAGCACAGAGAAAATATAAAAGATGAAAATGATTACACGAAGTATCCAAGGAAATATTTCAAAATGTAGCCATCAAACGTAGCTGGATTGGTTCACAAATGTTTGTTCAAGTCTGAACGTAGTTACATCTACGGTGCTACGACGCTACGCTGCTACGAAGCTCGTAGCCGGTCTACGCGGCGACGTGTCCAACCCATTGATCCGGAAACATTTACTCGATTAGACGGAAGGCACACGCTTTAGTGGTGACGAAATTCCTTTGCTCGACCTACAAGCGGCTGATTTGTGTACCCTACACCAGGTCTCGCCCGAAGGTAACAATGCCCTCATTGAGCGCGCACCAGGAAGCTCCCCTCACACCTGTCAACTAACTCGAAGTATCCGGTCTATCGACAATCGCGTCATTCCAAATCAAATGCGTGTTAGAGCAGCTTCCGATTTTCCGTAAGTTATTTCTCTTATCGCACATACGGACCAAATAGAGACGTGTCGCATCGAACACATATCAATGTCGGTTTACGGTCGTTCGGGTTAAAACGAAATGTTAGAGTTGGTCGCCGCCCCCAGCATTAGTCATGGCTCCAACTTAAGTGGAAGAATTTGCGGTAACGTTTGAACAATGGACACATTTAGAGGTCTAATTTTTGTTATTCGGACAGATTTCTGTGCCACAATTCTGAGCGACATTTTAATATTGCCATTCCTTTTACAAGAATTTTCTTCGTCTCATTGTTTAAGCGTTTTTCTAATTTCAGTTGTAACGTTAAATATTACATTCCTGTTACTGAAATATTCTGTCACTTTTTATGCAAAATAATTTCTTGAAATTATACGGTTTCGTTTTCCTCTTATTAATATTTTTTTTTTTGTATTATGCACTGTATAGTATAATGGTATTATTGTTTGATTTAGATTTCAATCTTATTTCTGTCTCTGGAAAGTTCCTTTTCAACTTAAAACATTAAAATCTATGAGACCATTTTGTTCGAAACAAACAAAATATTGCGAAGTAAGTCTCCCTACTTGGGATAAAAAATCGTCGTAAAACTATGTAAGGTCGCATTCTGTAGAATACCGGCGCATCATTCATTTCCACTTCATTGGGTTTTGTGTTTTAGGCGTGTCATTTACTTGAGATTTCCGATTCTTTTCAGGTTTATGAGGTATTTGTAAAATAGCTTACACTTTCTCTTCGTTCATTACACTTTTAGTTTTTATGATACGGATTTTGTGTAATCTGTTTCACTTACAATATATAGAAGAACATAATTTGGCAAACGATCGCTTTATCAAAAGTAAGTGAAATTTCATTAAACTTGTAAAAACGGGATGTATTAAACAACAATTACAAAGAATAATAACATTTATTTAAACTTTGTTCATAAGACTACCTGTAATATAACTTAACTCTAAAACGAGCAACACAGTAAATTTCATTTACGGAAAACAAACTTAACTAGAGTTACTCGGTTGGAAAAATACGGACTCATTTGTACGTCTCATTACCCGAGTTCATTGGGAAACTACAGGGCGGTTATTCCTTTAGATTGGAAGTTTACATAACAAGAAGATTCCCAGTAAACATTGGACGGCAATAAAAAGCTGTTACCGCAATTGAAGCCAGATGTTGGCGCGTTTAATAAAAAATAAACGCAAGCAACCCGCGGTAATCTATCACGCTCAGTCATAAGCTGACTTTAATGCTGGGTCACTTCAGGCCTTTTTGTTGACGTTAATATTACTTAACATTTTTACGAAATAAAAGCACGCAGTCATCGGCCGTCTAAATGAAACATCAACTTTGGGATGAATGTCCGAATATTCATTAGGTCCCTTCACGTGACGTCAGTTTTTAATCGACGTCAAAAATTAGATTCATGTGATTAATTACATCACACATTACACCCTTTTATTTGCTTCCTTTTTTATGCTAGCATTTTTTATAAAACAAACTAATTTCCTTCAACAACAATTGAACAATATGTAAAAACGCAAATCGCAGCCGCAACAGTCGGATATTTTTTTGTACAAATTCAGAGTTAACTAAGCAAACCCCAACCCTTTTTCCAAAAAAATAAACGTGAAAATATTCGCTAAAATTGTCCAACTAGATACGTGCTGTGAAAGAACTCGTTACTGTATAAAAAAGCTGTTTTTACTGCAACATGGCCACACAACCCTCGACTGCGGCCAATGGACAATGGAGTGTGTCGGAATGCACGATGCCTCGGGCAATTTAACCCTTTGTTTTAAATAATGAGAGACGAGCATGATAAGTGGTAAGTCGCTGTCATGTTACGACGTGATACACCTGAGTTAATGGCGTGACTTATTTCAGTTGTGTCTTTTGTCGCAACTGCATATTTATGAATTTTAGAGAGGGTTAACTTTTTATTTGATTATGACTAGGCAAATTTAATTTTTATTACGGCTAAGCAGTTTCCAATCTAATTTTCAAATATATAACCAATACGCAGTAGGCAAATTCTTCTCACTGTACTGTCTTAAGTGAGGTGAGAAGCCTTTGCCCTTAATTGGGTATTAAAAGATGGATATTATTATGAGAAAGAGAAGTCTACAAATGTAAAACTCGATTGAATATAAAACCTATTAAAAATAACCCTAAATTGTTACATAACAAGAAACCCTGAACAACCAAATAAGAACAAGTCAATTGAACAATTATAACCCAGTACTTCTAATCAATAACAATCTAATACAAAATATCGATTCTCAGTTAAACTTTTGACCTATAACGAGCCTAGTTAACCAGTTATAATTAATTCAATTGAATCCGGGGCACAAAGTCATTGATTGACTCAAAATCCCCTTAGAATCCAAAGCCAGCTCACGTAATCATCTATTTACGGGGCGTACGATAAATCATTAGATAGCAATTAGCAAGAATAGCGTGTGTGCCTTTAATGATCTGAAAGCGCGCCGTAAGTAACGTCTGAATCCACTACAAACGCAAATGAGAGCCGTTCTCCAGAGGCTTCGAGCAAATGAGTTTCTAAAATGAATCGTTACAGTGTCGGAACGAGGAATCATTGGGGCTTCGTTCGAACGCTTCCCAATTCCGAGTGGTTTTTATACGTGTCAAATAATTGACCTGAATTTCACACGTTGGCTGCCTTCAACTAGGCGCTACTGAAATTTGGCAATTGACAGTTTCGTGCTTTATGCTTTTTTAGAACCATATTTTTAGTAAGCCTGCAGGGGTTTCAGTTCTTCATGTAGGCATATAAATCTTTGCTTTATTTGCTATCTTTGCTATCTTTTTAACCGATACGATGAAAGAGTATTAAAGATTGATGCTGATGGATTGCAATTTAATTCCATTTGTTTCTCTAAAAATAAAGAAAAACAGACCAATAAAATGATAGGCACTTACGCTATTCATGCGCCCTAAATCTTTGTAAGTGCATTGCAATGGAAAGTTACAAATAAATAAAATAAACTACAAAAGCTTTAAAGATAGTGAAAAATGTATTTTCTTTCACAAAGCGCATAACGGGGAGAACATGAAATATGGTATGGATTCCGTTTGGCTCAGCGTGCGTCGAGTCTCCCTATCGCGCTCGCAGACTGGGAAAGCATCGAACTTATTTCGTGCATTTGTTTTCCAATCGTGCCCCTTCGATATATCACTTGGATCCCAACGGTATGTGATTTTAGATATAAATGTAGCTATTCTAAAATGCATGTCTCAAAATAAACTTGACATACTTGTAACCTACGTATTTATGCAAACAAGCAATTCTAAAAACTATCAATCGATGTTCGTGCCTTAAACATAATATATTAAATACATATTAAAAGTAAACTGAAAACCTAATGTTTTAGTCAGTTAAAACTAATATCACTTAACCAATTCTATAACATGATATCAAAACACATCAAAACTAACTCTCCACTGTGACAGTAAAATGTAATTTGAATCTAGGCCTCGCGTAACACGTCAAAACAAATAAGATTAACCTTATTAAAATGTATAGGTGTGCAAAACATCGGCTCGTACGATGTTGGTAACCGTACACGATAACAGTTACTGCGTAGAAACTCGACGCATATTACAGCGAGCGTTGACAAGCTTCGAATTAATTAAAGTCAAACAACACGACCATAGAGCAAAATTATCAACGTGCTCGGCAAACGGATTTAATAATTTAATTATGTGTATGTACATAACGCGATTGGTATTGTGTTTCATTTCGTGCTGAACGTACATCAGTCTAATGCCTTCATTTCAATCGTCGATTCGAGATTAGCTTGTGTTAACTCTTGGGAGTTCTGTGTTTATTTGTCTATGTCGGATAAGACTTTAATCAACAATTTCTTATAAATTGAAACGTACTGAGAGAGTGTGGTTAAATAATCTTAACTTCGGCCAAAAATACACACTATTTTTGGCTTTATCGAAAAGACGACTGAAAAGGTATTAGGAATTCGATCGAGTTGACCAGTTCAACCGTTTTTGGCAAGGTGGCAACTAGGGCAAATCTCTGCTATCAGCTCTTTCGGTTGAGATGCCACTAATCCTATCTACACTAAATATACTTTGGACGTGTTATAAAAAAGAAAATTGATAAATCATATTATTTTGAAACCTCATTCCAAATAGTGTAATAATATAGGCAAGAAATGCGGTAACATCAAAAAGATCGCCTCAAGATATCAAGCGCGATCTATAAAATTTGCACACTAGTGCCATCTATTGGACCGCAATGGAACAACCGCGCGGAACAGCTATTGTTTTAATTTTAATGTCTGCCTATTTAGTGGAAAATGAGAACAGTAATTACAAAACACAAAACCGCTTCAAATGTACTTTACAATGAACATTTTGATACTTCAAAGTGCTTTAAAATTCGATATCTATTGCAATTACAAAACAGTACTTGTGTGAAACTACATCACGTTAATTTCATTATGTTAATCACGCACAGTTTTATCTCACATAAGTTCTGGCTAGTTATTATATATGAAAAAATACGCATTTTGTTTAATATCAAAATTACCTTAATTTTTTGTATAAAGTATGGCTCGAGTTTGATATCACCAACCCGCGAGCTTGGTAATTATGCCTAATCTCCTTGCTATACTCGTATATTCACTGAGACGAGAATCCTTTGCCCTGCAATGGAACTGCTTAGTACAACTGCTCTAAACGTTTTCTTAATACCTCTCTTACATAATATATTACGTTCCCTTAATATATACATACTGCCTTATGCATACACGCTCTCTAACTAAAATACTGTTAGTGAGTGTTTTGTCTCTTTTGCTCTTTGTAAAATAGCGTATGTCAGAAAGGGACAAACCATTTGATAGCTAAAATACTGCTAGTAAGCGTTTAAGAAGAAGGCCCTTAGTAGCCACTGTGGCCACAGTGAATTCTTCTTACTTAATTTGAGTCCACAACCACAATCGGTCATAACTTATCCTACTTAATAAGTTTGTGAGGATGGATGTACTCGTATGTATGTATGGATGTATGTTTGTTGCTCTTTCACGTAAAAACCACTGGACGGATTTAGATGAAACTTTACAGTAATATAGGATATACATCAGAATAACACATGGGTTACATTTTATCCTGAAATTCCCGCGGAAACCGATACAACACGGGTAACACCGCGGGGCGCGGCTAGTAAGTCATAACCTTACATTAGTTAAACCAGTTTATTATTCATTCATTGAATTATACCTAAAACAAATACTTGTTATTATTGGGCACTGCCAATTAACTTTGTTTTTGTTTGTTAAATACGTTGACCAATTAACAACAAATATGCATTCCTAAGAATATCGCATCGCGCCCGCGGCTACGTGTGAAAATAAAAATTAAAGTGTAACGTTACGTTGGAACTCACTAAAAGCTTTTCACTGTTTGATTGAATATTGAAACAACCATGTTGCCTATCTAAAAAAATACTGAAAGATATTATTTCTAGTTCTATGATCAGTCACAGTTAAGCTTTTTGATTTTATTTTAAAAAAATACGTAGATAGACTAGTATTATACTTGATGGATGTAGTTTTGTGTGCTCCTATTGCTATTGTTATTATGATTAAGGCGCGCATGTTTCTCTGGCTGTCTCTCTCTGGCGTGCGCAAGTTTCTCTGTCTGTCCCTCTCTGGCCTAAAAAGTGTCGTTACCTTTTTTTCCGTCTAGCCCCCTTTCGCAACGCGCCATAAGAGTGCTTTCCTATTTATACTACTATTAGTGTCACGTGGTTTTATCTATAGTGTACACAGCTAGATCTTTGGATAAACCAGAAGGCACTACGGGGTATAAGGACGGTCGCCGTAATAAAAATAATAAAAAATAGTCTATATTCGTTGTTAATATCGTCATATTATCTTTGGTTTGATAACGATACCAGGATTCGGCAATAAACTATTCGAAATTAACTTATTTAAACTTACGTGAGTTGAACACGTAGTGAACGTGCAAATACCCGTGTAAGTAGGTTCACATCGAACTACCTTACTTAAATTACTTAGTACAGGTTCTTTTGTGAAATGAAACCTATTCTCAATTTCAAATTAAAGTTCAAAGTAGAAAATCTTGAAATATATTTGACCTACACAACTTGTTACTTAAAAAAAGGTTTCTTTTACTGCAACTTGCTTTGTACAGTTCAAATGGCAAAGTTTTGGTTGGAGACAGGCCGACCTAAGTGCACTTTGTCACTTAAATTGGAAAATATTGTTCTCTGAGTAACAGTGAAGTAACGGGTTTCAACTGAATGTCATTGTTATTTTATACAGTTTGAGTGCATTAAAAGAGAGTCGAGAGTATTTTTGTTAGGCAATAACTTAACAAGTTACTCTTACTGAGATATACTATCTATTGTTACTGTCGTTTGCTTTCTACGGGAGATAGCTGAAATACTGAAATACGTTTTCAAAGCATCTTTAACTTATAGATTGTCAATGATGTGATGTCGTGAAGTTTGTATTAGCGATATAAACTCATCGCGTTTGTAAAGCATCATGCACCTGGCTACTAAGGATTTAAGGATTAAGGAAGGCTAGCAGTTTAAATCTGAACATTAACGTGCGGAAATCTCTTTAAATTGGCTTTACTCATTGTTTCAATCGTGTCACCATGTCGGAGATTTTTAAGCGGTATTTAAGTTTTGTTTATGGACAGTTCTGTATAACGAGACTAACGGTAATGTGTCTAACTACTAAGCTTACCACTTCACTATTGTAACATATTTTCTTAACTATGTTTTATGAAGTAAAAGATAACACAATAACTTTAAACGTAAAAAACTTGTGTAAACAGAGAAACATTAACAAAACTGGAGCTCCGTAGAAACGAAATAACAAAACCAATTTCACAACATATTGTTAGTTTCCAATTTACAAAACAAACGAAAACAAGCTTAATTGAGATCTAAGGTCAGATTCCGATATTGGATTTAGTAGCTATGAGACCGCGCTGCAGCGACCCTTATTGTACCCAAGGTGTTTATTTTATTGAGTTTGCATTTTGTTTCTGTTACGTTTAATATCTGAGTTTTTATTTCATGATAACACTATGTTGAAGTTTTTAGTGTATTTTTTGGTTTAATTAAACTGTAGGTCATTTTATATATCGAAAGCAAAGCGTACGAATGAGTGCATCCTTCTGACGATAGCATACAACGTAAGCAAATGTAAGCAACTTTAATCAAAGGTTAAATGGTCTGTGCATATTGTATCTATATTAGGTCATGACCTGACCCTGTTGGAGGGTTTTAAGCGGTCTAAAAACTCCGACACCTTACGCTGCACTCCACTCACTAACCTTCTCCTAATCAACTGTTGTTTGTTACCGTAACTAGTTAAGTTTAATTCACCCTGTACATGTGTTCCCATTCAGTTTCAGCGGCCATTGATAGTATTGAATTTGAAGATTAGATCAATTTTATTTAATTAACATTATTTAACTGTTTAGCTTTTAAAGTCTTTTTTGGTTTTCCCCTCATATCTCGCCCGATTATTATTCTTTTTAAGATTCAATCTCAATATTTGACCATCGATACTAGAATATTATAGCCACGTTAATAAAAAGCACACGTTAGTAGTTTCTAGGAATTTTGTTATGAGTACAGGAGTTTGAACTTGTGTGGCGGACAAGACCTCAAGAACCGGTGATCTGCGAAAATCAGCGCTATGTATGAAGTTTTAGATGTATCAGAAGAACAAAAATGTTACCGTTTTGTTTATAAGTAAGACTTTTATTAATTCCTCATATTTTTTCGTAAATTGTAGTATACATTGAAAAGGCACATGTCTATAATTGATTTAGTAGTTACTCAGTATAACTGTGGTCTGTCAAAAGCAAACTTAAAACCGTAATATAAATTGATAGCTACATCGCAGTTTTCACCGATTCATCACTAGAGAACTGAAAAGCTTTGTTACGGTGGAACCAATTCGATCAAGTTGAAACGTTTCGGGCATTGCTAGTAAGAAATGAAAAGACATTTTTTTAAAAGGTTCCAGCTTTTGTCCGCGCCGTGTCTCGACGGTTAACCCGAACGCTAGCTGGTACAAAAGGTAAATGGGCTCTCTAGCACTAAACCACGTTCCTACTGGTATTTATGCTTTATAGTAGACTAGTAGCATTGTTGGTGTGTCTTATTACAGTATGCATAATAACATAACATTCATAACTGACATTGCGAGCGGGTCTGTTTATTAAAACCAGACTCTGGTTTTATGCCAACCTCTTTTGAATGTGTAATCGAGGTGCTTATTTGTTTTACGTACGGTACAGTACGGAGCTCGTTTTTGTGAAATTAATTCGTGTGCACAAATATTGATGTTGTGTTTTTAACTTTTAATAAACTGTTCCATGTTTGAATTATGTAATTTTGTTCGTTTTGTATGAAATGTAAGTCAGGTTACAATTTGTTTGGGTTTTGTGTGTTTAGTTATACAGTTGTGCTCCGGTAAATATTATTATAAACTTTATTAACGTTATAACAGAATACCTAAAATATACATGTATACAAATAGATTAAAGTATACTTTGTGGTCACTATTTCTTTACACTACACATAAAAGAATAACACTTTGAGAGTCAACAAAAATAATAAATAATATAAATAAAAAATAAAATGTTTATTTCAGTATAAAAGTTTACAGTAATATGCTTAAGATACTAATGCTCAATATCAATTTTGCACACTTGTAAATTATCACAATGAAAACCCAAACTGAGTAACCTCGTATCTTGGGATTTCATAGAAATGCATTTTGATATGTTGAACAATTTGTACAAGATCGGTCGTGAGGAAATCAGGGTGTGATTGATGTAAAAAACCATATTAACATTATTATTTATTTATTTATTAAGACATTCCAGCAATATTATCACAAATAATACTCGTAAAAATGTTCTTAAAACTAAATTCCCGTGTGAGACATTTTAAAGAAACTTACAACATTCAAAGAAAAAGAATAATAATAATGTCAAAATGTTGCCCTATGCAATCTTCATCATAATCTTATTATATCAATCAATACACCAAATCAAAGAGGAGTTAGTACAGGTTGTTTATATACAAACCACACAGTTGGGGGTAGTTTTACAGGCGGGAACACGTGAAAATAGAAGCTATACGTCTTCACACCGCGTGCTGTTGATATTGACGGATTGCTTTCAAGGAACGAATTCATCAACTCCACAAATTACTCGGAGAGGGTATTGGAAAGGTTTAACTTTTAAATTGACGTTATAATTGAATATCGAATGAGATGTGTGTAGTCATTTGTTTTGTCATTTCATATAGTTGTAGTACTTTGTTTAAGAAGGTTGGTTTCAACCGCTGCATACTTCAATCCTCTAGGAATTTTGGGATAAAATTATTATAGGTCTTTGTCGTTTCCGAATCTGTAATCTATCCCTGAGTCATTATCACAATCGGTTCGGTGAAAGCGTCGGATAGTTTATTTCACTTTTATTATATTCTCTACTATATAAAAATAAGTCGGTTTTTCCTCCCTGACGCTATAACTCCAGAACGCACGAACCAATTTCCACGGTTTTGCATTCGTTGGAAAGGTCTCGGGCTCCGTGAGGTTTATAGGGAATAAAAATCTCAAAATTCCCACGGGAACGGAGGCGCTGCGGGTGAAACCGCGGGGCACAGCTAGTTTAGTATGAATAGAAGAATATAAGTTAAGTTTCCAGAAGCACGTTCTATCAGAAAAAGCAAGACAAGTAATTGTTATTTTTCCACTTTTCTTTTCAAACTAGCCGCACTCCGCGGTTTTGTTGCCGCGGTATTTGTGCCAGTTCCCGTGGGAATTTCGGGATGGAAAATAGCTTCTAACGTTTCCATTGAATGTGGCTATTCATAACAAGAAGAATTATTGAAATAGGATTAGTAGTTTCAGAGATTAGCGCGTCAAAACAAACAAAGAATCGAACTCTTCAGCTTTATATATTAGTATACTCGTAGATTTAAGTGGTTAAGATTTAAACGCATGAACGAACACGAATAGCCACTTCGTTTCTTAACTAAAGTTGTATTGAAGCACCTAAACGGGTCTAAGATCCATATCGCAGCAGTTTCTATAGGAGAAAGGGCAAACCAAACAAACACGCTGTATCGTGCTGCGATTGTAATGTATTCAACATTCGCAACACGTCCATTTATGTAAAATCTTATTTAAATATCTGTCTCATATAAAACTGAAACTAATACGTGTCTGTCTGTCCATAGTTTTGAATTCTAGTATTGATTGATCTCGTATAGGTCTCAAAATAGCCGTACGGGAATAATGCTCTCGTGCTATTTAAAAAAGGTTTTGGTCACAAAAATGCTAACCTGTTATTTGTTAGAACATCAATAGAAGAAAGAAGTATAGCCTGTAATGTCCCACTGCTGGGCAAAGGCTTCTCATCTCACTGAAGACATCAGTACAGTGAGGAGGATTAGCCATAATCACCACGCTTGCCAAATGCGTGTTGGTGATCTCGAACCGTTTTTATCTATTTATATAAAATTCAAAGTCCTGACTGACTGATAATCAACGCACAGCCTCAACCGCTATACCTAGAAACATGAAATTTGGCAGGAAGGTTCTTCAAGTGACGCAAGTGCACACTAAGAAAGGATTTACGAAAATTCCTACGGGAACGGGCTCAACGCGGGCAAAGTCGCGGGGCGCTGCTAGTTGATATTTAAAATACAAACTGTATCAATATTTAAGAACGAACAAATATCTACTTTGTATCATTTTATTACGCAAACAGAGTGCCATGAGAAAACTAGTTCGAAATATTCTTGGATTTTAATAAAACCGATGGGAACTAGCTGAATCCGCTGCTTTTAGTTTTGTACACAAAGTTTGTTTTCAAGCTTCAGTCTTCAGAGGACATTATTGCATAGAGAACTATGGATATAAAAGAGATACTATAAAATGTCTTCACGACTATCAATATACTGAAAGTAACAATATAAAGTACCTATCTCTTCAGTTTATGAGTTCAGCGATCCGCAGATATAAAATTTATAGGTAGTTATAGGACTTGTTTTTTAAGTGTCATCGTCTTTTTAAACTAGGTTGTTTATATTAAATTATAGTAGTAAACTACAAAACAATGGGGGTTTCATAATTGCACAGAATTTAATTTTCTCCTGAACGGTGATTAATCGTAAACTGTCACGAATTGTAATTGCTATCGTTTGGTTGAATATCTAACAGTAGCGATAATTTCCCGGCACGCCACATAACAAATCTGGTGTTGGCTGCTTTTAACTGGTTAAAACTGACGTGCTCCGGTCTAATCTGCTATAAATAGGTCAGCCATTAAATCGTTTATTAACTGTAATAATGCTCACTGGCGTAGAGTTAATTTGTTTGGAACGCGGAAAATTGGAACTTACCTGCATTGTAAAATTTTATAGTATTGAAAATCTAGATTCATTGTTGTCGCCAATCGGTGTGGATATATTGAAATAAATATATCTGAATAGTTACGTACTTATTTGTTTTGTTACTTGCTGTGACTGTAGGGCGCTTTTATGACTATGACTATAAGGTGCTTTTTCCCTAAGCGTAGGCTACATTTAGTGCCCACTATTTAGTTATATCAAATTAACTAGCAGCGCCCCGCGGTTTTACCCGCGTTGTACCCGTTCCCGTAGGAATTTCGGGATGAAAAATAGCCTATAACCTTCCCGTTGAATGTGGCTATCTATTACAAAAAGAATTATTCAAATCGGTTCAGTAGTTTCTGAGATTAGCGCGTTTAAACAAACAAACAAACAAACAAACAAACAAACAAACAAACAAACAAACAAAACAAACTCTTCAGCTTTATAATATTAGTATAGATGTAGTATAGCATCACTACATAGTATGAAACAAAGTCGCTATTTTTGTCTGTTTGTTTGTCTGTTTGTCTGTATGCTTAAATCTTTAAAATTACGCAACGGATTTTGATGCGGTTTTTTGTTATAGGTAGAGTGATTCAAGAGGAAGGTTTTTATGTATAAAAATTCCCGATATTCCCACGGGAACAGGCACAACGCGGGTAAAACCGCGGGGCGCTGCTAGTATACATATATTTGGAGAATTTTTATTGACCAGTTTGTCTTTAAATAAATAACAAACATTACTTATATTATACATACTAACTCAAAGGGACAATAATACAATTCTCAAAGAAGTCTCTCCCTTGTATTTTGTCTTGTTATTATTAATGGTTGGTTATAAATAATGTTTATACATAATTAGATATCTAATTAATTATTCATGTGTAGCCGTTGTTTCATTTGCAATAATTAACTTTTTATTTATTTATAGTGCTTCAGGGTGATCCAAAATTTAAGCATTTTTATATTTATGGAAATACTTATTCTTATGTATTTGAAGGTTATAAATAAGTAATAATTATAAATTTAGGTGGACAAATTCACGCACAGTAGATTAGACCCAAACTAAGATCTCAGCTTGTATAATAGAATCCAACTAACTGATTCCAATACATACACATACACAAATACTTTATATGAACATATAATTGACATCTAGATGTCGTTACCAATAACTATTTCTGGTCATTTTGTCGAACATGGGCGGAGATCGAACCCGCAACCTCCGACTCAGTAAGCGCTCTGACTAGCCTCTTTCATAAAAGCCAGCGCAGTTCATAGCTGCATCTCGTGATCTGTGAACCTGAGACTAATGATTACGATTATTTTGTTGCATATATGGTATTAGATATTAAAAATAAGCCACATTAGATAGAATTAGGTTTAAACCCTTAATCAAATGGAAAACTTTTTAAGAGATAAATAAAAACTGAGATCGGTTCTAGGGTGAGTTTTATGAGTAGATTACAAATCTAATGAAAAAAACATGGAAAAGTGGGGGGAAATGGGGGTTTTGCGGTGGGAAATAATTTCCCTTTGTTCATAACGGCATTGCAAAATATCACCAAGTGGGAAATAATTTCCCATTATTCAGTATAGGATAAGATATTTTCAAGTATTTTACTACTGTTTATATACTAGTTCTTCACCTTGCTTTACTTATCATTTTTTTAATAAAAAAAACCATGTGTCATGCAGTTCTAAAATAAAACAATGATAAAACATATGTATCTTTATCATTTAAAGTTGCTAAAAAAACCGTTTAAGGTATAGGCAGGCACATTTTTTGTTCGCACTTTTATTTTTATATATACACCTATCATTTTTTGAAATCAAGAACAAACAATGGGAAATTATTTCCCACTAATTAAACATGAAATATTTTCAACGAACATTATTGTTTTCTAGGTTGTATTCCAGCTAAAAGTTCAGAAAATATGTCTAGTTTACTATAACATTACGTGTACTCACTTACTAGATTTTTTTTTTCACAAACTTTCAAAAAAACTGGCGTGAATGCAATATTTTGAATAAAAACCACTACTTTCGAATTTGACTTGTCGTATTATGATAGGATTTCAACTTCTGGACAAATGTTGCCATTTTTCAGTTAAAAAATATATCCAAAATTAGTTTGCTCTACGGTTGGCACTCCTAGGTGTAGCCATTAAAAAAAAATAATAAAATATATTTATCCTGACTAAGTGGGAAATTATTTCCCCGTATTTGATTAAGGGTAAGCGCTTTTTGCTTTTTCTTTGTACGAAAAAGCACTTTGGAAGCACAAAGCGTCCTTGGAAATATTCCCTGCTGTAAGTACTTAAAATAACAAATGACAATCAAGTAAAACAAGGACTTATCGGATCGATTCTCAAATAGAAGGATTTTGTAGCCTTTGAACAAATATTCATTCCGTGGTGAGTCTACGGCTATTAAGGCGACTCGTTTGGAAAATTGAATCCCACACTACACTGCGATGTTTTTATATAGGATGGGATTGAATGGCTTTCTTCATTTAATGTAAGAAGTTATTTAAGGGGAGTATGTTGTTCGTATTGAATCAAATCAAATCAAATCAAATATATTTATTTCATTTACCATAAACTTATAACTACTACATTTTTGGAGAATACCCTTTAAGTATTGAGGAATTTGTTTTTGTTAATTAGCAATGTGCCGAGGCGTTTATATACTTTTTATATCTGTTATTTATACTTATATTGTTTCCCGTTTAGTGGTTAATAATATGTAAATACATATTATTATTTAAATAGCTTCAATTTTTTTTTCAAAACACATGATTGAAAATTTTCCCTCCTTTTTATACGTTACCTCGCTGTCCCACTGCTGCCAAAACAAGTAAGTTCAATCCCTTACAATTACTAAAACAAGACAATACATTTTTGATAAAAGAACCAAATGGTACCTACAATAAACCATAATATGTTTACGTAATGCAATTCCAATATACATTATAACATTAAATAAAAAAAGAATAATAAAATATATATTTTAAAAAAATAGTAAAGTCAATTTGAGGAAAAAAATAAAACAATCATATCACATTACATCACAAAATCTCAACGTTCTTCGAAATACCGCAAAATAATTTTCGTAAACAGTTTCTGCTAAGTGATTTTTTCTCCCAAAGCGATCAATATTAGGCACATGTGGCCGACAACATACAATTTCCAAGGCGAAGTACCGCTAACGACTCTACGTGAAAAACTTACATAGAATGGTCTTTTCATAGCTCCAGTAAAAAAAATATACGGGGAACACTCGTCCAATAAAGAAACTGACGACTGACGACCCCAAAAGAGAGAGCATTTGATTGTGATAAAATGCATTGTGTAACATTCGTGGCTATGGATAGACAGGGTTCGATAGTACGAGATAGGGGTTGGTATTTTATTAAGGTAAGAATGCCTAACAAATTAATGTCATAAAAAATATTGAATAACTTATAAACTAGTGTAGTATCGTAAACTGATAAAATCTTGGGGTATAATTAAATTGCATTTTTGCTGATTGAAATGTCACTGCCTTTCTCGAAAATTCTCGCAGACCACTGAGGACAATGTGATATTAGACGATATAACGTCAGTGAGCGATTACTTTTGTGAAATAAACCCAGAACCGTTGCCCATAAATGCTACAAAACTTACCAAGCAAAAAGCCAGCGGAATGGCCCCGCAAAGCGTCACAGAGAATGAGACAGAGGCACGTTACAAACGTGACCTATTTCCAGAAAAATTAACACGCCGTAAAACATTTACAGCGGTCCAATCTTCCGTGCATTATTATTTTTCATTGTGGCCTGTTATTGTGGACCCGAGTTGGGAACACAACAGAATAAAAAAAATCAATTTATTTCCCTTGCGAGCGAACATGTCCCGGGCTAATCCAGTTTGTTCGACCGCGCAAGGGTTGAATCGTCAATGAGGAGAAGTCCAAATGTAAAAGTGTGCCACTCGGGAAAAAGTATCGAATATTGGCTCTTCGCAATGAGAGCCGTCCCCGAATGAGATCACTATCTATTTGTAATTCTACTTTTTGTTCAAGGGTCACCCGTACCCACTTACAAGTCGCACTTAGTTGACTAAGCGAGATAACTTGCTGAGACTCAGATATAAATTAGGTTCAGTCAACAAAGAGGGAGGACAAATAGCTGAAAGACCTTTTTTTAATCGAGAATCAACGTCGACGAAACTTTGAACAATTTATGCTTGGCTACTCTTATTGTTGGCTACAACTGAATTAAATGGGTGCTTTTATTCGTGTTGTTTAGAAAATACATTTTTAAACTAATTTTATTAATTTAAAATTACAACAAGCAAATAGGTACTTCCAAAAACTTGTTTTATAAGTAGCCAATATTTTTATATGTTTTTCCGGACCACATGCTTTTAAATTAATATGCTATAAGGTTCAAACGGCTTTGAAACAAAATTTAACCAATGCAATTTATTTAAAAAGTGGTTTATAATGCGCTTTACTAAAAAACTTAACATAAAGCATTTTTTGCAACAAAAATTTCTGTGCTCTCTCAAACAGAAATATTTAATTTTTGTATCACATTCCAGGCGCTTGAAAAAGCATACCTTTTTACATTCAACCTAACTTACATTAATTTGTTTTGCGAGCACTTTACTTCTTTCTTTTAGCTGGCTTTGTGAGTTTTAAAAACAATTTTTATAGCGCAGAAACAGTTTAAATATTAATTTTCTTACTTCAATTATTAAATTTTATGAGCTGGCTTCCTGTGAACCGCTTTTAACTGTCCATTTAAAATTACAAAATGTATTATGTCTCCATTCTATAGGGCGATTTCCAGAGCCATAGGAATATTGTTTAACGTCAGTTACAAACACAAACGGTATAGCCGCAGTGTACGTAGTAGTATGTATGTTAATATTTTGTTTGAGTTTGTCGGCAAACAAGCCTTGAATGAAAGGATCCCGCGTCGTGTCATTCTAGCTTTTAAAGTAAGCACATTTTACGCAAAAAAAATCACATGAATTTTATTTTTTTAAACTTCAAACTCATCACAAACGAGTCGGATGCTCCGACTGTTGGCTTTAAAGCAGAAAAACTTATGAATAAAAAATGAATTCCTTGGTTTTTAAATTAGCATTACAAAGAGAGGGTAATTCTCGTACCTTTGCGCCTTAAAAAGAAACGTCTAAACGTGGTCTTGTCGTTTTGTTTTATGTGAAAAATCAGAGTTTTATGCAAATTGGAATTAGTGCTGGCAGTGGCAGGGACACGTTGGTAGATGCGTTTTACAAGTGTTCTAATAAGTTGGAGTAAAGCTCAGTCATTTTTGATTACTTTCATTTATATTAGTGACCATAATATGCAAAAAATATTATATATTCCAATCCATAGATTAGCGCATTCAAACAATAAAGTTAAGTAGTATACGCACATTTATTTAAAAGACTGAACTCGGTAAAAACAAACTTCTCATGCAAACACAACTAGACCAATATTTACCAGACATACCTATGAAATGAGAACCACCGCAAGAAAACTGACTATCAAGTCTGGTAAACCGCATCACAATAGTTCCATCCGTTTAGAGCTACGATACCACAGACACACAACACACACTCAAACATACACAAACTCAAATATACACACGTACACACACATAGACGTCAAATACAAGACACTCCTCTTATGCGTTCAGAGTCAAAAATCCTTTCTTAAAACCTCAAACCAAATCAATAAAATACATCATAATCTTTAATTCCCAAATCAATTAAACAGTATAAAATACAGTAAACCTTTTTCTCTTCCAACAGCGGGGATCAAATTCGGTCCAACGAAAACATTACATAAAGGGTATTGTTACAGTACATTTAACGTACATGGTACGTGTGAGGAGATCCATGCACGTGATTGATTTGGTAAATGGCTTGTACACTGTTGGAACATTCTGAATACAGGTTTGACCTTTGGGCGGGGTGATGAGTTCGATGTTTTTGATTGGGATGTTAGGTGTCATAACAGGGGTGCGGTTGGATTGGTAATTTTTTCAGTATTTTCTGTGAAGTTGTTTGAAAGTGTTTTAGCTATATATATTTTTTTAATTTACACTCGGTTAATTAGACCCAAACTAAGCTCTCAGCTTGTAATATGGAATCTAACAAACTGATACTAATACATATACATACGCAAATACTTTATAAGAATATATAATTAACACCCAGACGTCGTCGCCAACAACTATGTCTACACTATATGATTGTTACTCCGGGCGGGAATCGAACCCGCAACCCCCGAGACAGTAAGCGCTCTCACTGCCACTATGCCAACGGTTTGTCAAGCTGTATTGTTATTTAATGATACGTACGTTGAACACATAATTACTTATTTAAAAACAGGAAATTACGTATGTCGAATGTAGATTTAGTCAAAAAAAATTCGGAGTAGGCATAATGTATATTAATCATAGAGCTCAGAAGCCTTTTCCCTAAATATGATCTTCCTGTACTTTATCTTATTAAAAGTTTATACCAATAATTAAATATACTAATGTCAGACTCGTAAAACAAGTATTATTAACTACTCATTTATTTGCGCCTATGTAATTTTATAAATTGTATGTAAGAGTACGTAAAATTAAACAATGGAATAAATTAAAGTTTTACAATTTGTAAACAGAACAAGTTTCGCAATTGATTAGGGTCACGCGAGTGGTCTCATTTACTTACTACGAGTCGCGTGTTCGTTTCAAACTACCAGTATAATTTGTTCGAGATTGTGTACGCCTATAATATAAAGATATGCGTTTCACTCTGTTTTAATTTAACGAAAACACACTGAAAACTTTTTACTTTAACTCATACGTTAAAGTAATACAAAATAGTAGATAAAAATATAATTAACTAGATCTCATCGCTGCCGCTTCAACATAAGTAAGATAAGTAAGTGTTTAGTATTATTATTTGCTTTTTATATGCTAAAAAGAACCCCTATTCTGTTTTCGATACGTTATAACTCGATCGAACATCATACATCTCTATCAAATTATTACGCAAAAACAACTTTACATATGGAAAACCGCATCCCCATCGAATTATCGTAACACCCAACACATGCGCACTCTTAAAATATTATGTTTGTTTTTACGTAGATACAAAATTTTACCGTAACAAAGATGGTATCCGCTACGCATAATCATGAAAATGTTATCGTTTTGCGAGAAATTGAGCCCTTTTGCGGATATCGGTTGGGCACTACAATGGAATCGTGATGTGAAAATCGACTTACCCTCGAGAGTATGAACAATATTTTTAAATTTCGAATGCATAACGGTGCATATTGTATCGATAATAGGTTTTTAAAGCTTTTTCGTTTCACTGTACATTAGTTGATTGGGTTGGAACAGTTTTCGGTGTTTTAGGGGTTGGGTTTAAAGTGAAGATGAGACGATTGAACAATATTTACAAAAAAAAATATTATGCAACTTCTGACTGGAAATATTTCTAAGTTCGTATAACTACAGGTTTTTTTTTGTGACGATCGAGTTAATTAATCTTTCTTTCACTTATGATGGTAATACGATTTTTCGTAAATTTCCCAAATTATAAATATTTAAAAAATATTTTTAGTACTTATTAGTTTGGTTAAATTACATTGGTAAAATAAATCATTCTTTCTAACTACCAATAAAGCGTTTCACGCATAATTTCATCAAAGTAGACATTGAAAAATTCAACTTTAGTAACGTTCCATAAAAGGCTTGTGACATGGGAATTTCTCATTACAGCTACAAGCAAGATCCCCATACATCACGATGGGAAAATATCGCTTTTAACATCACCCTACTGCCATTAATAGTACCCATATACGTATAAAGCAACTCAGTGTCCAATAAAAAGCAAACGCTCCAGGAAAATGTAGCCTCGTAACTTTCATCTCGTTTCAATTACGTAGACTCTTGATTAAAAAATAATAGTACTTAATGAAGACGATTCCACATAAGTACATAGTTTCAACAGTGCTGGTTGCTTCAAACCTTCGCTCTAATTAAACAAGGAAAACAATCTACTCGTGTTTCAATAACACACTCGTTCAAGTACTCGTATCTCGTAGACATAGAACGCAACAAAAAGAATTTGATTCACTATTGTTTAACAGAAACCTGAATTTCAGTACAGAATCATAATTCTTATTGATCAATGGATTAAATGAAGTAACATGTTTGGATGATTATATTACGTTCAATTTCAACAGAAACTCAAGTTTAAGTTAAATTAATTCAAGATTATGTTAAGTAAGTTGAACTTATAAACTTAACTGTCCTAATATTGACTGTCTACGTCATAGAAAATGGATTCTGTTACCGTTAGAACAACGCAGCATGTCTCTCCATTAGTTCAGTCTTAATTAGGAGCCATCAGTGAAGACATCTAAAGCCAAGTTGGCCGCATCGGGACGCCCTAATCTCCCCATCAAAATTCCGATCACGTTTTCCCGTAGTTTCTATTGCGGAATGTTAGCCAACCTGCTGTTTCATCGAAATAATCGAGGGTCCCCACTTGTTTTACCTAAAAGTATGATTGTGTAACGCCCGGATGATACTGATAATAAATTATGTTTCGCTTATGTAGGCATTTCGGTGGAGGTTTGGTTGGAAATGATTGCAGAACCATTTTTGGTGCTGAGATAATTAAGTTTGGAAGTTAATAGGGATAGTTTTGAAGCTTTCATAAACTGAGTACAAACAAATCACTACATAGTATAAAACAAAGTCGCTATTTTTGTCTGTTTGTCTGTATGCTTAAATCTTTAAAATTACGCAACGGATTTTGATGCGGTTTTGTAATAGGTAGAGTGATTCAAGAGGAAGGTTTTTATGTAAAAAAATTCCCCAAGTTCCCACGGGAACGGGCACAACGCGGGTAAAACCGCGGGGCGCTGCTAGTATTTTATAAAGCTAAAAATAGAGTAGTGAAATACAAAACTGTTTTTTATAAAGTTGTATGCCGTTCGCTACTATTAGAGCCGAACAGGAATATACAAAACAGTGAAGTAAAAACATAACCATCTTTTACAGAGATCTCTATCAACTGAACAAATAAAAAACGCTGTAGGCCAAAGCAAAAACAATACTCTCAAAAGTTTAATTTTCTACCCTTTAAGAACCTAATTTTACAGCGTTGTCTGAAAGTCGAGTTCGGTGTCTAGTCTTATTATTTCTCTAGATACAAAGCTGAATCCTATGCGCTTAAAGAGGATCAAAACGAACCGAGAGCGGCATTAAAATGGATTTCTGTTACAACCAGTCTTATAATACGATACAACTCAAGTACCCAGCTAAATAAACGGAGAATACTTCGCGTATTTTAACTTGAATTTAGAACAAAGTTCCAAGTTCTTCCTAATATAATATTAATCGTAAGTGACAATACACTTTACTGTAACTTCTAAACCAATTAAGGGAACTCACGATCGTCTCGAAGTGGCAGTTTTAGTACAAATTAACAAAGTACCAAGTCCGCCAATTGAATTTCAAGTCACGAAGATACTGAATTTAGATGAGTGTATCAATATATGGTCAGAAGCCGAGTGCGTGGTTCAGTAAATGTGTTTCGTTTGATGAAATCGAAGAAAATTTAATAAAATATTCATGGACTTGATATATTTACGAGGATTGATTTCTTGAACATTTGTTTGGAGTCAATATTTGATTTTTGTATTTTACGAATAGCTTTTCTTGAGAAATAAACGGTTGAACTTTGTTGCATCGACCTTTTCGTTTTTTAAATAACATAAAACAATATTAACAGATCCAGCCGTTTAACTGTAAGATATTATGTTATTTATATATTTTTTAATGCTTTCACCGCACAATAAAGCGCTTTTATAATTTCCCAGAACATTTCCATAAGTGATCACAGCAGACATTTATGAGGATATATCAGCAGCCCCAGGGCTGAAGGGTTCATGAGACAGAGGTTTTCAAAAATAAGTGACGAGTGCCTTATCTGGTTCGCCCGAGGCATCAGTTACCCTTGAGCATTTATAGCTGCTTACGTTTTAGTGGCAGTAACTCTTTACTACGTACATATTATACGTGGCATTTGATGTAATATATTTTGAGGTTATTAGTTTGAAATGTAACTTGTAGGTGATATAGGTATCTTGTGTTAATGTATAAGGCCTGAGCTACGGATCTTCCGTGACGAAACGCCAATACGAATTATTGCATTATAAATTATAATGTATGCCGTGACAGATCACTGCGACGACCACTATTAACTTTTTTTCAATAACAGGTATTGGCGTTTTATTGCGGAAAATTCGTCAAGTGTAGCGCTAACCTAAGGTCTATAAAACAATCTCTATAAAGGCTCTTTATAGATATAGTCTTGTACCTTAAGGCTCCATAGATAAACCATCAAACTCAGATACTATTATGGTAATTTGAACTATGTATTGTAAACTTGTTTCTTAGGTTTAAGGGAACATTACCGACTCGAATCTTCGTTTACGTGTCGCTTTTATTTACCATGTTTACCTCTCATGTCGGGACTATACTACCTATATAAAACGGGATTTTTAAGATTATGATAGCGTATCGAATCAGAAACGTTTTGGATTCGTTAATCAGAAACAAGATCGCATCGTGTTTACATACCCGCAGAATTTCAACAGAAGCCATTAAGATAAATGCTTATGATATTACACATTTGGGTGAAGTAATTTATATGTGACAATCAGAATATTCAGTGAAACCGTATTGCGGTCACCCCTCCAGTTAATGGCAATCAAAAATGTGTCCATTAATGAACTGGTTTGTACTATGATGTGATAGTTTCATAACCGCTCCGGTTGAGACACTGTCAGTATTGTAGCCACTGTCAGTCGAAACGCTAACCACAATTGCAACCGCATCTTGCAATCTATGGTCCCGTTTCCACCCAAGCGGAGATAAAGGGAGACGAGAGTAGATGTTTTTGGAATAACCAACCAGATTATTTTATGTCTCTCTGCTTAGCTTTGGTGGAAGCGGATCAAGTGGAGATAAGAGATGTCATATTTTTCTATTTATTTTGAAAATAAAAATAACTCTCTCCACTTAATACGGTTGCGTTCCTTTTTTAAATAGCTAGACCGGTAATTGTCACTGCACTATGGCATTCCTACAATACGGTTAACCGGATAGTGGGTTTACACGTGAAACTATTTGATTGCTATTCAATTACGCATACAAGTGTTCGTGGAGTTGGAATAAAAATACTATAAAAGTTATCCACCGCCAACATTGACGAGTAAACTAGTCGACAAAAATATTTTCCCTCAATTCGTTCCCAGTTATCATTCCCATGAATTTTCTTTTTTGTGACAATTTTCCTAGTTTTATCATTATCTTTGCGCTCATAAAATGCAGCGTAATATACTGCACGAGATTACATACGGGTAAAAATATTCTTATCTCCGGTTTACATAATTATGTAACTTTACTTACGGGTACCACTGTGCAGCGACGACGACGGCGACTAGAGACTTTTTTTGAATAAAGTACATTATTGCATATAGTTCTGTTCCTGGGTGCGAAAGAGGGGTGTTATATGTTTGGCGTCGAAGTCTGTATGCGTGTGTATCTGTAGCCTCTAGCTCTCAAACGAATGGAGTGATTTCGATACGGTTTTCTTACAATGGAAAGCCAGTTTCCTTGCGTTGGATCTTAAAGTCCTGAAAGGTATTTAATCATTTTCATTTTATTTCTTTTCACATCTTGTCCGCTACAATTTTGTGTTATTTTTTTCAATACATTAGCTTAACTCTGTTGTCATTACTTTACCTTTGTACCTCTTACTGACGACGCCTCAGCAAGACCAAGTTACCACACCCATATACCTTGGTATCTTACCATAACTTTCAACTTAATGTTTCATGCATATTCATGAATCTAATTATAAAACGGACACGCACAAAGCTCATTCAATTACTCGTCATTTTCATGATGGTACCGACATAATAACAAGTTTGATAATTCTATATGTATTGGAACTAACGGTAACGACCCGGTTTCAGCGAAGGAATATTTTATCAGTTTTGGCGGATAAAGGCTATCAAGTACACCTGAGACTTTATTTTACGCCGAACGTGCCAATATCTTTACCCCTTGACTATGTTATGCGATAGTGATGTGACACTTACCGTGTATGACCAAATTAATTTCATGTATTACTGTACGAAAAATTACGTCGATTAGTTAATTACCGATTAGGACGTCTCTGCGTGTGGCAGTTTCGAGTATGACGAGTATTTAGTTTCCTTTCTCTATATATCAAGTGCATAGAACGTAAAACCAATAGAAAGTTATCCAAATTTGAAGTATTTCGAGTTTAATTTTAACAGTTCTATCCATGCAATTTTTTTCACAATGTAGTCATTGTATAGACATTTTAAATTGTATACGCAGAGAAACTATACCGAAATTAACGGCATTATAAAATTGGAAGAATTATTTTTTATTGTATCCATAATGCGAAGCGTTTTTCCGAAGTTTGGCCGCAGATGTTTGGCAACGATTTTAATTTTTTTCAGTACGAAGTTAACATATACCAAAAAAACAATGTAAATATATCTTACAGAGACCACAATTTACAGTCAATCCATTACCTTAATAACACATTCGTGTTCAAGAAAGTCGGTTCAATTCCACCTAAATTTGACGGTCAATATCAATAATTCAATATCCGTAAAAAATATGGATATCCGTATCCGATATCCCTCACGAAATACGTGCGATACGCATACCTAATCGCTGGTCCGGTGAAATTCTACGAATAAATCACAAAAGTCGTACGTTAGTCGATTTCTGGACAAAATTAGCTTTGTTAATTTGTAACATGTTACGTTACTGCGCTGTTATTTATGGTATTAATTATGAATTTAATGGATACAGTGGAAATATTGCCTCCCTTTCTTATCGTTTTATTGTGGTGCTTTCCAATGCTTCATATTGTTGGCGCGGGAGCTATTAATGTAGATTTTTATGAGTATTGTATTTCAGTACCATTGTGGAGGGGCACATAAATTAGATGTAGGATTTTCGTATTATTTTCCATTGGAATAGGTAATATTCGTAAGGCATCTAGATGGAAGGGTATACAAAGGTCATTTGTATTCCAATTTGAGCACATTTCGCATGCGCCAGCGTTGGTGATCGTTTGATTCGTATGTGCCTCGCATAACTCATATATCTTTGGCCCTTCACGCGATAAATGTCCTATACTTTTTTCGATGAGATTAATACGTTGGACTGCAATACATTTATTGAAGTAGGAAAACGTATGCTTATACCATAAATAATGTTTTAGTATGAGGATGAAAAAACTTTTTTAATTGGAATTTGTTTTAATTTAAATTCCTTGTTAAAATCGCAAGAAATAATTTTGACGTTGCAGTTTCTTAAAGAAAAGCAAATATAAACTGATTTAGGAAATTAAACTTTTATTTAAAAAAATATTGTTTCTTTTCAATACGATTTTATTTACCTAATTATATCGACTATTTATGAATTATCTATACTATTATTATAAAGAGGTAAAGTTTCTAAATTTGTTTGTTTGTTTGTTTGTAAGGGCTAAACTCAGGAACTAACAAACCGATTTGAATGATTCTTTTTATAACGAATAGCATTAAACGGAAAGGTTGTGAGCTATTTTTCATCCCAAGATTCCCAGGATAACGGACAAAATGCGTGTGAAACCCCGGGCGGATAGTGTTTTATAATTTTATTAATTATTGTGATTAATGTTGCTTGTACTTTGAATATTTTAAAAGTTATACGTTATTTCAGTAAATATGAAAGTTTAACGAGTTATAATTTTTGTGATGGCGCCAGGACTGGATATTTACTTATAGGACATTATTTTTATTTCCCAATAGTGATTGCGAACACCTGGATTCCACCATTACTCTTTTAAAATTGCAAACTTTATAGCATCAATATTTCATGAATTGAATTTTCAGAACTGCTGTTCTTCCAAATCGTTCATTTAGTACAAAAAATATTAATCGTAGGAAAGCATACATATTGTATTGATTAGATTTGATATATTTTCTGAGATTACTTTCTTTCCTTGGTTAGTTTTAAAAAGCGTATTATTTAATTGTATTTTAAAAGAATGTTTGACGCATTTTAAAATGTTCAGTGGTGTTCGCGACAGTTGTAACTATTCAGTTCTTTTCAAATGAATTTCATCTTTCAAATAGAAATCGTAAGCAATTAAGAGTCAACAAGTCTAAAATTTAATGATGAACAGCTAATTTACTGCTCGTTCATTTAGCAACATAAAAGCAACCAATTACACCGACATTTCTACAGTCGGATCATGTAACCGAAATGTGAACTTAATTTAAAAAAAACTCCGAAGAAATATATTGAGAAAAAAGGCAGTCGGCAAACGTACGAACTAATTTGGAACCGTTGATGTTCCTAGCACTTTTTGGGAACGGTAAATTAGATCGGGGATACACGTGACTTGTTTTTACAATCGCTTGTCGTACGTAGTCTTGTTTCCAAAATATATTAACTTTAAGGTATGAAACTCACAAATTGAAATAGTGGAAGGTGAAAGTCTTTAGCTTTTTTTGCTCAACGTTTCTCAAGGCGTTAACGATTCGAAACACGTATCGCTGGCAACTGAAATAGCTTAACAGAAAATCCCGAAGTTTTATTTTGCTGCAGCGTTGCACACAGCTTTTGTTATAAAATAAGTAAGTAAATATAATATTTCTCCAAAATTCGTTGTCTATAAAAACATTTTCTCTTCTTTTAATCATTAGGACATCCACTAACGACCACAAAATCTGGCGCAGCCGCTTTCATTACCACATCTTAAAAAAACAAACGAGAGAAGGAACCTCAAAACATTATTACAGAGTAATCCACATTTACCGAAATTTTGTAAAGGTGAAAAAGTGCTCAATTTACCCGGATGACTGAGGTTTACCTCTGTTTTCCTCTTTTATTAATGCTACCCCCGATTCTTTGGATAAGGAATGGGTGTTATGAAAAAATGGACCGCTGTAAACAAAAAAAAACGTTGAATTTTTTCGGGTTTAATCAGTTTACGAACTTTTTGGGTCGTTAATGGAGAACCTATCAAATAAATCGGATTATATTTCTTTAGTTTGTTTTATGTTACTTTGAAGTATTTTTAGAAAAGGCTTTATTCATAGGACTTTTACCATTGTCTCCTATAATTTATATATCTTTTCATACGCTAAAGAAGCTGCTTATCTGTTTCTATCTTAACGATGCTTTAGTTAGATATCAAATACCAAGTCTTATCTAATCAATTTATCAAAGTGATTAAAAACAAAGTATCGCCTGCATAATAAAATATCGCAGAGCGTCCTCAATATCATCTCGTTATTCTATTATAAGTTTTCAGCGAGCGACCAGCAACCCGAGTGAACGGGGCAACTAGTTGGACGATTAATTAACACGACTAGCCCCAGAGGGCGCCACCAGAATTATTCACTGTACCTCTTACCCTTTCACAAAATAATTATAAACAGTAAACCTAATTAATTTCCTCTTGTAAGCCAGAGCATTATCTAAAGGGAATTCTCACTTTTTTACGGTGATTTATTTCAAGGGTTTTGTTGTCTCGGCAATGTAATTTGCCATTATACGACTTGAATTTTGAAATGGTGTTGCTTTTGTGTTAATTATTTTTATTTGTAAGACTTTGGTTTTGTTAATTTACAATTTTTGCTATGATTTTTTTATAAGCAACGTTTATTCAAGTAGAGATTCCTTTGGAATAATCTACTCTAATAAATAAAGCTGAAAAGTTTGTTTGTTTAACGGGCTTATCTCAAAAACTACCAATCCGATTGGTACATTCATTTTGTAATGTATAGCCACATTCAACAGAAAGATCATAGACTATTTTTCAACCTGAAATTCCCACGGGAACGGACACAACGAGGGTAAAACCGGGCGCTGTTAGTAAGTCTATAAATTTGGATTTATCAAGTTTAGCTTCTTTAGATCGTGTTGATGACATTAAGCAGCGAACGAACACACTTTTTTATTATTGAAAGATTAGTAGAGTCAAGATTAGAGATTTTTTTGAATCTACGTATAATCAAATTAGTACAGTCGGCCAAGAAAGTGGTCTACCACTTTTGACAAAAGTTTCTGCGAGATGTAACGATCGCTAAGGTTGACTTTTCTATGCACAATTATGTTATGACGTTTTGTCTGTTATCTGAGATGCCTGACATTTGACATCATTGGATGACTTAGTTGGACCTCTATTATTAAATGAAAATTGACCTTGTTGTTTCATGACGTTCAAATGAATCTCAACCGTAGGGTGGTAGACCACATTTTTGGCTGACTGTACATTTAAAACATAATACTGTAATGTCGTCAACAAAACTGAAACAACAATTCAAGTTGTAAATGTTTATATTGAAAGTTACACAATCTCCGCTTTTAATTCAGTTTACTCAACAAATATCCGACACCACGAGAATTTAGATACAGATAATTTTGTTACCCGTATTATTTGTTTATTCAAAATGCCAAATTAAATTTATGAACAAATTGAAATCTTCGCACTTAAATATAGCTTCATAAAAGTAATATTACATACCTACTTATGAGAAAACTTATTTGTATTACCGTTCGTAAAAGTAAGTCCTGTAGTTCTACCTACACCTACCCAGATTTTTATTGAAGTGTGTATCTGCAATTGAGTTATATGTACTAACGGTATCTGCTTACTTTTCACGGCCAGTATTATTTATGTTCGTTTTTTTAAGGAAAGCGTGGTGATTACGCCTAATCCTCTTCCTTCACTGTTCTGATATCTTCAGTGAGACGAGAGGCCGTTGCCCAGCAGTGGGACATAATAGGCTAATACTGACTTACTTACTTTTACATTTCCAATAATAGTTCAGTTGGTCTCTCTAACAGCTTTGACTACAAAATTTGCTTTTAGCAAAAACACAAACCGAATGTTCTGTTTTCTTTAATACAGTTAACTCATTACAATCACAATCAAACTGTTTGATGACAAATGACAAATGATTCTAATTATATCAATTGAAAATAGTTTATTTTTTATCATTCTAATTAAATAAATTCAATTATTCTTTATTTAAAAAACTAAATAAAACTAAATATAACTCTTAAAAATAATTTACCTAAAAATAATAAGAAGATAACGGATAACTGTATAAATGGGACCAGGCATTGCCTCACAATGGATATCCCAACTTTTATAACTGTATCCTGTTATTTCTAAGGATACTCTACCTTCCGCACCTTTTAATGAAAAGAAACCTTTCATTTGAAGCAATTGCTGTGTTAATAAGGCACCTTTCTATTTTCTTAGTAAATTGTGAGGTTACGGTGTGGTTACCTCCAATGGCTGAGCTGGTGTTCGGCGGAGCTAGAGCGATTGCACTAGGTCCTTTCAAGCGCAATTACCGCAATAGAATATTACATGCTTTTTAAATTTCGAACCTGATTGAAGCTTTTTTTCTCATATATGCATATTAGAGCGGATTGCATAAGAACTCTGAAATCTAATTAGTCCCTTAATTGTGTTTACGAAAAGCTGTTCAAAATTGTGTTTTATCTTGCACCAAATATAACACAATTTTAAACGGACGTCATTTGTCATAAGAGTGCTTGTGCAATTCACCTTTGATAGTTATCTTTTATCTTTATTTTTTGATGATTGAGTGATTGCTTGTGCCGCGAAAAACCCTCTAGTTATGAATTAATAACAAGTTTATGTTATGATTGCACCAGTTACAAATTGGTTTATATTATAGAAGTATCTTTATTAGATGTTTTTGAAGTCAAAGTTATATTGTAACATTATTATCTTTCATTTATTTTTATAATATTTGCAGTAACTAAAGTAATCTTGATTTAATAATATTTAAAGTAACCATAATAAACATTAATATCTAAATCTGCTAAAATGAACCTGTAAAATCCCGGCATAAGCTCACCGGTTTTCCTCACAGCGACTAAAATTAGAACGTAGAAAATTAAGTCATACATTCATTAGAATTAGTTTCAAAGTGTACATGAAAATGTTACAGTAAATAATGCACAGTAATGTTACATTAAAATATTTTATATCGTACGTAAGTTGACTGGTGTAGGAATATTCCAACACGCGTTTTGCCGATTAGCCGCATTCGCTACCTTGGCGGAAGCGCGGTTTTCACAACATAGTAATAGCCTCGAAGGTCGTATGAATTGAAATTGCTTTATTAATACTACGAATAATCCAGGTATTGTATTGTTGAAACAGTTTTAGTATATTAAGTAGTACGCAGGGATAGACCAACCAGGATTGGTGGTGTTTGAGGGAGAGCTTTGACGAGCAGTAAGTAAAGTAAAATAGAGTTGCCTAGTGGTGGCACATTACAGACTACACTGTCCCACTGCTGGGCAAAGACCTCTAATCTACCAAAATTATCAGCTCAGCCGGTAGGTTTAGGAAAAAAGGAAGTAAATATTTACTTTATACTAAATGAAACGGGTCTGTATCGCGTTGGATATTATTATATGAGTGCAAATCGTGTGAGTTAAAAAAGTATATAAATATTTACTTGTTATGTTCCATTCAATGTCAAAGGCCTTTCACCTCACTGAAGATAGCAATACAGAAAGGAAGATTGGGTGTAGTAACCTCGGTTGACTACAGGCTATTTATCTCAAACCTGTATAATAATGATTAATTATTAAAGTTCAACAAAAAACGTTTCTACCTTATTAAAACGTGAAAAGGTTAACGTGTTTTTTATGATCCATTGTCTAAAGATATTACAACTTTTACACTAATTAGATAACAAATTTTATTTACATTTTTCCCAGTAAACATCGTTCGTTGCTTTCATAAAACATTTATTACATAAAACGAAATTAAAGCAACCATTATTTCATCATAGAATTTGTTACGCACCGCTTAACATTATTGAGGGATAAATTACCAACGTTGAATTATTTCATGGGGGAATAACCCGCGGTAAAAGGACCGGATTGTCTGAATATTTGCTTATCGAAGCGGTTAAGGGCACGTTATATCAACCGTATCATTTCGCACATTAAATACTGCACTTCATGTGGTGCGGATGTAGCTCGTAAAATGTGTTTACAGCTCTAGAATGGGTACCAAGTTACGTTCTAGTATCATTCGCGTAAATGCCTTGGAAACGATGTTGATTGGGACCAGGCCGTTAAAGAAAAACTTGTTTTTTTAAAGTTCTACACGTATTTTGCTCTTCGTTAAAATAATGGTCTCATTCTTATAAAACAAGGTTTGTTTTGTTTCAAATAGAATAGAATTCATGTTACAAAGCAAGCTAAATTAGGGTCAATATTAGATCAAGCGCTGCATTACTCAATAAGAAACTTCACAAATCGCAATAACGAATGCAGTTACCAATTTCCGCTGCAAAACGTCAATTTGGATCTCATTAACAAACCTAAACTAAAGTCGTATACAGAGTGGTGTTAGTTAGTGAGTCAATTGGGCGCTATCAGTAGCCATTTCACGGCTATACATGGTATAGAGCTAGTGTGTACCAACGGTTCACAGTTCTCGATTACGCACAAACGCAATCATGGAGCCAGCTCGCTTCACTTGTGTAAATTCTGAGTAATTATACAGTTGTTTACTTAATAAAAAGCTAGAAAACTACTCAAATATATTCCAAATGTTTGCTAAGCCTATTAATTGGCCGGCATGTGAGGTATTCCTGGTTTTCACTTCATTTTCAATGCAGTGAATTTGCATTTAAATGTGCATTGATTTTCAAATTAGATGCTAATATGAACTCAATTGCAGTTTATACACGGTTTTAAATTGATGTATTTTTGAATAGAAGTTGATGCTTTTATTCATTGATGTTTTGGTGACAATTAAGAGTATCAGTAACAGTGATCGGGTATCAATTCGCAAGATACTCTTTGAAAAGTGGTTTGTTATAAACTAGCAGCGATCCGCGGATTTACCTAGATGTGCCTGTTCCTGTAGTAATTTCGATATAAAGTCTTTGGGCCTTATTTATAAACACTTATAAACAGAATCGAGCTCTTCAGCTTTATAATATTGTTCTTTATTATTCTGTAAAAGTAAATATTGTCAGTTAAATTAGACACTCTTGTTTTACACAAATACAACGATGCCTTAAGAAACCACACCTAATTGAAACTAATATATAAGTATAATGAACTTTCTTTAAGTCCTTAAACATTAGTATAATGATTAAACGTTTATTATTTATAGCGCTCCCACCCCGCCCGAAGCAAAACGAAGATTCTGTGACAATAATTATTGGCAACATGCAATAAATTTCAAACTCCAGTCTTATTAAATTAGCGAGATGCAAACTTCTCTAATTAATTAAAAGTTTTAAGAAATACGTTATTATAAAGTTTGACTCGCAAATGAAAGTATATTTACCAAAATCATGCGAGGAAGAGTTTTTACTTTGCTCATATTAATATGTAGGTTATTATATAATGGAAATATACGTGTTCGTTTCATGACTATTCCCTATATCAAGTTATCCGTACAGCGTTATTTTATTGTGTTATTTATCTGAACCTCCTCACTGTACTGATATATCTTCAGTGAGACGAGAGGCCTTTGCCCAACAGTGGGACATTACAGGCTAATACTTTTACTTTATTTATCTGAACAGTTTTTACACCATCTCTTTTGTGAATAAATTATGAATTGTATCAAATTACATATTATCCTAAGACAAGCGAAACTAAGCCTTATTCTTGTTTAACTAAACACCATCTCTTTTGTGTGTAAATTGTGAATTGAATAAAAATACTTATTACTTCATTATTTTAATTAAACTACGAGTACGAGTATACCATATAAAGTAAAATTTTAGGTCCCAATCGTAAAATCATGTTGAAGTCATTTAAGCAATCTGAAAATTTTTAACATTGTAACACTAACTTTAGCCACTAATTAAATAGACTCATCTATGTATTCATTAGTCTTAATATTTCTTTTCAAATTCCTGTTGCCCCATCAACTACGCATATCGAACCTTAATAACATAATACATTACAATACAAAGTAACAAATTCTTTCAAACCCATTTGTTTGTTTCTAATATCTATTCACAAATACAGTCTGAGTAAATCTCGGTATATTTTGGACAGCAAAGCTTTCCCCGGTAGACCAAACCTTCCGGCTCGTACTCCAATGCTTACAAAACTAAGCCCGGGGTCTTTGAGAGATCATGCTCGACTTACCTACTTGATGGGTACAGGAACTGGCTGAAATCAATGGAATACGAAAAAGGTTATACTCGTATTGTGTGTGTTGGTGATAGTAATAAATGATTAGGTTGATAATGGATTTGGGTAGGCAGTGTTTTGGTGTTTCGATTTTTAAACGTTAATAGATCTTATGGAATTTTAAAATATTTTTATATACCTATTTATATTAAGATAGACCAGAAAGACCTGTTAACATCGTATTATCTCCAATAACCGAATATTACACATTATACCATTAAAAATATTAATTGTTTTAAGAAAAAAAAAATTTACCGAGCTCGTAAAGCAATAGAATTTGCCAAAATGCTAGTTCTTATGTCTTATTTTTTAATTATATGTATCAAGATTTCACTGATTTGTACAATAAAAAAAATATAGTTAAGTTTTGTAAATTGCTAAGTACTTACTATTAAATGTCCACCATTTTATCACGCTAAATATTTTCTAAGGAAATATAAACGAATATTTTAGGTCGCTTTCCGTTTCGCCAGTTGCTTAATACCGTATCAAAAGAGACATTTTAGTCTCAGAATAAGAATTTATCCGTGCGGTTCACTCATAAAAAAGGTTTCCTAGCCTTGAGCGTTTTTCTGAACAGTGGAGGGCTTTCAAAGACTCCGCTCAACGCTATGGCCGAAATCCAAGATAAAAGCTTGTTTGATTTTGAACCGATCTGGAAAGTTCAACCTACTGGTTTATCTACACTTTTACAATAAGTTCCTTGACCTTTTTACCGAAAACTATTGTCACTGTTTACTTTGTGAAATAAAGTTGGTTTTGTGAAGTTGGTGGTCCATTACTGGGTGCCTTAGGTTAGTACCTACTGTGAGAGAACGAATGCAGCAATGGTCGTCATACATGACTTTTACATTAGTGTTTATGTTTTGTTTAGTGTGTACGTTTTATAGTTATAGTGGCTAAAGTGTAGTCGCCATTCCATCATATTTTTTAGTCTGAGAGACTTTTGACTCTGATATTGATGAATGGGGTAGTGATAGTTTTTGATTATTACAAATGTTAATGTAATATGAACATTGAACACTTACTATAAAATTCACTTCACTATTTAATAAACTACATACACCTCACTATTTAATAAACACTAGAGTGAAGTTTCTTCAGTTATGAATTACTAGCAGTGCCCTGCGGTTTTAAGCGCGTTGTGTCTGCTCCCGTAGGAATTTCAGGGTGAAAAATAGCCTATAACCTTCCCGTTGAATGTAGCTATCTATTATAAAAAGGATAATACAAATCGGACTTGTACTTTCTGGGTTTAGCGCGTTCATACAAACTAAAATTCAAACTCTTCAGCTTTATTATATTAGTATAGATAAGGAGTAGTTTCACTATTTTTGGAAGAAAATGGAGTTAAATGACCCATTTTTTCACCAGATATATTTAATCTTATTTAGAGAGAGGAGAGAGGTAGCACTTCCAAAGTAATGATCTTAGATAGATGCCTAGAACATGAAAGAGAACATAATAATGTTGAACGTTAAATCTACTTCGTTCACAAATTCCTGAACAAAACAAAGTTACAAAGAAATCCTGTGAAGCGACTCACAAAATCTCCGTCCGGATACAACCCGGGGATAGATACGAGAAATTATCCGTACGGCAAAATGGCCGATTCTTTTCCGGGCCACGTCTAAATTAAAGGCCATTTATTTTGTCACCCGTTTCCGTAGGCGAAACGACAGAGCGCTCTGGTCGATAATGTGTTCATCTAATGTTTTTACTATTTGTCTTGAAGTTTTCAAACGTCTGGATGTCATTTGTATTACTTAAGGCCTCTATACACTGAACCTGCTGGCAGCCGGCGGCTTGGTGCCGGCGGGTTAGGTTAACATCAAAACAAGCTCGGCAGCTCTAATACGCTGGGCAAAGCAGCCAGGCCGGTTCGATGTGTAGAACCCTTTACGTATCAAACCAATCCGAATTATTTTAGTCAATCCTAAAACATTTTTCACGTCAATGTTTTGGATATAGGCATGTTTGTGATTTGCACAATAGTAAAAGCTTTGGATGACTCTATACAGTTTTATTCAAATACACTCTCCCAGTTTAAAATTCAAATGAACTTGTAAACGTACTGATGTCAAAACAAAATACGCATGTTAAACAAACACCACAGAAAACTCTATTTCACATTTCAAAGTTCACTATTTCATATTTCATGTCATGCAAATAAAGTGACAAGAGATATGCGATTTTCCACACCGCGCTCTTGATGTCACAAAAACAAGCGTAACAGTGTTCGTTGGTCCCGCGAAGTGTTTATATAACATCAATATTCAAAGTCTGTAGAAAAATCTGACGGCGTCGCATCGTATGGCAAGGAGCTTAGCTGTTCAGTTCCTGGCTGTGTTTATGCTGCAGGGGGCACGCTCCACTGGTTTCTGCGACGACAAAATGCACTCACGTACCTCCCCGGGCCGCGCGCACTCAGCTACGAATGCACTAATATTGATCACAGGATCAATCTGTACCCTGTTTTATATTTTAAAGCTGCATCTTAAAACGAGGTCGCGTGTACGACTTGAAGTCTGTATTTTTATGTTGAATGAACGCTTCACTGAGCTTAAGTTATTTTAAAAATGGATGCGATAGGGCTCTCTCTCATCCATATTTGGATGTCCGTAAAATAATGCATTGCTAGTCGTAAACTGTCCTCTATTTAAACTTTCCGAGAAGTATATTATACAAAAGGATTCACAAAGAAAAGGTATCTAGCTTAATGCTAGTGCAAAATGCACTTTCGAGCCATAAAACTGTCTGTGTGAACTTTTTATAGCTATTTATATTTAGTCACGTTTATTACCCAAGTGTCCATGAACGCAAGTGAAACGAATAAGGTAGGTGCTCAATTGGAATCGTAGAAGGCTACGTGAGCACTTATCTTAAATTAGTAGGGCCCAGTAGATACAGCACGCGATAGCGCGTGATCCCGAACTAAACCAATGTCGGGTAAACGAATCGGATGTTAGAATGAATTTGTACTTATTGAAGGAATTCCAAGATACAATTGGGCATAATTTTGTAGTCATCTAACAATTCAAATTCCTGTCAAACTAATAATTTATGAAAACTTATACATTAAGATTTCTAGGCTTACAGCATTTTCTGACGAACGTGATATTTTTCCACAAAAGTTTGACTTAAAATTTGACAGTTTGTTTGTTTATTTCCCAATGGAAATCTGTTAATATTGCTAATTTATTTTGAACGATATTTTATCGATTAATATTATATCTAATACATATCAGCATTCAGACCTTAAGATGAGCCATTTTTATATCCCTTAATTTTAAATCTGGACAAACCTGGCTAATGAAATTACCGCTGCTCCAGTGAATGGGGATACAGTGTACGGGAACAACGGGCATAAACTCTTAAACTAGCAGGGATATTGCACCTTTAAAGCCATAAGGTCGTACTTAGAGAGATCAATACATTATTTGTCAAAAATCTCATATAAACACACATTAAGAATCATTAGCAACTCTGATGCGTATAGCGATGAATCAAACAAGCTGAGATCAATCTGGTTAAAGTAATTTGAGGATTCTGAGGTTATTCAACCCGATTAATCATTTACTTTAAGATAGTGACCGTAATATCGTCGTCATTTGTCCGTATCCATTGTCCACTAGAAAACAAAAACGTGAAAGTCTCTAAGTAATACGGCAAATAAAACGGAAGAACGAAACGTTTTTCATCAATGCTTTGTGCTGCGAACAAAAGTCTTTAACGTAGCGAAGTCTAAAATCCGCTTGTTGTAAGCTTTGAAGCGTTCAAAATAAAACAGATACGATACTGTTTCCTACAATAAGCTCATTCGTTCTCCTAATGTTGCAATTAGAACAAGGAACACAATTATTTCAGAAGAAAGGATTTGTCTTTCTTTAATGAACGACGTCTAATTGTTCTCGGATTTTTTCTGGTGGCACAAACTTCTGAATACTTAATTCATATTTACAAGTTGTCGTGAAAACCTTTTTGATGAAGTAAAACAAAATAATTTTGCTTTTGTTTTGTACTTGTTATGTTGTGATACAAAAAAATAAAATTTGTTTAACAGAAAATTAACTTTCATTTTTTTAACAATGTTAGGTAATTGTATTTATTTGCAATGTTAATGAAAGCTAGATTCATTAAAACTTATAAATAAAACTTACTAACAAACTAACACCTAAATGCACTCTCTGTAGGTGCCACCACATGCGTAACATATACACTAATATAACTACTAATATTATTAATACGAAAGTTTGTGAGGATGGATGTATGTATGGATGTTTGTTGCTTTTTACGCAAAAACTACTGAACGGATTTGGATGAAACTTTACAGTAATATAGGTTACATCTGAATAACACATGGGATACATATTATCCTGAAATTCCCGCGGGAACGAGTACAACGTGGGTGAAACCGCGGGGCGCGACTGGTGTTTTTATATTTTAGAGTATCTAGTTACCTATTAACATAAGCTGTGACGTTTAAATTGTGTTTCTAAAGATTTGTTCCGCTTTACGTAGTTAAAGCAACTTGTATTATAAGATGGTAGTACTTTCTTGTTATCTCTGAAAACTCATTACAATGCAACTGAATCGCAAGCGAGCTAAATTGCTATATACACTTAGCATAGTAATGAACACGCAGAACATACAACTTCGCTTAAAAGTTTTTCTTGTTCAATAGTTCGGTGAAGCACTAAGAGTGCCTTTCTTTGGAATAAACTAAACTTATATTATATATTGCATGCCTCTGATGGAAAGGCAACATAAGTCTTCGCCACAAACAAATTATTAAACAAACTCAAGTGACGGAAAATAAACTTCTTTAAAAATCCAATCTTCAATATTTGTCGTTTAATTAAAAATGAACGAACGAGCTGCGTTAACACTGCCACTAGCAAAAAACTAACTTTGCATTTAATTAAAACCACAGAGCAATTTATTTGCTTATTTAATAATAGAAATGGCAAAGGATGCGAAAAGACAAACATTTATTAACCTATTTCTGAAAGTAGAGAAAAGACAGCAAAGATGATTAATTAACAGAGACGGCCACAAGTGAAGTCCTACAGAGGAAAACTTAATTACTTTTCTCGGTGGAATCATAAAGCTGAATAATTCATATACAAGGGACAGTCTTGGATGTGTGACGGGCGGCTTACTCCCCGTTACTCGGGGTAAAATTAAATTGCCTATTACACGATCCCTGGTAACTAACTGTACTCTAAATAATAATGCCTGTTTACTGGTCTCGTGTACGTAATCTTGTTACCGCAGTACGTAATGTGATATGGACCTATCTACCTCATACCGAAGGATTTTGGCATAATAATTTGATCATTTCCTGATCCGAATATAAGATGCTTCAATATTTGTATTGTTTATTCGGAAATAGAAATGTCTGAATTGGCATCTTATTATGTTGTTTACATTTTTAAACGTTATTACAAATGGTAATAAAGTCTAACATAATATATGTGATATCGACTATACAGATACACTCTGTTAGATATTGAAATAAGGGATATCGGAGATTTGGTTCACGTTTCAAACTCTGTTATTATAGTATCCAACAACTTTTGAGGTAAATAATTTATACCTTTAATAACAAAGTGATTTGAATTTCAGGATGTTTATTTCATGGGGGTGGACGTTATCCGACCAACTTTAAGTTTTTATTGTTCACAAAAAAGTTGTTCTTAAACCTTTTTCAAGTTTCAATATTTATGTATTCTCTTTATTAAAAAGCGTAGTGTTTGCCATTGCATAAGACGGTAAGCATTATATCTTAAACCTAATAAAATCAATGTAAATTACACATGTAATATAAACACTAAAACGTGTATTAATTAATAATTTAGCACAAAACTTCATTGAGAGTAGCTACTTCATTAAATTCCAACGCGGTTTCCCAAAAAGCCTTACTTAAAGAGGTTGGTTTTAAGAAGATACTCGTATACTCAACATAATTTGGAGATGAATATTTAAATTGACTTAAATATAACCTCGAAGGATTTTCTAGGTATCAAGACGTGGTAATGTCAAAGTGTCTCATCATGGAAAACTTTATTCATCCACTAATCCTTGGTATTAGGTTCGACAGGCAGAATCCACAAAGATCTCTTTAAAACGTCTAATGAACTTTAAAATTTGCCGAAAACGTTTTATAATTTCTCTTCAAAATCAAAAGGCAAGTATTAGATTAACTTTTAAAATCAATCGTTTACGTAAATGCCGTCAAATGTTATTTTTACAAATTAGATTAAATTATTTCTATCGAGTGAACATTGAAATGGAATTTGAGGTACTATTCAAACAAAATGGTATATACGAGTATGTTATGAATGAATTTATTAATATGCCGAGTAATTGCGGATGTATGTTGTTTAATTGCATTGCATTGTTAATCAGATATAATCGTTAACTATTATGAAAATAGTTATCAGTTTGTTTTTAGGGTTTAATACAAGACTTCCGTGGTCTATTAACTTGTGCAATGTGCATTTGTCTGCCAAAAGCCAAGAATTGAACTTGAGATACTGAATAAGCCCTATGGAGCAGCAAGCAAACTTGGTGACACTCCTATCCATCCTCACTGTACTGTTTATTCAGTGAGAGTAGAAGTCTTTGCGCTGCAGTGGACAAGCTAATTTATTAGATTTTCTATTTTGCAATATTGTACTACAAATAAAATTATTGGATCAATAGATTTCACGACCGATTCCTACTATCAATACCTGCATCAATACTTAATCAATACCTTTATTATTCAAACAGTTTCGTTCGTAATTAAGTAGAAAAGGTAACTGAAACTAATTAAAAACTAAAGTTCGCCAATGAGGAAGTTTGCTGGGGTAGCGTTTCATCGGAGCTAAGGATGTAAGGAGAGCACACTCTTATCAGGAAACCTTAGGATAACTTTAAAACTGAAGCTTGTTTTGAAAATACAGCGTAGAGAATTTCACAAGAAACTCATGAAGATGTTAGTTTTTCTTGTTAATACTGATCTTGAGTTATTTCTTATGTGCTTGGAAAATCTTGTAAGAAAGTCATTTATTATAATGTATGACAAAAATTGAATAAGTCTTGTTTATGTATTTTTCAAGAAAAAGCCTTATTCCTTAGGTTTTTAGTACTTTTTTATGAACATCTTCGGTTCACTTAACCTGGTTTTCTTTATTTTGTCTAGACTAACTATCGGTCCCAAAAACACAATAGGATAACCGGCAATCTAAGTGCGCATAAAAAGTTTAGAATGTTTTCTATGATAATAAATGTTGAATTTTGGAGACTGAAAAATCAATGAAGTTTATTTACATGGAAAGATTGTTAAAATATCATCGGCTATCTGATCATCAATATCATGGCCTATCCACACAGCCCGGCAGCACTGGCAGTGTCTACCGTAACCGTCGCAGGTGCCGTGAATCGATATTATAATTTTTTATGCAATATGTGCCTAAAAATGGCCACCGGATTTGTTACCGCCGGTATTAAGCTGTGTGGATCCACCATATCACAACATCATAAGACAATCGTCACGGGAGTATTGCAAAATCAAAACAAAAGACGAATCAATAACCAATTCATACAAAGTCAAGTAAATACACAAAGGGGTTGTGCACTTCATAAAATGATACGTCCAAGGATAAATGAAATATGGCAAGTCGTTCGGAGTTCGATGGAATGTAACCCGTTAACCATCCAGTGGATTCCCTTGGGAGAGTAGACACGTTTCGTTCGCTCAGCACTATAGTTCCAACTATTCTCAAAGACAATTCCAATGCTCTTTTCTAAGTCCCCACTCGAGTAGCTCGTGCTTCGGTTATTACAGCGTATGGAATAACAGTTAATATAGGACAGGAATTTATAAAGTTATGTCGGCTTTGTGATTGCGTCTTCATAGAGTATATGCACTATGGGTAGTAATTTGTTATTTGAGTTATTCATTGTTTTATGCTAAGTGGAAATTACTCTGCAGGGAATCGATTTTGATATATTTTCTGCATTATATTTTAAAGAATATCCCAAAGAATAAAGGTACAAAGGAAGTGCGAATTCTTTAACCGAGAATTTCATAGTCCATACTAAAAATGTAAAATGCAGCTACGTCCTAAAATATTACCTCGAGCTATCCAACAAAGTTGTTTACGACTTTAATTTCCTTTTCATATGCTCGTATTAGATATATGATAATGTAATCGATTCATCCAATGCTTTCACATTGAAATTCTAGCGCGCAGGGTTGAAATCACAAAGTCGGGAACTGTTGGTACGTCACAGATCGCTGGCTCTGCTCCTACGACAAAATGCACTCACGACTTGAGGCCTCGCTTGCTCACGAGTGCACTTACATAATCATATTGATCCGCAGATCACGCCGCATAATATGAATGCTGAAAAAATAAACCGTCACCCTTGTGTTTCGATATTATCGCAGTTTTTCAATCGAGTTTCGTGTTTTGACAGTCTTTATCGGAGCATAAAATATGGGAGTCATAAGAGAGAAACGATAAATTGCAAAAACGCTGTCAATATCGAATTAAAGTTTAAAGCCAGGATACCAGTTTGTTTACTGCTGTTTGATATTATTTTACGGGGGCGCCTCTTTAAAATAAACTCCTATTACTTTCATATTTTGTATCCCAAAATTAGGTATTCGCCTCATGACTTTGCAGGTATTTAATTTTATTATTTTGCTATTTCGAATTTATTGTATTGGATTTTTGCTATCGATCTACACCATAAATCGTTTTATCAAACATTGATGATATTGTTATCATTTGTAGTATTGTCAAAAAACATTAAATTAATAAACCTACCCGGGCATAATCACTCTTGGTTAAATAGACCCAAACTAACTGATCCTACTAAATATACATACACAAATACTTTATAAGAATACTTTATATATAACTGACACCCAGACATCGTCGCCAACAACTATGTCTTCCTTCACATATTGTTAACTACGAGCGGGAATCGAACCTGGAACCCTCGACACAGTAAGCGCTGCCACTGGGCCAACGGGTTTGTCTTTAAACTTAGCACTTAATAGTTAAAACTCGGTATAAACTAACCTACTGTACAAATCAAATGAAACACAGCACACCTCACACATTATTACAATTAATCACAATGTTTTACTTTCACAACATACAATTACCCACCACTACTGGGCAATGGGTATGAAAACCATTGCACAAATACTACAGTAATTGCCATCACTGATGGTAATTGTCGTACTTGAACAAAGGCAACATTAAAAGCCGACCATTTATTGACATAGAGCATGACGCACGTCGCCGTTCCATTAGTGGTGATATTGTCCGTCCCTCGAGTGCTGTGTGCTGATAGTAAACAGTAGCAAATATAAGGTATGATTGTGTTATTTTTAATCTGTTAAGGTATTTCGTGTAATCTTAATTATAGGTGTCTGGTGGTGTGCAATGTGTGCAAGTGTTTATTGTATATTCATACTCCACGTTACTAAGCTGAATAAAGCTGTTAAAGTAATTAATAAAATAAATCAACATAATACAAAGATAATACCAAATTTACAAGATTTAATTGTTTTAAGCATCATTATTTTGGTACAAAATAACATTAAACTACATATGTATGTAAACTAAACCAACTACACAATCACAAACATACACGAATTCAATTCCTATATGATCTTATACCAACTCAAAACAATAACAATCGGAGTTTCTTGGTAACTCGCAACCGAAGTCCGCCGCTGAGCGCCAAGCACCAAAGTACCGAAGTAAGCTTCGACGATTCGCTTGTCGAAACTTGATTAATTTACCCACTCAATCCTCTGTTAGTTCGTGGATGCCGCTGAATGCCTCCATTGGTTCACATTATTCAGCCATCTTTCGAATCAATAAACTAGTAATGAATAGTAAATCAAAAAACATATATTTTAAGACTAACTGATATACTAAAAGGGTTGTGAGGATGGATGTATGAATGTTTGTTAGCCTTTCACGCCAAAACTATTTAACAGATTTCAATGAAACTTTATAGTAATATAGGTATATACATCAGAATAACACATGGGATATCTTATCCCGACAATTTTTCGGGAACGGGAACAACGCAGGTAAAACCACAGGGTGAGGCTAGTATGATATAAAATATTTTGTGATGCGTTTTTATTTATGGTTGTTATGTCGAAAATTAACCCCGACTCTAGCCTTTACCATCCCTGAAGAAGTACCTATTACACCCTACTCAAAAAGAAAGGGTGTAATTATTTTGAAGAATGGTTGTCTGTAGTACAGCATCTTTTAAATGGCTGAACTGATTTTTTTCTTCTTATCTACTGTACTACCGTTTAAGTAAGTTCGAATAGGTTAGTGGTCAACTGTCGGAGTTTTTAGACCGCCTAAAGGCCTCCGACATGTTCCAACGCTATTGTAGACATTATATTTATTATTTTAGTATAGATTAACAGCCTCCGTGGTCCAGTGGTTTGAGCGCTCGGCTCACGATCCGGAGGTTCCGGGTTCGATTCCCGGTGGGGATATCTCACAAAAATCACTTTGTCAGACTGTCCTCAGTTTGGTTAGGGCATTACAGGCTGAATCACCTGATTGTCCGAAAAGTAAGATGATTCCGTGCTTCGGAGGGCACGTTAAGCCGTCGGTCCCGGTTACTTTCTACGGATAGTAGTCGTTACATGAGCCATGTCAGAGGCCTTTGGCGGCTCTATAACTCTGACACCAGGATTGGTCAAGTTGACCATCCACTCGATAAGAAGAAGAAGTATAGATTACCTAAGCTAATAAATACGTATCTATAAAAATAAATACATTCAGCTTTAAATAAACTTAGTACATTAAACAACAATACATTGGTAAGTTTTAAGTAATATCCATCATAACCAACATATTAAACTATATGGAAATTAATAATAAAGTACTTAAATTTGAAAACGCTCAAAGTGATAATTCACAAGTAACAATCACTGTGGGTTACGCAAATGGCTCTGTGTTGTGTAATTTTAACCAAACATGGAATTTTGCGGCGACTACAATTATGGTACAAGTACTAGTGGGACGTATTATTGTTCAGTCTCGTTATGAAAGGATATTTTATGGTTATTTTATGATTCATTATAACAAAACTGGTATTTAACGTCAAAGGATTTTTGATTTCAAAAGTTTCTATATTTATGTATAAATATATTGTTAAGAAAGTGCATAATTCAATCACTATGAAAATTGAGATTTATAAATACAAAATGCAACTTTAATAGTTATAGGAGAATTATGAAAATTGATTTTGCATTACAATAGTTACATCGTAGCAATAACGTAGCAACGTGTAGTCTGCGTAGCAAAGTGCCGAACATTCTTGCAAAGAGATTGTGTCTGAATTACTACGCTACTACGGCGTAGCGTTCGTAGCTTTACAAAATCTAGTTTCCCTATTACAGGTCAAATATTCTTTCTGCACCAAGCTTTAATATACATTTTCTACTCTTTTACTTTCTAATATAGTTTACTTAAAACTAACACAGCAATGTTGGTATTTCTTTCATCATTATTCTCTTAAATTGCTTTCAAAGTCTGAAAAGGAAGGAACTCTGCTAGTTTTATTGAAGCTCAAAAGTGTTAAGAATTTAGGTATTTTTAATTTAAGATGGTTCAAGCAATTTTAACACCTTTGTTCAACATTTAAATTGCAAATTGCAAAATCTTACATAAGAAAGGTCTTTTGCTTCTTACAACGGTAATTTAACTTGACAAAACTGGGGTATATTGTTCTTAATAAATTCTTAATGTATATATTAATAATTAATTGTATTACCTACCTTTTAAAAATGCTGGTAGGTACAGGCGTTTTTTGCACTAAAGTATAAACTTATCTTAGACCTCTAAAATTACTCGCATTCCATTAAACTCGCCAGTACTTATCTTGTGAACTCGCGCGGACGACGCACTAAAAAGCACTAAAACTGAAATCGATTGTTTCAAAAATAATACTAGGTACGAATTCCATCGCTTCTCAAAGCAATCGATCTTTATCAGCTAAATCGTCACATCACTAAGATAGTCAGCAATAAATAATACAATTCCAATACGATTCAAGGCAAAGAATGGCAAAAAACGAAACGTACTGAAAACAAACTGACGGGTTTTCGAAAGGCGACGAAAGTTAATTTCACGGGTTGTGAATGCTTCTTCAGAACTCATCTCGCTTGAACAATCCTCTAGTCGTTCACCATTAATCAATGACAACAAGAGTATAGCTAGTTCGCTCGGGAGCCGCTTTAGAAGCACTTAAAACTCCCTTTATAAATGTTTATTAATTACATAATAAGCAAGATAAAGTATCGCCTCATCTTACTCTAGTATAGTTCTGCTGATTGATCTGTAGCTATCAATTTTAAAGAACAGTTGGTGAATTTTTTTGAAGACTTTATTGATCAAATAAATTGACATAAATTTAAACCTTTTAGTTTTAACAAACTAGATACAAAACTTGTAATAATTTCGTAGTCCTAGAAAATAAATTGTATTATCTGCAACTGTATAAACTAATTAGTTCGACGCAGACATGTTTGCTGTCTTTATTCAATCTGACAATGGTTTTCGGCATATTTTTTTCAGTCTAGCCGAACAGACAAAAATACCTACTAGACGTTTATGTCTGTGCGCTCTTCCATATGTTTTCACATACAAGACTGTCTAACTACAATCCTGAGTATGATCTGCTCAAGACACGAACTTTCTCGGAACTCCAAACTTAAGATACTCATAGATATTCCATATTAAGTGCTTCAACTTAGGTAGAAAAAGTGATCTCACGTATTCAGGTCAGTCGGCATCATCCAGCTAACGTACAAAGTTTAAAGTTCCTTAAGAAAATTTTCCAAAGACCCACTGGATGACATGCAGAACTTTCAAAACTTACCCTATAAATCATAAGAACTTACCGTTATGTTGAAATATTGGGTAGATGTAAGAAATCTTAATCCACTTTTCCTGTAAAAAACTGTGCCCCCAACTTTGTAATCTTGAAAGAGTTTTGGACGTATGGCTCGGGACGAAAAGGGATAAATGCACTGCGGTAACGTTACCATGCAAATTTGGGGGTTAATTATTTTTATACAAAAAGTTAGGGATAACGTAGATACTTTATAATTTTCTTTGAAGTGTTTTGTAAGAGATTTATAAAGTATAGAATATTAGCCTGTCCCACTGCTGAGCAAAGGTCTCTCATCTCACCGAAGGCACGGTAAGGAGGATTAGGAAAAATCACCATTCTTGCCTATGGGTTTGTGATCTCAAACCGGAGTCATGTTTGAAAAGTAGGAAACATAATATTGGTTTTCGCTCGACCCGGCAATTTATATTAAGTATTTCATATTTTTCAAATATTATTTTAACAATGTTTTAAAGTAAATAAATGTAATAAAATGTATTCAAAGTAAAATAAGAAAATAGGATCACGAAAAGATCAATCACACGAAATCAAATGTATAAGTGTAAGGGGAGATCCCCTGCTAATTTTCCTATAACCCAGAATATAAGATATTCCATTATCCTATCGTATTTTTCCATCGGTTCAATTGCTCGGGTAGTGATATCTCCCGGGGGCATTTAGGTATCAATTTATTCAGTACCAAAGGACCATTTCTATGGCTCTCCCGCGGTTATTCTTTCGTATTTCTGCTCTTTAGAATAATGTTATGACGCGATCCAAATGATGGTTTATTCAGGGGGTTTCGTAACTACCAATGTGTTTCATTACGACAAAAGGTTGATCAAATATTTTTCGATCAATGTCTTGAAGGTCGTATTAGGTAATTATGCCATGAATAATAAAATAATGGGAACGGTTTTACATCATTTTTTTCACAAAATTAATTCATTTTACATCATTTATAGGAAATACTTAAAAAATTCTTAAATAAACATCTACGTGTTCTAAATGTGTTTGTTTTATTTATGTATTTTAATTTTTGTTTGAAATAAGTCAATCGGAAATTCACGGGAGTTTTCAAATAAAATTGAATAACGGATGAGCGAATAAACGAATAATCAAATTTTCCAGTTTCATTCTATGAAATAGGTTCACGTAAAAAATGCCAATTTTGTACTAAAAATCGTGTTTGAAACAGTAATTGAACAAGTTGCGGTAATTATTGAAAAATTGCATGTTTCAACGTATTAAAGACTGCGGTTACGTGGTGAGCCGCCGTAACTTCAGACTAATTTTCGTTATGTAATTACAACTACTTGAAAAATCTTGTTTCGTTACTTTATAGTGTTAATTTTGAAGTATTGTAACTTTTTACAGCGATTGCCATTAAGTGATTTTTTATAGAAAGAAATAAAACAACTTTCAAGTGAATAACGTTTTATATTCATTTGCTATTAGAGAAAAATGTTTTCTAACTGAATATACATTCAATGTTACCTTAGTAGATACATTCAATGTCACTTTTATAAAAATGAAGATTGTTTACTAAATGTACGTAATCTAAATGTACATATGAGAGCGACTTATCAAAATCTGAGAAAAATAAGCGCGAACTAAAAAATCACACTATCGTAATTTATTTGATCGCGGATGGAAAAACCGCGCGGAAAATATAGCTCATTATAATAAGTACACAGTATGACAAATAAAAGGATGTACTGTTGAAGACAACATATCTTGCTCTTTGGCCTCTGGAGACAGACAAATAGTTTATATTTTATAGAACATTGATTCCACTCCAGTACGTGAGCGGTATGAAGTATATACGAGCCTGTCATTGGTTGTATCAATACATCAACCATTAAAATAGATGTGCGACAGAAATACCGTTCTTTTTAGTTGGGAATGCGTATTTGAAAGTTTTTTTTATTGTACAAGACCGCTCTATAAAACCGAAACCAGCCGACTATCTCTCTCCAGAGGCCGCCGAGCAAGTAATGTCGCTCGCTGCTGTAGTTACATAGTAAATAATCTGCCAACAACTTCTTCCCTCCGCCTAGACTTTGCTTTGGCCTCGCTAACGAAAAAATATAACCTATGTGTGTGGTGCACACTTACTGTATGTAATAATGTAATGTAATGAAAACGATGTGTACACAGTGAATGCGTTTATTGCACTAAAATATAATTAATACTTATAATTAAATGTTAACTTAAGTGCGCCGCGTCAGCACATACAAAATGCTGATGTACGCTTGCTCGTACATGCTGGCGACTTAAGAAGATGTATGAAATAAATGTAAAAGTAAACAAGTAAATGTAAAATCAAAAGTAAAGTAAAATCAAATTAACAAGTAAATCAAATGTAGGAATAAGTAAAAATATGTAAAACTTAATGTAAAGTAAATTGTCAGTTCACGGGGGTGAAGCCTTATCCACCTTCACACTATATAGGTCACGCGGGACCTCACTCTCACTACGTAGGTCATTCGGGACCTCACTAGCACTGTGTATGTCTGTGAGGAGCACCTGCGCAGGAGGCCTTGGCTTGGCCCCTGGTGGAGCCTCCGCAAGCGTTTGTTGCTCGTTCATGTTCTGTGTAGAGATCACTCGTCGATGACTCAGCTTTAGATAGATACTCCAACAAGCGAGTGTGATTACTGCGGCGAGTAATATGTATAGCAGCGCATAGTGGTGGATGTCATGAGTAGATACGTTGGAAAAGGCAGTCTCCTGTTGAGCCTTCATCTGTTCGATTTTCTGATGTAGTTGTTGTAGTTTGTCGTCATGACTTTCCAGCTCGAGAGGGTGGAAGGTAATGTTGTTAATAATATTGTTTACCTCCGGTATCTGTGGTGGTTCATATATGTTATCATTTACTTGTAAAGTTGAATGGTAATTGTAATGTGAGCGAATTATATATGTGTCACTCTTTAGAACGCAGCCTTGACCTAATGTCATAAGGCCCGTTCCGTTCAATAACTTCAATGTTATGCCACCTTGGCAGAAAATGCGAACGTAGCATTCCTTGCAACACGAGAAGAGCCATGTTACGCCGCTTTGCAGCTGACGCCACATATTGTGACAATTGTTTGATGATTTAATACATGCCGTTGGTTTTCTATTGTTTATAATTTGCGATTCGCAATTGTTGGTATCGCTTTTGACATTATAAATCGGAGTGGTTAAAGGGCATAATAATGTGTTTTCATTAAGCTTAAGGCATGAATTGAAGGTGGTTGTGTCAAATGGTATGATCATGTCCTTTTGTAAGTTTATAGCTACAAGATCGAAAGTTGGTTGTATAGTGACGTTTTTACTACGTCCTTGTTCTCTGGTGCTTCAGGAGGGTGTGTGTCACCCGGGGGTAGCGGTATCAGCTTGACAATCGGCCGTTTTGTGACCCCATTTTTTGTTTTGAGTGTTACTACTCGCACAAGTCCGTCCCTTCCAGGATGTACGTCGGTAACCTTGCCAAGTAGCCACCTACCTGGTGGTGTGTTGTCCTCTTTGATGATGACTACATCGTTAACGTTGAGGTTTTGTTTGACTCTCAGCCATTTTTGTCGAGATTGTAGAGTTTGTAAGTACTCCGTTGACCATCTGTTCCAGAAATCGTGATACATGCTATCGATTAATTGCCATCTTGTGTGAATGTTTTGTATGTCTCCGCCGGTCGGAGGCGCAATGAGTGAGCCCCCTACCAGGAAGTGTGCGGGCGTTAAAACGTCCAAATCATCGCTGTTTTCAGTTAGAGACATGAGTGGTCTAGAGTTAAGGCATGCCTCAATTTGAGTTAATACTGTTGTATATTCCTCAAATGTAAGTTTTTGTTCTCCTATGACTCGCTGGAGGTGATGTTTGAGTGCTCGTACGGCCGCCTCCCACAGCCCGCCGGCGCTGGGCCATGCTGGCGCGTTAAAATGCCACTGAGTGCCTGCTTCGGCTAAGCAATTCATAAACTGTGTGTCAGCATATTGTTGTAGAATGTTTCTATATTCCCGGTTGAGAATTTTGCAGGCGCCAACGAAATTTGTACCGTTGTCGCTATACATGTGACCAGGTGTCCCACGTCGTGAACACATTCTCTTGTAAGCAGCTATAAATGCGGCTGAGCTCAGGTCGGAAACTAACTCAAGATGTACTGCCTTTGTAGATAGGCAGACAAATACAGCTACATATCCTTTTGTAGTCTTAATACCACGGCCCTTGTTGGCCTTTATTTCGACTTGTCCGGTAAAGTCTACCCCACAATGGTTAAATGGTTTGGATGGTGTGACTCGAGGCTGTGGCATGTCCGCCATCAACTGAGTATTTTTAGTAGCATTGAAACGTAGGCATCGCGTACATCGCCTCAGCTGTTTCTTGACAGTTTGATTCCCTCCAATGATCCAGTACTCTGTTCGTAAATAAGCCAATGTGAGTCGTGGCCCGCCATGTAGTGTTTGCTGATGTGCGCGATCAATTAGGAGCTCTGTTAATCGATGTCCTTTGGGTATGATGGCGAGATGTTTTGCTGAGTATGGTAAATCTGAATGTTTTAGTCGACCACCGACTCGCAGCAGTCCCTCAGAACATACAAAGGGACATAATTGACGTAAATTACTCTTTGTGGTTACCATACGACCTTTTTTTGTTTGGTTTAGGTCTTCTGCGAATGTAGCCGATTGTATTGTTTTTATAATAATATTGGATGCATGTTTTAATTCGTCAGCACTTAGGTAGTTATGTTTACTGGTTAATTGTTTCTTTATTTGTTTTATGAATCGCAAAATCCAACATGTAATCCGAGTGACCTTTGTAATAGAGTTGCATTTATTAAGCAATTCTTCAATGAATGTCAATGAACTTGTTTGTGTAATGTAGGTCTGTTTGGCTTTCATTTCTAACTCCGGTAAAATAATTGTTGTGGACATTTCTTCAATCTCTGTATTAAGGATTTTAGATGGTCCTTTCCACCACAGGGAGTTGCCGATCAGCTGCGACGGATATATACCCCGACTAGCACAATCAGCTGGATTTTCCGATGTCGATATGTATCTCCAGTTTGTGTGTGGGATTATTTGTGTTATTTCCGCTACTCGATTGGCCACGAATGTTTTCCACCGCGATGGTTCACCTTGCAGCCACCCTAGCACCACCATGGAGTCTGTCCATCCGTATACCTTTATCTCATAGCCAGTCATAGAATCTGATACCTTTTTCATTAAGCGTGCGAGTAGTTGCGCTCCGCATAACTCGAGCCTAGGTATCGAAATGTCCTTGTTAAGCGGTGCAAGTTTTGTTTTGGCACTAACCAACTGTATTGATGTTTCGCCTTTGTCCTGTATTGTTTTACAGTATATGACACATGCGAAGGACTTGTTGGACGCGTCGCAGAACCCGTGCAGCTCTATGGGTTGTTGTGTGGCTCCGATCCAACGAGTGATTTTGATTTTGTTTAGGTTGGCTATGTCTGCCTTTAATGTTAACCATTCGTTTTCAAGATGTGGCGGAAGTGGGTCATTCCAGTTTATACCTGTTTTCCACGCATTTTGAAATATAAGCTTCGCCTTAATAGTGACGGGTGATAGCCATCCTAGCGGATCATATAATTTAGAAATGCTCGAAAGAAGTGTCCTTTTAGTAGTTAGTGCGCTGTCATGTGACTCATCTAGTGTGTATGAAAAAGTAAACTCATCGCTTCTGGGGTTCCATTTGATTCCAAGTGTTTTGTTTGTTTGTGAATGTTTAAAGTCTAACATGTGCTCACTGATCTGACTTGTTTCTAATTCATCTAATAAAGTTGGGTTGTTGCTTGCCCATTTCCGTAGATTAAATCCACCGCCATGTAATATCGCGATCAGCTGGTTTTGTATATCCCGGGCAATTTGAAGGTTGTTATGCCCGCCCAGCAGATCGTCGACGTATAGTTGTTGAGTCAGCATTTCACATGCTAACGGATATTTTTGTCCGTCATCCTTTACTAACTGTTTAATTGTTCGCATTGATAAGTAGGGAGCCGACTTAGTGCCATAAGTTACAGTACATAGTTGGTAGGTTTGTATGTTGTCTTGTGACGTGTCTCTCCATACTATTTTCTGTAAATGTTGATCGTCTTCATGTATGTAGATTTGTCTGTAGAATTTTTCTATGTCGGCTGTATACACATACTTGTATTTCCTCCAGCGTAAAAGAATGCCTTGCAGATCCTGTTGCAGGTTCGGACCGCTTAGCATAAGTTGGTTCAGACTTTGTCCTGATGTGGTTTGCGCTGACGCATTGAATACTACGCGCAGCTTTGTAGTGCTGGAGTCCGGTCTGATAACCCCATGGTGTGGGAGATAACAGCTCGGTTGTTGAGGATACTTGCTGAGTTTCATGTGGTTCAAAAGCAAATATTCCTTAATAAACTTTCTGTAGTTTTCATTCAAAAAGCTGTGTTTTTGCATACGCTTTTCTAATTGTATAAATTGTGCGATAGCTTGTGATTTAGATTCACCTAAATGTTGGGCAAAGTCAGCCTTCATAGGTATCCTGACTTGATATCTGCCACTAGGTAATCTTAATGTTGTAGACTCGAATAACTGTTCGCAATACACTTCATCTAAACTCATGTTTGCGTGTTCTTGTTTTGTTTCTTGTATCTCTTCCATTTCCCAAAAACGTGATATTTCATCCAAGTCGTTGATAATAGCGTAACAATTGTATTGTTTGGAGTGTTCTCCAAATAATATCCACCCAATTTTCGTGTTTTGAGCGATAGGTATGTTCATGGGACCTCTCAGTATCGCATCCATCACGACTCTCGAGTAAACACTAGCGTCTAAGAGTATGTCCACTTGTGACGAGATGTAGAAGTTGGGATCGGCTAGTTGGATGCCTTGTATGTGGGACCACGCCGGCTTGGAGAATGTTATGTTAGGCAAATTATTTAAAACCTCAGTCATTATGTGTACTTCTTTTGTAAAGCAAAATTCACTGTAACAAGATTTGCATTCCAATTCGATTAAGCCTTTGCTTCTCTTCGATGAAATACCAACACCCGTTATTGTTCCGCTAATCTTGTGTCTCTTTAAACCTAACCTTTGAGCCGCGTTTTCTGTGATGAGACAGATCTGCGACCCTTGGTCTATCAATGCTCTCATTTGTAGATACCTTCCATCTCGTGATTTTACCTGTATTAACGCTGTAGGTAGTAAAACATCGCTCTCACTTCTTTGTGAAGCATGGTTAACATTTTGCTGCGCGTGCGAAGTTGAGGCAAATGTAGGCTTACACGCGTTATGTAAAAATGTATGATGAGGTTCGTTGCACTCCTTGCACCTCTTCGTAGAATTGCATTGCTTGCCATTATGACAGTATAAGCAATTTCGACATATGTTTAATTTATCGACAATATTTATTTTTTCATTTCCAATCATGTTTCGAAATTGTGGACAATAAATTAAAATATGATTATTTTTGCAGAGAGGGCATTTCCTGTTGTTGTTAGCCTGAAATGCCGCTGTGTATGCCTTAGGTTTTGCAACACCTTGTTCTAGTTTGTTAGGCAAACTTTTCCAAGTAGCCTTTTGCTGTGAATGAATATGGTTAGGGCCGTCCGTAAGTGGTTCGAGAGCTGTAAATTTGCTCTCCAAAAACTCCATGAGTTCGTCAAATGAAGGAAGTTCGCGAGGCGACCTTCTTGACTCCATGTATGCTGCGTATGTTTCGGGGTCCAATTTTGTGGCAATTATGTAAACCAGGATGGGATCCCACGATGTTGTCTCCACTCCGAGGTTTTGAACCGCATGCACTGTTTCCATACTGACATCGTGTAGTCTCTTTAAAAGTGTCGAAGATGGTTTATGAACGCTGGGCTGATCCATAAATGTCTTAATTTGTTGGTTGAACAATTTTTGTACATTGTTATACCTATGTTTCAGTAGATCCCAGCATGTTTCATAGTTTTCCTCTGTGACTGTTAAATGTTGTACTAAACGCTCAGCTTCACCTTTGAGCTTGCCCTTAAGAATGTGCATTTTCTGGGCCTGCGTCAAAGAAGCGTTGTTGTGGATAGCCATGTACAGGTCCATAAATGTTGGCCATGCGTTGTAATTGCCAGAGAAAAAAGGCAATTCTATTTTTGGTGTAGAGTTGCGCTCGTGAGCCGCTGCTGTTAATTTGTGATTTAACAACTTGATGGTATGTTCAAATTTGGTTTCATGTTGTGAGTAATCCGCTTCATAGGTTGCGTCTGACCCTTCCAACAGTTTGTCGATTTGCCAATGACAGTTCTCAACCACCTTCCATCTCTCCTGTAACTTCTGTAGCTTGTACTCAATATCCCACTTCTCAGAGGTACCTTGCACGTCTATACCATTGACAACTCTCAAAAATGCTCTAAAGTTAGTTCGTTGCTCATCCTTCAACTCGTCTGCTCTGGATGACGCACCCTTTTCAATCATGTATTGCCCTTTCGACGAGCCCGATGAACCAAATGTATCAATTCGAATACGTATTTCCTCGTACATTTTCGTAACCCTGTCGAACACTCGTTGCGTAAAATACTCATGACTCCTGTCCTCCGCCGTGCGCAATTCCTTGTCGTTATCGACGAACTCGTCGTACTGGCTATCAAGCGATTTCAACCGCTTCGCGAAGTAGTCTCCTACTTTACGTTCCACCGGATCTTTGTTGAAGTTGATCCCTATTTTCTCGATGTTTTCCATCAACTCCCGTTGGCGAGATAATAAAAACTCCATTGTAACGGTAAAGATCTACCCAAAGTGTAAAAATGGAAAGATCTTACTTGTGAGTCGATGCGATGTATGTTGACGAGATCACCTGATGTGTGTAGGCAGCCCTCGTCGAGATGTGCCGCGAGCTGTGTTGCCCACAAATGTGTAGACACAGCTGGACTGTTTGCCCAACCTGTGTTGTTTTGTGAACTGAGATGTCCACAAATGTATGTAGAATGTCGATCACTAGCACTAGGTGTCACTGCACTAATTCAGTATGTAGTTACCGAACTTGAAAGTACAATGAGCAACTGCACTGTAATCCAATGTCCACTGTTCCCGAACCTCAACCGATAAGAGGCCTCGAAAATCCTTTTGTCGAAGGACCGATTGTTGCACAACCCGAGGTTTAGTCTCTACAGTTATCGAGATCCGGCTCGAAGGACCAAAAATGTGTGGTGCACACTTACTGTATGTAATAATGTAATGTAATGAAAACGATGTGTACACAGTGAATGCGTTTATTGCACTAAAATATAATTAATACTTATAATTAAATGTTAACTTAAGTGCGCCGCGTCAGCACATACAAAATGCTGATGTACGCTTGCTCGTACACTATGTCTTTCCCTCGAGAGCTATAGTCCGTACAAAGCATGAAAATACGAGTAGCAGTAAACAGTTGTATTAAAGTAAGAGAGACGTTATATAACTGGTAGTCTTTTAATTTTAGTTAGTAATATTTTAATCTAGTCAAGTACATTTTGAGACCTGTTTTAGTCATACTTTAACTTACCTATCATTAGATTATTTTAGTAATCAAAATATACAACTTTCAAAGAATCTATTACGAGGCCTTTAACACTGGAAACATTTAAAACGTAATTTTAATCAATCTAATTTAGTAGTACAGTTAAAGGTCACTTAGTAAAAACAGCTTGGTGTAAAAAAAGTTCTGTCAAAAACTATTTGCCAAGTAAAACTTAAGTTGTATACAGTTTGTTATCGTAACATACATTCGTTAAAACGTTTCTTTTTTACGCTGTTAATGTCTGTTAAATATAAGGTGTTGTTTTATAACTTAAATGACATTCTGTCAAAGTTATTCGAGCGGACAGTACAAAACCACGATTTTTCTTTTTTTTCGTCTGTTGTGACTCATATTTTATGTTAACGGTTACTGGTGTATGAGCGTAAGCTAAAGCAACCCGCCGTTAGTAAACTCATTTTTATCAGAACAAGTGTATTTCACTAAACAAGACCGATAAGATCACGGGAACATTAGTGTCTACCTGATTTCCTTTTGTTATAGCGCACAACTTTAACAGCCCGATTTAGTTACTCCGATAAAGGGAACAATAAAACTCATTCAAACTACATAGATAAGAAGACAAAGTAAATTAAAGTCCCACCCGAACCTAGTTGTGTTCGCAAATTATACTTAAGTGTACGGCGTCAAAATTTGTTGGTATGCGGTTGCAACACAAGCTGTGTTCACCCAAGTTAAATACGACTTAGTCCAAGTTCTGCGACATACCGAACTGAGGCTAAGATGCCAGTTCGGGCTGAGAAACTACAGACTTTGTTATTGCTGTATGTACCTGCCATTACGTTCATACGGCAGAGGTTGAACAACAATACCGTGCCGTATAATTAGGTATCCGTCCAACTGCTGTAAGTTTACGGAATTGAATGGTTTGTGGTAGCCATTACTAAGTTTATCGTATTAGCCTATTTATTTTATAATGTCGCTTTAACGGATTTGATTTTTAAGGGTTTACATTTTAAGGGTTTGCATTTGACGTCACTGAGCACGGATGCTCAGTGACGTCAAATGCTACCTTAGTAGATATTTTAATGAGTGATTTTGACATGTAACGGGCAAATGACTAACGTCCATTAGTTAAATATCGTTTTAATGGACGTTTGAGTTCGGTAGTTTGTGTTTAACATTTTACAGCCGTGAATATACAACATCATTCTTCTTATTGTTGATGTTAACGGAGAGATGAAAGGTCTTTTCCCCACAGTGAAACATCAAAGTCTAAAACTTGTTCATACCTACCTAATTAACTCTCTATGTGATATTGCTAAGGCTTATATGAAATATGAAATTTTATTTCAGTCAGATATGTATCTACTTGCACCTAAGATCGTAAATAGTTCGTACCTCGAGGAATCGTTCAATTTATTTTGTTTGAAATGCAGCTCTATCCTGCGCGTGTCAATTTCCCCGAACGTGACCGATGAATAGAACTTTTCACTACAGGAACCCTTTGAGCCGGTTTCTTTCATTCCGATCTGTTAATTGAAACCATTGTTAGATATTTGCTTATTCCCTAAATCGAATAAATGTTTACTCAAGTCCCACAATAACGTTAACAATTCAATCTATTGGTATTTCATTTCACAATCTCAGTTTTTTCAGTCATTTGCGATACAGAGCTTAATCGCTTTCAATATTATTTCGCAATGGACATTTTAAATTGAGTTTGAAACGTTTTTAAAGATATTTTAGGGAGTGGATTTTGTTATTTTTAATTTAGAAAAGTGGCTATCTAGATTTCCTTTTTCGGCCTTTTCGTTTCAACTTCCTTATTATTCTATTGAGTGGAAGAATAACATTTGTTTTAATTTTCAAAGCTCAAACTAAAACGTTCTAATTCTTATTTGTTTTTATATACACCTGTCGAATCACAACACAATACTGATAATTAAGTGTCCACTATGTCGAAATCACGGTTCTATTCTGAACTCTTACTTGGTCAGCCATTAAGTGCATTCAAATAGCTCACAATAGTAAAAGGTAGGGGTTGCGATGGTATGTTGGGTCGCAGTAAATTGCAATGGCGTTTTGGCTCCACAATCGACATTCGCTGGGGTGGAATTAAACGATTTATCGAAGTCACCGCGCGCAGATCACCGTGACTGCTCGCAATATTGTTGCAGCAACATTTGCTGTTTAGTTTATAAGTTTAAAAGTAAAGTTACGATTTTTGAGGGCCTGCTATAAAATAAAATGCTTGAATTTGGAGTGATTTTTACCTCGCTAATATTGCAGATATTGTGTAATTGTCAGCTATTTGTTAAGATTACTTACTTCAACACATTTAAGAACCTGACAGAGAATAATTTCATATATCATAGTTAACAACACTACAGCTGCAGTAGCATAGTTAGAATATGTACACCAAAATACTAGACTTCAAATTATAGACAAACAGCTCAAAAATACCCCTTTTTAACATGGGGGTTATAAAAAAATAGGTATAGTAAGTTGCCATATATTTCTTTTATCTTCAACATAACCGTCATTGAACCTGCATTTCCACTTACCCTAAATAAAAAATAAGGTATCAAAAGTCATATAGGGCGTAAATGGAATTAAGCTAGACTTTTTCGAGAAAGACGTCTTAAATGTTTCCAGATGCACTAAAATATCAGGGTTATCTGAGAGCTCGCTTTGTCTGTCTATAACAAAGACCGAATGAGCACAGAATTTTGTAATTCAATCTCTTTAGGTAGTCGTATAAAGCCTTAGAAGACTTACATGGACAATGACGACAAAGGCAAGGAATGAACTAATTTTGCATGTAGATATCTCGTATAATACGTACTTGATTCAGATAGAAGTTTTGCTATGTGCTAAGTTTTATAGACGACTAGCTGTGCCCCGCGGTTTCACCCGCAACGCACCCATTTCCGTGGTGATTTCGGGACTTTTATTACTTACTAGCAGCGCCCCGCGGTTTTACCCGCGTTGTGCCCGTTCCCGTGGGAATTTCGGGAATTTTTTTACATAAAAACCTTCCTCTTGAATCACTCTGCCTATTACAAAAAACCGCATCAAAATCCGTTGCGTAATTTTAAAGATTTAAGCATACAGACAAACAAACAGACAAAAATAGCGACTATGTTTTATACTATGTAGTGATTATCATATTCCTGTCCAAGATCAAAAAAAATTAAAAGAATCAAGAAAATCGGTCCAATCGTTCTCAAGTTATAAATTGTATAACTAACACGATTTTGTTTTATATACATATATATATACTGTGTGTCTTCTTATTTTTCATAATAAAATCGATATATATATATATATATAAGATTAATATAGTTTACTGTTAATAGAGAGGTATTTTGTAGGAAGTACTTCGGTACAGATTTTTTTAAAACTTTTGCATATCAGTTAGTTCAGAAAAATAGACGTCAAAATCTGCTTTAGTTTCCCAAATTTTAATGTATTGAATGTGTTACCAAACCTAAACAAGTCCTAAATCTTCCTCCAATAGCGATGATGAAGACATTTATACTTGCTATGTATTCCAAAAAAGCTTTTTACTCGTAAATAATATTAAATCCGTATTACGTACACAGATATTACTGAATCCGCACTCAGATAAAAATCATGACTTGTTACTCAATATGATATCTAAATGCGTCACACACACTCTGCATAACATAATAGTAATATTATAACGTTATCATCTCAGCAGTATTATGGGAAGTACTCTATGTAATAGCTTCTGTTTGTTTATTTAAGCACGTAAGGTGAAACATTATTTGAATATGCACTTTGGTTATACACCGTCGATGTGTTGTGTCGTGTCAGCGTGTTTTGACTTTGTATTCACTACACGTCGCCCGCTGCGGAGAGACGCGATACAAATCCCAAGAGAGGATGGCACAGAATCTCTACACTGTACCGTGTTCACCTAACTCTTATTTATACGCGATTGAAAGAAAAATTCGTACATGATCGCGCGCCATACAAAGGCTGTGTTTTGTTCACACTAGGGTCGACGCGAAATATGATTCTCGATTTCGTTTAAAATTTTGTTACTTCGAAAATGGAACGCGATTTTCGTCATACATTTTCTTTGCACATTTTACTTTTGTTGTACTTTTATAAGAGAATTTGATTGTGCACATCGTAAAAGATTACGTTAGCTAATTGTTCTGGCTAAAGTTATGTTTGGTGCTCGGCTAAGTATAATAACATTTACACTAATTGTGCAGACATGTTATATTAGCTCTTTCACTATATGAGAATAATAAACTTGTTAAGAGTTCGTTGCACTGTCGAGAATAACTTTGAGTGTGCATGAAAATGAAGTCGTTGAAAAAGCTTATTTATCGTCTAAAGATGTCGGAGTTAGTACGAATGTTGTAAAGTGTGATTATTACCTTTCACCATGCAACGGCAATTGTGGCGGATGGAATGAACTTCTTACACTAAAAAATGCTGCAAATACGACTCGAACATTTAATGAAGTGATAAAACGTTTTCGCAGAACAGAACACGCGACATTTATGATTCATTCCGTTGCCGTTTATTGCGTATTGTGCTCATAGTTTTATTCTTAATAACTTTGGAACTTGGGGAGTTCGCGCTGCTATACGATGGAAGTCGTATTGAGGACCATAAATTCTTGGAGTAAGGAAATGTGATTTTGAATTAAGGTTACCTTTACGTATTTTCGCGGCGGGCTCCATTTTATGTTCTGGCTAAAATCTAGGTCTCCTTTATATTCTCTCTGTGGAATATCAAAATACGGTATAGCTACTTTGCAAGAGACACGTTGGATTTATCTTTTACGCAGTATTCTTTGAACCAGTACTACAGGAACTCGCAGATCTTGCTGCTATATTAAAATAGTCTTCTTATTTTTCATATTAAATTTAGAATTGATGATATATTAAAAACTGACAATCTGATATTGAAATAAAGATAGCCAAAAAAACAATGAAAATGATTTTCCTCTGATCTCTGAAACACGGCAGCTTTCACATAGAAATACTACTGTCGACCACCCATCCGAGCTGCATGTTGCTTAACAATCGCAATTAGCTTACATCGCTTACCCAAACTAAGCCACGCTACACCAGGATTGCTCAGGTTGACCATCCACTCGATGAAGAAGAAGAAGCCACACTACAGGAACTAAAGTCAACAAGCACAACATCAAAGAACAACAAAACGCAGGTATTTTACAAGTCACTTTTCCGATGCTGAATTCCCAAGCGATGTCTCACTTTTTGGTTAATATCGTACCTATTGCTTATTTTCCCCTTCATAATGCCCAAAGGGAATTCCCTCCTGTGATTTATGACTTATGCAAAGAATAAGAGGATATTTTCTAAACCATAATTCAAGCTAGTCGAGATTAGAGGCTCGTAGTGGATAAGATATATCAATCTCGGGCTGTGTCCTCTTTATAGTTTTCTTTTGGTATTCCATTAAGTGTGTACGGTTGTGTTTGGTTTTGTCTATATTAATATTATAAAGAGGTAAAATTTGTATGTTTGCTTTTTTTTTGTATGTCCGAGCTACTCTCGGGAATTATCGGTCCGATTTGAATATTCTTTTTGTAATAGATAGCCACTTTTAACCGAAAGGTTATAGGCTATTTGGCATCCCGAAATTTCCATGGGAACGGGCACAACGCGGGTAAAACCGCGGGGCGCTGCTAGTATATTATATAATACAAAGATTGTGAAAATAATCCGTCAACTTTACCGCAGGTTTTATACATTATTTTTCCCGTTTTCTCGTTTAAGTGTCAAAATTAAGAAAGTAGATGTAAAACTTATCTATTAATTTAACTAATATCTATTAAATAAATATTCAAATAAAACACGACACTAAGAGCGAGTAAATACCTTAAGGCTGCGGCTCCATTGAGGCGGAGACGAGCGGAGCTGAGATGTGGATTTCACGTAATAATATGATTGGTCGATCCCCACACGTCTCCTCTCAGCTCCGCTCGTCTCCGCTTGACTGTTTCCATTGAAGCGGAGCGGAGACGAGATGTGGATTTCATGTAATACGATTGGTCGATCCCCACACGTCTCCTCTCAGCTCCGCTCGTCTCCGCCTCAATGGAGCCGCAGCCTAATTATTTACCCAAAAAAGAAAAGTAGGTACACCGTTATTTTATCTAATCAGTGAATAGAACATAAAACCTGTTTCGACAGCACTAAGAACTTGTAATACCATAATACAATTGTCTGAGAAATCATTAAATTGAAAGCCTTCGTGTTTTTAGGTCATTAGTTATAATCGTGGCACCTAAACTCCTATTTTGTTCATTGTGGCATGTTTTTGTAGCCGGAGCAATTTTTTAGAACATTTTTTGGTATGGTTTAATGTTGGTTTTGCATGAATTTATGAGTGGTTAAGACACTCGAACGATGAGATTGATGATGCCTGAAAAACTAGAATTCTAACATTGTTGTTAGTAAGCATACAATTTGATATTTCATACTTATACACGTTAGTCTTTTATGCAGGGACGAATTTTCGACAATGGGTTCACGACCTTATACTAATTAACCTGATAGTGTTAATATGACACTTCATTACTTTATACTTAACTAGTCGCGCCCCGCGGTTTCACCCGCGTTGTACCCGTAAGAATTTCGGGATAAAATGTATTGCATGTGTTATTCTGTTGTATACCTATTGTAACGTTTCATTCAAATCCATTCAGTAGTTTTTGCGTGAAAGAGTAACAAATATACATACATACTATATATCCTTTCAAACTTTCGTATTAATAATATAAATAGGATTCTAGTCAATTATTAATAGTGTGTTTCTTCTTACTGTACTTATTCTTTTTAAATCCATTATCTTTGATTCTTAATTTTTTACTGAATTCGTAGATCAAAAACACATTATCATCTTCTCTGGTTTCACGTAGTCGGGTAAAATTAAGTTTTTTTTTTATGTCAATCGCTTTTAAAAAGGTGCTGTTAAGTATTTATGAAAAACCTTTTTCACGAAAAAACATTGTACTAAAACGGCAATACTAATGGTTATAACAACTAATTTAAAACGTTTGACCTTTAACGAAAATATTACAAACTAGCCGCGCCCCGCGGTGTTACCCGCGTTGTACACGTTCCCGCGGGAATTTCGGGATAAAATGTATCCCATGTGTTATTCTGATGTATAACCTATATTACTGTAAAGTTTCATCCAAATCCGTTCAGTAGTTTTTGCGTGAAAGAGCAACAAACATCCATACATACAAACTTTCGCATTTATAATATTAGTAGGAAGTAGGATTATTTGTGTATTAAAATGTTAATTTTTTTGTGTATTTTTTGTTGCAGACATTGCAAAACTTATACAATATTTAATCATAGAGAGATGCAATATTTAATCGTATTGGTAATCATTGAAAGAACACTTTTAAACCGACCTCAAAAAGCATTACGACATTTTCAATTCTTGTTAACGTTTTCAAAATGGTTGCTAGTTCATAACTGCGTTGTTAATGTACCGATTTCAAAAACCTCTTAAAAAAGATTTGAAATAGTCACATATTTAAATGATTTTAGAAATGTTACCACTTTTGTTAAAGAAGATACAATTTGAAGATTTGTTTTGTTGAAATAGATATTTGAACCATTAACTAAAAACTAATCAGGCCAAATCCCATAATCGTAAAACTGTAAGAAACCAAACATCAAAATGATAGAACTGAAGAATAGATTCCCGTTAAACAGTTCGTTAATTTATTAACCATAAATTTCTGATCATGAAGTAGATAAAACACGTATTAAGACTGCTTAACGACTGTGCCCTTAACTCAATCACGTCTCAGATCGCGAGCTTATTTATACACTAAGCTCTCTATAAATAGGGATCATTATTCTTTGACACAAACTACTTAGTTCAGTCTCGTTGATAAAACACGAATTCATTTAGTAAATCGTTGTTTAGCGTTATTTCAGAAATATAGTTTTGATTCATTTTCTGATAACATTATGTAAGCTTTTGTGGGGCTTTCAGAGCTTTTTGCTTGTTTTTGTTGTAAGAATGTAGCTATTTAAACATGCGATATTTATTGAAAGCTTTTTTGTTTGTCACTGAACTGTCTCGGTGCGATAAGTTTTATAAGTTTGCAGCTTAAGCTAAGTAAGATTAATTCAAGTTAATATTTCAAGTTAAAGAGATCGCGTTACTTGCACCGAGGATTTTGTTCTTAATTGAAACATTTGAGAACTCAAGTTATTTGATAATAAAACTTTAATTTTTTCTCAAAGTTTTGAAATAAAACTGTCAAACAAGATGTCAGACTGCGTTCTGTTGTTATCTTTGACTTGGAAAAGTTTTGTTATTATTTTGTTGAAACTTTATGATAAAAAGTGTTGATAATAAATAACGACACTAATATTTTTATTTAATTAGGTGAAATGACAGCGGATAAAAAAATATTTTAATTTTAAAATCCGTCGCACAGAAACGGGAGTCAAAGAAGCTGAGTAGAGAAGCCTTTACCCTGCTGCAGTAGAACACTACAGGTTCTTAATAATAATTATTACCGATTTTGAATTGAAACAACGTTTACACTTCGATTTCATTTTACATTTTTATCTGACGTTTTGGTCCCTTTACAGGAACCGAGGTCGCAGAAGACTGAGGAGTTATGTTACGTAGTTTAAATTCAAAATGAGTAGTGATCGCTTAAACTTCAGTACCAGTATAATAATTACCTATATAAAATTTAATTTCATTAACTACGAACAATTGAATCGGTCCACAATTTTATTCAAACAAATTGTTAGACTGTGTCCGATTAGCTTTCATGCCACAGAAGGGCAATCGATGTAGTCTTTTGTTTTGAATTGAAATGTTTACGGACTCCAGAGTAATAACTTTTCATCCCGAAAAAATGCGCCGTTCCCACGGGAAATCAGACAGCCGAAGTCGTGGGCGGAAGACATTGTATTAGAGATTTAGTTGGCTTCGGGATAAAATTAGAACTTGGATCTAAGATATTTTTTATGCATAGAATACAGGCCCTTCATCTTTCTAAATTATAATTAAGGGAAAATTTTTTGATTAAACAAGTTTTCTTATATTCATTTTGTATTAATTTTTAAAAATATATTTTGGATCATGTGAAATTGATTTCAAAATGTATTAAAATATACGGTACGCTGAAGTTAAAAAATTGTATCTTTGGTGGTGGTACCACTAAGAACGTGTTAGACAATTTTTGATTTCGATAGGCTAAATTAACCTCATGTCCTAACTTCACACAAATTAACACATTCGGATCTTCAGAATTACATACATATCCAATTAGACTATTTTGAACAGCCACCTATTGGGTAAAATCGTTAACAGAGATAAAATTATTTGACTCAAATATTTGAGATGGGCTTACTAAATTTGTGTTACATTTGAGGGTTGGGACATAAATCGGTAAAAAGGTAAGTTAAAAAAAACTAAAAAATAGATTGCAGTCTCATTTATTTTAATCTTTTTCCATATTTAACTAAGATAGTTTACATCAAAACACACAATGCGTAACAAATTGGACTGGAAGATATGTAAGAACCAGTAGTGATACAAGTAACTGTACCTAGAGGATTTATTGCTTATACCCATTTACCGTTTATTTATGTAAAATAACGTATATTTTATCGTTAAAAAACAAAGTATTTTCTCATTTAAGTATTTTACTTCTGTGTTGCTCTATTCGAACACATTAGAAACAAAAAAATCGACGGCAATTTTTACTAACTGTTTTTTAAAATAATCAAATGAAGCAGTCATAATAAACGGCAAATGAGTGTCATCTAATAGGTAATATTTATCTAAAAGTGTTCGTAATTTACGAAGCATCTCTAACACGTATAAAGTAATTCTAAACGCCATTCTGATATATATTTTAAATATTGTCATTGTTTTTTTTAATAATTAATATCTTTTACAAGTAGTTCGCTAGACCAAAGTAGAAAAAACATTTTAGCATTTTATTTTTATTAGCGTAAATTAAACAATAGTTTTTTACCTTACATCTAAGCTATTATAACATATGAAAAATGTACATCTTATAAATTATTATTTCAAATTCGTTATAATTTAATAAGTACGTATATAATTTATCTACAGTCGACTTTAGTATGCAATTTAAATGTATGACAACTAAACATTGATACTTAATGAAAAACGTATATCGAGTCTACTGCATTTTTCTCTTTCTAACTTATATACTTTTTATATGTCTGATAGAGATACCAAATTTGGGAACTAGGTTGGTAAGCGTCTATGAAATGATTAATCATTCTTTGAGTCGTGAATGTGTTAATAGTATTAGTAAATATTTCATATGATTAGTTAAGTTTAACATATTATTGAACGTAGTGTACCATATTTTGATATTACTCTTTAATAAATGTTTGGATTAGAATTAAAATTAAAATAATTCTGTAAAGATTTTAATTCATACGTTTAGATTTTTCCTTATATTAGTCTGCTAGGAATTAGAATGGACACCGTTCAATACGAAAAAAGCGTCTTGTAAAAAAATCTAACACTATCCAGTTATATACATATATTACACATTTATTTTAATCTCAAAATAATTGAAATTCAACTTAATTCCTATGCGTAAAGTAGTTAAGTACGGCAACAAAGTCATGGCGTGTTTTGCAATGAAAATTCTAAGAAAAGACAAACAACTGAGTTTTGTTTCGGTGCGTTCTCACTAAAGGCGAACGGTAAGATTGTCCAAATATGTGTTACTCACGGTAGATTTAAACAAATGTCTCTGTAGATAAGGCTCTTGGATATAGAGACTTCTGAGTAGTGAATAGAGAGACTTAAAATTATTTTCATACCTTTTTACTCTTCGACTCAATGTGAACGCACCTTAAATTCAAAATTCTTTGCACTTTTTCGATTACAGATTCGATAGTGCAAGTGTGATAGTGTATCAAAGTAGTGTGACACCCCTATTGATTTATTAAATTAGAGAATCTACACTGTCTTTTAATCTTTAAATAACTTTTAACATAAAATACTATGGCACTGAAACCATTTTTAAAGACTTGAAATAAAATTAAATAACGCGATGGATTTATTTAAAGATAAAGTTTCTTCAATCTTTATTTTATTTCACGTCTCTAAAAATAACTGTAAATCTAAACTATATAAAATAGGAATGTAAAGTAAGTATAATTGCAACTGATTATGGAATGTAAACAAAAATGTTATTGCGATTAGGTAGCTATACCTTTAGGACCTATTATAAACATTTTCCGACTATACTAATTAATTCACTTTATTATATTTCTTCTAGGAATAACAACACAATGAAATTGTCCAATACTAATTAATATCCAACGTCGGCATCAATAATATATTTTTATCCACATTCAGTTTACACAGTTGATGTGTCTTTCGAGCACCGATTTCTAAACGATACAAAATATTTTTCACAATATATATGTCGGAGCGTGGCATCAGTGGCGCCACACCAGATAGCGGTTTATAACGTCACTACATTATTTTAGTCTGTAGAAGTTTAAGAGTAGTTTGTAAATTCAGTTGACTGATGGAATCGGTAGTGTTGTTATTCCGTGACGTGAGTTCTATCTTCGTGGTGTAGTCTGTGGTATGAGAATAGACTATGTTAAGTCTGTGGTGTTACGCACGATGACAGATGACAGTTGTTCGATAGAGGGATGTGAGCTGGTTTGGTAGTCTGTGGCAGTGAGTGAGGGAGTGAGTTAGTCTATGATATGAAAAGATGAGACATTAGAGTTTTGGAGGGAAATGGAGACGGTTGGATTGGGATGAGATGGGAAACGTAGATTGGAAGGATGAGGTCGTTTAGGTTCCATCAATTAATTGAATCTAGACGTATCCTAACTGTAATCTGTAATCCATGATGATCGTGTGTAAAATACAAGCAATGTCATTGTAATGAAGTCCTGTGAGTTATTATTTCAAGACCAAGACCTAGGAATCATAAGATATCTGATGTTGTATTGGCGGTATAATGCTCGTGCTTATCCTGATGTGACATGACCCCAATAGTGGGATAATTATCGCTGTTTCCCCGACATCAGAAGTGGGATCAAGATCGCTATTGCCCACCGAGCGTCCAGCAGAGAATGATCAAGATCGCTATTGCCCACCGAGCGTCCAGCAGAGAATGATCAAGATCGCTATTGCCCACCGAGCGTCCAGCAGAGAATGATCAAGATCGCTATTGCCCACCGAGCGTCCAGCAGAGAATGATCAAGATCGCTATTGCCCACCGAGCGTCCAGCAGAGAATGATAAAGATCGCTATTTTGCCCACTGAGCCACCAGTAGAGAATGTTTGAATTGGTCAATGATTTGGTAATAAAACTTGGAATGTTCTGTGAGTATAGTTAGTTAGTACTCTATTCTATTGTGGAGTTAAGAAGGTAATTATGAGTCAAGTGTAATCTTGTGATGTAATGTGATATGTTCTAATATGTTTTCTTACTTTCATGTTGGTTCAATGCTGGTAATTATTGTGAGCATTGATGAACCTCGTCCAGGGAAGAACGTGGTTCTCTTCTCAATCCTGTTACCTGAGGAATATGAGGGATTGCGGTATTCCAAATTATTCAAGAATCTATCACGACAAATTCACATTGGATGTTAAATTGGTGATGTATTGCGGTAATGATTGGTTTGTTGGGAAATATCCGGTGAGCTATTTTGTGATATTTGAGTCAGTTAACATTGAGAGTTTTGTAGTGAATCTTCGTACCACTTGATAAAGTAGAAAGCTTATTGAAAGTATTTTGGAGGTTTATTCCGATGTAAAATATGAGAGTATGAGTAAGGGTTTCATGTGACTACGTGACTTATTGAGTTCAATGTTCGAACTCGGCGATGGTCGTGGTCTGGATTGACCGTACTGTGGAGTGGTCTGCTGAGACCGTGTGTTGTTGAGCAATGTGATTGCTCGTCGGCTGGTTGCCGTGACTAGACGTGACTAGACAAGCTTACTGTTACTTACTCATGGCTCATATTGTAATGTGCATTTGAGATTAATAGTCTATTGAAGTTAAAGTTGAAAATGACGTGGTACCTAGTATTCATGTGTTACATAGCATTGAAGATTCCCGATTGATAATAATTGAAATTAACTTTTGATTGAAATCAAGAATTTAAGGAAGAATAGTCAGGTTGACCGAGCGAGTGCAAATTACTGTGGCCGCGAGGTTTAGAGGAGAACGAGTACACAATATAGTGTCATTGACTGGTATAGGAAAATGCCTGAAGGGCAAGTACCCATTGTTAGTAATTCTGAGCCTTGTGATGATGAACTGTAGTCACTTTTGACTGTGTGGTATAGTTGTGCGTGTCCTCTTGAGTCTGGGATGATCACGGGAGTGACTGATCACAGGGATGATCAGGGTTATGGGTGATCACTGGGATGATCACGGGAGTGACTGATCACAGAGATGATCAGGTTTATGGGTGATCACTGGGATGATCACAGCTAGTCACAGGGATGACTGCGTATTAGGGCTACGGGGATAGCCGGACAATAGAGACACACACACTTGACCTTTACTTTGATTTGAGATTAATTTGATTTTTAATGGGTACTTGTGCCTGACGATGTTCTAGTATTATGTTGAGATAAGCAATGTGAAAGTATTTTGTTGAAGTAGAGTTATTTAGGTCAGGAGTGAGCGAACGATGGTGATCGTTACCCGTTGAAAAGCTTTGAACTCTAAACGTACTTACAAGTATGCACATGATCGTGTTAGGAAGATGCCTGTGGGGCGGGTAACAGCTGACTCAGACGAAGGTGGAGACAATGAGGTTGATTCAGTTGTTGATTGTTACTGGGTTTTATGTCGGTGGGTCAGTCTGAGACCGCACCAGGGTGCCGTAGCTGTAGCCCGTTAGAAATCGGTGTCTACTACTTGTAGTAGTCCGTGGGTAGGCAGTAGGCGGTAGCCCTGGGTAGTGTGGTCGGGTCTTGCCTGGTAGCGAAGACCGTAGAGTCATGGGACGACTCGGCATTCCGAAATGGAAGTGCATAAAGGGCAAATGCGTTTGCTAAATCTTGTGTTGTGACCACGAACAAAGACTCAGTAGTAAATCAATTGTGATTAAATTGTTAATTGTGTGTGAATAATGAACCAGAGTCTGTCACTGTTACTGGCCTCAGGGTTTTGGTAGATGAAACGTTATCATAATTTACTTTGTGATTTCTTACGCAAGATGCCAGTAGGTCATGTACCAGTCGAAGTTGATGTTAATAGTGATTCTGATGAGGATGAGTAAACTTGTTTTGGTGGAAACTCGAGTAAGGGCTCTATCGGCCGTATTGTGTTCGACCGTACCAGTAGCTATTACGTAGTCGTAGCCCGGTAGAAATCGGTGTCTCTTGGGGTAACTCAAGTAGTCCGTGGGTGCGCGGTGCGCGTTTAGCTCTGGCGGAGGTCGGGGTCTGCAGAGACCATAGTGTGTAGTCACAGGGTGATACACATGGGCGATCCACTTGATGGATAGGCATAGTGTGCAGTCACAGGGTGATGCACGTGTGCGATCCACTTGATGGATATGCATAGTGTGAGAGCAATTGCGATTGCTGGTCGGCTAGAGAGCCGTGGCGATAGAGGGGCTTACTCTTGTGAAGTTTAGATTTGTGTGGTTAATTAAATTGTGTTAATTTGTTGTTACAAGCGACAGTGGTACATGGCTCTGGTTGATATTTTCTTATGGCTCTTTTATGGTTTTATTCGAGTAATTTAAAAGAAAAAAACTATACAGTTACGAAGTTTCTTTATTTGAGTTGTGTGTAGAAATATGATTGGTCAGAAGTGGCCGAGGCGAACAAATACTCTCGTTGGTTATTTCTGTGCAGGTTAGCCAACACACGAGGACGTGTGCTAGCAGGATGGCCGTGTCGGAGCGTGGCATCAGTGGCGCCACACCAGATAGCGGTTTATAACGTCACTACATTATTTTAGTCTGTAGAAGTTTAAGAGTAGTTTGTAAATTCAGTTGACTGATGGAATCGGTAGTGTTGTTATTCCGTGACGTGAGTTCTATCTTCGTGGTGTAGTCTGTGGTATGAGAATAGACTATGTTAAGTCTGTGGTGTTACGCACGATGACAGATGACAGTTGTTCGATAGAGGGATGTGAGCTGGTTTGGTAGTCTGTGGCAGTGAGTGAGGGAGTGAGTTAGTCTATGATATGAAAAGATGAGACATTAGAGTTTTGGAGGGAAATGGAGACGGTTGGATTGGGATGAGATGGGAAACGTAGATTGGAAGGATGAGGTCGTTTAGGTTCCATCAATTAATTGAATCTAGACGTATCCTAACTGTAATCTGTAATCCATGATGATCGTGTGTAAAATACAAGCAATGTCATTGTAATGAAGTCCTGTGAGTTATTATTTCAAGACCAAGACCTAGGAATCATAAGATATCTGATGTTGTATTGGCGGTATAATGCTCGTGCTTATCCTGATGTGACATGACCCCAATAGTGGGATAATTATCGCTGTTTCCCCGACATATAAATATCTCTACAACTAATAAACGTAACGTTATTATGGCAACGTATTATTTTGGTTACAAATTGAATACTTACTTAGAAAATTACAATGATATGGATCAAAGTGATTGGAATAGATATGCATCGGTAGGTACATTATAAACAGGTACTAATTCTATACACAACGGAATAATACTTAGGTGTCATGGCAGTTATGTCGTGTCGTTTAGTCGCATGATCGAATCGCTGTCTTAGGTCGAATCGGTGAGGACAAATTGAGGTGTCTTCCGTTGACCTTCACGCTGGCTACACATCCTCTCAAACCATTGTACATCTCTGATGGCAGCCCCAATGGCAAAGTAGGAGATCCCCCTAATATTAAAAACAAAATATATCTTCTTAGAAGTCGTACAAAACATGTTCCCAATATCAAAAGCAATATATTCCAAGTTGTCGACGATTCGTTCGAATATCGAAGTAATTATGTGTATTATGAGAAAAGTTTATATAAGGTTCTAAGATTAGGATTGTATCTATTCTTAGATATTTGTATTGATCTCATATCGTCAGCTGTTTCATTCGTATAGCTCAGCATGTTTAGTTTAATAAATGAAAAGTAAGGGTGTGTTTTCACTGCAGAAGAACGGAGCTGCGGGGAGCTCAATGGACTAATACGAGAAGATTTTGACAATGTCAATGCATTGTTTTACAATTTCAAACCATAGTGATTGGTCCATTGAGCTCCGCACAGCTCCGCCCCTCTTCAATAGAAACGCAGCCTTAATCACGGTTTACTAATATTTGGAAACTTACCTATCCACAATTTAGGGTTGGCCTTCGAAGGTACCAGCAGTGACTGAGAGTACCCTCTAACAGCTGGAGCCTCGTCCACCTGCAGCATGGCCAGTCGTTTCCTTCGTCTCACAGTGGCTGTGTGCCACCGTCCGTCGTCCACCCTCACTTTTGACTCAACACTTTGGAACCAGTCTTCATGCACAGAGTTGATTTCCCTCGAATCAGTGTCAGTGTAAATCAGTTGCAGTCTTCCCCCACTTATGCCCAGCCCTATGAAGTCTCTAGCTCGCAACCCTATTTTTCTTCTCCACATCAAAAGTCCCGAATCATTCTGTGTTCGAAATTTAATTTCGTATCGTATGCCTCTGGCGTCGCTATTCCTAAAATTTTAACGCTTTTATTGAAAAAATGTAACGAAAATAACAAATATTTTACGTGAAAAATAAAAGCATGGAGTGTTTTTATTAAAAATGTACTTCATAACAAACTGCGGGTTTGTTATGAAGTTAGTATAGTGGGTTTATAATATTCATAGAACGATATAAATGAAAATTTTGTTACGGAATAAAACATTTAGATAAGTACTCGCGTTGTTGAACCTTTATATTGTATATACATTTTAATTAAGCTCTTGAGATAACATACTGGTACATGTTAAACGTAACATATTGATGTAGATATCTTCTACATGTTTTTACAAGCGAATGTATCGATAAAATCACTAAATTTTCCCAAGCAGTGTACAATATTATCGGTTGATCAAATTTACCCATCACGCCTGTTAAACACATCAACAAGCAAACTAATTTTACTTGAACCCGTTAAATACATTCTACGAAACGAAGTTCAATATGCGTATAATTAGAAGCCTATAACGAGCAAAATTGTGGGCATTTTCACGTAGAAGCGATTCATGCTAAATATTTGATAAAAATGTAATAAAAAGTTTGCAACAAAACTTGGTGTACGAAAAATGGATGTGGTATTAAGCACACGCAACACAAATGCTCTTACAAATAAATAAAAACTTCAACTAACATTCTTCGATACAGGTACATCCATAGCGATACAAATGTTATGCTATTACGTATTCTGGCAGTGCGAACGGTAAATGTTTGCAAGTAAATAAAAGAACAAACTAGCTAGGCACACAAGGATCTCGAAACAGTATTTCTATTCACGTAGTTATGTTAACACGTTTATGTAAATTCGTAAAGTTCCACATAAGTTATTCGAGTCAACCTGAATTTATACATTCGAGGAGTAAGTCAGGAGCGACTAATGTTTACTATTAGCTTATAAATGCAAATAAGTACGACCGACATTTCCAAATTGTTTTTGAACTCTAAAAATTAATGAATTTTCGTATTTGTTTCGTGGAATGTTTACTGGAAATGTTTAGCTGTGAATATTGTTTCGGGAGCATGAATATTTTACGTATACCCGAAAATTGTGTTTAAATAATAATATTTTTCATAAACTTTTTCGGAAACTTAAGTTGAAACCAAAATGTTTTTGTTGTTTTGGGGTATCGCATGAAAAATACATAAAACCATTACGTGTTACAAATGAAAACTTTGCTAACCAAAATTTAAGCAATTTATACACAAAAATATCTAATTTTGTTCTACTGATTAAAAAAGTAAATTTACCTAATTAAACCTGTAAATAATTAGTTTAAAACAATATTTATAGATGCATCCCTTGAATGTTATCTCACACGATAATGTCCGACACCGATCTCCTTGTTAGTATGAAAGCTAGAAAAATATTGAGTAAGTTAGTAATCGAATTAGTCTTATTAAATTATTGTAGAATAAATAATACAATTAAATAATAAAGATGAAATAGACTGCTTGAAGTCAGTAGAATCCATTAAGTAGCTATTATTTTGTAAAAATAACATGAAACTGATTTACCAGAAAATATCATTAAGAAAACTTGTGAAACAGAAAATAAATTATAGTAATGATGTATTTTCTAAATAATTGTCAAAGAAAAACAAATACATATTTGTAAACATCAAAAATGACAAATATTCAGAATTATTTCAAAGAGACTTCTGAACCGGCATACTCTGACCCCCAGTCTCAAATTTTACTTGAAAAACCCCGTTAGTGATACCAGTTTTAGTATGAAAAATAATGAATCTTAATTTATGCTACACTTTATACATTACCTCCGTCCACCCCTGCTTCTGTAGGAGAAATAATTATTCCCATCAAAGTAAACTGGAGTTCTGTCGTTTAGCATTTCTACGTTAAGTTGATGCTCACAGTTCCTGCCTTGGAATCCTTCGTGGCATTTACACTTGTACTCGTTCAGTAAGGGAATGCAGGTACCGTTGTTCTTGCAAGGGGTTAGGCCTGTAGGCAAAGGGCTTCATGAATACAAGAGTTTATATGAAATTATTAAAAGTCTTTTGAGTAAGGGAAGGTAAGGGAAAGTCACGACGTACAGTCAACTACTACACATACAAAACACGTCTGTAGTTTTTTTTCTAATTACTAAGGTAAAGATTTTTTTTGCGTTGTCACGACACTTATTTATGGAACTTTTATTCAGGTGTTTTGTAATATTGATAATATTGTGTTCATCAACTTTTGTAGTTGACTGTACGTTGTCTTAAACTTTAGCAACGGTGTTTAATTAAAGGCCTTTTACGTTACGCTGTGCGGCTTTTTAAAATACGTCTTAGAAAGGTATTTTCTTAAGAACCGTCGTCATTGATTTTAATGAAAATAAAAAACGACATTCATATTTTTTTTAATGTTTCTAATTTAAAATTTGAATCGTTCTAAATCGATCGTATTGTATTGTAACCCAGCAGAACTTATCAGTACTTGTTTCCTAAGCTTTATATTGCTTTTGTTATGATTTATAGTAGTTCATATCATAACTGCCTCGACCATTATTATGAACTTTGTGGCTACTTATAAGTTTCTTTAATAATATGCCAGAATAATAAAAAAAGTTGAACAGCTAAATTACGATCGACAAAAGCATAAATTATATATAAGCAACTAGCAGCGCCCCGCAGTGTTACCCTCTTTGTACCGGTTCCCGCGGAATTTCGGGATAAAATGTATCCCATGTGTTATTCTGATGTATAATCTATAGTACTGTAAAGTTTCATCAAAATTCATCCGTAGGTTTTTCCGTCTACAGGCCCCCGACATGGTCTAACTATTGAAATAACCGGGACCGATATGACAAGTTAATTTGAAATAGATATCTTTAAAGCAATTATTCGTTTAGAGTGTTACTATAACTCAAAGATAAACATCTACCGATATACTTCGATCAATTTTAAAATAAAACTTGATATGATTACATGCGTAAATTACTGATGCAATTATATACATTTTGGATAAACACATAGATTAGACCTAAAAGACGTACCTACATACACCAATTTATATCCTATTTCCTATTCCTATTCTTTCAAAAATCGTGACCAAATTTTTATCCCGAAAAACCGCGGCCAAATCCATAAACGATTTATTATATTATTCCCACATTAACGGGTATATTTCGGGTAAAACTATGGAGAACAACTAGTTTGTCTATAAATATATCAAAGTCCACCTAATACTAGATGACAGTGAAACCGCACGGCCCAAGTTGTTCCCAGACTGCGGGTAAACATTCTGATATCTAACACACCCACTTGCTATGAGATTTCTGTCCAATATCTCAAGATTAATGTTTTGTGTGACTATTTATGGTCACTGCATAACTTTGGTATAAGAAAATGTAGCCGAATTACAATGGTTTTATGATATAGTTTTTACATTAGGTTTCCTTGCTTAGTAATAAATATCCGAGTAATATTTCACCATGCTGATATGATATGATATGGTGATATGAGGGGCCTTTGATTAGCAGTGGGACATTACAGGCTAATACTTTTACTTTTCTTTGCAAACATATTTTTTCTTGATTAATTTGAAAGTTGATATACACATGTCAGTAGCTGGCATATTGATATAATGGCATGCCAGTACGTGCTTACTTGCATCGTAGCATGTGTATGTGTCGTCAACTTTCTAGCCTTAAAGGCTAGATTACACCGGGGCAACACTGTGCGGCATTGCGGCATGCCACAAGGCCGCATGCTACAAAGTCAAAAATGTCGCTCATTGTGGCAAGGGCACAATGGATTCCATGCGACATTTTTCGTGCGTCAAAAATGTCGCATGGAATTCCATTGTGCCCGGATATAAGATGCGACAGTCTGCCACGTGACGCAAGGTGTTGCCATGCCGCACGGTTCTTGCCACAATGTGCGACATTTTTGACTTTGTAGCATGCGGCCTTGTGGCATGCCGCAATGCCGCACAGTGTTGCCCCGGTGTAATCTAGCCTTTACGTCAACAGATTCGTAAAATGCTAGTTACTGCTCTTTTTCAGATATGTATTTTTGCTTACGTACGACATTATAGTGATAATAAAACATTTGAGACCAAAAACAAGTAACGCCCATCGTTTATAGAAGCCACTAACTCATTTTAAACATCCAAAGAAGTAAGAACCAATTCAAATACCTTCTTTCATATCTCTTCAAAAATAGAACAAAAGCAAACACTTGTTGACGTACCTTCCCCGCAAGGAGGTCCAGTATACTTGGTCACTCCAGTTGTAGCACAAGGGAGTTTCTCCTCATCTTGTACTATAGAGCACTTGGCGGTATCAAGCGAGTACAAAGACAGCGGCCTTCCATTCACAAAGACCTGTTGAACCGCTCCAATGAAACTGCTCGTCACACCAGACATTTTATGAGGCCTGATGTAGGATCTATAAGTAAAAAAATGTTTAGACGTGTTGGTTGTATTAGGCTTAAAAAGTATATGATAGGTTATCGTTTGAAACGCGTCGACAGGTTATACTTAGATCACAACTTAAAGGTTAACAAAGGTCGTAATACTCTGATATTATTGTTTTCTTTCCACGCTACGCCTACGTGTTATTCAAGGCGTTAATAAACCTTTCATTCTACTTTTATTAACGATAAACATCTGTCCTTTCTTTGTTATTTCTGTAATTTTAATTGAATAGGCGCCAGACCAATGGTGATATATCAATATGACTTACGAAACCAAAACACGTTCCTCAATTGCAGTAACTTAAAGACAATAAATTATACAAAATTATGTTTATTTACGAACAAAACCTGAATAATAAATTATGATAAAGTTCAAATGAGAAGCACAAACAGATACTTAAAGTAGGCAATAAAATGTTTAATTTCCTCTCATATAAATAATGGGTGTTCAATTACATTACAAACGCAATTAACCAAATGATTGTTGATTAATGTCCACAGGTGCCACCATATTGAACCAGGTGAACATAATAAGGATGTCACACCAGTACATTTTGTTATGATTAATTAATTGAATATTATGTAAAAACCATATGCTACCTTAATTTGAAACAGGTAATTTCATTCAATTCAGTAAAATAAACCAAATAAAAAGGAAACAATTCAAAAATGAAACCCAATAACTCAGAAGTAAACATTTGAAATGTTAAATATATTTAAAATCTTCTTTAAAACTTTTGTGAAATGTCAGCAAATCACATATTTGGTAATGATCGAAAATAAACACATTCCGTAAAATAATAAACAACATTCAAATATGTAATCAAAAAGTAAATATTTCATATTAGTTCTTAAACAATACTTACGGCAATGATCCAATAAACAGTGGTAGCTTCAGCTCTAAATGTGTCAGTGGAGGGGATGATGACCCCTTCTGCGTGGGGTGGTGGTCGAGCTGCAGGCTGCCGTGTCTCCCGGCCCTGGATATCCTCGCCCTATGCCAACGACCCTTTGTAATCGGCACCGGTGACCTTTACCAGCAATAAACAACAAACTTAAAATACTTTGTTTGCAATAAAGCTCGGAATCACGACTCGGAATCCTAAGCCAAAAGAACATTCAATCCAAGATTTCTAGGTCTCAACTCCAAGTATCCATGTAATGAAATTTTCCTCAACATTTGTTTAAAAGTTAATCCTTGCGCAATAAAAGGAGCTATTACTTCTAAATAGAAAGTACCACTTACGTTATATTAGCGATCCCGCTCCCCAAATTGTACCTAAACTGTAGATAACCATTAACCAAGTTAATCGCAATAAAATCCCCCTTGGCTTTATTAGACTGGCCGGTGTAAAGGAGCATTCCGGAAAATCGGTTCGTTAAAAACCAAATTTCAATGCGGAACGCCTTTCCCATCCCTTCGAGTGGCGGTAATTCGATATAGCTCGTCCCATTGAATTGCGGAGACCACGTTTCTTGTACAACTGTTACGTCTGCAAAATTTAAATTTTGACTCAGTAATGCCGAAGACAAAGGCAAAAGAGGTAATTTAAGGAGGCCTAATATCCTTACCGTTGCTGCAGGTATTTCCATTGGATCCAATTTCGCCCCCAAACAAACAGCGGCAGATGTGTCCGCCGTCGGGTCCAATGTCACACAATAGCCCCTCATCATATCCGCAGGGATTTGACTCGCACGGATCTAATCTCTCGTCACAATTGGCTCCTTGAAATCCGATAGGGCAGCTACAAGTATATTCGGACACCGACCCCTCCAGCGCCTTACACGTGGCCCCATTCTTGCACGGAATACTCATACACGGGTTGGATTGGCATTCTTTGACATTTTCTATACCGACGACTAATGAGTCTGGACGACCCAATTTCTTTGACACTAGATGACGTATTATCCTTAAGTGTTTCACGCATCCGATAAACCCGCTCCGAGTGCCGATATTATCGAAAACCCTACAAAAATAGTTTATTATTTATTTACTCGATTGACTTCTGGATATTGATGACTAAATTAGTGTGGGCAATAAAGCAAATGGGTTGATAAATGCTTTTTAATGTACCTCGAGTAATTAGTGGGTACGCTGCCTATATAGGCGTCCTCGACGAGGTCCAATGCTTTCAAATGTCCACTGGATTGTCCAACAACGTCCTCCATTTCATCGACTGATAGTATCCCATCACGATGGTACCTCTTGGCCGAAACCTTATGATACTCATTTAACGTTATTTTCTCCAACGACGTCAAAATAAGAACACCATTTCCGAGATTATACCTGTTAGGAACGAGGTCACGTTAGTTGAAAGGGGTCAAATATAAATCGGTAAGTTTCAGTTTTATTGGTTATAATTCTCAGAAATAGAAATAATATTGCTTACCGAAACTCTAAATATCCGTTGACTAAAGCAAGTGAAACGAAATCGCCGGTGCCGTCTGGCTTCTGTTGGTTGTACAGTATGACCCCATTTTCAGTAAACGTCTTGAATTCTATATCGATGTTGAGTTTGTGGTATGCCTTTAGAGGCTTTAATCGTATAAAGGCTGAGCCATCGAATGAAGGGACGTCTATGAATGATGACCCTAAAAGACCCTCTTTGGCAAGTGACTCGCAATTAAGGCCTGTGTAAGGCGGCGTACACACGCACGTATACGTTGATCCAGGTAAATCGATACACGTCCCCAAGTTGTAACAGGGATCCGATAAACAAGTACTGTATTCCTCTGTCGTCTCCGGCACTGTATTTTCTGTTAAAGAAAAACACGCTGTGTGTGAAAATGTTGTCAGCATTGTGTGTTGGAAAGTTAGTTGGATTTGGAACAGAAATAATTTTAGAAAGAAATATACGACGACGATGAAAGTTGTATAATAATCATTACGGATTTTTAAACACAGACATACAGAACTGATAGTAATATTTTCAAAAACAAGTTTAAATTCTAAACAAACAATCTACCACGGAAACACGCAACTAACCACATTCCTTTCAAAATGCGTTAGAGCATATACGTAATTCCAACTATGTTATCGTTTACTAAGTTTATTTGTCTTTGTTCTCAATAAACCACAAAGGAATTACTCTAAATTAAGCGATAAATTATCTTGAAGCCGCAAATTCAACACCACAATATTATTTGCATATGAAAACACTATATAATAATGATGTGAACTTGTTTTACCGACTCGACTACAACACAAAGTTACCAGCTTGAGTATTCGTAGCTTTAGTACTTAACGGGTTTCGTAGCAAGTCTACGGGAACGAAGCAAGCTTCGTAGCACGCCGTGAATTCAGACTAAATTGTTTCAAAGTTTTACTAACCAGGATGTTAGAGAAATTCTGTGAATGTTAGCAAAATTCTTTGGCGGTAGTTGATAATTTAGTGTGCCAATGAAGGGAATTATGCCATCAATATTTAACGTATTCTGATATATGAACTCACAGTTTGAAGTCAGTTCTCATTAATGTTTAGAGTAATTATTACAATATTAGTTAGTAGTTAGTATTCTGAATAATAATCATTATTTCGACGAGTAAATTAGTAATAATTCCTAATTTACGTTCAACGTTAATACTTGTCTATTAGTAGTCGTTACATGAGCCATGTCAGAGGCCTTTGGCGGCTCAAAAAGTCTGACATCAGGATTGGTCGGTTTGACCATCCACTCGATGAAGAGAAGACTTGTCTATTTACTTTATATATACCCCTAGCAGCACCCTCAGTTTTACCCGCATTGTGCCCGTTCCTATAAGAATTTCGGGACGAATAATAGCCTATATCCTTCCCGTTTAATAAGGTGTTCATACAAACATAAAAACCAAACATTTCAACCTTATTTTATTAGTTCAGATTAATTATTTCTACATCGAGTAATCGAAAATCGAAATACGAACTATAAAGCCACTTACCAATACAAGCTTTCCTATGCACCGTGGGTAAAAAGCCGGATCTACACTCGCAGCCGCCGCGTGCGCAAAAAGCACCGGGTAGAGCTTCGCAGTCTGAATCATCAGCGCAAAGATCACCGAGCAATGCTCCTACGGCACCAACAGTCGCTGTGGTTGCTGTTACGAAAAACAAAAAGAATAATGATGACAATACTCACAGTAATCATTTGACAGTTGTAATTTGCTTTAATTAGTCTAATAAAGAAAAATACTAATCATAAATCCTGAACTTATATCTTCAGTGAAGGCATTTGACCGTCCGTGGGAAATTTCAGGGTAATACGTTATTTTATTTTTATCTTACTCTATAAGACCCTCTAAAATATCTCTAAAATATTTGTATATATCTAATATTTGTAAGAAATAAGAGGACTCATTTCCTTAACAAATTCACATTAAAGTATCGCCTAAAAATAAATCATCTCCTTCAAGATCAAGTCACACTTATAATGAAAATAGGCGACCAAATATAGTTTTCCCAAAAATAATTTCATGGCAAACAAGCCCTTCCGCTGTAAGCAACTAAACAACATTTTCTATGTACTATTTTCATGTTTTCTTTGTACAGTTTCACTCCAATTAGTTACCGGTGAAGGATCCTTTCCGGGAAAGTGGCCCTCAACGGATTACAATAAGAGACCCAGTTTTGTTAACCGAACCGAGGTAAATATAACTTCGTTAAAATGATATTAAATTTATAATTATTATTATGGAAACGATACTTTGTTTTTGGAGTTAGATATCGTTTTGGGGTGAACGAGTTTAGTTATTTTAGTGAGTTACTTACGGTAGAACTATGTTGTATAAGATTATAATCTAGTCAAACCGTTTTTAAATATTGAATGTACTTTTCCGACTCGCTGAATTCTGGTCCAAAATAAAAGACATTTCTCTATAATATATTTATTTATGAATAAACTACCAGCTCCCCGCGGTTCTACGTTGTGCCCGTTCCCGTAGGAATCGGGATGAAAAATAGCCAATAGCTTTCCCGTTAAATGTATCCATAAAAAAAATTATTATTAAAATCGGATTGGTAGTTTATGAGATTAATGCATTGAAACAAACACAAAAGCAAAAAATCTAACTCTCCAACTTTATATTAGTATACACTAGCAGTTCCCCGCGGTTTTACCCGCGTTGTGCCCGTTCCCGTAGGAATTTCGGGATTTTTTTTACATAAAACCCTTCCTCTTGAATCACTCTACCTATTACAAAAAACCGCATCAAAATCCGTTGCGTAATTTTAAAGATTTAAGCATACAGACAGACACGAAAAAGAGACGACTTTATTTTATACTATGTAGTGATATTGAACATTTATTTAAAAACTAAAGAATACATGACTAGCTCGATTTGAGAAGAAGCACATGTTTAAACGTTATGCTCGTAGCTCGGATGTAACAACATTATTTACCGATACTTCCCCATAACATTGTATTATTTTTAGTGGTATGTAGAATGGGTGTTAGGCATCGTTTAAATTGAGCTAGTTAATAGATCGCGGTTGGCGAAGTGCAAAAATGTTTGTCATGTATGACCTGTGGTTATGATATTTGTCACGTAGCCGACATATTTAATACCACGTGATACTATGGAACTCAATGTTTTGTTGCTTGTAAATTAGCTTAATTATAACTCGAACTATACAACGCTTTATTAGCCTGTAATGTCTTACAACTGGGCAAAGACTTCTCATCTGATTGAAGATATCAGAACAGTGAGGAGGGAGGCGTAATCATCACCGCTTTCCGAATGCGGATTGGTGATTTCAAACACGAGCCATGTTTGAAAAGTAGGAATCATGTTTACGCTCGACCCGGGAATTGAACCCGAGACCTTTAGAAAATTTTAAAAAGAGCCACTGTTAAATCAATCAATGAGCTAAAACAAGTTAGTATTGTTGTAATTCGATACACTTTATTGTTTTCTATTCTGCGACAAATAAACAGATAAAGTTTATTTACGGTTCTATACGGGGCAAATAAAATAAAAGAATGCTCATTTAAATATAAAAGATCAAATCAAAAACAATATACTGAGAAGAAAATTAAATATTGGCATTCGATGTTGACGTAATAATCTTTCGGATGATGAAAAACTGGAACGCCTGCACTGAAATTGTTAGCGAGCAAACACTTTTATTGAAATACTCGCGGAAAAAATGTTAACAAAGAATATTTCTTGCGAGACAGGTATACGAGAATGTTTATAATAATGTTTGGGAACAATACTGCTTCATATTCAAACTTGTGACGTCATGTTAGGGAAATAGTAATGTATTATAATGTTTGCGATGCAATATAATATTAGGAAGATAAGAAAACATCCGCCGTTTTTGTAGTATACGAAGATTTTTTAAGAGAGAACTCTTGAAGTTGAATTTCTAAATAACCTTTGAAGGATCGATTTTAATGGATACGTCATAATAAATACTGTATCCTACGTAAAATTTAAGCTCGCTACGTTTAGTAGTTTGAGCTATGTGTTGAGTATTATAATAAAAAGTAAAAGTATTAGCCTGTAATGCCCCGCTGCTGGCCATAGGCCTCTGATCTCATTGAAGATATCAGTACAGTGAGTAATATAGTACCCATCTGATAGTACGGTTTTGTTCTTATAAACGTAGTTATCCTACCAGTTAATAGCTAGCGGTTTATGTTATAAGAACTTTTTTTATTTTATTACATCTTATGTTAGCTTACCGATTAAGAGCAAACAATTTATGTTATAAAACTTACCTTTAAACCTCTGCCCAGAGAGAATATTTTCAAAATCGCTCGACGTCTCCTTCTTCGGCCAGTCGTACTTATTATAATACTTGTCAGGGTTAAGTAGATGTCTGGTCGACTTGGACGCAGCGCCGTCGTCTTGTTGTGTGAACTGTATCGGGGAGGACGGTCGGGGAGGCCCGGCCGTGCCCGCCACTTCACCCAACTGGCAAGGGCCAAACGCTTGCACGACAATGTCCTCTTGCGTGCGACACGCTTGCAACTTCAAGTGACATTCGGACTCGTAAGTCTTCCCGTCGCTCCCGCATACCTGTTGGTCGTTTGTTACATAAGGGTTGAACTATTTATTACTTTACGTCCAAAGCCAGGTTCAAATGGTTTAAACTCTTGCCTTGTTAGAGGATAAAGAACGTTTGGTAAATTAATGGGGTATTAAGCGGTTTATGGACATACGTGACTGATGTTATTGCAGTCATGTAGCAGTTTAGATAAGGGCGCTATAATTCTATGCTCTCAAGTTTGTAAATGATTTCCAGACACATTCGGCTTTCGAGACAAATATGTGAATCCTACATTATTTATCAAAATCTATAGAAATTCAATGACCGAAGAGAATATTAGTCAGTTAAGTACCTACTACCTAAAGATAACATTATGTACAGTAGTTATAAAGGAAATAAAGACAAAAATACAGTAGATTCATTAAAAAAAAATATCTAACTTCCTAACGAGTATTTCCTAATAAAAACATAAAGTAAATCTACAAAACTAACTTCACACCTTATGTACAAAATAATGTGTACAATATTAAAGGACAATGCTCACCAGCATATTAGTATCGCTGTCAAGGCAAGGCGCCGCGGTGCATTCGCACAGCGCCCCGCCCGTGCGTTCCGTGCATACCGCGCCGAAGTAGCACGACAGCTCCGAGCACGAACCTACGACACCTCCAGTTTCAGCTGTGTGAATAGAAATAGGGAATAATGGGTTAGTTAACATTTTTAAATTAATTGATTTGAGTAATTGTTTTGACTTGAGAGTACGGTTACGAACTGTATATAAACGAAGTTTCAATTTAAAAGAGTAGTAGTGTTTGGTTAATCAACTTTTTTGGTAGAATTTTGGTAAAAACCGTTGTCATCAAAATTAAGCTAGTTCTTATAATATCCAAGTCTCTTCAGTGCCCGAAATTAGATTTGGCCCACTTTATCTAATACATAGAAAATCTTTTGTGTTTTTGTAGGTTGTGAAAGATAAGGGTTGAAGGAAGGAATAAAACGCTGAAACTGAACAAAACCAAAAGTCTTCATGTAATGTGGATCTGTTTCATGTAATTTTAGAGAAATGTCAAGCTATCTGAACGTTGAATAAAGCCGGGCTTACGTTTGGCACAGTGAGTGGGGTAGAGTTAATAGGTTAGTTGCTTCCATAGTTAGTAGCTGTAGCGCTCGTGACATAGTTTGACTAAGCGATTACTTCATTGCGATTGTTAAGCAACGTGCAGCTCGGCACCTGTTTGGATGGGTGGCCGATGACCGATAGTGGTATTTCTGTCTGAGCGCTACCGTGCTTCGGAGGGCACGTTAAGTAGTCGTTCTGGTCGATAGTGGTATTTATATCTGAGCGCTACCACTCGGAGGCTACGTTAAGTCGGTCCCGGTTGTTTCAATCGTCAGACCATGTCGGAGGCCTTTAGGCGGTCTAAAAACTCCGACACCAAAGTTGGCCACTAACCTACTTGTCGATGCTATTTTGCGTTAGTAGTAAGTGGAATGGTAGACTGAATAAAAAAGGACCGCGACGCGTTTCTAACAATGTTTCTTCTAAAAATACATACCTGACGTTAGAGCGAACTATACCGTTCCATTTTTATTTAGTACGCTATATAAAACGGCACGCGACGGGCGCACGCGACGGTTCACTTTTGTATGAAACCGCGCGGGCACCCGCTTAATGCAGTTTCGGCTCTAAGGGTTTCACGTCTCTAAGTACGGATGTATGTATAGTTATTCGACACAACTTTACTACGGTAGTCTTTCACTTAAACTTCGATAAACTTTAAAAATAAAAATAAAGTATCGTTCAAATCACCACATGTTTTTATGGACGCAAACAATTAACCTTACTCATTACAAACACAGCAATTAAAAAAGCAATTCGATTAAAAATCCACCCTGAAATTTACAATTTGCATAAAAACATTTCCTTGTAAATGTTGCCGAAGAAACTGTAAAATCTCATTATTTCGAATGACATCGTAATTAAAAATGAGGACACAGGAAGAAAATTTTCCTATGAAAGCAGAAATAAAGGTCAGTTTGTAATTGAATATTCTATTGCAGTGAATAAAAACAGGTAAACTCATTCTTATAAATGTGTCCAAAAAATCTCTTGACATGGGTCGGGTAAGTCAGGACATTACGTAATAAGGACCTCGGACTGAAATACTACTCAGAAACTGGTTAAAAAGGATTATGCTAAACAAACATTTCGTGAATACTCACGCGTATTAATATATCAAACGGCGTTGTCCGCAACTTCCTGGTAAAATATTGGGAATCAACTTTTATTGCTTTAGCGCGGATTGCACAACCTACCTATCTACTACTTAAATATGTTTAAGAAACAAAAGTTGTTTGTTCAAAATTGTACTTTATGTTGCGACAAATAGAACACTATTTAAAACGAACGCCATTTGTTTTTTAAACATATAGATAGGCACTAAACAAAATTAATAGTTCATGTGCAATCCACCTGTGTCGGATAGTGCACAACAGTTTTAGTTAATTCGCCTTTGGAAATACCTACAGAATTATCCTAAACCTATTTTTCTCTTTCAAGGAGAAGTTTCATGAAAACTGAATAGACTACTATTGATATCTAATGAGATGAGAACGCGTAGATCGCAGTAAAAATCACTTTCAAACCAAAAAAGCTCTTTATAATATTAACATATACTAACTTTATTATACTGTAGATGCTTACTACATACTACTGAACTAATTCAAAGGTTAAAGGAAAATTCAAACTTTTTCTTAAAGTTCTCTTTCTTTTCTACGAGTCCTATCTAGTTATTTATACAAATTGATAAAGGTACATTAACATTTACGAGTATAACCCTTTTATTGTTATTCTTAAAGAAATCAAAAGATAATACCTTTTAGTTTTATGTCTGTCTAGGGATAATAAGTTTTAAAAACATTTAAATAACCTTTATCCAAAATATACGGTTATTTTCATCTATTTGCACGCGACCGATATGTAAATAGTGTTGTTTTGAATGCCGCCAATTCAGATAATTTATAAATAGAATAATATGGAATAATGTATTCAATTAAAGGCTTGGTCTAAATTTTAGTTTAGCTGACGTTCGCTCGCATACGGCGGGCGCGTAGCCAACCAAAAGAAGTAGCGTAGCGATGACAAACAGTGTTAGGACGGCGTGCTACGCGCTCCGTAGCGCGATACTACGCGCTGATGATCACAGTACGTCACAGTTCGCTCTTATACGCACGTGTGACCGACGTATTCGACTTATACGATGTATGGCAACGGTCGCATCAAGACTATAGGAATTCGACTCTCGAAAGTAATTTTAGAATGTTAATAGCCGCGTACCCACCTAGCGCACAGGCTCGCGAGCCGTGGCTCGCGAGCCATGGCTCGCGAGCCAGCCTCAGTAGTTTTGTTCAATTTTCACGAGGCCGCCTCGCGAGGCAGGCTGAGCCATCATAAGTCGTGTATATTCAGCTGCAGCTATTTTCCTAGCTTCGCGCGCGAGCCAAAACATAACCGTACCCATCTAGCGCACAGGCTCGCGAGCCATGGCTCGCGAGCCAAATGCTCCGCTGGTGTGGACGTGCCTCGGGCTGCCTCGGGCGCGCGTTTGCTCGGCTGAGCACGGCTCGGCCCCGAGCGACAACAGATGGCTCGGGGTAACGGTAAACTTGACGCGCTCAAAGGTGCCTCGGTGAGCGCTGTGTGTTAGGTGGGTACGGTTATGTTTTGGCTCGGGCGCGAAGCTAGGAAAATAGCTGCAGCTGAATATACACGACTTATGATGGCGGCTCGCGAGCCATGGCTCGCGAGCCTGTGCGCTAGGTGGGTACGCGGCTATTGAATATTCAGTTCTAAAGAAGTCAAAAAAAGTTTGTCCGGGTATATTTATTTTATTATTTATTTATAAAGAAGTAATAAAGATTTTAAGAGCCTAGCTTCTAATATTTTTAAACGAATTAAATAAGAAAAATTCTAAATTTGAACATAATTTTCCTAAACATTTTGCTTGCTTTATCAGTGATAGCAAATGCTAACCAATGTGATAGTAGTAATTGGTAAGCCCAAACACTATTAAGATGAGATTAATCAAATTGAACTATGCATAGCCTGTGTATATATACGTGTTAGAAACGTAAGCCCTTGTGTAAATTCTGCGCATTTCAGAACATTCAACACTTTGCACCTATGAATATATAATTCTAGCCAAATATAGATTCTGCCGAATAGCTCGAATATTAAGTTCACTCTGTGAAATCGGAGTTATGCAGTGCCTCTTATCTGATGTTTACGTAGTTATGTATTATCAAAAAATATTGTGAAAAGACATTAAATATTCACGTATTATTATTTTACTTAAAATTATAGTTAAAGGCCCTTCCTTCACCTATAATTATATATTAGGAGTTTTACTTAGAGAAGTCTATCAAATTAGACTTTACAATGTTTTACGTGTGCCTTACAATTTACAACTAACCAAAAAAAAAAGTAAAGTTCATATATAAACCCCATAAAGTTCATGCAGTAATAGTCTTTGTAAAGTTTTCTTTTAAACAATTGGAAGAAAATGAAAACTATTACTCACGATCGGAACATCCGTTAGGGCCTAATCTTCGCCTGTGGTCTGCGCATACAGTACACTTCTGTCCTTGAACCCCCGACCTGCATACGCAGCGTCCTGTCATTTGTTCACAGTCTTCTCTTACCGAGCCAAACGCTGAACAGCCACAAGCTACGAAAAAAAACATTAATCAACCACTTTGTACACATCTATTAAAGTATTGTTTATAATTTAATAGTATGGAGTTATGGCCAGCTCCTATGTAAAGCACCTTATACGTTATCTCCTTGTATACCGCGAGTTTTTACAATTGCTTAAGATACTCGTACGGTAAAAAATCGCCGCGGGCTTGCTGTCATTTGAAGGGTTAACAAAAGCCGTTTAGTATATATTTCATTCACCCCGAAAACAAAACACATGATTAAGAAAACAAAAAAAAACCTTTTCGGTGTGGTGTGGAAAGTTTCTTTTCATTGCGAGTTTATTGGCCAATTCTAAAAGCTGAAGTTCTGAAAGCGTAACGGTTAATAGACCAGGGTAGATAATTTTTGAAACCAAAAAAAATTACAGTAGGATGAAACCCATTAGAAAAGCAGGGGAATATGATCAAAATGAGAGGAAACATAAATTACAGTCGATCCGAGTTCGGGAAGGGGGAAGGGGGTGCGTTTTTAGGGGTAAAAATGGTTTATCTCGATTTCCGGAAAAACCACAAGTCCTACGGAAATAAGTCAAATGGCAAAGTTGTAGGTAATAAAATGATCTACAACTCTTGTATTGACAACTTTTTCACATAACCTCAAAATATATGTGAAAAATTCAAAAAACCACGTTTTTGGTTTTTTACGTTTATCTTCCTCAAAAAAAAATTTATTTCTACGATATTTGGTGAAAACTTTCCTTATTATGTCCCAAATATACTGTAATTTATTCGATTAAAAATATTAATTTTTTCACCTTATTTTGAATTAATATCGAAAAAACACCCTAATTTTCAATCGAAAATTCTGACGTCAAAATATCAGCTTTTTTCAAAAAGTTGGTATGTTTTCTGTTCGTTGAAATCTCTACTTTCCGATGGTGAAAAAATATATATATGTTACTATAGAAAATCTTCTCAGAAAATGCAAAAAACTCGAATACGATAATTTTTTTAAAAAGTTGATTTATTTAATGCTAATTACATTTATGTCATAGAAAATCTCATTATATGTAAATATAAATGTAAATCGTACTATTAAATGTAGATATAGTCCAGTCATTATAGTAAGTTCACCTCGGAATTTGAGATACCCAGCTGTAAGTCTGTAAATACTTGTATATTGACACCCTAAAAGATGTCTCATCATAACTTACATATGGTAGGGTGTACGCAACTATTAAATTTCAAGTTCAATTTCACAAAAATCGGTTTTTGCGCTTTTTTGTAAATATCTCAACGGTTCACCGTATGAAAAAAAAATTTGAACAAAATTTGTAGAGAATTTTGTATTCTACAATATTGATAATAAATATAAATAGCAAAAAATCCATAGGAAATGAGATATTTACAAAAAACCGCAAAAACCGATTTTTGTGACCTTTGACCTTGAAATTTAATAGTTGCGTACACCCTACCATATGTAGGTTTTGAGACAACTTTTAGGGTGTCAATATTTACAGACTTACAGCTGGGTATCTCAAATTCCGAGGTGAACTTACTATAATGACTGGACTATATCTACATTTAATAGTACGATTTACATTTATATTTATATATAATGAGATTTTCTATGACATAAATGTAATTAGCATTAAATAAATCAACTTTTAAAAAAAAATATCGTATTCGAGTTTTTTGCATTTTCTGAGAAGATTTTGTATAGTAACATATATATTTTTTTTCACCATCGGAAAGTAGAGATTTCAACGAACAGAAACCATACCAACTTTTTGAAAAAAGCTGATATTTTGACGTCAGAATTTTCGATTGAAAATTAGGGTGTTTTTCCGATATTAATTCAAAATAAGGTGAAAAAATTAATATTTTTAATCGAATAAATTACAGTATATTTGGGATATAATAAGGAAAGTTTTCACCAAATATCGTAGAAAAAAAATTTTTTTTGATGAAGATAAACGTAAAAAACCAAAAACGTGGTTTTTTGAATTTTTCACATATATTTTGAGATTATGTGAAAAAGTTGTCAATACAAGAGTTGTAGATCATTTTATTACCTACAACTTTGCCATTTGACTTATTTCCGTAGGACTTGTAGTTTTTCCGGAAATCGAGATAAACCATTTTTACCCCTAAAAACGCACCCCCTTCCCCCTTCCCGAACTCGGATCGACTGTAATTTATGTTTCCTCTCATTTTGATCATATTCCCCTGCTTTTCTAATGGGTTTCATCCTACTGTAATTTTTTTTCATTTTTTACCATTTTTGTAGGCTTCGGCCCTGGTCTATAACGCTTGCGTTCTATTGAACTCGTAAACGAACTTGCTCAATGTGCGACGCTTGTGCTGTGAGCTAACTCTTGGTACTAATATAACTGTCAGATACTCACGTATACACCCAGTATGTCCTGTTCCAATCCGCGGCAATCCCCAATACCCAGGCTCGCATCTGTCACATTTCAACCCTCCAACCCCTGGCCTGCATTGGCATTGTCCTCCATCATCACATCGATCGGATACCGATCCAAGACGGTTGCATCCACAAGAAGAGCTAGTGATGGGACACCCTTCTTCGTTCGGACCAGATGCGTGGGTGTTACCATCTGAGCAGCAACCGTATGTTGAATCCGAACAATGGGACACTTTCCGATCGTCAAGTGATTTCGAGTCATCTGTTGATAAATATTTAAATGTTACATCACTTTTCACTACCCTAATATTAGGAAAACTTGCTGAAGTAATCTGAAAGTACAAGTTTTTGGGTACAGTCCCTTATTGTTACGGCACACCTTATTGTATCAATATTAGACTAGAAATCTTGACCTTGACTCGTGTTCGTCCTTATTAGACACTTCACCAGAAAACTATTTCGATATTGGATACTTTTTATGTGTACTTGAGTACGTAGAGGCATAAATACTTGAGTCAAGCATCTTACATACAAGATGTTGCTTGATAAAAAGAGCTATGTGCACACGTTTGTTATTCTATTTACTTGACTTCAAAGGGTACATACAAATAGTGTATCGTAAACTCCATCCGAATTTGAAAATGAAGCATTTTACGTTGATTTCTATAAGAGCAACAGCTAAGTATAAAAGCATGAAATATCGCATTCCCATTCATAACAGTTTCAATTTACTTTGGGAACAATAATATGAAACGAAACTGAAATATTTGAACCATTAATTTGAACAAACGGTTTTGATCCTTATTAGAAGTTCAAGGTACCTAGTTAAAAGTTGGCATCATTAAAGAACCATTCTGGCACAATGACAGTGAATAAAACTGGGTACAATACAAGACGGAGACAAAGGTTGGAACTGTTCAAAGCGGGTAGCGTGATTGTGTCCAATTTACTAGTGGTGCCGTGTACCGTTAGTATCTTCACCCTGACAAATCACCACTTGGTATCGTATTATATGCATGAAATAGCAAAATCTTGTAAAATTATTACTGTTTGTCTTGGAAATGTTGCTTACTATGTTCAAGAAGGATATACAAGTCAAGTACGAAGAACATAATAATCTAACATTCGTTGTGTTTTATTTTTGTAACGAAAACGATTCCTGTATTTGCATAAGGCTCTTTATCCAAAACCAAGCTAATCTGACATCTTAAAATTCTTGAGACTCGTATAATAACACTCGAAAAAACCATAAAAGGCACATGCGTAAAGGAATACAAATTGTTACAAATATTGTTCAATGTTCAGGGGTAATACTCACTTTTAGGGCAACATCTTGCGGCAGTCAAGGTAATGTGGCAATAGCTGCCGACGGGGCAATCTTGCCGGTGCGGCCCATTACCACAGTCAATTTCGAGACCCGTTGTCGGATCGACCATCGCTTTGTTGTTACCGCAAGGTCTCACTTCCATACCTGTGGTTAAACTCATTTTATTTAGAAATTCAATTTAACAGAACACAATATAAAACCGCCAATACTCGTGTTTTGGGTTAAACCTTGTCCTACGAAATTAAATGTTAGTAGATAAGCAACCCACCTTTACAGAGATCCAAGGGACGGAGTCTCAACTCGAGCTGTTTCTGACACCCTTCTTTACGCATTGCGCACAGACTCGGGTACAGTCGGAAATCGGATGCGCACACCGGGAAATATTCCTCATCATGCGGGCATTCAAAGAGGCAGGAGCACCTTGGATAGCCATCGTCTCCTATTTCGCAGCTAGCGCCAAAGTCACACCTTATGTCCCGACATGCAGAAGAGCTGATGGTGCCAAGTTCGTCTATCGCCGAAGAGTCAGTAGAACCTTCTTCCACCTCGGTCGTGGTCATCGCGGTCGTAGCTACGCATACCCAAATATTTGCGTGTTAGTCAAGCGATAAAGCGGAAAGTTAGTTAATTGATAGAGGGCGGGTCGGTTTATTGGAATTACTGCTAACAACTAGGTTGATGACGGTCCAATGGTAAATATTTTGCCAGTGATCGCATCTGGTAATGGAAGGTCGTTAAGTGAAAGCGATGATCACTTTCACTAATATTGAGAAACTTCGTTGTATGGGTTTAGTTATCGTTGAAATGTTATTAAGGTAGTTAGTATGTTAGTTGTTAATTAAGCGTAATAAAAGGTTAGTGGTTACTCACTCATTGCTATTGGTGGGACTACAGCCAATCTGTCCTTGCAGTTCCCGTAAAAGATGACATGAAGCGTGGCCGGTGGGGGGAGTTTACAGGCTGCTTTTTGTAGTTCGCATTCGTTGGGATATGTTTGCATGGTGCTTCCACAAACCGGCTCTCTAGCGGCTCCAGTGCAGTCGGTTGGACAAATACACTCGCCAGCGGAGCATTGAGCACCGAACGAGCACTGGACACCGTCACACAGAGCTGTCGAAAGAAAAACAACCTCATTTTCCAAATTCTCCGCAATTCTTAACCAACTGACCCTTTTAATTTAAATATTCAAGTGTAAATTGTACCAAATAATAGCGTGAATCGTAAATAATAATAAAAACCCAAGTTTTATTTCCTAAGCTCGCAAGGTTACGACTGCGTAAGCATTCGGCTGAAGTTTTCCGAGATACGAATGGCTGAACAGTGTAATGTCATTACGCTGGACAATTGTTGTCTTGCCATCTTTCTGTCTCGTTTCCGACTTGAACAAAATTTTGGCTTTCTCGTTTCCGCAATAAGGGGCGAGTGAAGACATCCGTGCAAATTTAATAACGATTGTTTACCACTTCCCCGCGAAATGAAAAGCTGGTGAATGCGGTCGATTGATACCTAGCGGACAGAGCGGGCCTTCTGTTATAAGATTTCATTAATGTTTAGGTGCTCATAATCTGTTCTTTGTTACTGCGTTTATTGTAAGCGAGCCCTATATTTTACTTGAAAACATCTCAGGTTGAAATATGACATAATAAATATTGATTTAGAATTCTAAAATCAATTAGAATGAAACAATGATTCAATGATAAAAATAATAATTGATATTGTAAACACTAATCTAGACGGGACTTAATCGCGAATAAAACATTTAATGCATCAACGTTTCGGTCGTGTCGCAACGGCCGTGTTCACGAGGGTACTGGATTGCGAGTGTTGTTTACACTATTTGGTTGAAGGGGCGCAATCTACCCACATCAACCAAAATGTTTAAATAGTGTAATAATTGATATGTTTAAAAAAGTATCAAAATCTATAGAGGCCGCCCAAACGTTCACGAGGATAATAGAACATTTATAAAATAATTTCAGTTTAAGTCCACAATAAGCTTACAAACTTTTCCGCTATCAATAATAACTTTAAACGGATAGAGTTAAATTAAATTTGCCAGTAGATGCCCGTGAGACCAAGTAGCCCGATGGCGCACAACACAAAGGCGATTTACTTAATCGGACTTCGTTTCGGTATGCTTGCTGTAGAGGACTTTAATCCCCTATCGACCTCCACTAATCTTCGAAACACCACTACATAAAGCTATACAAAACAGTATACACCAATCACAGCCCGTGAGATTCTTACAGGTGTAATTTTAAACATAGAAGGTCGATGTCCTAAAATTTGATTTATAGGTTAAATACTGTTTATGTAGTTCAAAGAAATACATGAAATAGATACCGATGAATACCTTCTAGTACGGTATTGAATTACTCTGATTGTGATTGATCGCGTTTGCCCTTTTAATACAACGTTTTCGTAGAATTTGAAAGCATAAATAGTTACGGGTTTTTGGGTCAACGGCATTTGTTTATCGAAAAGTGTCGAGAGCATCTCATGAGCCAATAGAATCAAAGTAAAATAATGGTTCGAATTACGAATTTGAAATTAATGGAAAGTATTCTTTTTTAATAAATTAAATGGACACTCCCTTCACAACCGCGCTGTACTCAAAACCGTCAAATGATCCTTAGGAGATGTTAATGAGTGATTTTTGATATTAGATCTACGAAAAATTACGTCAATTAGTTAATTATTGAGTTAATTGACTTCTCTTACATCTTACCATAAGAGCATAATTGACTAAACAGTCATTATTGACTTTTTTATTTATGTTATATATTGTACGTGTACACTACATAGGTTTATTTAGATCCGGTATTATGTTGTATCGAAAACGTGAAATAGAAGTAAATCAAATGACTGATGAGATTTTCCTCTCGCACAGAATTAATGCGAATTTACTGCTCATACGCTAATGCTACAAGATTTATGATAAATAATAACTACGTGACCAAATTTAATTAATTTAAAACTTAAATCCTGACACGTTTCACTGAAATATGAAACATCACCTGAATTTGTCTTTCCACCTGTAAAATTTATCACCGTCTATAACAATTTTTGATTAAAATTCCTTCTTGGGACAAAGTTTACGTAACAATTACGAGCATTTTCCCTGTTGGTGACTCAAACTTGGTGTTGTTCCATGATACAAAGCTTTTAAGATTTAATGGTGTAATATTCTTGAATGTATCGAGTGGTAATGTTATTACGAGGGGTGTTGGTTGCGACCATACATCCATTATTACAGTAAGGTCGAGACCTAACCTTGACATTATTGGACACTATCAAAATTCTGTATTACAGAATAAGTAGTTGTTTACAAAATATTGATTTACTACGAAATTAGTTTACTATAAAAATCCGAAGTGAGTCATTGTTTATTTGCCTAAAATATTCACATTGTTCATTACATATTTTTCCGGTTGCCTGACATGCAAAAATTTAACTTATTAATAAAGGGTTAAAGATATGTTATAGACAAAATAGAACATTCATTGGTTTTGAGTTACTCAGCTCAAAGGATAAGATTGTGTATAGAGTTAATTCAACCCACATTTTAAATTAATTAACGCATCCAAACATAGTGAACTACTAATATATTTGAACCTTATTCCCTTGTAATAAGCTACACTAAAATTAAAGGCCTTATTCATATACGCTTACTAGCAGAATTTTAGCTAGCAAATGGTTTGTCCCTTTCTGACATACGCTATTTTCCAAAGAGCAAAAGAGACAAAACACTCACTAACAGTGTTTTAGTTAGAAAGCGTTTATGAATAAGGCAGTAAATCTCTATAATCTTTTTATAAATTTTATTCAATTTGATATCGGAGAGTCTCTTTTCAAGACTGGTATGAACAGTCAATTCTGAACCCGGCATCAAATGTCTTTAGAGAGTTCTTGCTGAAAGACAATAACTCGCAGGTGTTCGTTACAATCTAATTTTAGAACAAAAATAGCAAAGGTGACTCCAGACGACACAACAAAGTATAATGTGTAACTTGTATCGTACTGTTGTTTAATCTTATACAGCAGTTATATAAAACTTTAACCTTAACTTTTGTTCAGCAATCAAGTACATTTGGATACAAAAATAATATGAACGTATTTAAAAGCAAAATTATACATGTTACTTAATTTGAATTCAACCTTACAATCACACTGTATCCCCAAAAAAAGTAATTGTTAAAATCTTATTTATAAACTAGCCGCGCCCTGCGGTTTAACCCGTGTCCCCTTAAAAAAATCTGGATAAATAGCGACCTACCTTTTTGTAACAGAATCAACGGGAAAGTTATAGGCTATTTTTCATCCCGTATACAATGTAACGGGCACAACAACTGTACGAGACCGCGGAGCGCTGCTAGTATTAGATATTTTTTTCTGTACATATCATGTCTTGCCAAAGGTCCTAGGATATAATATTCAAAGTGACGACTCACCGCAATCCCCTTTGTATGCAAGCCGCAGGGCGGTCTGGTCCCGACACGCCGTCGCGTCCAGTTCACACTGCGACGGGTATGTTTGTCCATCGTTCCCACATACCACGTCCGATTCCTGACGTTTGTAAGCGTACATTGAAATATTTCAGTTATGTTTCTTTTGCTTGAGACAAATAAGTATTGTACAGTCAGCCCGTGAAAATATCCCATTTGTAAGTACGTTTATTGTCATAATATACGATTTTTCTGAAATGCTTATATACATCTTATAGACCTAGAGCCCGTGAACCCCAGACTTTCGTCATTTTATAAAAGCTGAAAGTTTGTCAGCGCATGCTCCCACACACAGGTAAGAACGATGGACTATTATGAAGTTTGGGTTATCGTGGCTTTGGCAGATAAACGGTACTAAAGGTGTGTAAAATACCGATCTAAATTCATCAAATAATGAAGTGTGATTTGTGACATGACATATGTCATTTGAAAGCTCTTGAAGAGTTGTACAAGTCACCCTTTGACGGTGATATCGAAATCGACGGCCAACTTGGTGTTTTCGACCATTGAAGATTGGAGTTGACCTATGCTATGGACGCTGATCCTAATGCTCAACAGTGACATGACCTATATCATTTGAAAGCTCTTGACAAGTTGTACAAGTCACCCTTTGACGGTGATATCGAAATCGACGGCCAACTTGGTGTTTTCGACCATTGAAGATTGGAGTTGACCTATGCTATGGACGCTGATCCTAAGTGACATGACCTATGTCATTTGAAAGCTCTTGACAAGTTGTACAAGTCACCCTTTGACGGTGACATCGAAATCGACGGCCAACTTGGTGTTTTCGACCACCGAAGATTGGAGTTGGCCTATGCCATGGACGCTGATCCTAATGCTCAACAGTGACATGACCTATGTCATTTGAAAGCTCTTGAGGAGTTGTACAAGTCACCCTTTGAAGGTGATATCGAAATCGATGGCCAACTTGGTGTTTTCGACCATTGACATTTAGTACCGTATACCTGCCAAAGCCACGATAACCCAAACTTCATAATAGTCCATCGTTCTTACCTGTGTGTGGGAGCATGCGCTGACAAACTTTCAGCTTTTATAAAATAACGAAGGTCTGGGGTTCGCGGGCTCTTGGTCCATTAGCAGATTTTATGGAAGTTTAATTATAATAAGGTCTTAAGTATGGGTATTTTTTATAAGCTGGCTGTACATAAACGTTTTTAAAACATACGCCACCATGCAAAGAAACTACGCTAAGCCTAAAGCTATTTTTAATACCTGAAATCTAACCATAAACCTACTGGAACTGACGAGTTCAACACCAGTAAACCGCTACAAGTTCATACATCCATTACTTTCATACATGTTCAAAGCAAAGCCCAGTTACTGCAATAGGCAGCCTAGCTTACAAAGATATAACAGCTATAAAGATTAAAATGCGAACATTAAACCCATCCATTCAGTCGTTAAACGGAGATAAGTATTAATTTATATTATCCGACAAATCGGAGTAATCCTTGCACAATAAACAAGGTGAAATTTTCAATTAACCACCGCGCATAGACTCGGTAATTCAAAGCAATCATATTATAAAAGCTGTTTAATAGCTCGAATCCGGCAACGCTGTTACGGCTCTCCTTTCAACATTGTTAGATATTTATCCAAAAATTGAGTTTGTCTTGCATTGTTTTCAAGTTTATGTACGGGATTCATAGTTTTGGGTCAAATTAAACTATGGGAAATTGCATTTGGGTTGGCATGACAAAGACGCGGTAGGCGTGACAATTGTAGTATCTTCTCACTGAAATGGCAAAACGAGCTTTATCCTCAGTTTAACACGCCTTTGCTCTGAAGGCGTTTTACGCTAAGACAAAACTTTACTTTACTACATAAGTTGAATTTATTGTAGTACTATTGAAGATAAAATAGACCAATTTGTCTTTTAAAGTTTTTACGTCTTTTAAAAGGTTCGAGCAATGTATCTCTGTCTAACAAGAAAAGGTCGCGAACTGAAACTCTTTGAAATGAATCAAGTTTTGTGGAGTTGCCAATTGTACAAAGTAGGTAGATAATATATTTTTACAATTAATTAGGAATTTCCAGTTATTTGTTACAGTTCACACTAGTTCAAAGGATAAGAATTGTTGTTGTGAGGCCTTAGTTGTGATGTTTAGCATTTTACATCTATTGTATTAGGCTTCATTTGTTTTCTTCACACACACACACACACAACAATTCACATTAGTATATTTTTATACTTATCATTTAAAATTCCTTGCCACCTCTTCTTACATATATGGTCATAAAATTTACATACAAACACTTCAGAATTTCCAAGAGAACTTAGTCACTATTCAGGCCCTAGCGTGTGTTTCCATCAAAGTGGAGTGGAGCGGAGCGGGGCGGAGCCGGATTCACCAATCACAGCGGATTGGAATTGCCAAATAACGCATTGACACTGTCACAATCTTTTCGTAATGCATTGTCATTGGTCAGTTGAGCTCCGCTCGGGTTCAATGGTAACGCGCACATAAGGGTGCCTGTCCATTGATGCGGAGCGAGGCTGCCTCGCTCCGCGTCAATGGACAGGCACCCTAAACCCACAATGTAAACTTTTATCAGCAACCTTCAACAACAGCTTAATTTCTACATAATATCCAATACTTAAATAAAATACCTGAGTGTCAGTGCAGTTGTGATTACATTGACAGACCGGGCGACCCGTCTCTGGCGACATCACGCAGTCCCCGCCGCCGTGACATGCGATGTCCGCACACGATTCTGAACCAAATAAATAAACCATTTTTCAAAAGTTTTGTTTCATCAATGTCTTTGATATTGAGCGTCAGGTTGTCGACGGCGAATTCTTGACATGTGCGTCGCTTTCTTTTCAACTCGTCAACGCGCAATAATGGTGTTGGATCTTTGTTTCGTTTTGTGAAGATATTTGTTAAAATTTTATAGTATAAAAGAAGTATTTGGTTTAAGGAAGCAATTAATTTGTCAGTAATTTAGGTATACTTAATTATTATATAAGCGCTAAATGTCTCATTGTTGGGCAAAGGCCCACTTCTTCCACTTATACATACCAATTAAACATCAAAATTATTAACATCTTTAATTTTTTTGGCTATTACCCCAGCTTTATTATTCCAGAAAAAAATCGAAATCAATTTTCTTTAAATTTCTAACGTGAAAAACTAAACTGAAACTCCAAACATTTTGTTCCATAAAAGCAGTTTGTTAATAACAAGTCTTCTATTTGTAAAATTCACAAGTTTTCGTTGCAAAAAGTAATGAAATTCTGTGCGGTAGCCACCCTAATGACGCTAAGTGAAAAACTTTTTCATGCATTTGCATAAGATGTCACTTTGTAGCAAAGAGCGAGTTGTAGCTACTTAGTTCACTTACATTTACAAATTCGTTTAAAAACGAGGGAATTTTTTTATAATATATGTACCTCATATTATATAAACTAAATGTATGTATATTGTTATTAGTTAAGTACTTAAGACGTTTATTGTGATATACAATAGTCTATTATGTATTTGATTGTGATCTATAATCTGAAATAGAGGTGATAATACACTAATACTATTACACCCTAATGAAGGAACGAATAATTACTGAAACGGGATAATACTCCTGTCATAATATGCCAATCAATACTCGTTACCCGGTTTATTCTAATGGACTTTGCCTTCGGAGATTTCAGCCACTAATTGGCATTCAAGTGCGATGAAGTAAGTTGATTTCAATGGGATTTGTACTTAAACCGAATGAGGGTATAAAACAAAGAAGTTTCAATCAGAAGGAGTAACGTATCGTTCCTCCCTTATATCCTCAATCAATCAAATTGCCTCTCCAGGGAAATGGTTTGCTGTTTGTCTAATCAAACAAAGTTCTATGTTTACTTTTACCTTTTACAGCCCCGCTCTTACTTTGATAAACTTGTTAAACATGTTCTTTAACATCAGTCAATATAATATATCCCCATCCCCCTTTGAAAGAAATATGTGCGATAAATTATATTTTAAAGGAATATGGCGCCTATTGCCGATTTCGAGGGGAGATATTTTCATCGCAGGAAATTGATAGCGATTTTTATCTGTACGGAATTTTTTAATTTATTTCATATTAGAATTCACCGCTGCTGTTTCGAAGGCTCTAATTTGAATGATTAATTAAGTTTTTATTGTCAGTCTTCGTTAAAATATAAAACATTTCGAGTTTGGGGCCCTTATATACCTACTTCAGTTTTTAGAATAGTTTTAGACCGAAGTAAACTATTTATTACAGCTTGATGATTGAAATCGCGGTCATTTGAGGCATTTTAGTAACATAATATAGATTAATTTGAAATTAAATACTATGACGATGACACTTTCTAATTTGAACGATAGAAGCCGTTTTCTTTGCGTTTGATATAATTAAGTCATTAACAACACTAAACATAGGAATGGCTAAGCACTTTATTTCTTTGTTATTTATTCTTACTGAACGGAAAGGTAGTTAATATTTCAAATATTAGGACTAAATAGTTCAAATGGTATACTACAAATATCTCATCTGGTTTAGTAATCCTGACTCTCTACTTTATAAACACATGTATGTATAGTAAATAAAACAAAATCCACTCACGGCATGTCCCATTGTACAGCACTTTCAACTCTCCTTCCTTGATGCCCGTTTGACATGCATGCATGCGCATCTTACACTCGCTGCCATAAGTATTGTGATCGGTTGCGCAGATCGGCGCAAGAGTAGCGTCGCACACTGGGCATGCGCACTGCGCAGTACCGCTTCGGGCGATACAGGCGCCACCCCATGGACATGGTGTGCGGGCGCATGGGTTTTCGGCTCCTATACGAAAATGTTTCAATAATTATTATTGTAGATGGTTGAATCTCCTAACCATTTGATTTAAGTACCTACTAATCTATGAAAATAATCAATAATGATAGGTTTTTAAAGGTGAAACTACGAACCGTATGATTTAAGTACTAATCCATGAAAATTACAAATTCAAGCTAGCAAGCGTTGTGTGCGACAAGCATGGTTTTTCCTTAATTGTTAATCTTATTTATGCTTTTGGAAAGTTTTCCCTAACTAGTAAATAGTCTCAAGCTTAGTAGTTCGAAGATATTGTAGAGTTAAACAGTGACTATTTGAACTACCGTATTATAAGAGAATCGTAAAAGTCTCCTAAGCACGGATGTTGAGTTGAGACACCACTGTAAAATTGAGCTACGTAGTAAATTACAATATCTTGAACCACTTACCACAAGTCCCCATATAAGCGACTCTTATATCTCTACCCTCCAAGCAAGCAGCACGCTCTAAGGCACAAAGACTGTCGTAGGTTTTTCCTTCTATCGAACAGACAGGTCGCACGGTCTGGTCGCATTCGGCGCCACAGCCACAAACGGCGACACCGCGGGCGTCCAATGAACATTGCTCGCGGATACCGCATTTTACTGACTCGCATGGGTGTTGAGCTGTGGGACGAATGATTAAATCTTTACTAATATTATAAAGAGGTGAAATTTGTAACTCTGTCTGTTTGTATGTTCGGACTAATTTGGGGAATTACAAGTCCGATACGAATAATGATTATTGTATTGAATTGCCACATTCAACGGGAAGGTACATTTTATCGCGCCACAACGCAGGTAAAACGGGATCTGCTAGTAATGTTTTGAGGTTTGGCAAAGTCAGCAAATTATAGTGGACCTAATTGCAAAGTGCGAGACATAAGATAGTTAGTAAGTAAGTCTGCGAAGTTAACAGGTTTCGTGTCGAAGATTTTAGGCCACCCAGAGGCCTTCGACGTGGTCTGACGATCGAAAAACCGGGACCGGCCATGCAAAACATAAGTCTGTGATAACTTTTGTATTTGTGTAGATACGGATTATTATAGCATCAGTTGATAGATTCCATTGCCTAACTTTAATTTCAATACTTAATTTAGATCTTAAAACCATTTGTGAATTTGTTAAGGTACTCATAAATTCAATACGTTATTATCTTTCATCACTAATAGAAGCTATCGACAGTAATAAAGATAATAATTTAAATTTCTATTGAAATGTCCATTTTCATTTAATGTTTTTCGATGTTTCAGTTAACAAGTTTATTTATTCAAATTCAGAACTTACTTTTTATTTAATAAACCAGAGACATATTGAAACAAAACGACACTTTGTCAGACATCAATTATTCATAGAAACTAAGTGGCCTTTTTCGAATAGAATCAACGAAATTTGATTTCTACTGAATACTAAATTCAATTCAAAGAGACGAATTGAATTAAGCCTTAATTGAATTTTATGAAACTTAAAGTTTATAAATTCACCCTCAAGACCTAGACTTAGGCATTGTGCAGTAATAATCTTATTATCTCAATTTCTTAGAGTTTTCATGACGCTCCGATGGTCGTATCCAATTACTCTCTTTAGAACAAAATGTCGCTTCAACATCGCCCAATAAAGCTGAATCTTTGCATTTTCAAATAGAGATTTAATTTTAGATTAAAAGATGGTACATTGTCGGTTTCATAACAGATCATATTTTCGTACCTTACAATATTCGTTGGTACGTTTCGATGTTAGAACTTATCTTTGTATTCTTTGTGTTTTTTGTGAGGTACAGAAACATTGCATTGATCGTCATTTGTTATCAGAGGTCAACTCATAACAACTTGATTTATGTACAAAAACAGTAACCTCTTATTTATTCACATCTATCTTCGTAATATCAACAAAACTACAATCCTATTTTCGTAGAAAGCTGAACAAAGTTATGTTAATATCTTATATCGAAATGCCTATATGGCGCCCAGAATAAAGAATGTTTACGAGATGTTATATTCACATTAGATACCAAAAATATACGTTTTATCGTTTTATTTTGCAAACGCAAATTCTCCCTAAGTTGTAATATAAAAAGAATTATGGGGACCGCAAAATCAAATTGCAACAGGGACCGGTGTTTCATGGTTCTTTCGTTTTATTTACAACTTGAGCTGCAATTATTGTCAACATTATACTTATTCTCAGTCTCTTTAGGTTTATCGAATACTTTACCGTTTACTGTTAGCTTTTTGTGGAGTTACAATCGCGTATAAGAATATATTTAATAAGATTAAGATGTTGTATGAAGTAAATCTACTTCACAAGTTGTTGAGCAATACAATATACCTAGTAGTATCTTATTGTACTGAGAAAACATCCTATCAAAAAGACGTTACATATGATGTTTTTCTTAAGAATAGGCTAACCTTTCTACAAAAACATTGAATACCCGTTACATACCTGAAGCGCAATCCCCTCTATAAGCAATAGTGATCTGTCGTCTCGTTCTGCAGGACTCTCTTCTTAGAGAACATTCACTCGGATAGTCTTTGAAATCGGACCCGCAGACGGCAGAGCCGGGTTTCACAATCAGATCACAGCTAGGACCGCACTTACACACTGGAGACCTCACTTCGTTGAGCTGACATACTCCGCCGTCAAGGCATTCGTGTTCTGAACACGGATCTGTAACAAAAGTAGTATTAGTAGTAGATTATTAGTAGCGCTAATTATTAGTACTAACAAGAGTTGTGAAAGTAGAGAATAGGTATAGATTACGTTAATTCTTGTATTTTGTTTGAGATATAGTTCTAAGCAAATAAATAAAACTTTATATCAGATAAGTAGAATCGTAGTTGAAATTAAAAAGAAAACAAACCACAATGTCTCGTACAAAGATACAAAGAGGAGATGAAACAATTCAATATAAGTACCAAAGCGAAGGTTGTAATGTAAATAGAGAATTTCGCAAAAGGATGTTGGAATGTGCGGGCATTTGGTCTTGTTCAAATTTAGTTCAGAATCGAATGTTCGGGGACAACTTGTATGAAAAGGGTTAGCGAAATGTAACTACCCACATAAAGAAGACGAGATTAAATTACTTTTATGAAAAAGAAGGCGACCCAATTCCGATTTTGTATATGAAAATATTGTGCCGGTAGACTTTGTATAACTTTTAGAAGCTCGGGTAATTTATTTACCTACCCATGCCTACATAATTTTGTACAAGTTACAGGAAAAATATTTCAACGCTTATAAAATATTACTGGATAACTTTTTTACGTTAATGCAGGGCCGTGGTATGATGGATGTTACGTGTAAGATTCGGTAGGATACCTTCATACACATTTAATGCATGTTTGCCCAAACAACCACTATTAATACAAACACCACGTCATCATACTAACGCGATTTCGCTTCTCTTTTATGAATACTCTCTTTTATATTTGGGGAACGGAACATCTTAACGAGTTCCTTTTATGCTCCAAAAAGATTAACAATAACAGTGTGATACTGTTCGTTTTAATTAATAGATTCTTATAGAGCTGTTTTATAATTAAGCGTAGAGATTAAATTTTAAACATTTGCTGAGATAATGAACATTACAAAATACTATAAACATTTGGAGATGAGATATTATGATGGTGTGATTACGTCTATTCCTCCTCACTGTACTGATATCTTCAGTGAGATGAGACGCCTTTGCCCAGCGGTGGGACATTGCAGGCTATTACTACTAACTATTATGAGATATTACCTAAAACAGAACACTTAAAAGATTTAAGTTAAAAGAAAAACAGAGCAGACAATTTTACGTGCTTTCCGAAACACCATAGCGCTTTGATAGCTACTTATAGACCACTCGCCCAAGTCCTGGCCTACAAGTGTAGGCCAGGACTTGGACGAGTAGTAACATGCACTAAGGTAGTAAACTTACTACCGCCACTTAAAGACGTACACTAAATCGACACTTAACTGACGTTCATGTGGTGTTATATTACATACATTACATGTCAAAATCACAAATTAAATTTCTTGTAAGGAAGTATTTATGTAGTAGAATCAGTGAGTTAGATTTAATAATACAAGTTTAGAGCTTACTTTGGGTCTTATTAACCGTGGGTTAATTTATCCGAGTATTATATTACTTATATTATCTACACTAATATTATAAAGAGGAAAACTTTGTTTGTTTGCTTGTAATGAATAGGCTCAAAAACTGCTGGACCGTTTTTAAAAATCTTTCACCATTCGAAAACTACATTATCCACGAGTAACATTGGCTATATTTCATCCCGAAATTCCCACAGGACACAACGCGGGTAAAATCACGGGGCGCTGCTAGTTTATTATATATTTGACGTCTCAGTACGGCCGTTAAACACATGATACTTACCACACTTCCCATGATATTTGACGGTAACATTCAACTGGTTATCGCAAGCATGTTTATCCAAATGGCATGTAGAAGGGTATTCTCTACCATCACTACCGCAAACCGGTTTTCTTTTCTGGCAACTTCTTGGGCATCTGCATTCGGCTTGCCCGAAAGCGGGCACACATCGGGCACCGACCGGGCATGACATGCCCGCGCAGGGGTCCCCTGATTCTGTGTGAAAAGAATAAGTTGTAAGTTAGTGCGATCTGGTTTTAAATACGTATGATAAACAGACTAGGGATGGACAGAGAGTGATATAGTATTTAACTTATCAATCATACATCTTTCATCATCCATACTTCCTCAAAAATAATATTTAAACTAGTAGTATCAAGCCAGTGAGATCCCATACATCTGGTAATTGATGCGGTAGTTATCAAAGATGAATAATAATCTTCATAATTTCGAACTCTCCTCAAATATAAACTGCTCAAGTTATCAAATCAATCCTTATTTAGCATAACTCTAATCAAATACCCAAGCTCACAACATAAAAGACTCATTGCCTAACCTAATACTAAAAGGTAATCAAAATATCTATTAACACAATTATAGTCACGAATACCCAAATTAGAAGCAAAACCAAACACCAATGTGTTCAACAGCAATCAAATCACACGCATCAGTTTTTGCCCCTTCGTGTAAAGGAGAGAATGTTTACATTCCATGAGGAATTCTATGAAATTTCAGGGTTGCCGGCAATTATCGCTGAAACCATTAGGTCGGTTTTACAACGAATAAATATTTTCACAGTTGAAAAGTAATTGGATCGATTTGTTAGATTAAGTTGGTTTTTAGTGCATTTATACAATACTAGTTGTTCCCCACGTTTTTACCAGCAGCATAGCAGTGGTTATATTTTTTAGTACAGGGCTGACACAAATAAAGTAATCCAAATATCATAAGAACCGGATCAGCCTTCCTTGAGTTATAAATCGTGTAGCTAATACGATTTATGTCTATTTATCCCTACCACCCTATACGCGTACAGAAGTAAATCAGGCTTTCTACACTTTCACGAACACATTTGAACCATTAAACAGATTCAAAAAAGGTACATAAAGGTCATGAGGGCTCTCTCAATTTAAGCGTTTGGTAGTCGTCCTACGAAGTGTCGTGGTGGTGTCCAAACTTCTACGCGCAAGGATGTTCTTATTGTTCATACAAAACCTGTTATGTGGCAGAACAATTGCAGAAGGTTTAATTGGGAAGAACCCTAAGCTACATTTTATCTCTAAATTCCTATAGAAACAGGTACCATTAAGTTGATATAACTATTGAAAATAGTTATCCTACTAATATTATAAATTGCGAAAGTTATGTTTATTACTCTATCACGAAACAACTACTGGACGGGTTTGGATGAAAATTTACAGTTAAAAAGGTATAGGTTATACTTCAGAATAACACATGGGATACATTTTATCCCGAAATTCACGCGGGAACGGGTTCAAAGCGGATAACACCGCGGAACGCGGCTTGTTAAAAGATAAATTAAAAACTATAACATTATACTCGTAATATGGTGTTATTATTAGTAAACAATAATTTAAAACCATACAATATTTATGTGGATTTGTATACCAACAAAACAATTAAAGTTACACGTGTCCAATTAATGGAATATTTAAAGCTAAGTCGGGCGTTGAAATTGACCTCTTTCGGTATTTAAGTACAAACATGTAAAGAAAATACATTTAAATAGTGATGTTATTAATTATTACATCGGTTTTTGAGGAAAAGGGTTATCAATTAAATCAAAGTTTTAATAGTATGTAATCTATTTGGATAAGTAATTAATTTTTATAAGCCACCTGTTCTTGGAAAACGGAAATATACATTAGGTAGGCAAGTTATATCTCCAAAATGCACAATAATATAGCGAAGAACAAAGAGCACAATGACCTACGACGGATAATATTCCAGAAAAAAATATAGGAACACTCAATATCTTAATAACAATATCTTAATTAATCATAGCTAAGATCACTTCCGATGTAATAATGTATGACTTTCAGATGTATGTCTTTCAGATGCAAATGTAACATGTAGTTGGCTCATTCATTTAGGAGCTATGATGCCACAGACAAAAGAAGTAGTCAAATTATTACACTGCTTAAAATGAAGTGATTATCGATGGCCGTAGGTTCAATTGGTGTAATTGACAATAAACGATTGTTCAGGAGAAGCGTTTAAAGTTTTTTTTAGTACTAAATCTTACATAACTTTTGATGTATGAATCTTTTTTATGATCTGGTTTGACAAAAATGCTTAGAATTCTGCGGGCTTTCGGCTTATATAAGAATAAAGACGCTATATACCATATTTTTATAAATTAATGTCAGTAACACCAATGTGTTTCTGTCCTCTTGTTTGTTACACCCACCTATTTTACCTTAGTTTATTTGGTTGTTGGTTACATCAATTTGATGAACATTTTTAAAAGAAATAAATAGTCAAAGTGGTGTAAGACTTGTTAAAAAATATTATTATTATCAGCCGTTTGTGTCCCAATGCTGGGCAAAGGCCTCTCCCCATTCCTTCCATGTATCCCTGTTCTGGGCCACTTCTCTCCAGTTGGTCTGGTATGCGTCGAGATCGTCCCGCCACCTGCGCCTCGGTCTGCCGCGTCGCCTGCTCGCCGGATCTGGCTGCCACTCAGTGGCTGTTCTGGCCCACAGCTCTTCTGGCATGCGGCAGACGTTAAAAAATAAAATTAACTAATTCATTCTGATGTAAAGAGCATTGTGGGCATTATTCATCGCTGTTATTTAGAGAGAAATGCCCTGTGATTGTATGGATAAGTCATTTTGGTGTAAGTGTAGGTTAATTTTTTTCGAGTTTTACTCTAACTTTACACCAATTTGATTTGTATATATAAGTAACATGTCACTTGCACCATAACTTTGTAGAAAATCTGAAAAGTGCACACCCAAAAAATGTGATGTATCTGTATTTTTTTTAAAGCTAGATTTATTTTGACTATACCATTCGAAAGAGCGGAAAAAACTAAGAAAACCTATATACTCAAGTCATTTCACTACTTTTGTCAGTTACACCAATTGAACCTACGGCCATCGTTATATTCTCTTTGACAGCGCTCTTTTTGCTATGGGAGTATGGAAAAAAAATGACATTCGTCGGTGAAGAAAATATTGGTTAAAAATACTCATACCTTTTTAATTTCACTAAATCCACTGATTAATATTAAATTATTTATCAAACATCAGCAGATGCACGACAACTCCTCCCTGGCAGGCCATTAGCGTAATTAATAAATAGGGCATTCGTTGAAACGGTATTAATTATTTTAGTGTTGACATTATCAACTCTGACAGGAGCGAACCGCGTTAATAAAATCATTTTAACTCATGATATTTTAATCATAATGTATATTTCAATTTACACTCACGACAATTTTATGTAAAAATAATGAAAATATTTTTAATGGTATTTAATTAAGGATAACGCACGCACGCAATGATATAAGGTTTTATTTAGTCTAGTGTACCTTTGGCGTATACCATGGCGTAACTAATTCAAACCCAAGTCCCGGAAATTTAACACCAGTATTGGCGGGAAAACGCACTGGCTAGACCACCGAGCATCCCCAAATGGAATAAAAAGAAAAATCGTATTTTTTCTATCGCCCTAGTACTAGTAGGCAAATGACCAAGGCATACTTAAATTCCATAGAAAACAATATCATCACTTTAACAAAACATTTTAAAATAATACCCTTCAGAGTTCAAACTACTTACCACACTCTCCTTCATGTTTAACTCTTAAATTGAGCCGTCTCTCGCAGGCTTCTTTCCGAAGGTAGCAGTGGTTCCTGTAGGTTCTGCCTGCGGTGGAGCACACGGGGGCTGCGGAAACGGGGCAGCTGGCGGGACAAGCGCAGTGCGCTCGACCGTCACCCAGCGACACGCACTCCGCGCCCCAACGACAGAAAGTCTTTTCGCAAGCTTCTGTAGGACAAAATGGCGGTTTGTTACCGATTTTAAATAAGGAATAGTGTCTGTGTTCGATTTTTATAAGTTTAGGATTAGTGCGAAGTTATTTTGGTTGTTTTGTATTGAAATAGGAAATTGTGGTTACAATGGCGAATCTCAATCCAAAGATATTTAAGAGGGATTTTGTTCAATGCAAATATTTCAATGATAAAGTTCCAGGATGGATTTGGATGTAAATACAATAACTAAAACAGGTAACCATATTATAATATTGAAATGAACTGACACAGTATAAAGATATTTAATATTTTACAAATGTAGGATTTGATTTTACAAAAGTAATTTTCTATTTGCATACGATTGATGTATTCATTTCGATTACGGGAGTTTGTGTGTCAAATCAAACATATGTCAAATAATTTGATCGCTTGTTATTGTTAACTTGTTTAATCTAACAGATGACGGACATGAGTATTGCTATAATCTAATATATAAAATTCTCGTGTCACGGGGTGCGTGGTTGAACTCCTCTGAAACGGCTCGACCGATTCTCATGAAATTTTGTGTGCATATCGGGTAGGTCTGAGAAACGGACATCTATTTTTCATCCCCCTAAATGTTAAGGGTGGTTAATTTTTTAATGGCAAAACAACGTTTGCCGTGCCTGGTAGTAATATCTAGAATAATCGGTTTATCATAATCAGATATAACTCAGAAAGACAAAACAAAGTCAGAAATGTATTTCTGACTTTCTTATTCATATATTTGAAAAGCCGCACTGAATCACAAATCATCGGTACGATCCTACTAATTCCGCTTTATATTCCCCTTGACACACATTTTCAAAAATGCTGGCGTGATTGAGTTATTTGGCGAAAAAAAGTTGATTTATTTTTTACAGTTCTTTTGACGTTTTGGGACACGGTGACGTTTGATGGTGGAATTTGATTGATTTTCATAAAGTGAGACGTTTTCTTGCAATATTTATTTTTAGAATATAGGCAAACGATATTATTTAAAGTTTATCACTACAATTAACTACTACATACTTCGCGTTGAATGTGTATGAGATGAAGATTAAAAATGTGTATGACTTTTTCTCTCTCTTCATCAATTTAAATTGTATGACAGCTGCTCCTATCTTTAAGTAACGTCAATCCTAAATACAACCTAATTCTTAAGTAACTGAAGAGAAGACACAATTTCCAATTTTCTACCTGAAGAGACGAAAGCGTGACTACATTATTAAAAGGGGCCAAAATAAGACGTTTGCCACAGTATTGTATAGAACTGCCTTTGAGATTACTGATTTCTATCGTCTAGTTAAAATTCCGAACAGATTTTCTGGTGCGAGTCACAGCGGTATGGTAAAAGTTAATTTAGAATTTTCTTCGCGATTATAAGCTTATGAACGTTGAGAAAAACGAAGCGGGAAGATACTAACGCCTACATGGAATACAAACGTATAGCAGGAGGCAACATGTTTTACTTATTTGCCTCTGTTCTTCAGATAGTCGATAGAGAGATAGTCAGTACTTTCGGTTTTGCAAAGTGATCATGAGCTATCACTGTAATCACTACTGATAAAGTTTGTCGGTTATCTTATTATTTTCGGTAATCTTGTCTTTAATCTTAAGACAGTGATTATGTCATACCATTAAACTTCACAAAGGTAAAGCGTGACAGAAATCTAATCTAGAAAAACTAAGGGTGCGTTTTCTTTGAATCGGAGAAAAGCTGTGACAAGTTCAATCGACCAATCAAATTATGAAAAGATTTTGACAATGATAATACGCTGATAATTTCAATGCGTTGCGATTGGTCGATTGGACTGCGCACAGTTCCGTTCCGTTTCAATCGAAACGCATACTAAAACTAGGCGATTATCATCAGGCCAATGACCAAGACGTATAGCCTGGTGCTTGTTTCGACTTCAAATTATACGATTCAACGATCCAATTATATTATTACTCATCTCCTCATTCGTATAACATTCGGTATAAAAATGAACGGCGATATTTGTCTTAAAAAGGAGGTCAAATATCAGATTTCAGCCGATCTCATTTCCTCGACTTTCATGTAAAGGCTGTCGACAAATCCGTTTAAAGAAAGCAGTCGGAAATAACAATTTCGAAAGAAACAAACAAAAATGTAAGGCGAATTGCCGAAGAAGAAACTCGAGATAAATGGAAACAGAGGGGGGAGATAAAAATGATGGGGATGCTTCGTGAATGGAAGAAAATTAGGAAATTTACCGCGGTGCTTTCTCAGGGCCCGAAAGATGTTTAAATTATCCGTATTATCTAACATAAATTCGTATAAGAGTAGGGAATATGTGAGACATGAAAAATAATAGTAGGCCGTACATCAAAACACCACGCGAGTTATGGAATGTTATTACAGCGGAAGTAGGTGCGTTTTATTTCATTTTCATGAGGTTACGCATTTCATATGTGGAGTAATCGCTCCTACTTCCTATACATGTGATGGATGAAACATCGACAAACAAACCATCAGTCATTATGAAATTGAGGCCAAAGAGTAAGTAAGTAAGTATTAGCCTATAATGTCTCACTGCTGGGCGAAGGCCTCTCATTTCACTGAAGATATCAGTACAGTGAGGAGGAAAAAGTACTTCGGCAAAACAAGGTTACCCTTTTTAACATGATATACAATAATATATATTGATATACAAGTATGTTTAGTCCAACTCCTTTATTTTTTTAGTCCTTTCACCGGGTAGCAAGCTTATACTTCTAGGTTTTCAAACGTTTCATACAAATGTCAGTTTCCGGAATACACGAATATAATAACAGGAAATCCACGGTGTCACTGCTGCCCACACAATGCGGATCCTACCAAAGTAAGGTACAAAGTAATTTTGTTGGCTCGAAACAGAGACTTGGCATGTCATCCTCACAGCGTATACGGGACTACGTATGTGCATTGTGGACCAGCGATAAGCTGCTCTGCTTTGAAGTTCCACCAGAATATTTTACTCCACACTTTGAACCTTATTTACACGTTCATTGCGGATCAAATTCCATTGTAAAGTACAGAAAATAGAAAGTTTAAACTGCTACGAAGTGAGATAGGTCATTTTATACAACCTAAGTTTCTTTGATGGAATATTTATCAGCATATTATATTTTGGTACTTTAACACCTTTTATAAGTACATAACTTTAACAGTTAGTAAGTGATGGTAACTTGACAGTTTATAGCTTATTTAATATTGATGGAGTGGAACATACCTTCGGGAGCTGGTGGCCTCGGTTGATAATGTAAATCTGTAACAATGAACGAAAATATTTATCAATCCAGAAAATCCTCCATTTACTTATAACTAGACATAATGTGCATAATCTTCACCGATAGATAAAAGTAGCCCAGTCAAAGTTTAAATTAATACATATTCTTCAAGAATACTGCAATTATAAAATTAAACGAAAAAATACTGATCGCTAAGCAAAAAACACTTTTCAATGAATAATTTCACAAAAAGGATGAGATTAATTAAAAGTTATTTTAATCTTTTCCTCTGCTCGTGCATATTAATGGGTTTACCTTGCTCCTTCCAGTCGGACTCATAGCGGCTGAAAAAAGGGAAAATGGGACTCAAGGGAACATTACGACATTGCAAATTAATTTCGCCCAAGGAATACATTTCGGATGACACAAAGAGGTCGCGGCTAATGGGTTTGCATTCGGGATAAATATAAAATAGAAGAGATACGGTCGGCCGCAAGCCGAGAGCCGGGCGGCGTGCCATATTGTTTTATTGCAAATTGGTTCGTACACCGCGCCTGTCCTTTACATATACGAGGCTATTAAACTAGGGCCGGCGTCCACTCACGTGTTAAACGAATTCGATCGGTGCATACAATGTGAGACGGTGGTCGGCGGGCTGCGGCGCCGCTGTCATGTAACTAACGTTTAGAAAACATCTCGTTTGAACACGACTACGGCTTTATCTTTGACTTTGTTTGTGTCTTCTACATTCTGTACTTACTACACATAAAACAAGAGTTTGAGTTTTGTTTGTTTGAACGCGACAAGAACTAACTTGTATAATTATTTTGTATTGGATAGCTTCAAGAGAAAGGTTATAGGATATGTTATTCCGAAATTCCCAAGAGAAAGGTCGCAACGCGGGTAAAGCCACGCTAGTTGCTTTATTTTAAACAAACCGACTTCAGGTTTACTAGCTGTATAGTTAGTACGTCTTTGAAATATTTATTCTGCCGCGGTTTAGTAAATCCCGAAATCCCCTCTTGGGCTCCCCTACTATTAGATGATTTTGTTTTGGTAACGTGTTGGCCTATTTATTTTTGTAACGGGTTTGAACATCTATTTTTTTCATCAAACGAAACCTATATCTCAAAAAAGGTTGACACTTATTGAAAAAAGGTTACATAATATAAACAAAACGCGTAGTTTACTTAAATTATAATTAAAAGTTAACACGGTTATGGTACGTCAACAACACTTCATATACATTTCTATATGAATCACGAACGCCACGCTTGTATTTAGAACTATACAATAATTGTATATGAAGCTATAATTTATACAACGATAATGAATATGACTAACGGCTCCTTATCACGAAGGTTTTTACCCTAATAAGTAGCACCGAGTCACAAAAAATGCGCACAAAAGGTATTGAATTATTACTGGAGGGAAACCTTCTTTGTGAGCAATGAATCACCAGCGAAGCCTTCCGAACTTAATATGTACTTAATATTACTAAGAATACGTAATAGTTTAAGTAATACGTAATCCTAATACGTTACTTCAACGTCTCCTAACGTATCCCCACTTAAGACAGCTACAACCGAGATTACAGCCCAAATCCTCTCTGGAAAACCATCTAATGGATATTTTATGGATCTAACGATATATTGACTGTTCTAGAAAATGGCTATTTGTAAATGAAAATGTACATTAGGCTTATATATTATGCATTGAAGAGTTGTTTAGGGTCCGCGTAACGTGCTATAAATGAGTCGAGTAAATTAAGTGTTAGATACGGGCACAAACCTTAACCGGTAGGCATGTGCGTGATTGTGCTTGACACCCGTAATATCCGGCCGGCCAGTGCTGCCCACCGATGGTATCAATTTCAATTTGTTGTGGCGCTTTAACAGCCGCCTCTGCTCGATTCGTTGTATGAATCGATTTCGCTCCAGTTTCCTGTTGCGTCCGCATGGACTTAATCTCGGATCGTTCGATTGAAACGCGCTCTTGGAACCATCGCTGTTTATATCGCCAATATCTATTTAATTTCGCGCTCCCCAAAATTCAATAAAACCGAGATTTATGATAAATGTTGGAAATGATTTCATTTCAATATACAATAAATATTGAGTGAAGCACTGCATTACAATCAGTGGTAAGTGTTTAATAGGCTGCATTGCAAATGTACCGTGAAACGGCCATTTATTGAAATGGACGAGCGCGTCTATAGGTAGTAGTGCGCTGGTGAACAGTCGAGTATTGTTAGGTGGATTCAGTAGAGCGATTGCAGATTCGAATTCTTGCATTCCATGGGAATTTTGTGTTCAAACGGCGTGAAAATTAATCGATCGATTAGCCATTCTCGCTCGGCTTCAAAGCTAAAGTCGAACGTGACTCGTGAACCGGTCCCCTGCCGCACCGGCGCCGGTGGAAATTAATTCTGCCATTAAAAAAGGAACGATCGTTCAGAGTTTTCGACAATCTATTGCATGGAGTTCTGAATAACTCTTCGGTTGTTGCAATGCCTAGTCAAACGTTGAGCGGTATTGTTAGATATGTGGATATACGACTTTGAGTATTGCTCCAGTTATTGGTTGCATCGCCAGTGTGTATGACTTCTCAATGTTTTGTTTTTACCTGTCATAGATTTGTTTTTTTACATAATTATTTCGTTAGCATGCATCGAATAATTATTTACATTTTTCTCTTATGATGCAACATGAACGCATGTTATATGGTTATTTTTTAGATTTGATTATAAAATGCTATTGTCGTAACAATATAAACAATTTATGTTTGTATTAAGTGATGTGTTGTAGGTTACCTAAACACATTCTGTAATGTGAATGTAATGAATATGTAACTCATTAGATTAGAGAATATATAGGTAACATACAACACATCACACTCATGAACGTCTATATTGCGATTCATACCGTAAGACTTCCTTAATTCCAACGGTTTCGCCGCAATTTGAAAATCCGACGCGCCCAGAGTGGTGCTAAAATTAATGTTCTGCCAGAGAGAAAAACGGAAAGCCAGCCACACTCACGTCTACCCTGAACATACCTTTCCATTTGCTCGGATAAAATAAACTTTAAAATAACGGCTGAACACTGTTGCGCTTCTGCAACGTTTGATTAATTAGTTAAATATAATTTAAGCCTTTCATTTCTGTTGAATCATTTTGATTGAATGGCATACATGTTATAAATATGTTAGTTTTTAGAAATCCTTAAAGATTCGAAATCATCTGTTTACTTCGTTCAGAGATAAATAAATATTATTAATATTAGGAAGTTGTAATTTGACTTTATCATTTGCCTCAGATTATTTCAAGTTGGATACTACGGATCCTGAGATCCGCGGATAAATATTTACTTGTTTTTTTTATCGGAAACTGATCCTGGCATCGGTGAATACAAGTTGGCGGGGTCAGTGTCCAATTACATCTAATTCCGGGATTCGTGTACACAAACCCCCTTTAAAAACTTATTTCTCTTTAAATAATAATAATGGTTTATTCAGTAACAGATTTTACATAGTTCTTAACTAGGGCTGAAGTCAACATTTTAGACATGAAATGCCGGTAACTTCGCATTTCCATATCTACAAATTCATTAAAAAATATATACATATATAGTTACATAGTATTCTGGGTATATACATAAAATAAAGTATATAAGTCTTTTATTATCATAATATTTGCGAATAAACTGAATGCATTAAATAAATTCAACCCTTTCTTTGAACTTTAATCTACTTAAGTATCACAAACTGTACTCCTTCCTATAAACCGTCAAATGTGTCGCTAATCTAATTTAAAATACTAATCCATTTAACGGGTGCCACGACTGTAGTACATCAGAACTGTTACGTAAGCAATCATAGGTGTTAACGTACGCATCGAGTGTTATAGTATTTATAAAGATTTTAGTAAATGACTGCATAAATAAGTAATAATTTTTTTTTTTATAAGAAATGAGTTTAGGTAGGTCAAAAAAGAGTAGAAGATAAAAGTAGTTGTATTTTTGCCCACTGTTGGGCAAAGGCGACATCTACCGACTAAATACATGCTACCTACTAAATTATTAATGTTAAGGTGTAAACGCGATGTCATCGATGAAAAAAAAATTTTAGAGAAGAGATTTCATCCATATTAAATGCCCTAATAGGGTGTGATATTCATTATGGCAAAAATAATTTCGAATTTACAAAACAATTGTGCACTGAAAAATAACTGCTTAAAAAATAAAGCATGTACTTACAATTATTTGTCAATAAAAACCCTGTCGAAATTCCAAGCAGGACTAGAAAAAATAGTAGTAGCAGCACTATTAGCGCTGGCCTGCAGTAGTGGATCCAGCAGTAGTCTTCCGAGTTCGCTGCCGGCTGGCCCGAAGACCACGAACAGCATTTACTGCAGGACCCTTCCGATGGAGACGACGCCCGCACTACCGCACTGTTCCCCTGCTGATTCACTATCACACCCTGCACAGGGGCATCACTACCCTGTCCATAAATCCCATTTTTCTCCGATAGCCTGACAAACCCCGAACTGTCATCATCATGAGGATTCCCATACACTCCGTACGACGCCACCATATCGACTCCCGACAGAGACCTCGTAGTCTCATTCACTGCACTATCTTGCACCACATTATTGTCAGTACTAGGCCAGCATTCACATGAGCACCGATCCTCTTTCCTTCTCTGCTGCGGTTGCGTTTCAGATCTCCGAATAGGGACTTCGGCTTTTTTCTCTTCCTCCTTCTTAATTTTGGCATCTTGAGGTGTAGTGTCGTGGCTTATGTCGTAGTTAGTGTGTAGGTTTTTGTGGTTTTCCATGTACCAATGACGTTCTTCTGCTCTTAGAGTAGTGTCATTGTTGCCTTCGTATACGTCTGCGTAGTTGGAGAGTGGGTGCGATGATGGACTGTAGATCGGGCCGACGGTGAGCTGTCCGTACCCGCGCTCGTACTGCGGGGGCCGGCTGTTACTCGCGTAATACGTCGTCGACACAGGCACGTTATACTCATAGCCTGGCCGGTTCATTTTCAACAAACAACCGCCTCATTTGAACTTAGGTTTCATTTTGTAACACCACTGAAAGTTGAAGGAACGGTAATGGAATGCGTATTATGATGCCAACTTGGTTACGTTGGCATTGTTATTATTGTTAATGTACGTAATAATACAAGTCACATGTGGAGTCATACAAACTTTCGCCCGAGATAAGATATAGAACAAACATCGTTGATTATGTTGCGCGTCACAGGCAAGGCAAAAAGTTATAGAGCAGAATACACATCTGTTTATCTCAATTACCTCTCTTGTTCGTAGCGGTATTTATCTTTTGTATTACATGAGGCGCCCGTCGCCCGCTCCAGCAAGGTAGACAAAGAAGTAGCTACGTGAGTAAATAACGCTCCCTTAACTTAAATTAACCGTATTTATTTCCCTGATTTTGACACGTGCGAGTTATGTGCGAGTACGTAACTAGATAAGAAAGAAACAGGGATAACAAAGAAGAGATAAGTATCTTACCGAACTCTTGATTTAATTACGTTACTCGTTGTTACGGTGAAAGAAAAGTTCACGGTATTAATAAAAGATTGCTGACCTTCCAGTTGGTCTAACAAAGTTTCAACTGAATCCCGGCGATAAATAGGATAATCCGTTTCAATTAATTAAATTAAAAACAAACAGAAGTCATTACATAAAAGTTGGAGACAGAAAGTTTGGGTCGTTCATGGGTTTGTCGGATGTTTGGGGTCCGTATTAAGAACAATAATTAATTCTTTACATAATATCTTACGTCTCCTTGAATTTATTGTTGGTAAACACTGTTTTGCTCGAAGCTATTTCCTGGCTTTTATTGTTATAAGGATTTATTAACCTTGTTGAGTGTACCTACTAATAATATAACTCGCGTATAGAAAATAGCTTCTAGTAAATTTAAAGAGTAAGTCAAAAAGAGTTATTCTAGAGATTTGCACAACTAACTATCCTAATTAATTATACGCAGTATACTTAGGTCTATTTGTAGAGTCCAAATCCCATCTCATTTACACGTAATATTTAATGCAATGTTCAAATTTATTCCACCAAAACTACTCTAAAAATGTTGAATTGGAACTGCGTTTACGAATAAACTTTGCTTTAATTTTACAATAGTAACTGTACTTATGAAACCAGTTATACTCTAAAAATATTTACAAACTGACTCGGTAGTGATAAAACATTCTCAGAATACTCTGTGAAGGTAACAAATTCGCGTACACACATAGAAATATCGAGAACCAGAATGAACAGCCGTAAAATATTTCCGAAGTGTAATAGGAACATAAAATAGGTAAGCGAAAAAAATGTTCCCGTTCAGTTTATCTTTGATTCAGTGGTTCGCTGGACGTGTTGACGTTAGTAGATACGTTAAACTTACGAGTTTACGTGTCACTTCGTTAATCACGTACACTGTAGTACTTGTAGTAGTATTACCCTGTAACGTCCCAGAGCGGGGCAAGGTTTCTTTATATTAATTTTTTTTCAATCCTTAGATTTTATTTGTTACCTTCCTGTCACTTTTGAGACCAAAGGTTTGTAATTTTTTAAAGATGTTTTAGACACTTTAAACACAATAATTTAAATCCAAATTATTTCTAAATAAAGTTCCAGATCGGAAAGCAACTGCCGTAGTTGAAACCGACCACTATTTTAAAGATAAGAAAGACTGCTGACTGACCTAAATGTCACCACATAGCTCAAACCACCAGATCGATTTCCCCGTAATGTGGCATAAAGATAGCTATTATGAAGAAAATGACCACTAGGAAAAGATGTCCATATAGGGGTGCGAGATAACGGATAAAGCTGGGTTGACACTATCCCAGTATGCTCGGACCGAATGCAATCGGATGCCTTCTTGAACGTAGGTCGTATCATGTAAACATATAGACATATGTATGTGTTCATTTGCTTTTTAGATATGCTAAAATCTGTACTTATGTTGTTGTTGCCCACCACTACACCTTTTCTTCTTTAAAGAAATTGTTGTTGGTAGATATATCAGTTTTATTATATTAGTTTTTTATAAATCAATTAGCCCGTTCCCGTGGAAATTCCGGGATGAAAAAATAGCCTATAACCTTCCCGTTAAATGTGAATATTACATACTAATACAGAAAGAATTATCCAAATCGGAATGGTGTTTCCCAAAATTAGCTCAAACATACAAACAAACAAAGTTTAAAAAATTACCTCTTTATAATATTAAGTTGAAAGATATTTTCTTATTTTTTCAAAGTCAAACCATGTTTAAAGAGTAAAAATAAAGGGTATGCCACAGACTTACTATCGATAATAAAACTCATTATAAAATATGAATTCAATAAAACGTTAAAGACTAACCTTTACACATACGCACTAACTACTTACTGAGCAACTTCAGTACTATATTATTAATACTAGAATCAAATCCATTAAACTAAAGATAGCGGTTAACTCGACGGTTCACCTAGTACCTCTAACATACACGAAGTTTAGTTTAGGCTTTACTTTGTAGGTTAAACGTGAAGCCGTTGCTTGTGTGTTAAACTTAGCTAACATAAGGAAATAGCAATGTTTATATTAAAAACAAGACAGCCATTGAAGATATCCATAGGCAATTGTCATCAATCACTCTATTTGGATTTAAATTAAAAAATAAAAGAAAATCACATGTTGTATTTTGTAAAATTGTAATGTTTATAACTAAGAGACATTTTATTTAATCTCTACTTAGGTTAAATTCGTAATCGTATAACCGACGATGATAACAATATGAAAAATGATAAGGATTTTTTCTCATAAATGATTTGTTCCTTGGAAATGGTATGACTACGGTACATATACATAATTATTTTTATAAGAACTTAAAGCTTTAATTTGTCAATAAACCCCTAAAAATATACCAAACAAGGGTTAAGTCGCAGTCTTCTCTCGTCTACATAAACCCCATCACAAAATATTCCGATAAGATTTCCTATTTGAACAGTATTGATTTCATTGATACTGAATCCTTTTAAGTACGGGATTATATTTAACCACCCTCTAAACAACAATAAAGTTGAGGTAAACGTCTTTCGCTCGCTTGATGGAACCATTACCACGGAAACCATTCAAATACAGATCGAATATTGTTCGAATAGTTGCCGTTTGGTGACCGATGCCAACGACCATAGTGCTTGACATTTCAATCGAGTTCCGAAACTCAATTGAAAAGTTGCGGTCAATAGTTGGGGAGTAATGTTTTTGTAGTTGAGTACAAATACTTGAAGGTGAGTAAGAAGTTTGTAAGAAAATGTTTAAATGGCCTTTAAGTTCATAGACGATTAATGCTTCGTCAGTATAAAACACCCTTACGTAAATATTTGAATTTTAAAATGTATCATTATGGTAAATTCATATTGTCGTTTATAAACATCAACAAATTATCAGCCTCACTAAACCGATATTCTTATGTTATGGTAAAACTGCGTATAACATTAGTAATGTTTGAATATTGACAAATTTTTAAATGTATTTCAAAACTGAATTAAAAAATACTTATAATATGAATAGCTTATTATTTAATAAGTCTGTCTAAGTTTGTCAAAGTATTTTCAGTGTCTTTCAAAGATACGCCATTTTATATTTCATAGCAGATTACCATGGAGTAGGTCGAATCTATTATTTGTAGATTGCGGCATGCAGACACGAAGAACAACCCCCAATGTATGCAAATAGGGGTAGGTTTGCCTTAGTAACCACTTGCCTAAACGGCCACTGACTTACCTAATTGTGAATAATTTGTGGCATCATACCGATTTTTCTGGTTAACGTAAGTAGTCTGAATTACTCATTTATTCATTCTTTTCGAGAAGGGTAGTGTTACTTTCCCAATGTCGGAGTTTTTAGACCACCTAAAGTCCTCTGCCATGCTCTAACGATTTAAAAAACCCAGTCACTGCTTAACGTGACCTCGGATGTACGGTAGCGCTCAAATAGAAAGGCTACAATCAGCCACCAATCCAAGTAGGGGCTTAGTTGTACGTGGCTTAACAATCCCAATGAACTTACAATGAACAATGAACTTACTTACGACATTTTTTTAAAAGTCGTAGGTAAGATACGTATTACGTAAGTATGTATGTGTGTTATCATAAAGAAACGAGTACGTATATCATTACGTAACTTAACAATAACATAACCCTTTATCAGGCGGAAAACGCCAAAAAAACAAACGAAAATTCTTTCCTTATCAAAACAAAAGAAAGATTAAATCTAAACTTGAACTTTTGTATAGAAATTCCTAAATAAGATTACTTCAGTACGTGTTTGAAACAATGCTATTGAATAGAATCTTACTTTAACTGTTTGCAAACGAAAGAATTCAGTGAAACGTTTTATTAAGTTCTCGGGCTCTCGTTTTTCACGCTATCCTTCCAGTTTAACGATAGAAATATCATTAGAAAACAAACTAGTTAGTTAACGAAGTCAAGAGTCACGTTAACTGTTCTAATTTAGTGTACCTTGTTAATTAATATTTGAATTATGCTTTGTTTGGAAATTTAATTAATCGGGTATTGAAATTGAGTTTCTGTTTTAAAAAATAAACTGAATAAGTTCTTCTTAATATGTGATATTTTGCATTAGATACATATTCAAATTATTTAAAAATAGTAACGAACTATATTTGATGCTATAATATTTAACAAAGAAATCACATTATATAAAAAAAATCTGAAGAAAAATAAAATAATGAGTAATATTTAAATAAAAAATATATTTCATGGATTAATTTATATGCGGTTTGTTATCTCCAATCTAAGTTCTAAATTTGTACTATACAATACAATCTAACTATCTTATTGATTAGACACTGAATAACGCACTCCTAACATTTAATCTTATCTAATTTAATTTAAATCTCCAATAAAAAAATCTTAAGGATGTCCTTTCAAACGAAAAACATCCCTTCTTTGTGTGTCTCTTATCTGTAAAATAATTTATGTGTATCAAGTAGGTCTTGCGTTCAGAACTCGAGTTTACGTAACGGAAAACTCTGTCAAGTCACAACACAACGATGCTGTCGAAAATATTAATTGAATTAGCTCTCGAATGTACTGAAGGAGACAGTATAATGCTTTTGGTACTAACTTTGAATGTTTCATTAGAAACGAATGAAAGAAGAATAAGAAGAAGAAGATTATTAGATACGAATGTGATAAGCTATATTTATTTCCTATTAACTTTGTACAACTCCACGTGACATTGTTTTAGTAGTTTTAGTACGAAAGTAGTAATAACTATTTTTATTAAGTAACTAATAGCAAACTATTGACTATTGTCTGGCATCTTAATATCATTGTTAAACCGTTCAAGTGACACCAACTGGTACGTTCTAATCATCGAAAGTGGGTGACAAACCGACTCGCCGTACCGATGCACCCATACAAACTGCTTCAACACATATTCGTAACTGAACCACACGCTCGCACACTCAATACACTAGACCGGACAGTACTTAGTCGAGTAAATGTCCCCATTATTCTTCATGAAAGTTGAGTTCGAAAATCCGGTATGATAGGGTTAGGGGAGGTTAGGATCGCGTGGCACGGAGGCGCGGGCGCGCAGCGACGTAGCCTCGCCACAGCCGAGCGCGGACTGACAGCCGCCCAGCGCCAACCCCGCCCGCCCTGCGCCTCGCCTCTGTCACCGGCACTCGGCCCCCAAATCCAGACGAGTTTTCATTAATGTTGTTATCTGTGTAAAACTTCTATCAACTCAAACTAAGAACTCAAAGCTTTAATTAACTGTCCGTAAAATAACTAAACAAACGAGTAAGATCCGCGAAAGCCTTCAGAGTTATCAGCCCGCAACTTCTTGAATGAAGCGCGGCCGCTGATTGACTACTTTGAGTTGAATATTTAATGTTAAGATTAAATTGCCCCATTTTAAGATAACACGAGGCTGATTAAATTTATTTTTTATTACTTATGGTTACGTATCCATGAAGTTTGATTAAGATGCAAACTTTGCTGTAGCAGTTTAGTCGCTATATAAGTTGGATGGTACCCGAAAACATTTAGATGTTATCGTAATTTGCTTACGAGTACAAACTAGGTTGGCAGGTACGCTTCCAACATTCTTCTATCGATTGAATTCGAGCACAAATTGTAAGAATTATTGATATCGCGCCGGTGGCTCATACAAAAAGTTTATAAAAGGAAGTGGAGCGAACAAACTGGCTGGGAACAAACTTTCATGGCGGGACGCGACGCGGACGCGAACGTTACTTATCTGCCGCCGCCGAGCTGACAGCTGCAGATGAAAAATTGAAATTGTGTGAGAGATAAAACTACCTAACTGCCACTGCAATGCCGGCCAAACAATGTGCCGACAACAACGACGGTTACCCATTTTTTATAACACTCTTATTCCGCTGAAATATTGCCACAGCAAATAGTTCAATCCATAATTCACCGCTGTGATTGAAAAAAAGATTTTACATATTAATGTTTCACGGAAAACGTTAGCTAGTGTTTGTTGAAATGTTTTGATGTGCCAGGTCCAGCTACGTCAATCAAATCGTTAATACAAACAACAAGTATCGCGCCGGCTTCAAAATAGAACCAAAAAGTGAATATGCAAATATGAACGTTACATTTCCGGTATCGGCTGATCGCTGGATGGAGGCTGAATGGTGTCAGCGAGGAGCATGCAATAATAACGAGCCTCCAAAAACGTCAGCGACCCTACTCTATTTATGGTTCAAGTCCGTAGAAGGCGCCACGTGAAAAGTCTCGCGTAAATCAAAGTCATAAATTCTCCTATCGTGAATGAACATTTCTCAACGCGGACGTCTAAACCGAGTGAATGGATAACGTCGGCCCTCCCTCGCTGGATCACCTCTACAGTCATTTGCTTTTGTTCGTGGGGCAATTAATAACGTGCAGAAGGGCGTTTTCGAACCACAGTCAGGCGCCATTCGCATATCAGTAATGATCTAGCGCTACGGCTCGAGCCAAACTCGGCTGCTGTTCGCCAATCGATCATATTCACTTAATGAAGGGAACGTCATGTGAAGCCTCGTGGATACAATTCGTTGTTTCTCTCAAATCTCACTGACAGTTGGTTTTGTATATTCTGTACCTGAATTGTAATACAAGTGATGCGGCATTTCGATGCCTTATGTTACCAAAATTGCTGCATTATCGAAGAAATTAAGCGATGATTTTAGTACTTTCCTTGTTTGACTTTAATTTCATTAAATTGTACTTAGATCACAACTGCCATTTCAATGATGATACAGCAATTTTGGTATCTGTGAAACGTGTTACGTGGACAAAATTGAGGAAGGTTTTTGCGCGAAAGTGTTATCTCCTAGAGAAAGTGTGTCACGTCTGTTATCTTTACCGAGTTTAAGCTTATCATGATCCGTTTAGCGGTTAAATCGGGAACAAACAGATAAAGATAAACTTTCTCATTATTATAGTGTTTGTTTTATACAAAGTTTTAATTGTATATAATTGAAACACAGTTTCACGGATATTACCAAAGTTGAGAATACCGGATACATTTTTAATTTACGAAATCACTTATTCATACGTGTGAACCAAGTGACAATAATTAAGTGAATCATAATAATTCGTTTGTAATTGTGATATGGCGTGTCTGGAAACAATTACTTTGTTTTTATATCTCCGGTAACGCGATACATTTACGTAAAAGTTATTATTTAAGCTCCCGACATTAAAGTGTTGGGTAGACAAATTGAACTGTGTTAAAATTATTTCCGCCCAATTTTCGAAATTGTTTTTTCATAACGTGAACTTTTCTAATCGTTTTTATTTGAGCTACGGTACCCTAGATGTTGATAAGACTATAAAACATTTCCCTGTGATAATAAATTAAATACTGCATAAAAATGTTCGTACTTTTTTATGGAATGTTGGCATTCACTTGTAAATAACCTAGAATACTTGCATAAAGTGTTTATAAAGAAAAAATATGCAAGAGATTGCTTAACTTTATTTAATTATACATTCATACAGACTCTTTTCTTTAGTCAAGTACTCTGGAATGTAAATGTATGTTGCAGTATGTATTCAGTTAGGTATTATAAATAATAATACACGTTTGTCATCCCACATGAAGTTGCTATCTCACATTATCACATCATCGTATTTTACGGGCAACTAAAAGATAACTCGTAACAATAAAGTCTCATAACGCGGATAACAAATTTTTCAGGGTGGATTTTGCCATTTCCACCGTCACTTTAGGCTCGCCCGAACATTGGATAAGTTCTATATTGTTGTTTACGGCAAACTTGGAACTTAGCAGAACAATTCACCTCATAAATTGTCGCGTAATAACAGCTCGCAGTTTCCCTAGACACTTGTAAGAGCACCGCAATAAGCTAAGGATTCTAACTAACCGGGTCACCGAGCTACTTGTACGTACCAGTCGCGATATGACTAGCTCACATGTTGTATTAACGTTTACACATTCGTGTGTTCAATGTTCATGTTGTTCTGCCAATTTGTAGGGAGCTGCCTCGACGTCGATGTACATTAAACCCACCCACGAGTAACTCCTAGTAATTCAATGCATAAAAATGTGTGACATTCTCCACTGACTACGAAATTACCTTCGAAATTAATAAGCTACCCACATACATACACATTAGTATTACTCAAAACTCCCACATAACATACGTTTCACATCCTTTTATATTAATAATAGTCTCGGGGGTAAATAAAATACATTTTAAAGGGCACAAAGAGCAAGTTTTAATGAAAGGTGTATTATTTTTCACCGCAGGCTTTAAATTTCGTGACTAGTATCGTACACAGTCTATAATATATTCAGATACAGTTCCGAGTGGAATTCCACGCCTTAGTATGCCAAACCGCCATTCGGACGACCACGGCCCGCGGCGTAATTAGCTAAATATGACTTTTAAACTAAGAGCTTGCCGCCAGAAGCCTCTCCATATTCCAACCCGACGCAAACCTTTTTACTAAACGAGCACATTTTCATACGAACATTCCCATTCCCAACCGTATATTTAATTTGGCACTGAAGAAATTTACACCAACTCGTCAAAATGTTATCATGTGAGATTAATGTGATTTGAATTTGAGCTACGCAACGAGTAAAACACTCGGTGAATATTTTAAAAGCAGCGGTTCCTACCAAAAAACATGCTTCCGTTTCCAAAGTACCGACGCGTATGATGTATGCTATTTTTAATTTAAATAGGATTTTTGATTGGATTTTCCTTGATACATAATGCTTTACATGTTGGCGTACCGTGAAAATGTGTTGAACGCTTTAATTTTTCCTACATTTTGCAAGTTCACGTCACGTCTGGGCAGGAAGTTGGCGTAATACTGTTTCGTGAAGTCTTACTATAAATCATAACGTACCATTTCAATTTGCCCTATGTAACGCCGTAGTAATAGGCCAGACGCTGCCAGTTCTTTGCTGAAAGCCCAGAATTTGTATTCAAGGTACGATATCATCATTAGTTAGTGCAATTTTCTTCGCATCCACTACACGAATACCGCCATTGAATACGTTGGGGTCGGAATGAGTAATACTTTGTAATTGCTATTGAAATCTGAATTGGAAATCAAGTTGAGCAACTGGACTTTGATAATTTGTACGAGTATACTTAATGATGTGGTCTCATTACTGAGTCAAACTAAATAACTCAATAATGACGCTTAATGAATATTTGCATAATGTACACGACGCGCTATCATTATACCGTTCGTGTTATGTTTGGTGTTACTCGGTATCTTTATCGAATCCTATTCATTGAAGCGCGATTTAGTAAGTGCTCCTTGTACTTAACAGGCGTTAGCTCAAGAATCTTCACTCCATTTTGACAGTTAAGATAACTGAAGTCAGCGCTTGTCATCCAAAGTTGTTTTCTCGATGTATAAAACAAGATTCTTACTTTTATAGTCCCCCTAATGACACTGATAATATTGTGCTTCATCGCCCGCAATCCTCTTTACTGCTTATAAACTCTTATAACGGCTCTCGCCGATGTCTGTGAAATATAAATTAAAGTGGCGCTGGTAAATATTAAATGTATTTGACATGATCGTTTCCTAAATTGCGGTCAGCAGTCGGTGGCGTTCCATATTCAATTCTGAAGCAGAGACTTCAGGAAGCACGTACATGTAATATTATTGATTACAGGGTGCGGCGGTCCAGCCCGATTTGAATTTCCAATGAGCTCGTTAGAATCGGTCCGCACACGGGCTTCGGACAACCAATAAAAAAGTTCCTTCCTTTTTGGGCTGATTGAGCACGGTTGCGAATTTGGCAGTATTACCGTAATCGCTACCTTTTCTGTAAACGATTTCTTAATGAAACATCTCTTGAACCGCGGCATAATATTCATATTTTATGGACATGATCGGTTTCATTTTTATTTGCTTCACTTTGAGTTAAAAACTGCAGATATCTGCAATGCAAACACGTTTTCGAGATATTAAAACTTTATCTTTTTACTTACGGTATCGATAAGAGTAATGTATTTGAAATGAAGTAAACAGGAGCGAGCAAATTAAAGTATCAATAAAGTTTGCGTGTAATTGCACAAAGTAACCGACTATTTCCGAGCAGAGTTCCAATTCGAAGCTATTGGGAGTTTGCACCTCTTAATTAAAGCCAACGGCAAAGCCTAGCGGGAAACTTCGATTGCGCTGTCAAAAATTCAAAGAATTATACCGCCAGTAAAATAACTTATATGATTTTAGGCTTTATCGAACATATTCAGGCGTATTAGTAAATTTATATTTGAATATTTCCATTTAAAATGAATGCTGTGACTGCGATTTGCTTATTTACTCTCTTTCCATATTACTAGTAAATTAAAAAGCAAAGACACCGACGAGTCCTTGCTCATTCTTTAATTTTATTCTGTCTTTATTAAGGCTTAAGACTTTAGCACAATTAACTTAGAAATCAAAATATAAAAACACAAACAACCTTTTTTATTTCTTCATCGCTAGGTCGTATGGTGATCAGTGATCGATCAGTCACAAACAACATGGCGACCGACAATCACCGCATATTACTCATTCTAATTTTAATGAAAAATACCGTTCCATTTTCAACTCGATTTAAGAAATTCTATTCATTACAATAGGATTCAATTAAACTTCAATGTTTTATTTCAACTAAAAGCAATTCTACAACAATTTCTGTCTATAATAGTCTTACCGATGGGAACAATAAATCTAACGGCCCTATTTAATGTCACGCACACGCGTATTTAGTTCTACCCTAATTACCTACAAGCCTATATTGTCGTAAGCACTATAAGCCGACTGACTGAACGTAATACCTATAGTTACGTAACTAAGTGGCCTCTATACTTTGTCGTTTACCTAAATTGTTTATATTTAACCACTTCCGCTTCTTCAAACAATGTTCGGGTTTGATCACCAACCCGCATTGAGCAAGCGTGGTGACTACGTCTAATCATCTTCGCTGTACTGATATCTTAAGTGAAATGAGAGGCCTTTGCCCAGCAGTGGGACAATATAGGCTAGTACTTACTTACTTCCACTGTAAGGCTGCATTTCGACATTAGGTGGCAAGGAATATGTTAAGAACCAGTACAATTTCTACATCGCCTTACTCATCACAGCTATAGTAGAAACCGCTTAGCTTACCGAGGTTTTTGTATATACAAAACAAGTGAAGTCTGCAATGGAAGTGAGCGAGATGTGTGTTGGGTTGTGTGTGTGTATGTGTGACAGGGATAGATGCGGGTGATGAATAAAAATCCACAGACATCACACCACACACGGTGTGTGACATACATCCGCGCACCGCTCAGCTAAATATTCTCGCCCCGCTCAGCTAACCCGCTCATCTCTAGTACCAACACAGCCTTATACCCCTATATTGTTTAAATTACCGCCTAACTTTAGGTTACGACTCTAAGTTGGTATCAGCTCTCATATAGCTAATCCCCAAATCGCATTAGTATAAAATAAAATAAACCGTGAATGAAGACGTTTCTCGATAAGACTGTAAACCGTTTATAACTTCACAATGTCTTCATTTTGTGTAGAATTTATAAATAGTGTGCTTGAGCAGATAATAATATATTATTGACGTAGCTATTAAAGTTTAATACTTCTTAGTGCGACCCACGCTGATTGGTATTGATTGTTTATGGGTACCTTCAATATACCTTTGCTATGCTACATTGCTACGTTTGATATGATTGGGGATACTGGATACCACCAATTATTGCGTTTCTATGCTACTTTTGATTATAATTGGTGGATACTATTCGTAGCATAACATGAGCGCAAATACAGCTACGTTATGCTACGCGTCTACTTCTTACAATAAATACTTCGGATAAAAAGCTCACATATTAAGAACATACGCGTTTAGGTAAACTCTAAAGAATACTCAGTTGAAACCATGGTTTCAGTGCAATCGCTACACACTTGTATTATGGTAGAAGAGAAAACTAACGATTTTTCAGAAAAAATAATCATAGTCTACTAAAAAGGTACAGCGTAAAAGGTAAAGGAAACGTGTGCTACATTTCTTGACGGTTATTTGTCCGACCAAGCTTTACCCACCAGTGATTTATATTGACATCATTATTCATTTTAACTGTGATACTCGATACCTTTTAAATGATGCCCTTGAGGTGTTTTCTTCAACGTGTGGCATCGGCCATTATTAAAATCGAAGAGAATTGATATGGATGCGTGTTATTTTAATTGCCTGTCTTGTCGATTGAGTACCTGAAATACTCGTAATATTCTGAGTACTTTATAGGGCACTAATACTTTCTCTTTTTATTCAGTGACAAAAGACTCCCCGAGGGGTTTTTGCTTCGACATTTAGTGTAGTAGACTCATAAAAATATAGCTTCGGACAGAGTTATTAAACTGGCTATCTGAGAAAGATCTGCACCAATTAAAATGTGGATGGAAATACTATGAAAGTTATTTGGACTGTATTTAACACACACATTTGACACATTTGCAGCAAATACGACAAAGACTAGCAATTATTTGAAAAAAGAACAAATTGAACCTCTTAACACGTTGCCTGTCCGTGCATTATTATTAATGCATTTTTGGGTCCAGTGGTGACGTCCTTGCATTATATATAATGCATGAGCCAATACTTTTTAAATGGGGATTTGTAAATTGGGCGTAGGAGCTACAACTTTATAATATTTTGCGGACGTATGAATAGGAAAACAATTTAGAGATGATAAAACATTTTTTAAAAATTAATTTGAACGCTTCTGAGGCATTTTTCCTTGGACGAATTGGACGTCAAGGCTGCCACAACCATATATACCGGACAGGTAACGTGTTAACACTCACCTATAAATTCAAACAATTGTTTACAATCCTATCTTTTCTTTTTTCAAAAAATCATATTCAAATATTTTCTCTATATACAACGTTTCATTCAAATCGCTCCCACTGTAACCGACAAGGAAAGCAAATAGACAAACCAACTTAGATTTAATATGTGAAGCTTCTAATGAATTAGTTTTACTTATAACCGAAGCCAGATGAGTTTAGCCTTCCGAAGCGCGCCTCGATCGTAACTATTGCAGTAACATGTGCATTTTACAACCCACGTTCAAAATGTGGACTACACGTTACACTCTGTGTGGCGTTCTGACCTATAAAAGCATTTACAAACTATATTAATTTGATGTTTAACGCTATCAATGTATACGATCTTTTTTGTTTTTTTGTTTGTTTGAATGTGTTAATCTCAAAACTGCCAGTCCGATGTGAATAATAATTTTTTTAATGGATTAAATATCCGATGAATATGAATAATTACTTTTGTAATGGATAGCCACATTGAACGGAAGGCTAAGGGATATTTTTCATCCCGAAATTTCTACGAAAACGGACACAAGGCGTTTAAAACCGCGTGATAGTCACTTAAAATAAAACTGCTAACCTATATTTTCATTGGATCAGTTGATGACTAAAATATATACTGACTTCTAACAATAGAACCACAGATAATAAAGCTGAATCAACACAGAATTTCAGATCTTAATTAAATGTATAATTAACCAGTTTTCACTAAGAAAATAATGAGTAAAATTCTGTTAATTTTGAAGTTAATTTTCGACGCTGCGATTTACGTATGTCCACATAAGATAAATTAAAACGGCCATTGCACCAGATTGCCGGCCATTGCATTAATATTTTAAAATACTTTTTTTGCATTCGATTTAAAATCAATACAGAAAAATTATACCTTTAAGAAATTGTGTGTTATTTTCTTCAATATTAAGCATTTTTCATATATGAATACAGCCGGTATTGAAATACAAGTTATATTTAACAAGGGCGATGTCTCCGGTGTCTCCAGACAATTTTCTCGACTCCATATACTTATGAAGATGAGAACACAAAAGGCTTATTAGCCGCAAATAATATTACTTAACAAGATAGTTATCCTGTTTAGTACATACTTTACAAGGTAAATGCGAGTATTAGATGCTAACAATACAGAGTACTTGTCCCTTATAGTAGAGGAGGCCAACGCGCTTTCGTGTCACTCGAGCGTCAAACTAAGATATTATGGAAGATATCTTGGACCATTTTGAACTCCTACAGAGGCTTTATTACAAAGATATAAGAATCAAAATAGCCCTTAACTTGTGATCACCTTTTGAAAAAATTACAGACCAAATGGGTTGACTATAGTGCGACCGAATCATCGTGAAATAGGCTTCATATTTACGTCCAATAATCTCGTATCATTATGTTTTTTCATACTTGAAAACTTCTTGACATTCAACCCTCCACTAAATTTGTGCAATTTCCTACAATTTGTTTCTTAATTTGATGTAATCTTCACATTCTTTTAGATCTTAATGACGCTCGAGTGAGTATACGATTAGCACGAAAAGCTCTCCGTCTATAACCTCTTACGTAATATACTCACAACTTAACCAAAAACCGAGAAATTCTCCCCGTAATTTTATTACCTATGTTTGGTCTACTTGTGGTATGTCGTAGTTAACATATTAAATTAGTTGGTTTATGAAGTTGACTAATTGAGGTGGCAACAAGAAAAAGATGTAAGTTTACATTTAACCTTCTGTGTTCCTGTTTTCAGCTTTTGGTGTCATCACAATTCTCAAAGTGGTCAACTGATATTGATTATGATTTTTCGATATAAAAAATAAAATAATTAATTGAGAGTATCCAATATAAACAATTAATTATTGTCACCGTATCGTATAACTTAGTAGCTAGTCATTTGATGTATACATCAAAAATGGAAATCCTTTTAGTAACGGAGCGGCCACATCAACATTAATTGAAGATTAATAAACACATTAATCTTTTTCTATTTTGCAAATAAAAAACATATTTTATACCGTCCATTATTATACTGAGAATTACTCAACAAAAAAAATCACAGTCATTTTATACAATGACAGTTTTTAAAATATGCCGACGACATAGCTTATTGTCATCTCCACATTCCATCACGTGACTGGACCATTTTATTGCTGGGCCATGTGAACGTCGTTCTATTAGCTGAATATAAGACTCCTTTACTTGCTCTGAACAAAGAGACGAAGATATTCGTGGCTTGTATTATACAAGGTATAAAGTTCTTTTGGTCCTGAAGAATTGTCTCATGAAGTTTGTTTTACTATTGTATGTGAATTAGTCTTGAACGTATTAACTTTATACAATACTAGCAGCGCCCCGCGGTTTGTACCCGTTTTCGTGAGAATTTCGGGATTTTTGAGTTTCTGAAATTGGCACGTTTAAACAAACTCTTCAGCTTTATAATATTAGTATAGGTATTTATGGCGAAGATATGAAACATAAGCATACATTTTGGACATATAAAATAACCCATAGTATTGTTTATCTCACGTGGAAGCCCGTTCCAGCAGAAATTTTGGAATAAATTTATTCAAATTTCAAAATATTACTGATACAGAAACATTTTAAAGTCTGACGTTGTTCTAGAGTCTAGAGTCATTCAAACAAAGAACAAACTCTTCAGCTTCATCACCTTGGTATACATTTTACTTCTAAATTAATTATCCCCGTAATAAAAGGAAAAAAAACCATTGATTTTAATACCAATTAGCCTCATAAAAGAACTTAATTACCCAGAGACAAGTGTAATTACTCGTAAATACTTCGATGTAATAAACATAATACGCGTAAAATCAGAGAGAAGATTTGTGCCATATAATAATTACCTTTACAGTATTCGGATTCCCTACGGTCTGTTATCCGGATTGCTCTGGGTCAGAGTGATTCATTTAATTGTTAATATCTGTCTGTATAGGTTAATGAGTTCGCTCAGTAATTTCAAGGGACATGGAAACCTCTATTTATGAAAACTTGTTCCAACCCAATAGGAAAGTTATCCGAAAGTTAATATCATGCGGCAACTTTTATGTTCTTTGTATCATTTAAGGATATTATGCTTCTAGGTCTTATAGCGGAGTCTTCTTAAGTGCTCACTAAGTTAATTAGGTAACTTGGCTTCCGCAGTTGGCCACCGGCAAAAATTAGGTCGCATGTGAGAAACGTCAAACAGATTTAATAACTTACATAAGTTTCATATTTGCTACTTCAGTGGATTTTTCGTTTATTTTGGTGAAAAAGGTGTATATATACAGATTCTTTGGTAACTAATATGTTTGTATGTATTAAACGTAAAAACATCGAAATAAATATAATGTGTTTGTTAACTAGTAAAGCAAATTCAATAGTTTGTTTTTGTGTGTGTGAACGTATTCTTTGTTTCGAAGGTTTAGCGCTTGTGAACCTTGTACCTCTTCTGAACGAAATTTCTTTGAACGCTGGTACAACACACGGATGAAACGGCGTTGCGCTACTAGTACTACTACTACTGATTCAGGTTACTAAACAAACAATTACTAATGTTGGTTTTCAATTGTTTTGACTCATTTTATGGAACGAATTCCTAGGAATCCATTAGCATTTGATACCTTCACGGCTGTTAACTTCACTGCTACTTTAGCTACACAATAAAGGTTAAATACTGAAATTTATTTCAAATTTTCATTCACCACTTAATTACAATTAATTTAAATAAATGCCACGAACAACAATCTGTTAAAATATATTTGACCAAAAATTTATTTTCATATTTGTCCAAAATATATTTTCATATTTGACCAAAATATATTTTCGTATATAAACAAAACCGCAATTATTTTATACAAACAGGAACTAATCGAATTAATACGGAAATACAAACAATAAGGACGGTATTAAACATACAATTTTGTTCACCAAATCCCGTAATACTATCACATAATATCCTTTGAAATGGAGGTCCAATGGAGCGAAGATGAAGATTCAAGAGATTTGGAGAGCTCAAGATACTCAAACAATACTCATATCTCCAAATGTCATGTAACATATATGACAGTGTTGTAATGGCACAACTTTTGTTATTATTTACCGATACTATAACTGCGGACCAAAAAGAAAGAGTTTATGTTTGTAATTCTGTATGACTGCATGACTGTTACGTCGTCAAATTACATATAAGTGCAGTTTACGGATTATGATAGCTATTTTTCATTGCTTTTTGATTTTGATCAAGGTGATTAAGGTTACCCTAAGTAGGTACCCATAGCCTCAAAATCAAGCTATTTTAAAATCATAACTACAATCCAAAGTACAAAGTCAAACCAAAAGCTAAATACGTACTACGTTGATATTGCGCGCTGCAAACATACCAGCGATTGGCCGAGTCGGATTTTATTTAAATTAGAAAAGATAAGGCCCGGACATGGAAAACCTTTCCGTTAGCTATTAAAAGAGTCGTCATCGGGTAGAGATGCAATAAGCAAATGAACTGTATCTATTGGTACGTGGTTATCGCAGGGCTGGGCTACCATCGAGATAGGATCGAGTATCCGACCTAATTCGATCGACTCGGGCCAACCAGCTAAGTCTGTAGTCTGTACTCACCCTAACACCAGTAGGAGAGCTTATTACGTAAATTTATCATTGATTACAATCTAATGTGATAGGTTCTAGTGATCTAATATGATGACGAACTCTATGTATGTTTCTTTACTTATTACAACATATTAAAGTATGACTACAGTATTGTAAAAGTTCCCATTCAAATATGTGTGCCACTTACAGGCATCCACAGCATTTACAACATGCACAAATATGTAGATGTATTAAAATTGGATAAAATATGCGTAAACTGTAGGATACATGGAAAAAATGACGAGAGACCGTTGCACAGCAGTGGGACAGCGAGGTTACGTAAAAAAGTGTGGGCTATTGTAGTACAATTATTTATTATAATTATTATCCTGAATTAAAAGACACAGTCACACATTTGTCATGGTTCAATGAATTCAGTTTAATAAAATAACTATTATACTTAAAATGAATGAACAAATACCAAAATACAAGTGCATAAACTACAGCTATGATTTAGAACTTATACTGCTATTACCGATAAAATAACAGTTTGTATATCAATAAATAATACGCAATTTCGACTCAAGCGTCCAATTTACCAACAAAACTATAAAACATTATTCAGCGTACACAAACAGCATAGAAACTTGCAATATTCAATAATCGTTTACAAATTACGTAATAGTTTCTTAGCATGCAATATAATATTAGCGATTGCTTGCTAGTTTACATAATGGTCGGTTCGACACCAACGAGCCAAAGAACGTGTTCGAACGAGGGAGTGTAACAACGGGCTTATCTAGAGTAACATGCAAACCAGACGGTGGATCACTACAATCAATTCGCAATTTCGTTCTAACACTTTCAACATATCTACGACAGTAACCATAGTTCCCACATCATCTATTTTAGTACAAAACTTTTAGTACACACTTGAACAAAAAATAACAATTATTTTCAAGCCGATAAGGATTCCAAACAGTCGTTAAAATGAAAAATAAAAGTTCCACCTCCTAATATTTTATTCGCCTATTAAAACTTCAAAACAACACTTAATAGGGTCCTTTTAAATATTTCATTACTGTTTAAAGAGAAACACGTATAAAAATTTGCATAGTTTTCACATGAATAGGTTAAATAGATGAGACTAAAAAGTAGAAAAATGCATTGAAACGAAAACAGATTTGAAAAAGTGTATTCATCAGAGACGGAGCGCGTTTATTGTGGTGGAGTAGGTGCGGGGAGAGCGCGGGGCGGGCGGGGCAGGGCGGGGGCGGGCGCCGACGACGCGGCTTTGCAACACTTCCGCTCCCGTAACGTCCGCGTAATTAATTCAATGATCGTCCGCATAATGACTTGCATGCGGCCACCCTCTCGCGACTGAACCTCAAACTAACGCTCACTAATTTCCACAGTGTTAATGAAGGAGATCCTACGAGTATATAGGTAAGTTTTTGTTCGCGCCGACACACGCCCCCAGGAAGAACATTTTTGGCACAGTCACCGGCTACCGTTTAAACGTTTCCACCATTAATCTTTCACTTCCGCAAAGATTGCATTTTAAAGTTTCTGTTTGGGTAGCATTTGCTTGTAATGTTACGTTGTCTGGCTGAACGGAATCGAAATGAGTCCCGGCCTGTAGAAATAAAATTATTTTCGTATCGGAGTCCTTCCGGTATCGGCTGGTCAGCGTCGTGTCAAGCCCGCATCCCTCGGACCGTTGTCTCTCATTATGCAGAAGGGATTTTCATAACAACGTTTTGAGAGTTGTAGTGGGAGCGACACTGCTTTGGGCTACTTAGAGAGCCATTTGCAGAGAGATTGGTCCGACCTACGAGGTAGATTGCGGAACTTTAGAGATAACTTCCCGCAAACTTGGAACATTTAGATGGTGCAATACTTGGATAAGGTAAACCGACTGTCTTAATTAACTAAGAGATGTTCAAATATAGCCCAAGCTCATATTAATGGATGGCATTAATACGGTTCTGGTTTGACAGAGGCGAAGTTCATATTGTTATTATAGTGATTTGTGAAGGTTACTCAAAATGTAATTCCACCAATTCGAATTTAATAATTTTGCTATTGCACATTTCGGTGTAAGTTTAAAACTATTTCTTTGATTGAAACTTAACAACTCTATTTCGTTACATGAACTTGTCTTGTTGTTCATTTTTAATAAACTATTCTGATTAACACTTACATATAAAAAAATGTTATTTTACAAAACTAATTAAGTTTCCGAAACAATAAAGATTCATAATCAAAACATATAATCAATAATAACGCAATAGTTAATATTATGAACAGCGAACAATTCAATTATAGTCCAATAAGTAAATACAAACACTGAATTGTATTATGTTATTATGTTTAAATATAGTACAAAGATTAATATCAAGTTGATGAGTCCTTAATGGCTAGTCGGACATTGTGAGTACGGTAATGGTGCACAATTTCCGTGAAAGCATAGTATTAAGTCATTACTTGTACTCCATAGCTATGCAATGATCGAAGATACCGAAAAAACTATGAATTAACCTTTAGGCAGACCTCCTTTGGGACCAATTCGTTTATTTATTAAAGTTTATTTATTACAGGCATTTCTGATAAACTGCTTCATGTAAACATTGCGTTATTATTTTTATATTTTGTAATTGTAAGTAGCGGTCACAGGAAAACAATGTACCTAGTTATATACACTAACTGTACAATGAAAGGTGATAAACTACTGATTACTACTGATTTGATCATTGATTTTCCTTTGTTTTTTGAGCTTTAAAATTATGTAGAATTTATTTCATTGAATTATATGAAATTGTTACGTTTGTAAGGCATATTTAGCATAACCTTAAATTACAATTATAAAAGGGTGAAATAAATACTCCGTTCACAATACCGAAAGAACAATGAAGGGGCCCTAAAGAAACAAACGCCCAATTACCGTACTGGACGTATTGTTTGTAATATCCTATGCTCTTCATTATAAAGAATTTATACGAAAACCAAAACCCATATGCGGTATTAGAGTAAAATGCGAAAGTATATAAATCCAGTGAACGATGCAGGGTTACGCCCAGATCTCGACACAATGCGGGCGGGAACGTATTGTATTGTAAAGCATTTCGAGAAATCGCTTTCTCAAAAGCGGGCTTCGCCTTTTTGCAATTTATAACGGCTCTCATCCAGATTGTATGAATACAAACAATATAACCTCACTGCTCAGTGCGGGTGGCTCGGATTTGATTGAGCTGTCTGTTTACTTACCGATTTTAAATTAATATACATAAGCCTTTTGATTGCTCAATAAAAATGTGTTTTTACATTCAACATATGAAGAATAATATATGTTTTTATAAGCAGTGCGCGCAGTTTTGCTCGTATTGTATCAGTAGACATTTTGGGATAAAAAGTAGCCTCTTTGAAACTAATATAATAATATCTCGGTGCCAATGTTCATTTAGATCACATTTGTAGTTGTCATGTGAATAAACAACACACATCCCAACATACAAAGATGCATACATCATCTCAAACTTTCGCATTTCCAATATTACTAGTTAAAGCAAATATATTTATGTACTTTTAAAAGACGTCAATACAACCAGAAGCTCTCACAAAACTCGTTTATAAATAATTAAAGCTACTTCTTTTTGGAACAAATTAACATAGAAGTCTTTAGTGAAACTGGTCTTAATGATATATCGATTCTGTTAGCGATACTATAATCTTTGTTTCACAAGTTTACGGGTAAGTTAATAACTCACATAGATTCTGTAATCAATATGTCTCTGCAAGTCGATAACAACAATTACGGGTTGGACGGATGTCTTTCCATCATTAATAACTTGCAAGTTCTGAGATATTGTTCCGGTTTACTTTGTATTGTTATGATTTAGCCGGTATTAATAGTTTGTGCAAGGTGAGTTAGGTGAAGTTATTTATCTTTGTAGTCTTAGTAAACCTGGAACGGACTTTAGCAAATTGGAACGCGGTACCTTCTTTGATTGGACAATTGTAATTATACTAACCAATAGAAGTAGAAGCCCGAGCACTTATTCATATCAAAGATATTTTAGTATGCTGGCAAAAAAAGTAAATTCGATTAGATTAGTGGTGTCAACCCTGGTGTCCGAGTTTTTAGACCGCCTAAAGACCTCCGACATGGTTTGACGATTTAAAAAACAGGACCAACAATTTAACGTGCATTCTGAAGCACGATTGTGCTCAGATAGAAATGCCCCTATCCGCCACCATTCCAAGTAGGGTTCGAGCTGCCCGTTGCTTAACAATCGCAATGATCTACTAGTTACATCGCTTAGTTCACTACGCCACGAGCGCGACAAAAAAATAAGGGTAAACATATTAACGTTTAATCCAATATTAAATTAAAATTAAAAAGTAACATATTAAACATATGTATGTTATACTTTACCGCCAGTTGATCGTAACTCGTGTCTTAACATAATTCCCACAGTAAAGTAAACATTAATATTTAAGTATCAAAAACTGTGCCAGCGAGGCAATAAAATAAACAAACAACAGTTAAACGACGTTTAAAAATCTAATTACCAGGAGAATATAAATTGTTAGAAGTTCGAAAATGGAATATCGTTGGCCAGTATCTGGCAATTGGCGCCAGCGGACTGGGTGAGTGGGCGGACGGGAACGTATGGGTTGGGTCTCTAGGATTAGCGAGTAGCGATTAATTGCAACCATTAGGCGGTGTCCGAATGTAGTGAAGAGATTATTTTATGCACGTAGTATGTAGGTATATTTGGGAAAATACTACGTAGAATTGTGTTCGAATTGGTAATGGTAGAGATTATTTAATGAACGTAGTTTGTAGTAGTAATGTGGAAAAGAATGTAGAATAAATAGTGTTGACTGCTAAATGTCCAGTTATGTACGTTCGAAATTAACAAAAACTTTTACTGCAACTTGTTATGTAGTTGAAATAATAATTGTTCGCTTATAGTTTCTTACTCTATAAAAAGTATTTTTGCTTGAAATCATATTTATTATAAACCAACAACTTGTTTTCGCTTCGGTTTGGTTTATTTTCCAAATACTGTTTTATTTTTCTGTATTATACTGTATTGTACTATGCAAATAAACATTTCGTATACAACTCTAAAACTCGGTGCAATCCTTATAAATTGTTAAGATTCTTATAAAATCTATAATTATTTTTTAAATAATTGTCATAAAGTATTTTTTACAATTTTAATAATTATTGTAAATCATTAAAATGCCGTGATTAGCAAAAAACATGTATTAATTGTTTCCCATATAATACACATATCGAAAAACTGTATACTCGTAGTACTATTAGTACAAACGCTACAGAAAACGCTTATCTCTTATCGCTTGGCCTATCGCCTATAGCTGAGACGCGCATCGCTAGTTTAATGGCCAAAACATCAAGAGTGATTAACTGTTCATAGCACACAACTAAACTGGACATTTGTAATTATTGACCATGTTACGATGGTGCCCGCAGCCCTTTATAATTCAAGTGTACGCGAAACATTCGCAACTACCCACCTTTGTTATGACGAGTAAGTTTCCGTGAGAAAGAGATAGATAGAGGTAGAGATCGGTTAAGATAGTAGACACGGCAACTCTAATGTCTTACAGTAAGTTTGAGTAGAATAGTAAGTGGTCAACGCTAAAGTAAAAGTCTAAAGACTGCTGAGTACTAGGATTGTATTGTAACTAATATGCATTTTTACAAGACATAATCATTTAAGTATTATTAGTAGTACCCCGCGATTTTACCCGCATCTTACCCGTTCCTGTAGGAATATTGTCATGAAACAGTGCACAGACCTTCCTCTTGAATCATACTGTATGTTGGTGAAAACCGCATGAAAATCCGTTTAGTAGTTTTTGAGAAAATCAATTACATACAGACAGCATCTAGGAACTGTGGTAATACGAATATGTAAAGATCATACTTTTCTACTGTGACATAAAATTTGCACCACAGCTACGTTTCTTTTACGGAAGCATTCTCACAGAAAGGTCATAGGCTATTTTTTCATACAAAAAATCCCATGGAAACGGGAACTATGCGGGTAAAACCGCGGGCGCTGCTAGAATAAAAATATAGTTAGACGAATATTGCATTACTTTTTAACTACTCGGTGATAGACGTACAATCTTAAATTAAAACATAATCCACCCAATCTTTATAGTTTCCTTTGTGATACGCCGTGCGTAAAAAACCTCAAAGATTTTATTACAAATCTACATAAATAATATATTTATCCAGTATTTATTATAATAATATTATGTAACATTATGCTGGATCCACATTTTTGTGTCTCTGGTTAGTTTATACGAAACTATGGCTTTTCTATAGATTTTATTTCCCGACGTTGCGTGGGCCCGGAACAGGCTATACCAGAGTACTTGTTTTATTATAGCTCGTGTAGATAACCGATAAAGTATCAGAGAAAATCATTTACCGCAAAAATCCCACGTTGTTATTTTTATTCTTCAAGTAAAATAAAACTTAATACGAAGAGTTTTTTCCGCCGGATATTATTCGGGTATTTTCGACAAATCGAAAATTATTTTCCTCATTTCTTTTCTCTTTATGTCTAAATTGCAATGTATTTTTATTTCTTGTTAGAATTTGTGCGCAGGCATTTTTTTCTACCTTATTATAGCGTAGTTGATATTAAATTATACCCATGAGATATGAGATGACCGTGCTCCTTTAAAAATAACGATTTTATAACTCACTAAGTGAAAATTTAACTGCAAACTGAAAATTTTAAAAATTTACAGAAAAAATCTTACATTTCTTCATGAATCTTAAAAACCTGTCATTAAAGTTACAACGGAAGCAACGCAAGTAAACACAACTCATTCACCAATCTCTATTTAAAGATTTCTTACTCAGAAGCTGTCAAACTTCAAACAAATTACACATGGAGCATATTGATTAGAAGCAAACATAAAAGCGCAAATACCTTACGCGATCATCATCAAATCAACTGGCTCTGTTTGCTGATCTCGGAGGTTCGAATTTGTTCAACGCCTATTTACTTAACTGTGGCGGCACTTCGGTAGAAACTACATACAGTAACCGACAGAAAATTTTACCAAATCATTCATGCATTTAAAATAGATTAATGGCAAGCCCTGATGTCGGAATTTTTTGACCGCCTAAAGGCCTCCGACATAGTATAACGATTGAAACAACTGGGGGCGACTGCTTTACGTGCAACCGAAGCATAGTAGCGCTTAGATCGAAATGCCACGATCGGTAACCACATTGCTTAGCAATCGCAATGAACTGACATCGCAAACAATTAAAAATTAGTAAACTAATTTAACTCAGTAACCGACATCATTGTACCCGACAAAATCAAACCAAGCCGCCTATAAAACATCGATGAGTAATGTCTTCTGCCAGGTAGTGTACTGATAGGTAATGTGTGTTCAGAGAAATGGCGTGTGATAGTTCACGACAACTAGTTGCGAGTACTGAGTACATTACGTACCCACTTTAAAGTCAGTCCATTAGAATATTAATCACCGTCGCATTATGCAATATAAACAATTCACATTTGTGTCGGAGTTTTAGACCGCTTAAAGGCGTCCGACATGGTTTGACGATTGGAACAACCGGGTCCGACTTTTTAACGTCCAATGCACAGTAGCGCTCGGATAGAAATGCCACTATTGGTGATCCATCCAGATATGGGCCGAGCTGTACATTGCCTTACAATAGCAATGAGCTAACATCGAGTCAAGCTACATACATCGCGAGTGCTACAACATGTCATAGTAACAGGTACTACAGAAGTTTGAATTAGATAAGGTTCTAAGTCTGCTTAACATTTTCACGGAGTGATTGCACCTTACGAACCTACTTTTGTAAGTTCTGAACCCAGTTGAGCTCGAATAAGAGACGTCATATAATTTTAGAACCAAACTAGAGTTCGTTAACATATGAAACGACGACGCATCACGTTAGCATTAACATAAAATTAAAACTATTTTGTACAGTTTTGTCTGCATTTTCAAATGTTAGTTTGTGGTAGAATGTTTGGTGATAGTTTTATTTGGTGCTTGAATAATAATAACTTTAGAAATATACCTATTTCTAACTAGCAGTGCCCGGCGGTTTCACCGTTCTCTTTAATTGGTCCTGTTTATGAAAGAATTTTGAAATGACCAGTATCCTGCAATCGTTTCTTGAACGAGGCTATAATATATATAAAAAGGTTTTACAAATCCAACTAAATTAGTGTATTCAAGCAAACAAAATAAAACAAACGTTTCGGGTATTTCATATAAAATTAAGTATTACCTACTCCATTTAAAAGAAACGACTGAGCCCTACTACTCACCTGTATCTTAAAAATTAGACCGCAAATTCAACCCCTCGGTTACTACGAGTGGTTTCATTTATATTAGCTTTTAGTTATTTGATTTTAGAGCTTTTACCTTGATAAAATTTTCAAATCTTTATTTTTAACCAACTGTAATCGCCAGGAGGAGTTTCAAATCGTTTATATGTTTTAATTTTTTGTTATCTCCGTCATTTATAAACCGACTAGCCGCGCCCCGTGGTGTTACCCGCATTGTACCCGTTCCCGCAGGAATTTCGGGATAAAATGTATCCCATTTGTTCATTGTGATGTACATATAATATTACTGCACAGTTTCATCCAAATCCGTTCAGTAGTTTTTTGTGGAAAGAGTAACAAACATACATCATATATACATCCATCTTCACAAAACTCGTATTTATAATATAAGTAGGATTACATAAATTATTTCGTTATATTATGAAAACGTGTTCAAGTACGTTTTTTGCTTTGAAATGTAGAATAGAAATCGTGAATGCATGTGGTTTCTGGTCGAATAACTAGTAATTCCTGAATAATTTAACGTAAAATAACTATATCATTTGAATCATAGTTAGAAACGTCATTTAAATATAACTCGTTTTAATATTCAGATGTACGGATTACGTGCTTTCCAAATGTGTGATCTGTTTAATATTTATTTTATTATATCAACACCGCTTTCACAGTATAGCAATGGATTAAAATATTCCAATTTGAATCGTTCTGAAAATGTATTTGGCATTACCGGACTTATCGACATACAATTTATGTTTATTACAAATTGAAATTGCATAAATGTTACATTCAGTGAATTGCGGATCTGGAAGACAGTTACGTGTTATAGTTTGAGTTTATTACCAGGGCCATCCGGGCTCTCATCTAGTTTAAACCACTTCGAAATCGGGTCAACTAAGTGTCAAAACTGCGAAGCTTTCGAAATAATCAATTTCTTTAACTTCAATCAAGAAGAATCAATTTCTTTAACTTCTAACAACAAATAAACATATACAGACGTTGATCCAAATATCGTCGCCAACAATTACTATTCTGCACTTATTGTTGACTCCGGGCGGGAATCAAACTCGCTACCCCCGACACAGTAAGCGCTCTCACATGCTTCTTCCAACGTATTTGTCGAGCTTATTCGTAAGATAACTACTACTAACAGTGACCATGTTGAACCGGGTACCGGTATTGCAATCAATATGAAAGCTCTACTCCACATACAAAGCTCACTTCATATTTTGATTTCTCTAAAACCACAATGTTTGTTTAAAGAATACAGGTTGTGCCGTAGTAGAGGTTACGACGGTAGACTTGTCAACAGAACCGTACCACGTAAACAAAACTTGCCAAAAGCTGCTTTCTAGACGAGCCTTCCAACTTATATATTATTTGCTAACTTTAGAAAAAGCTAATTTCTGGTTGCGCCGTCTACGAGTTATGTTAGTCTTATATTGCTTTAATAATGTTATGAGGACAGAGACGACTGGAAATCGGTGAGAGAGACCTTTGCCCAGCTGTGGACACTTCAGGTGAATAAAAAATGTCACTAGGCAAACCGTGTAATAACTGTATCAAAGTGTTATCAAATGCGTTTGCTTTTGAATAAACTTTTCATTCGAATAGCTTAATGATTTAACAGATTTTACAATCTCCAAATGTAGAGACATCATGCGTAAATCTCTATCCTTTATCCTTGATAAAAAGTTAGTTAAGTTACTAATAAGGAATTAAGTCAATACTGGCTCTAGAGATAACGACGTTTTATTAAAAAGACTGATCATCAAACTCATCAATTTTTCAAAACTTTTTTGCCAATCGCTGTAACAACCTACACAATATTAAATGCCACACAGTAGCTAATAAAGAATCGCAAGACAGGTGTCATAAAAACATCCTTACAATTAATTATCCTATTACTTACATACAGTCCATCAAGACACATTAATTCACCACGCCCCTACTTAACCATCCTTGACAGAACTGCTTACCTGTAACAATACAATACGAATAAAAACAATTAGATAAACATGTTGTTACCTCATCTGCTATATATCAGAACCCCCGCACGGTTGTAACAAGTAGGTTGATGTTAGTAGGCGTAGAGGAGGCGAAACATTCTATTGGATATGAATTTATTTATTTTATAGCTTAATTGTTTTATTCAATCTCATTTGAGGTAATCTGTTTCGAAATTTGTGATAGTATAGTCAGCAAACCGCTCGCGATATAGTCGTTATGAATTAAATTCTATGTTATTTTAGTTAAGTTATTTATCGAATTAAACTTAAATTGAATCAACTCAGTGTCAAGTTGATCGGTTCGAAGGAAATATTGTAGGAAAAATCCGTCGACGTTTTTGCATGAAAGCGCAAGACATACAGAGTGCGGGTGCGGGCCGGGTGCGGGCCGGGTGCGGGCCGGGTGTGGGCCGGGTGCGGGCCGGGTGCGGGCCGGGTGCGGGCCGGGTGCGGGCCTGGTGCGGGCCGGGTGCGGGTTGCGTGCCTTTGTGCCCACAGCGGGTCCATAACAAGCCAGTGTGACACTTTTCACATTACTTACCGCTTTACTATGTGTGTCTTGCGCTGAAGGAACACCAATTAACACCATCCATACAATACATCAATCATATTGATAAAACTAGTGAACAAATTCTTAACAATAGTTTATTGCACCATTCAATAATGTTTTACCACACATATTATTTATTTCAACAATAATTTGACCTCGCAAATGATCTCATTGCGTTACAAATCTCACAAAAACTTGTTAATAAGACCAATCTCTCCAATCACCGATATTGATTGATGGCATTCCTCATTAGTTCCTCTTGTCTCTTTTTATCTCTTAAAAATACATTAATTTTCTTTAAACAAGAGTCGGCTTCTGTGGTCTTGTTTTGGGAAGCTGTTTCGTGCAATATCATTAGCAGTTTTAAATTGCCGGCTTTTTGAAAGAAGTGAGGACAGATGAAAAATGTTTAATTTCTAGTTAAGGTCCTGTCATGAACGTGATAATGCATTGATATGATATATTATGTAGTCTGTTTTGTTCATCAAAACCTTGCTATTATCACAATTGTGAATATTTATGTGGACGTAGGAGTGTTAGTCTCAAGCAAAAACTACTGAACGGATTTGGATGTTTTTTTTTATAGTAATATAGGCATCATGATCAGAATAATTCATAGAATACATATAAACCCAAAATTCTAACTGGAACGGGTAGCATGCGGGTAAGACCGCAAGGCGCTATTAGTCCTTTTAAAAGTCTATTGACCAAAGCATACGATTATTTATAGTTATACTGTGAGTTTCATACCAAATTCCAAGCTTAGTTAAGATTACATGGCTGACGCATATTTCCGTACTATTTTTTTTTAGACCAAAACAATACCTAACCTTTACCAAGTTAGCTTAGCTTTCTGTCTACACGCACATAGTGTCTTAGACACAGTTATGTCTTAAACACCCATACAAATATTTACGTTTTTATATACTTAAAAAGGATATATTTTATGCTAAAATATTTTCACAACAGTTAGCGTAGTTACGTGATCACATTGCCTTTTATACATAGACATGCAACGGTGTGTGGCACTACATACACTAACAATGAAATAGGTAGTATATTAAAGGTGGAATATTAATTTGATAAATGTTTACAGCATCCGGAAGTGTGTGGGTCGAGGACTCGGTCGCATGAACAAAACGATGGAATGTCGGACCCATCCTACCTGCACACGAGACAATTTTGGGACTACCGCGTCACACAAAATAGCACCTCATTGTTTCAATAATAAGTCTTATTCTGCTTTGCCCATGTTGTTGGTGGTTATGGTAAAAGAAAGTAATTCTAGTTGGAAAAATAAAGGACTTTTAAAGCTTGAGACGGATACGCTTTTTGAGTGCTAACTGATGAACAATAAAACAAAATTGAGTCACCTTTATCTACTCGTCACGAAATAAATATTAGGATGTTTGAGTAGAGTCAGGAGATTTTAAATATCGAACTCCTGAATACACAAATGTCACTCAAATCAGGTAGAACATTCATTTCGTAATTTTGTATCTATTATTGGACAAAGTTGTATGGAATTGAGGGCTGTTAAAAACTTTAGTGGCGTTTGAGTTTTCTGTCTGAAGCGATTAACAAAGTTGGTTTCAGACCTTTATATGTATTATCATACAGGAAGGTCAAAAAGCAATTTCTCTAGGTCCCGTCTCATATATAAAGAAGTGAAAAATAATTTCACCTCACTTTACTTTTTTCAAACATGGCTCGAGTTTGAGAGTTTGAGACCCGCTTTAGGCAAGCGTAGTGATTACGCCTAATCCTCCTCACTGTACTGATATCTTCAGAGAGATTAGAGGCCTTTGCCCAGCAGCGGGACATTTCAGGCTCATACTTTTGTTGTAATATTAAGTTATAATTCAAACTCGTTATTGTTATGTCTACGTGAAACATTCCAATAAAAAAGTGAAAAAAAAACAATAACCTCCGCCCATAACACTTAAAATAATCCATAAACACTTGAAGGGTAAACCGATAAAAAACGATACCAATATTCATACGTTACAATAGCCATAACCTGCTACCATAAAGACGGTATGCATTTGAATATAATTCACTTACCCAGTAAAACGGTTAGCTGCTGAGTTTCAATTCAAGTAAAGCTTTCTTGAGCAACTCGATTCGATTTTATGATAGAAACACCCTGTGCAGTAACATGGCTTTACGATCACCACATCCCCTTTGAGCCATCTTGTTTGAAAGTAAAATGGATAAAAGAATACTTACTTATTTAATAATTCAAGCTTTGTTGTCAATAAATGGTTGGTTTAGCAACTTTGAATGTAACTACTGTAAACTGTTAGCATGGGCCTTAGTGTTGGGAGCCTATCTTAAAATAGTAAAGTGTGGAAATCTATACTCATATTATAAAGTCCTAACCTACGGTGCCCAGACATGGTCCCTAACAGAGCTGCAGAAGTCTAAGCTCAAGATTTGCCAGAGGGCGATGGAACGCAGCATCCTCGGATTCAAACGAATCGATCGAGTGCGAAACTCCACGCTGCGTTCCCTCACCGGCATCACCGACGTCGGTGCCAAAACTGCCCGACTCAAGTGGGAGTGGGCGGGGCACGTGTCGCGGATGCACCCCGAGAGATGGGCCCACATCACCACCTAGTGGGTCCCGGGAGGAGCGCGGCGCCGCGGGCGGCCTAGGAAACGCTGGAGGGACGACATTGTCTCCTTCGATAGCGAGTGGTGGGAGACCGCGAAGGACAGGGAGAGATGGAAGAGTTTGGGGGAGACCTTTGCCCAGCAGTGGGACGATATAGGTTAAGGAAAAAAAAATATATAATGCTGCAGAGTTTGTTCGTTTGTTTGAACGCGCTAATCTCAGGAACTACTGGTCCTATTAAAAAAACATTGTAATACATTTACCGGAAAGGCTACTTTTCATTCTGAAATTTTCACGGGAATGGGTACAACGCTGCTAGTAATATAATAAAATTGTAACCGTACAAATAAATTTTGAATCAATGTATTGTATTTTGCTACAGAATTTATTCAAAACTATGTTCAGCTATAAGTTACGTAGTATCGAATTTCCTATTAAGGAAAGTAATTTACATCAAAATTGCCAAGTAAATAAAGTTTTAAGTACATAATTAAAATGGTACCAATAAAACGCTAGTATCGATGTTGTCATTAAAATTCATTACTGGTTCGCAGACAGAACTGTATTTCAAAAAGTTAACTTCCCACCATCCCACTCAAGATGTTTGCTCTGAATATAAATCTGATAGTTATTTAGATTTGCCTGAACAGCGTGCAAATTAGACGATAAACGAAACAGCCCGACACCTATCAGACACATAATTTATTATTACGATTTTATTGCGTTAAGGCACCAAGCTACTTATATCGCTTCTTGTATACTTTTGACACATGCCTCTAACCGCTACGAGCCTCGTAAAGTACGTTATTGAAGTCATAAACCTTTGTTAAGAATTTCTTATTGCTATAACATCTCGTAATAGACAAATAAAATGAATTTCAGCACCAAGTATTATACTACGTACTTACATTTGCAACGTAAATTAAAGGTACCCAAATGTAGATTGGGGAGAGTGTTAAATTATGGTAGGTATGTGGACATATTTGCGCGAAATAATTTATAGTTCAAGTTTACTGGGTTAGTATAAGTAGGAATTTAGTGAATTAAGCATACTGTATTCTCAGTATGTAAATATTCATGGGGAATTTATATCAATTATTAAAGTTGGCGAGTCAATAAAAACTTCTAGTAGGTTATTGGCCAACTCAGTGTCGAAGTTTTAACCCACTTAAAGGCCTCCGAAATAATCTTGAAACAACCGGGATCGACAATTTCACGAGCCCTTCGAAGCACGTTAGTGCTCAGATAGAAATATCACTATCGGCTATCCAGGTAGGCCGTGCTCTATATTGAATGTTATAAAGAACTCTAATGGTATTGTACTATTTATAACGGTTTATCCTTTAAAAGCTCCGACAATTACTCTTCACTTTATTCGTTAAAGTTATTCAGTGATCACATTCTGCTGTTATTCAAACTTTATGCAATTTCTAAATAAGCTTTCTGTCATAACTTTCTCTGCAGTAAAGTGAGTCTGAGTGAGACATTTCACCTGAAGCTATTTTATCATGAGCTAGGAGAGAAGCTACAAAGGTGTAGTTGTTTCACTGATCCAAGCCTTAGGTATTCAAATGAAAGTATAGAACTTTGTACTTGTAGTTAATTAGTACCCTTCGTGATCTATTTTTGATGTGACATTTGTTGTAAGTATATGAATATAGAAATGATATGTAGAAATGAATGAATAATTAGACTCGAATGCTACTATGTACATTTGCCCATAATATAAAAAGTTTCCTTAAGTTCTTCGATGTCATTATATTTCAGTATTCTGATGTTCCACTGCAGGCATCATGTACTCGTATCTCATCTCACTTAGTATCACTATCAGCTCAGTGAGGTGTAATCACCACTCTTGACTACTGTTTAGAAAGTCTACAAAGATATATTCCCAAATGAAATGTTTATAACACGAAAACATAACGTATTCCCCGAACTACAATATTCACAAGAAAACAAAATTAATATAGAGTGTATTACGTATTCATGGTTAATATAACTTATGTGAGAACTTACAAAACATACTATTCCACCTGAAAAGGGTTTCATAAAACTGAATTATAGTCATAACCTTAACTCGCTCTTGTGAATTGTCGTAAACTAGCGTCCCGGCCCTCGCAGGACACGTGAGCTCAAGCGCTGTTAAATTTTATGGCAACTCAGTTGGATACAATAGATAATATGTAAATTACATATAACATTACACTCTTTCAATGTTATGAATTCAGTTATCCGTTGCCTCTGTATAGACGTTACTGGTAACAACTTTTTAAGATTTTATTTGTTACGTTTCTAACGCGTTGTAGTCGCGGCCATCGTTAAATTGAAATTCATGTCGAGATGTTAACATTCACAATATTGTATTCAGCTAAGAGCGACCGAGTGTCCTCAGGAGTGCTCTTTGTATGTATAATGTAAATTTTACAGCAATGTTCAACTCCCTTTGAGATATACATGTATGTCGGTTGTCTTTTGCCTCTCAATGATAGGAATCGAACGTTCTTGAAATATCAGAATCTAGGTTACGTAAGCTTAGCGCTCGTGTATGAGAATACTTATTATTTTGTCGTACTCGATTTTGCTTGCTTGTTAACCGAGTTTATAATTAATAATTAAAAAGTTATTTTTGTTATATGTCGTTGAATTTTTTTCTACGTCGTTATTGTCACGGAATTCATTAAACTTTTAGTAAGTCTTGTATGAGTATGAATAAGAACACTTATTAAGAGATGACGTGTCATCTTACGAACTATTCGTTCTCGGATTCGTCTCCTAAACAATGCGTCAGCAAAAAATATCCCATTCTTATGTCACGTCCATAAGAAGATTATCTTCATCTCCCTGATCTACCTCAACGGGACAAAAACAATGTACTCCGAACGTGTCGGGACAGCCGACTGTTATTTACAAAACTCATTTATTTTTAATTCCAACAATAACTAACATTTATACCAATGTAGGTGTATTTACGACGTTAATGTTGGCCTACGTTTATTTCCCATAATGGGTTATAACCATAATAATGATGTCGCGGTAATCTGCCAAAATTGTTATAGTATTGTTCATTGTAATGATTTCGGCCGTAATAGTAGTGTGTATAATTTCGTTAATTTTAAATTTACACTACTATTTTGTGTTGAGTATGATAAAACTAGTATCCAGTGCCATCATCATTAGTTCCGATATTATAACTGAGTAGTTATTACACAAGTTGTCACTGCTATCTAATAGATTGCTAGTAGACTTAACTGGGAATCTCATTAGCGCTCGCAGGTTTTTGTTCATAAAAAGCGTGAAGTTTGCGAGATGTGGCGCGGCGCCTCGAGTTGTATCTGGCGCCGTGAATTTTCTCTGCGCCCACGCTTGACGGCTTATCTGTCGTGTTCTCACATAGAAATTTACACGTGCTTGCAACCAACGGCCCGTAATAACGCAGTCGTCGCATTTTATCTGGCACTGCCGCAGCTGCGTCCCCGCCCGGGCCCGATATGCAGCCGCCACATGAACCGACAGCACCCGGGGGACGTGGGCGAGTCCAGCAACGCATTTTATAACCTTTTTATTCCATTGTCACTCCACCGATGCGGCGTATCCGAGGGAAAAATAAATTTGACTCTTTATCTAAATGTCAAATCGTACGGTTCCGATCGAATCAGTTTCCAAATAGTTTTAATAAATCTCCTTTTACTGCGGTCGGAGGTGCGTTCGATACAGAGCATATCTACGCGGCGCGTTATCGTGTTTTATTTTGTTATGACTGTTTTGTTGCCGGCAACAATGGGTTTAATTGAAATAGTGTCAATAAATTTGTTGAAGGAAGTTCAGTGGTCCCGAATCGTCGTTGGTGGTCCCCATAAAATCAGTCGTTCCCGGAGCGATGGGACACATCCAGAGGAGAAGACCCGTGTCCCCGGACATACCGTAGACCCGTTTTATCTCCCGCCGGCCTTGTCTTCATTATACTATTTCTTTAGAAGATGTTAGATGTTATCTTTTCTATCAATGGGTAATCTTGGAATTTGTATCAATGTTTATTGAATTTAAAAGTCGTAAATCCGTAAACGTTTAATAGGTCAACGAACGAAAGCAATCAAACAATTACAGTGATTGAGGAAGGATTAAATTGTACGGGAACAATAAAATCTCAATTACAACTGTTACCATCGTATTAAGGTGGTGCCGACGCGTACAATTTAACACGTCAAGTTGAAGAAAAGGAGAAAAAAAGGATATACTAATTTGGTTAAATAACATGGGCTATATATCCTGACTTGACACACAATGGTACAATTTTCGGTTGTATTTTCTCACGGTTCAACTACGCCCACTGCCTTCTACGAATACATTTGAAGCCGAGGAGTGGAACTTTGTGTTCATAATTTAGCTATAACTTGGATAAACGTATGGCCACAGTTTTTGATGTGTCATCATTTATCACCTCAAATACTCACCTACGCACTCGGGAACAATACTGATAAATAAATTAGATGACTTACGGTAAACAAGTAACTTTACTTTTGATTATAAAAAATATCTACTGATAGCGTAGTTTGACTAAGTGACGTTAGTTCATAGCGATTACTAAGCAACGTGCAGTTCGGCCCCTACCTGGATGGGCGGCCGATAGTGGCATTTCTCAGCGTGATGACATTTCTAACTGAGTGACTTTGACATGTAATGTTTGAAAACTTACGTCAATTAGTTAAGTGCCGATTTAATGGACGTTTCTAAGTGCTTCTTTAAACAAATCAACATAACCTTCTCTCGACTCTTTAAGCTTTAAGTCCACATTTTCAGATCCCGTCTAAGAGCTTCCCTAATCAAGGTGTTGATAGCCAATATTGAGACCGATAGTTGTTCAAACCTACCAAAACACGATAGGGCTATTCGACACTCAGACGCCTCTAACTGCTAACTACAGACAGACAAATATTGACGTCTTGCCGATAGCGATAGTTAATTTAACTCGCACTAGGATTCGTGAATTAGAATCACTTTTGCACTCAAAATCATGAAACTGTTAAGTAAATGTTGTTTTTATATATTTAACTAGCTGTGCCCCGCGGTATTACCCGTTCCCGTGGGAATTTTAAGATTTTTATTCCTTATTTTTCTTATATAAAAACCTTGTCCTGACAATAAGGTACACATTAAAAAAAGAATCATCTAATTTGGTGCAGTCGTTCTGAAGTTATGCGCTTACCAACACATTTTGCGATTCATTTTTATATTATAGAAGATTGTAACGTGGGTTTGAGATTGCCAAGCCTTATGCAAGCGTGGGGATTACTTTAACCTTCTCATTGTGCTAATATCTTCGGTGAGAAGAGAGGCTTTTGCCCAGCAGTGGGACATAACAGATCAATACTTTACTAACTTATTTAATTTTCTTCTTACTTACTTCGATAAGCGTGTATATTTTATCAATACAATTCTAGAAAAAAATGAAAATAATGTTGTTGAATGTTTTTTTCCGTTAAAAAGATAAAAATTGAAGTAACTACTGATATAAACCATCTCTGTTTTAATTATCATTTACTATACTAGATAAATAATCACTTTATAGTAGTTTCAACCAACTTAGTCGTGTTACACAAAAGATGTTAACATATTTAAGACTTATAAATTGCATCTAACAGCCGCCTCATATCTTTCTGTTTATGGCTTCTGTCATGTTTGACACAAAACATATTTTTAAAACTAACTGCCGTTGCCGATGGCGCCAGACATAGGCCTGTCGGCATACAGCTCACGTGATAGTATATTTAATTAATTAACATATTTTACCTTTAAGTGCTGCCTTTACACGCCGTACATTATCGAGGCTCATTGGAACTGGATCAATTAACAATTTCATCGGAGAAATAAATTGCTCTCCACTGAACAGCAAAGCCGGCCATCCTTGAGGGTTGCTCGCACAATTACGAATCAAACTTTTTCCTTCAACAAAGACGATCGCACGACTCGAAGCATTCAATGTTCTAGTTTCGAAATTTAAAACATCACTCAAAACATCCAAATTACCCTTCAGTACCCGCCTCACAAACACTTTAAATATTTTCCTCTTCACTTTTCCCCTTTTCCCCAACTCACGAGATATTTTTCCCGTAAAAATATATTTTGACGCGAACACAATCCGCCTCAACGTATCATTGTTCCTAAATACAGAATTGTTCCCGTAACATCTCGGTGGTGAACTGTCGTTTATTTTTATTACAGTGTTCCGCTTTTTAACTTTTCCCTTTATGACAAAGTCGGCGGACGTCGTGAAAATTAACAACAGCACTACGATCGAAATATGCTTCATCATTTTGTTTTGTTTTTTGGATAACTGTTTTGGTTGCACATTTTTGTTGGTTACACGGTACGAATGTTGTTGTGTTGTTATGAAGTTGTTAAAGGTATCGCAAAAGCGTGGAGTGGCGAGTGGGAAGCGAAATGCGCGCGCGCCGCCCGCCGTGCCTGCCTCGACTGGAGGCTTTATCGGATCCAATGCAACTTGCAACCTGTTGTATGTTAATCCTTAACGCAGTACTACAACTTCAGTAAACACTTACTACAAATACCTCTACAATATTTACAAACGACTCAAACATAAAAGCTTAAAATAATGCGTAATACGTTACAAGTAGCCAGACAAACTTCATTTCAAATGGTGATTCAATGCTTATTTTCAATTTTAATGAGTACTTAAAACAACTTCTTTATTTTTTGTATACCTTTATTGCAGTGTAATTGGTAAATTAGCTTATCTTTGCGTATTTAATATCCTAAACTTTTTTTTTTTCATCACTACTTCGAAGCTGTATTTAATGGCGCAAATTAAATTGAATACGTAAGTCGATTTTAAATAGTAGTAACTAGCCACACCCTGCGGTTTTTCCCGCATATTGCCTGATCCTGTGGGAATTTTGGGATAAAAAATATCTCAAAACCTTCCTCTGGAATGTAGCTATTCAACTCAAAAATGATTATTGGATTCGGACGGAACAGAATTAGGTAGCACCCGAGATTAGCCCAAACATACAAACAAAATGACAAAACCTCTTGATAATATTAGTATAGATATAAGTAAAGTAGGATACAAGGAATAAAATAGGATTATTCACACGACTACATCACTTGTTATAAAATTAGATTTTAGTACAACTTAAATATATTCAATTACGTATTCAAAAAGCCATTGCAAATAAAACGCTACATATGAATAGGAATAAACCAAGTACAATAATAAAATTTTATAATATTCAGAGAATGTTGTTTGTCGATTCAAATAAGTGAAAACATGTAGATGTAAAGACAAGTTTATCACGGACTTGAAGTATAAATAAAATACTTAATGAATATCGCACTTAAATTGAGCTGTATCAGTATGCATCCAGTGGGTCTAGCATACAAGTGAAGAAATATCTCATCTCTTTCCGAGATAGACCTAGAGCCCGTGAACCCCAGACCTTCGTTATTTTATAAAAGCTGAAAGTTTGTCAGCGCATGCTCCCACACACAGGTAAGAACGATGGACTATTATGAAGTTTGGGTTATCGTGGCTTTGGCAGATAAACGGCAGATGGGAGCATGCGCTGACAAACTTTCAGCTTTTATAAAATAACGAAGGTCTGGGGTTCGCGGGCTCTTGGTCCAAGAGATTTATGTCTCTCTAATTTCCACTTACTCTATTATGATTGGCTGGATATTTAATGACAATCACATGTTTGACGTGTTTTTGACACATGTAGAGAAAACTCATACAGATAATAAAAACCACTCGCATTTAGTCTTCGCTTTGAGAGTAAAAACGAGAGTTTTTGACGTTGATGTAGATTTAGATAAAACGAAGAGAAAACCTTTGTCTTGACTTGTATGCTTGAGCATCTCCAAGGTATTTTTATTCGGTACCAATGTATGTCTATAGTAATTAGCAAATGTAGTATTCATGAGATAAGTCAATGTAATGCCCACGGCTGATTGTTATGTAGTTAGCACATATCTTAACACACTCATAAATATTTGAATGAATAGGAAATCTATAATATTTTGACCTGAATATGACTTCTTGGGCAATTATGGAGTATATGTGATTTGTGAACCAGGTTTTATGATAGGACTTAGAACAATGATTAACAAAACAATTGAAAATGTTTCATAAAGAGAGCAAAAGCCTCTCTCTGACAAGACCAATCAATCTATAGGTACTCCATTTTAAATAAAATTGCTACCACGTCAATAGAATCTAGAAGTATATTCGTATTATTCCAACCGTACCTAACACCAAACATATAGATTTCCGAAGTGCAACATTGTACCGTAGAAATACACAATATGTAAAGTGAAATCTCCATTGCATATCGTTTGTGTTCCGACCGATCAAAAGTTTGATGCGACCGCGACGTTTTGTTTGAAAGTTAGCCGTTCGCCTTTTGTAGTTATTTGTGCTATATAGATTAGATAGTAGTTACCGAACTGGATTTTTTACTGCGATAGCCTTATAATATAGTATACATATTAAAAAGTTTGCAATGTTTTTTTATTCTTGGATATCAACGCACATTATGTAGTTTTTTTGGAACAGAAAGTGTTATAATGTCCCAGAATTGGCAAAATACTGTCAGAACGTCATATAACCATCGAACAGAACAAGGTGAGGACACAGCCCAAGGTTCAGTGCATCTTTAGCACGTGTACTTGCGTGGGAGAACTAGTACTACGTACTACGATCAACTTCACACACCCTAATAAATTAAACCTTATTGGTTCGAGAATAGCGTCTGATTTCGTTCGAAAGATGTTGGGGATAACAGTTGGATATATAATTGTTAATTTGCGTATACCCGTATCTCCGCTTTGCACCTTTCACGAGTCAAGTTCTTGGTTTAAAACTTTAACCGACTGGTTCTCACATTAAAATGCTTCTAATATAGTTAGGTGTGGTGTAGTTCACTATTTTTATGTATCAATGATTGTTTAGCTTAGTATCAATGTGGTCACTCGAATATCCTAACTAATATTATAAATGCGAAAGTAACTCTGTCTGTCTGTCTGTCTGACAAAACTACTGAACCGACTTGAATGAAATTTGGTACACAGTTATTTCAAAGCCTTAGAAAGGACATAGGCTACTTTTTATCGTGAAATTCCTGCGGGAACGGATACAACGCGGGTGAAACCGCGGGGCGCTGCTAGTGTGTTATATTGCTTGCCGTAATGTGAGATTTTGCAAACGGATCCTAAAAATTGACCTTGGTAGGTTATGCAGTGTTCGTGAGACAAATGAACATCGATAAAAAACACCAAAATCCACGATCAAAATTAAAAAATTTGATTGATTTACCACATCAAATAAACTGCATTTGAAGTACCATAATATGGCACCTGAGATTTAAAAAAACATTAAATAATAGTCACTAATCCCCTACATAATGTATTAGGACTAAGTTCAAAATTTAATGTTGACGATAAATGCCCTGTAAATGTTATCAGAAGGCATTAAACAAAATACCTTAAAATGAATAATTGTAACACTGTACATACTATCCGCGATGTAAATATATGAAAACTGGATTTATTACACATAAACCTGACGTGGAATCGTTAACTCGAACACACGTTTAGCACTTGCGTAAAATCTCAGTTCAAATATTGCTTGGAAATTTAGATGATATTTAACGTCTACTTTCAAAATTAATTTGATGGAATTATTACATTTAAATTATTTTTGTTATTACTTATGTTTAAAGAGGTAATGTTTAAAATAGCCTTCTCCTTTTTATTATTTTCAGTTTTATTATATACTTAGCTATGTAACTTTGTGTTCTTAAAACAATGTTTTTTTACATATTTAATTTATTTTCAAAGTATTTGTAACATTGGCCTGTATTTAACTTATAAGTGTTGTTGGTCTGTTCATCTAACCCGAACAAGCTTAATGTTCAGTTTTTTTCATAGTAGATATGAAGGTAATAAAATATTAAAAGTAAAGCAAGAAAATAATAGCCAGAAAAATGTCACTGCAGAGCAAAGGCTTCTCACAGTCACTTATGTGTGCTTACGGCTAATAATTATCAGTTAATTGAGGTATTTAGGGTAGTGCCATGTTGAGGCCCTTTAGCAGGCGTCTGCAATTGGTAACTATCGAATTATTTTAAAGTAAATTAACAATACGGTGGTAATTGTTCTTTTTTCAAAAAATCACCAGTTACCGTTGCTGTCACTGCAATATGGCCCCATTAAGCCTAATCCCCAAACTAGCTAAGGGTCGTTACATAAAATATTACTTACGAAGCAGTCACACATAATTTATTAAGTATATTAATAATGTATAAATGAAGTTATTTTTCCTCTCGCTACAGTTACTGGAACAGGAAAAATAATTCATCAGTTGCAGCTATTTATCAAATTCAGTTACGAAAAACTATAACTATGTTTATGTAACTGTGTTTATTGTTTTCCTTATCTTGTTCAGAGAATGGAAAGAAGGATTAGAGGAAGAAAGGATAAGAAAACACGGACCAATAGACTCGAAGTGTATATTACTAGATATTCTTATTAAATAATTCAAATTTGAATCTAGTAAAGACCTACAATTTAAATTAGGATAGTGGCCAACTTTGCTGTTTGTTCAGAGCACGGTAGCACTCAGATAAGATACGCCGCTATCACACCCATCTAACTAATGATCAAACTGCACGTTGTTTAACCATCGCTTTATGTAGCTAAGTCTGGAGAGCTTAGGGCCAATAAACGCATATAGAACATTATAGCTATCAAATGGTTTGCCACTTTCTGACATACGCAATTTTCCGAAGAGCAAAAGAGACAAAAGACTTTATAACAGTGTTTTAGTTACAGAGTGTTTTTTAATAAGGCACTTATATGTTTAGGGATTTTTTAACTTGGAGCTTTCAGTGCCGCATGCCGCAGGTGGCGCGGTTTCGTCTACGCACACTGATACGATATCCAAACGGATATCCAAACGGATAAAGAAACCTTTATCATACTATAATGTCCCACTGCTGGGCAAAAAATAAACAGTACAGGGAGGAGGATAAGGCGTAATCACCAATTCACCACACTTGCCTAATGCGGGTTGGTTGGTGATCTCATGTTTTCACTCGACCCGGGAATTGAACCCGAGACCTCAGTCTTGGCAGGCGAGTGCACATGCTACTAGACCACCGAGGCGTAGAATGACTATAAATTCTTAATTTGAAAAGCCTTTACTTGGTGTTATTCGGTTGTAATAGTAGCTATTTCAATAAGTAAATAAAATTTTACTATCCTTGTATGGTTAAAGTGCAATTGTGAAAGTATTAAAATACTCGAATGCGGTACACTATAACATTTTAAGGTACCCGTATTAGGTATCTCTTAAACGTAAAATCAAACACTTGACTGTGACAAAACCTAGGGTAAAATAAATTGAAAATAAAAGCTTTCATCTTCTCGAAGAAGAAGAATAAAATTAACATTTATTAATGATTATATTCAAAAGTATAAAATCATAATGGTAAACTAATAAAGTTCGATCATAATTTCATAGTGTACTAGAAGCACCCTACGGTTTTACCCGTGTTGTGCACATTCTCGTGGAAAAATCGGGAATTTTTATACATATAAGCTTTCCTCTTGAATCACTTAGAAGTAAAATTTCAGTTTATTGCGAACATACAGACAGACGTGGCTGGGGACTTTGTTTTATAATATGTAGTGATTAGGATGCTAGAAGAAATATTAATAAGACATTTATTGCACTAAATTAAGGATGTTCGACGGTTGGCAACAAACGGAGTATACTAAGTGTATGAATGTCTTACTCCTCGACATTGGAGAGAGATATTCGGCTAGTTTTAGTTCTGTAGAGCATTGACTCTGTCACACGATTCATATTAATGGTCGTAGCACACATATCAACTCGGAAAGGGATCGTCACCGTATCGCCTCGCCGTCAACCAGGCGTCAACCAGGCGTCAACCTATCGTAAGCGCGTCACCGTGCGATCAGCAGCTCCGAATCGACTCGGCTACGGCTAGGCGACGCCGCGCTTACGGCTCGCCGGTCGCTGGTTGACGACGGCTGGGCGGGGTGCCTCGCGGAAACGAAGAAACGCAAGCTAGGGTACGGAGAGTCGTAAGACAGCGTACGGAGAGACGTAAGCGCGGGTACGGAGAGACGTAAGCGCGTGTACGGCAAGTCGACCACGCACCGTACTGCGGTTTGTGAGCTTGTCCCGAGGCGAGGCGATTACGTTACGATTCCGATAAGTGTGCGTTGCAGTAGGGAGTTTCATACAAAGAATACTGAACGGCTCGAGTTGATACGTTTACGTTCCGTTTACGAGTTGATATGTGTGCTACGACCATAAATCAGTTATTCCATCTTCCGGAATCCATCAATCATAAATTCGAAGTTTTTAGGATATATTTTGGAAGCTAAATGCCAAAGCAATTCATCTACCTGTTTAGTTAGTTAGTAAATAGGTGGGGTTCAAAATTATCACGATCATAGTTTTCTTCGATTATCATTACGAACATTTATTTATTTGTACAACTCGCTTAATGCTCTTAATTTAATTACTGAACCACATATGAAATAACTTAAAGATAAGTGAGAGGTTACGTGTGAGGTACGTCAAACTTCACATCAGTAGCGTACGACAGCACATAATTCAATACCAAACCAATACCAAATACCAAAACTAACAGACAGTTTGCCTCGAGAGACTGACGGAGCAAGACACACGGCCTATACCTATACTATAAATACCTATCCTATCTGTAATTTTACAACATAAATACAGTTGCAAATAAAGTGAATCATTAAGACATCCCGCCGAGTATCTAATTATTACATCGATCATTAAAATTAACAACTTTTTAAGCTACAAGTTATTTATGATTTTATTACGACTGTAATCGGCTAATACTTTGTAAAACCATGAAAACTTTTAGTGCTTTTAAGGATTTGCGTAATCTAGTAAACACATAAAACGCTCGTTAGGATAAAATACGTTTTTGAGATAGAAAAAATATACTTATTATTTAATTGGATACCGGCTGAACTGGCCCAACAACTATTTTTTATTGGGTCATATCTGTAGTATTCAAATACCTGTAATATGGAGTATTCAAATACCTTTGAATAAACGTAAACTAAATTAAAATTGGTTAATTTGTCAAGGTTAAAATACTAGACACTCGGATACATGAAACACAAAACACGTTTATTTTTACTTCAAGAACTAATAAGCAAAGCAAATCTATCGAAAACGGAATCAATCTAAAACATCCCTCAACTAATCTACACTTTAACCAACAACCGATCACGTCACTGTATGACACTGAAATGACGTCTAAATCTGGAGACGAGCGTTCATGTCGCCTCATGACGTCACTCGAGAGCTTCTATGAGACGTCTCATAGTTTGGACTGACTGGAATGCAATTCAGGCATAGCTGTGGCAGACATTGGTCGATAATTGCATTTTGCGGTCAGCATACGCTCCACTTCACAACTAACACGACCGATAGAACAGAACATAAACAAACTTTAGTTTTCTTATATTTCCTAGCGAATAAACATGAGTGGAGGCTGTATGTATTACAGGCTGAACCAGTGACGCTCATATCTCGATGCGTTAGAGTTCATTTTTGAATGAGAGTGCTGATAATGTTGATGCTTAGTTGACGTGTTGCAATAGTTTTGATTTGTTGACACGATTTAGTTCAGTGCTTTGTCAAGTTAAGCCACTTAAACAATAACACACACACCGTTTCCCTAAAATATTAAAAGTAACACTACATACATTTCATGTGTTTCTACTTCTGTACAAAATGAAATTATTGTACAAGACGGTCAGTTTCTTTACTTAGATTCAGTTCAGTGAACTGAGAAACCTACTAAGCTCTAAACTTGTACGTTTGATGAAAATTAAAGGTCGTAATTAATTCATCATCTACACCAAGAACGAAATAATTAATTTCACTCTGATATTCTCTATTGCAGCAAAACGACTAGATAATATTATGACGGGCGAATTATATATTATTAATTAGAAACAGTATAACTAGCAAACGTCATATTTAATTTTATGCAAGCTCTAAAACACTTGTTGAGTTGTGTTAACTGTTCTCGAACCATTTTCTTAATTGAATTTTCTGGAATGTCATTCGTAAATGCCGCCATAATGTAACTTAACTGTGTAATATCATTGCGATTCATAATAAACGAATTATTTCAAGTTTCACAAACAATAAACTTTAATTTAGCTATAAAGTGGAACAAACAAAGCTGCAATGTTACTTATAAATTCTTTAGTTTATGGTGAACCCGGTAGCAAACGAACTTTAAGACGTTTTTCCCATTTAACTTTGAACACTTCCAAGTTAACACTCGGTATAAATAATGAATAGCATTGCTGACATTAATAACTCATAGTTTTGTCGTGAAAAATCATATTGTTTACGGTTTTCAAAAGAGAAGTGTAATATTAGTTTCTGATACTCTACAAAAAGCTTTTGGAAATGTGAAATCAGTCAACGTTTTTGTATGGAGGCACCAATTAAATGTGCTCAGTAATAAAAGGCTGCATATTGTCAATATGTAGAGCAACAAATTGATGTTGGTACAAAAATGCCACTCCAACACACGAGATTAAAGGCCGAAGAACGTGGCGCCTGCCGCTGTCATTCAATGAAATATTGAGCTGTATTGAAACGGTATTCATATCTTTACAAACGGATTCGGAAAAAATAAATGGCCACGAGTTATTTGAAACTGCTCAATTATTTCCGTTTTTCCTTTATAGTACTGATGTATAAAAATATTTTTAGACTTTATGTTTTCAGTTTGGCAAACAAAAGTTACTTTCAAATTCTTTCTATTTTGACTTTTTTGGTATTCAATCCCCTTTTGTTACTGCACGAATATATTCCTATCATAACTATTCAGAATCTGGCTTTTGTATATGCAACAATATAGTTTTCAAAAATAATTTAACCGAACATTCTCTCGACTAACGAGACAGAGTAATGGCTGTTCTTCGACGGTATGTGCGGGTGACAATAAGAACAAAAGCACTAATTCTGTTCAGTTATCGATAGTTTCGCGTCAGCTGGAATCGTGTGCCATTGTAACGACTATACAAGAGAAATGTCCGACAAATTGCGTCGGGCGAGTCTCGCACGCTCTACACAATACACTCTCACATCGACACACATTTTATGCACCAAGTAGACACGTACGACCATTTACTTATAAAATTTAATAACAAACACTACAGTCTTTCCAGGATAAATCAATTGAAACTTGTAAACAATATGAAGAAGTGCTGTTACGAGTTTTGTTTGCGCTATTAAAATTCTTTATTACTTTAACCGGCTGTAAGAGTTCAAATTTTAATTAATATTTGTGAAGTTGGGAATTTTTCTTTCAACATTTTTCTTGATGAAAAATTGTTTCACAGAAAAGATGAATGCATACTTGATAGTATGTATATTTTTAAGTAGCTCTCGTCATCGCATGGAATTCTTTACATGTTTAATGCTTCGTCCTGAATTACTGATGGATCAACGCACAGCACAAACCGTTGATCGTAGAGACCTGCACCTATTTAGGTGTGTTATTAATAAAACCTTTTAATCATGGTCTTATTAAAACTTTTCAAAATATCGATAAGCATTTGTACAGCAACGCTACATAGTCAATAACAAATTTTGACAGTTAATGAACAAATTTAAATTTGACATTTATTAATGTCTCTAAAAATACATTTTGACATTTATTTACATGCGAAGAATGTCTAAACGTGAGTCGCTATTTGAGATTGCTTTTATAAGTAAGTCGTTTGGAAAAGCCCTAAATCACGAATCAAATAATATACATTGAGTTATAATAACGTTTGATGATAACCTATATAAAGGTATTGCTAAAGGCGTGTCCATACAATATAACCTTTCCGTGCAATGCTGTGAAGTGTCGCGGGATATAGAAAAATGGAGAAAAAATTGCGCTCGCTCGCACACAACGAACCACTACACCACTAATTCTAAAATACTTGTCCCATAAGTAAAGTGGGATTTACGTTCTACAATCCCACATATCAAACTCTGTAATGTTAAAGTGGAAAGTTTAGGGTTTCGTCCGAAACCCACTTCTCACGATTGACATAGGACCGTGCGGTGGACACGAAATGAACAATAACAAAATGTAATTTTACTAATCCTTGTGCGCGTAGCTTTATATGTCGGGATTAGGTTTGGTAACTTTATGTTTGAGTTTTAGTTCGAAATTTAATTTTTTCTGCTTTATTTGAACCGTGTTTTATATTGTACAATATAAGCCAAATGTACGAGTAATCAAATACCAAACAATCACATAAGTTATATGCATATACTATTATAATAAAACTGACTACATAGTTGTTTTTTTTTGTGTTTGAACGAGTGAATCTCAGAAACTATCTATCCGATTTGAACAATTATTTTTGTAATTAATAGCCACATTCACCGCAATATTTATAGGCTATTTTTCGTCTCCAATACCCAAGAACGGGCACAACACGGGTAAACAGCGGATTTTCGAATTTCGACGTTCTTATTCTGTTTTATTTGTACTTTTTACATTGTCTAGAACTCATTGCTATTCTCCTTAACTACAGTTGGAAAATAAATCACATTAATCATAATTACTGGTCGGCGACAGTTCTGTCTTCGTATAAATTATAATGAACTCGCGCTCTATCTCCATTCTCGAACTAATCCTATTCAACATTTCATCAATCGCTTAAGCCCTTTAACTGTGAAAGCGTAACAGAATATCTTTCGCACCTGCATAATATGCGTATAAATTAGAATTATTTTACATCTCCAAAACCAATATTGACAAATATTTGACCCAGTTTTTATCAAATATCGGCACGGGCTCTAAACACGGCCGCTAAACTACGGAATTACAAGGGTCAAAAATTACGACGTAATAAAAACGTGAATTTTCTTTTAATTCGCAATTTTGTGTAAAGGAATAGCAACCGGTAATAAAAGATGGGGAGCCGAACAGACGTTTCCCATCGTCCGAGGGACCGTTAAAGTTTCTTTAATGTGTTTGAACAAAATTAACGTCACACCTAGAACGAAATGTTTTAACGTAAAAAATATAATTAATGGACTATAAAACAGATCTTAACACAAGACGCCACTTCAATACTGTTTTTATTATTATTGTAAAAATTCCAGTCGTGAAAACGAAATATTTTAATAGATTTAGCTTATTCAGATTTTATGTATTTGGAGAAACTTTTATTGCTCTGTGATGGCAAATATTTTTGCCATGAATTTTCGTCGATCGATTTGAACCTTTATATTTTCTATGCAAATATTTACTGTACAAAGATAACTTGAGCAATTTCATCCAAATTTTTACTATAACGTTTTAAAATTATTTGGTAAATATACATTACCAAATACATGTTGCTAATGCTATTTCTACGACGTTTGCCGAGGTTGACTTCATTATCACGCAGACCGACCATAATATAATTTCATTAAAATGCACCTCTGAACCTCAGGTTACAAATTTTATTACCTCTCTCAGTTCCTCATATACGGTACGCATAATTACCTCAGTAAACACATCGCTTACTCATACTTATTTGTTGACTTAGGGTGGTATCTTAAACCTAATCTTCCCAGATCTGTTGCACGGTTGCCTCCAATAACATCCTGTAGGATAAACTTTGATCATCTCAGCTTAAACCCGTAAACGTAAACAATACTTGCGGAAACCCAATAACAACACACTCAGTGAAATATACTGGAGAACATCGCTGTAGTTGTTTTATTACATGAACCCCCCGGAGTCTTACTTGTAGTTGTAATGATTATAGACTAGAAACGCGTCTTTGTGTGCGTAGGTAACTACTGCCGGCAAGATCATTGTTTATATTCATTTGACATCACTGCTAATAACCATCGAATGACTTTTGTATGCTGAAATCTACCATGCTGACGCTACTTGACAGCATTTTAACGCGGCCCATGATGCACACTAAGACAATGTGTATGTATAAACTACTCACACAAGCATGACTCTGGGGCGCTCGTGAGATAAAACTGCTGAACAACATTATAAGTCGCCGCTAGTAACGTGCATCCATCCTTTTGATAATAAAATAACTTTATAGAATACGTTTCATTTCAACGACAAAACCCTTTTATATTACGGCTACATTGAAAGGCTTGTGCGGACGTCGGGTACGTTTTGTGTAAAATGTCAAAGTGAGGGAAAGAGCAAGCGGGCTGGCGCAAATTATGTTGACGCAGTGACCGCAGCGGCAAACGAGCTTCACAAAAACGCCCCCGCGCGTGGCACGTTTCTTCAGCGAGTGTGACGAGGTGGCAAAACGAGCTCGGCGGCCCCAGAGTGACGTTCGGGTGGTCCGAGCACAGTCCCACTCAAAAACAATTCTAGTGAAGCCGTCATCCGCTGGGATAAGCGGCCTCATTATTCACTAAAAGCCCACGGCGTGCCCGCTTGGGTAATTGGAGGCTTTGTTCCTTTGCGCTCGGCTTTGACGCTCTTGTAGGCTACACGAGACGCTCGCCCCGCGGATTATTATTCGCACAATCAACGATGTACACCAGGTTTTAGATTAATCTGACATTTGAGGTATGAATTGTTTGAACGGAGGGATAAACGTCGCATTACTTTGTGCAGCATCATTATTTTGTTTTACACCGAACGTAAACGTTGCGTTGTAAAAATAGAACACGGCGGGAACTCACAAGAATGAATAATATATAAGAAGGGCCTCATGTTTTTTTGTGAATCATGCAAAGTACAATTATTATCATAAATGTATTGGTGATTATGCCGGTAGAGTTATGTTGATAAATATACACTGTGCTCTGCTCAATTACTTTATATCAGAATAAAACGCTTGTTCCATTGCAAAACAAATAGTCGGTATAATGTCTTAAAAGACTTTGTTGTTCTACAAGAAAAATACAGGGAATATTTCTTGTCTTAGAGTAAACAAAACCGCTTCCCACAAACCATTAACTTAGTCATAATCTCTTCGCGATTCCAAGCAAACAATGTTCATTAATCTGTCTCTTTTAAGCAGTTGGATGACACTTTAACTTTCTAATCTAAGTTGCATGTAGCGTTCCAAGCGCCCCTAACTCATCTTTCACTTGTTCGCCGTTATTGCTCACAGTTATGGACTAATTAATTGTATCTCGGGAAAACATCGTCAGTTTAATTATAAGTTTGAAACGAGACCTTCCTATTATACATTGGATAGTACAATGAAGATGTACTACATGAGCAATAATTGGCTTTAAACATATTACTCGGGCAAAAACAACTTCACAGTTTGCGGAACAAGTAACTTTGAATTATTCTGTGCAAGCAGCGACCCACGGTTTCATCCGCATCCCCGTAGAGATTTCGGAATATCCTGTGTCTTTTTTATTATAGTTTCTAAGTTGACTGTGGACTGAATGATATCTATCCATTTCTTTAGGCAGTTTTGGAGGGGAAAATCACTATCGTCACTTCGCATACTTTAGTAATTAGATTTATAATTATATTATTATAATTATTATCATTACAATTTACATAATATTAAACTGAAAATAATACAAGCACAAGAGGTATTATTTATTCTACAATACAGAGTAAATATCTAAACATACTTTATACTGTAGACTATAAACATCTGAAATACTGATAATATGACCGTAATACGAATGTTAAAAGGATCAAACGACTCGATATAAAATAATATATTTGAAAGACCTCTCGAAATATTCAAAAGCTAATTTGAAGAGAGGTTCTCTGGCGATCGGTGGCGGCGTCATAGCTTCCCGCTCGTTATTCCGGACCCCGCGGCGCTTATTGCAAACTTTCATCGACTGTCACAACCAACACACGATTTACAACCTTACATAAAAACATTAAAACATATTATACGTTAAACAAAATTGAAGGTTTATAACCATCCTCATTACATTCGCCGACTTTATTGCCGTCACTAAGCGGCAACTTCAGAAAAATATTTACACACGTCTTTTGAACAAATGTGGAAATGAAATAGGAATAACATAGAAGTTAGACCTGCCTGTAATGTGCACACTTTAGTGCAGCTAAAACAATAATGTTGTGTGCTCATGCTGTGTATCCTTATGCTAATATGCTTTTTGCTTTACGAAACAACAGGATATTAGGGATTTCAATAAAAATGTAGGGGATTTTATACGAGATATGAATTTGTGTTTATGAAAATAATACAAGAACATATTAGAACTTTATGAACTTTTAAAACACCTCCTTACTTTTCCACAGTAGATACTTAGATATGGATATTTGCTATAATAATATGGTTCGTACAGTACCACTACAAATATAACCCTATACTAACTTCTAATGATGTTTAGTGCGGTCGCCGAACTAGTCTCAATCTATTTCGTCAACCGAACATTGTCTGTTAGAAACAAATTAAGATTTTGTAGATGATTATAGATTGTTTGTTTCACTCTGACTGGCTAGACGGATTGGGATAAACTGTCTTATGCTATCTAAAACTATCTTAAGGGTTTTAATGTAGGCTTACTTTCATTCCGAAATTTGTACACGACCCGACATCTAACGCGGGTGACGACAAAGAAAATCATTTATAGTAACAGAAAATACTAAGGATGTCCGCAAACAACTCAAATAAATGAATATCACCATACCAATTATTATTATTATTTAAGAGTATCTTTGTCACATCCATGTTTTGATAATAATGATAATAAATACTGTTTTTAATTATAAATAAATCATTTCATAAAAATCCAATTATTGTTTGATGTTCCATTTGTAGAGCAAGGCTCTAGGACTTTGCCCTTTCATTGCATAGAAAAACAAAAGAAAACCCTTTAAATAATATTTTTTTATCTCAAATATATATTTCCTAAATAATGCCATCTCCACAAGTTTACTCTCCATGTGTGCTGTAAAGAAGTGTACGTAATTATGTTGCGTCGTATACGTATTAATAACGGAGTTACGTTCGCTAGAAGCTTATTGCACTAACATTCGCGACTGCAACCCTCTTCAAACGACTTGAGAACTACATTTACAAATATAACCTGAGTCAAGCCATCTCTTTGAGGACGTATTCATACTTTATTTATTACTTGCTTACTTACTCGCAAACTAGAGTTTGTTTAAATTAGGAACGGTAAGTTTCGTTTTACTGTTTGATCGTTGGAGGCTTTAGGGTCAACATTGCGTTAATCGTGCGCCGGTCGCGTACGCACGCGGCGGGCGCACGCAGCGGTTTACTTTTGTATGACACCGCACGCGACGGGCGCACGCGACGGTTCACTTTTGTATGAAGCCACACGCCGCGGGCGCCCGCGACGGTTCACTTTTGTATAAAACCGCGGCGTGCACACGCAGTGTCGGCCCTTAGGCGTTTAAGGCCTTTAGGTCTAAAACCTTCGACACTGTGGTTGATTACTACTCGCACTTACTAGATGAAATATCTATTCAGATAGTCTTCCAAAATCAAAAAATTATCCCTCATAAAATTTAAACCTATGTACAACAGTAGTTCCAAAAATCTAATTGAATCTAATTTATAAATACGTTTTACGTTTCATTTACTTTATTCTTGGCGGTTTTCATAGAAAACATGGACCAGAAACTTAAATGCATTTGATTTAACATGTGAAGTGTTCGCAGCGAACATAAAGTTTAGCAAAGCTGTCTGTAAAAGTAGAGTGAGACAAATAGTAAAAATCAACCAATAGAATCGTTCTGCACTCCTCTTTCTTTAATACAATTATAGAAATTCTATTTACTATTTTTATCGCTTTGCCATCTCACACTGTTCTAGTGGACGCAAGCCTCCTTGAAAGTATTATTATTCGACCAAATATTTTGCTCTTGATAAAGTCGAAGAAGCGTTGGTGGGGCGATCTCGTCGCCTTCATAGCAGTAGCAGTAGGTGAGAGCTTGATTGAGACGGGTAGTCGATATTTGGAGGTAGCCCAGCGATGGAACAGTAATAGGGAATATAATATTTTAAATTACCTAACCAAATCTTGAAAATTGGTAAGTCATAGAATTTGTTTGTTTATTCATTGTCTTGTCATATAAAAGACATCAACGGGTTACTTTTACTTAATTATACCTCATAATAAAGGTATAAAGGTTGTAAACAGGAAATATTTATTTGATCGCATTAATAATATCTGTGACCAAAACATGATAATCGCAATCTAATTACACTCCCCTTTGTTGTCATTATAGAGTTCTGAAGCTGTCAGGATAAAAAAACTTATTAAAAGACACTCCGTACTATACATACATACATACAAATAAATGATATTAGTGTCTGTTTGTAATAAACACGACACATTTAACAAAACAACTTTTTTTATATGTCTGTCTGTCTGTTTGTCTGTTTGTTCCGGCTACTCTTTGAAATGACTGGACCGATTTTAACGGAACTTTCACTGGCAGATAACTGATGTAACAAGGAGTAACTGAGGCTACTTTTATCCACAAATTCCCTCGGGAACGGGTACAATACGAATAACACCGCGGGGCGTGGCTAGCTACAAATACATATACAAAACACTCCTAGTTTATCTAAAGCATATCACACAAAACGACTGAAATGACTGAACCAGAATAAACGGACCAAACATTCACCCTGGTCTAAGTATAATCACTTTTAAAATGCAACACGTTAAGGCATCTAAACTAAATTATACATCCCATTATAGCGCAGTACAATGATATCATTCCGAAGCTCGTGGGTGTTGGCGACCATGGCTTGATCTCTTTACGGTCTATTTCTTAGAAATTGTCCATGTTCTTATTGAATTAGTGATTGTATAAAACCGCTTATGTGTTCACATTTAAATCGGAATTGCGTTCGAAATAGTTGGTTCGAATTTATTGAAAATTTTGTATTTTTTTAAGATAGAATCTACAACTCTGTATTCAGTTTATTAAAAGAAAAAACGGTGTACGTTATTCTACGAAAATATAGTGAGATTTTTAACTAAGGCGAACTATTAAGTCCAAAGACGCAAAACTATTAGACGGATTTGTTTAAACATCAATATAATAAAATAATAAAACATGATTGTAAATGAAACAGATCTAGTTTTTATCTCGCCAATATGCAGTCGAGATCCACATTCGTTGTTAAAACCATAAAATGTTCTGTTTATGTAAAGAAAATAATACATGTATAATATGTATATAGTACGGATAATGAAAGACCAATATTTATACTGACCTACACCAAGTACAAAGTAATTCCTCACTTTCCCTTACATAAAACTCATAGCCTACACGAATTTACTTGCTTACTTATTACTCATAATATACAGTAACTACCGCACTCAGGACGGCCATAAAATCAACACTCAACTATTAACTAATTGACTTAATTTTTCATACATTGCTTGTCAAAATCACAAAATAAATCTCTACTATGAAAGCCTTTGACGTCTCTGAGTACGAGCGTAAGTAAAGTATTACTTTGTGACATAACTTCTCAAATTACACCAACATTGTCATCAATGGTGAAGCTTAAAAAATTGCACCATAAAACAAAATAACAAATTACTTTGAATGAAATGCGCCGACCATCTGTCGGTGTCATGCCGCTGTGACGGGCGTAACATTTGTAACTGCCCTCTAAAGTTTCCACCTCAGAATACTTAAAAACCTTTTAGTGAAGTAAAGTGCGTCTAACTACTATTAGTCAACGTTAGGCTCTACTGTAATACGTTATTATCTTTAAGTTAAAGCAGTTTTACTATATTCTTAAACTTAATAATGTAAAGAAAGTACGTATTTTAAGGCCGCATAATTTATAAGAAGTAAAAGTTGAAAATAGCACTGAAAGTTGGGTTTCTTTATGGGAGTGCAATTTGGACAGACAATAGACTAAATGTGTACTTAAAACTCGTAGAAAATGTGAGTCTTTAACATGATATACTACGCTTAAGTAAGTACTAGCCTGTAATGTCCCACTGCTGGGCAAAGGCCTCTCATCTCACTGAAGACATCAATACAGTGAGGAGGATAAGGCGTAATTTCCACGCTTACCTAATGCGGGTTGGCGATCTCAAAATCGAGCCATTTTTATATACTCGTACACCACACTTGTGTTTAGATAAATGTACAATATTTTGTATGCAAAGTTTTAGGTACAGGGCGTTAGATTCCTAACTGTAAAAGACATAATATTTCTTAAGCCATATCTTTAACAATTACAACTATGACATTCTCAAAACCGTCGTTTCAGAGACGATAGAAACTTGCCATCTCCTTTAATTCTGACGTATTCGTAACATTATCTCCATATTATTCCTAGACCACTTACTTAAGGTAATTTGTTAATATATTTCTACGCTCGGTTACATTTCAAATTGCCTCCTAATACACGCCTAGACTTAGACACGAGACGGCTGTATAATTAGTAGAGTCTTAGAGATAATTAAACGAGTTATAGTGTGCTCTTGTCTTTATTAAATGGGTCTTCATAAGATATGCAAGTTGTGCTTTTTAATCAATTGTTAAGTGAATATAAGGAACTTTAAATTTATGAGACGGAAAATTAGTTTTTTTATTTCTATAGCCTTGTAAATAAAGTTTACTTAAATATGTTTACCAAGCCGCAGTAGGCAAGAGTGGAGATAATACCTAATCTTCCTCACCATACTGATCTCGCTGAGATGAGAGGCCTTTGCCTAGCACTGGGACATTACAGGCTAATACTCTTTGTTTCTCTAAATATGTTGCTGTCTCAGTGATTAAAGCCTCAAGGGGGAGCGTATAACTTGTCCAATACAGCCCTACTATGTAGCATACCACAAAAACAAAAAGGGGTGTCACAACTTACATTGTAATTTTATTATGTGATATGTGATAAGCAATAAAGATATTTGAATTTGAATTTGAGAAAAGAAACTGAATTACTTTAAGTAACCACACTACTGATTGGTGACAAATTGACGGTAAATTTGAATCTTTAAAATTCCACCAATCACCTCTCAGTATTTGTCTTGTCATGTCTTGTCGCTTTCTGTGACATTCATTGTGCTAGCCGAACTGTACCTAAAAATCCTACTAATATAATAAATGTGAAAGTTTGTGATGATGGATGTATGTATGTTTTTTACTCTTTCACGAAAAAACCACTTGACGGATTTGGATGAAACTTTACAGCAATATAGGTTATACATCAGAATATCACATGGGATACATTTTATCCCGAAATTCCCGCGGGAACGCGTACAATCCGAGTAACACCGCGGGGCGCAGCTAGTATAGTTATATGTATTTCAAGTCTACGCTTACCAGCTCAAGTCTTAAATTACCTTAACGCCACCCACGTTGAATCTGTCGATACAATTGGGTTTCTAGGCTACGGGTTTTCGAATAAGGTGTGTTATCTTGAAATACCTACATTATTTTCATATGTAATGGAAGGGACAATAACTAGTAATAAAGTAAGATTGTAGAAGTGCGTCAGTTTTAACCTTCACTTGCTAAAAGTATTTCAGACTAAGTAACTCTTTTTGAATTAAAACTACGTTTACGCTTATATTTTACATTATTATCTGACGTATTTTTATCTGACTTCTGTCAAAAAAAAATGTCAGATAAAAATGTACAATAAAAGCGAAGTGTATCCGTGAACGTAGTTTCAATTCAAAATGAGTAGTGTTCGCTTAAAGTTATTCTTCTCTGTAAGTGAAGTGTACCATAAACGTAATTCCAATCCAATCATATAAATTAGCACTGCCTTGTCCATAACAGAAATAAACCTTACCAATAGTTAATTCTACTAACAAATAATTATTACAAAGGTATTTTAGAAGGGCTTCATTATCAATCAAATAACTATTCATTAATCACTACAACAGTCACAATAGCTAAATTGATAGACTCGAAGCAAAGTTCTGATTTCAATCCACTTTGTTCGTTTTAGAATTATGACTTGCAATTGGAGCTGTGAAGTTTATTGTACATTACTTTATAGAATTTGAATTGAATAGCTGTAAAAATATGTGTATAGGTACTGTGGAGAGTTGATTTCTATCTTGAGCAAGTTAAGGTGCGAATACATAAGGTCTCAGAATTCGTCACGACGCGATCACCCTATTAGGGTGCCTGTTCATTGAAGTGGAGTGAGGCTGCGGAGCGGAGAAACGGAGAAATCGCAACCAATAGGGTGGCATACAATTTCCGCTCACAGTGTTATGTGCAATCTTATTGGTTAAAATTACTCCGTTTCTCCGCTCTGGCAACCTTACGGGGATCATTTCGGGCCGGGAAATACCCACTAAGGGTGAAGCGGAGCGGGGCTGTGTGTAGCTCAATTCAATCACAGCGCATTGGGATTATCAAACAACGCATCGATATTGTCAAAGTCTTTTCACAATGCATTGTGATTGGTCAATCGAGCTCCGTACAGGTCCTCTCCGCTTAAATGAAAACGCATCTCAGAACTCCTACTGTGTTCGTTCGTCAGCGGCTCACTGACAGGACTCACGGGGCTTACCTTAGGACATTTCTCCGCTTCTCCAGTGGAAATGTAAACTATTTAACCTTACAGTAATAACATAGAGTGTTATTTATGTATTTTTATTAGAACTATGGCTGGATCATGATCACGAACACTCATAAACAAACAGATACATCGAGTTGTCACATCGCGCTCGTACGTGGACGTGTGGGGTTAACTGGGCTGGCACAGTGGGGTTGAATTGCAGTAGGGTTGTGAATGAAATTATCTATATAAAAATATGTCTTTTTCGTTTTCTTACGTTACTTGGTTATGTTTAAAACATAACTGTTCTCGATAATGATTAATCAAAAGTTTGATTAAAAACATTTTTCTGATACATACATAAAATTTTGCTTACAAGTAGATATAGGTTCATAGGTAGATATAAAGATTTATAAGTTCCACAAAAAAAACCATCCCATAAAATTCTACATAATTATTTTATAATGTTACCTATTTTGAATCTATTATCATAATATGAAAGTTACTTTTGCACGTTGAAACTATCGTTCGGTCTCATTACTGCTATTCAACTACTCTGTGGTGTATCTTGGGACATAAACCGGTTACAGTACGTGCCCCAACTTATCAGTTCTAATGAATTAAACAATGGTTTCTTTTGTAAACACCCCATTAATTAAGATTAAAAAGAATTTGTGTCCTTCTTTGGGTTACAAATCAAATATTTATAATGGATTATACGGGTTGTTAGATAGATTTATTTATTTTGGTAATACTTTTCTTTTTTCCATTATTATTATTTGGACTTAAGTAAATTAAAGTAAAGTATTAGCTTGTAATGTCCCACTGCTGGGCAAAGGCCTCTCATTTCACTGAAGATATGAGTACAGTGAGGAGGGTTAGGAGCATAAGTACTTTAAATTATGGAGATCAAATCAATTTCCTCTATATTGTTTATAGATGATTTTTTAGGCAAGTTATTCCCAAATTATTCAAAATGTGTTGATTTAAAAAAGGTAAATAACTTTGGCTTTTATATATGCTAATCTACTTGTATTTCGCCTAAGGATAGCTAGGTAAATGTACATTTTTAGAACCTAAGTAAATAATCACTGAAAACTGCATTGTATAATTATTAAAGCTGAAAATGCATGGACGTGCTAATCTCTAAAACTATATTTATTTGTGAATACATGTACGATAGCCGCATTCAAGCTAGCTAAAAAGTACGAAACTACGGAAAAGGTTGAATCACGGGCAAAGCCACGAGGATATACTACTCGTAGTATATCAATTAATAGTTTTCGTAAAAAAATAAAAATATTATCTTTGAATTATCAAATAAGTAATTCTACTGATCACCTCCTATAACCCTTAGGCTTTTTAATAACGTACTGATTATTAATCTAAGAATGTTTTAGTTATTAATAGTTTAATATTGTTGCACATTTAATTTTTGCTATTAATTTATATTGTTATTTTTTCATTATTTTCTTTTTGTTTTTTGCTAAAGTTTACAGTTAGTTAAGTATGTAATAGTTTGTAATCCTACCTATCTTCTTTAGTTATATAAGTATTTCGGGTCCAGCTGAAAATCAGCGCTGTAGCTCCGGCTGCAGCATTACGCTGAGCTGGTAGCCTTTTTGGTTAAGTTGTTAATTTGTACTTTTGTTTGTCCTATTTCTGTTGTGCTTTTTTTAACCAAATAAATTTTATTTCATTTCATTTCATTTCATATAAATAATTGAAAACCAACTAAAATTATTATTTATACTGCATTTAAATATCGAACAATATTTACATTCCCAAACTGAATAACTAGCTGTTCGTACAAGAATAACATTTCATCGAAATATTTCGATGATTGAAACAATAAAATGTTTTTATTGTGGCCATAAAGTGTGACACTACGTGTTGTGACCACGCAATTTCTAGACGATGTGGGTGAAGATATTCCCGTAGGCAGAGAGGAGTGTTGTTTCTTTGAAGATAACCTAACGGTTTCACTTGGGACAATAACAATTAGTTTACTGCCTACTAATCTGTGGAAAGTAAGGCTGGGATTGGCTGAGAACTTTTATTGGTTCGAAATTTAAATGTAGATTGATTAAGACATTTATTGTTTACGTTATTTGTAATCGTTACCTTATTGTAAGTGTGTGTGTTTTGTTTTACTCTTTGTAATGTTCTTTTTTTAAATAGATGCAGTGAAATTTCGCTGTAATATAAAGTATGTAAGGCTGGCTATCACTGAAGTTTGAGAATCATTTAAATATAGATTAGGTTTAATCAACACGCTTAGTTAGTTTGATCTCAAACTATCATGTCGAAAAATATTTTATAAAAATGCATTGCGTGAGAACTATGGAGTCAAACAAATAATATATACAAATACCTAATACTAACAGTGCTCAATACTTAGTTATTTTTCCGTTTAAAAACAAAACACGACCTAAAGATTAATATGTAATAGATAAGGCACAAAACACACATAAACAAAAGAAAAACAAAAGCATAACCGCACACATTGACGTGTTAATTTTACATCGACAATAAAATCCTGAATCGATAAAACTGAATAGTGTATCTAAAAATAAGTGAAAAGCAAAAAAGCTTGTAGAAACATTGAGTGCGAAGCTTTTCAATAAAACCAGTGGCGTGAAACCAGGCTATTGGTTTTCCTTACACCCGCCGCTATGTAATTCCGAGCAATATGCCCTCTGCGGGCCAAACTACAAACTAACATGCAAATATCAAGTGCTAGCTTTTTTCAACACATGTAAATTGCACTTTTAAGTGCCAGTCAACTTAAATGCTGATTGGGGGTGAGATATTGCACTATAAAACTTGGTGCTTTTTGGTGTCGTGTTCAAACTAGTTTTGTGGCCACCTAATTAGGTATATTAAGGTTTGGATTATAAAATCAACGGTACGAAACAACCGCAGCTACTGTTATAAAATATTAAAACTATAGAGTTCACGCTGTGTTTTTATGATTGCGTCAATACGTTAAATGGCTAATGCAGCCGACGAACGTGTTTCAATATACGTCGGTTACTGACGTTATCTTCACTCTAAACTGTCTGCCAATTGCGACCACCTTATACAAAAGGGGACACCCGTTGTAAGTGTACAACTGCTGCAGTGGCAGCAGAGTATTCTTGTCACCTCATATTGTATGCGGCAATCGACTTAGTTTTATCTAAACCGTCTCATTATTTGGGTTTATTTTAGTTCCTTGTGTCCGTTCCCAAGAGAATTCCGGGATGAAAAAATACTAATAAGCTTCCCGTTGGATGTGGCTATTTATTACAAAAAAAAATAAATCGTATTGGTAGAGTCTGAGATTAGCGCGTTCATACAAATAAAAACACAAACTGTTCACATTTATTATATTATGTACTTGCTGTCACGCTCGGTGGTTCCACCAGTAACCCAATAGATGTCGCTAGTGTAAATCTAAACTACCCAAATGCATACAAAAAAAAACATTCAAATCTGTCCAGCCTTTTAGGAGGAGTTCAGTGACATACACAGGTACAATAAAATGATATACATAAATTTTTTACAGATAGGGTTATCCTTGAAATCTAATTCAAATATCGAGCGTACAAAATATTCAGCTGTTATGTATTTAATTGATCAATAAAAAGGTCACCCGCGGCTTTTCAATGTAATATATTTGTATTCAACATGGGAGAATCTTTTAAGCCAATTTTATTACCGACTGTTACCCCATAACTGGCTAATTAATTCGACTCTTACACGGCAACATCAAAACGTCAGTGAGCCCCTGCGATATCAATTTAATGCCCATAAAATAAAGTAATTGTTAATTTGAGTATATCAATAGTTAAACAATTTGGAGATCAATTTACTAAATTAATTATGGAATTTAATAAATGCCATTTGAATTATGATTGATGGCGTTTCATAACAAACGCATAAGATTATCATAAAAATATCGCTATCGGTTTGAGTGATCGTATTAGGGACACATTCTTATGAGCCGCTGATGTAATATTAATTTCTTATGCATTATTTAATATGTTGGTATTTAGTGGTTTAAATAAAAGCATGTATTAGATGGTACATATATGAACCTATGTTTTGTACAGAAGGTAGCTTACATAAAGAGCTATAAGAAGCCGATTACTTTTACTTTATTGAAAATCCAATTTATAATCATAATCTAACCTTTACTAGGTTTTTCTAGGTTTTATTTAGCTCAAGAATATTTAACCATCGTCTAAACTTGAGACCAAGAAATAAGACAGAAGAGGTTTCTTGGTTTCCTTAAACATGTCTCACTGATAATTAGGGTGGGTTATTTCAAACGGTTGATAATCGTAACATACGTTCGTTAAAATTTTTAATATTTAAATACTATGTTAGCGTTGCTCCCTTACATAAATACAGTCGGTTAAAGTCATTCGTAGAAGCTCATTTTTTTCATATTTTTTCGTCGGTTGATACTGAAATTTTGTTTTAATATTTACTGTGAGAGAGCGTAATCTGAAGCCCTTAGTAATCCCTACGTTATATATTTAATACGAGCTAATCGAATAAAATTATTTCATAAATGTAAAAATATATGTTACGCTTTCAATCCTCTAACCACTCATTCGATTGGAAGACACTATAATTAGATCCTGATGTCTAACAAAGTCTATTTTTATCATAAAATTACCGGCAAACGGGTGCGCGTAAAACGGTAGGTAGGTATTACATAGATAGTGTAATATTACTAATAGCGCCACGCGGTTTTACCCTCTTTGTGCCTGTTTTCGTGGGAATTTCGGGATGAAAAATAGCCTGTGACATTTCTGTTGAATAAGGCTATCCATTACAAAAATAATTCTACAAAAATCAGATAAATCAGATTGATAATTTCTGAGATTAGCCCGTTCAAACAAACAAAAAATCAAGGTCTTTAGCTTCATTATATTAGTAGAGATGTACGTAGGTAAGTCTACAAAGAAACCAAACCTATAAATATTAATACATGTTCTTTATAATACATATAAAGCACAGCACCCGGTTTCTGCTGCATCACGCTTCACCGACGTCGTATCGAGAAAGCTCCTCGAAAGCTCGCCCGTGACTCCACAATACGTTTACGTATGCATTAACATAATCATCCACATTGTTATACAAATTCCGGACCGCTTCATTATAATCGACTCTAATTATTTATTTTTAACTGACGTTAAAAATGGAAAAGGTTCGTAGAATTCTTTTTTTAAACTTTCTTTTTTCATAATATATCTACACGTGTGTTAACTTGAACAATATAGAAAGAAACAAATAGTATTAAATTGTCATATTATGTACGGTTAGAATCACGAAATCGAGAAATGCAGTAAGTGCTTCGCTCTTTCGTGATTACAATAAATAAATTACAGATGCGTATTCGCAATTAAACATTTCTTTACATACGCCTTGGTCTAGCGGCTAAAACTAGGGTCTTGGGTTCAATTCCCGGAACGAACAAAACATGTTTCAAATTTCCTTTTCAATAAACATAAATCGGCTTTGCGATCACCATCCTGTAGAAGGTAGGTGTAGTAACTATGCCTAATCCTCCTCACGGTACTGATGTCTTCAATGGGATGAGAACCCAGCAGTAGGATTAAATACAGATACAGACTATTTACTAACCTTCACATTCAGGTTAGTAAATATATTTACTTAGCGTTCTTAGCTCAATTGCTTTTAATATAGTTTTATGAATTGAATAACCAAATACTGATGTTACGCAGTAAGTACTTCGATCTTCCGTGGACTGAATCAATGCAATTGGTACCTATAAGTTAGCTTAAACGTTACAACGCTAGAGTGACATAACAATCAACTCAATAGTTACGATTGGATATTGTATAAAAAATGGCTATTTGCATCTAAATGCGTTCTAATAATATACTGGCTTTTTAAGTTTAGGCGAACACTACTCATTTTAAATTGTAACTACAGTCTTCTGTGACTACGTTTCCTGTAAAGGGGCCGAAATATCAGATAAAAATGTAAAATAAAAGCGTAGTGTATTCGTAAAAGTAGTTTCTTTCAAAATGCGTCCTAATAATGTCTGTACGCATCGCGTCGCTTAACATTCATATTACGTTATGAACGCTCGACCAAACCTCACCTTGGGCGTGTAAAACTGTCCTATAATTAGTAAAATAATGTTGTCAATAATCGTTATCCTTTAAAAAATTGTTCGTACACTTTATAAAGTAATTTTTGAATTATTTATCGAGAATGTAACACGTGGGTTTTGATGTTATCTGTGGACGACGGATCGCTGTTGCTTTTTTGGAGACATTAATAATAACGTTCGTTAACATTTAATACCTATCATTATGGGTATTTAAAGTATTTTTTTGATTATGATAAATTATTTCTGGGGAGCGCTTGGAACATTTTTGTTTTAATGTGACAGGAATGTTTTTATGAATAATATTTGACGATGATTATGGTGAAGGCAATCCTGGTCGGCTGTAGAATGTGTTTTTCTGAAGACCCGTATTCATGGTTAGCATTTCTACAAAATGCCTGAATACAAATATCAACATGCAATGATCAACACAAATAGACTCTGTCGAACAATGCTAAGAACATCTTGACAGTAACTCAACAACGTGTTGCTGCAACAGTTTATAGACAAAACTTGATACAGCATTTAGCTCCAACATATCAATACGCAGTAATCAATTCTGCAACACGCATCATATAGATACTCAAAAACATACAAGCAACATGTTGCTGCAACAGTAATAGTCCAATGTTCACCATTTTTTAAATTTGTTGTGCTTATCTTTCTGAAGTAACCAAATCCCGTAAATATGGAAACCGTAGGCGTTTACTCGTATTAAAACCAACCCAACCATAAACTAGAACAACTAACAGATAAATAAAATGATTATGCTAATAACTTTCCCAAAAGTCGTTCAGTTCGAAATTAATTTGCCATTTCGAGTTAATCCGTAACATATCACCTATAGAGCGGAAATTAAATTTAATTTGGGGCGCAGGTAAAGGCAATATACGGTGGTATTATTTATTTGTCAAATGCAAACAGAATCGGGTATATCAGTCGGTGCGCCGGACGTTGGCCGGATGAGGGTAGGTACGCAAGGGTCGGGCAATATTTTTACATTTTTTGACATTATCTATTCATTTTCTGGTTATGCTAAAGTGGATTTAAAAATGGAACTACCTTCGTCTGTTTTTAGGGTTCCGTAGCCAAATGGCAAAAACGGAACCCTTATAGATTCGTCATGTCTGTCTGTCTGTCCGTCCGTCTGTCCGTATGTCACAGCCTTTTTTCTCCGAAACTATAAGAGCTATGTTGTTGAAACTTAGTGTGTAGATGTATTCTGTGAACCGCATTAATATTTTCACACTAAAAAAGAAAAAAAATAAAATTTTAGGGGGGTCTCCCATACTTAGAAATGAAAAAAATATTTTTTTTTTTTCATCAAACCCATACGTGTGGGGTATCTATGGATAGGTCTTCAAAAATGGTATTGAGGTTTCTAATATCATTTTTTTCTAAACTGAATAGTTTGCGCGAGAGACTCTTCCAAAGTGGTAAAATGTGTGTCCCCCCCCCTGTAACTTCTAAAATAAGAGAATGATAAAACTAAAAAAAATATATGATGTACATAACAATGTAATCTAACACCGAAAATTGGTTTGAACGAGGTCTAGTTAGTAGTTTTTTTTTTACGACATAAATCGTAAACCGCAAAAAAATACTGATTATTCATTCAATAACTCAAATGTAAATAAAAAAACATTTATTTCAAGAACTTCTTTATTATGTTACTCGCTGCTACGGAACCCTTCATGGGCGAGTCCGACTCGCACTTGGCCGCTTTTTTTTATACGCTGTAATAATTAATACTGGTATGTAGCACCTACATAATATGTTTTTTAAGATTGCAAAAACACGAACGTTTGTTTTGTATCATAGCTTTAGCTACCAAATGTAGTATAGCTGTCATGGAAAAGCAGCCGACTTCCTTCTTCCATCTTTAAATAAATAAATATTCTTTAAAGAACTGGAGAGTGTGCACTTCCCAAAATATTAAACCTACCATCACAAAAACTACAAAGAGCCTAAAGCTGAGGCAAATAAAGAAGAAAAACATGAAGGCTACAACTAAACCAATATTTACCAATCCAACAATCGGATTGTATCCAAGCACAAACTAATCAATGTCAATTAACGCATACTTATGTATACCCGTAGCTATAGTACTCCGTTGTGAGGATGCCAGGATAATCGTATTAGGCGCTTCGTTGCTTTTTGAGGTAGGTAATTAGAACGTTAACTCGATTGTATCGAGAGCATTATGATAAATCGATGCTAATACCAAATTCTGTGTATTGAATAGAGTCAACTGACTCGGTCATGTTGCTATGTATTCCGTGGTTTGAGCCTTAATCTATACTAATATTATAAAGCTGAAGAGTTTGTTTTGTTTGTTTGTTTGTTTGTTTGTTTGTTTGTTTAAACGCGCTAATCTCAGAAACTACTGAACCGATTTGAAAAATTCTTTTTGTAATGGATAGCCACATTCAACGGGAAGGTTATAGGCTACTTTTCATTCCGAAATTCCCACGGGAACGGGAACAACGCGGGTAATACCGCGGGGCGCTGCTAGTTAGATTATAAAGTGAAATTATATGTTTGAATAAACACGTATGCGATTAAGTGCTTTGTGAATATTTGAAGTTTGTTCATAATCGATGTTTTGGACTTTTAGTTATATGTAGCAATGTCTAATCTCGATTGGCATCTATTTCTGATTATAATCGATGTTTGGAAGTTCAGTTTGAAGTGTATACGTAACAATGTCTAATGGCGATTGGCTTATTTCTTATGAATGGAAAAAGTTGTTTCCTCAACAGTATTTGGACTATTTATTAAGAAAATGATTTATTTTTTTGTAAAAGTCGCGAGATTCTCACATGTAGGTAAGATTTTGTTGGGAGTTAAGTTACGTAACATAATATAAATCAAGTTTATGTGACGTCGCTGCCACACTCGAATTTATGTGACTGTGGGAACATTCCCCTAATATATTCTATAGGTAAACAGAAAGTATTTGGGAAAAATAAAGAGTTTTGCTTCGGCACACTGTTTCTTATACTATTTCCGTAAGGTTTCCGTTCCTTCTAGTCAGGGAAAATTGGAATAAGTATGAAAACACAATAACTCGGTACATGTAAAGTGGATCGAGTTAACGCGTGTTGTTTTTGTGTTCGATAAAAATATATTGGTGCAAAAATGATGCCATTTTTTTGTTATTTTTTAATTCGATTTGACTTATTGCGAAAAGAAAAATGAAAAGCCAAATGTCTATTAAACCATTTTGTTATGGCAGGCAATACCTAACAGAAATGTGATTAATCTTTATGAAGAAGTTTATATAGATATGGTTAACGAGGGTGCCATGTGCAAAAGTCGGGAAAAAAACATTAGCTTTATTAATTTTTTATTTCTTCTGTAGTAATCTTTGCTTAAAACAACTGTTTCTTATCGCAGGCGTATGGAAACCCTGGCACTTAAACCTGTTAGTAATTTCTAATTAATCCCCTAAAGAATCCAAAAATAAAAATCATCATTTTATTAACATAATAATGAATGGTTGTTACCATGTCAATCATCACCCCAGTTTCATCCTGACCATAACTTTAAATGTTAAAAATTGTACAAGGAATAGTGTGCCTTGTGACTTTGAAATAAGGTTTATGTTTACGATTTATATTTGACCTACAAGACAAGCGGAACAATTTTAATTTCAGGGTGTCTAATTATGTTATGATGAGTGTCAGAACATTTAGCTTTCACCATTATTCGAGGTTGTCGGCACTTATGTAATATTTTTTTAAGAGCGCAAGTAGACTACAAAAGCAGGACATATAATTAATTTTTACAAATTGTCTGTCATGTATGACCACATAGATTAATCAATAAATATTCCAATACTAGCAGTGCCCCGCGGTTTTACTCGCGTTGTACCCGGTCCCGGGATGAAAAATAACCTATAGCCTTCCTCAATAAGTTGACTAAGACCAGTGGTTCCTGAGATTAGCGCGTTCAAACAAACAAACAAACAAACTCTGCAGCTTTATAATATTAGTATAGAATAAAAAAATAAATCTATAAATCATGTTTTTCTTCAAGGATGTGATGTGATATGGTAATGGGTATTTCAATTCAAATTGCTTCTCTAGAGGTTTTCCCCTAATCGATGTTCTCAAAAACTACTGAACGGATTTTGCGGTTGACCAACATATAGAGTACTCTAAGAGGATTTTTTCTGGCTACTTTTGATACCAAAATTCTTGGGGCATTTCAGAATATAAATAAAATAATGATATCCAATCCGGATATATACCGTAATCAATCACTGATTGATTGAACTTTTACGCAATCCCTTTCCGATGAGGACGTCAAGCTAGTCATTCTAAATGTGGATCCAACGTCGGAATAAAATATTGTGCGAGTTCCATCAAGCCTAGATAATGACGAGTGACGTCTCTATTTAGCGAGCTATAAATAAGCTCGCATCGATCTGGTTTCATCCGGTTTCAATTTAGTCTGTAATTACCGAGGAAATTTTGTATGGACTTTTCTGACAAGTGAAATGTATATTTTTACTTGTGTTTATAATCGTGTCTTTTTGACGGAAAGATTCTTGATGGAATGGGGCGATTATACTACCTACATCTGTATCTGTATAGATTCATTAGGAAGCTGTGTCCACGACACTGCTGTGGCATGCATTCAGCGAATAACCGTAGACAGGATAGCCTAAAAATATAGTGTGTGCGGACCTTAACATATTTTATGGAAATCCGTACCTTTATCATGGTATTTCGTTAAAAGTACATAATATTAAAATACTTTACATAAATGTGAATTTGAAAGCTTTTCTTTTATAATAAATGAAAATAACGAGAAATATTACTTTGAGTCATTAATTAATATTATCGCTAACGTTAATGATCAGAATCATTACCACATAGAACATGACTACATACTCGTATGTAGTATAAAACAAAGTCGTTTCCCGCTGTCTGTCTGTCCCTATGTATGCTTAGATCTTTAAAACTACGCAACCGATTTTGACGCGCTTTGAAATAGATAGAGTGATTCAAGAGGAAGGTTTATGTGTATAAAAAATCCGAAATTCCCATGGAAAACCGCGGGGCGCCGCTAGTCAAAAATAAATACCCAATTTACCCGAAATACAAAAATATATTGACAACACAAAATAACCACTACAGGACAAACCAGAATTCCAGAATCGCAATAAATACAACATTGATTCCGACAAACATACATTTTAAACTAAGATAAATCAAAATAATTCTCAATATCTACGATCTCGTTACAATTTATTCGCGCCACAATAATTCCGATGCTCCATAAAATAGGATCGCCCTCAGGAATATGATCTAGATGCATAGCAAGTTATTTATCGTCCACTGAACTAGTACTGGCTTAGTAAACACAATCGTAATCGAATGCTGCGGAAGATGTTGCTTTGAAATAAATCAGCCTTGATATTAAATGAGTTTAAACTATGCGAGTTGGCGAATTTTAATATGTGTTTGAGTTGAAGGTGTATAAGATAAGACTTTATTGCTACTTTTTGTAGCCTCTTTGTGATGAAATGAACTAAGATAAAGCAATAGAATAGGAGTGCATTCTATACTATACCGGCTTCGCTTCAATTCTCATACATCTATATATATAAAATTCAAAGTCCTGACTGACTGATAATCAACGCACAGCCTCAACCGCTACACCTAGAAACATGAAATTTGGCAGGAAGGTTCTTCAAGTGACGTAAGTGCACACTAAGAAAGGATTTTCGAAAATTCCTACGGGAACGGACTCAACGCGGGTAAAGCCGCGGGGCGCTGCTAGTCATACATAAGTATATTAAACGCATACATACAGTAGCAAAGACAATTAAATACAAAGCGATTGTCCATATAAGTATGTATGTATTTTAGCCTATAGGTTTATTATAATTATCTAAAATAAATGCTTAAACGTCTAATTATTCCAAACAGAACAAGTAACCAATTAACATTCAAGCGAATGTTGTACAAAAATACGTGAAAAGAAATGCTAATACACCGTAGCAAGCGCCGCCATTGCGAATCGAGAACACGATCGTAAAATTCCTTACTCAGCCCATAAAATATGATTTAAACCCATTGTGACGCTATAAACAATTATGCGTGTCAGCATAATGTGAGATGAAACATAAAGTTAATAATTGGCGTTAAATAAACTGATGCACTTTTATTGTTCACGGGAAATTATAAATTTACGAGTATTCACACACAATCGTAAAGGAAACGACTGTTAACATATTCGACAGAGATAACACTACCGAAATCTGTCGGCTATCTCCCTCTAACGACTGACGAGCTAGGCACTTCAATGTACATGTCCATTAACTAAAACCATAAACAAAGATCAATCTCTTTAATAGCCAGCAATCAACCCTTTCGAATGATAATACCAGATGCTCTAATAACCACGTCTCATTAAAGAGTCAATACTAACTATGCTTGATCCGCAACCGTACGACACACCTCTGAATACGATCATTAAACCGACCGGCTTAAATACTGATACCTTGTCTATTATAGTTAACTAACTCAATTAATACCGATCCTGCAATTACATACAACCCCCACAACATTAATTTCAAACAATAAGCGTCTTTACTCCAAATGTAGTACAGTACCTTTTCCTTTGTTGGTGTTTGATTGAACCAGTTATGGAATTGAATATTTAAACTTAATAGCAATCGTAGGTATGTATTATGATTTTGCGTGATGAAGTTATTTTATGGATGCAAGAGAGTTATTTTCCCCTAGGTCGGCCTTCGACTCGATGGCGGAAAGAGCTGGAAGATTATTAATAAGGATTGGTAGTTTAGAACCAGGAGACGGATATAGGATACTATTTATCCCGTATTTCCGACGGGAACGGGTGTGCTGTGGGTGAAACCGTGGGGCACAGCTAGTATTAAAATAAAGCCTGAATAATTATGAATTTAAACGAAAACTTAAAATAGCGCATTATACTCTAGTTTATTGCCCATTTATTTTTCTATTGTTACCTACCAATGCATGAATATAAGTTATGATTCAAACCGTGCAGTAGCGTGCACTGTATTAATAAACTATCCAGAGCTTATATTAAAATGTTCGCTGCATTCATTTTTGACGTGACAAAGTAAATCTGCAAAAGTAAAAGTATAATCAACAATTTAGATTTTAATGGAATTGAAACCTAACTATTTTACACCCAATTTGTGTTATTGGATGCTATCGAAAGTGACAAAATAGTTTACGTATAAAGTGACACTATATTATTTTATTTTTCAAATGCAAATCCAAAATGTGTTCATAACACACATTATAGTAACTTATTTATATAAATTAGATAGTACCATTATTTCTAACCTTTTAATTAATACTTAAGTTCAAAGTTTATTTCCATTAACCCTTAGTACATTTATAGAGTTTGACGCATACCTTGTCATTGGTATAACATTTATTATCTGGCGCCGGCAGACCCTACAGATGCCTGCAAGTGTAGCTTCACTCAATAATATACTAAATACGAGTATCTTAACACTAAAAGATTCTTTAAAACATCTTACAAATTCCAATCCAACTCTCGCAAACGTCTTAAGACAGGAGGTCTTAAATGCAACGTTCATTTTGATCTCATTTAATATAGCGAGATACATAGCATTACAGAACAGGTATGTAAATAGATTATTACAAGTGCATTTACACCTAGCCCCGCTGCGAAGAAACCTATCTATGTAGATTAACCAACTGAGATATCGAGCGCCATTTTAATCATGACAAAATTGATCGAGATTACTACTACGATGTACTTTTTGTATTAAAAAGTAAATAGTTTGAACGGAGGCAGTAATTGAAACGTTTTATGGCTTTATATTTCTTTTGGAGTGTCTTGTTCGTTTTACCTTTCAAGTCATGCAATTCAAGTATCTACTTAATGCAAACATTACTTGCAACTTTGATTTATACTTTTAGGGTTCATAAAGAATTGTGCATTTTAATGGGGGTGTTCTAGAGTCTGGACCCATATAATTTCTACAATAAAACTACGATACCAGGGTTGTCCACTACCTGCTCGAACTTACTTACTTTTATCACTACAATCCTTAGATTGACTTATACGTCGTCAACGAAACTGACTTCCGGCAGTCTAACAACAGTTTTAAGTACAAGTTCTTTAGTCTTACTGGTCTAAAAGACATAAAAGTTTGATAGACTTCTTTGCCTCTAGTGTACGCTCCTGCATATGTTTTCATAAACCAGATGACAGTCGTGACTATAGTGTCCCTAGTCTCTTAAAGTGGTCTCTAAAAATTTTTATCATCACGGAAGTTACGGTTCCGTAATTTTATGTACCGTACAAAATCTAAACCCGTTTAAAAATGGAACAAACTACAAGCGCAGTATATTTGCATTAAAAAAACGAACTTCATTAGACATAGTCTATTTGCATTCTCGATGACCATCATAGACAGATGTGCCGCTAAATTCATAATGTGTTTTGAAGATGGACCGGGCCTCATTTACACGCTAGATTTACGAGTTCACACACCAGGTCCGATCTCACTTACCAATGATTAATGCGCAACATCTCCCCCGTCGAGTTAAACGCATTATCAAACCACATGCCCAACTTTGTAAACTGTTTAAACATTAGCTTAGCTCCTGGCGCGACGCAATAGGTTTGAGTGTATAATTGAAGTTACCCTGTCTATATAGTATCGAATGAGAAAATAAAATTTAACTCCAGCACAAAAATTCTGACTTTTATGGGCCGATCGCTCGAAGTAGCATTTCTATCTGAGCACTACTGTTCCACGGAGGTTATGTTAACACATTCATTGCCACACATAAAATAGTTATAGTACTTTCAGGCACGTGTAACCTGCACGGAAGTTAACGTGTTAAATAGTCGGTTTAGTTATTTCAATTGTAAGACTACGGCAGAGTCCTTAATGCGTTCTAAAAATTACGCCATCAGGTTTACCAGGAACTCAATGGAACTTACTCATATTCTTCTTCTTATAAAATATACATAAGCTCTTAGCTTTCAAGACACGAAAGTCATGCTAATTTTATGAATGAATTCTGTTGGCTCCAACATTAATAAGTAAAACATGTCAAGACTATAAATAATTGAAATATCGCTACCAAAATCAACACTCACTAAAATTAACTTAAATACGCTGACAGTGCAAAGTAAAGCAAACCGTAGCTCTACAAGTGGATACATTAATGTATAAATAAGGCGAAACTCGTACCGCCCGATTTATTACTATCATCAATATTACTACAGATAAATAGAACCGTAATCACGAACACACTTTCGCACATAAGCAAATGAAATCTGTCAAGGATTACAAACAACGACCTAAAGAACTATACTCGTATTTCATAGGGTTTTATGTGTTTTATGGTAATTACTTTGAAAACTGTTCGTTTGAGAGGTCTTTTAGGAGTATTGATGCGGGTCCGTTGATGGGAACACAAACGGCGATATATTTGCAACCCGTTTTCAATTTATGAACATTGCGCGTCGAGCTTGTCTGCACAGGCTATTGAGGCACAATGAATGTGCAAAGTCGTGTAGGTGACAACTCCTGACCCACGCTAACGAGACTGCAACTTACGAGTTACTACCAACTACGCTCACTGTATTAGGACATTACCCAGCTTAATTACGAACTTACTTTGTGTCCTTGCCTTAAATAGAATTTTTAATTAGGTTAGCACCACTCCCTATGTACTCGAGCAGGCGCCCTCGGTAATAGCGTCTTCATCTTTGTTGACTCAAGATAATTAAAGGCCGCTTTCGCTTCAGTTTAGGACCTACTACATAGGTCGTGAAAAGCTTTTTAATTTGAATTCAGGAACACAAATTGCCACCAAAAATATCTTCCCTTAGTTATTGAAAAACAAAGTTGAAAAGACATCGGAGAATGTTCATTTTTAAATTGGTAGACGTAAATCCTTGTGGTGTTAATTGCTTCATTTATTGAGCTATAAACCGCAGAGATTTCACACTATAAAGTACTGATAGTGTTCACAGTCGGATTAATATGGCGCTGTAAAAACATTACCGCGTACAAAGTTACGTCGTTTTTATGATTCTCGACATAATTTATGTTAGTCTCTCGTTCCTCAGACATAAGTGTCGAGTTTACAACTTCGGGCCGCTACTGTCTTTAACAGGCTGAATACAAATCGTTCAGTGGAATTGATTGCTTTTCTACAAGAAGTATGCCTAAATTATATTGTATTAAGGTTTACAATGAAATATGTATGAAGATGACTTGTAATGTTTCGCTGGTAATGAGTTTTTGAACTATTTTCGACTTCTTAAACCTATTCAAGGTAAAAGACTACCCTACTCAAAGACGAAAATTAGCTAATTGCTGTAATTTTTCATACGTTATTTCAAATTTACTCATTAAATCTCTTCTAAGGAAGCTTTTGATGTCTCTGAGTTCGGAGATTACTCTAACCTCTTAAAAGAAAGACATATAAAAAACAATTGACAGCTAGCAAAAGTATCAATATTGATACAATCGTCTAGTTGTCATCAAGACAAAAGTACCTATATAGAAATAACGCTGATCACTTTAGTACAAGATCCGACCAAATGAACGCTAAAACTAGATTAAGACCCAACGCCGAAATCTCGACAGTTAAGCCCCTAATACGGTAACCACTCGACACATATCGGTATTTATCTGCACGGGTTAATTTTCCGGGTCAGACTCAGCGAGGCCGCTCGAATGAATTCAATCAGAAGCTACAACATAAGCAATCTCGACGACCGTTCTCAATGATTGTGCGCTATTGAGATGAAATTACGAGTGGATTCGAGATTTTTCGAGCACCCTCGCGGATTTCCAGTACGCTGTTTATTTTATAAGTGGTCTGTTTGTTTTTAAGCGGCTTTTAGTTAATGTTTTGTAGTTTAGCGTGTTAGTTGTAATACCCAATTATTTTATTTTATTGCCTCTTATATAATCCTTGTATTTTTTATTAACAACCTCTTCGCAGAGCAACCAGTGTTCATAAACTTGACCTTTTTTGTCAAAAAAATCATTGCGCGTTCTTATTACAAAGGCACCGATTTTCCGCGAAATAATTCTTAGCTCATACATTGTCGGGAACAAAACATGATGCGTTTAAACAAATCTGTTGGTTCCATTATTCTTTATCCCGGCTTGAACGTCGGGCTCCTGTCATGATAATGTAGGTAATATTGTGAATTCAAGTGGCCACCGCTTACCCGGCCCCGGGCCAACAACGGTTTAAGTGAAACAGACAGCAAGCCACTTAACCTTCGTCTTGTATTAAGGGAAGGCAAAACATTGAACCCACTTTGCGGCAAAACAAAAAATGTACACCAATTGTTTTGTTCAGATTTTGAAGTTGAATTTTTTAAGGAGCTTTCCTTGGCCCTTAATTAGAAGCACCCCGAAGCAGAATTTTGTTTACATTTGAAAATCATCCAATTAGTTACTGCTGTACTCAGATACGTCAAATTATTCCTTAGTAAGGATAAAATGAGTGATTTTGATATATATATGAAAATATATATGTATGAAAAATTACGTCAAATCGCGGCAGTAAGACGGTACCAAGTCTTACTGTTGCACTGAAAGACGCCCATACACTTCCGAAAAAACACTATCTCAAGCACGACTACCTTTCCCTCAGACCTACGTATGTAGCGTAGCATACTACATTTAGTATCTACTTGTACCTATTATATCAATCGCAGTATAGCATAGATAAGTCCAATGGCGATGATGGTATCCAGCATCTACTATTTCCACTAATCACATCAAACGTACCATAGTAACTTACCATAACTTGGGTCTGATGAAAGATACCTTTAGTGTAGTATTCTGCGTCTTATTTTAATGATGTATAAATGCTTTTAATATTGAAAAGAGGCTCTCAACCGCTCAATGACACGAAAGTGTATGACTGAGTAGCTCGTCATCGTTCGAGTTAACTTTTATTTCATTTTTTATTAAACTTATTTGTTTTTGTGCAATAAGACCCACACTGGCCTTCGTTTTACTTATTTACACTGGTTATATTATACTAGGGCAAATATCGGAGGTAAGGTAAAAATCTTGATGGTAGAATTGTTGTGACTAAAATTAACACTATCATAATCTCATTGTACTGAATGACCATGTCGGAGGCCTTTAGGCGGTCTAAAAACTACGACACTAGGGTTGGCCACTAACCCCGAACTTAGTTACTGTACTGAACATTTCAGTGCATTAGGCTTATTTTTTTCTGTACGATCTTCAGTAAGTATATTTTCAGTTAGATATTGTTATACAAATTAACAATGGCATGTTTGAATTAAAATTAACTAAACTTAATTAAAATATAATCATGAGAACATCAAACTGCATTGTTGATCTAAATTGCACGCAATTTTGATACAATTATGCAAATTAACTTTATTACTCGCACTTACGCAATAATGTTCCCGTTAATTGTTTAATAACAAACATATTTAGCAATTTATTTGGGTATTCTCCTGTTTAACGAGATGATTATCATAAATAACGTTATAAAGGTATAATCGTTCAGATGGAGCGAATTAACAAGATGCAAGCTTGCAGATTAGAACGCAAGCTTGCATTTTGTAAACACATCGGATATGTCAAAATACTTGCCCAATTTGACAAACTATGCCAAAAGAAACTTAAAACATAGCATTTATTGTACCTATGATACGCATAGTAAGATAGATTTAAAGTCAGATTATTAAAACCTACTACCTAATAAAATAAAATACTCAGCTTTATTTCTCCACTCAATCGTCTCGAAATTAAAACCTGAGTACGTCCATGCCAGAACATATTTCCCATTAAACCGATAAAAGTTCAAAGTCAAAAAATGTGACTCAGTCCCATAAAGTACTGGCAATAACAAAAGTACTTACTCACTTCACCGCCCTCCAAGAACTCAATAAATTGAGTCAATTATTTAACTTTTGTAAGTGTCAGACGTCTGCACACTCAATGTAACATCCATTCATGTAACATGTATAGCACTTACAATATTATGACTGTACCATTTATCTATATTAATATATTGTTCGGTGTGACAAACGTAATATATAATTTAACCCGTTATAAGCTCAAGTATTTGGTTCATACTTAGTTTATTTTCGGTACGTCTCTAGTAGTATACGTTACGCAGAATAGCTGAAAGCTAATTGATAATGTGCAAGTTAACATCTTATACAAGAGTGTTGCCAATTGTAGGCATAGACTCTAGGGGGCATTTATGATTAAGGGAGGTCCCTTAGTCATAACTGTCCCATAAGGGAGGGAGGGGAGGAGGCAAAGTGATAAGGTGAATGGAAATGGTTAACCATGAATTGTAGGTAAAAGGAGACTTAAGGCACTGTACGGCAGATGAAGGCAACCATGACCTTAGGGCTAAGATACGCTATAGACAATATCTACAAAGATAATTATATCATAGAGAATAGAAAAATGAGACAAAGCCTTTGTCTTGACGTTCATCTTAACCCTGATAGATTTCTGCCGACCAAACGTGTTAATTGCGTGTACGAGTATAAAAAACGTTTTTAAAAACTATGAAAGAATAAGTCGGTGATTGCAAAACGAGCAATAGTTCGGATATAGAATGTACGTTAAAAAGCTGAGTAAAAACTCAAATACAGTTTAAAATTCACAAAGTTGAGGTTTTTCCATAATTTCAACCTAATTGGCATTTATGAGCTCTCAAACGTATAAAAAGAAAGTCCAGCGCTTATAAAATACTTGTACTTCCTGTTAATATATAAAAGGTGCACTAGTTTCAATTCCTTTGCTCAGCGAATGAATCATAAAGCAAGAATATACATAAATAAGTAGTATAACATTGCATCCTTTTGAACGGACTCGCTATTCCTCTGGCTCTCAGATAAACTCGCTAATATCAATATAATTAAACTCTTGTATCGCTATTTGAGTAAGATTGTAATATTTCAAATACACTTTGAACAAGAGGAGGTTTTTAATTAGTCTATTTTTGCGTTCTATTTTATGATACACTAGCAGCGCCCCGCGGTTTTACCCGTGTTGTGCCTGTTACCGTGGGAATTTTGGGATGATAAATAAATAGCCTATGGTCTTTCCGTTGAATGTGGCTTTCTATTACAAAAATAATTATTCTAATTTGCAAATGAGCAAAAAAACTTTAGCATTATTACATTAATTTAAATAAAGAAACATTACTTGAAAACGGATTTGAAAGTACATTTAATTGGTTTGATCGGATTTGGTTAAAAGTCAAGAATAAGTTTTATGCAGTATCTTTTTAAATCAAAAGATTTTTCAGAGTTAAATATACTCGTAATAAGTAAAAAAGAATACACTTGTTATTTTATTAAGAAACGTTTTTCAGTAATCTATCAGACTTTTATCATGACACTCCATCTTTGCAAATCAAAGGTTGCATATGCGATCTCCAGTCACCGATATTAAATGTGTGATGTACGATGTGTGGGCTTTTGCAAAAATAACAAAAAAGAGCAATAGTTTACAGAACATCACGTTGTTTATCCATTAATCATATTACATGATAAAAGCAAACCAATTCTTTGTTATCATCATATTTCTCACGGGCATAAATCAAACAGACTTTTCTAAGTTAATCACCGGAGAAACCCACAAAAGTCAACATAAAAATAATTTAAAAACAGAACGACCGAATCCACCTATCACCGCAGCATACGTACCTACACCTATAAATCTGAAAAAAGTTACACAATTGATTACGACGCGTTTTGTGGAATCATGTTTATAACCATAAAGATTTGTTGGATGGTGCTGTAAAAAGTTATGGAGTTCAATAAAAATATGTTAGTGTGTATTTCTTACAATGCGACCACCTACAAGTAAGATTTTATGGTCGTGACAATGTGTGGTGATCCCTAAGATAATAAGAAGACATGATATAGAACTAGGCTGCGAATATGATGCAATAGGCAAGTGACATTTGATTTATGATGGAAAACGAAACCTACACAATATTGAACTATTATTGTAACTGTAATGGAAATATATCGAATATATTGGCATATTGACAGCTACCTTGTTATATTTCGTTAACCAACAGCGGAGCAACAGATTAAATTATATGTTTATCTTTTGTTTTTATATGTAGTTCTCATATTACATTCCTACGTTGTTTAAAACCTAATCTCTCCTCCAATTTTGCGTATATTTTTATTCGAACCAATAAATAAAATATAATTCCGTATCGTCTGAAATTAAACCCGATAATTACATTATAAAATAGACATTATCTCTGGAAATATCTCCGATTGCAAAATCTGGTAATAAGGTATTGAGTTTAATTACGTCGGCCAGTGATAATGGAGTTGGGGATATAATTAATGTCTGTTATAGAAAATACGTATTCTATGCACCGCTGGCAGCTGGTAATATATTCCGAACGCTCACATAATGACCTGGATTCGGCTAGTTCACGGGATGGCTTAAAGCTAACTAATTTGGTTAATGTAAGTGATGGAAATTTGTGCCTGGAACGCTACCCCGGCACTAATATATGGGACTGACTGTTCGGATTTCAGTTGGAAATGGGTTTAAACGTTTTGCACGTTACGCTCATTAATCTTGTCCAGACTATCTTGAAGGGAAAGCAATTTAGTCACACAATGTTATAGGTCTTTAATGGACTCATTAGACACCGTATTGGTTTAACTTCGGACGTGAGTTTCTTTATCGCTTTTCGTAGATTGCTTTCGCTTTACTTTTGGTTATATTTATATTACAACTAGCTGCGCCCCGAGGTTTCACCCGCATTGTACCCGTTCCCGCGGGAATTTCGGTATGAAAAATAGATGTCCGATTCTCAGGCCTACCCGATATGTACACAAAATTTCATGAGAATCGGTCGACCCGTTTCAGAGGAGTTCAACCACGCACCCCGTGACACGAGAATTTTATATATTAGATGTTATAGACTGTTGATATACTACACTTTAAAAGTCTTCTTTAACTTCAAATTGACTTCCTAGTTTCGTTCCTAGCTTATATTTGTACATCTTAACCATCTAATTACCCAACGTAAGAAAACCAACAGATTGTGACATAATTTCCAATGACTCTCACTTCATTTTCTACCAATTTACTTTAACTTTTAATAAAGTTACTGCTAACAATTCAATTTCAATGTTTAGAAACAATAATATTTAATTTAACGTATTTGTCTACTGTCATTCACAGGATGTTCACAAGTGAAGTCTATAAACCCGTGTGACGTTCGCATTCCATGCAAATGCCATGTCAATAGTGACCGCGTGTTTTACTGTCCTCTGTTTGTCTATTGACCAATCGGCCGACACAAGCTTCACATACAGGAACCGCTATAAATAAGATTTACAATGATAACGCAAGACGTAATAAATAACTAGTGTTTGTGTTCATTTGTCGGAGAAAAACAATGTGTGATTGTTTTACAACTGAGGTTATTCCTGCCGAAGAAGGTATTGTTTTGAAAATGTTTTGTGTTTAACGTAATATGATGGTAGATCAGTAAATGTCTGATGTTTTTTAAGTTATACAACTTCGGAAGGCGCCTGAAATTGTCAGCCCCGGTAGTTTTAGTCGTCAGACCATATCGAAGGCCTTTAGACGGCTTAAAAACTCTGACACTAGGGTTGGCCATTAACCAACACGAACTTACTTTTTTAGTTATACAAGTTTATAAAACATGTTGCCATTTTTATTATATACCTATGTCTATATCGTTTTTTATGTGATATATCTAGAGGTTAATACTATCTTATGAGCTGACAACACAATTCTAAATTCAAACTTTAAATTTTATCGTAAAAACATCAGCACAACATTTAAATTTAAAATCATACTGTATTTAACCATCTCCGAGCGATTATTTAAGCTTCACACATCTTTCGGTACATCGTCCACGGGCAATTTGTGTCAAGCATATCGGAAAACGGAATAAATGTTAACGTAATACCCAACTACCGTATCTCACAGACTATTGCAAGCAATTTACAGCGATAAAATATTATAACGTGTACGTGAAGATGAGTGGAGTTTTGCATTCTCTAAAGCTTTCCCGAGCTTCAGAGTGTTATCAAAGTAGTTATAAATGTTTGAAATGTGTTCCTTTTGATATTGCAACACAGATTTAATTATACTGGATTCGCTTTCAGTGCCTACAACGCTTTACAACAATATCATTGTGTGCAGTAATTTTGAGTAGGTAAGTTGTTAACCCGAGTTTTAGAATTGCCGAGAATGTTGTAAAATTGTCTTGTATGAATTGTGAGAATTAAGAAGAGACCTTCAACCGTATAAAGGTAGAAATCATAATTTAATTTGAAGTACGTCCTAACTAACAAGACATACCAGAATTCCGTCCAACTAAAGGTACATATAGGTATAATAAATATACAAAAATAAGTAACTTTATCAACAGCCTAATCAATTACACCAATTAATCCCCATCGACCATAAGCGGAAGGGATCCAATTTACTGGACGGTAAGATACCCCTCCGTTCACTTAATAATGTATCGATATATTTTAGCAATAATTGTTATAGATAATCAGGCAACTAATAGAAAATAATGTAATCAGTAGATTGAGGTAGAAATTAAGGCCGACAATACAATACTAATTTGAAAAAGAGGGATTATTTTCGATAACATAATCACGACCTACAAAAGGTTCACACTAGCGGGTGGAACCACCGTATGGAAAGTCTGGTATTAAATAATATCGTTCGATACAGGATAGCATGGTCTCTGTATAAAACAAACGTTAAAAATAACTGACAATGTTAAAAATGACTTTCCCGGTTACTTTCTACGGCTAGTAGTCGTTACATGAGCCATGTCAGAGGCCTTTGGCGGCTCAATAACTCTGACACCAGGATTGGTCAGGTTGGCCATCCACTCGATGAAGAAGAAGATACCAAACCTCGTACCAAACCAATAAAAAACCAGATGATCAAATAATTGAACCAATCAGAAGGAGACAAAAGTTCTTTTTCCAAAAAATCGTTTATTGTTATCGCCATTAGACCAAGTCAAAGTTTTAAATAAACGGTAACCCACTTCTTACGTTTGTATAGTATATAGTAGTTATTAAGTGTTGTTTGTAAACCTATGTTAGCAACACTAATGTTCTCACCTCTTTACGTAAGGACCTGTTTTGAATAATTCATATTTTACTCTTCCATTTACACTATTAATTCACGAATCTCTTCAAGGAGTTTCTTAACCGCTTAAAGGCTTAATAGGGCCTAAAGTTTTAAAAACTCCAACACCAGCAATGGCCGCTAACTTACTCATAAATAAAAGCCAATTAATTAATTCAATGTAACTGAGTACAATTACCTATCAGTTTCGAAAATGATTTTATCATTCTAACTTTTAGTTTATTGCTTGCCTAAAGCCACCCGACGCGGCGCAAAATAATTGATAGCTCATAAAAAGACTAAGGGCCAAAACTTTGATAGATGATCGGCACGTGAGTACCGAGTAGACTTACTCAGTATGAGGGTCTAGTGTTATTAAGGTTCAGTACAATAGATCTTCCAGTGTTCTATTTATTTTGAATTTTCATTTGACTACTTTTTTTATCAAAAAGAAAAAGAATAATGAGATCATTAGCCTTTAGTAAAGTTTAGGGCATTGGACCGGAATTAAATAATAAATATAATAATTGGAAGTGGGTCGGTACTCCAATAAACTGGAATTTACTTTTACACTAAAATAACATAGAATATAGCACTTTGTAATTGTAAAACTAAACATAAGACCTTTTTAATGAATTAAGTAGTTGAGAATGTAGTTAGTAAAAACGGCAACAATAAAACAAAAACAAATATAGACTTATGTCAAATTCAAACTACAGAATGAAGTTAGACATTGAAATAATGTTCCTACTTAACGGATAGAACTATTAGTAAGCCAACAGCTGGAAAACCAATAACAGTGTAAATATTTCTCAACAGAAACTCATGAAAGAACAACGTAAATGACAACTATATTTTTTACTGTTTTCCGAACACTGAACCAGCAGAAAAATAGGTCAGTTTAAACCACCCTTATGTGGGAATTATGTTTCAAAGCAAGCAGTATTAATTCAAGGGATAGTTCTTCTTAATCACGTCACAAGATACAAAAATCAAGCAAAAAAAATTAGTTACTAAAACGTTCTCACTAATTTCTCACAACTTAATTAAATTAATAATGAAACCCCTAGTAAACCACTGCCATTATAAATGTAAAACATCGCAATCAATCATTCACTTCTTTAACAGTTAACCCTTCAAATCCATCCCTCAAAAGATTCGCGACCAATCCTTATTGTCACGACAATAGGGTTATTATGAAGAGTTAACGGCGCGAGATTTAAGTGTGACAGGGGTTGACACGATCCGATTTCTCGGACTCTTCCGAGTTTACTCGCACCCATCATTGGTTCTACGTCCGATGTACGATTGGGTAATGTGACTCAGATCAGTCTATGTATAGTGTATATATTTAAGACATGTCTAAAATACAAATCGCGCTTGTTATTTGAAATAACACATATTGCGAAAAGCAAATGTCAATAGTCACACATTGTACTCTTTCCTACGAGAACAACACAAAACATTCATTTTTTCATGAAGTAGTAGATTTAGAAAAACTACCATATTGACAGTTATTGTCACTGCAGACAGGTCTTATCGTCCAATTGTAGCGTTAAGGCCTCAACTTCCCTTTGACCAAATTTATTAAATTGACGATGATTTTTAAAGAAATAGAGAGGACATCATAGTGCACTCCAAGATTTCACTAAGTCCGAGATTTCTCGGATCGTGTCAACCCAACTTTCACGACAAATCCTTATCGTCATGAGGACGACAATAGGTTTATGAAGAGTTCATGGTGCGAGATCTAAGTGTGACACGGGTGATTCTCACGGTCCCAACGCCCACTTGGGTGTTTCTGTAAAGTTACCCGTGTTAGTGTTAAGTGGTTGAGCTAAACCCGCTGGCCCCGATTGTAATATTGTTGATTCTTTGATTATACCCTATGATGGATGTCGTTTGAAGATATTGAAGGATTTGAGCTGCTTTGTGTGGGTGTTATTTATGTGTGTGTTTTAGATGATTATCGTGTTGGCAGTTGTGGGGTTAAATGTCACTTGACTATAATATAGCGTTGTAGAGGTTTAGTTTTTATTCACTTTTTATTTTTACTTTTTATTCGCCTGTTTTTTTTTTTCACTGTAAGTACTGATAATATTGATAGATATTACAGTGTAATATTTTTTTTACAAATTATCAATTTTAAAATGTATAGTGACACTTCATAAGTGTTATAGACTAGGTTCCAATTTTAAGTACACTCGACATTTTCAAGGTACAATAAAACCACTTTTACTATAGATGCCATGCAGGTGCGGATGCCTTCAAAAGTGATGGGAACACCAATTTGTTGCTGTATTTGTTCATTCAAATGAGTCTCATTCATTCACCAAATGTACTAAGTATTTATCCCAACAAAGCCCACATGAGTCAGGACCGATAGATTTAACTCAGAACGCCTATACACGACCAATTAAGGCAATAATTTCCATTAACCACTACTTGACACCCAGTAATCATCTTCAAACGAATGGCTGTAAAACAAGCAAGTTTACTCCCGCATTTGTGTGTGTACCCTTTATAAAGAAGATTTCACACTTAACAATAGAACTGCATTTCAACTTCGGCCGCTCGTTAAAAACCCTTTACGGAACAAAGTCCATCGGTCACTGATAAACCGGTATCGTTTCGTATTGACCATTGCCTACGCTGTTTCCCGTGTACAAGCTCCCTAAGTACCACTTAAATGCACATTAATAAATTATGTCACATCTGTAGAAGCCGTTAATATGTACTTTAAACGGTGTTAAGTGAGATGTAATCTCGTATATCATACTCGAATACCAAATTTAGATTTGTTGGATTGTCGAGTTACTTCGGCACTTTTACAGTTCGTTTTAAGTGGTCTTTATGTGCTTTCCATCCAAGTAGGGTTTGTTTCGTGTTCATTACTACTCGTTGGAGTTAATAGGTCAAACGGTTTGAATAACATTAACCTTTAAGTACTTAGTTTACACGTAAATAACAATATTTAAGTCCTCTTACGTTATCAATAATAATTAATATTCAAGCGTTTATTATAAAACTTTATTTTATTAGTACTTAGTCAAACCTTTAATATCTTTATAATCCTATGTTAACGTTATCTGTAGATTGTATGTTGAGGTCAAAATCAAATGAATAAATAAACCAACTAAGGGTGCATTCACACGGGGTACGTCTTCTGATACGATACGTCATGACGGACGGACGTTTTCATTGACGTAGGCATTTTTGAACTTTGAACAAGTTCATACTATGCTAAACATTTTCCGGTAGATACTTTACGACATTTACGACAGTACATAATTTTCACAAAAGCAACAAATATTAGTTTCTCTAATTTAAAATTAAGTAATGTTAAACTCCATTAACCATTAAGTAAGTATATCATTAGTCACTCAACGAAACGAACTCGAAGTTCAAAGACCCGAAGACGTCTGAAACTCGCTGAAGTATGAACGCCAAATAACTAAAGTTCAAAGGAAATTGTTTGTTAAAAATGAGTGTAAATTGTATTTAAGAAATGGTCTCATCTGTTGAACGAGGTTTTTGTATAATTAACAGTACTTAGACACAATGTGGTTACCCTGTTGAAACCTTTAACGTATTCAGTTTTAAAAAAATGCCATTTTTAAATTATGTATTTTAGTGGTGTGCGTTCCCTCAGGTAGTTATTGTCGAAAATCGACATCTAAACGCAATAGATTCCGTAGAAACAGCTTTCATAGATTTTAATATTTATTTTTTACCCTACGTTTAAAAAAACTACTTCAAAACTAAAAAGCAAAAAATATCTCTATAATAGTCTACTATAATAGAAAACTCTATAATAGAGTACTACTGAGGTAGTAATAATAATTCATCATCAAGTTACTTTTTATCCCAAAATTCCTACAGGAACGTATACAACGTGGGTCAAATCGCGAAGTACAGCTAGTTCAATAAAAAGACTAAAGTACTAGGTACTAGGGCCGTAAATATACACAGACAATCTGTTAAACTTAGACGATAAAAGCTTAAATAAAATTATATTACATTTCATCGTAAAACCGCTTTCATCTAAACCCTATTCCAAGTAAACTCCGGATATGCAAAGCGATGCCATTCACTTGATACAAGGAGTTGATCGCGATATGTTAAGGGCATTGTTGTATTACATAGTAGAACAATAGGCCCGATTTGATTGAGATCACCAATACAACACGTCTATTATATTGGTGCATTAACTAAACCAATATCTGGCTAATATCTCTCAAACCCCGAGGGTAATTATGACGTAATAATGACGTGATTTGTGACGTAATCAAGCTGTACTCGTACAAAGAGACGAAGGTTTCATTAATTTTCTTCGCGTGATTCCACTTGGATTCGACTTGACCGTAATTTACTTGGGCTGTCAATATGGTGCATTATTCCTTAGCATTAGGTATATGTTGTAGTTTAAGATAATCTCTTTGTTGTTTTCGAAAAAATACATTACACTATAGGGCTGTCATAGGTAAGGGTTGTTATTTTTTGGTAGAAATTATTTTGGTCGACTTTGGTCGCAAAACCTCGCCTCCATATTAGACTGTTCCACCAACAGCGAACACCTAATTAGGTGTCAACTTTTATCACTAGCCGTTGGCAACTGATTACCGTTTTCTTTACACGAAGCGACGAAAAAACATAAACAAACGGTATACAATTCTCGTTAAAAGTAAAATCTATGAAACGTGATATATACTAGTCAATATCCATATCGAACGTGAACGGCCGTTTGGCTTCACATCCTGAACATTAATACTGCATTTACATATAGATAGTCTTCAGTCGAGTGACATCTACATTTCAAGCACTATTATAGGCTGTCTAACTGTTGCCTATATTAAGTGATTATGTTTGAAGGTGATATAGTACTTGCTGCTAAAGTTAGATTACGGTTATCAAGAGACGGTTATATGGGAGACGCGTTTGTTTACGATGTCTGGATCAAGTATCTTAGAAGTGGATAGTTAGTGTAAATGTTACAGCCAAAACTCATAACCGGTCAAAACCACTTTTGACTGCCAAAATGCAAAAAATCAGACAAAAGGAGTTTTGATCAATGCCTTTATTTAAAAACTATCTTGTACAAATAACTTGTAAAGCATGTTCATACTATTCCAAGAGATAGTGCAGGTTTACTTTAAATAGATCTAAGTGGTCATTAAGTTTAAGTATAGGATTATTAGTTCATATTCCGTGTCACGACCACCGCAGTGTTGCTGATACTTAATGAATAAGGACATCCAATGACTAGACTGGTTTCTCACTATCTATATCGCCACAGGGGTTGTTTTATTGAAAAGTAACTGAGTAATAACTGAGTAACTGAGTAACTGAGGTCGAAGAAATGAAGTAAAATACAATGTTGTTTTAATGTGTTATTTTATAGATATGACTGTAACTTCCATACGGGTGAGGCGGGTTGGTAGAACTGTAATCATTATATTAGATGTCCTAAAAAGTGTTTTGACAATAAATAATAAATAATAATAAATAAATCATTTATTTGTTGAAAGTAGTTACATTTACAATAGGAACTGGAAACCTCCCTTTTAAGTTACAAACCTGTGTTAGGAAGGTCCCCTCTGCACTGTGAATTAACAATGGTTTACAATGTTTTTCTGAGTATAATACTATGAGTGTTTGGGCTGGTTACATTATTACATTATACATTTACATTATTACAGCTTAAACAACATGGTACTTAGGCGTAAATTAATCTAAACATATCATATATTAGCATTTACAATAAACTTATCTAATTGAAAGATGATTTGTTTTGTTACATGTGGGTTTCATTTTTTGTGGGTACACATAAAAATAGTAAAAATATTGATCTCAAATAGTCTAGGAGTCCGCTTACTTATTATTAAAGTGATCTTAGATAATCAAAGTTGAATTTCAATGAATTTTACTATATTGTAATATGAGTGTTGGTAATGATGATAGAAGTTTATAGTTAGTTAGTTAGTATTATGTTGTAGTATGTAATATTTTTTTTTATTTTTTTATTTTTTTATTTAGTGTATTGTCGTAAGTAATTGTTCGGTTTGTTCATAATTTAGTGATTTTAAGAAAGAAGTTACTTTAGTTTTGCATTTATGTAGTACTAGGTGTTCAATATTTAAATGTTTATTAATATTATTGTAAATTTTTATGGAAAGCGTTCTATATTGCTTAGAGGCAAAGGTGGTTTTAACTTTGGGACAAGTGATTACTCTGCGATTAGTGCGTTTATTGATTTTAATGTTTGATTTTTGTAAAAAATTATGATTTTTTATAATACATTTTAAAATATATAACTGACGTACTGTCATTACATCTGCTTCATTATATAGTTGAGCAGTACTGAAACGTTTTCTTTTATTAAGCATAATTTTGAGTATACATCTTTGCGTACGTTCAATATTGATGAATTGAGATTTTGAAGTACCTCCCCAGAGTGTGATGCAGTACTGCAGTATCGATTGCACAAGAGTTATATAGAGATATTTAATAAGAATATTATCTGCTATGTGTCTAAGATATTTAAAAATCCATATCAGTTTTCTTACTCTGCTTGTCATTAATTCTATTTGCGGAAACCAGTTTAAGTTTTGGTCTATTATAACACCCAAATATTTAACGGTGTTTACTCTTAAAAGATGCGTACAATTACAATCTTGTAGGTTAGAACAAAAATGTGCAGGTAAGTGTAAGTCGGGATTCGGTTGTTGGGAGTTTCTGATTGAGAATGTAATATAGCTTGTTTTGGATAGATTTAAGGACAGAAGATTTATTTTTAGGCAGTTTATAATTTTACGGAGACCTGATTCAGCAGTTTTAAAAGTTTCATCCCATGTTTTACCGTGAAACATAACAGCTGTGTCATCAGCATAAGAGAAAACTTTTCCATTGCAGAGTTGCATGTTTGTAAGATCGTTGATGTACGCAAGAAATAGGGTAGGTCCGAGGACGCTACCTTGGGGCACGCCATATTCAGAGCATTCCTCGAGGGTGCTTATTACTCCATTTTGTAATCTCACTTGCTGTGACCGTTTTTTCAGGTAATCTGTTATTAACCTGTGAAAACTACCACGAATACCAAGTTTTTCTAACTTTAACAATAGTTGGGGAACAGAGACGGTGTCAAACGCTTTTTGTAGGTCCAGAAAAACGCATAATGCTTTGTTCTTTAGGTCAAGGTGTTGGGTTATTTGACTAGATAAATCAGTAACAGCGTTTTCTGTACTTAAACCTCTTCTAAAACCATATTGAGCTGGTGATATTATATTGTATTTGTCAAAAAATTGCATTAGTCGATTGTTGATAGCCTTTTCTAGAATCTTTGACACGGTTGTTAATACAGATATAGGTCTATAATTGTTGACATCGCCTCTGTCCCCACCTTTATGAATGGGATGTACAACTGAACGCTTTAAGTATTCAGGAAAACTACCTTGACTAAAACAGATATTACAAAGGTGGCTTATCAGAGGAGCAATTGCTGTGTTAGCCATTTTTAGAAATTTGGATGGAATACCGTCCCACCCTGGAGAAGAATCCGTCTTTAGGCTTCTTTTGTGGGATCGGTGTCAATGATACCTATTGATTTGTTATGTGTTGGTAAAGTGGAGAAGTAATTTTGTACAGTTTTTGGGTCATTAGTAATTTTTTCAGCAAGTGATTTACCGATGTTGGTGAAGTGTTTATTGACACAATCAGCAGATTGGTAGGGGTCTGTTTTTATATTTGTGAGTTCTGTATTATTATCGGTTTTTTTATTTAAGTGGGTTAGGTTTTTTATACATTTCCATAAAGATTTAGTATTAATTTTTGCATGATTTAACAATTTCCTTTCATAGTCATATTTTAGTTTTTTAATTAGGTTGTTGCAATAATTTCGATATCTTCTGTAACTAATTTTAAGGATTTCATTTAAAGGATTTTTACGAAGTTGTATCTGCATTTTATTTCGATTTCTTATGCACTTTAAAATTCCAAGGGTTATCCACGGTTTTGTAATTATCTTACTACAGGCGATTTTTATAGTTTTAGTACTTTGCTTGAGACAATCAGAGATAGTGTGTATGATTTCTCTACACAAAATGTTAGGATTATTCAAAGTAAAGAGTTCAGAATGATTTCTTTCTCTTAATAATTTAACTGCTTCCGTGTAGTCTGTTGTCGTTTTGGTCTTTTTTAACTTACCGGATGAAAGAGTGCTGTCATAAAAATATACCAAGCCTAATTTGTGGTCCGTTACTGTAGTATCTAGGATTGCTATAGTAACTGTTAATTTTTTGTTATTAATGTTAGTAAAGATATGATCGAGGCAACTATTTACTCTGGTGTCATATTGGTGACCTGGCAACAGGCTATGTGTTGCTAACATATCGAGATAAACAGAGGAGTCTTTGTCTTTATTGTCTTTAAGTATGTTTATATTTATGTCTCCCATCAATGTCGTATTTATTTTTAGATGGGGTGATTTAAGATAATTATCTAGGGAGTCTATGAATTTCTCTCGATTTTTTTCTGCGGGTGAACGGTAAATGCAGATAATACTACTAAAGGGGGTTGTAATCTCTAAACAGGATGCCTTAAAGAGGGTTATTTCCTTAACTGAATGTTTAACGGAATCCTTTATAAAAACGACAACACCATCATTCTGATTTATTTGTTTTTTAGTAGAGTAACTTAAGTAGCCGACCTTATGAGGAAGAGTTTTTTGCAAATTAATTCTACATTCAGTTAATACTATAATGTCCACCTCATGGTGGAGCATACTTAAGTTAACATCTAAATCATCTATGTTAGACTGCTTGTGGACACTTCTAATGTTTTGTACAACAATTGATAATTTAGGCTTATTAGCCGGTATCTTCTTTACAAAGTTGTCTATGGAGCAGTTAATGCTCGTTACATTATTTATGTAGTCCAATTCCTTGATAATATTATCCTGACTATCCAGTTTCAGAGTAAGCAACAGTAAAGGTGTAGTTAGTAATTGGTGAATTGCTAATTAGAGTTTTATATAAGGGGAACTTTTTGATATAGTTTACTAAGTTGATTTTCGTAATTGAGTTTAGATTTAACATGTAGTTGTATTCATAATCACAAATAATCCTAAGATAATATAAACAAAGTTTAAAGAAGAAATAAATATTTATATATGTAACACGCTTATTATACCTTTTTGATGCCAATCCAATGGTTTGTACTAGTCACTTCTTAAGGAGCTGCGGGAATTGCATTTCATTTGTGATGGTATAAATTGGAGTGTTGTCATCTCGACGAAGTCGCACTTTTCCAAAGCTGGTCCAACAATATTTATAGTTATTGGTCGACTTGAAGTCTCTAGCTAAGAAGTACAATCTCGATGCCTTAGGGGTGAGATTTTCAGATACAAATATTGGGGTATCTTCTTTACCGTTTAGGCCTAATTGTCTGGCATTAAGTTTATTTTTTGGATTTCTATTGTTGTAGGCTTTTGCAGTCTTCAAAAGGTTAATTTTAGAGAATACGTTGTTTAGTTCGACGATAATGGTGCTTTTTTCCGAGTTTGACTTCTTGGTTCTTATTATGTCTCTGATTTCTGATTTATCAATATTCATATCCAAATTTTTGTAAAGTGTGGTGACCATTTGTATAAGGCCGTTCTTAGTTACATCCCCCTGCAGTGGTACATTTTTTATTTCTATATTTGTCTTTCTCTCAGCACGAAGACTATCCTCTAGTTTATTTTCGAGTAAAATAATTTGTTCATTGTCCGTCTTTGCTTGTATTTCCATTTTCTCTAACTTTGACCTTAGTGCTGTATTCTCTTCAGATAGATGGGAAATGGTAGCTTGAAGGGCATTTGTAGTATTTAGTACATCTTGTAGTGATGATAATATCTTGGTAATCTGTTCATTTTGAGAGTTGATTAATCCCGTAATAAGATCCTTGAGTTCTGTTTTTATTGTCATAGACATAGTCTCAATATGCGCAAGGTTTACTTCGTTATCTCTTTTTCGCTTACGGGCCGCGACAAATTTGGGCGGAGTAGAATCATCCATGGCCGTGATATCGGGGACTGAGTTCGATTTTTCCGGAGTTCTCATCATTTTTATTTGTTAAAATAAATATGCGAAAATCTTCTTGTCTCTCTGACTATACACGGGAACCAGTTCTTCTCCTTATCAGTTAAGTGAGAGCGCGATGGCAATTATTTTTATTCGCTGTCTTGTTCTGGCGTCGCTTACCGCGTTCACGGACGTTAGATGCGGAGCGAAACTAGGATAGCAACAATATTAAATATTTTAATTTTTATTATTTATTCACTGTATTTTGAACCTTATTGAACTTAAAGTGAGCACACGTCCACTCATAACAGAGCCACAGAGGCGAGAGGCAATATTCATAATATTATGTCTTAGTATAAAGAGAAGGGAAGTAGGTTATATTCATACAAACGCACCGCGCGCGGCTTTTATGTGTACGCCAAAGTATATATGCGTTGCCGCACGCACACTTAAACAAAATCTCAACCCGGCTATCAAAAATTACAATCATTTGATGGCGTTACAGCGTCTAGATTCTAGCATCTCTATAGAGAAAATAAGGAAAAGGGTAGTGACTGCAGGACTGCAGATCACTATACCTAGGGACGCTTGCCCTGCAGTGAGGCAATACAGGTTAAAATAAACATATAATAATATAATAAACATCTTCAAAGGGCATCTACGAATTGGATCTGTATCTCCCCGCAAGCCTATCAAAAAAGGTTTGTCCCGAGACTCCAAGGAGAAACACTACCTACGAACACTATATAATAAAAATAAAATAAAATAAAAAATAAAATAATCATTTATTGCCACAAGAGAAATATAAAATACAAATTACAACTAGGGATAATACAGCAATAGGAGACGTCTCAGCTGATGCTGTACCGAGGCCGAAGTCTCGGTACAGCGCTGGTTTTCAGACGCCCCCCGCTCTGGCAGAATAAACAAAACAAAAGCGATTAATACGACATGTCATCATACTTAAGGGTACATACGATTTATAATCACATTACTTGATTTCTATCACAACAAGCGCTTTGAATACAAACTTTTTCATTTAAATATCGTGATACAAATCAAGTAGAAGACAATCAGAATGAGTCACTGACTGCGAAGAGCAATCGAATCTGTCGATGCGCGTGGGCAAACCAGTCGGTCGTACGCGCACTGCGCATGCGCGGGCGTAAACCACTATACACTACGAATGTACCCAACATTACAATTTGCGAACTTTAATTATTATCAGCCATATTCATGCACGCTTTATAACTAAAACACTGTCTCTTTTGCTTGGCAAATATTGGCAATTAGCGTTAGTCGGAGAGGGACAAAGCATTGGAACGAAGTTCCTTATCGCGGGTTGCGAAAGGGGGCTAGACGGAAAATGGTAACGACATTTTTTAGGCCAGAAAGGGACAGACACAGAAACTTGCGCACGCTAGAGAGAGACAGACAGAGAAACATGCGCGAGAGAGACAGACAGAGATAGTTTCTCTCTCTGTCTCTCTCACTCTCTTATAGAAAGCAAGCTACATATTTTCGTTTCGTCTTTCTATTTCGCATTGAACAGTGTGGTGTCGCGACGATTATTTTTGTTGATAATAAATAAACTTCGTTCCATCCGGGTGTCCCTTGACACCTCTCAAGTTTTATTTTATACCTAAAATGCTGTTATTAAGCGTTTTAGGGCCTCGTGACCTTTAGGACCCATAGGGCCATAGTGCTTTAGGTTAAGTGAGTTGATGAGTTCGGAGTTCGCGAATTTATTATTAAATAATCGAGTAATTTGGGCACAGCTTGAAACACAACTGAGGCTAAGTAATTATGGTAAGTCACAGATCTATTCTTCTAGGTCTCTTCTGCGCGATAAGAACACTCCTGACCAAGTGATATTTCAAGCAGAGGATCTCTCTCATTTCTTGTTAACTACAACATCAATCTCTCACAGACATATTAATAACATTGACCATGTGGTCAAAGAAAAAAAACATGTCTAACTCTATGTTCAACTAAAGATTCATAAATATATAAATTAATTAGGTAGACTTAGATTATCGTAATCATATAAATACTTAAGACTAGACAAATAAAATTTCAGATTTTAGAGTATAAAACAAATCTGTATTTTAATAAACATAAAATATGAATAATTTACCTATTATATGAATCCACTATTCATCAGGATGACGCCATAGTTATAAATCTTTGAAATATAAAAATACTTAGTAATTTGTTATAAGAAAAAATATTCACAAAAATATTATATTTTACTGGTGTAGGTAGTGAGTGTAGTATGTAACGATTACTAACCGCTTGAAAGAGTTCGTAAAAGATTTCAAATAAATCCAACAGTGAAGAAGACTGTGAGGCATAGAAAATATCTGGTTAGAAGTCTTGCCTCTAATGTGCACTACTTCATAGATAATTATAGAGCAAAAGTGTATTAGATGTAGTCATCGCCATCTCAAAACCTTTCATTCTAGAATTTCCGTAAAATTAATTCAAAGTGGCCGCTACCGCGGGGCGCCACTGGTTTAATAAAAAATATGTTGAATTATAACTGGTTATATAATCATACATCGGCGGTAGATATATTAACATGTTATTGTTATTATCTCATTTAAATAATCTAAAGAATTCAAAGTAGTTTTCTCATATCTCGGCGCTTTTAGCAAGATTCATATCATCATTTACAAGTTATGTATAAATAGTATGTAAGAGTACGCGCTAAGTGAAATTCACTTGGAGTCCAGGCAGTTTGATTGCCGGCCATAAAAACGTGTATTGCTATGAATATATCTTCTACGTCATAAATATTGAGCAAGAAGTAACAATATACAGGAATTTATAGGTAAAAACGGGTTTTATTTCATTCCTGTGCGATAGTTGGGAATTTTAAGTGAGTTGTTAAGTCTTTGTTTGTTTTTACAGCAAAAAAAATCACTTCCAGTGGTGCACACTGCACACGTTTCATACAATAAATAATGTTGTAATTACCTCATTTTGATACGAAACCACGAGACAAAACATACCCTTACTGGTACATATTCATATATCTAATCTATATAACTCAACTAGCAGCGCCCCGCGGTTTTACCCGCGTTGTACCCGTTCCCGAGGGAATTTCAGGATGAAAAGTAGCCTATAACCTTCCCGTTGAATGTGGCTATCAATTACAAGAAGAATTTTTCATATTGGACCGGTAGTTCCTGAGTTAGCGCGTTCAAACAAACAAACAAACTCTGCAGCTTTGTAATATTACTCGTAGTATGGAATAGTTATTCTTTCATACTTTTTAATACAGCACATGAAACAACACAACATTTACTGTCATATCAAAGCACCGTCCGCCGACATTTTTTTCCCACCCTAATTAAAAATATGCACCAGAAATGCCTACTAATTAACTCATATGAGCACAGCCTTCTTGTAACCGAGGTAAAGCTTTGATCTATTCACAGTCATCTTCATAGCTACAGCAGGTGAAATTTGTAGAAGAAATTCCAAAGAACTGTATAGCGGTAAAATACTGCGACGTAAGTTGTGCGAACTCCTAATTAAACCCGCAGCCAGCAAGCTATAACGTCTCTACTTCGAGATAAGAAGTAGATTTGTTCTACAATATCTATTAAGACACTACCCACTGCGGAACACGGTGAACACGCTACGCACCGTTGCATATACCTACCTATATTATAATATTATAATTGTGGTGTACCTGAAAATGAACTGAAAGTTACAAGTGTACTGAAAATGCGAGACAGTTTGCGATAATCCCAACCGTACCGTAAAGCTGTAGTTTTTAAGATTAATTTTATGTATTAAACAAATTGGCTTCAAATCTATTCAAATATATTTTCTTCTTTGGTAACTGTACAGAAGGTTCATATTTTCGAACAACACAATTGCCATAACTCTTATTTAAATAATACAGATGATGTTATAAACACAGTAACGATCTAACAGTTTCAACGTGAAAGAACACACAAAATTATTTTTTTATATTACAAACTATTTTGCGCGGTAGTTCCACTCGTGTTTCAATAGATGGCGCTAGTGTGAAAATTTTGAGATCGCGCTTACGTCACTTTCCTAGATTTAATGGGATCTATACATTTTATTGAGCAGGAAAAATCTTGCTCTTTATAAAAAAAAATAATGTTTGCGGAAATTTTTAATGTTTATCATTTTGTTTATCTGACGTCAGTATAGAGACCTTTGCCCAACCATGTAAGTATAGGTCAATTGTTTTTGTTTATCATCAATTTATAAAAAAATAGGTGCAAATAAAACCGTACATAGTAAACATCCATCACAATATCTTATCAAGTTTCTTATCACATCATATTATCTATAATAATATTTTAGCGATAAAATCACTTAAAACAGCAAAACATCTCAGTTTATATTTGGAACTCTACCAGACTTGTTCTGTTTAAGTATTAAATATTATATTAAATTTACATCAGTGTTATTTACAATCATGGGAAAATATACGAAACCAAGTATAATCGACGGCGGACAAAGTTTCACATACCCACCGCATATGAATTACGGCTTCTTTGTTTTAGAAAAGCTGTTAAAAAACAAAGGAAAAGCCGCGCTGGTAAGTTATTTTCAAATAAATAATATGGAGTAAGGATGTGCATGTAGTATATGTAATTTGTATCCGTATGGGATCCGAATCGGATAAAGCGCAAGTATAGTGCTACGGGCCCGGTGCGTCGCGCGTATTCATTGTATTCGAATTAAAAGTGACACGCTGACAAGCAATCGCATTATGTATATGATCTATCTTCGCTATCGGTATTTGTGTATAAAAGTTAAGAAGTTTGAAGTTTGAAGCCTAGATTGTTGCCCATTGAACAAATATTGGATGAATTTAATTAATTTTCTGATGTGTAAAATACTATTTTTTACTTTGTTTTTTATTATGTTAATATATAATAACTAACAAATAGTCTAAACGGCTTTTGAAAAGTAATAGAGTACTTTTTCAAATAACAAAATAGAGAAATAGAAATAATGAGGATGAAGTAATTTTCTGATTGCTCTTACAAAGCTAATAGATAGAGTAATACATAGTAAAAGTCTTAAAAATGGATCCGTATACTCGTACATCCAAATACCGATCCAAATAGTCGTATATACAGGGTGTAATCGTTAAGTGTGCACAGGCGATTATTCCGTAACTATTGCAGATATCAAAAAACTTTAAACTGATATCGAAAGTACTTTACCTAATGAGTAAAATGACATTAATAACTTTTTAAAAATAAAACGAGAAATATCCAAAAAAAAATACATTAATCACTCCCATACATTTTATTTCTTAGTAAGTACAAAATTTTGTATTCAAAGCATATTATGTTCGAAGTGACGTCCTCCTTGTGCAATACAATGACGAGCTCTATTTACAGTTTCTAAATGAACTTTCCTTAACATTTGCGGAGTAATTAAAGCAATTGCACGACGTACACGATTCTGTAACTCTTCTAGGCTGTGTACTCTCTCAGCGTACACGTGGTCTTTGACAAATCCCCATAGGAAGAAATCACAAGGCGTGAGATCCGGGGATCTGGCAGGCCAAGGGGTTGCACTATTATTGGCTATTAAGCCATTATAATTGTTTCGTAAGAAATTCATTACAACATTTGTATTATGTGCAGGTGCTCCATCTTGTTGAAAAATTATCGACTAAGAAATAAAATGTATGGGAGTGATTAATGTATTTTTTTTTGGATATTTCTCGTTTTATTTTTAAAAAGTTATTAATGTCATTTTACTCATTAGGTAAAGTACTTTCGATATCAGTTTAAAGTTTTTTGATATCTGCAATAGTTACGGAATAATCGCCTGTGCCCACTTAACGATTACACCCTGTATATGCAATCGTTATAAACTGAAAATACCAAATATATGTTCGTTGTCTGCAAACAAACAGAAACAAAGTTAATATGATGAGATATTTATTTTTGTACGAGACAGGTAATTTAAATTTCTAAACAATACTAAAGAATAATTATTTTCTATTCCCATGTCTTCTTTAAAAGACTTTCTTAAACAAACTCGTAATTAATTTTGTTTCGTTGTGTTTCTTTTCAACTTGTAATTAATGTTAAGTAAATGTCACTTATAATTAGCCGTGTAATAATTTGGCGGATAAACATTAATTGCTTTGAAAAATAATATTTTTAGACTCTTTGTTCAATTTTCAGTGGTATTTTCATTTCATTAATGTAATGGATTCAACGTACCAAATAACATTTTCTGATAATTTTTTTTCCAAATAATTCACATAACATTGTGTATAATTTCTGTCTATAGACAGGAAGGCTATATAATAACACTTACATGGAAAGAATCCTTATAGAAAGTGGAGTCTAATTTATTATTTGCCTTATCAATCTTATAATTTACCAATTAACAAATAAAATAAAACAATCTTTACAAATCTTCATCGTTCAGTCGTAAACGTTTGTGTCCTTTAAAGATAGACGGAGAAACAGCACATAAAATTACTTACGGCGAGATGGCACAGCAAATAGTAAATATAGCTTCCTCTTTAAAAAGGAATGGAGTAGGAGAGAATGACGTCATAGGAATTTGTAGTGAAAATCGGACTGAGTTCTTGGTAACTGCGATCGCAGGAATGTCAACAGGAGCTGCAGTGACTTTTATTAACTGCTCATATTCAAAAAGTAAGTATTTTATTCAATGAAGATCTGATTTATTTATTGGTGTATGTGCTTTTGTTAACTTTGTTAAAACTGCATAAGAACTACTGTGATGAGTGATGACGTAAAACGGTGTTCTGAGTTTGAAAATTTAATTTTCGAATGTAAAGCCTCTTGCTTTATCTTGCATTGTTATAATATGCATTTTTATAATATGAGTGCAGGTTTTAACCCAGTGCCAAAGTTTATCTCTCTGACAGTTGTACTCAGACACGGCAAACGGTTCTTTAGTAGAGATTTAATGAGTGATTTCGACAAATATGAAAAATCACGACAATTAGTAAGTGTCGATTTAATGGACGCCTCTAAATGCGGCAGTGAGACCTACATGAAAATAATTTAACTGTCAATTTCTGTGTTTTAAAAAAGCTTATTACTTACAGATGAAGTAACACACACGATGAATATATCAAAACCAAATTACATGTTTTTATCGACAAATACGTATAACAATTACTATGAAACGATGAAAAGTTTAAACGTTGTAAAAGAGTTTTATGTATTTGATGATTCTCAACCAAGTTTGAAGAGCTTCAAGGATTTGGTCGCGTCCTATGTTGATATGGATTCATTTCCACCTATTATTATCAACGGTAAGTGAAACGATATACATACTTATAATTAAGTTGAATTAATACTGGTTTTTTAAGTTTACGTGAACACTACTCATTTGAATTGAAACTACGTCTATGTCTACATATCTGACGTTTTGGCACCTTTACAGGAACCATAGTCACAGAAGAGCCTTCTGTTGAAAATCTACACTATCTACACTAATATTAAAAAGAGGAAAACTTTGTTTGCTTGTAATAAATAGGCTCAAAAACTACTGGACCGTTTTAAAAAATTCTTTCACCATTCGAAAGCTACATTATCCACGAGTAACATAGGCTATTTTTCATCCCGAAATTCCCACAGGAATGGACACAACGCGGGTAAAACCGCGGGGCGCTGCTAGTGTGAAATAAAAGCGAAATGTATTCGTAAACGTAGTTTCAATTCAAGTAGAATTAAGTTAGTGACTAAGTCTGGTGTCGCAGTTTATAGACTGTCCAAAATGGTCTAACTGGGAACTGGAACTCACGGTAGTGTGTTATAAATATATTTCTAATACAATATTAAATTAAGGTGCTAAATGGTAGCTGTCATTTCCGACTTATTTCGTTAACTAGCAGCGCCCCGCGGTTTTACCCGTGTTGTGCCCGTTCTCGTGGGAATTTCGGGAATGTTTATTCTTATAAACCTTCCTCTTGAATTACACTATCTATTTAAAAAAAACTACATCAAAATCCGTTGCGTAGTTTTAAAGATCTAAGCATACATAGGGACAGACAGACAGCGGAAAGCGTCTTTGTTTTATACTGTGTAGTGAAGTTAAGTAGACTGCTCCTTATATTTGGCCCCCTATAAGACTTTTTACCTGCTAATGCTCATCTATTATATAAACAACAGATAAAATACTTCTGCAGGATACTTACTGGAACACTCGTATAACATAATTGGAAAACAAAAAACAAGATAATGGAAACCCCAAAACTTTTATTAATATTTATCAATTAACTCACAAACATAATTTTACAAGTGCTATTTCGGAGAAGTTATACTTCACAACTTTGGTTCCATTTTAATTTGTTCCAAATTTAATTTCATACAGTTGTTGCCCGTTTTATTCGGCGATTAAAGATCTTTCAATTTAAGCGCTATTAGTCGTCTAGCTACGCGCAACAGTAGTACGCAGTCGTCCAAGTTGAGATATTCTTTTGTTTTCACACAAAACGTAACAGACTCCGTGGTCTTGTGTTTTGAGTACCCGGCCGACGACCTGGAGGTTCCGGGTTCGATTCCCGGTAGGGACAATATCTCACAAAAAATTATTTGTGAGACTGTCTTCAGTTTGGTTAGGGCATTACAGGCTGAATCACCTGATTGCTCTAAAAGTAAGATGATTCCGTGCTTCGGAGGGCACGTTAAGCTGTCGGTCCCGGTTACTTTCTACGGATAGTAGTCGTTACATGAGCCATGTCAGAGGCCTTTGGCAGCTTAATAACTCTGACACCAGGATTGGTCAGGTTGACCATCCACTCGACGAAGAAGATACAAAACGCACAAAGCAGAACGACTTTAAACGCTTAATTTGAAAGGGCCGTAAGAACGACCAAAAGACACTGTAAAGTTATAGTTTGTGTTAACTGAATAATTGAAATCATAATTTACAAGGATGTTTTAATAGGAACCGAGAGGACCGCCCTCATACTTTACTCGTCCGGGACCATGGGTCTGCCCAAAGGAGCCAAACTGTCACACTGTAATATAATTACATCTGGACTTCGACCCTCGTAAGTTCATTCTATTTATGTCGATGTTTGTCGCGTACACGTATTATACGGTACTATAAATATTGAAGCTTACTACCCAAAGTGGTCAAAGGATAACCTTCACGTTTTGTAATAAATCTATGACTTAGTGCTGATCCAATTATTTATAGATAGGCCGGCTCTGAATCTAACCTAACCTTTGCCTCAGGTATGTGTGAGAATCGGAATGTACGCTTATCAGAGTCATTCATTCATTCATTCATCTTTATGAAAAATTAAAAATCTGAAAGTCAGAATGTATGTGATGCTTGTTAAACTTGCAATTCGGGGCGATCTGGATTCTGAATTGAAATCGAAATTCAGCATGTACTTATGGTGTCTTATAACCTTAGGGCGGATACCATAGAGGTGGATCAAAGCTGAGTGTATATCAATGGACTACTGACTATTCAGTGCTCGAAACCTATATGCAATGAATTATGATCTGTCGTCTGATGCTTTGGGCTTCGCTAATCTCCGCCTCAATAAAATCTCACTGTTATCCTTGATGTAGTGCTTATCGATAAAATACTACAAAAGAAGTAATTATTTTAAGAGTAATTGTTGTTTTAAAAACCCTACTAGTTCAATAAACAAAACTTCGATTATTTTTATATTCAACCATCCCTGTGGTACTTGTGTTGTTCATAGGCACTCCCACGGCCATGATTCATGACAAAAAGTTCCGAGAATAATGACGATTTTTACACAATGAATAATATTAACTCCATATAAAGTAACACTACCTTTATTGCCTTTTCATCGCCGCTACGTCGATAATTTATAATGATGAAGGCTTAATTGCACTTCAGGAATATATTAACGGAAAATGTATGCTTTATTTTTTACTCGAAAATGTGTTTATATTTACCTAACTGCTGGTTATGTAAGCATCAGATAAAATCTTTATCTATGAATCTGTATCTAAGGGAGGTCTGGGAGTTAATATGTATTCGTATAAAGTAATTGTACTTGACTTGAAATAATGACAGTTAGACTTCATAATGCCAGCGCTTAGTTTGGGTTTAATAATTCGTATTAGAACCCAGAAATAATGTATATAACTACTCTTTTTTCTCAATGATGGTGCCATAAACATATATCGCAGTTAAAAAATAAGTGGAATATTTTAAAAAATTAAGACATTCCATTTTTTTAAGTCGGCTAAAAATGGCTTACAGTAAAATAAACATTCCTTACTCTACAGTGATGTCTCATCTTAACTTCGCATAACCAAATTCATACAATATTTAGTTCAACAGTCAACACTCAGTCGATATCCCAACAACCTTCAACATACGAAGCTTTGACAAACTTTTAAATTGAATTTAAACTTCAATGGATGGCCATACAAATAATTTGTACTCTAACTATTGAGCACGACACTAACTATTGAGCACAACACTATAAGCTAATCCAGGGTTTCCCAACCTGGGGTCCGCAGGCCTATCCCAGAAAGGCTACCAATAAAATAAAAATAGAATTGTATTATTTTCAATATTATCTCTATTCTATCGCCAATTTTTACTTTGAAATAGCAGAGCTATAGCAGGGTTCAGTATCTAGTTATAAACCAGTTAATGTGTACTACTTTTATAAACATATAGGTATATAGGAATATTAAGTAAAAAGAAAAATAATAGCCTGTCCCAGTGCTGGGCGAAAGCCTTTCATCACACTGAAGATATCAGTAAAGTCAGGAGGATTAGGCGTAATCACCATGCTTGCCTAATAGGTATATTTAAGACTAGCAGTGCCCCGCGGTTTCACCCGTGTTATATCCGTTCCCGCAAGAATTTCGCGATAAAAAGTAGCCTATGTCCTTTCTCAAGCTCTGGACTAGCTGTTTACCAAATTTCATTCAAATCGGTTTAGTAGTTTTTCCGTTAAAGCGTAACAGACAGACAGACAGACTTTCGCATATTTAATAATAGTTAAGATTTAAAGTAGTCCGCGGATGACAGTGTCACTTGGTACTAAGGGGTTCGGTGCAAAGATTGGGAAGCCTTGCTAATCCATAGTTTAGTGACTCCATCTTGTTTGAAGTTGTAACTTCATTGAGATTACACGAGACATTGTAAGCAAATGTCTGCTCTCGACTAATAGTGTTCATCACTGAATATTAATCGAGTTACAGATTTGAATTGGGATTTTGATTCAATTATAATTTTTATTAGGTGCTAAAAAACCGCAAAGATGATAAAAAATATTTTTTATTGTGCTAAGTTTAACGCCTCGGTGGTCTAGTGGTATGTGCACCCGCCTGCCAAGACTGAGGTCCTGGGTTCAATTCCCAGGTCGAGGGAAAACATGTTTCCTACTTTTCAAACATGGATCGGGTTTGAGATCACCAACCCGCATTAGGCAAGCGTGGTGATTACGCCTGAAACCTCCTCACTGTACTGATATCTTCAGTGAGACGAGAGGCCTTTGCCCAACAAGTGTGACATTATAGGCTAATACTTTTTTTTTTTTTAAAGTTTGCGAGGTATCACCTTTCCGTGACACAGTGAATACTAGTATGGGAGGTGATGTCTCAATAACTGGGTCAAATATATTTTGTAGCTTCTTTTGAAAATAAATAAATAAATTGAAATTGAAATCGGAAATGAAAATAAAGGGTGTTATTATTGACTTTATTAGCTTTTCCTTGCGGGATGGAATAGATTACGCTGTTGTGAAATCTTTATTTATCGTTATTTCTAATGGGAAATGTGCACTTTAATTAACCTTTATATAATTAATTTTTCTACAATTGCAGAGTATTTGCAAGAGATCTAATATGTTTATCAATAGCACCTTGGTCAAACACAGTGGGAATCATCCTCACAATGCTAGCGTTGATATACAACGAAACAATTGTATATTTGAGAAAGTACCAGGAAGAAAAATATTTGAAGAATATTGAGAAGTATAAGGTGAAATATTATATTATTCAATCTAACATTATTTACTAACCATATTTTTATTATGATGTGATTTTATCACATTAAAAACCATTAATTTCTAAGCTTACTTTGGGTCTAATTAACCGTGTGTGAATTTGTCCAAGTATAAATTATATTATTATTATATTTAACCAATATCTTCTTTATTTCATAGAGTACTACGGTACAGTGGCAACGACGATGACTACCAACCGAATATTTAAAAAATAATAATTTTATAATATTGTTTTACCAAAACAATCGATAATTAGCCGTTCGGTGCCACTGGACCCGCCCTTTAGCACCCTTTTATTTCAATAATGTTTTAGGGTGTGTTTCCAATGAAGCGGACCAGAGCTATGCGCAGCTCAATTGACCTAACACACGTATTATGAAAAGATTTTGACAATGTCAATGAGTTGTCACACACACTACTACTCAATTTCGATGTTATAGTTGTGTATGTGGTGCAAGCTACAACAAGCCCGCTGGCACAGTGGCATGCGAGTGGTGCTGTGCCGAGCTTAATAAACCTATCATAACAGATTGATTGATTAATCATTATATTGTGATGAACCAATCACGACGGATTAGTCCAACACCACTCTGCTTCAATGGAGACGCTGACTCCAAAAACAAAGGAAGGTTGTCAATTCAATTGTTATATTTAAATAATTGATCTGATCTTTTCCAGGTGCAACTTTTATTAGCCGTACCCCCTCTAGTGGTTATGTTAAGTAAATCACGAATCATAAAACAATATGATACTTCCTCCGTTGAGACAATTTACTGCGGAGGAGCGCCTCTAGGGGTTTCTGTGATTGAAGAGTCTAAAAAAATGTTGGTATAACATTCATATAAATGATTAGCTATATATTTGTTTTCTTGTAATTATAATGAAATTTCGTTACTATATTTTTGGACAGTTTATTTTATTAAACTTGTTTAGAAAAAGGTCTAGAGCTCAAAGATTCTTCTTATATGTATATAAAGGTGAAGGGTTTGATTTATTTTTGTTCGTTTCAACGGGCTAATATCAGAAACTACCCGTCCGATTTGAATAACTCTTATAGTATCGGATAGCCACATTAAAAAGAAAGGTTATAGGCTATTTTTCCCCCAGATTCCGACCGGAACAATGCAGGTAAAACCCCCGCGGTTTAACCTGCGCTGCTAGTAATCTATAACCACAAGCATTGCTTGTACCTCGCTTTACACGGACAACGTGATTTGTGAATTAAACTACGTTTAAGAAAAATCTTTGCAGACTCATTTTCACTCTTCATTTATTTGTGTGACTAAGTAAAATTGAAAATATTTAAAGGTTCCCCAACTTAAAGTTTGTACTAAACGGTTACGGTATGACGGAAGCAACTGGCGTCGTTACAGAAGAAACAGAACTGGAACCTAGACAAGGAAGTGTGGGTAAAGCAGCCCCAGGACTTATTATAAAGGTAGACAATAATTTATCATCATTCTTTATAGAAAAGAAAGCAACGACAAGACCAATGGCACAGTGTCATGTGAGAGCACTTACTGTGTCGGGAGTTGCGGGTTCGATTCCCGGGGGGTCAACAATATGTGCAAATATGGGTGTCAATTATATTTTTTAATATTTGTGTATGTATAAGTAAATATGTGTATTTTAATAGTCGCCACCGCCGAAGCCAACGCGGATTCCATCATCTACATTTCGTCAATATAGTTACATATCATGGATTTTATTACATTTACGACCTAGATATTGTAAAGTTTTTTATCTGTTTGCTATCGGAAGCATACGAGTATCTTTACAACTTGCTTAACGATAACTTAAGGTTACAATCGCTTTGATAAAAGTTGCAGATTATGGTCTCTTAAGTTTAAAATTATATCGCTCCCACTATCTCATATTAACATCAAACTTAAGTTTAAACATGTGTATTATTATGTACTTAGATTCCACAGTACGAGTACGTACGTATTTTGAGATATACAACCGTATGTGAATTTGTCCAGGTATCTCATCAGTTAACTAAGAAAAACTTTCTTCCAACAGGTGGTAGACGTAGAAACAAGAGAACTTCTAGGTCCAAATAAACCTGGAGAACTGTGTTTCAATGGCCCTATCCTATTCAAGGGCTACGTCGGCAAAGACTTGGCTGATGATTTGGACAATGAAGGTTTCTATAAAACCGGAGACATCGCTTATTACGATGAAGATGGTTACTTCTACATTGTAGATAGGATGAAAGAAATAATCAAGTACAAAGCTAGTCAAGTGAGTATTCTAATGAAAGATAATATTGTCCCTAAATAAACAGCTAACCTATACAACAGTTTCTTTAGCTGTTGAATAAATAAGTGCTTTGTTAGATTATACAAATTTAAAAATTCTCATTGATTTGTTAGAGATGAGAGATTATTATGCTATGACAAGGTTTTATGTACGTTCTACCTACAAGTTCATAGGCCGTGCGTATGTAACATTGACTACGAGTATAACTTGATATTTTATTAAAGTAATGAAACTTGGATATGAATATTAATGTCTCAATGGTTAGAGGTTAGAAAGGAAGGTCTGAGACGTATTTATTTCGCCTTTAAATGATTATTAGGATCGTTTAATTAATAATAAAAAAAATTGTTAAATTTCACTCTTTATTAAATTTAGAAGATTATTTTGGGGAGCATCTTTACATGTATATTCTATTTTTTCTTCACCATAATAAATTTAAGAGCAAGGCTCTTGTCGGTGAGTCCGATGCAGACTTCTCCATCTATTCTTATTCAGTGCTCCTTCATATCTCCTTCACATCTCTATACGACATGACAAACACTTTTTCCTTATTCTGACTAATTCTAGGCCTGCCCCTACCTCGCTTTCCTTCAACTTTACCTTCCATGATATTATTTATGTATCTGTCATGTCGTATGAGATTTTCTAACGAGGGTTAAAATTCAAACCATCATAACTGATTCAACCAAAGATAACTTCTTCCATTGAAAACTGTTCAGTGATGGGCAAAAAAATCACTCCCCAGAAGGAATTATCTTCGACTGCAAAGTCATATTAGTCGACATTTTAACTCTTAAGAAAAAATAGACTGTAGTCAGTTGGATCAAGAATGATTTTCAAGTCACTTGGTTTCAGGTATCCCCTTCAGAGTTAGAAGAAAGTCTTCTAGAGCATCCAGGAGTGAAGGATGCTGCTGTGGTTGGGAAACCAGACCCTTTAGCTGGTGAACTGCCTACAGCTTTCGTGGTTAAGTTTCCAGAAGTGCAAGTTACGGAAAAAGAGCTGGTTGATTTTATTGCTGCTAAGGTACGCAGAACTAATCTATAACCTTCCCGTTGAATGTGGCTATCAATTACAAAAATAATTACTCAAATCGGACTGATAATTCTCGAGATTAGCTCGAACATACAAACAAACTTATAAGTTTTACCTCTTAATAATATTAGTATAAATTAGAAGTATAAGTTAGATGCAGGCTCGTATTGGCGTTATCATCCATCTCAAACTACTCGCTATTTGTCGGCTCGTAAACTTGCTCCTGCTAATTGAGATGCCTTGCTTTATTTTATCAGGTTTCGTCGTGGAAGCAACTCCGAGGAGGAGTTTACTTTGTTGACGAAATACCCAAATTAGGAAGTGGTAAGATATTGAGAAGACAGCTACGGGCATTGCTAAAGCACCCGAAAAGTAAGTTATGAGTTTTTTTTATTAGTAGGAGTTGTAGAGAAAAACCGATTTAAACCGAAATTTGCTTCAATTCGAAAACACACAGTAGTGCCATCATGAAAATTACTACATACTACATATATTACGAATATTTGTTAATTCTAATAAGTTCTCACACAACTTTCATATTTCACATAAGTACTTACTTCTTCTTTGACGGAGTTATATTTTAAAATAATATAATAATATGATTTTTTATAACACCACTATATCTGTTATAATTATAATTTTACTATGCTTAATATTTGCACCGTATTGTATTGCATATTTTATTTACGGCTAATTTTATTATAGAATCACATGTATTTTTTATTTCATTATACAAGTTTTATGAACATTTATTTTCTTTTATTTCGTACCTTAATCTATAATATAAAAATGAATCGCAAAATGTGTTGGTAAGCGCATAACTTCAGAACGACTGCACCAAATTGGATGATTCTTTTTTTAATGTGTTCCTTATTGTCAGGACAAGGTTTTGTATAAGAAAAATAAGGAATAAAAATCTCAAAATTCCCACGGGAACGGGGGCGCTGCGGGTGAAACCGCGGGGCACAGTTAGTTCCCAATAAAATGTTATCAAAAGATAGGAAAAAACAGGTTATATTTTTTATAATGCTTTCATTTTATTTCTATTAACTCCAGTAAGTATTTCATAACCAAATGGTTAGCTCGCTCATTCTTCGAGTAGATTATTGACCAAACCTGATGTCGGAGTTTTTAGACCGCCTAAAGGCCTCCGACATGGTCTGACAATTTAAACAACCGAGACCGACTGCTTTTAACATTGGCATAGTGGTTTCTAAAAACACTTCCTGTTCGAGTACTGTGAGTTCGATTCCCGGCCGGAGTATAGATATAGTTGTTGGTTGAGCTTTGTTAACAAACCATTATGTTCATTACTATTGTACATTTTATTTAAATCACTATTATTGCACTTTAATACACTTTAATTATATTAGTATCTCGTGAAACCTCAATGTTGTATTCTAATTTATTTTTTCTTCTATTCCGGCACCTTTTATATTCAGCACTTCTACTATACACGGCTTTAAGTAGAATTTCACCTAATTTGGGCATTGTTAAAAGTTGGTAAGTATGCATTGTTTTGTAAGTGGGTGTGTATAAAAGTTTACAATCTCTGTTGGTACAGATTGCTCGGTATCCTACATAAATAACTATTGACCCTCGCCCACACTCCCCGCCTATCCGAGCCGCTTTTGAGTAAGCACCTCGAATGACCCAATCATGACTCTAATAATGTTAGTCATAGACATGACTTATCCATCGGACAGTTTCCTAAAACTCTCCAAAAATATGATCGGTTTTCTAAGAAATACTTAATTTATGATTTCTTCTTAGTAACTATTAACACTAGACCTAGGAGGGTTTATTAAGTTACACTTTTATCATTTCAGATATAAAATTGGATTCGAAGAACACCTGAAGTTAACATTTTTACTTCTCGTCTTAAATTGTTATACATTAATTTGTTTTGGTGAGGGCGGGATGGTATTTGAAATAATAAATTAATATAATATTGGGAATTATTTTAATTTATCTTTTTGATAGATCAATTTAAATGTAAAATATACATTGAACAATTTCAGTTAACTGACATCAATGGTAATCCTCAACATGGCCGTTGCATGTGTAGGGACACACTGTAAGTATGAATGCATAGTAAGCAAGTTTGTATGTGTGCGGAATGAACGAACGGACGCGCCAGTTACTGCGCACTGGCCGTAGTGAATGGTTCTTAGCTTTGGGGTAATAATAACAACTTTGATAAATATAATAGATTCAGTTTATTCCACATCTTATTCGAGTTTTATTAATACGTGCCGGTAACTCCTTCATAGTCGGTATAAATACGGAACAGTTTAGGTGTATTAAGTAGAACCTAACATTGGTGACCCCGACGTGATGTTCGAAGTGCATAAAAAAACCGGACAAAAGTGACAACAGTGAATCGTCAGTGTCAAAGATGTCGAACACTAGTACGGAGCTAGCCGCGATAAGCGTACAGTCGCGTTTACCCGACTTTTGGCCCGAGATGCCCCGATTATGGTTCGCGCAAATAGAAAGTATCCTGGCACCCCAGAAACAAAGTGACGAAGCCAAGTTCAATGTGGTCGTAGCCAAATTAGGGCGCGACGCACTACAACAAGTATCTGACATACTACTTTCGCCGCCGGAATCCGAAAAATACAATATATTAAAGGAGCGTTTACTACACGTCTACGAGGAGAGCGCCGAACGCCAATTTCAAAAGCTAGTTGGTGAAATGGATTTGGGATCACAAAAACCATCCCAATTGTTACGGCGCATGCGTGATTTAGGCAGAAATGCGCAGATTTCGGACCAGACTTTGCACAATTTATGGCTGGCGAGACTCCCGACATCAGTGAAGGCTGTTCTAACTGTGAGCCAAGATCAAAGTTTGGAAAATTTGGCAAGCATAGCAGATAAGATTATAGAAAACATTCGGGGAAGCGAAATAGCCGCAATAACAAGTGCGACGTCGGGAGGAAACAATCAATCTCCTCTAGGTGAGATCGTAACCCAGATGCATAAGTTAAATCTGGAAGTAGCTGCTCTGCGGGAAGAGGTGCAAGTACATCGGCGTAGTGTGAGTCGGGGGCGTGGCGCATACAGAGGAGGAAGGTCCAGATCCAGAACACCAGCAAGCCCAAACTGGCTATGTAGGTGGCACTACCGCTATCGACATAGAGCCAACAGGTGTGAAAAGCCTTGCGCCTGGCGGCCGTCTACAATCGCATCGGCCGCGGCGGAAAACTAGATGCGGTGCAGTCTTCAGCGGCGGGGAAGACAGTACCGAGTGCGAATCACCGCCTCACCGTATATGACAGAAAGAACTATTACAAGTTCCTCGTGGACACTGGGGCCAACATTTCAGTCATACCACCCACTAGGAAGCAAAAAGTGTCAGGTGAAAGTGCGGATTATAAACTTTATGCGGCAAATGGCAGTGAGATAAAAACGTATGGTGTACGAACATTAGAGTTAAATTTAGGCCTTCGTCGTTCATATCAGTGGACTTTTGTAATTGCGGATGTCAACCAGGCAATATTGGGCGCGGATTTCTTAGAACATTATAAGTTAATGGTAGATTTAAGCGCACGTAAGCTAATTGATAAGGTAACGAACTTGTTAACGTTTGGCAGCATAACCACTCAAAATGAGTCATCAATTAATACAATGGATTCTAAACATCCATTTATTGATTTGTTAACCGAATTTTCAGAAATAACTAAGCCAGTTTCCTTCAAAGATTTGGACAGTGATGCTGATAATGAGACCTACCACTACATCGAGACAACAGGCCCACCAGTCCACGCGAAAGCTCGACCATTGCCGCCACACAGGTATCATAAAGTTAAGCGTGAATTTAAGTTAATGCAGGAAATGGGGATCTGCCGTCCATCTAAGAGTGAATGGGCGAGTCCGCTTCATGTCGTCGAGAAGAAAAACGGGGACATCCGCCCAGTTGGTGATTATAGGCGCTTGAACGCTATCACCAAGCCAGATCGTTATCCTGTACCGAGACTGCACGACTTCACCTACGTTTTGGCGGGTAAGAAGATTTTTACTAAATTAGACATTAACAAGGCATACCACTTTATCAAAATCGCACCGGAGGATGTAAAAAAGACAGCAGTAATAACTCCTTTCGGTTTGTTCGAATTTTTGAGACTTAACTTTGGACTTTGCTCGGCAAGTCAATCATTCCAACGATTTATGAATAACAAGGTCCTAGAGGAATTAGATTTTTTGTTTAGCTTTATTGATGACATTATAATTGCCAGTGAGAATATGGAGGAACATAGAATGCATTTACGCAAGGTATTTGAGCGATTTTCAAAATTCGGTATCACTATAAATTTGTCTAAGTGTGATTTTGGGAAGGAGCAGGTTGAATTTTTAGGTTACCAGGTTTCGACCGAGGGGATTCGGCCACTTGACCACAAGGTTAAGGCCATAATAGAATATCCTCGGCCCGAAACCATCGAACAATTGCGACGTTTCTTAGGAATGATTAATTTTTACAGATCCGGCATACCACATGCAGCGGAGCATCAGGCGCCGTTGAACCAGTTTTTGAAGGACACAAAGAAACGGGATAAATCTAAGATCATTTGGACACCGGAAACGAAAGAGGCGTTCGAACAATGCAAGAACGATATGAAGGAAACGGTAATGTTAGCACATCCAATAAGCGACGCGCCCATATCCATAATGTCTGACGCAAGTAACACCTGCGCTGGAGCAGTAATACAGCAGTGGAATGAAGGTAAGTGGTTACCATTAGGATACTTTTCGAAGAGATTCAGTATAGCTCAACAAAAGTATTCTACGTATGACAGGGAGCTTACGGCAATATTTTTGGCCATAAAACATTTTAGATTCATGCATGAAGGGAGGCAGTTGACTATTTTCACGGATCACAAGCCATTAACGTTTGCATTCAATAAAATTCAAACTAACAACGAAACGCCGCGTCGTACTAGGCAACTATTATACATAAGCGAATTTACTACGGATATACAATATGTTGAGGCAAATAGCAACAAAGTAGCTGACGCGCTTTCGAGAATTGAAACAATACACTGTCCCACGAGTATTGATTATGATGAGTTAGCGTTAGCACAGGAAAACGATAGCGAGTTAGTGGAATTATTAAATGAAGGTAATGATAATATTTCTTTAAGGAAAGTTTTCATGCCGGATTGCAAAAAGTCAATATATTGCGAAAACAAGTTTGACACGTGTAGGCCATACATACCTAAACAATATAGACAAATAGTTTTTAATTCAGTACATGGAATAAGTCATCCGGGAATAAGAACAACGCGAAAGCTAATAGCTAAGAGATTCTTTTGGCCAGGATTAAATCGTGATGCCGGTAAATGGGCCAAAACATGTATTCAGTGCCAAAAGACCAAAATAAATAGGCATACGGTATCTGAATTACAGCAATTCCCAAACGCTGAACGATTAAGTTGGGTACATATTGATATCGTAGGGCCATTAGAGATTTGTAAGCACGGACATAAGTATTTAGTAACTATGATAGACCGATTCAGTCGGTGGCCAGAGGCCATACCAGTTGGGGAAATAACAGCGGACACAATAGCTAAAGTATTCTATGAAACATGGATCTGTAGATTTGGCAATGTATTCAAAATAACAACCGATCAAGGAAGGCAATTCGAAAGTAAATTATTTGAAGAATTATTAAAATTAATGGGAATAAAAAAGATTCACACCACACCTTACCATCCCCAAAGTAATGGGATACTAGAACGTTGGCACAGATCGATGAAGCAATCGATAATGGCTCGTCTTTCGGAAAATAGTTCATGGTGCGAAGAGTTACCCACAGCGCTATTAGGGTTACGTACAGTTGGAAGGAGTGATAATGGGGTGAGTCCTGCGGAATACATGTACGGTCAAACAATAAGATTACCGGGAGATTTTTACGAAAAGTCAGCCAAAACTATAACCGAAGGTCATGAATTTTTAGAACAATTAAGGCATAACTTAGAAAAATTAAAACCGGTAGCGCGTAAATCGCAGAACTCACGTACATTATTTGTACACAACGAATTAGATAAGTGTGAACATGTGTTTATCCGAAACGATGCGGTTCGGAAACCCTTGATTCCACCCTATGATGGACCCTATCGAGTGTTAAGTAGAAAAAACAAGGTATATACGGTACAGTTACCAAACAGAACGGCTAACATATCAATAGATAGATTGAAGCCGGCGTTTTTATTGAATGACTATTTTGATAATGGTTTTGATGCCAATCGTAACAAGACCGTAATTGTAGAAAATAAGTCTAAAGTTAGTTTGGATAAGAAAATGACGAAAAGTGGTCGCGTAGTAAAGCCACCAATTCGATTTAGATTGTAATTTCTTATGTTTAGCAGTTATGTCGAAATATGTATACCTAAACATTATGTATATACTCTCAACTACAGAGTAAATAAGTTTCATTTTAAATTGTAAGTAAACCAACGGTTAGTAAACTAGTATGTATTATTGTACCTAACATCATGTAGGTCAATTATTATACTCGTCATTATATGTAATCGATATTTTGCGGTGTAAAGAAATAAATGTCAATATTGCACATTATAATTACTCAACAACGGATGTTATTAAAGCATTTTTTTTTTTAATTCAATTATCAATCCAGTTGAAGCAACAAGTCAAACTTGTGTTTTCAAAATTATAATCACTATGGGAAAAACATATAGCAAACAAGAAGAAATCATTATTGCCCAAAATGGGGCCAATCAAGTTGATCTAACCACTGTTGAAAGTCATATGAAATTATGTGGTATAGCAGTTGTTGTGTTGGGAATATTGATGGTGGTAGTAATAATGTGCAAGTGCTATGGTAAAGTCAAAACATCAGCCACAGGCTGGATGCATAAAACTATGGGAAACTCAATACAAAAATTCCATGAAGAACAAAATGTAAGCAAAGTGTAATAATTATGTACAAACCCTACTACATGGATATATATAACATTTGTAATAAGTAAATTAGTGGTAAAAGCATGTAGAGTCCTAATTTCAAGTTGGTTAAACAAATATTAATATTGTAATTATATGTTCGTAGAATCAAAGTGTAAAACTCAATGTATGTTAATACTTAGAAATAAGCCGACAAAACGCTGGATCAGCGGAATGCAATGCGATAAGCGTAGCATTACACTGTCCGGGCACTTGTATGAATTATTTGTAATTGAAAGTAATGATAATGTGACCATGATTTTTAATTTTATAAAATAAGATTTATGTTAAATTTTTTTTTTGGTAAAAATTTGGGGGGGTGTACTGTAGGGACACACTGTAAGTATGAATGCATAGTAAGCAAGTTTGTATGTGTGCGGAATGAACGAACGGACGCGCCAGTTACTGCGCACTGGCCGTAGTGAATGGTTCTTAGCTTTGGGGTAATAATAACAACTTTGATAAATATAATAGATTCAGTTTATTCCACATCTTATTCGAGTTTTATTAATACGTGCCGGTAACTCCTTCATAGTCGGTATAAATACGGAACAGTTTAGGTGTATTAAGTAGAACCTAACACATGCATAAAATGAAGTGATTTAACATTCGTCCGTAAAAATGCGTTCGAATGCCGAATCAGCATTAACCTCGGAATTATTTATCTCTCTCGGATTACAATTTTTAGTTTATATTTTAATGTCTTTATTCAGCGTAGGAGCAATTTATGGCATATAATACAAAGGCAACAATAGAACACGGAGCTGTAGATGGTGTGCGGTCACACACAAATTCCGACACCTTATATGAGAGTAAACATTTACCTTTCAATGCGGCATTGACTCTGTCCAAGTCGTAAAGCGAGAGAGGCAGAGGCTCGTTGAGGAGCCGCAGCCGGCGCGGCCCCCTCCCCGTCGAGTCTTCGAAAGAGCCGTCGCTCAGAAATATGCCCGAAGAATGCCTATACAGCCTGTAAGCACACTTGTTAGTGCGCAGCCACGCGACGTACACAATTGCACCGTTCAAAGAGCGCTCGTCTCCTGAAAATACGTGACTTTTCAACTCTTCGATGTTTCCTTTCATAACTAGCCGAACGTATAGTTTGTAAGCCATAAACACTTTCACGTTGGGCTTGCTCCCGCGTTTTATCTTCCTCACGCTCAGCACCCGCGCGGTGAAAATGTATTTAGATTCAGACACCGCTGACGACAGAATCTCGTAGTCATTAGTTATCGTCTCGTTTAAAACACATTTGGGGCCATTTATGTCTTTCTTGCGGTTACCCGTGTGCCGCTTCTTCACTACACCCTTTAAGCGAAACTGGGCGGATATAATCGTGATGTAGTAAAGCAATAACACTAAAAACTGTAGCTTCATTTTTATTGTGGCTTCGAGTTCCTATTGCCATGTTAGCGAGCAACGTTTATTAAAGCCATTTCAGTGAAGTTGCGTCTAAAGTTTAGATCGTAAATAAGCGCGCGATCACAAGGTTGCGTAAGAGTCACGTTTGGCGCCACCGAGACGCGTGTGCTAGCGCATGCTCACGCGTAGACTGGGAGACCTCGCAATTCGATGCAACCTTCGTCACCGTAAACATAGTTTACGTTAATCTCCATCGTGTCAGTAAGCTAATTAGTCGGGTGCTAATTGGAACCGGGTTTCGAAATGAAAAGTTTGATGGGGACGTGGTTTTATTGTTTGGTGTGCTACTGGTTGTGAAATATGCGTTGTTACTGGATGGAGGAGGGTTATGGAGCGGTGCGACCGCGGAATAACAGATAGAGCAGAGTGTCGGGTGCGCGGCGGTGCAAGTTAACAGTTATTGCTAACGCGCGGTCCGCCTGCCCTGAATATTCATGCGCCACTGTTAGGGATGAGCCCCGCCGGAAACTTTCCCGTTTTAAACTATTGCCAGCGAGTACGACCCACAAAATTGTATTTGTATGGACGTATTTTTAAAGCAAAGTTGTAAAAATTGAATACAAAGCTTTAGTTAGGGAGAACAATTGTCCAAGTTTTATTTCCAGACTTGCTTATTCCGGTCCCGTACTTTCTACATTTTAAATTACCCCGCACAGCCCACCGGTACCAAATTATAAAACGGGGTACAATAGAATCGGTATCCTATCACCGAATCGTGGTTCATTGTGTGTATTGTTATTTTCTATAAAGGTTGTGTTGGGTCGCCGAGATTTTATATAAAATAACTTTAAAAACGTTGTTAGTGGTCGTCACACGTTCGTTGGAGGTGATTGCGAGCGCTTACAAGAGGAATTTGGAAAGTGGTACGGGCGTAGGCGGGCGAGTCTCGCGCGCTCTTGACGAATCTTCTGCGCTAACATTTATACTTTTTAACATTTTTCACAGAGTTAAGTGTTTATTTTATAGCCTCCAGTGAAATAGGCTGAGATGTAATAATTATAACGTATCTTGTCATTCCAATCTCGTCATTTATAGATTATCTATTTTGTTGAAATAGCAGTTGTAAATGGTTGAATTTTAATAATTTATTTATGTTAATCAAACAACTTATTATGGCGTCTATACAAAGCATTTTTGGGATTAGCTCCTCATTATAATATTGAAAAATATATTCTTCTAATTGTTAGACTTTTTCTCACCGGTATTAAATTAGGTGTAGAATTACTTATGTATAGGGCTGATTAGCATACATTTACTTATACATGGTAAACCTAGACTACTTCAAAATATGTACTATATAATGTAGATAAGCCGTAAGATAGAAGATATAAGGTATACTATGGTTTGCATTCCGCACACATACGAAGGTAAATCACATGTTATACTCACTTGCACCTCAACGTATCACCACTATCAATAATTATCATCTTCAATTTGTATTTACATCCTAATTGGTAATTTACGTTCAGATAACGCCTCACCTCTGTTTATTAGAATTTTAATATCTCACTATTACTATAAGTTACAAGTACGCAATCATGTGAGCGTCGTGTGTGGTAGAGATATCGTGACGAATGGAGTCGCTCATTACTTTCTCTACACTCTACATTGCCTCCTGTGATGATAGCTTTAGATATGATACTACTCTGATTCATCGATCTATCGATAGCGATACGATACGCTCACGCGACTCTTTAGTACGTTCTATCTTCAAAAATCTTAGCAATACAATTGTGGTGCAGCCTCAGCAATGCCTCAGTTTAATGAGGACGATTAAATCGCTCACGTGTGTGGCTCCAGCATACTTTATCCGTCAGGATTCCCACGGATCGTGTGGCCAACGCGACTGGATAAAGTAGAGGCTGAATTAAACTCCGTAACAGATAATCTTAACAATGGAAAGTTGGCGCTTCTTTACGAAGCTGGTCGAGTCCTAGATGTACTTATTCCGATACGACTTCTGTCTCATTCGAGAAACATGCAACAATGAGACGAGAGATACTCATCTTGTCGCCGGATTATGCGGACCTTAAATTGGATCTTCTCGGAATTTTTAGGTTAAAATGGCGCTCGCAATAAAATTTATTGCGGACTTTTTGACTTGAATAAAGTCTATCCAGTCCGATTGCGAATTCAATTATGGGCCATCGTAATATTATTTACATTATTTTGCTCGCAATACTCATATATTTCTCGATGTAAAAGTAAAAGTCGTTTTTATTGATGGCTTGGAATCGGTAAAACCAACGCCAACTTTAAAAAAGAATAAGAACACTTATGTAGATAAATGCGTCTGACTCTCATTCTATTAAGAGACAAATAAAAATATTACTTACTTATAATTTATAGAATGCTGGTTAGCGCAAGGAATATAGTTTTACGGCTGACATTTACTAGTGTCGTAATATTTGTTTAACTAATTGGAATTTGTTTGCGTTATAGATAATCCTTATAAGGTAATATGTATCAATATTTGTGCTGGCTTATTTGTATTATTCCTTCGGCATAGAACAAACGAAGCCCTCCATTAACTTAACGGACAGTTGTCGAGACGTCGATCAAGATGAACATTATGGATGCAACACCCACACGGTATTGTAATTCCTACGAGAATAAAAAATGATCGATATTATGTTCCTTTTGTGTTAATGCTGTGGTAACACGCTTAAAAGGAAGTGCAAGTCATAAAAATATTGATATTATCACCTTATTTGTGAAACGACGCAGAAAACAGAGCAAAAAACAAAATAAATCAATGTGTTTTGAAACTTACCTTTAACAGCAGCGTTGATTCTGTCCAAATGGTATAGCGTTAGAGGAACTGGATCTATGAGAAGCCGTAGGCGCGGCACTGATCTCTGAATGTCATTCAGCACTCCGTCACTTAAGAAAATTGCGGACAGTCTCGGCCTAGGCGCCGGCGCACAAGACTCCCGCGCCCGGAGCTTCTCTGCCAACACTGAAGCTCCGCTCAAAGTATCAAACCCATCTTCCAACTTCACCAAAGGCCTCAAATCATCCAAACCCCCTTTCAACACTCGTCTCATATACACCTTATATAAATTAGACCGTTTCCCTTCGGGCCCGTCGACGGACCTCGATTTCTTCACACTCATAACTTTACCCGTGAATATGTATTCAGATCTCCGTATCGCATCCATCAGCGACCACTCGTCGGCAATAATAGTTTCGTTGAAGCTGCAGGGAGGTAGGATCGCTCGGTGTCTCCTGTGGTTTGTGTACCTTTTTTTCACTTTGCCTCGGATCTTGATCTCGCCGGCGACGGCGATCGCCAGAGCGATAACGTAAACAATAACTACTGCGGGCCTCATATTGCAGTGTCGAACAAACTTAATGCGATCCGTACAGATGTATCTGTCACATTATGCACGTTATTTATGTACACTATGTTTCATAAAGCGTCAGGAGTTTATTAAAGGGAATAAAGTTTAACATCTCACTGACGGCAAGTCATTCAATTTACTGACTTGGTTAGTAACCAAAAAAAAATGTCGTTATCGCGGTGTTGTTGTTAGTAAACAACCATGCGTGGTGGCGCGAGGTCAGAGATGCGTGCGCGCGCGCAACTCGCGGGCACTGACTGAAGGAAGCCTGTCATTCGCAGCCTCCAGCATTGAATTAAGGGAGACCGCACATGGTACTGATGTAACGTTTATGCAAGCAAACACTTAGCCTTATCCTGTCTAACTAATGACCACTACATTGATTAGTTCATTGCGCATGATTTATCATTTTATGTCCTGTACATGCGACGTATCTTTAGTTGTGACTTAAGATTATTTAAAGCAAATGTAGAGAAATGTTTCTGAGCTATAAATTGGTAAGAGTTTTATGTGCGTATTTTTAACTAATATTACTTTTTTACTTTACTATCTTTGGTACCCAGGGGTTAGAAAGTAAATAATCCCTCAATTTAATCAGTATCTCAAACCTATAAATCTTCATAACTGAAATACCTACTCTAACATACCCAAAGTCTCTGAGACGTCCATTAAATCGACACTTAATTAATTGACGTAATCATACATTACATCTCAAAATTACTCACTAAATCTCTACTAAGGAAGCCTATTTTGACGTCTGTAATAAAAATCTCTGAATCGGGCGTAAAAAGCTCTCAATCTGCACATTTCTAAATAAAAAGAAACTGCTTTGTAAATCAGACTATTTCACCTCACTACATCGACTAAGGCTCGCCCGCTGCCTCGCTCGGTTGTGAAAGCCCGAGCTCGCGATGCGTAGCGTGGGTGAACCAGATGTAGCTGCAATACTTGACTACAACGAGATTGTATAAGTTATAGACTTATGAGTAATCTAAGTAAAAGCTTGCTATAATGTTTATTGTGATTTAGGTTTTATTGTTTAGAGATTATATGGGTTTATGTAGTAAAGGTGTCGTATTATGAAGATATCAATACATATATGTAGGTAAGTTAAGGATGAGAGGATAAAAGGCCTTTGCCCTGCACTAGGGCGTTACAAGCTAACACTAAAAATCCTTATTATTGATTACTAACAGCGCCCGTTTTCGTGGGTGAGAAGTAGCTTATAAAGTTCGCTTTTATTGTGGCTATCCATTACAAAACGGATCATTCAAATCGGATGGCTAGTTTCTGAGAATCAATAGAAAGAATCTGAGAATCGGATTGACATTAAAAAAAACAATTAACTAAATAACTTCAAGTATATTACATTATTATCTATTTATCCTATATACTATACCATTATTTACTTACTATCTTTAACTGTAACTATTAGACTGCCACTACCATTTTATATGAGATAATTCCTCCATTCCTGACTCCCTCAAAAATATCAATATGAAAAGTAATGCATTCTAAACGTATGTTTGACTTTTTTTAAACTTATAACACCCGTCTTTTTACGTAGCAAGTTAAAATAGCCCATAACAGACTACTTCGGACCCTGAAGCCCTTATCCCGAACACCACAAACAAATTCCTCCAAGTTCGTAATTGCAATACATCGATACAGAAACACCACAACCGGTATGTTATCCACCCGTTACAAATAACATCACTAATAGCAAAACGTTGTACCGATATATTAACATTAATATTTTAAAGATAACTCCATTTTGTATTAATTTAATATAACGTGATATCGAATTGAAGGAAGATCGTGTGAGAGTTTATTAGTTGTTTACTGAAGCTGAATTAAGAGCATGTTTTGCTTTCAAGGAATCTATAATATAAAAATGAATCGCTGAATCTGTTGCTAAGCGCATAACTTCCGAACGACGGCACCAAATTGGATGATTCTTTTTTTAATGTGTTCCTTATTGTCAGGACAAGACAAGACAGGACAAGTTTTTATATAAGAAAAATAAGGAGTAAAAATCTCAAAATTCCCACGGGAACGGGGGCGCTGCGGGTGAAACCGCGGGGCACAGCTAGTATTTATATAAATTTAATATTGGATTATAACGTATTTCTACAGGTTTCTTCGCAGCATAAAAGAGTGTTTTAGAAACTCTAAACACTTTGGTTTCCTAATTTAAAAGAGCTCGTTCTTATTCGTTAATAATATGCACAAATTGCGAAACTTGAAAAGACAAACATATCGATTCATATCAGTTTAGTGACAAAGTAAACCTTCTGCAACGAACAGCGGATAAATTTTCATCCAGAGGATAAAAACCAGACACGAATGCTTCAGGCATTCGTGAAGTAGATAGTGCAGGAATTAACTCTACCTTCAATCCGTAAGATACTTTACCGGTATCTTTCAAATGCCTTAGGCATTTATAAATGAAGGAGCGTATTTTAACACCTTACCAACTGCATATAGGTATCAATAAAAAAGATTGAATGCTATCTTCAATCTTTCCACCAAAAACGGTACTTCAAAAAGGTTGAAGGAGTAAACGATTAAATAAAAGACGTATATAGGTATAACTTCAATTCGCAGTTCACAGACATATAATTATACTTCAAATAAAAATAAAGTATTCAGAACTGTAGAACTGTATTCTTTGAAGAAAATAAATAACAATACGCATCTTCCCACTCGTCGCTTTGTTCGTGATTGTGGTTTGCTGCATTTGAGTCCCCTACTACCGTTTTCTCGTATCTAACGAGAACAGATTTAATTAAACCACATAATATTGCATTGAACACTTACTGCGTTATTACCACTTCGAATTAATTTTACAGTCTTGAATGGGGTCGAGCTTGATGCAATGACAAATATTTAGTACCTATAAATAAATAAATAATAATAACAATTTATACGCCCGGACAAATTCACACACGGAACTAGACCCAAACTAAGCTTAATCTTGTATTATGGAATATAACTAACTGATACTATTACATTACACAAACACTTTTATACAAATATATAATTGACACCAAGCCGTCGTCGCCAACAACTATTACGGGAATCGAACCCGCAACCCTGACACTCACATGCCGCTGTGCCTATGCTTCAGCATACGAGTAATAAGATACAGATCGTAATAAGTGTAATTGTTCTTGTTCTTATTTTTTCTATATCTTCTGCCATTCTCTTTAGCTGTTGTACGCACGACATTTGTTCCGTGTTTCAGTTGGTCTCCATATGCTTCTTCCATATTCTTGGCCTTCTTCTTCCTCTCTTTTCCTCTATATTGTATCCTTCTACTGTGGTTTTTATAAAATTGTCATGTAAACGAATGTCCAAACATCTTCCCCCTTCTTACACATTAACGCCCATACTCAGAGAAGTCGTGCGTCCTTAGCAGAGATTTGATGATTGATTTTGACATTTTCTATTGTATGAAAAATTACGACAATTAGTTACCTATGTAACGATGTACTGGACTTTCTGAAGGCAGTAAGCCCGCCATATTTCTGTTGTTTCTATTTGGATTTCGTAGTAGGGGTTATGCATGCACGTACAGCTTGTACGCGACTTCAACGAGATGTTGGCATGCTTTTGTTCGAGCCGTGTAATTGATGTGGTTGAACCACTTATGATGTGTGGGCATCCACCCAGTGTAGGCATGTGCACATAAGGAATTTTGCCACCAACGATGAGCATGATTCCAAATGAGAAACTATGCAACAGGGAAACTACGAAATTACTCCGTCAAAATTACCTACTTTTCCGAAAATCTGTTGTCTGTTCATCTCATACACGAAACAATTTTATGAACTCCAATATCGTGAGCTATTAAGCCTGCTCTTATTTTAATGCGTTTAATAACAAAGTAAATTAAAGTTACTGAATATAATTTCCATTATTATCGCATCAGAATATATTAAAATGTGCATACATTTAATATAGGCACCTCTGTAAATACGGTCCGTATTTTCAGTAAAATTTCACAGTTCAATAATGATTCACTCAATTTTAGCGTGAACAAATTAATGCTCTCTTTTAGTTAAACAATGTCGATATATTGTCATGAAAACTCTGCTATAGATGTGTAGTCACCTCATAAATAAACAGCGTTCGGATATTAACATGATATCGTTGGTAAATGTTCGTTAAACGGTTGATGCGATGTTGACGGTGAATTATAATTCGTGTACCAACAACGCGGCATATTCCCGCAATAACTCACGCTTTGGTCCGTTCGGAAACTAATCCCGATTTACTGGAACGATCAACGGGCGATATTAAATCACTGTGTCAAACTACAAGCCGCTCATTAAACCAACCTTTTGTTATTATTAATCTGTGACAGGTGTACCGGACAAGCTGCCCAAATGCCCAAGTTATTACAATGTATCTTCCGAGAAACTTTATTATGACACAGTCGGAAATATCGGTATTGGATCTTTATTGATAGTTATATTTAGAACTATGTTTGTGTTAGCAACCTTGGCTCATATATCTTAAAAGGTAATAGGAGCGATACTAAGAGTACTTAGTTATTAAAAAAAAACAATACTAAATTGTTGGTGGTGTAAGTACGTCGCTCTTCCCTGTTAGCTATTCAAATCAAATATTTTGTTTAAATTAAAGGTGACAAAAACACAAATGAGCACAATTGATAACTATTATTAATGGCCGTTTAACGATTATTTATATACAGCAACCAATTAACATGAATTTTCAGCTGTTTTCAGAAAATAAAATGTAACTGGCGTAATTAATTGTGGATAAACACTGTAACTGTTTTAAATGATTGGGATATAATAATAGTGGATAAAATAAATACCAAGTGTTATTAAAACAATTGATATAAAAGCTATTGGTTTTTAACCACAACACTAACAAGGGCATTTTGAGTGAGTTAAATCACAATATTGTTCGCACATAAAACGTTAAGTACAAGTAAGGAAACTTGCAATTTCCCACAGCTGGGCCTCTCATCTAAATATCAGTACAGTGAGGAGGATCAGGCGTAATCACTACGCTTACCTATTGCGGGTTGGTGATTTCAAACCCGAGCCATGTTTGAAAAGTAGGAATATTTTTTTCGCTCGATCTGGGAATTGAACCCGGGACCTCAGTCCTTGGCAGGCAAGTATATGTCACTAGACCACCGAGCCGCCATACAGCATCAATAGTACACAAGAATACATTATCAACGTTACTCAAAATACTATGTTTATTCTTTTGTACGATAAAAACAAAGACCTATAAATAAATTGAAAATATTAGCATGTTTTGTATCATTCTGGTTTCATCAACACACTTCGTAACGTTCGTACTCAGAGACGTTTGCATTTGACATCTACTTAGGAATTAGTATATTATCTAATATACAGGATTATTGGTAATTAGACCGGATCCTTTTAAGGGGTGGTAGGGGATGCCATTTGCAACAATATGACTGTACATTTTGATATCCGGAAATGAATCATTTTTGTGATATTATTGTTTTCTCGTGTCACGGGGTGCGTAATTCAACTCCTCTGAAACGGCTCCACCATTTTCATGAAATTTTGTGTACATATCGGTTAGGCCTGAGAATCGGACAACATCTATTTTTCATCCCGAAATTCCCGCGGGAACGGGTACAAAGCGGGTGAAACCGCGGGGCGCTGCTAGTAATAATATAGTATTTAATGAGTGAGTTTGACATGTAATGTATGAAAATTACGTCAGTTAGTTAAGTGTCGATTTAATGGACGACTCTGAGTGCGGCAGATACACTCGTGAAGAAAAACAATAATTAATTGCTATAATCAAAGTACATAAAACATTTCCGTGCTCTATCGCAAAAAATTAGATTGAAAATATACTCAACTTCTCCCTCAATATTTATGAAAGAAAAATGTTATTTGAAGTAGCCAGTAAATTGAAAATGCAAATCAATGAGTCGGATCTCTTATTAAGACAAACTAGTTTGAGTTATTTGCCGCAGACAGGGCGCACCCGAAGGCGTAAAGTCATTTAGCGACAGTTTTCTAGTGAAATTATAGCAAAGTACTGTTGGTAGAAAAACTGTAATTCTTATAAAGACTTTTTAAGTGACACTTTTGTTACATCGTCTCAGGCTTTTTTGTCGGTGTGTTGCATGTCGCGTGACGTCGGCCGCAAAGTAGGGATAATGTATATAATATGAAAACAAATTTTAACTTTACCGTAGTTTTAAACCACACAATCCTTTTTTTATTATTGCTGTTGCTGAGCATTCAACTTTTCATCTAAGGTCTTCTTGAAACAGTGGCAGCCATCTTAATCTAAACATTTATTTTCAATTTAAAATCTACAGTGTCATATTTTTGAAATAGTGGTGGGACGATTAAAATAACATCTTTTAGTTGGCGCCTCAGCGGTGTAGTGGTATGTGCACTCGCCTGCCCAGACTGAGATCCCGGGTTCAATTCCCGGGTCGACCAAAACATGCTACCTACTTTTCAAACATGGCTCGGGTTTGAGATCACCAACCCGCATTAGAGAAGCGTGGTGACTTCTTATATTAACTCGAATAAGAAATACCCTTATACCTAATCCTCAATTAATAAAACTAAAGTTTTTATTGTAGGTAATATTTTATTCATTTCTTGTGCTGTCCGTCTTCAAATTCCAGGAATTCTTCCACCATAGTTGTTGGTTTACAAGATGTCAGCATAAAATTTACTTACCCGTTCATATCGCATTAACATTTGTGCAATTGTTCCGTTAGTTACAATTTTAATATTTTCGTGGAGTTCTTAACCTTTCAAACACATATATTTTTAAAAGAATAATTTTAAGCTCAGGTACTCAGAGCCGTCAAAGGTTTCCTTGATAGAGATTAAATGTGTGATTTTGACATGTAATGTATGAAGAATTACGTTAATTGTGTCCATTGGACATTACGTTAAAGTTATTATTAAAACATTCGCCGAACAGACTTTTTGTCTGCTACAGACTTTTTTGTCTGTGGAACTAAAAGGTTAAGGGGAGAAAAGTGGTGTCTGATACAAGTTGTTGTTAGCGTCGAACAGGCTATTGGGAAGAATGTCGTGATTATAGAAAGCTTCGGCTTTTTATCTAAATCAGATGAGTAAAAGACCCTTTACCCACCTCAGAATCTCAATTTTTTCAACCTAGAGAACGTTGTTAACTGATTATATAAAAAAGAAACCTCATTAAAATATTACTCAATATTTATTACCTTAAACGAAACCAACAACTATAAATTACGGTTCATTAAACTATTACAAGCGCAGAGCTCGCTTTACGCAGAATACAAATACTTGAAAACCACTTGGAGTCGGCAATCCCGCCGACAGCGCTGCATAAATAGAGGCAGGTAATTAGGTTCGGAATCACAGAACGTTCCTCGTTGAAATAAAAGCTGAAACAGTCACCTTTGTAAGCGGCTTTCGATTTTTATGCGTGCCTTGCAAAACGCAACCGAGGCGACACTCGAAAGCTAGACTCGTGCATTCGCAAAGCATTTGCACCTCAAATCGTAATACAGTTTCTCGCCGTCGCTGCATATTTCTTGTTCCACAATATTGCGACGAATTTAGTGAAAAATATCTCTGGTTTAGTCAGATTCGGGCCACTAAATCTTCTCTATTACGACAGCGTCTGACGAAAATAAAGATAAATTTCAAACCTCTTGATTTAAGTATATTTCAAGTATCAATAAGCCTTTGAGTAGCCATGTATTTACGTAATACAGAACATTTATCCGTAACATATATGTGCCAAACTCGATTTATAACAAGAGCCATTGATATATTACACTTCAAGCAGCTACTAACAATGTCTGAAGTAGATATATCGTTAGAAGTAGATATATTGTTACACAAAATTACTAAGTCTCGTATACGAATAAAATCGATGCTCCTTTCAATATCAAGAAAATTTATTTTCCTACGATTTGCGAATAAACAAACATTTTTCGTAGTGAATTTTTGTAGTAAGATATCTAAAATTAGAAATGAGGACATCATTAGCCCTTTAGGAATACGGTTCAATAAACTAGAAGAGCGTTTACAAAGGTGTCGAGCATTTCTGCCAAGTTGGATTCGTTTGAAGGAACGCGAGGGAGCGCTGGAGCGAACAGAACGTAAGAACTGTCTACTGGACTTCCTTTGTGTGATATAATCCAATGTAAGACTTCAAACATGCGCTGTATTACACTTTGTAGTCCTTTCTACTGTATAATAGTGTAAAAGTAAGTATCAATGAGACACGTAGGGGAAAATACGAGGCGCTTAACGAACTCAACACATATACGTTAGACTATGCACGTGATGGCTTGAATGGGATACTTTAACCACTTTCACCATAGAGCAGTGGTGTATATAGCATTCTAGCTATGATCTGGACCCTTTCCCCACCAGGGGGAGACTACAAGTTTTTGAAACTATGACCTTTTTACCTTTTCTTAGCCATGATGACTACCTGGTTATTCGGACATAATCAGTTTAAAATCCCACTGTCCAACTACGCTATCATTAAAAACCTTTCATCAAAATGTGGTACTAAATACAAAGGAATATCAAATTATATTCACTGCAATTTTAGCGGCGTTCGATAATGGCTGGTACTAGAATTAAAATTTCCTGTGACATTAAGTTGAAATTTTGGCATCAGAGTTGCATTGATGTCGCAGCCGGTCTGTTCTAGTTTTGGCAATTGGGTAAATAGACCAGCCAAAGACTTTTGTGAACCGACAGACTAGGGAAAAGGTTACTAAGTTCAAAGTGCCGGAGGGAGCGATGTTAGCTCATTGCCATTGTTAAGCAACGTGCAGCTCGGTCCCTGTTCAGATGGATGGTCGATAGTGGCATTTCTATCTGAGCGCTACCGTGCTTCGGAAGGCACGTAAAATTATCGAATTTCTTATATCACCTACTTTTTTGTATTATGCCTAATCCTCCTCACTGTACTGATATATTCAGTGAGATGAGAGGTCTTTGCCCAGCAAGGGGACATTACAGGCTGATACTTACATTTTCAAAAGTAATTATTCATTAATAGCCGCTTCAGCCACTTGTATTCGTATCTCAATTTCAGACAATTACATAAATAATTTGGTAGTTTTGTTAAAATTAGCCGCGTCAGTTGGACACTCGGCTCGGGGGTCTGCGGCCGAGCCTGATGACTATTGCATCTATAATTCAATTTATTCACGCCTGTCTGCCAGATGCATTTAGTAAACGTACATTGTCTATGCCTGTCTGAAATAATAACGCGATGAAACATTCAAGATAGGTAGGTATGTACCTATTTGGATTAAATTACTTGAATGATTGTTTAAAATTGGAATGCGTATTTCGTAATGTTATCATGTTTTATGATGAAAATAATGAAGCTCACATTCTAAATTTAAAATAAAAGACCTAAAACGATTGTCAAAGGAGATTGAGTACCACTATGAACTACTATTTTATTGTAAACGTCAAAATATAAACTTAATAAAAAGTAAAGATTTTTTCATTAAGTTTTTCTCTTTGAAACAAGTTTTTCTTTATTTTAAACTTTCATGAGGTAGTTACACAAAGTGCCCACTTCAGTGCTACACAAATTGTGTACGACCGCACCCTTACTTTTCCTTACCGTTAAATAAAAACACTAATCATACTCCCAGCTGAAGCGCAAAAACCGTTAACATTTTTCTTTATAAATATGAAATGAAGTTTCAGTTTTTATCTAAAATAAACGTCGACTAGAATACAAAGGAGCGTTCGTATTTATTTAACAAACAAAGGGAATCAAATGTGACGTGTTCTATCCGAGGCACTAATATCATGAATATAAATTGAAACATCATGGATGATTCGGGGAGAGGTTGTATAGCCAGCAGGGCATAGAGAACAGGTGTTCATCCAGTGGCCGCGAGCAATGGATTCCTGATGCCCGATATTTACGACTATTACTCTACCCTTTGAATATTGTTTATTCATTGATGACTTTAAAGTACATTTCATTGAAATAGTTATCATTTGAATGACCGTCGCGTCGGTACGAGCTTTCGATTTCTCTATTACGAATTTATGGTCTAGAATCATCCGGTACAGTATTGGGTTTTAGTGTAGCGTTCGTGTATAGAATCATGTATATTTATTAGAGAATGTAGAATACATTTTCTGTCGAATGTTTATGACTCTTCGTTTCTGTAACTTGCAGTTTTGTTTGTCAAAACACTTGATTGATATGTACATGAGAATGTAGGTGAGGAAATGCGCGACATACATGATCAACTTCACCATCAAGTTTGCGGACTTGATGCGGCGTCAAGTAAACTTGACTGTGTATGGGTTTGGGTGTACATTTGTACAAGTACGATTTTAGCGGTAGCGCTCGTGGCGTAGTCTGACTAAGCAATGTTAGTTCATTGCGATTGTTAACTTGTTAAGCAACGTGCAGCTCGACTCCTACTTGGATGGGTGGCCGATAGTGTTATTTCTATCTGAGCGCTACCGTGCTTTGGAAGCACGTTTAATTGTCGGTCCCGGTTGTTTCAATCGGTAGACCATGTCGGAAGGCGGTCTAAAAACCCCGACACCAGGGTTGGTCACTAACCTACTCGAACTTACTTACCAAACCAAGATTTGGGTGTTTTTGTATCATCAAGTAAAGTGACTAGTACAGTACAAAGGGCTCCTTTTCTGAACATATGAATACAATAAAAGTATATATGACAGTACCTATTTTATGTAGATATTTCAATTATTTTCAATGTTGTTCCCCGTCCCACTTAGCTTCACCAAAAACATTAATTAACGCAATCATCCTTTACTGTAAAGCCTAATGGAAACTGGAACCGCTCTCAATAATTGATTTTAATCAAAGAGCGTTTAATTAAATTAATAAACTACGGACATAACGCCTGTCGATAACCTTGTCGGGTGAAATTACCGACATCACATCACTTATCAACATTTACGGTTTCAATAATATTAAACAATATTTTATTGCAGTCACTGATATACTTTCTTTATGGAAATCCCTACTTGATACTTGTCCCGATATGACAGCTATTTCAAATAGCAGATAAAGTTTTGACATTAGTCTTATAAATGTAAATAAATGTCAAATTTTTCGGTTGAAATAGCGATGAAATGCGATAAAATGTTTTTTGTAAAATATTGGATTTGTTATCTGATAGTGCCGGTCAGGATAACATTGGGATCAGATCGTTAAGATGCGTTTCCATTGAATTGGAGCGGAGCTAAGTGGAGCTAAGCGGTGCTCAATTGACCAATCCAATTAAGAAAAAAAAATGACAATCATGCTTTTTTTTACCGACTTAAAAAAAAGGAGAGGTTCTCAATTCGACTGTATGTTTTTAAAATTTTAATGCGTTATGATTGGTTGATTGAGCTCCGCACAGCTCCGCTTCGCTTCAATGGAAGCGCAGTCTTAAACGCTGTACATTCTTTCGCTCAATCCCATACTCGCTCAATGTCAGTGAACGAGTGTACAAGCTGCAAGCCAAGAGCGAGATTTTGTTATGTCAATAAACATTTTTTTTAAATGTCTCACTTTTATCTCTTTTCATCATACAGGAATAGAGCGAGAAAGATCTCTTTAGAGAAGTGAAAAACGAAGGCAAAACCCTGGTCTTGGCTTGTACCCCTGCTGAAGACAGTCTTACTATATTCCGGATATAGTTTACTAACATAGTACACATATACAAAATCCATTAGCAACCAGCTGAGGTCCGTAACAGCCAATGAAGTATCATAGCAGACATATTTGCATAACAATTGCATCTTAATCGAGTACCTCTACCGCGTCTAATAACATTTCAATTTCATGTCCAGTGGTATAATATACGCTTGTTACCTTGTTCAGGCGCGGAGTTAATTAAATGAAAGGCGAGAAATTGTAGCTCTGTATGATAATATAACATAGTGTATTAGTAGAAGTTGTTTGCGTTATAATACATTGATTGTTGATAGGAAATCTATATTACTGTAAGGTTTGAATTGAAACTACGTTTAACGATACACTTCGCTTTTATTTTACACTAGCAGCGCCTCGCGGTTTTACCCGCGTTGTGCCCGTTCCCATGGGAATTTCGGGATTTTTTTTACATAAAAAACTTCCTCTTGAATCACTCTACCTATTACAAAAAACCGCATCAAAATCCGTTGCGTAATTTTAAAGATTTAAGCATACAGACAAACAAACAAACAGACAAAAATAGCGACTTTGTTTTATACTATGTAGTGACTAGCTGTCTTGAGCGGTAGTTCCACCCGCGATTAAAGATGGCGCTAGTGTCAACATTTTGTAGATAATTTAGCGAAATCAATATGTATGGTAAACCGGTAAATAATATAAATAAAAACTTGCATTATCGATGTTAACCTTTTGCCTTGGATGCCCTTATAAGTACAGCATTATATGCCTTACTGTGTTGATATCTTTATTAAATGTTACAGCATAGCTAAAACTTTGATTCCGTTGCAGTGTAGGCAGCGACTTTTTTACCGTTTAATTATCGCAGTACGTGTATAAAACACATTCAAACACATTCCCAGCTTCACAAAGGCTCACGTATAAAACTGCAAAGCCCCATCTGGCGAATAAAACGCATAAACAATTACAAATGACGTCTATCTAATTTAAAACATCCGTCCGAATCAAGCCGTAAAGTTTAATCCATATTAATGACACTGGGAAGCTCGCCCATAACAAGCTATTAATTAAGCAAGGAGGAGGTATTTGCGTAGCTTACTTGATGCTGTTTTAATAGCGTTTCTCTTACAAGCAAAGTTACGATGTTGAACGGTTGGCGGAGCCACGCAGAGATTGGAGTAACAAAGTAGTTGAAGAATAATCGTAGTCTTCTGATCGTCTCTTACCTGTGATGGGATCAGGTCACTGTTATGGATAGGTTTGTAAATTACCTATAACCTTCCCATCAAATGTGGCTATCGTACAAAAAGAATAATTAAAAATTGGACTTGTAATTTCAGAGATTACCTCGAACATACAAACAAACTTACAAATTTTAACTCTGTATAATATTAGTATAGATAACATTGATCCCTGTTTAAATCCCTCAATAGGATCCTTATTAAAGAGAGCAATGTTAAAGGAGTAGTAATAGAATACAGAATATAACAGGAGAAACTATTTGAAATGTAGTGGGCCCATGGAGGGAAATCCGGATTAAGTTTATTCAATTGTTAAGTATTTTATATTCATCATGCATCGTTTGAAATTGTAAGTTATAGAATATTTTCTTACTGACCTAACTTTATTCTCCTGTTGATATGTATGGTGCTTTACTCGTAATAGCTATTGCTGATGCAATATGGGATATACTCAAAGGCGTTTAAGTAAGTTATGAAAAATACCGTGGTTGGATCCTATTGAATATTTTTCACCACAACACTCCAATCAATAATTAGCACAACAGCACTACACTTAGTTGGTAGTAGTTTTTATAATGCAGTGAGATCATGCGCAACTTTGTGAGGATGATACTCTTTCACTAAAAAAAATGCTTTACGGATCTGGATGAAACTTTACCCTAATATAGCTTATACATCAAAATAACACATGGGATACATTTTATCCCAAAATTCCCCGCTGGAACGGGTACAACGTAGGTAACACCGCGGGGCGCGGTTTGTTAATCAGTAACATTTTAACATGATCCCCTAGTCATGTAATGGTACAGAAGCATCACGGTACGGCATTGTATCGCATACTAAAGCTACAACTGTGATACGATTCAACTGCAATAGATATACCGAGACCCGGGATAGAGATACTATATTGACCAAATAAAACAATAACAATCAATTCCATCCTTTCTTTAATTACCTCATCGGATGTAGAGTTCACGTTACAAGTATCGTCGAACCGTTGACTTAGAGATGTATGAAGGGAGATTAAGTAGATTAATGAGTCACTCTGTCAGTTGTTTTACGGTGAACCTGATTGTGGGGTGAGGGGCTTCTGCCGAGCTAATGATGCGCGTGGGCATTCCGCCTCGTTCGGCTTAATTACACCTTTACGAAGGTACACGGTACATAGCTCGTAAGCAAAAGTATAGGTATGTCTTTCATAGCCATTGTATCTTGTATGTTGCTAGTCGAATATGGATAATATTCAAAGAGCAATGATAGCAAATCAAAGTCAGCATTCGACTAGTAAAGTATGTTGCTTGTCGAATGTGGACAATACGAGTATTCGACTAGCAACATGCGTACAAGACTTGGTTACACTAATTTCGATGGTTTTGTCAAGAGCTCTTTAAAAGCTAAACAATGTTTTGGAAAGTTCCTTTCGGTAAGCCTTAACTGGGAGAGGTTTTGGCTGTATAGCGTAAACAGTAAAAGAAAACTAGAAAAAAAATCTCTGTAAATAAAGTTATTTCTCTGAACAAGAGCTCCAAACAATCCACTTAAACCGGCTTAACCACCAAACGCTTTTAGATAAAACCATCAAAAAATTTCGCTCCCCCATTACAGGGTTGATTATATCACCGGAATACAACATAAAACGAATGGGAGCACTCGGCACGGCTATGCTCACAAATTACACCGTTATGAGACTACAAATAACCGCAAATTTATGTAGATAGCTATCGAGTGCTCCGCGTAACATAAAACGTGTTTAAGACGGTGCAGGCTGATAACACGACTAGTGTTAACATCTGGCTCCTCGGCGGAGCGCAGGCTTGAGCATAAACATCCCGGTGTCGAGATCATGTCTTCATTTGCATGTTCCAAGCGACACCCCTAGCTACCCACTATCCGCGTGACAGTGTCAATGCTCTCGATAAAACAACAATGCTACGGATAACGCTTTGGTTTACCAAACCAAAGCGTTATGCGTAGCATTGTTGTAACTGGTTCAATCAAAATATGCTAGACGCTGTAAAAACTTACTGAACGCTGAAAAGTGAAATTAAAACATTAAAAATAAAACATCTAAGTCATTCTTAAAAGCGCCACCCATTTCCAACTTTTTTTGCTATTCAACTGACACCTACTGATCAGTTTTCAAAAAGGAAACTGAATGGAATCTGTCTTACTGTCTCCTCGCCATTTCACGTACTAACTCAAATTGTATTGGAACTTAAATGTTCTCGACAGAGCAGACACTAAACACTGAAACGAAAAGAGTATGAATTTCAGCTCTCAAAGCGCAAATCAAGTTTGATTGTTTTCGTCGACGATATTGCATTGTTAAATCAATGGGTATCGCACAATGGCGCTCGTTTGTGAGACCCATAAAAGTGGGATACACAATAACCGGACATCGTACGCTCCTTTCATACTTCGTCCGATTAAAATCATGGGTGTGTATTTGCGCGCCAATGGACTGCATTTTTCATCTCTTTATTGTTTACTTCTTTTGCTAACTTCAAAATTTTATAATAGAGATAATAGAGAGAGCTAATAGCGATACAATATTTAGTTTAACCCGTAATGAGTTCTTGTTATTATTACCATCTTTAATGGAAGTAACTTAACATACCAATATGATTTACGAACTCTAGTAAAAGCTAAATGCAGTTGAAAATGTAGATTTTAAGTGTAGTAAAGTATTAGCTTGTAATGCCCCATTACTGTAAAAAGGGCAAAGGCCTCTTATCTCACTGAAGATCGATCTTCAGTGAGATGAGAGGCCTTTGCCCTTTTTACAGTGACGAGGATTAGGCATTATAACCACGCTTTCCTAATGCGGGTTGGTAAATCCATTAGATTAAGATTATGCATGCTCACATGCTCATAATTTCCAACAAAACATTAGTACACGTCAAACGGTCTTGCAAAATGCTACTAAGATGAAGCGAAGCTTGGCCTTGCTCGGCAATTATTTTTGACACTTCAATACATTCGATATTTAAGTAAGTAAAAATAACCACAATCGGTCAATTGCTTAGCGATTATTAAAGATGTAGCTAATTTTAGAGTTTGTAATTTATACAAAATCTGAAATAATTAAGTAGGTACAATACTTTTGAAATACGTTTCACCACAATTCACTGAATGAATAACAAAGTCAGCAGTTTGATTCTGGACTTCATAGCATCGAGTTACGTGGTTTGCTAAACTTGTAGGTAAGTGTTTTATTTATTTTAGGCTGAAGCAGACTACTAGACTTAGAATACTACTTTTAGATTCTGCGGTTTTGCAACTACATCGACACTGTATAACTTTTTAGCGGGCACTGCGTATAGTCGCAGTATTAAAATCGTGCGATTGAGCATCTGCATTGCTGTTACATAGCATTTTAGCGACGTCTCGATCTCGATCTCGACGATTTGGGATTGAAATTGGCAAATAGCTTATATAATATGCTTATTTTGAGGTATATGCCCGTTACGGCCGACGCCGCGGTTCCATACAAATGTGAACCGTCGCGGGCGCCCGCGGCGTGCGCACGCCGCGTGAGCACGCCGCGAGATTATTTTTTAACCCGAAATTCTCGCGGGAACGGGTACAACGCGGGTAACACCGCGGGATGCTGATAGTAATATATAAGTATACGTAAAGGTTAGTATTAGTACAGATAATGTCTCTATAACCTCTGCTGAACTTCAATCTCTCTCATAGATCTCACTACACTAGATGCAGTTACCGTAAACACCGTTTCTGTGCAGCAAACTGTATCTCCCTAATCGAATTGTTATCTAAACTAGCCGATCCCGGGGTTTTACTCGTAGATCCGATCCCGTGAGAACTACAACTTGACATAACGTAGTCTATCCGGGGCACTAACATAAATCGGTTCGCCGTAAATACAGGTGAAGTATAAATTCTAATAGCTTTGTAAGCGTGGCCTTTTGTTTGGGAGGTGGTGCCCAGGATATTAAGGTACCTATATCAAGATTCATCGTATTCGAACTACTGGTTTTTGTGTCATGCTTAAGCAAACAGACAAACATTTTTAGGTTCGGTGTTAAGGGGTGTCCTGTTGCTATTTATTTTTCAATCTACAGATTTTTTAGCGTTTTAATTTTTTATAATTGCATTACTTATATGTTTTTATTACAATATTTTTTATTTTCATATTATTTTGTTTGTACTGTCTTATGTTGTATATTTACACTGAGGGCCGTAACTGTGTCAAGCGGCCTCACTTTTGTATGAAACCCGCTTAACGCAGTTTCGGCCCTAATAGTTTCCGCGTTGAGCCCGTTCCCGTAGGAATTTTCGAAAATCCTTTCTTAGTGTGCACTTACTTCACTTGTAGAACCTTCCTGCCAAATTTCATGTGTCTAGGTGGAGCGGTTGAGGCTGTGCGTTGATTATCAGTCAGTCAGTCAGTCAGGACTTTGAATTTTATATACATCTATCTATCTATCACTTTCGGTTCGGACATAGGCTATTCATTTTGTTTTTTTTATATTTATTCGGATTCAAATTGCAATAATCTAACCCAAAACGTATTAAAAAAGTACCCAGATGAAATCTTGATTAACCGAAGCGTAGTGTTTCAATTGATTGACATATTCAGAGGTCTAAAAATTACTATACCAGGGTTGTACACTAATCTACTCAAGCTTATTTCTGGTACTAAGTTTGTTCACTCATACATAATACATTATAATTACAAACTAAATGTATTATTATATTATCAAGAGGTAAAATTTGTAATTTTGTTTGTTTGTTTGTTTGTATGTTCATGGTAATGTCAGGAATTACCAGTCCGATTTGGATAATTCTTTTTGTAATAGATAGCAACATTCAACGGGCAGGTTATAGGCTATTTTTCATCCCGAAATTCTCACGGGAACGGGTACAACGCGGGTGGAACCGCGGGGCGCGGCTAGTGAGTTTATAAATAAACTAGCGACCCGCCCTCGCTTCGCTTCGGGTAATCAAGATTTCATGTAGGAAAATCGGGATAAAACATTGCGTGTCTCCCGCAGGAATATACACAATCAAAATTTCAAGTGGGAAATTGGGGATAAAATATTACCTACATGTCTCCCGCGAGTATATATGTATACACAATCAAGGTTTCATCAGGTGAGGAAGAATTCGGGATTATACCTACATAGCACGTCTTCGTCGTTCGTAGTTCGTAGGTAGGTACCTATATCTCCGCGCGCTTTGACCGCACGAAACAGTAAGTAGCCATAAGAGACCCGCCATCGAGCATTACTATTTTGTAAGCAGCGCCCCGCGGTTTTACCCGCGTTGTGGTCGTTTCCGTGGGAATTTTGGAATTTTTTTACATAAAAACCTTCCTCTTGAATCACTCTACCTATTACAAAAAAACCGCATCAAAATCCGTTGCGTAATTTTAAAGATTTAAGCATACAGACAAACAGACACGAAACAGAGACGACTTTATTTTATACTATGTAGTGATATTTCTCATCATAACTCTGAAACTAACTGTCCGATTTTAATAATTTAAAGAGGTACACAAAGAAACATGAAATCGGGATAAAACATTGCGTGTCTCCCGCAGGAATATACACAATCAAAATTTCAAGTGGGAAATTGGGGATAAAATATTACATGTCTCGCGCGAGTATATATGTATACACAATCAAGATTTCATGTGAGGAAGAATTCGGGATAATACCTACATAGCACGTCTTCGTCGTTCGTAGTTCGTAGGTAGGTATATCCCCGCGCGCTTTGACCGCACGAAACAGTAAGTAGCCATAAGAGACCCGCCATCGAGCATTACTATTTTGTAAGCAGCGCCCCGCGGTTTTACCCGCGTTGTGGCCGTTCCCGTGGGAATTTCGGGAATTTTTTTACATAAAAACCTTCCTCTTGAATCACTCTACCTATTACAAAAAAACCGCATCAAAATCCGTTGCGTAATTTTAAAGATTTAAGCATACAGACAAACAGACAAACAGACACGAAACAGAGACGACTTTATTTTATACTATGTAGTGATATTTCTCATCATAACTCTGAAAATAACTGTCCGATTTTAATAATTTAAAGAGGTACACAAAGAAACATAATTAACCTTGATTTTAGAGCCATTTATTTTGATGTAGATTCATATCATCATATGAATATCATCAACTTAAAATTACACTCCTTTTTTAACTAATTAATTTTAACTTAAAACGGTTATTGTGTCTTAACTATAATAGTTAGACATATGCCCTCGGGAACTTATTTGTTTGCAATGATATGTACTTTGATTGTGTAGAACATTGTTTTTGTGTATCATCAATAGATTTAGTAGCGCACGCCAATAACCAATTTTTTTAGGCATGTTTTTCGTACCTTGGGTTACATATACCCGCGTAGTGCCCGTTCCCGTGGGAATTTCGGGAATAAATATAGCCTATGTCACTCAGGGATAGTGTAGCTTTCGAATGGTGAAAGATTTTTTTAATTCGGTGCAGTAGTTTCAGAGCCTATTCGAAACAAACAAACAAACAAAAAATCAAACCTTTCCTCTTTATAATATTAGTATAGAAGTATAGATAAAGTAATTTTCCATAATGTTACTTAAAGTAGGCACCTTATCGAATGTGACAACATTTGAACGTTACAACGATAACGAAAACAATTAAACGACATACATACATTTTTATATCGACTGTTGTTAGTTCAGCTAGTCTATCACATATTTTAAATATATTACTATTTAGATTACTTAAATTCAAACGATTTACAGGTTTTTTCAAACATAAATTGAGAAGGTTTGGAAAAAGTAATATGAATTCTTCCATTAACAAAGGAAAGGAAAATTATCCAATGAAAATCAAAGAAATAGAAGATGAAAAATGGAATGAACTCCGAAAATATTACAAAGGATCTCGTACGTATCTATCTATCATATTATCTTTTAGGGAGAAATTAATTTAAGATCCCATTGAACCGAAGTGATAACTGTCATTTACATGTTGACACAGTATTCAAAGTATAAGCGTAGTTATATGGGTTAAGAATGGAGGGGTTTGGACCGTAAATGATAAAAAGTGGGTAAAACTATGGTAAAACCACCCTTGGAATTCAAAATCATTCATTTCATTGTACCTTACGATGTTAGTTAATTTTGGGCAAAGTGACATTTCTATCTGAGCACTACTGTGCTTCGGAGCGCACTTTTAGCAGTCAGTCTCGGTTGTTTCAATCCTCAGACCATGTGGGTCTTTATGTAGTCTAAAAACTCCCACACCAGGACTGGTCACTGACCTCGAAATGAATGAATAAGGGCCGCGGGCGCACGCGACGGTTAACTTTTGTATGAAACCGCGACGGACGCACGTGCCGGTACACTTTTGTATGAAACCGCGACGGACGCACGTGCCGGTTCACTTTTGTATGAAACCGCGACGGACGCACGCGACGGTTCACTTTTGTATGAAACCGCGACGGACGCACGCGACGGTTCAGTTTTGTATGAAACCGCGACGGACGCACGTGCCGGTTCACTTTTGTATGAAACCGTGACGGACGCACGCGACGGTTCACTTTTGTATGAAACCGCGACGGACGCACGCGACGGTTCACTTTTGTATGAAACCGCGACGGACGCACGTGCCGGTTCACTTTTGTATGAAACCGCGACGGACGCACGTGCCGGTTCACTTTTGTATGAAACCGCGACGGACGCACGTGCCGGTTCACTTTTGTATGAAACCGCGACGGACGCACGTGCCGGTTCACTTTTGTATGAAACCGCGACGGACGCACGTGCCGGTTCACTTTTGTATGAAACCGCGACGGACGCACGTGCCGGTTCACTTTTGTATGAAACCGCGACGGACGCACGTGCCGGTTCACTTTTGTATGAAACCGCGACGGACGCACGAGACGGTTCACTTTTGTATGAAACCGCGACGGACGCACGTGCCGGTTCACTTTTGTATGAAACCGCGACGGACGCACGAGACGGTTCACTTTTGTATGAAACCGCGACGGACGCACGTGCCGGTTCACTTTTGTATGAAACCGCGACGGACGCACGTGCCGGTTCACTTTTGTATGAAACCGCGACGGACGCACGTGCCGGTTCACTTTTGTATGAAACCGCGACGGACGCACGTGCCGGTTCACTTTTGTATGAATAAACGGTGACAGTAATTTTAACCACTTTCGTGAAAGTGTCATGTAACAACTTAATCGCATGTATATTTTCAGTAGCAGCTTCTAAACATGTTTACATAGGACCTAAACATTATTTATACCCCAATACTGGCGATATAGAATATGAGATGAAATCGCTATATGAAATGGAAATAAGATCCAGTGACATATTTATTGTGACTTTTCCAAGATCAGGTAAATAATATCAGTAGTTATACCTACTACGTGTACAGTACACAGAAACTAGTGAATGACACGGCGCGTTGCTTCAGCTTACATTCACGCACCAGTAACCGTAATGAAAAATTATGGCTTTCTACTGGCAGCCCGAATAACTTAACAGACTGTCAGCAAAGTCATAAATCAACGCTTAAATTAGACATTTAACAGTAGTGAACTTTCTAACGAACGTATGTTACGATTACACACCGTTTAAAACAACCCACCGTAATAGACATGCTAACAGCTAATCGTCAATGTACCTATGTAATAATATCAACTCGACCTATTCCAAAAAAATGCATAAATACACTGGAGTTAACACGCACACATACACCGTCTCACCCTACGCTCACACTCACAGCACAATTGAATTTAGATACATCATTATTTCAGGCACAACTATGACGCAAGAATTGGTTTGGTTAATAGCCAACAATTTGGACTACTCCACTGCTAAATCTAAACATCTTATCCAAAGATATTGTACATTGGGGTAAAGTATAGAACAGTTGTATGCGGTGAGACTTAAGTCAACCAAGCGTTCCATAGTTCCATTCCAAAGTTCAGTCCCATTCCAAATAACGATATTAGGGCATAAACGAGAATTATCAATGGCTCAGTCCAATTATATCATTACAGATCCTACTTCATAAATGTTGATATTGAAAAACAAAAACTTGAACACTACAGACAATGTAATTTGAAATATTTAGACATTTTAACGAGAATGGTCACTCCTGCTACCGAATTAATGGCATCAGAGACTGGGCAACGGTTTATCAAGTGTCATATTCCTTTATCGATGTTGCCTCCAAACACTTTAGATACGGCGAAAGTAATATACCTTGTAAGAGACCCAAGAGATGTGGCAGTGTCGCTGTATCATCTCTTCAAGCTGATGAAGGTTAATCAATTTGAAGGCGACTTTAAAACTTTTTGGAGATTGTTTACAGAAGGATTGGGCAAGTAAATTTCTGCTTTCTTTAATGCTTACTTTTAATAATAAGGAAAATGTACAAAAAGGTGGCAAAACAATGTAAGCAGAGCCTACCATGAGATAAGAAGAATAATAATTCATCGAAATAGGACGAGACGAAGGACGTCAACTATTTCTTTTTTTAGAGTATGGGAAAATGGCTTTTAAGAAATACCATCAAGGCATAAAAGCAAGACGTTATAGCACTCCTAGCAAAGTCTACTTACTCGGTGTTAGCTCATTGCTATTGTTAAGCAACGTGCCGTTCGGCCCCTGCTTGGATGGGTGGTCGTTAGCGGAATATCTATCAGTCCCGGTTGTTTCGTTTTAACCGTTTTACCAACACGTAATCGTTCAGAATATCAGTTTAGATTAGCAATTGAGCCAGTGTTTTTCAACTTACTTTATATTTCTTTACAGTAATAAGAGGCCCATACGTTGAGCATGTCAAAGAAGCATGCGAGAAGTGGCATCACCCTAACATGTTGCTATTGTTTTACGAAAATCTCATAAGAGTAAGTGACACCAATAAAAATAATAAAGAATATAACACAATGAACAGTTTTTAATACGACTATACAATTTTTAAACACATTCAGGACCTTCGGAAAGAAATTCAAAGAATCTGCAAATTTTTAGACAGAAAGTATACAGAGGATGAAATTGATGGTCTCTGTGAGCATATGAATTTCAAAAAGTTCAAGGAGAATCAAGCAGTTAATTTAGATTTTTTAAAGGAATTCGATGCTTTTGTACCAAATGAACAATCTTTCATTAGGCAAGGTACGTATACATAAACGTCTGTAGTAAAAAAAGTCTAAGTTTAAAATATCCCAGTGCTGGGCAAAGGCCTTTCAGCTCACGGAAGATATCAGTACAGGTAGGCGTAAAAACCACGCTTGCCTAATGCCGATTGGTAATCAAACTCCCGAGCCATGTTTGAGTAGTAGGAAACATATTTTCCCTCGACCTGGGAATGGAACCTGGGACCTCAGTCTTGGCAGGCGAGTGCCCATACCACCTGACCACCGAGGAGTCCAGTTCTGCATCTAATAAAAAACTAAAGAATTTACTTCAGAAAAATAGAAAAACTGTTATTATTTTTACAGGAACTGTAGGAGGCTGGCGAGATTTATTCGATGAAGAAATGACCGAACAAGCTAATGACTGGATTATGAAGAACTTCAGCGATACAGATCTTGAATTTATCAAATAGTAACTCACAAAACATGTAAAAAAAATACCGCACTCACCCAAATTTAGCTGACTTAGATTATACGAGTAAGTACAGAGTAGCGTAGTGCTCGTTGCGTAGTACATATCGTTAAATATAATCAAAGAATTTATACATTGATTTATAATTTTGATTCTTCAACCTTAATTTGATGCTATAAGTAGTTGAAAGTTAAATTAATTACGTATTTAATATTTTATTTACATAATTTCTTACTATTCGGTACTAAACACAGAAGTACACAGTAATTTCTGTAAAGTATTTTTAAGAAAATTCAACTGAGTTTCTTAATATAAAGATAAATAGCTCTGAATACAACAAAAGCTTTTTGTAGGAAACGCTGAAATATTCACGGACGGAAATCTTACAATAAATCGGAAATATAAAGTCTTAAGAAAAATCTCTAGAGTGCTCTACAAGTGCTAGTATTTCTAGTTTAAAGTAGGTATTGTTTTCCCAAAGGGCTTGAACTTACTCCGAGTAAATCCAAACTCTATGATCAACTTTAACGACCAGAAAACTTTGGACATGAAGCTTTCTACTTACGTTGTAGGTTATATTTTGATTACCACTAACTCCCGAAGTTTTGTACAAGCAAATGCCATTTGTACGCATCGAGTTGAACATTTGAGGCGTCATTAACTGTCATTGTTTTATTAATAAATCGTAAAAAAGTTAGCAACGTCGACCTGCAAAAAATACTTCATTCAAACATTCCCATTTTATAATAAACTAGCTGTGCCCCGTGATTTCAGCCGTAGTGCACCCGTTCCTGTGGGAACTTCGAGATTTTTAATAATTATTCCTGACCAAGATAAATAAAAATAAAAAAGACGTGTGGCACTCGGGGACTGCCGCGGTAAAGCTATTGCATAGTTATTTTTTCTATCACTAGATGGCGTTAGTGTGCTGAATGTTTGCATCACGCTAACGTTGTGTTCTGGGCATATACGTAGGTTTTTGAGCGTGAGCTGGATTCGGTCCCCGCGCTCAAGGCCCGCGATAGAAGCTATGCTATAGCTTAAAATAAAAAAACATTAAAATCGGTCCAGCCGTCATCGAGTTATAAATGTTGTAACTAACACGACTATCTTTTATTTCACAGTAACAGATTATTCCTTAATGGAGTTTAATGTAAAGAGTGAGTTCTGACACGTAATATTACATTAATTACTTAATTTTCCATTTATTTGCTGTCTTTGAGACACATAATGTCTTTAGACAATGCGTCATAGATCTAACAAGATTCTTCTGTTAATAAATCCAAACCAACCTCATGAATTCCAAGTGAAGTTTGTTGAGTTTATACTTATTTAGTACATGTTGATAGAGAGATCCTTCAACTTAATTATTCCTTGTATTTGTTATTTCAATATCAGTAAAATGAACAAGAAGCAAAGGAGATGGGCTGTGGAAATATTTTGAAAATCAACAACTCCATTAAAGTAAACAAGCTCAAGGGAATAGACCGCTTTGGGCAAACATAAGTAGGTTGTACAAGTGTTATTGTAGTTTATGGAGAGATTCCTGTGAAATGGAGCGATGTCTACAGTTCGAGGATAATTCAAAGACCGTGTTCGGTTGAAATATAAATGGATGCTAGAGGCTACTTTAACTTTAAATGTTTTGATGAGAATCTTGTTGAAATAATTCTACTTTATCTACTAAGTGAATTAAAAAGATTCCTTTCATCACTAGAGAGACGTACGATCTTCGTAGAATTCATACAATTGTAGGTCTGGATAGTTTAAATCAATCTTAATTCTTGGGTATTTCTGAAACTTCAGGGAATTAATTTTATATTCATTTATCATTATGCCAGTCTCTTTACAAACTAAATTGTTGATGCTGCATAGCTGTAAGTTTCTAACGGCCCGCCCTCGCATCGCATCGTATGAAAAGGTTAAAAGGTAAAAACCCCTTTTTAGGGGTTAAATTTCTCAACATCCTTTCTTAGTGTTCACTTACATCATGAAAAGAACTGTACCAAATTTCAGTTTGGCACAGGGGTTCAGTTTCAGGATACAGTAGTTTCGGCTATACGTTAATATATATATGTATAAGCTATAATTCAATGAAACATGTTTGGCTTTTATATACATACATTTGAAGTGCAATAACACATCAACCGTATCATCCTTACACCCGCCAAGATCCTAATCAGGACACCGCTGACGTGTGAATTATGAACCTGAACATAACATAAAACTCTTCCTTTTATAACTCGCCAAATAAGCCATTGTCAGGACAGTTGCGAGTTACGCACTTGCGATCATATCGTAAAGTTAAGCGGTATCATATTATGAGCCCTTATTGAGGACTCACAGCGATGTGTTTTATTGTTCACTGTCAGTTGTGTATTATATATAAAATATTAACAGATGACGATAACAACGTCTGTTATTGACGGCTTTATGATTTGTGTAGCGTTTGGTTAGAACGTGGGATTGTTTCGAGTTTTTTTTTTTTAATTTATTTATTTAAGGTCGCTCTAACAACTAGGTCATCAGCGACCGACAACCAATATGAACTAATATGAACTAATGATTATGTATGATTAAATGAGATGATATAAGTTGATGAGTTTCAGAAAATGAACAATTACATCTGTATTGCTCAGACAATCCTTAAGATTGTCTGGCAATCCAGTATGAAGTCTTTCGGTGTTATAACATTGACAATACTTCATTTGTTACCCAAATTTGTGAATTTAATTTGGGTAATAAAACACATGATATTGAAAATAGTTAAGCTTCCATGATATTGAGCGAGTTTGTAAGCTGCTAGTGAGTTCAAAAGATAGTGTCATAGGCTTTTAAAGTAGCTGTCTATAGAATTCACCGGCTCACAATCGTTAGAATATGTCAGAGGCGATCTAAAACTACAAAAGGGTTGGCCATTAACCGAGTCGAACTTAATTACTTACTAACTTACGACACTTCATGGAAAAATGCAGTAGTAGTTGTATAAGCTTGTTATGTCCCACTGCTGGGCAAAGGCTTCATCTCACTGAAGATATCAGTACAGTGAGGAAGATTAGGTGTATTCACCATGCTTGCCTAAGGGTCCGTTCACACAGACCGGCTCGGAGAGGAGAGCAGATTCTTATCACGTTGAAAACAGAGTTTTTAGTATTTGTATTAAGGTTTATTTTTGCATGTGCACTGCTTTTGTGATTAAGAATGCTTGAAGGCGCTTGGTGTGAAATAATAAGAGGAGCTTACCGGCTCCGATCGCGTAATTTTTCTCGATCGTGCAGCCGTTTGGCTCCGATTGCATGCTCTTTAACGCTCGCACAGCCGATCGGTTCCGATTGCGTGCTCTTTCTCGCTCGCGCAGCCGATCGGCTCCGATTGCGTGCTCTTTCTCGCTCGCGCAGCCGATCGGCTCCGATTGCGTGCTCTTTCTCGCTCGCGCAGCCGATCGGCTCCGATTGCGTGCTCTTTCTCGCTCGCGCAGCCGATCGGTTCCGATTGCGTCCGCGCTTCTCCACGCCGACCGCCATTTTGATAGCACAATCCTTTCAACGAAGTGCATCCGACCGGCTCCGAGCGCATTCGACCGGCTGCGAGCGCATCCGAAGGGCTGCGAGCGTATCCGACCGGCTGCGAGCGATTCCGACCGGCTGCGAGCGCATCCAACCGGCTCCGAGCGCATCCGCTTTCAGGTCGCTTCCAGCCGGTCTATGTGAAATAGTTGGCGGCTCCGCTCCGACCAACTCCAAGCGCATACGATCCGGTCTGTGTGAACAGAAAAATGCGCGCCGATGCTCTCCGAGCCGGTCTGTGTGTACGGACCCTAATGCGTGCTGGTGATCTCAAACCCGAGCCATGTTTGAAAAGTAGTAAAAAATGTACCCTTCTCAATATTTTAATAATAAGAAAATACCTTACACAAAGAAACAACTTTATAAAGTCTTTCATTTGTTAAAAATTAAAATACTTAGTTCAAAATTTTCTTAAAATTAATATCGCGCAGCGTCGAGCTCAGGTACACTGAACTTAAAAATAAGTTTACGGAGACAAGAAACTAGAAAATTTAATATTTTCATATCAAAAGCTCAAATTAGAACGCGGACGTCTGAACTTTTCTGCGCTTATCTATACTAATATTATAAAGCTGAAGAGTTTGTTTGTTTAAACGCGCTAATCTCAGAAACTACTGAACCGATTTGAAAAATTCTTTCACTGTTAGATAGTCTATTTATCGAGAAAGGTTATAGGCTATTTTTCATCCCAAAATTCCCACGGGAACGGGTACAACGCGGGTAAAACCACGGGGCGCTGCTAGTGATTTATAAAAGCTTAGGAAACTTTCTCGCTCTATATGACGTGTTACAAACAATCTACTTACATAATATAGAACACTACGTAATTAAGTACTAAATTGATATCACAAGTGCCATCTGAAGTTAGTAATAGACTGGTTCGAATTCCGATCAGATCAAAACAACAACACTGAACAGAAGCGAAGCTGTTGTGACCGGTAACAGGTAGCTGCAATTATTTCCCGTCGAGACGCGGCGGATGCCGACACTCGCCACGCCTCTCGACTAATTGCCGCCTACTTGTTTATTTACGAACACCATTAAACCGACCATACACTCAAACGACCACAAATCGTTTTTAACCCGCTTTACTGCCGATTTCTTATTCAAAAACACTCACCTTTTACGGCGGCCTCAATTATTTCGATGCTTTTCAGCGTCAGGAGTACCGGGTCTACCACCAGGGTGAGCAGCGGCGACTCCCCGACCTGCCGCTCGGTGAGGAATATCCCGTAAGTCCGCACCCGCAGCGGTCGGCACAACGATCCGAAACTCCTCACGAAAACTGTCGCGTCACTGAATCGAAGTGATTCCGCCGTCCCGAACTTCACAACGACACCGACCTCATTCAAATCACCCTTTAAAACCCGTCGTATATTCACTTTGTACACTCTCGTCCCGTTGTCGCCCGTATTTACACCGAACACTTTACCTGTAAAAATATATTTGGAAAATAAAGTTACACGTTTCAGCAGTACTCGGTCGTACGTGACGGCGGTGTCGCACGCGGACGCGGCGAAACTTGTGTCTCTGTTGTGTGGTTCGGGTAATTGCACATTTGCGTTGAGAGCATCGAGGATGAGAGTCAGCGTAACGAGGGGAATTACGGGTCGCATGATGAATAATAAACGGGGTTGTTGCACATTGAGAGACGTCCACTTGTTTGTGATCCGGTTGATTCGCGAAAGTCACGCGAAGGATGCGAAGCGTGCGCCCGAGCGCAGGCCCCACCGAAGGCTGTGCTAGGGCACCGGCTCGCCACCCACTCCGGATCGCTCACGTACCCTACATATTTACATACTGATTGGTCCCGCATAAATAACACCACGCACCTCGTAATAAGACACTCAGTGACTGGGCCCGACATTTATCGAATCACTTCATCTTGATTTGTCGGGACAGAAAACGAACTATTGCTTCCCTTTGCACGTCTTTATCGAGGGACTATTTGTTATTTAAACGTCTCAATAAAATTTAATGTTGTTTAGCTTTTATTGATATATCGGTAAACTATCTTATAAATCACTTAATACTTACCTATAAAAGTATCAGATAATCCTACGCTTTATCAACTGTTTTTATAGCTTTGCAATTGGAAAACAATTTTCTGGTCCGATTATATGGCTATCATGATTAAAATTTAATTTACCTGCGACATTTATTTACTATACAAGCTCATTTTAATTCAGTTCATTAGGTTCGAAACATACTCGAATCGAAACGTGGCCAATGAGCCAACAAGGTCATTAAATAGGGATTCGTTTATCGAACACTGAAAACAATTATTAAATTACATCGGGAACTAGCGGTTACTCCGATCAATCACTTATAATGACTTCAGCTTAGAGGATAATTTCTCCGATGTTTTTGTCTGAATCGTTACCACATTAGAGCGCACAAAATCATTAACCATCGAGTTAAGTCTCGAGTTGACATCAAAAACCAATTTGTTGTTTTGTCGAACTCGTTTTCCGTTGGAATCAACTGTTTTTATATCGAAACGTATATCTAAGGCATCATTTTGTTCCATGAAAAGTCAATTACTGTCTACTTGAATGAATAACCAACCTATTAGCTTGCTATAATAAGTATAAGAGTACGCGTAGGCTGTAGGTTAGTATAAGATACTCGTATATCTAATGGTGCCTTACGTAGGTATGTTTGTAGCTGTATATTGTAGGTTAGGTACCTATAATTATGTGAGAATAGAATAAATACCTACATTATTTAGATGCCTATTTAAAAAAAGTTAAAGTATCCACTTCTCTCATCTCACTGACAGCGAGAAGCACAATATAAATTGCTTATTAAAGGTTCATTAATTAAAGCCGTATTTAATAAATAAAGGTATTTATTATGAGATCTTCCACTAACTGTCACTGCCACTCTCCAACTAATTTAATGTCAAAACGATAACTTTATTTCATCGTACTTTAAAAGGCGTAATATAACTGCCACGAAATGGGATATGAAAATCTCGTAGCAATATTTATAGTGAAAAGCGACAAGGATTATCTTTGAGCGTAATTTTATGCAAACTGACGTACGGTATTTCACACGGTAATATAATAGTACGGATTACGCAGAATGTTACATAAGTGTGTGAATAATTGTATCCGTTATTGTTCGCTATTTGACACGTAATTTACAATTTACGGAACGATTTGGTTCATGTTACGATTGTAACTCGCATTTATTTCTATTAGGACGATCGTATTAACTTGCTTAATTTATTATTCTAACGTTGGTATTTGATTGTTTCTTTTATGTGAGACCTGGGGCTTAACGTGCGATTCTTATTTATGGCGGTGTATATTACCTAGAGGGTGGTTTAAAAAAATCGACAGTGTTGTAAAAGCTCAGAGTGTTGAATTGAAAGCGACACCTTTAAAGCATGCGCAGCTTTTTAAATAAGTGTTTTAGGTATACCTATACAATCAATCTCCGCTCAATCCAAAATAGTAGTTCCCATATATGTAGTTCCAATATTGTCATTGTATGCTGATGTGAATCAGAATTTTAAATTTACTTGATCGAATTTCGGGTGCCAATTTGAAACTTCGGCTGAAAGTCCTTAACATCTCAAGTTCCAAGTATTAGGCTGCTCCATACATGCTGAATCTCAGCTCAGAATTGGAAGAAATTTGATGAGTACCACGTACATTGTGATTTTTCAGATTCCAATTTTTTCTGAACGGTCTGTAAAAATTTCTCTGACTGGCGTTCAATCAGATTTTTCAGACATGTGTGAGGTTAAGGTCCAAAATTCAGTTTCTTAATTCAGAAACGGAATTTAGATATAATCAGCAGTATGGTGCCTTATACGATGTTTATTATTTATCAGGTATACATTGAATTGATAGAAAAAACAATATAATATAATATTTAATCGTCTATCTGACAATACAACATATTTGACAATACCCCACATACAAAACCTGTAGTCACCCACATACCTAACAAACCTGACAGCCACAAGTCCACTGAAAGCGGACTACATGGTTCATAATCGATCATGCACAGCCACTGTGCAGATCATAAATTCAAAACCGTACCGAGCCAACCATTGATCCACAATCATGGGTCTAGTCTAGATGCAATAATGCATTCCGTCAGTGCATTACAAATCAGCGGTTTAGTGAACTAGTACTGGCTATATAGGCTACTATAAGCTGTATAGGATGTACGAATTCAGTGTTTTGCCCTGATTATGTACTTTCACAACCGGCAACGCGAGCCTGCGTGAATTATAACCGCACCTACGTTTACGTTTTCAAATAATCCCCTCTGTTCTGGAATTATAACCCGTGAATAAACATAAAAGGCCTCGCTGGCGGCAGGCTGTAATTCCACAGTGGAAACATCGTAAATAATTGTTGTGGCTTTCTCGCTAATTCCTGTCGTAGTGAAATCTATAACGTGCCTCGGTAATAAAAGGTTGGAGATAAATATAACGATACGCGTGTGTAATTGTATGAGCACCAAAGCTTACCAGTTATATATTCGTGGGATAATAAATGATTAAAAAACACTAAGTGTTTAGACTCTATAAAATAAAAATCGTCTCACTAAATTTAAGTTATAAGCTTTATAACTTCAAAAGTATTATAAAAAATATCAGAAAAGTAATATGAAAGTATCAGACAATAGAAAAAGCTGAAAGAAAATGAAAAGAATAAATCCTGGAAAACCGAAGTACTTGGATACTTAATAAGTAAAGCATACTCTACTGCACCTTATTGAAGTATACTTACTTAAAAAATATAGGTTCTACTTATTCAATGTAAACTAGAAAGTGTTTTTAAAGTACTATACTCGTATTATCTTCCAAAAACATTTTCCCTGGAGTGGTTCTTATATGTTCTTAAAAATGTAACTTTTTGATAAATGTATCTATACAGTAGATTATAAATCACTTTACATTAAGAACTTACTTTCCTATGAACAAACTCAGCGTTCTATTTCAAAGATAATCTTTTTAATACAAACCAGACACAAAATTGACTCCAAGCTCCAAATTCTCCAATATAATCCAAATTGATACGAATTACAACGCCATAACATAAGTAATTACTGAGTAGATCGCAAGTGACAAATGGCAGGGGTAGCTCCGTAGGTATGTTCCCGCCGTCTTCGAAATGTCACAAGCGGTGATTAAACATTCCTATCCTATATTAACCGGTTTGAAAATTCAAACAATGTCGTGAACTAGGAGGTTCCTATGAAAACGTTTATACTACCCTCGACAGCGATATTGCTCACATGTACCTTAACTATGTTATAGGCATTCGAAGCATTTCGTTGTACGTTAAATTCCTATCCGATGTTGGGATCAATATTAAAAGAAATTTTAAAGTTTCGAATTGGTTTTGCCATTGTACGCTCTATGCTTTTGTTAGAAAACAGGAGATAGATAGGTTAGGTATACCGTATAACCAAATCTGATTAAGCGAGCGAATGAGCGGGTTAATTGAACCTACAATTACTGACTGTATAATAAACCTATAGGTGGTCCATCGTTATTCAGAAATCTCAACAAAAATATTAATAAAATAAGGTAACCTTTTCTTAATATGTAAGTACCTACCATGAACTCATTTTCAAAATTGCAGAATTGTTTAGAACGACAATTAGGAAGTATTATTAGGATAAAAGCATATTAAAATGGACAATACATTATCATATCTCATATAAACTCAAAAGGGTTAGGTACTTACTCGCTGTCTGTGGCAAGAGGGAGTTTATCATAAAATAATAAACAAAACCACGGAAGCAGGAACAAAGTCATCGTTCACAGTTGAAACTCGCATCAATTCACTGTTTTAAACGTCGGAAGGGGCTGTAGAAGTAATGAATACAAGCTTTTAGCCGTATTGGACTGTTGGTAGAGCTAGATTGTTATGAATTAATACCGGGTGACTGAGTACCTACATGTGTGCTGTTGTTCTAGAGATGGGAAGGGTTAGATGGATGCATTTGAAAGTTTCCAGTGGAATTCCCTGTGTATTCAGAGTTTAGATCGTTTGAATTTAGAATAAACAAATAATGGAATTAACTCGCGAGAATACGACTAGAGAGAAAGAGAGAGAAAGAACTACTTCAAATAAGAATTACTATAGTTTTTGGAAACAGTTAAAGTGACACCATTTTTAAATACTTTTTTACATTTATAGTTTTACACCGCCCCGCGGTTTTACCCGCGTTGTGCCCGTTCCCGTGGGAATTTCGGGAATTTTTTTACATAAAAACCTTCCTCTTGAATCACTCTACATATTACAAAAAACCGCATCAAAATCCGTTGCGTAATTTTAAAGATTTAAGCATACAGACAAACAAACAGACAAAATAGCGACTTTGTTTTATACTATGTAGTGATGATAAATACTGTGCGTTGATTGGTTGATATTAAATAAAATTCGAGATTTCCTTCAAAGTGTCATTTGATTGATGATACAATATTTATCATTATCCTGTCTTGTCGCCTTCTGTGACGTCCGTTGTGCTAGACGGGCAGTTACTTAGATTCCATAATACAAGTTTAGAGCTTACTTTGGGTCTTATTAACCGGAAAAATTCACCCACGTAGCTGTTATTCTATTAACGCGTAGCTGGCCGGTGTCAGATACAGATTTACTAACCCATAAGCAAAAAAGACACTAGGCTAAGGTGACATCTAAAGAGGAGGGGATTGAAACTAGTGCGAGCTCTAGCGGGTCAAGAATATTTTTAAAAAAGGAGCTAAACTGAAAATATCAAATCACCGCACCGAATAATTAGTGTCATAGTCAGCTTTAAAGGACCTACCTTAATTTAAAGGGATACTTAACACAATAAATTAAACAATGCAATATTTTTCAAATAACGATAATATAAGAAGATTTATTCCAAAACGCGTAGAATTAGATATGTTAACAATATGATACAATTCGTTCAAGAAGATAGGAGTTATAAGAATATCACAATTTTTAGGAGAAATATTCGGTTTTATAGTGAAATTGAGTAAGTTTAATTTACATTTATTATTAGTACCATGGAGTCTACTACATCAAAGGAAAGGGCTCAACATATTTAAATTCTTAATCAATAATATCACTTCTAATAACTTCACGCCACTTGATCGAAACAGATCTTAAAATCAAGCAGCGCCATCTGTGATTGAAAAATGCAAATATACATAGGTACTTAAGTTAAATAGGACTAATATTGCTATTCATATAATACAATACAGTCATAACACATCGATTAAATTATTATTGAAAGAATGCTAATACCGAAGTTATTTTTGTGTTATTGCTTTTTTTGTGGCATAATATTATCCTGGGCATTAACTTAATGCAGAAATGCTGTGTTGCTTACCAAGGTAATGTGATTTTTTTTAATTCATTGATTTTCATCTGATATAAGAAGCGATTCGATGCTTAAATCAAGACGTATACACGTAATTTACAAGCTTATATTTCAAGCCATTCCCATTTTTCCTGTCTGTAATTGAAATATTTTTTTGAATTTTGACTGGCCGGCTTCCGATTAAACTGAATTTTTTCTTACACGTTTGGTGTGAATGTCAATACATAATAATGGCAAAAAATAAGCATGTTAAAACTTGTTTAAAAGAATAAGTGTCTTATTTATTCATAAACTGATATTAACTATCAAATGGTTTGTTCCTTTCTCACATACGCAATTTGCCAAAGAGTAAAAGAGACAAAACACTTTAAAGCAGTGTTTTAGTTATATAGCGTTTATGAATAAATATTTTGAATTGGATGTGTTTCATTGAGCCCTAAGGACACACAAGCTTTGCCATATTATAAGGCGTACAAGGGCGTATTCCCTGCGTTGTCACCACCAGCCCGCGAGAGGGCGGTATGATATCTCTCCCACTCACACGCAGGCGATGCACGCATCCGATAAACCCAGGCACTAAAGATGATCCCGATAACCTGCGCAATGAACTGTACGTAAATATTGTTTACTAGCAGCGCCCCACGGTTTTACCCGCGTTGTACCCGTTCCCGTAGGAATTTCGGGATGAAAAATAGCCTATAACCTTCCCGTTGAATGTGGCTATCTATTACAAAAAGAATTATTCAAATCGGTTCAGTAGTTTCTGAGATTAGCGCGTTTAAACAAACAAACAAACAAAACAAACTCTTCAGCTTTATAATATTAGTATAGATTTTGTTGCAGAATCAGATGAAGAGGTTTCGATTTATGAAAGAAAGGGATAGGTATATGATTTTGTAATATATCAAATGTGTAACGATTGCCTATGGGCCTTATTCATACTCGGAAACGCTTATGGAGATCATTTTATCTATCAAATGGTTTGTCTCTTTCCGACATATGGTATTTGCAAAAGCGAAAAAGAGACAAAACACTGTTAAGCAGTATTTTAGTTATAGAGCGTTTATGAATAAGGTTTAATGGTACTGATAACTTCAGTGCCAGACAGACCTTTTCCATGAATTGAAATATGACGTTTCTAGTGCTCCTGCTAGACAAAGGTCTCCCCCAAACACAGCTAATCCTATCCTTTGGATTTCTCTCAGTCACATTTTATTTTTTGCGTCAAACGAAATGATAAACAAAATGCTTACTTAGTAACATTCCCAGGAGGCAGTCCGACGTATAAGAATGGATCGACATTCAAAGAAGTCATACGTCCTTTAGATGTGCCACTTGAAACAGCCGAGCCCAACTTCAAAATGCTATCTTTCTTGTACCGTCTACCGGATATCTTCGACCTGCCGTCTAGTTTAACTTTCCCTGCATGTAACTCTAATGGTCCACTGCCTGCATCCCATCTCATCACTGCTTTGTTTTGAACGAACCCAAGCCAGAAATGGTCCCTGGTACCCGAAGCGCTAACTAGCGCCCCTTCTCCACAAACGGCCGAAACTTCAGCCCAAACATCAAATCTTTTTGCTGGAAATCTAGCTCGTACAGTCATCCTCGCTTCGCCGTCGAACAACGGCACTTCATACCCTAAATTCATATTCTCATCCACGTATTCGTACGCCGAGTAATCCTCGTATACTTCGTTTACAAACTCTTCCTCAACATCATCCTCAATTATGATCGGTTCTTCTATCGGTTCCTGTTTGGTCGTCTTTGTAGCACAATCGGCGCCGGTATTAGCATGTACGAAGAAATTTTCTGCGAATCAGTCAGATAGATAAAGAAGGAAATCAACTACTTATTACTAGCACTAGCTGATACTGGGTTCTAGCGATATCCGACGGGAGGGAGGATGTCGATGCAAGTGAGTTCTGGTTCGGGGCTCTCGGGTTTGCCGCTATCGCTGGTGTCTACGGAGACGTCTGTGTGCGTCAGCGTGTCTTGGTCTTTGAGGATGGATTTTTGTGGTTGTTGTGAGGGGTGCTGGCTAGCCTTACGAGGAGATCGTCCGAGGCGGCTACCTCTGCGCACGTGCGGCTCGTCGGCGCACGGGCCGAACGCCTGCGCCACCACGTCGGCCTGCGTGCGGCACGCGTGGCTCCGCAGGTGGCACTCGGAGAGGTACGTGCGCCCGTCGCTCCCGCAAACGGGTGGACCGTCAGTTTTAGGACACTCCTTATTGCTGCATTCGCAAGTAGCGAGCCCGCTACGGACGATACAGTACGCTCCAAAGTAGCACGTCATGTGATCGCAATTTGTTGCTGGGAGTTGAGTTGATTCCGCTGTGGAAAAAAATATTATAAGCATCCACTGAAACTAGCAATAGTACTTATATAGTTTATTTGTCTTAACACCAATGGCTTTATATAAATGTATGCTTACGATCGAAACATCCGTTAGGGCCGAGCGTGTGTTCATGGTTGGAGCAGACAGTACACTTCTGTCCTTGTATTCCTGGCTTGCAAACGCAGCGACCTGTCATCTGCTCGCAATCTTCTCTGACTGATCCAAACGCTGAACATCCGCACGCTGAAAAAACAGTTTCTGTTAGTTTATGATACTTATTTGATAAGACACTAAACTTTAATGATTTCGAAACAGATAAGTATTTTTATTTAGATTACTAGCAGCGCCCCGCGGTTTTACCCGCGTTGTGCCCGTTCCCGTGGGAATTTCGGGATAAAATGTAGCCTATAGCCTTCCTCGATAAATAGACTATATTACAGTGAAAGAATTATTCAAATCGGTTCAGTAGTTTCTGAGATTAGCGCGTTTAAACAAACAAACAAACAAACAAAACAAACTCTTCAGCTTTATAATATTAGTATAGATATGCCTTTCAGTTTTCAGATACTCTTTCACAAGGGTTAAAAAACAATTAACTGTTTCGAAATCATTAAAGTTTAGTGTCACAAATAACGCACTCTAGTAAAACCTAACAAAACAAATATGACTCAAGTCTCAACTCACGTATACAGCCCGTATGTCCGGTGCCGATCCGCGGCAGCCCCCAGTAGCCGGGCTCGCAGCGGTCGCACTTGCCGCCGCCGACGCCGGGCCGGCACGTGCAGCGGCCGCCGTCGCACGCGTCCGACACGGCGCCGAGCCGGTGGCAGCCGCACTGCGCCGGACACCCGGCGCCGGACGGCCCGCGCGCCGGCGTCACGCCGTCCGCGCAGCAACCGTGCCACGACTCTTGGCAGCCTTTCTTTTCCGGGACTGTTTTGTCTGCAAAATGTTATATAGTGCGACGTACACCTTCAAAAAAATCGTTAGTGGCCAACCCTGGTGGCGAAATTTTATAACGCTTAAAGGCCTCCGACATAATCTAACCATTGAAACAAGGTAGACGAACTCAAGGTTTATAATTTTTACCACCTATTTGTCTATATTCAAACGTTATCAAATTGAAAGGTAATAAATTGTAAACAATTCAATTCAAATTAATACTTTTACTACTTGTATGATATTTTTTAAAATCACCTTTTCTGCAGCATCTCGCAGCTTTAGCCGTGTGATGGCAGTAGCTGCCGACGGGGCAGTCCTTCCGATGCGGCCCGCCGCCGCAGTCCATGGGCCGCCCGTCCCCGCCTATGAGTGGCTCGTCATCACCGCATGGTCTGAACTGGAATAAACAAAGTTTGAATGTATTATTCCAAACAGATTCAAAACAGTACTCATAATAATGGTAAACAGTTGTGAAGGTAGCCAAGCCTAGAGAAATTTTAACATATTATGGCAAATAGACCAAAATATTTTGAAATGACAGAGATAAAACATAAGTTTCTTAAAAGTTGATTGAATGAAGTCAAACATAATGACTCGGAACTCGGGAACTAATGGTAGCTAGTAGTTCTAATCAATGTTCAGTATATCTCTATCTATGTAATATTAACCTCTAATCCACGACACAGCGCTAATGGGCGTAGTCTCAAATCTTCTTGTCTCCGGCAAGCCTCCAACTTCATATGACACAACGTCGGATACAGTCGTAGGTCTGAAGCGCAGACTGGTGCCGAAGTAGCTGCAGCCGCCGCAGCCGCACAGTCGAATAGACACGCACACCTTGGAAATAAAAAATAACAACACTAGTGAGCCCCAATAGTAATATTATAAAGAGGCATTGAGTTATAATATAATGTACTATACATATAACTCAATGTAAAGAGGTAATTTTTTAAATTGTTTTCGCTTGTTTGGACTAATCTCGAAAACCGCCAGTTCGATTCGAATAATTATTTTTGTATTAAATAACTACATTCAAGATTAAGGTTATAGCTATACTAGCCATACTAGCCGCACTCCGCGGTTTCAACCGGGTTGTACCCGTTTCCGCGGGAATTTTGGAATAAATTGTAACCCATATGTTATTCTGATGTATAACTTATATTACTGTAAAGTTTCATCCAAATCCGTTCAGTAGTTTTTGCGTGAAAGCAGTGCGTCTCGGATGTTTCAATCGTCAGACCATGTCGGAGGCCTTTAGGCGGTCTAATAACTCCGACACCAAGGATGGCGACTAAACCTACTCGAACTTACTATATAACTGTTTTAACAATGAAATTTCTCGAAATGAATGAATGAGTCACCTGGGCTGCCCGTTGGAGTCGACGGCGCACGTGGCCTCGTAGGCGCACTGCACGCGCGCGCACACCGCCGTGCCCGGCGGCTCGCTCGTGCTGTCAGGGTTCTCTTCGCCCGACCGGATGTCGTTGGTCAAATCTGTCTTCGATTTGTTTGCTCCTGGAAAATTTTATCAGGCTTCAGCTTTTAAAGTTCCAAAAAGGATATAACTATAGTGGTTAAAACATGAACAATCTCTGTGGCTCGGGCAATTTTGGAGATGTACTAAAGAAACGGAAAAGTTTGTGCTCTTATTTCACTGCTTATCATACCTGACAGTAAAAACTTGCATAAAAGTGTTGTAAGTCATCTAGCTCAACAAACGAGCTAGCCACGCTTATTTTCAGAGCGCTTAACTGACTGACCCGCAGTAGTATTATCGTCTTTCTCGTCCGTACACTCCCCGAAGTAGGCGACCCGCAGCGGCGCGTCGGAGTGGCCGCGCATGCGCGCCTCGCACGCGGCCTGGCGCAGCGCGCACTCGTGCGGGAACGTGCGGCCCGACGCCGCGCACACGGGCTCGCGCGCCGCGCCGCCGCACGGCGCCGCGCACGCGCACTCGCCGCGCCCGCACCACGTGCCCGCTGGACACACCACGCTCAGGCACGATTCTACGACGAATAAGTGGTGTTACGAATACAATTCGAATACATTATAATAACGTATATTGACTACTCTAGTTTTATCGAGTCTGCCTGCCACCATGAACGGAGCAATTCACTAGAAACATCGAAAAACTAAAATAATACAAAAATGATCGAGAGTAGGTACAGGAAAAGAACGCTCTTAAAAGCATTACAGTAGATACAAAGTGGAGAACTAGTCCAAGTTTCTAGATTATGTTAAATATTTGCATTTATGCATGCATTACTTTATCCGTGCAGGACGATTGAAGCCAATCGAATCGACCATAGGTAAAACATAATTCAAGAGCCCAATCGCACTATAAGCTATAACACCCCTTACCACAAGAGCCCATGTGTTTGATATGCAGCCTCCTCTTCTCTCGACAAGCGACGTCTCTCAGCGCACACACACTGCTGTACGTCTTGTTATCGTTGCCGCACACTTCCTCAGTCTCCGTGCCTTCCTCACAATGTTTGGGACAGACACAGCTAGCTTCGGAGATGCCGTCGCTCTCACAAACTGCGTAGAATTCGCACTTTTTGTTTTCGCACCCGTCTTTAAAGAACGACATAAGTGAATTATACCAAGTGCAGAAATTCAGAACAAGTATATCATTAACTAAATAAAAAGACTTCTCGGTTTCTATGAGAATTTTAATGAGAAATCTGACACCTTATTTTTTAAGAAATCCGAAAGCAAAGATGCATTGGAATTGTGACAAAAAACAATTTTTGAAAAAAAATTGCCCCAAACTTTTTTAGAAACGATTATTGACAAGACATTATTAAGACACTCACTGCAAGGCCCGTCGTACAACACCTTGACGTCGCGTCTATGCCGGCACGCCTCGAGCTGCAGCTTGCAGCGGTTTCCGTAGGAGATGCCGTCGGAGCCGCAGACGGGCGCGAACTCGTTGGAGCAACGCGGGCACTGGCACACGCCGCGCCCGCCCGTCGCCACGCACTCGCCGCCGTGCGGGCACACGCGGTCCGCGCATACACCGTTGGAACCTAAAAGCAAGTTTCAGGGGGTTACTTAGACTCGTTAGATTATTTAAGAACGGAAGAGAAAATTGTTGGAGTTTAAGCACTATAGGTAGTTGCAACCGACCTCGTATATTAATGGTCATCATCCAACATAATGAACTCTGACGCTGGTGTGTTAAGTTCTCCTGTTAAGAATTTGTATAATGCCGTTAGCTGTTAGAATTCGAGGTTGCAACTACTAGCAAGATTAGCACGACAACACTCGGTAAATCAACCACTAGCGTGCACGTGTGAAACCAAGAAGTTCCAAGTCTGAGCCGCACGGCTATAGCACAGGGTCGGACGCACTTTAATAAGTATATCGTATTGATACATACCACAAGCCCCCGCGTGCAACACCCGCAGGTCCCGTCCCAGCAGGCACGCGGCGCGCCGCAGGTCGCACTCGCTGTCGTGCGTGCGCGCGTCCGAGCCGCACACGGGCCGCAGCACGGGCTCGCACGCGGGCGGGCACGCGCACACCGCGCCGCCGCCTTCTACGCGGCACTCCGCGCCGTGACGGCACTCGACCTCGGCGCACGGGTTTACTCCTAAAAGACGATTAGGTATCATGACATGGTATCCCTGTACATAGCTAAGGACTTTCTAAGAAGATAACCCAAAAACAGTGCTATGAAAAGAAGTGATTAGATATTATTTGGAACCTATATAGTAGTTTTAAAGTTTTTTAATTTAGTTCTCGGGAAAGACTACAGAATAAAGGGATTTCTGCCCTCGTTTAATGTTCTGCGCTCTTGTGGTGTGGGACAGACTCTTAATATTTTATTCATCTAAAACTGCCTGTTACCGACGATCTGTTTCACCGTTAGCCACTGGACAGCAAAAAAAAACAAACCTACTTTAATATTCCCTCAGTAGCAATATAAAAATGCTTTGAAAATTATTTTCAATCTGTTACCACGGGTATTACGGAAATCCTCTCACCCGAACTGCACTGTCCTTTGAAAATGATCTTCAGTTGTTTCCTGGCACGACAAGATTCCCGGTGCATCTGACACTCGTTGGAATACGTCTTCCCGTCCGAGGCGCACACGGGGGAGAACTCCAGGGGGCAGGGCTCCGCGCAGCGGCACGAGGGCGCTCGCTTCTCGTCCAGTTGACACACTTCAGGGTCGGGGCAAGTTACACCGGCGCACGGGTCTGGAATTTGCATTGTGATGCTGTGGTAATGTGATAAGTTGTGTCCAAAGTTCACTAACCGCATGCGTTTGAACTCTGATTGCTATCTAAATACTTATTACATATGCTCAAGGATACTTACCACATTTACCATAATATTTGAAAGTGATATTAGTGTTAGTTTCGCAGGCAGCCCTGCGCATCTCACAGTCGCCGGGGTAGTCTCTGGCGTCGCTCGCGCATAGAGGCCTGGACCCCTCGTGGTCGCCGTAGTTGGGGCAGGAGGAGGGACACTCGCAGTTGTAGCCCTTGCCATCGGGAGTGGGCCGGCAGAGCGCGCCAGGACCGCACGTCACGCCACGACACGGGTCCGGCACGTCTGGTTCAAAATATCTCTGTTGATACCTTGTTGGTGCTTAAAGGTCTCGTGTTAAATTATTATTTTTAGATCATTAAATCTCATACTACCTATTCGCTATGTACTGAGGTCTAACAGCCTTCAAATCCCACTTGCTGGGACCAGTAAATCGCATGTGATATCATTGTAGAGCCTTTTTGAACATTTACCTACTAATGGTTAGCAAATCACCACGTTATAGAGGTAAATTGACGTTATCGAAGTCTTAATAATAGACTATAATAGTCAAATTATTTTAGCGAGTAATTTAAAACAAAGGCATCTCAAAGTGTTGCTACAGAAAATAGAAGGCCTAGTACCTATAGGCATAAGGCACGTAGATGTCTAACATAATTGGATGTAATTAATGTATGCTTACCGCTCGGAAACAAGTAGCAGCATTCAGTAGCTACGACTAACACGAAGAGCAACAGTGGCTGCATGACCATTGTTCAGCCGAACTTACATCGGGCCTTCATTCGGCGATCATTCATCCTCTACTCACCACATTACACTAAAACAAACGAAAACAAACCTACATTTTAAATAAATCCTCCCCCGTACTAAAGAAAATAAAACACCCAGTTTATTCCCGATCAATATTCTGGACCACGACACCAAACACAAGTACCTAAGTAATACTTACACAACACAATAAGTGCTGTTAGACAGAAATAAGTAGACAGGTAAATCATTTTATTACAGAGGATTCCGAATAGAAAACAAATGAATGAAGGCTTACCTTAACGCCACATAACTACACTGGTATTATGACTTATTTTAGGCAACAAGTAAATTAACTATTGAGGTCAAATAATTTATCATTTTGGACGTGAACCAAGTAGACACATTTCGCGTGTGGATGCCGAAGAAATACTGAAATTAATTTCGACTGAATGGGACAGACGGACATGCGCAGTAAAAATACTTTGTGATGTTATTGTCCTTTAGGGTAGCTTTGCTTTAGGAGTTTTATTTAAGTTTAAATGTAGGGACAAGTAGCAATTTACTTGTAAGAAATAAATTACGGCTGATTGGTTTTAATAAAACATTTCGATTCTTAACAAAGATCTAGTTATTTCGGCAACTGCTTAAAATTGTATCAAGCAGAGTTCAGATCTGTAATAAACATTAATTTTTACTACGGAACCCTGTGACTAGCTCAGTACATATTTTTATTGATTGCGTGAATAGAAATAACCTAGTTAGCGAGCACCTGGCCTTTCCAAGATAACTTTACCCGGATTGCAAGCAGAATAGCAATTCTGAGCGTTAGTAGTTGTGCTTCTCCTTGAAGTCACGGGACAAGCCCGGTCTTTTTGAGAGGCATGCGAGGGGATACAGATCCAACTCGTAGAGGCCCTTTGAAGATGTTTAATGTAATGGATTACAACTGCAGGGACACACTCCCGACCACATCAGTACATGTCCGGGAATGTGTACCTGCAGAAGTAGGGACTATTGTAAGTAAAAATGAAAGAAAAAGACTGGGTTATGGAAATGAAGGTTGGATGGACTGGAAATGGGATATTGCAAAGTGGTCGGCACCTGCCATAACAAGTGGTGAACAAGTTATCGGCGGCAGGCCGTGGCTCGCCGCCCGCTGGATGGGCCCCCCGAAACAGCCTACATAGAGACGGCAAGGGGGGCAACATGTAGTTGTGCTATTATTGTAATTGCTTTTAACCACATATTAATTAAATTATGCCTTGTAATGGTTAGTAGTTGTACTGTGTAACTCATATTACTCATAGTTTGTGTTTAAATATATTTTAGGGGATTATAGGAACTTAATAATAAAAACATCAAGTTAACTTTAATTTTGTTTATTTAATAATGGTATGTACCATTTAAGACGCTTTTGACTCTTATTACATCTCCTTTATGTAACAGAGAATTAAGACTTTACATAAATGTATAAAAATAGGACTGTATGAGCCCTGAAGGACTCTAGAAATGCACATAATATTAAGAAATGAATTTATAAATTAACACTCAAATAACACTGCTAAAATGCAATGACAAAAAAATTTATGTGCTTCTCATTAAGATCTCAAATTGCACATGATTTGAAAACAATTAGATGCATCTACGAACAATTTTTAGTTTGTACAATTTCTACACTATTTATATAATTATCACTTGTAGATATTCCAATTTCATACAATACATTTCACGCGATGTTGAGGCGACAAATAAAATATAAAATCAAATGTTTCACAAAATATTCTATTAGGATCAAATTGAACGGTATTATTTAACATTACAAAATTAATGGTATTCATTCATCTAAACCTGTACATCAACAAACAATAGACAGATACGGCAATAAATAAATTCACTATACATACAGTCTCACTTATAAAACAGAGTCTATAAAGTCTCAAATTCAAGTAATGCGCTTCGCTTATCACATAGATAAAAACACAGCACTGTTTTGTCATTGTCACTTACACTTTACAATATCTCGGTCAAACCAGGAGCGTCTCAAAATTAGCCTAGGGACTATTTACAAGTAAAGTACAAAGTTATTTACAGAGAAACTAGGTATGTGTTTATGTGGGGGGAGCGCGTCGGTCGTAGTCCCTCCGGTAGACTTCGCGCTCGTACTCCCGGTCGTCGTAGGGGTAGTCGGGCTGCGCGTAGCCGCGCCAGTCGTCGGGGTAGGCGCGGCCCGGCGGGAACACCATGCCGCTCGCCATCGCGCTCTCGTAGTACCCGCCGTACGGGCCCTGGGCCATCGCGCCGAACCCGTACCTGATAACCACATCATTATTATCATCAATAATTCTATTGAAAAAAGTTAGAAATCAAAGCTCATCGATCATTGTGTGGATAGTCTGCTAGATTTTAAAGTTCGTTCATCCGTTTATCGTTCGTTAATCGTAAGAAGTCAAATACACATCAGTAAGATTACGAAGTTAACACTACTGATCAGTAAGATTACGAAGTTAACACTACTGATCAGTAAGATTACGAAGTTAACAATCTGGCCAACCATCCTCCATAAATGAATAAGTAATTGTTTCTGCTAGTATGTGGTAGTTGATTACCTCCTCTTGTCATGCGGACGCGGCGTGCGGTCCGCGCGGTACTGCCTCGGTCCGGGGTATGCGGGCGGTGTCCAGCCCGCATGCGGCGGGTGCTCCGCGTGCGGCGGGTACCCGCGTGGCCGGCCGGCACCTCCGCCGCCGCTGTCACGTCGCGTACGTGACCGCTCTCGGTCCCGGTCTCGTTCCCGATCCCGCTCCCGGTCCCGGTCTCGCTCCCGATCCCGGTCTCGCTCACGGTCCCGGTCCCGGTCCCGCTCCCGCTCCGACCGGCTCCGTTCTCTGTACATCAAATCGTCCCGCTTCAGGCTGCTATCCTCGCGATCCTTATGCTTGTGTTTATGTCTGCAGGGATGGATAAGCGAAATGGAGGTGAGCTAGCAGGTTAGTTCGAGATGAACCCAAGCATGCGGAGCGAGCGAGATGATTTTTTTTTGTGAAGAATGGTTAGGAATGGAGTGATGGTTTCTAGTATAATTCGTTGTTAGTACTGACCTCTCGTGCCTCTTATTTTCAGTGGGCTCTGGATCGCATTCGCCTTCCTCCAGTTTCCTTTTGACGCCCCCTGAACTTTGTGGTATCTTGTCCATTTTATCCGACTTATCCTTTGATCTCTTTTCCTTCTTCTCGTTACCATTGTCGTGCTTTGAGTCTTTTTTGAATGACTTGACATGGTTTTTAGAATTATGATTATTTTTATTGTTTGTCTGAAAAGAAAATGGGTGTGTTAGTTGATTTCAAAATACTAGCCGCACCCTGCCGGTGTTCCCGCGGGAAATTCGGGATAAAATGTATCCCATATTCTGATGTATAACCTAGTTTCATCTAAATCCGTCCAGTAGTTTTTTCGTGAAGGAGTAACAAACTACGTACATCCTCACGAACTTTCGCATTTATAATATTAATTGAATAGGATAAAAAAAATAATAAAAGTGTATTTTGTCGTAAGTTACAACTTACCTTCATATTCTCTTTATGTTTCGTACTCTTTTTGTCATCCGTTTTCTTTAATCCATATTTATACAACCTATACAGTTGCTTTGCATCGAAGTTGGTAAATTTTGAAACAAAATACCAGAGATTACTTCTCCATTCAGCTTTCTTCTCCGAGTCGGGGTAGGCTTCTAAACAGATATCGATCTGACTTCCGATCTGGGCGAGACAGGCTCTAGTTTTGGTAACTTGTTCGGTTTCGGTCAATGTTTGATCGGGGTTGTCTAGAGCTCTTAACGCTTTTTTGACAGGTCTCATTTTCTCTTTACACTCTTCGAACACAGAAGGATCTAAATCACCCAGAACTTCCAGGGCTCGCGGTTCATTGTTCGCAGTAAAATGCATAGGACCCACCGGCTTCTTGCGGCCTTTTAATTTGTCACCCTTTGTCCTATCCTTGCCTTCTTTCTTTGATCGTTTTTTATCCCTCTCTTTCCTATCATTTGATGTTTCGTCGTGAGTTGATATATCTTCGGGTTTTAACTTGCCCTGGAAGGAAATAATTTGTTAAACTCAGTACATAAATTGTATGTTGGATCGCAGTAGTAGTAGTTATTGAGTGTTAGATAAGAACATATAATGCAAATGTTTACCTTTTCTGATTTATCATTTCTAGCACCTTTTTTCTTATCGTCGTTTGAACTACCATCCTCCTCCACCGTATCTTTAGTGACGGGCTCTTTATTGCCCCGTTTACCGCGCGGTTTCCTTTGTTTTTGTTTACCATTCTTCTGATCAAGTAACTTCTTGATAAGTTTTAACAAATATTCGGCACGCGATTGCAAATGTTTAGCTTGAGGTTTCTTATCTTCATTAGTTAGTATTTTATCACAAATTTCAAATGAGGAATCCATTTTTATCGCTTCCCAGGAACCCATTCCGTATTGGTATATTCCTGCTAGCAGTTTGGAGTCGTCGGCGACATCCCATTCTACGTCGAAATTAGCTGGCCTTGTTCTAAAATAATATGAGTTTTATTAGTTGTATGTTTATTTTTATGAAAGAAATAAATAGAATACAACAATAAGTATTAATTTACCTGAAATCCAATTTCCATTTTAATCGTTCTTCTTTAGTATCCGGTAAATATACGTCCAGAGGTGCCAGCTCATCTTGGCACGCGGCCATCGTCTTGGCATTCACAGGCACGCCTCCAAGTTTGAACGTTTTACGTGCATTTTTACGACCATCATTTTGTTCATCTGTAACAACCAATTTACGTTAATTATCACTGCCAATTCATAAAATTGAATCTCATTACTAGAGATTAATATAGGATTATCTTACTAGTTGTATCCGAGGTAGAATTCAATACAGTTTTACATCTCTCATCGAGAATTTCTCCCAATTTCTTAAGTTCGGCTAAAGGTTTCTCTTGCAGTTCCGCATCGCATGCTATACTGTCTAAATGTTTCAAGGGCGCTGAGAACTTTTTGTAGCTCTTGACAAATCTTCTTATCTGAAAGGAATAGTGAGCACATATGTAATGTATTTATTTTTCGGTATAATTTAAAAAACCAAGAGTTACAGTTAAGGTGCTTAGTTTCTTGTTACTACTGGAGAAGGACATTATCCTTATAGTGACGCCTTCAGAGAACATAGGAGAAGAGTTTTTTAATGAATCTGGTGTCGCAATCACATAACAGTGAGTAAAAATAAATGGCTGTAGTTAAGTGCGCTTGGCATCCGTTTGAGATTTTACAGTATGATACATACAATTTTTTTTAATATTCAGAAAAAATATATCACATAATTTCACTCCCTTTACCTCTTGATCCGTGAATCCTTTGATCTTCTCTCTATGCGAGGCGGGCGGGCGACCTCTTTTCTTTGGTCTATCATCGTCGGCGCTCGCATCTCCCTCCGATATGTCACTGTCGCCTTCGCCGTCACCGTCGGCTCCGTCGCCGTCGCCTTCGCCTGATCCGCGGCCGCGGCGCTTTCTACCGCCTTCTGGATGAAATTTAGAAGAAGTTAAATAAATTAAAATAATATAATATAGCATTATATATCGTTGTAAATCGCGGCGCGTTGGATTTTATTTACCCGCTTCGGTCCCCATTCCACTGGATTTTTTAAAATGAGAAGTAAATCCTATCTATCTTCTTCTTGAAAACACAAACTCGACATAGAGATCTACGCGTTCAAATAAACTCTTTAGCTTCATAATAGATTAGAATATTAGATAACATAATAAATGCACATGACAATGTATTCGAAGACTTTGACCTTTGCTGCATCTTATTCTAACAAAGTTCTATTTTTAAGTTACAAAATAGTAGTTATGACAATAGTTTCTACAAAATAGAATAATGAAATACATACTGCCGTCAGCATTGTTCTGTTGCAAGTTCTTTCGTCGTGGCGGTAAGTAGAGATCTTCCATTTCCTTATTCTTTTCTTGTTCGGCGATCGTTTTGCGAACATTTTCCGGTATAATATCATCCTAAGACAAAAATGAATCTAATTATTTAGGAACTCCTTAATAAAACATGTGGATATGTTCGATAAGGGAGATGCTTAGGACTAGAAGTGGGATCTTTCGGCCCATACTAAACTTTATACTTTTATACTTCAATCACATTATTACATTCAATACATACCCAATCCTTGCTGTCGTCCTCAACATTTTCCTTCTTGACCTCCATAACTGCCTTCTCCTCATCAAATGCAAAACTAGCTACTTTAAATGCTGAAAGGAGTTCGTCTCCAACCATCGTCGGACCTTCATCACGAGTTTCGGCTCGTTGCAGAATTTCATCAATATCACACTGAAATAGACAAATTAAAAAGATTAATTACAAATGTATAAAGCTAATAATAGATATACCTCATATCTAGTATTTACTTCGTAGATACTCAAATTATGTAAGATTTTTAGTACTGAAACGCTACTCAAATTAAAGACTAACATAAGAAGAAGTAAGACTAATCAAACTTGACAATAATAAAGATACTAGATTAATTATACATTTGACTAGTCTACTTACGACAGGTTCCTCATCGTTCTCATCATCATCTTTGAACAACTCTTCAGCACCAAACTTCAATATCGCGTTCAAATCCTCCTTGTTGAACGGATTGTTCGCCGTAGTCGCCGAAGAATCCCGCTTATTGAGCACAGTCCGCCCCGTAGTGTCCATACGCTGGATAACTAAATGGTCTAATACCATTTTCCTCTTAGCCCTTTCCACAATGTCCTCTTCCACTGATCTCGCGGTAACCAACCTATAAATGTTGACCTGTGGATTTCACTAACATTCTAAAAAACCATTCAACATTCATTATGTTTATTTCGATGGAAAATGGTTAATTACCTGATTCTTTTGACCGATACGATGAGCCCGAGCTTGAGCTTGCAGGTCATTTTGTGGATTCCAATCGGAGTCGAATATTATCACAGTGTCAGCGGTGGCTAAGTTTATACCTAAGCCGCCGGCTCTTGTAGACAGTAGGAAACAGAAATCCTGTGATCCCTCAGCGTTGAAATGATCTAGTGCTTGCTTCCTAATTTCGCCTTTTATACTTCCGTCGAGCCGTTGAAATGGGAAATGTCTTCTTTGTAAGTATTCTGCTAGGATGTCTAACATACGGACCATTTGAGAAAATATTAGCACCCTATGACCCGTTTCTTTTAGCCTACACAGTAATTTGTCCAGCAAAAGTAACTTTCCGGAGCCTCGTAATAATTTCTGTAAGGACAAGGAATTGATGTCAAATAAATAACATTCTATTGCCAGAAACACCAAAATGTATAAAACAATAAACAATAAAAAGGTAATTTTATAATTTACCTCAACAGCGTCAGTCGTCGCTAAAGACGCTCTGGACTCAAAGTCCTCAGGTTTAGTCAAAAGCGCGTGATTACAACACTTCTTCAACTCAATTACAATATTTATAAACGTATTTATTGATCCTTTAACCCCTTTCCTGAGGGCGCTATAATTCTTTGTTAGGATCCACTTGTAATATTGCTTTTGTATCGAAGTCATTTCGACTCGTAATATTTGTTCAACTTTAGCTGGTAGTGATTTTTCAACGTCCTTCTTTTGTCTTCTCAATATGAATGGTTCCAATTGTTTGTGTAGTTTTTCATAGCCTTTTGTTGCGGCGTCTTCATGATCCTTTTCAAAATCTTCCCAAGATTCAAATCTAGAACAAAAATAAATTGTTATAACAATAATTCACTTTGAAGAATAATCTTATCGATGTCCAGCGGGATTACGGTATGATCAACTTATATATATAAACTTACTTATAAGGCATAATAAAATGCAGTAGAGCCCATAATTCTTTCAGCGAGTTCTGTAGAGGTGTGCCAGTCACAAGCAACCTATGGTTAGTATCAAACTCTTTCAAAGCCTTGTATAACAAAGAATCGTCATTCTTTAGCCTATGAGCCTCATCAACAAGTAGGCAAGCCCAACTAAATGACCTTAAAAATTGTCTATCTTTGAGAAGAATTTCATATGTTGTTAATATTGCATTGAATTTCAGTCTTTTAGAACTAGCAAAACTCCATTCGAATTGCCTGATCTGTAACAGAATAATTCAAAAATTAGCCTTACTTTCAGGATATAAGATACAATATTCAAAGATGAATAAAAAGAATTAAACTCACAATATCTCGACTAGAGACATCACCAATATAAGTAACTACATTGATATCTGGCGCCCATTGCTGGAATTCTCTTTGCCAAGCAGTCATTGTACTCAAAGGCACTACACAAAGGAATGGTCCATACAATTGTTGAGATTTAAATAAATAATAGAGGAAGGATATTGTCTGAAAATTAATAAAAGATAACATTAATAATAATATTTAAAATGAATAATCATAATTGAAAATCATTGGATAATCAATTAGTCACCTGAATAGTTTTACCTAAACCCATTTCATCAGCTAATATGACAGAGTTGTCTTTACACCAGGAATGTATTAACCAATTCAATCCATCCATTTGATAATCTCTTAAAACGTAAGTCTGAAATTAATACAAAACAAAAATTCAAATTTATTGAACATAAAAAAAAAATGTAAGTTAAAGTCGGTGATAGGAAATGGTTATACAAACTATCCAAATTTATCATTCAATAATGTAATAATATTATTATTACATGTAAAGTAAATCCAATTATAATATACTGCGCCTATAAATAAATTGAGTGTTTCAAACTTTGTCCTTGACAAAGACGGCAAGCACTACTAGCGCCAGCTATGTATTTCGCGCGGAAATCGCAAGTCCGCGTACAAAGAGAACCAAACTAACACCACATTCTATTTTCAGCAAATATCACGAGATGGCGCTGTATCAAATGACAATTTAGTTAAAATTAAAATCCAACATGGAGTTTAATTTTACCTTTGAAACTTTAAAAAGATTTGTTTCGACAAAAACATTGCAGTGAGTCAATACTCCTTATTGACCCAACTTTTTACTAAATGATATATTTATATTGTGATTTTAGTTAGTGTAACATTTGCGAATTTGCTTGGGCTGTGACCTTCAAACTTTGATCAACCAAGATGGCGGATTTCCGCCATTACATGAATATAACTAAACGTAATGGCGACCAGCAGATCCTTTGGGTAGAATCACAAAGAATTTTTGTGATGAATTTCGGGGGAATTCTCCGAAAATTCTATGAAGTATTTTAAGTTTCAGCAAATTATAAGGAGAATAGATGGATAACTAAGCAACAAAATATGAAACATACCTCATCCTTGCCCAAATAATCAGGCTGTTCTTTTAGTTGGTGAAACTTAGGCCTTCTTTTAAGTACTGGACAATGCCGTGAAGGAGTAGTTTTGGCAGCTTCTCTGTGTTTAAAATACTCTACTTCTATTGGCCATCTCCTTTCTATTAAACTAAAATCTTCCCATGTTGCATCTGCATATGGGAGAGACTCCCATTTACAAAAATATTCATGTGCTGTTCCACCACCTTCCAATTCTCTTGTCTGTTCAGCTGAAAGAAAATATGATTGATTACCTCTGGTTTGCTGTAAAAATTATGATTGATGAGGGTTTTAGAAATCTTACTTACCAAAAATTCGTTCCACATTGTTGTATGTCTTGACTAACTCTTGCTGTAACTCTGATTGACATTCAAAATAGTCTATATCCTCCGGACCAGCTTGTTTTCTCCACCAAGACAATTCAGCTTCTTTCTTCATGTAATTTTCTAATTTCTTAAGTCCTTTAACTTTTTGTTCAGCAAGTGTCCTCTCAGACTCCCAGGTATTGTGTATATGTGACCAGCCTTTCCATTTAATTAGGTACTGAGGTTCTGTGGTTTCTTCATCATTAGGGTCACAGCCTTCATTAAGATCTCCATTCTCTTCTATATAATAAACTGTAGTCACATTGCCAGTGACTGCATAACGATAAGAAGACATTAGCTAAAATTCAATATTACATTTGCACCAAAATGCAAATTAAAATTAAGAGCAAATTAAGTATTGCATAAGCTTTAAAAGTAATAAATGGTTTTGTAATGTACCTCCTTTTTTGCCTCTTCTGTTTCCTAAAACCCTTTCAATAGTTTCGCTATGGTCTTCTGGTTCCGGTTCAGCATCAGCCTCGCCATCAACACCTTCAACTTCTAAAAGATCTGAAGAATCTGTTTGTTCATCACTAGCTTCCTTATAACTAACTGCAGCTCCTGTGCGTCTGGTAGCTGTTCGACTATTGGCAAATATAGAACAAATAGTTAAGGAACTGCCAATATTAATAATATTTTATAGGACAGCAGCACTTCCTGTGATATCTTACCTCTTCCCTTCATCATCTGAGGCTTCTGTGCTTTCTTCTTCATCACTAGTGAATTTTCTTCTTCTTGAAGGCTTCTTTTTTCTGAGAGGTACACTTCTTTGGCCTGGTCTTTTGGAAGGTGGAGGTGGGGATCCACGTAAATCACTATCACTGTCTGATGAGTCTGAATTCCATGATGCACTAAAACAAGAACCTACCATAAATTTCAAGTTGTTTATTAAATAATATTAATAGAAATGGAAAATACATGCACATACTAAAGTTGTTCAATGTTACGGTACCTTCTTTTTCTACTTTTTCGACTGTGTGTTCTACCTCTTTCACTAGAATCACTGTCCGCGAGTTTTAATCTATCCGGTTCCTTTCTTGATCTTGCCGATCTTCTGATACCATAAATATCTGGATTGTCCTCCCATAGGTCTGACTTCACCTTTCCATGATTACGTTTAGATTTAGGGGAATCATCATCGTCTTCTGATGAATTCCTATATGTATGATGATCTGACTTAGAAGAGTTAGCATTGCTGTGTCGTGGTGATTTTGTGTCGTCACTGTGATTAGACTCATCAGGTCCGAACTTGGTTGACCTATCAGATCCTGAGCCAGAGGAACTTGACCCACTGTCACTGTGGGACGAAACATTAACATGTTTACTACACAATCCCTTGAGAAGACCATATGGAATGACGTCACAGTTTACATGCCGTAGGAAACTTAAAGAAATCAATCTTACCTTTCGCTGCCAGAGCCAGACCCACTAGAATCACTCTTCTCTCCTTTTTCACTCATAGATTCACTACCCGATTCATTTATAGATCCAGTCTGAGAACAATAGACAATTTTTATAAAGTTATCTGTCGATTATCATTGTCCATGAGCTGAGTCTTTAGTTTCACTTGCATTGTTTTTTACTTGGTAGTTATGAACCTATAGCATCATTTATAGATCATTACGAGCTACATAATTTTACTGATTATCTATCAGTTTAATAAACAAGTTCTAAGATTTAAAGCGAGGCCTCACAATGTCTTTAACTGGTCTTCTGTTTTAGTTCAAGAAAATACCATAAAAATCTTCTAAATCTCCATCATACAACACATATTCTAGTAATATTGCAAAAATGTAGTTCACAAATTACTCTTAGATGTTAAAATAGTGTAATTTTACTGACAAGAATTACTTTTGTCACTAAAAATGATCATTTTTTTATGGTTTCTTAACATTTATGTTGCACTGGAATTGTTAGAAATACCCATTCAAATGGTTCACCACAGCAATTAGGGTTGCTTTAACTTATAAACAACAAACATAACCTCCAAATGAAACTGTTTTTACTGCATAAAACCAAGTATTTTGGGTTAAAATCAGTTTCTTCATCAATTCCTTAAAAAGGCCTCATAGTGCTTTATAAAACCACAAGATTCTTAATGTTTTTGATATTAGACCTAATAACCACAAGAACCTGATCCTGAACAAGCTACACCATAATAGACCATTTTTCAAAGTTAAATTAACAAAATAATCCCATTTGGAAAATTATTTTCTCTGGTCCGCATGTCAAGATTACGTAACAAATGATGTTTGAAAACGCTTTAGTAAGGACTAATACAACTTTTTAATACATAAAAACACGAAAATATATTGTAAACAATAGCTAAAACCCCTAAAATCTGAATTACGTCTTAAAATTTCACCAATTTTCAGGGCCACACCCAAGCCTTCTAGAACTTTCCACGAATATAAAATATACGAAAAATGATTATATATCAAATAAAGCACCATAACAATCACAAAAATATTGTAAATTCACTTACCAAGAGCATTTTGTTGCAAATTCAAGGAATACACAGTTTCTCAGAAAGCCAACGACCGTATTAAATGAAAGTAGTTTAAAACATTGAAAATAATGTAATGAAATCATTAGTAAACATATAAATTAAATAATTTTTAAGTTAGGATGATAAAATGCATAAATTCATTTTGCAGTAAAATCTCGTCAAAGGACGCCATCTTGTCGTCGACAGAAATGGTGACGACAGATATGAAAAATCAGTATTTTTGCCACTCAAATTCAATAAAAACAATGTAAACAGAACCAAGTTTCACTAAAAAAATGAAAATGAAAACTTTACAGCCGTCAGAAATACTAGTCCTACACTGGAACTGTTGCGAGCACCGCGCACTGCCAGCGAAACTCGAAAGCTACAGCCATATTGCCATCTGCCAAGTGCCTAGCGTAACGTAGTGATGTGAAATGCGATGCCTATTTTACAATATATGTTCATACCTTACAAAAGTCACAAGGTAAACGGATGATATTTCATCCCCTATCTATATATATATTATAGGATGGTAAGACATCCTATAATCTATCTATATCAGTACATTAAATTTTGTATTTTGTAAAATTATTTCAAAGTAGCTAAAGTCTCTCTGGGAATCTCAATCTCTGGGCCAAAACGACTTCCGAATGGATTCCCCCCCAATGCCCAGCGACAGCGCGGCAGACCAAGACGGCGATGGCGCGATGAGCTGGACTACTTCCGGAAAGTCTGGTCCTGGCTAGCACAAGACAGAGAGATGAGGAAAGAGAGTGGAGAGGCCTTTGCCCAGCAGTGTGACACACTAGGTTAAGTATAATAATAATATAAGATAATAACTTAATTATAATATTAATGTGGACCTTAAAATTACCGATTTCTTGCAAATATAATTTATTCACTGTGTAATTTTATGTAAAGATAATAAATGGTCATGTCGCATAGTCAATCAATATTTTATTTCTATGATTATTATATTTTATATCATATTCATTATATAGATAAACATTCATATATTGTATAGAAATACATACATAACAGAATATCACGCATAGTATTTCATAAGTTATACCCAATAACACAGAAGCATTATGTAAAATGTTTACTAAATATATTATTACAAATGAAAAGTGTCGCATCGTAGTGACCCATCACTAGACTTAAGCAGGAAAATCAATGTTGTCAGTATTTTTTACGTAACTTCCGGGTTTAATTTTGTTTAGTGGCAACTGCCATGTCTCGTTTGCACCGGGGTTGCACATAGACGAAGGGTTGCTTATTTTAGACCTCGTTTGGGATTATCGCTAACGAACGCCAACTCTACTCCATACAATGTATCTATACTAATATTATAAAGCTGAAGAGTTTGTTTTGTTTGTTTGTTTGTTTGTTTGTTTGTTTGTTTGTTTAAACGCGCTAATCTCAGAAACTACTGAACCGATTTGAATAATTCTTTCACTGTTAGATAGTCTATTTATCGAGGAAGGCTATAGGCTACATTTTATCCCGAAATTCCCACGGGAACGGGCACAACGCGGGTAAAACCGCGGGGCGCTGCTAGTTAAGTATAAAATAAAATAACACACAGTCCACATTTTAACTCTCGTAAGAAAACTAGAGTGTATGCAGTATGACGCCTCGGTAGTCTAGTGGTATGTGCGCTCGCCTGCCAAGATCGAGGGCTCGGGTTCAATTCCCGGATTGAGCGAAAGCGTGTTTCCTACTTTTCAGAGATGGTTTTGGTCACCAACCCGCATTAAAACAAGTGTGGTGATTACGTGTAGTCCTCCTCAATTTTCATTGAAATGAGAGTTTTACCTTGTCATAATGTACTAACGTAAGTATCTATACTAATATTATAAAGCTGAAGAGTTTGTTTTGTTTGTTTGTTTGTTTGTTTGTTTGTTTGTTTAAACGCGCTAATCTCAGAAACTACTGAACCGATTTGAATAATTCTTTTTGTAATGGATAACTACATTCAACGGGAAGGTTATAGGCTATTTTTTATCCCGAAATTCCCACGGGAACGGGCACAGCGCGGATAAAACCGCGGGGCGCCGCTAGTATTAGATAATAGAACAAATCAAAATATTCTTAACTCAATGGGCACAACCAACCGCCATTCTCTGATCAGCCATATTCAATCAAAAATCGTTTTAATAGTTACCTTTAATTTTTCTACAGCGACTACGAATTATAAGGCAGTAGGTACCTATCTAAACGAGAAAAAGAAATTAGAAAAGTCATACAACCTTTAATATCGTTCTTTACTTAAAGGGTGCAATGGGATGGGTATAAACGTGGTCTCAACCCAAGTTTCTGTGGTATGGCATCCTCAATCAGTCCGATAGTATCCTCTATGTGCAGGCCTCCGTACTATAATACAATTAAAATATTTAATTATTTTATACAATTATAGTATTTAATTATGATAGAACCTTTTTTTTATGGATATTTACAACTATGTCACTGTCAAATATTTAATTGAAGAAACATGGATGGTTGTGTCCTTAGAATATATACCGGCTATAGAAGTAGCGTTCGCGTGCCCCTTTCAGATAGCAATATATTTTTTCGGCAGCCTAACACACTGCATCCAACCATACCGTAAACTTGTTTTTAGCACAATCTTTAACTAATGGAGTCTATATCTCATAAAATACACACTGTAATTTAAATTATAACACTGGCACAACAACAGAATAGCGATCACTTGTACTCTATGTCACAACTTTTAACTTGTGACAGTAAAAATAATGGGTTACGCGAAAGGGATGCACGATTAGTAGTTCTGTCTCATTCTTTCCTGGGCGAAGTTAAATATCTCTTGACCGTTCTAGCAATTATGACGTAAGATTCACTACTTCTATAGCCGTATATATTCGAAGGTTGTGTCACAGTCTACTTATTTGTCATATAGGAGTATGAAATTCATGGGATGGTCAAGTGAAAAAATATATCGATTATTATCGTATCGATGTTTACTCAGACAAATGATGACCTTTGGCATGTGCACTGCGCAGGCCAATCGATAGAGATTTTTCCGGCAGTTAAAATAAATGTTGGTACAGTAAACCGGTGTTATTCGGGACATTTTTTAATCTAGCAAATTTTAGAAAAATGTGCAGGCGTTCCTACAGGGAAAGTGCAGGCCTACGCAGAAACAGCTGGACTGATTTCACATACATTACACCGGTTTACGGTATGTAATTTCAAATATGAAAATCTCTTATATCTACTGCTGTCATACAGTTTCAGACAATAACATTTATACATACAAATAAACCAGAAATGTTTCCCATTATTTATGTTACAAATACCTGTTATAGCGATTTTTGATGTATGGAGTATGAATATGTAATCGATATCTGTTAATTTAACGATTATTTTATTATAAGCAAGCCTAGATAGGTTCGAAGCTAGAAGCTTCGTGGCAGCGCGAGGCAACTTCGATGGAAAGCTTAACTCTATAGTGATCCTATATCTATCTCTTTCTTTTGTTTGAAAATCTAAGAAGGACAACACGATTCAGGGGCAACGGCATGTGTGAGTGAAACATGCAAAAGTACTCACACAGACGACTGAGTGTATTATTGTATAAATAAATAATAAAATAATTTAAAGCGTCACATCAAGTCATCCATCTTTAATTTTTCAGTTTCACTTCTGTTTTGTTTTGCCGGTCTTTTTGCTATGTAGTCGGTTTTTTTCCGTATGCAAAATCTGCAAATCCGTCGTAAACATTTTATTGTGTTGTGTATAAGTGTTACAAAATGGTTTGCTACTGTTTTGTCCCTGGGTGCTACAGCAGGGGCTCCCAGTTAAAGTTTTTTTGTGTTGTGTTCCATACTCGAAGCCGATTATGGTAAAATGGTTGAAGGTATGTCCGAAATTAAGAGATTATTCATAAGTACAGTATAAGAATTTGCGTATAAGTCATTTACATTTTATTCCAAACCATATTATCATTGCTAACTCCTCATTTCAACGGTTGACTGTAGACGCTGTCCCCATGTTAAATTTACCACCTGTACCTGTAACAACTATACACAACACAGTCAGGTACACAGTAATATGCTGTTAGAAATTATTACGTCTTTCAATTTCACAGTCATCCGGCCTTCGCATATTGTGCCTAACATACAGACGGACATTTCTTCACATCCCCTTAGCACTAGTACTCCTGTTCTGAATTTCGATCTTATAATGCCATCTCTCCGTAGTGGTAGTACATTTTCTACTCAAGACGATAATGTCCAGAGCAGATCTTCTTCGTTGTAATAGCCAAATTTCCGATAATATTTTTTATTACATTGATAATAGCAAACTTTATCACATCTATGATGTCCCTCACCTATTGAAATGTGTACGTAACAACTTTTTAAAAAAAGATCTACTTTTAGGTGACCAGAGAGCCAAATTGGAATTTATCAATTCCCTATACCAAGTAGATGGAGCTGGAGGACGAGCCCGTTGTACAAAACTAACGGACAGACATATAAACCCAACATCATATGACAAGATGAAGGTAAACAATCACAAACAATTGATAAACACATAATAATGAAGGATTGGTTACAATCCTCCAATAATATGTATTTTCAGACATTTGACTACCTGTACTATCTATGTACTTAGCTAGCAAACACTAACAGATTTCAAAAAGCAGAAGGCGGTTTCAATATCTGGGGGTTTTTTAATGTGATGGGTGTTACAATTAATGTAGAATAATTTATGTCTTGTCTTCAGGCCTTGATTGCTGAAAATGACGCTTCCCATTCATTGATAGTGTTGAGAGAGTATAATTCAGATGTCCGTAGATTATTTTATCCTTCTAGTACTTTAAGCCAGATTGTTTGGCAGTCCATTTATATTATTGATAGAGCCCTTCCATCCATGTGTAATGTCCACATTTATCCACCTTTGATCCAGGCGTTTGGAGCAAAAAATTGATACTTCTTGGTATAATTGTTCGCTCCACAAGGAAACATTTTTTAAAGCATTTTGGCTTTTTGTTATACGAATGCAAGTTAAACAGTGGTGCATTAATTTTAATAGCCGAATTCATCATTCTGATTCCAGACCCAAAGATGCTGAAATGGAGGCGTTGATCCAGAACAAGGTCACTAAGGGAGCGAGCTACAGATCAACGCGAAGGCGTAGTACATAGCTGTTTTGTTACAATTATTAGGTATGTAATATTTTAATTTTTTTATGGATGTATGTAACGCCTCGGTGGTCTAATTGTATGTGCACTCGCCTGCCAAGACTGAGGTCCCGGGTTCAATTCCCAGGTCGAGCGAAAACATGTTTCCTACTTTTCAAACATAGCTCGGGTTTGAGATCACCAACCCGCATTAGGCAAGCGTGGTGATTACGCCTGAAACCTCCTCACTGTACTGATATCTTCAGTGAGACGAGAGGCCTTTGCCCAACAAGTGGGACATTACAGGCTAATACTTTACTTTACTTTACTTTATGGATGTTCCTCTTTCACCCAATAATTACTGAACTGATTTGGATTAAAATTGGTACATTATTTAGTACAATGGATAAGATTTTGAAAGATAGCCTAGGCTAAGTCGGTTTTTTAACGCGAGAGAAACCTCGCCTATTTATACAACGGGGGTGAAACCCCGCACGCTGATTTGCTACTGGATGATAACTTGCAATGTCGTTTTAAATCTTTGTTTTGCTCAGGGTTTATTCATTAAATAATTATTCATTTTTTATTTATTGCAGATACATTCTTCATGTGGAAGTTCGTGTCAATTGTAGAGCAGTACTCGAGACCAAACAAGAAGTGGCGATGGACTACTGTACTATTCTATTATGATGTCTATGCAGGTATGCACAATTCCTACTATACATTTATAAAAATAGAGAACAATGGACAAGTATAAATGAGCCCACCTCCAATAAGAATAACATATACATACATCATTAGTTAATTCACAATTAGTTAACTCAATGTATTGTTAGTTGAGGCTCAAAAAATCGTATAGGTACCCACGATACAGATTATTTCTAGTGTGGGTATCATCGTTATGTCTCCTTGACACATCCTCACAGCAAAACATATCAATATTGTAAAATTATTATTTGTTGTAATATGTTTCGTTTGTATACCTGCTTATTGTACCTTAATAATTTTAAGATAACAGCAGAACATAAGTGCGTTATATTTAAGGAAAATTGTTTTGCTGAAATAAATATTTTCATTTTCATCATATGAAAGACCTCTTAACATATATATGAATTATTAGGGAGTCGCATCTCCAAATTCACGGTATGTAGTTAAATAATTGTTAATTCCTTGTTTATTGCAGATACTTTCTCCATGTGGAGGTTCGTGTCAATTGTAGAGCAGTACTCGAGGCCAAACAAGAAGCGGCGATGGACTACTGTACTATTCTATTATGATGTCTATGCAGGTATGCACAATTCCTACTATCTATACTAATATTATAAAGCTGAAGAGTTTGTTTTGTTTGTTTGTTTGTTTGTTTGTTTGTTTGTTTGTTTGTTTGTTTGTTTAAACGCGCTAATCTCAGAAACTACTGAACCGATTTGAAAAATTCTATTTGTAATGGATAGCCACATTCAACGGGAAGGTTATAGGCTACTTTTCATTCCGAAATTCCCACGGGAACGGGAACAACGCGGGTAATACCGCGGGGCGATGCTAGTACATTTATAAAAATAGAGAAAAATGGACAAGTATAAATGAGCCCACCTCCAATAAGAATAACATATACATACATCATATGAAAGACCTCTTAACATATATATGAATTATAAGGGAGTCGCATCTCCAAATTCACCGTATGTAGTTAAATAATTGTTTATTTCTTGTATATTGCAGATACATTCCTGTGGAAGTTCATGTCAATTGTAGAGCAGTACTCGAGACCAAACAAGATGGGGCGATGGACTACTATACTGAGCTTGATGTCTATGCAGGTATGCACAATTCTATTTATATTTTATCTGTTTACTTTTTTAATGTTTATTCAGTTTTTTTCTTTTGTTAGTTTGATTTGTAAAGCATAGAATGTTGTACGCTACTGTAAAGATATGTCACTCAGAACATACATTATTTATAAGTTAATTGTAAGTGCAAAGTGATTATATTGTTGTAGTGTCTAATAAATAAATAAATAAATAAATATACATTTATTTTAAACAAAGAACAATGGACATGTATAAAGAGAGTGTTAGTATATTAGTAGTATTAATTTTTTTATAAGAAATGAGGAATATAGAAAAATCAAATATGTACCATAACATTATCTTAATCATAAGGCGGCCTCTAGACGATCAATTATATTGCGCAATATTGAATATCTATACTAATATTATAAAGCTGAAGAGTTTGTTTTGTTTGTTTGTTTGTTTGTTTGTTTAAACGCGCTAATCTCAGAAACTACTGAACCGATTTGAAAAATTCTTTTTGTAATGGATAGCCACATTCAACGGGAAGGTTATAGGCTACTTTTCATTCCGAAATTCCCACGGGAACGGGACCGTTTGGATTCAAAACGCAATTCAATCTTATTGCACAATTAAATTTATTGTACAATGTTATTGTAGGTCTAGGGGCCGTCTAACAAATAAGTATTTATGTGTTCATTAAATAAAAAATAAATATGTTTGCTTCAGGTGGAAAACAGACAAGACATTAAAAAAACTGAAAAGCTTCCAGCAGGCAGCTAGGAAGCGAGACAAACAGAACAACATGTATGCTATGGGGTTGTTACACCCCACAGCACTGGCGACTGCTGTTGTGATTAAATGTTTGGGCGGTTAATTTAAGGAAATTGGCATTAATCCAATGTAAACTTTTTTATTTCCTGTCTCAAATAACCGGTAATTTTTAGAGAATTGGTATTGTATAAATAATATTTAATATTGTACTTGTAGTATGTAGTTGAATAAATAAAAAATGATGTTATGTACCAATATAATAATAAACATAATTTAACGTGTCATGATTTTTTTTATTACCAAAAAATCGGTAAGTACTATTACCGATTTAACTGAAATTCAGCATCATTAGTTTTTGTGCTACCACCACCACAGTGAGCTAAGGCCTAAGCATGTGTGAGTGAGATTTGTTTGCGTGTGTAGGTGAAGTGAGACGGGTGACAGTCATCTCCCTCGGCTGCCCCCAAATCAATGGCCGCCTATCGCGTCACTCAGAATGTATGGAGTTGTCAGTCTTTCTTTTAGTTTCTTGGTCTGTGCTTCGTGGTTCCAACGACAGGTTCCAACTTACTTCCATAATGCATGATAATGACAGTGACAGCTTAGATGGACCTGACGGTCTGTGGACCTGACCTGTCGACTTGACAAATTCGACTATATTCGAATTTCGATTATTCGATTCGATCCAATCCAATCCAAAAACTGTGCAGTGCAAATAATTTTACGATTTGCAAAGTTACAATTTGCATTTGTAGGTATTGCATTGTATCATTATAGGTATGATTGTTATTCTAGCTGTTAGTTTATTTATTTATTAATTTACGTAAAGTGAATGCGGTGCACTACGAATATAATTAGCTGCACTACCTATATTGCAATGACGGATTTTTAGTTACAAGTGTCAAACGAGTTTCTATTAAAATATGGAAGGAAGGATCCACCCTGTGATTTAGTAAATCTATTTGTACTTAGAAATGTTGACCCTGAAAACAGATAATAATGTGAGTAACTAGATGGTAAATTTATAAAACGGGATTTGTTTGTCTTAAGATAAATCCAATGGGATTTTAAACATCAACCTTCAAGTTACAATTTTTCTCCGTTTAAGTAAGGTATAGGTATATTAAATCTAATTCCTTCGGCTCTAAACATATATTAGTATTTTATTTTTTGTTTGAACACCATTATCTCACGAACTACAAATCCGTTTCGAATAATTCATGTATTGGATAGCTTTATTCAAAAGAAGGCTATTTATAGTAACCAAAGCCAAAAAATGTTTTAAGTGTTTGGCTCCTTTATCCTATGGAAAATAGTGTGAGTATGTTGGAAAGGGTCAAACCATTTCATAGCTGAAATTCTGTGAATAATTGTTTAAGAATAGGGCCCTGAATGAATTATGTATTTACTCAGTAAGATGTCTTTATGTTACCTACTTTGGTGAATGTTTCAAATAGATAATGCAATGCTACAGTTTTAGTGTAAAAGTCTTTCATACTGAAGTTATGTTAAAGACTTGATTTTTGGAATCTATACTAATATTATAAAGCTGAAGAGTTTGTTTTGTTTGTTTGTTTGTTTGTTTAAACGCGCTAATCTCAGAAACTACTGAACCAATTTGAATAATTCTTTCACTGTTAGATAGTCTATTTATCGAGGAAGGCTATAGGCTACATTTTATCCCGAAATTCCCACGGGAACGGGCACAACGTGGGTAAAACCGCAGGGCGCTGCTAATCACTACATATTATAACACAAACTCCCGGGCCACATCTGTCTGTCTGTTCGCAATAAACTCAGATACTACTGCACGCATTTTGATGTGGATATTTAAATAAATAGAGTGGTTGATGAGGAAAGTTTATATGTATAAAAATTCCCGAATTTCCCACGGGAACAGGCACAACGCGGACGAAACCGCGGGTTGCTGCTAGTTAAAATATAAAGCATTGATAAATTTCCTTACTTTTATAAATATTAATTTAACTTATTTTGCAGATGTTTGATACCATTCAAAGATGAAAATATTTAAGTAGAAAATTGAGGGTGTCTTCTAATTGCAGGTGTTTAAAATAATATTTCAAGTAAGTACCTCTAAAATCTAAAATCTACATGTTTTGCGTATTTATTAATTAAGTAAGAATGAGAATGTTAGTGGTGAATCCTGGTGTAGGAGTTTTTTGTTTTTCATATTCATAAGTAATAATCCTAATCCTCCTTACAGTACTGATATCTTCAGTGAGATTGAGAGGCCTTTGCCCAGCAGTGGGTACTGGCAAATACTTTTACTTTATATCTGGAAATACACGACCCAATACCCATAGTACCTAATCCCCATAGTAATACCCAAAGTCACCTTCCCTATGTGAGGTCTGAACAATTTGTATTCCAATTAACTATGTAATCCAGACACAATTCCATGCTTTCTCGTAGATAGTTTCAGCAGTTCTCATAACTACCATATATTTTACTTTGCTAATATTTAATAGCCACTATTGTTCTATTTCCAAGCAATCATAACTATACCCTCTGCTACTTTTTATCTGATATTTCAACATTTTACTTACAGAATGAGTTTGCTACAGTTACCAGAAGAGATATTGGTGATAATTATACAACATCTGGACATGCCATCGCTGTACAACTTGTATCACACATGTATCAGACTGAAGAACATAGTATCAATGCAAGGAGTCATTAAAACTTGCTGTCTGTCGATGAACAACATGGCTTCGGTCAAAGCATTTAAAACTACCTTCTTCACAGACATTGCCTCTCATTTACAAGAGATAAACCTCTGTGGTGCCCCTGATGTAAGAAAATCATACTTACTACCAGCTCTGAAGAAGACAAAAAACTTATTGACACTAGACATCTCTTTCACTCATCTGAACCTACTAGATTTCATAGACATATGCAAAGTTTGTCCATCTATTGTCAATATTTCATTGAACTTTATGATCTCTAGATCTGGATTAACGAGATTGTCTGATGAAGCAATTTCGGACTGCCAAAATGCATTTAAGAATATGAAAAATGTCCATTTTGTTGGGTCAGCTACTAACTTGTTGTACTCAAAAGTTGCGTTACTTTTGCTTCAAGATGCTGATATGGACACATTAAAGTACACTGTAGCAGAGAGTGACCGATTACATACAATATACATGCCACAGAAGGCAGAGGAAGCAGAAATGGTCAAATTCAAACAATTTTTTCTCTGTTTTCTGGATTGGACTACTATCTATGCATTCTTTGGCTCATTTTTCATGCTTCCCGTGCTGTCAATCATCAACATAGATACAATAGAAGCAATTATTATAATCAAGCAGAATTTGAAACAATACTGTATACATGCATCCCCTATATTCAAAACATATTTCCAAGAAACATTTGATGTTGATGCAGACAGAATATACTTGACGGAGTATAGAGATGCTATCACAGGAGATGCTGTTATAATGATTTGGAATAAGGAATCTCATACGTTTGACGATAATTTCTTTACCAAACTTACCCAAATGATAAAGCCATTTTTTCCATGCGATTGTGAACCTTATACAGATGAAACTGTGCCGACAAGATATGATTGGTACTTTTTATCGCCACTGCCACCAAGTAATAGGCAAAAGAGGACTCGTGAACCAGCGAAGAAAAGGCAAGCGCCATCGCAATTTACCCTAGATTACGACGAACTATTTAAACAAAATAAAAAACTACAGCTAAGTATTATATTTGAAGAATATATTAAGAATCCAGTCACGCTTTCACCAAATAGTAATTATTTAAGTAAGTTAACTTATTTGGGTATAACTGGGTCAGTCAAATTTGCATCTGACTTTTATATGGTATTATTTAAGTCATGTACTAATCTAGTCACTGTGAACATTGAGGCTCCGGCGGTGTCCCCTTGCGTTCCTTCCGTGTGCCGTAGCATACAGCATACGAATACTTTAAAGAATTTAAGATTAGTCGATAGGAGGATTAACTTTAAAACGGTGTATACAAATCTCGGGAAATGTAATACTTTGGAGAACATTTTCTTAGTTGAGGAGAGCAACGCCGAAGATTGCGATGTGAGTCAACCGACGGCGTTGTTCGACGGATGCCCCCACCTATACAGCCTCTTTGTCGAAGGACCTCTATCAGAAAACAGTAAAAACAAAAAAATTGCCAAATGGACTGCTGAACGATCAAAGAAAAATAAACAACACATCCATTTAATGATACACGCGAGATCGGATTTAAACAAAATATTTTACAGCTACGATCCGTTTATAAGTGTTTTTAACTTAAATTCGATTAAGCAAGTCGTATGTTAAATACTGTACGTGTTTTAAGCATTCCATCTCTGTATTTCTTATTTATCTCATTTTATATTAAGTAGATTGATTGTCAATTTAATGTATAATATTTAATATATCTGATACAAAATAAATTATTCCCTAAATCTTAATTACCTGGTACTGATATTTTTACTTTGCTTTTCTTCTTAGTCCGTACATAACCCTCAAACTCATTAAGATGACATTAATAGTGTCAGTTTCAGTTTCTCAAGGAGTTTTTCAAATTAAGCGCTGTCAGTCGTTCTGCTACCTGCATTTTGTATAAAAACATAAGAACATCCAGTTGCGCACTAGAGTGGCGTGTAGCCTGATAACTAAGAGAGATGCCACATGGGCGCTGCTGCTGCGCTGCATCGTCGCTGCGACATCGCAGCGTTGAGACTGTAATTCTACATACACATCTGCCCGGCATGCCACACGGTGCGTTGAAACAACGCATTCGCAACGCACAAGGAGTGAGGGAGACGAGGCGGGAAGGGGGTGCTGTGGTGTGACGACGCAGGACAGCGCTGTATTGTTTAGAATATCGAAGCTGTCGTTGTATAAACAGGTAGCGTTGACGCAGATGTACCTACATCTGCGACGACGACGTCGGAGAAAGCTGCGTTGCGTTGCGTTGCGTCGTCGCTGCGCTCGTGTTAAACTCATTGCGTTGAAGTCACGCAGCGCAGCGGTAGCGCCCATGTGGCATCTCTCTTACGCTTAAAGTGAAAGAGAGTTCATTTTTCACCATGAAAAGCAGTCTTAAAAAAGTATAAACCTGTAATATCCCACAGCTAGACAACGGCCGCTCATCTCAAGATATCAGTAGGTACTGTGTGAGGAGGGTTCAAAGTCAAACGCAGGAATAAAAATCAAAAGCGTAAAGTTTCTATAATAAAAAACGTTTTATAAAACTAAATTATAAATTAAACTCTGATATAATAGTACCTACAATAATATTGATCTGTAGTTTGGGTTACATATGCCCTGTGGCGGGAGGCGGCTCTGGTTTTCGTTTGAATTTCATTTTAAGCAGTTTGTTTAAGGGTTGTATCGTGAGGGACAGGGCTCCTAAGAGTGCACACGCTCCACAAACATAAGTGAGAACTTCTTCATAGTACTTTGGACAAAACGCACGGTTATCGCATTTGCTGAAATGAAAAGATACATTAATAGTTTACTAAGCAGTTAACAAAGGGAGAGGAAAACGGTTTATTTGTCGATACTAAACGTAAAATATCATATTTTATGTTGTACTAGCAACAGTCCGCGGTTTTCCATGCCCGTTCATATGGGAATTAAGCAACGGGCAGATAACTTGGACGGGTGACCGATAGTGGCATTTCTATCTGAGTGTTACGTAAAATTCTCGGTCCCGGTTGTTTCAAGTGGTGTGCTTCAAGACGGGTTAAAAACTCCGACAAACTCGGAGTTCGGAGTTGGCAACTAATGTAATCGAAATTTCTGACTCGTCCCATTTCATTCCAAATTAATAACGTACAGTTAGGATAAGTTCAATGTCATAACTACGACATTATTATTGCTAATACTTTATGCTTAATAGCAAAGACCGATTTCACATACAGATTGTTCCCCAGGTGAAAATGTCTCATAGCCTCATACTAGGTTTGGGCTCCACAATTGGAAGTATTTCGAAGTTACATATAAAAGATTTACTTACAAATACTCTATAACCACTACCACTATTCCTGTGATAAGTTTATCAGCGAACGTCACTATAGCGTAGATGGCGCCACCGAGTTGGGAATTGATACCGATCAAGTCCGCAGTACCGGTCAAACTGGCGACAAGGGTTATTGAATTCCCAACACCTGGAACAAATAGTATTGAAAGAGTTAATTCACGTAGGTATTTAGGGGGGGGGGGAGGTGGTCTAGGTCTAGCTACGCCTGTTTGTTAAGATAAGTAGATGGTCATATATCTTTTCCTCGGTTTTTGAAGTCTTTTGATAGTCTTAGATGGCCGGCTACTGGCGTGAACTCTGCATTCGAAAACATTTTTTTAAGAAAATCTTTTCTTGGAGGTAGGTTAACTCTGACCCTAAACACATAGGTAGGTAAGTACCTAAACTGTTTCCGCCCCTTTACAGGAACCGTGGCTACAGAAGTCTTCTGTGGCCGTCAGAAGCGAAGTGTATCCGTAAACGAAGTAAGTCGTTTCAAAATGTAGAGTTCGCTTAAACTTAAGCAGCCAGTTACATAACTATCCCATAACTAACCCTGACTTGAATTACTTACATTTAAGTACCCAACATACCGTTATTTTAATAATGAAATCGGTTAAAAAGTGACCACTGACAATTTAACTATAAGTAGTTATACAAATTAAATGAGATTCCCTATTGTTGAATAATATAAATGCCATACTATCACAATAATATGCACTTCAGTATCGGTACTGTATTCACAATTCTGACCACAAAACGGAAACCTGTGGTTTTAAGGGGTCACAAGGTGTAATGATTAGGTAACATAGGTTTTATATTTCAGTTGAATTAGGTAGACAGATGTTTTAAAAAAAACTTAAAAAATTTAAAAAACTTAGCTACCTTAGAATAAGGTTAATGTACCTCACTGAAGGTATCAATCAATAAGTACAGTGAGGAGTAAAAATAGGTACCTAACTTGATACTTCTTGGTAAATTAATAGTTAGATCTGCATGTGCGGTAAGTAATCTATCTTATGCTTAAAGCACACTTATCCGAGCCCAATGCGCCAAACGAATCAAAGTCAAGGAGGGCTCGTATACGTATTTATCCGCACTGAAAGCATCGAACGCGCTGAAAAAGATAGTAGCGTGCGTTGCTCTGTGGTATACAACTGATAGATGCGAGCGCATCGGAGGCAACCGGATAAATTCAACCGCTTTCAATTTAATGACGTCATTCGAATTCTTCTAGGAATTCTGGGGTAATTTGGACGATTCGACGGGACAAGTGTGCGTGGTTTCTTAAGATTTCATAAACAGAATTCTAACATTTATTCCGTTCTATTCTTACGCGCTCGGCGCGGTTAAGTGTGCGTTCATCATATAGCTATTCTTACACAAACTTACCCATTAATACAGCAACTGTATATATCTGAAGTGTGCTTGACTTAGGGTCGATTATCACAGCAATCCAAAAACAGCTTAAAAGACTAATGAAACTTCCAATTAGATACGATGCCTTGAACAAACAGTAACACATTATATGTTTTAAAATGGTTACAGCAATCACTTAATACAAAACAATGTTGAATGCCAAATGGTTGAAATGGTTCTTATTGGCCAGGATTAAATTGGTCAGTATTTATTGTGTTATGGACAAGTCTGAAACTACTAAAACTCGTGTCTGTTGACAGGAAGATCTTTTTGAGCACCAGGTTTAGGATTTTACTGATAAGAACTCTGATATACATCCCATTTAGGCACTAAAAAGCAAAAACGAAATTAAGCACTTACAGAGTTTCCTATTTGGATTAATTTGCTTTTGAACAAGAGTGTGCAGAAGAAGGATGAGATGTAGAGCACCAAGGGTACGCTGGCGACCAGCTCGGAGCTGGAGTCAGTGGACACTGCGAGTCTCTCCTCCAGGAACAGAGGCACGTACACTAGACTCAGGGCCCAGAATAATCTGGAGAATACGTATCTGAAAAACAAACATTTCTTAAGTTTAAATAAATAAATAATTTATTGAAATAACAAGGCTAATTAGACCCAAAATAAGCTCTAGGCGATCACTACTTATTTTTAATTGAAACTTCGTTCAAACGAAGTATCCTCAAGGATACACTTCGCTTGAACTATTTTACATTCATGCAGTCTTCTGTGACCAAGGTGCCTTTAAACGTCAGATAAAAATGTAAAATAAAAGCGAAGAGTATCCGTAAACGTAGTTTCAATTCAAAATAATATAAAAACTTAAAGGCTCCCTCAGAAAAAACCCAACTGTCTCAAATATTGATGCAAATTTCTCAATTCAATTGAGCTATTGGGATATTTTAAGGTTACGTCTACAAGCTTTAACTTATCAACTGTTGTAGGTACCAGTGGCTGTTTGTCTGGTTGTTATCAAAACGCGCGCTAAAACCACCTTTTTCGTACTCCGATTAAGCTGAAATTTTGCGTATTTTAGGCCAAACGGGCCTGAAAGACAAAACATAATAAAGACAAAAGCTTGCTAAATTCTAATTTTTTTAAATAGGTCTGCTTATTTCTTTTTAATTAAAGGATCCTAAAGTTTTATTAGATAATAATGGAGAGTGTATCACCAATGCTTACTCACAATAGACTAGTTTGGTACAATAGTGGATTACGCAGGAAATACTCAATACCCGTGGCCGATAGTTTACGCATATCGCCCTCCGAGTTCGTAGACACCCCATTAGCAGGCTGGGGATCAGCTGACTTCTTCCGTCCTTTCGAGTCATATAGATGAAACGTTAAGTGAAACGCCACAAACGAGAGGAGACCCATTAGAGTAATTATGATTGCTATGTTCTGTAATAGATAAATACGGGAATATTTATGTTATTGTTTTTCTGACATAATTTTTATTGCGATCGTTATGTGGAAACTTTTAATTGGCCTTTCTTTGTAATTTTATAAAATCTATGTTTATTATAAAATCTTTCTTTGAAATTTTTAATTCTCTATTTGAGCAGGTACTTCATTAGTATAAAATGGACAAAGGCATTTGAATTAATACATTTGAACCGGAAAACACGGCCGAGTCAGACCATCTGAGCAACAGACCAAATGCAGAGTTTCAGGCAGGTTTGAGCTTTCGGCGGTAGAAGTTAAGGTATACTTAAAATGCAGGCGACCCCGTGGTAGCGACACCAAGTCCTTGATTGGCTGCAACCGTATGACAACGCACTGCCGCCTGCAGTCCATCTTTAAACCTACACTAGCTAGACAGTTACTAGCAATGCTTGATAATACTTACTGTTACTCTTTAAATGCAATTCATTATCTTTGTGAGCAATCTAAGCTTTCGGAAATAAATGACAGGAGAAAAGTGTTACTTAGATGTTATCTTGGCCAATGATGAGATGTAGTAGTAATTTTGATAGCATCGTAACATGTTACGCTTCAAATAATACAAGATAAACTGGAAAGTGCGGTTACACATGCAGTATACCTTAGTATCCCTAACATTCGCTATAAAATCATGTATGTATTAACTTTGTCAAAATTCCTGGCCTTTGAACAAATTGCGTTTGTGGTTTACTGACCTAGATACCGAAGTAAGAATACTTATATGGTTGATCAGCTTCGATGATAAATGTCAACTTACCCTAAACTTGTAATCATCAGTAGGCCCTATGAAGGCGCTGTAGTCAGTTTTCAAAACGATCCAAGTTACCAAATACACAGTCAAACTGGCTAACACAGAAGCCATATATCTGAAAGAGAAGTACGGGTGAGCGTTCGATTGTTGAAACTCAAGGTTAATGAATTCTAATACAGTGTATAAATTGTGTGTGTAAATTAAGTGGATTTTTCACTGGGTCATATATCGTAGGAGTCAGACATCCATCGCTCAATAATCGCATCGTTGTACTTTGCGACTTTGCTTTTCAGGAATGATCTCTTACATTACGCTAATATTACGGAAAACCGTAGATGTCGCAATTGAGCTGAGGACTGGCCGTCGGTCGACATTTCGGGAGAAGCGTATGTTTTGTGAAGGGTGACAAAATCACCAGACAAAGTCCTTTAGTGAAAATGCGGCTTTAGATATTTATTGACTGAGACGTTTGTATAGTCGTGGCTTAAGACTAAGTTTATCTGTCGACTACTTATGTCACAGGGACGGGTATAAGTATATGAGTTCATATAGGTTATTGGCTAATCCTGGTGTCCGAGTTTTTAGATCTCCGCCTAAAGGCCTCTGGCAACATATTATATAGATAGATCATGTCATCATCTATCGATTGAAACAACCGGGAACGATTTTATGTAAGTACCTACCTTCCGAAGCACGGAAGCGCTCAGATAGAAATGCCTCAAACAAAAAATCTAACGGTTCAACTTTAGGTATACATAATATACTAAATGAAACGGGTCTGTATCGCGTTAGGTAAAACGGCGGGCTACTGCTAGTTATAAATAAAACACATTTTTTACCTGATAGATGTCAATTCGCTGCGCACTTTTATGTCATCCGATATGATCGGTATCATGGCTAAGTGTGATATCTGGACGACAGCCCACCCTATCTGGAAGATCGTTATGAGTACCGCGTAGTATATAGGCATCCACGCGACGAGGTAGTTCAAGCCACTCCCGGGCCAGCATCCCCAGCAACGAACGAAGAGGAGGGGAAAACTGCATACTACCATAACACAACCTGAAAGAGTAGTCATGTTTAAGATGTGACCTCGAGCAGACGCGTAATGACTTTTGCTTTGCAAGGATTTGGGAGGAGAAATTGTTCCATATAAAAAGAACGTAATAACACCAGGTAGGTACCTTTTTTGGACTATCACTTAATTTAGGTCATGATTTCCCCAACTCTCCTGAATACGCCTGAACTTAAGAATTTAATTTAATTTTTGGGTCAGAAAAAGTTCTTACTAACATTATGTCATTTGCAAGTCGGTCTGTTTGTTAATTTTACATGATGCAAAATTGATAAAGGTATGGATAAGACTCGGGATTCCAGCAAGATCAAGCATTAGGGTGGGTAGCGATGATTTGAAAAAAACGTGGGGTCTCAGTAGTACCATTGCAGTGGGTACTAAGAATAGTGAATATCTAAGAGTAGGACCCTTTTAATACCAAAATTTAACGAGGAACGAGTATTTACTTATTCCACGCGGAGAAACAGTCGGAAACAGCTAGTAAACTTGTATAGAAACACAGACTTATTGAATCATAAATAAAAAATGTGGCATTAGGTTTGCACGCCACGTTAAATTAGTTTCGTACTAACCTGATTATTTAATATTAATGTAGATAGGTATTTATAAGTAAAAGTACCTCTATTCTTGTTTAACGAAAATGAATAGGAGAAAAACTTTGTTGTTATCGTCACGGTTCGTTTAGTCTACTCATGATTTGTTTTTGTTTAGACTTGATTTTGTTTTCATTATAACCTTTTCGTTATTTCGCTATAAAGTTTTCGTTATTTCGTTACAATTTTTTCGTTAATTTTCGTACGAAGGACGAACAAAAAAGGGAAAACAAGAGGAACCTTTTTTTGGCCTGTTTCCTAACGTAAATAACTTAACAATTAAATTTTTAAGTTAATATTCCTTTCAAATACATAGTTTAGGTGATATGGAGACCTTAATAGTTCTGATTACTAAGCATTAGGGATACACCGATTATGAGTACTACACTAACTTAGTACTAGAGTTATCTCAATTTTATCGTTAAACTTTTTTACTATAAAACTGCGGTTTTCTAGTTAACGTAATTAATGTCCATTTCAGTTGTAGATAGCTTACCAACCCTATAAAAAGTAAGATACCTATGTATCTCCATATACATATAAAAATCAATGCCACTTTTCTTTGTAATTTTATAACTCAAGAACGGGCTCACCTATCCAAACCAAATGGCTTTAGGCTTTCGGACAATTTTTTTTCGAGCGGTTCTTGACGGTAACGGACACAACGCGGGTAAAACCGCGGGGCGCAGCTAGTAACTCATAAGATAAGTCATGAATCTAAACCTAATTCCGCCTTTAAAACCTAACGCGAATGTTTATACATCTCTCTTCCTTCATAAAGGTAAACGAAATCTACAATCGTGGGAACAAAGGTTTTGTTTAGATTATCGTGACACGTTTGTTTTTTGAATTTCCTCCAACTTACATAGGTTTATAGACTGAATGAAGTCTAGACTTAAATTCTTAGGGTGCGTTTCCATTGAAGCGGAGCGGGGCTGTGCTAATCCACCAATAACAACGTATTAACAAAATGATTCGACAATGTCATTACTTTGTTTCACAATGTCATTACTTTGTTTCACAATGTCATTGCTCTGTTTCACAATATCATTGCTTTGTTTCACAATTTCAATGCATTGTGATTGATTGATCGGTTGAGCTCCGCTTCGCACAGCTCCGGTGCGCTTCAATGCAAACGCACCCTTATGGAGGTTTATAGTAAATGTTTTGGTATATCTAGAGTCTAGACTTTGCTTTGTAATATTTTTTAATATCATGATAACAAATAATCGAAATATTGGATCTAGTAACAGTGTCCATTACTTCCTTGTGGATATAAGAATTAAAAGATATTAGTTTTTAGGGTTCCATACCTTGAATCGACTAAAAACTGAGCCCTTATAAGATCACCCGTATTGTCTGTCTGTCTGCCACTGGCAATTATTATAACCATGACTAGCGGAAATAATGCCTATAATTTCAGAATGTTAATCGCATCGTACTATGTTTCTCGTAACTACACAAAAAATAAAAGTATTTTTTGCTTATCAAACGGAAATGAAATACCTTCAACTGTTAAATCAATACGTTTAGGAGAGTTAGGATCTAATAACGTTTTAAGATATGTAGAACTCGACCGCAGACCGCAACCGCATGCGGTTTGAACCGCAATTTACTATTTACGGTTCCAGTCATAAACCGACCACAGAATGTAGCTTTTAAAAGATCTATAGATTTTAAAATATTTATATTTAGTCAATAGTGAAAAGTATATAGAAGTGTAGTAATAATGTTGCAACTAACCTGCTAAGTGCCAGCCCATCAATGTGCCGTATTTATTAGCTAATAATCCAACTATTGGTGTGGCTAACGCATCTATCACCTGACCTGGTAACAAAGTACAAAAAAAAATATTACTGACATTTCAGAGGGGAAGTTCCAAAATAAGAGGACTTTGACAAATGTTGGAAAGAAGTGGCGAAAGATAGATCCAGGTGCAAAGAACATAACCGGTTTAAAAAAACAAGGAGTCAATTATATTTGTACTTGTTGGCCCCTGACAAAGTGACAAAGAAAAGTAAAGCCTGTAATGTCCGAAAAAGTGTACCTACATATTGAAAACATTTGCGTTTCACTTATTACAAGGTTCGAACAAGTCAAGAAAGAAGAAGGCAAACTTAGGTGGAATACATCAATGAAATTGAGTTGTCATTTACACTAATAGGTATATTATAGCTGAACCATTTGATTTTTTGTTTGTTTGATCGCGCTAATCTCGGAAACCACCAATCCGGTTTGCATAATTATTTTAGTAATGGATAGCCACATTCAACACGAAGGTTCTAGGCTATTTGTCATCCTGAAATTCACACGCAAACGGGCAATATGCGGGTAAAACCGCGGGGCGCTGCTAGTAAAAATAGTTATCAATATTATTTCAAGCTGCAATTGTTACTATTCTTCCTCTCCTCACAACCATTATAGTTCGTGAAATAATGTTTACATTATCACTTCCGAATCAAGAATAAATCTTGATCACCGTATTGTGACTCAGAACTGTCAGATAACAGGATGTTCAAGTTTTATAACGATTCCCTTTTCCATTCGCCAACTGCTTTGTCTTACCTACAAGTAGCATAGCGCCGGCAACAGCTGCTTTCATATTCAGTACAGCTTGTAGGAATAGCATCATGTAAGAAAACCACATCGCAGCACAAAGGTCGTTGAAGACATGGCCGAGGCCGTAGAAACTGTTCTGTGTCACCGTACACCATGGCCGTTTCTCTCCAGATGCGACTTTTCTGCAATCGAGAATGGCAAAAAATGAATATCCCCATAAGAAGCTTCCTGTTTTTGTGACTGAATAATTTCGTTTCATTGATATTTCGCTTAATATTTTCTGAACATTTCCTTAAGAGCCTTGTTTGTATAATCAAACTAGATTTTCAAAGGTATTTGAAAGCATTGAGTTATATGTAGGTACAAAGCAATTTTTCCATAATGATATTTAATAGTAACCTTTTAGATGCCTGTAACACTATATAGATTTTCTCTTTGAATTTTTATGCCAAAGAGTAGATGTGCCACCCACTTTACGTCAACGCAACCTAGTACATTTTTGAATTTGAAGCACTTTGCCGGTTTTTTGAAATGTTATACGCCATGGTTATCCATAAGTATTATTATTTTTTAATTTATTTATCTTGGGCAGGAATAAGATATTAAGTAATAAAAATCCCAAAATTCTCTCGGAACGCGAGCGCTGCGGGTGAAGCCGTGGGGCAGAGCTAGTATGATGTTTATTATTTCTTTCATGGGAATTTATTGTACATCTTTGACCGATATCCTTGGTTTTGATCTTTGATAAGGTTTTGCAAATACGGTTTTAATATATCAATGTCTACGCCTACAATATGCTACTATAATACTATGCAGTTAACTGCCATGGTCGAGATAGGGTTCGATTCTCGGGCCGAGCGGAATCGAGATCACCCAGCAACCCGTAGTAACATTATCTTACATTATCTTAACATCAGTTAGGCAAAAAAAATTGGGGCTAATTTATAGTATTTGCCAAACACATATCAAATACTGTCTAAATTGTTAATATTAATTAATATTAAATTCATGCTAAATTCAAATATTTGACATGAAAATCGATATTTGAAGCGGTTATTGACTGGGGTCATGATGAGGTCATCGGCAAATTTATTCCAAATTTAAAATCAATTCCCTTACATAGTGCTACGTATAACTTGGATCGGACCCATAAACTATTTCTGTGTTCAATACTTTGTAAGTATTCACATTTAGAAAACAAAAATCATATTAAAAACAAGACCAAATTGGTCACGATTTCTTAATAAAATAGCAATGACGATAATGTTTAAAGTTATAGGAAGCTAGTTAATTAAATCCTATTAAGATGTTTTCCTAATTTAAAATAGATTGAGTTAACAAGTTGAACGATTTCCCGTTTCGTGTCCCAAATGTAGCACAACTCAAGACAATGACAAATTGGATGAATTGTATGGAACTGGATTCGTGCTAAATTAGATAATAGTTAGTCCGATAACATCTTACGATACCTTAAACTATCAGTGTCCACGGGTTTGTCTTCAGTTACAATTTCAGGTATTTTTTCATTAACATCTGTGGCACCATATTTTACACTCATTTTTTTCACTAAGAAAACACTTCACTCCACAACTTATTCGATGCACTATAACCGAGTCAATGAGTATATTAAATACTGTGTTTTATGCAGTTGAATAATTGCCAATTGTATAAATAAACATACAATATCATTTTTTTTCTAGTACTGTAACACGGAGTCGGTAATGCGTGTGCCTTGTATGGATACCACCACATGTATGACTTAGTATTAGCCCCATCCAGGCCGCACTCATTGTAAAATCTATCTATTATACAACAATAAGACATCAATTTCTGCAATAACTCTCTTTCTTGTACTTACATAAGCAGGGTAAAGTATCTACATACATATCTAAGTACTTCTTGTAAAAACAACCGCGACTAATGCTTTGTAACGTAAACAATTGCACATTTCTCTGAATGTATTTTGTATTACTAAGTATGTCCTTATTCTGGTATTGAATTAACATAATATATACGATACAGTTGCATTTTAATATTGTTATTGTTATTTTATTAATAGTATCTATGTAAATAAAGTTGTGTTAATAAACAAGTAAATAGGTAACTAAGGCTATGAGAAATCCTAGACTACATTAATGTTCAATACGAAAAAGGACTAAAAAGGTTGCTTTGCTAAGTACCATAATATAAGATATTAGTCTGTAATGTGTCCCACAGTTGGGAAAAGGCCTGTAAACTCACAGTTACTATAGTGAGGAGGATTACGCGTAATGACCACGCTTGGTTACTACAGGCTACAGGCGACTGAATTGACACTAAATTGACAGTATGATTTACTCGACCCGGGAATAGAACCCAGGCCTCGGTTTGACTGGCAAGTGCTCATGCCACTACATCGCCGAAACCATATTACGAGTATTTATTACATTCCTAAATTAAGTCTGAGATAACAATCTCGGTGTAAAGCTTGTAAATCTGTTTTATTTTAATGTCTTCCTGATGATAATTAACTTGTTACAATTGGATTTATGAGCTAATTGTTGAAATAAACATTTTTGAAGGCATTCCGCTACCTACTAATTTCGTATGCAATTTTTTTAATAAAAGCTTTTCACAGACTATGTTATGTATGTACTCGTATAATGTATATTCGGACATCTTGCATTGTTTTAACTAATTACATGGAGTAGTATGTTAAATCTCACAGTTTTGTTTGGCCCTATAGCACAGAATAATAAGTACTACAATATAGATAAAATCGTATAAGCTTATAAGGCCGCGTAGAGAAGCTTGGATCCAGGGCCGTCACCAGTGGTTACCAGCGTTGACAAGATGATCTGTTGCTGATGGATCTGTAAGTCGGACCCTGTCATAATTTCCTGTCATAATCATGATTTATCATTGTCTTACATCTGCTGAGGCTGAAATTTTGTGTTGACGTTTTCTAGCGTGAGTGTAAGTTGAAGCAGACCGCCATAAGTAAAATAATATCTGAGATATGCCTATGACAACTATGTTTTGATTACCCATACAAGTACCTACCTATCTCTTCTTATAGAATCTATGAGATTATATCGAAATTTAACGTGCTCTCCTAATCGCGGTAGTGCTCATATAAAATGGCAACCCATCTAAGTACCGTCCGAGCAGTACGAGCTGAACATTGCTATCAATGAAGAGCGAAGTACTAACCGTGTTATATTTCATGGTTGCTACTATACTTGATCCAAACGTTTGGACGGAGACAAAGAAACTAACGCGAATTTAATCGACAGTGCCATTTCTATCTGAACGCTACCGTGCTTCGGAGGGCACGGTGTCGGTCCCGGTTATTTCAATCGTCAGACCATGTTGGAGTCTTTTAAGCAGTCTAGAAACTCCGACATCAGGGTTGGCTACTGAACTACTCGAGCTTACTTACTATCGACGGTCAATAGAACTTTCCACTATAGTGAAACTAAGATAAAAAAGACATGTGGCACTCGGGGACTGCCGCGGTAAAGCTATTGCATAGTTATTTTTTATATCACTAGATGGCGTTAGTGGGGAGCGTGAGGTTTTTTCGTTACGGAATTTCTGGATTCGGTCCCCGCGCTCAAGGCCCGCGATAGAAGCTATGCAATAGCTTAAAAGACATGTGGCACTCGGGGACTGCCGCGGTAAAGCTATTGCATAGTTATTTTTTCTATCACTAGATGGCGTTAGTGGGGAGCGTGAGGTTTTTTCGTTACGTTCGGTCCCCGCACTCAAGGCCCGCGATAGAAGCTATGCAATAGCTTAAAAATATACGTAATTGTGTTACAAAATGAGATATTTCAAGTAAATAGGGTAGGTGAACCTTAGCATTGGCTTCCGTGGGTATTAGGTTTCGTTTCGGACCGCTTTTTACGCGTCAATGGATACGCGGCTTGCGTTAACGCACGACCCTAATGACTCAAACTTTGTGTATCGCGACATACTGTAATGAAATCTGTGTTTATTTGTGTGTGTAATTCATCCCTGATGTATCTTGTGGCTATAAAAAGTGTCAATACTGATTTCTTTGGGAATAACATATTAAAAATAAAGACAAATCAATTAACATAAAACATAGAAGTCCCTTTGCTTTGCTTCCTGGCATGGAATAAGGTCAATGCCAAACCTTTCTTGACGATATTAATAAAAACAAATGTTTTTTGTTTACTATTGTTAATAATTATAAACTAATAAGGTTCACTGGTTTCTTAAGTTTAAACGAACACTACTCATTTTGAATTGAAACTGCGTTTACGGATACACTTCGCTTTTATCTAATCTTCTGTGTCCACGGTTCCTGTAAAGGGGCCGAAACGTCAGATAAAAATGTAAAATAAAAGCAAAGTGTATCCGTAAACTTAGTTTCTTTCTAATAAGGTTTGATCTCCTGGTAAAATATTTTTTAATTGTTCAATAAAGCTTATTATTTACGAGTATAAACTAGAAAAGCCTTAGATTTATTTATTTTGCCATTCCGTTGGTTTTACACCTTCTACAACTGTATGTAGTACCTAGTTTTAAATACACATTTTTGACTGCATTGATTCGCTTGGTGTTTGGAACAACAATCAAAACAAAATGTCAAAGTATCCAATAACATGTAAGTATTAGCGGAAGATCCACGACGGAGTTTACTTTCTCTCCACTTTATTGCAGTGAATTTTCAGACAGCAAGGAGTGTTTGCCGTCTAGTGGGATGTGGGATTAATCTAATTTATACCGAGGACTTTATATTCAAACTATATAACACTAGCGGCGCCCCGCGGTTTTACCCGCGCTGTGCCCGTTCCCATGGGAATTTCGGGATAAAAAATAGCCTATAACCTTCCCGTTGAATGTAGTTATCCATTACAAAAATAATTATTCAAATCGGTTGAGTAGTTTCTGAGATTAGCGCGTTTAAACAAACAAACAAACAAACAAACAAACAAACAAAACAAACTCTTCAGCTTTATAATATTAGTATAGATGACAGCGAAAATAGTAGGTAATAGGTTCTTCTTCTTCATCGAGTGGATGGTCCCACTGACCAATCCTGTTGTCGGAGTTATTGAGCCACCAAAGGCCTCTAACTTCTGACATGGCTCATGTAACGACTACTATCCGTAGAAAGTATTTTAAATTATGATATTAACTCCTTGTGATATTTCATAAGATAAGCCAGAAAAAATGAGAAGAAAATTATCCAAATCTCGTAATCCATTTATTTCAAACAGCTTCTTACATCTTTTGTTTGCCCTGCGGTCGCAAGCCGGATGGAAAGACATCAATCTTTGCCGACAATCTAAGGCAAGAGTAATGCTTTTTATTCACTCGAATGAAATCTAATCAGCTGATATCGAATCGGTAAAATAAAGATGTAATTTATTTGTGAAATGCGGGATTTATAGTGGTGAAATATGCACTTTATAATATAAAACTCGCTAGCCTATACATATATATCACTTCATTACATAGTATAAAATAAAGTCGTCTCTGTTTCGTGTCTGTCTGTGTGTCTGTCTGTATGCTTAAATCTTTAAAATTACGCAACGGATTTTGATGCGGTTTTTTGAAATAGGTAGAGTGATTCAAGAGGAAGGTTTTTATGTAAAAAAATTCCCGAAATTCCCACGGGAACGGGCACAACGCGGGTAAAACCGCGGGGCGCTGCTAGTATAATAATATAACAACGCTGAAGAGTTTGTTTGAACGCGCTAATCTTAGGAACTACCAGTCCGATTCGAATAATTCTTTTTGTATTAGAAAGACACTTTCAACGGGAAGGTTATAGGATATTTTTGATCCCTAATTTCCGACGGGAACAGGTTCAACGCGGGTAAAACCGTGGGGCGCTGCTAGTATATAAAAGTGCATATTTCACTATGTTCTCTCTGATGGGAAGGATAGTGTTCTAATAAGAAACAGGGTGGCAACCCCCCTTAAAGAAACATGAACCCCATAAATAGGGCTCGAGAGTACATACAGTGTCGTGATAGTACCTATAATGGGCCTTGTACTTTACTATACAACAGTTTGACCAAGATGTGGGTTGATTGTTCAAAAATTCCTATTTATTTGCCATTACTTATATAATTTGGTTAACTACAGGATGTTTAAATTAGTGGCTCAGTAGGTTTATAAATAAGTTGCTACCAGCTCAGTAGCTAAATGATATCATTTTGAAACACTTCTTGAAATATTTTAAAGATAGCTCATAAAGGCTTAGCCTCAGCTTTATTTGTAATGATTACATAATTGAATTATATCAACAGCAAAATGTTTTAAGTTCACCAAAATTAAAATAAAATAGGAAAAAGTTTAAATATTCAAACTACAGCGAAAATAGTAGGTCATATTTCTCACAATTATTATTAGACAATTAAATTACTATAATTTCAACGATTTTTATAATAATAATTCGATGAAAATTACGATAATAATCGTAGTTATTATATAATATAAAGATATTTTATTTTGATTATACAGAGGAATAAAATTCAAACCTTCTTTTGTGAAAACAGTGACTTTTCCCACAAAAAATCTTTTAGTTTCGTACCCCAGCATCGCCAACAACATGATCTAATCCGATATTCACCGTTGATTTTAGTTAGATAGCGTTTTTACTTCATAACTTCGTAAAACATAAAGACGTAAAATGTCTTTTTTAAATTAAAATTACGTTTACGGATACACTTTGCTTTAATTTTACATATTTATCTGACGTTTTACAGGAACCGTGGTAGACAAGGGCGTAGGGTCAGCGAAGCACTGGAGCGGGCTCATTTAAAAAGTTAATTTTTGTGCCATCGACACGTAAAAGAAGAAGGAACCGTGGTCACAGAAGACTGGAACCAGCATGTAAAATGGAGATGCAATAGAGTCTATGGTCAAATAGATAAAGGTCAATAGACGAAATTCTTCCTTCTTCGCGACCGTACTTTAGAAACAATTTAAATATCTCGTTAAGTTGACAAAGGAATTAAGAATTAATAAAATTAATTTCGAGTTCTTCTTGATCGAGTGGATGGTCAACCTGACTAATCCTGGTGTTAGAGTTATTGATCCGCCAGAGGCCTCTGACATGGCTCATGTAACGACTACTATCCGTAGAAAGTAACCGGGGCCGACGGCTTAACGTGCCCTCCGAAGCACGGAATCATCTTACTTTTCAGGCAATCAGGTGATTCAGCCTGCAATGCCCTAACCAAACAGAGGGCAGTCTCACAAAGAGATTTTGCGAGATATTGTCCCCACCGGGAATCGAACCCAGAACCTCCGGATCGTGAGCCGAGCGCTCAAATCATAATACCACGGAGGCTGCTAGTTCGAGTTTATGACCTCTATGCCGCGTATGACAACCAGGACCGACGATTTAACGTGCCCTTCAAAACATAGAATCGCTCAGATAGAAATGATTTAATGAAAGACAATGTAACCAATATATGAAAATTAACCTTTATTGTTCCTTAATAAATGAACTATCTACTTACATATGTACAAATGCATCAGTACATTGTGGACACGTGTATCTGGACACGTGTAAGACTTATAGGACTTAATAGGACTCTAGTAATGATGACGATGGACAGTTATAGGTATGATCTGGTAAGTAGTCAATTACAGAAGAGTCTAAAACATGTAAAAGCGCTACAGCACTTTGCATCGCTCAGCGCTCACGTTGTAGAACTAGAGCGCTGCTTATGATGTAGGATGGAATCTTCTTGAACAGGTGGTCACTTCTCACTTAACGATGCTTCAATTTACGCTCACGCGTCAGTAAATGTTAACACAAAACTTCAGTTAACACGTAAGAAAATGAAAAATCGTGGCTTTCTACTGGCCGCCTGAATAACTTCCAAAGACTGTCTTCAAAGTTATGAAACAAAGCTTTGTGTTTAAGCGTATAAAATCGTGAACTTTTTAACGAACGGATGTCACGATAACGAACCGTTTGAAACAACCCACCCTTTAATATAAACCAATAGAATTGCATGAAATCTCCGGTCAGATATTTTATGCAATCCTATTGGTTAATATTTGTCCGTTTCTCCGCTCCGCCAGCTCGCTCCGCGTCAATGGACAGGCACTCTTACTCTCTATACTACGGACGTTAACAACTGAGTCGTGGGGCCATAAACGTCAGTTGAGATAGGAATGTGCCACGTGCTAAACTTGTTATCGATAAAATTTGCTACCTGTATTGGGTTACTGTGACCCCTATTAGCGCTCGCTTATCGCTAGCTTCTGATTGGTCGTATTCCGATTTATTGTTAAATAATCTTAAATGTTAATATTAACCTTTATTGTTAAGACATTATTTGTAAAATATTTGTTTTTCAAATGTTTTTTTCTATTAATTATTCTTAATTCTCATTTTTTTGATCTCATTTGACAATTATGTACGTAATTATACCATACATAAACATAAATATTAATATAAACTTCTTTAGTTAAATTGTATAATTTTCCTTGTCCTTTCCTTTCCTTTTTATGATAAACATATCATATATAATAACATTAATGACAAAGGGCACTTTTCAGAGCCACAATACGATCTAGTATGTTTCTATTTGATTTTTTTTAGTATCGATATGCGCCTACAACCATCTTACGCACATCACTATGCTGCTCCATAGGACCTACGAGTGCGAGCGAGAAAAGAATAGACAAATGATTTATGGCCTGACGACTCAGTTGTTAACGTCCGTAGTATAGTAATATTTATAATTAATATCTTCAAACAATGTTGGCAGCCCTAAATGTGCTTAAACTATAAAATAATGCACTATGGGACTTCATATCGAATGCACTCCAAAAAATCTACATGACTGATATAGTAACAAAAGTAGTATCATGTAAATACCTATCAACAAATGCGTTTTCTTTCTACAAGTGATCACGAACGCGTAATTGTGACCTCTAAGACTCATCACCTCTAACGCTCTAACAAGTAATATCCTTCGAAGTTTACAATGTGAAGCGCATATCCCTGAACCCTGAAGAATGCTAATGCAATTTTTGTTTCAAGTTTTCAAGTCAACATTTCGTACCCAAATGGTATTGACAGTATCTCCTATTGAGAAACTTTACACGAAACTCGCATTGTCTTTAACGCCTGAACAAGGCCTGAACAAAATGAATTATGCAAATAGGTTCCTACCAGACTGTCTTTATTTTTTTAGCACATGTAAGTTTCATCATTTTGACCTACTGCGGGACTGATATGGCTGTTTTTGAACAAAAGACCTCCGCTTATTTACTTTCCATCTCATCCTCAAGTAATTTACAAGTTTTAAGTTGTAATTATTTATTTATATTCTATTTTTTCTTACTTGTCGCAAAATGTAGACCAATGTTGTCAATTTTCCAACCGAAGACGATTGCTCCTGAAGAGGAAAAAGGTTTGGTGATTTTATTTAATTCTTACCCTATCTCTAAACCTTTTTCCTCTTCAGGATTAGTCGTTTTCGGCTGGAATCCACAGTTTAGGACGAAAAAATAGAGTAATGTAATGCACATTATTAAAATGTGTCCTAACCATTAAGTTTATAAAAACGCCATCTATGATTTTACGTTGGAACAATTTTAATAACTCTTACTATAAGAAAACTGTCGATAGCAACATGGTTCAGATGTAATGTACTTCTGGCAGATGGCAGCACTAGTCTTGTTTTTTTCCTCGGGTTGTTCTTAACCGATTGCAACAAAGAAGAGTAAAGCTTTTAAACTGGCGCAGGTAAACTTTGTATATAGTTTTTGTAGACTAGGTATATTTAACAATATATTTCTAATAGTTTTAAATAGTTGACGCTAAGATGCGAGTGTAAAAAGCTCAATGTTCATACTCATCTATATTATAAGGTGCTAACAAATTAGTCACGGATATTTTAAGAGATGATACATTACATTAAAACAATTAACTTTTAACTGTAATTAAGGCACCTTTGTATATAATTTTTATGTTTTAATTTACCGAACAAAAAAAAATATTATAATAAATTTTTAAAATAATCACCCTCTATTATGTACCTGTCAAGATGTTTAACACTGTCTGTCATGTCACGTCAAAAGTTGTTTTTCTTAAATTTCATATGTTTGATAGTTTAAAGAGGTTCTAGAATATGTCTAAAGAGGTCTCATTTAATTATCTTATTAACAGGGTGTTTTAACGTAGTAAATTTGTTTCCTACTTTTCTCCAAAAAAACATAACAAAACCTATGATGTTTTATACTTTAATGTACTCCGAGAACCGAGTACTATCAGCTGTAAAAATATCCGTGACTAATTTGTTAGCACCTTATATATAAAACAAAGACGGGTTTGTTACAACACTTATAACTCGAGATCGGCTGGATGAATTTTCATGGTTTTTGCTTCGTTGGATTTGTCTCCGCCCTGAATAGCAGAATACATTTTAAAACAATGAAAACTTGGAATAAAAATCTCAAAATTCCCACGGGAACGGGGGCGCTGCGGGTAAGACCGCGGGGCACAGCTAGTATTATAATATAATAGACTAGCAGCGCCCCGCGGTTTTACCCGCGTTGTGTCCATTCCTGTGGGAATTTCGGGGTGAAAAATAGCCTATGTTACTCGTGGATAATGTAGCTTTCGAATGGTGAAAGAATTTTTAAAAACGGTCCAGTAGTTTTTGAGCCTATTCATGACAACCAAACAAACAAAGTTTTCCTCTTTATAATATTAGTGTAGATATATTTATAATACAAATTGTACCTACTCTTATTTTATAAGGTATTAATAAGAACATAAAGGTACTGTTAGTCAGTCGGTATCATTGCATGTTTGAAAAAAGGCATTCTTCTATTCCCGCCACTCTTTACAATTTGAAGTGACTTTTACATTTCGTGGCTCATCTATCCAGAATCCCCAATACAAAATCCCCACCATAAATACCTAAATCAATGGATATCTTCACAATTCAGTGCGCGCTCCATAGGATGCTCCCTAGATTTACGAGGCCCGCATTACACGACTCCTGCTGTCCGGTGCGGTCCACTGCTCGTAATTAAAACCTATTAATTGATTTCAGACCACGTATTGATCTTGTGGAAATTCAATTATGTGGAGAAAATATTGTGGTTTTAAATAGGTCTTGGCATAATATCATGAAGGTTGGGTTGACGTACGTATAGGTGTTGGTCGAAAGGTTAACAAGAAGTACCTAAATGTATTTTTTTAGGTTATTTGGGCAGGTTACTTACATGCACAGTGTGAAGAAACTTAACTCTGAAATAAATAAATCAAAAGAATTCTTGCTCTTCTCTTATTTATTATTACTACGAACTAATTGAATTAACATTTTGTACATTCCTAAACATTTAAAATAACAAAAAAAAATTAAAAGGTTCAGTAAGCACTCAAACTCCCAATTCCGATTAAAAAGAAGAAAAATGTATCAAACGAAGCAAAACAATCAATTACCTAAAAATCGTCTGTTATCAAACTAATTAACTCTGTCCAAGTATACTCAAACCGAATTAAAGTACAGTCGATAAAAAATTGTCAACAGTTAACAGGAAAAAATGTGTCCAAGGTTTTAAAAAGTAAACTGAAGTGACTCGAGCCGAACAAAAGGTCAATAAGAGAATGGCCGTCTGTACTCGTATGTACCTACCTACAACTGAAACCGGTTTTAAGAAAGCTTCGCAGTCAACCTACTAATAACGATTTGGTTACCGTGTGTTACCGTATCGAGGCATCTTATACCTTGTTTAGAATGATAATAGAGTATGATAACAATAGAGTTTGGTTTGGTCTAATACTTTGGAGCTTTCTTTCATAATAGTTACGTGTAAATGGTAGTGTAGTGTTTAGCAATATGAATTGAACATAACGATCCTTAAAACAACAAATGGCGTAAAAGCCAAAAAGCTACTTTTCAGGAGAGCCAAAAAACTAAAATGGGTAACTTTGTTTCCTCAATATCTCTTAAAGTATTAAAGCTATAATAATCAAATAAAGTTGTATTTTCTTAGAATTTTCATGTGTATAATTATAAAAACCTAATATTGTAGGGCCTATGCTAGTTTCCGAGATAGCATGTCTTTTACTACAAAAAATTTTGCTCTAAGTGGCCTTTACGCCGTGAATTTTATACTTTGCAAGTTAAACAGGTTATGCGCACTTGGAGTAAAAGACTTAGGGAACATCTATGTTTGGGTTTTTGAAGAAATAAAAGACAAATAAAATTACCGAATGTATTAATTATTGCAATAAATACAACACAAAATTTTGAAAAAGTACCAGTAAATCTAACATTTCGGATCAATGTAGTTATCTAAATTATGCTATGAACGCTATTTTTAGCGAAGAATGAATTGAGAAATTAAATTCAACATGAACATCAACATCAATTAAACAAACATCAACGAAATTGAAAAAAATCAACGAAAGTATTAAATATTGTAATAAAATGGTACAAATTTTGAAAAAAATAAAAAGAAATAAGAAAATTTGAAATTTCGTATCAATTTACTTTCGACTAATGACGAAATAAAAAAAATTGAACATACTGAACTATTATAATTTGGATCGAACTTAATCAAACACTTTCACCTCGTACTGATGTTTACAAACAAAACAAATAAATTTACCAATTATAGTTTTAATAACTAAGTTGCGATTATTATTATTTTATATAAACTAACTAAAATACTATTATTATTAGAATCAGCCTAAATAATCAGTCCTTGCGGTAGAATTTTAATTAGTCTTAGAATGCAGTTGTACAAGAAAATTAAGTATTAATTACTTACTGCATAAAATATTTTTTTAAAATGAGTATTTTCTACCAAACTATCTGCTAGGTAACAAGTTTAATAATTAGTCGACATCATTATTTTCATCATTATCATCTTCTTCATCAGTCTCAATCAGAGTATCTTTCTTATCACCGATGTAAGGTAAGTCTAAGTAGTCTTTATGGAACCTCTTCGGTATTGTCCCATCTAGACTATTTTCAAATCTTTTTATTTCGGAGCAGAAATTGGTATTTTTTCTGACTATGCTTTTGGCAAAGTAATGGTATTTAATTCTTCCAAGTAAGTTTAAGTAAGCCAATTCTAATAAAATATTGTCTTTTACGACAATAACGTTTTATATTTGTAAAACTTAATTATATTAAATTGTAGTAAAAGCCTATTTTTGGCATCATTCAATTAATTCGATATAATCGTAAAATGTAATATTAACCACATCACTAAGAAATTAAGTCTTTTACGTCCAAAATTTGCAGTTTTCGATTTTAATATTGGTAATAACGACACAAATCATAAAATTATTGGAATTTTTTCTTAAAAAATATTGGATGTAAGAGCCATTTTTTTGCGAACTTGAACATTTCAAATATACAGATCGATAGAGCTTCAAAAACTGAACAAAATGGCATTTATAAGTCATTTTGGCCAAAATGGCTTTTACGCCATTTGTTGTTTTAAGGATCGATAAAGGCTACAGGCGATACTATATCTTTCATTTCACGATAGACGTCAAAACCAAGTCAGAAATAAAAAAAGATTATATAAGTAGTTACTTCTCCTTGTATGTTTAATTTTAATTTGATTTAAAATCTGGATTATATAATAAAATATTTCATAACTTGCGTAATTTCCTTACATCCTTCCTATGCGAAAGTTCGTGATGTATGTATGTATGTTTGTTGCCCTTTTACGTAAAAACTGCTGATCGGATTTCGATGAAACTTTACAGTAATATAAGTAATACATCAGAATAACACATGGGATAAAAATTTTCCCGAAACTCCCGCGGGAACGGGTACAACGCGGGTGATACCGCGGTCCGAGGCTAGTCATTTTAATAAAGATCATTCGATTTGGGAGCTATAGAGCTTTACAGATAAACACACACTTTTTACATAATGACTATACAATGATTTGTTTGAACTTCGATTAGCTAATAACAAACTACAGAAACAATGACTTTCCAAGCGTTTAACCGAACTAGTTTTGACACAACTGCACTGCGTAGGAGGAGATACATTATATTTGTCAAGATTATGTATTTAGGTCTACATTATTGATTTATTTGGCAATATATCTCGCCCCGAGACAATTTAACAATCACCTTGTATAATCGTTCTCCTGATAACTTGTAATGAGTTGGAACCCTTTGTAGGTGTACTAGCTTAGACTTTAGGTCTCCTTATAAAGCCTATAGTCTGATTTAAAGGCATTTTCATATCTGTTGATACAGACACGCCTATAACACTGTCACTGATGTGACAGTGTTATAGGCGTATCACTTTCCAACTTGGATTATGAAATTGGTGACCCGGCTTATGAATTTAGCAAAATGGCTTGTGAACTTGTCAAACTGACTTTTGAACTTGGTAAATAGCTTCATTTTTACACCCGGCTAAAGGTCTTCTTAGGTACTAGTTCTATAATATAAAAATGAACCGTTTAATGTGTTTCTAAGCTGCTTTCGCTAATTCCTTTTTAGTTCCTACGGAGAGAATTTTTTTAAAAATTGCGTGAAAAGTTTAAAAATCTCGACATTCCCACGGGAACGGGGGCGCTGCAGGTGAAACCGCGGGGCACAGCTAGTAAAATAATATAAATAAAAAGTAAGTAAGTAATTGTATGTAAGTAAGTTTGTATAGGTTAGTGGCCATCCCTGGTGTCAGAGTAGACCGTCTCAAGGCCTCCGAAAGTCAATGCTTTATACTTTCTTTTGATCAAATCTCCACTAATAATTGTGAAGAAAAAGAAAGAAAGAAAAAGGTAGCCAACTTATAAATTACGGTATCAATAGCAAAGCGATATCAGTTCAATATCAACGAAAAATGGTTATCCATAACGTAACTGAAAACTGGAAAGAGTACAGCGTCATCCGCTCGGGACAGCGATGGATTTATGGCGCGCCGAGCCGTGACTGTTGAGACGTCTCTATACAGACACATTTCATACTCGTATACTAGTTCCGCCTCCCGAACTTACCCACGTTGTACTAGTTCCTGTGGGATTTCAGAGATGAAATGCATCGCGTTACAGATATCTTCTTCTTAGCGTAAATTTCATTTCTGAAGGTCGTGGCCGTCTTGAAAAACCATCACGGAGACGTTGACGATTCGGCTACATCCAGTCCTATCTTCAGCCTGTCTCAGGGCTACAAACACGGTGCGGTGAGTCCTATTGTTTCTTTGATTTGGTTATACCAGCGAGTAGGTGATGGTCTCCATGATCTTTTCCCCTCTATTTGGTCAAATAAAACCATCCGATAATTATATCCGATTTTATGGTAGTCTTTGGCGAAATGGCCCAAACCAGCAGATAACAGATCTAGCCTATAGATCATAATCTATATAAAAAACAGGAAATAAGAGAAAGTCCGAAGTGAGAGAGAATCACTGATAAATGATTACAAGCTTCACCTATTATTGTCTCGAACGCGCCTTAAGATAATCAGATGCAATGACCGTATGAGGACACAATGCGATCATTTATACCATACACTAGCTGATCCCGTGGTTTTACTCACTATTAAACCGTTCCCATGGGTAATTCGGGATAAAAATAGCCTGTGTGTCATTCAGATGTATAACCGTTAAGACTGCAAAGTTTCATCAAAATCCGTTAAGTAGAATTTGCGTGTATGTGTCACTTATAGTTCTATCTGAGCGCTACCGTATCGGAGTTATATTGACAGTACTATTTGATGCAATCTTTAGACTATGCCAGAGGCCTATAAACTATAAGGCGCAACAGCCTCCGTGGTCTAGTGGTTTGAGCGCTCGGCTCACGATCCGGAGGTTCCGGGTTCGATTCCCGGTGGGGATATCTCACAAAAATCACTTTGTGAGACTGTCCTCAGTTTGGTTAGGGCATTGCAGGCTGAATCACCTGATTGCCCGAAAAGTAAGATGATTCCGTGCTTCGGAGGGCACGTTAAGCCGTCGGTCCCGGTTACTTTCTACGGATAGTAGTCGTTACATGAGCCATGTCAGAGGCCTTTGGCGGCTCTATAACTCTGACACCAGGATTGGTCAAGTTGACCATCCACTCGATAAGAAGAAGACTATAAGGCGGTCTATAACTCTGACACCAGCCAGGGTTGGCCTCCAAGCTACTCGAGTTTATTTACGTGAAAGAGTAAAACATCCATACTCACAAACTTTTGCATTTATTATAGTAGTATAACAACTGTGGGCTGGACTTAGACACGATTTATGTAAGGTGTGGAACACACGTCACATTACCAAAGCCTGTACAATCCTCGTACAAGCTAAGCTTACCACCTACGCAATCAGAGATGTCGCATTGTATACTGTTGAATATTTAATGATAACAAGATTATCTCTATAGATGCTGAGTCTATGGTGTTAGCTTCTGTAGTTATTGTACAGGTTTAAGGTTTACTATTAGGTATAACATTGACAATCAGTGATTATTAGAACTTGTTAGAGGTCTTTAGGCGGTCTAAAAACTCCGACACTAGGGTTGGCCACTGACTTACTCGAACTTACTTACTTACTAGTAATCTATACTAATATTATAAAGCTGAAGAGTTTGTTTGTTTTGTTTGTTTGTTTGTTTGTTTGTTTGTTTGTTTGTTTGTTTGTTTTTTTTTTGTTTGTTTGTTTGTTTGTTTGTTTCTTTGTTTGTTTGTTTGTTTGTTTGTTTGTTTAAACGCGCTAATCTCATAAACTACTGAACCGATTTGAATAATTCTTTTTGTAATAGATAGCCACATTCAACGGGATATAGGCTATTTTTCATCCCGAAATTCCTACGGGAACGGGTACAACGCGGGTAAAACCGCGGGGCGCTGCTAGTTATTTAATATTGCAATGGGTGATGGCCAGAACATTTTTAAAGTACCCGATAAAACTTTATCGTAAGGATAGTTGTGCACAGTATTGAAATTAAATCTATATTACATCCTTATATCAAAGGCTTATTTATATTTATCGAAAGAAATGCCAAAATAATATGGCTGCTTTGCATCACGAATATTATTAAAATAGTAATGCTGAATTGTATATTTTGGTAACTTAAAATTCGGAACGCAGAAGCAACATCCTTTGCCCATTACACATACTTTCCTTAGAAATTACAAAGGAACTATTACACAAATGAATTACTTGTCGCACATAATTTTAGACTTCACAAAGGAACGGACTTACGTAAAGTGCAATAACGTCAGCAAGTACCTAATTGTGTTATACGTAGGACAAGAAGCGTGCTCGGGCATACGCCGGTATATTATAATAATAGTTCCTAACGACCACACACTACGCTGCGTGGACCCACCGTGATAACAATTTGATTATTCTGCGTCTCCCGAACTAGCTTTTAAGGTAATCTCCGTTAATGAGCGATGCCACACTTACCTACACCGTTCCGGTCTGACACAACACCGATAGCTTCGTGTTTACACTTACCGGCAGTGACACGATGGCTTGTTGCTCTGAATATGAAATGTACTTAAGATGATAATAGCTGGGACATAGAAGAAAATGTAATAGATTCACCGATCTATACCTTTCAGTTATAGGCCTACAGAAAAGCTTGGGGACGCACGCATCACAAGCCTGCCGGCGATTTCGTGTAATGCCGAGCCCAGCCGGGCCGTTTCGTCCAGTGTGGCGTCTCTCAATCTCCGCTAATGATTACAAGCTCACCCTTCTAAAACAACATCGCACCCTAACAATTTACAGGGAAATTAGCTCTCAAATTGGTATGCCATACAAATAACTCGAACACTCTACGCGTCTAAAACGTACTTCAGTTATGACTGCGTTGTTTGGCGCTGATGGTAGATGATCGATGTATACTAAGTACGGTGCGGTACAAAAATAGACAAATGACAGAATGAAATCCAGCGTTACATTTGTAGAGTTAGCAATTTCTTGTTTTAAATACAATGTACAGTTAATTAAATACAATATACAATGGACAGTTTCTGTTCATATTCTCGGCTGTAGAAGATTGTTCATCACATTTTTACTCCCCTCACTTGACGGTAACTAAGTTGTAGAGGTTTATCTCCGTCATATTAATAAAACATCGATTCTCGTTAAAACGGATGTAAGAGAGTAATATTTAGGTCATAATCCAAGGGAGGCAATATCGTCAAAGCTGGCCCGTGGTCCACAAAACTCCATAGACCGTTGGATTAAAAGAATTTTTATGTCTATTTTTAGTGCAAGCCTGACCCGGTTTATTCACGGTAGGTCTATAAACTCGTTTAGGATCTGTATTTCATAAGTTGCGGGAGATGGCCAGATGTTTTGTGGATAAGACATCAACAAGAGTTCATACCACAAGTTTTTGTTGCTTATCAAATAACATGTGACAAATTGGCGGGTTTATTTTGGTCTCGTCTCGTTATGTAATTACGGCCAATGATTGTACAATTTACTGAAAATGTTAGCTGTGGTTAAATATAAACGAAGGTTAATTTTATATATTTGTGCCTTATTCTATTGAAAATAATGATTATATTCGAAGATATTACTTACTTTATTGATTGATGATCCTTTAATTCTGTGAATGTCTTTGAATGACTGATCTACGCACTGTCATGTTAGTGCGTAGATCAGTCACAATAACCTTTTATACGTTAAAATAATATTAACGCTTTTTGCTATTTTTTACTTATATAAAAGAAGATTTATGAAAAGTTATATGTCATTGGTGTTGAAGGTGAAACTCTAAATAACGTGGAATCGGTGCCATCTGTATTTTGAATTCGCATTTGACAGGTTCAGAATATTAATATATTTTATCAGCATACAAGCAAGCGTTTGTCCTCTACAGTTTAATATATTAAAGCCACAGTAGTTTGTAGGTGACTTCTAAACTAGGGTCAAAACAAATTATTTTGAATAATCCGAAGCTGAAAGGTGAAGCCGGACTGTGAATGAATTCATTATTAAAATTTCAGTGCATATTTTTATTTTGTTCTCAGTCTTCTATTATAATTGGATTAGTTCTTCGAATTGGTTAAGTTTCATTATTCAAATCAAAAGTTAAGGACTCGCGGTTAAGTGGTTTGAAAGGCAAAGGCATACAAAGTTCAAGAATTACCCGTATAAATAAGTTGAGTACGTTTATCGAAACTTTTCAATACACGCAATTATTATACCCGACATTCGAACCTTACCTTCAAATATTTGCTGTTGTTATGTATTCTAACTTTCAACGTTAAACATTTCTAAACATGAACAAGTATAATGCAAAAAGCTGTTTTTCTGAAGTCATTTTCCTTTAGTTACAACGGGATCGGGTGCGCGGTAACAACTAACTTCAACTTACCACATATTTCATGGCGCAACTTTTGTAATATGAATGTCACGATTCCTGTACAATTTCCTTCAATATTTTACGAAATAAATAACCACAGTTTTCCTTTGAAAAGTCACACAATGTAGCTAGGTCACGGATTCTTGAATACCAAATCCATGGCCTAGGAATATGGACGGAAACTAACATGTCTATCTTAATGATAGACAAAAGCCTTCTGTAGTTATCAATTTGAGAGACGTTAATCAAATCGAGAATTAACTAAGAAGGATATTTTTAAACATGTCAAAAACAACTTATTAAACACTTTTCTACTCGTAAAGTCCAAGACACACATAGTGTGGCTGGTTGACGTTGTATTCCTTGTTTAACAACAATAACACAAACATTTTTCCTCTACAACTCTGTTCCTTCGTTCAAAATTCCTTTATAGAAAATAGCCATTATCCTTTAACAAGTTATGTTCACTGATACCGGTGAATAAGTAAAAATCACATAACCAATTTAAATAGGGCAATCTCAGACCTTCGGCCCGAACCTATTAATATTTCAACTTTCAATTTCGTTCCAAAATCTTGCGTTTAAAACCCAACTAAAAGTGCCTACATATTTGATTTTAAACGATAAGAACTTGTGAGATTCCTAAAAGCATATTTTACGAGTGTACTTACCTTAATGTTAATTAATGTTGAATTAAACTTCGAAGCACATTGCGGTTGTTAAGCAAGTGCAGCTAGATCCCTAATAGGATGGGTAGCAATTCTGTCTGAGCATTACCGTGCTTCGGAAGGCATATTAAAATCGTCGGTCCGGTCCCGGTTGTTTCACCAAGTCGGAGGCCTTAAGGCGGTCTAAAAACTCAATCACTAGGGCTGGCACTGGCCACTGGCCAGCCCTAGTGATTGAGTTTTCCTTGCTCCCTTGCTCCTTGCTCCCTTGCTCCCTTGCTCCTTGCTAAGAGTTAACTTTAGGTTCGTGTAGGTTACTGAACCTACACGAACCTAAAGTTAACTCTTGTTTTATTCTGTTTTCAAAATAGTCTTCTTATTTCGAAATTTATAAATATGTATGTTTCAACTTGCAACGCACATTAAGAACCTTTTCATATTCAAACTACTAGAGGCAACGAAGAATTTACGAATTTAAAATTTGACAAGGTATAAAAGAATTGGCCCTCTGTACCTATCAAAGAATAGTTTGTCACCCCTGATATCTTTAATCAAGATCGTTGTAGCATTGTTTGCTATCGGTACATGCATATTAGCAGCAAATCAGACCTAGTTTGGAAGCCAAAGGAACAATGCATCATTTGTTGCTATTCGTTTTACATAAGCATTAATTCGATCTTGTTTCCGTCTAGTAATAGTGCAATTATTTTGAAACAATAGTGTCTGTATTGATTATAAAATATTTGACGTCATGGTATTAACAAAACGTCTTTAGGTACATCACCAATCCGCAGTAGGCAAGCCTAATCCTCCTCACCATACTGTTGGCTTCTATCTATTGGCTTTGCTGATCTTTAAGGACCAACACCACGCTGCGGGCGCACGCGGCGCTTCGCTTTTGTATGAAACCGCACGCGACGGCCGCCTGCGACGGTTCACTTTTGTATGAAACCGCGGCGTGCGCACGCTTAAAGCAGTGTCGACCCTAAGAACTAATTTGTTTTGTCGCGCTGATACAAGCTACAAATCATTAAATGGATGGATAAGACTTTTTATCGAGTACTTTCTGTTTGTACTACAGTTGTGGAACTTTTCGATATAATTTTTCAATTAAAATACTTTTAAGGAAAAAGTTCGATTTAATTATGTATCTTATGTAATCGGTATGTTTTCTCCGTGTGGGGTGTTCTCAAATGATTGTGTGGGCTGCGATTAAATAAATTATATTGATGTAAAGATCATAAATAATTATTGGTTTTGAAGGTGCTCTTCTGTTGAAGCTACTTACTGGTTTTTTATGACATACCTAACTATTATGTTTTAAAACAGGATGATAGCTATATTAGCTTATATTAGTTAACTAGCAGCGCTCCGCGGATTTACCCGCGTTGTGCCCGTTCTCGTGGGAATTAGGGGATTTTTTTTACTTCTAAACCTTCCTCTTGAAGCACTCTATTGAAAAAACTGCACCAAAATTGCGTAGTTTTAAACATCTAAGCATACATAGGGACAGACAGACAGACAGCGAAAAGCGACTTTGTTTTATACTATGTAGTGATAAGGTACATTGTAATTCAACATTGTTTATCGGTAAATGTGTTTAAAGACATAGGGCCTTATTCATATGCGCTTATTAACAGCATTTCAACTATCAAATGGTTTGTCTCTTTCCAACCTACGCGATTTTCCAAAGTTAAAAAGAGATACCTAACTTAAAAACAGTGTTTTAGTTATAGAGTGTTTATGAAAAGGTTGAATAGTACTTTGATTCCGAAAAACACATAGTTAATTATTAGAATATTTTATCCAAAAATTCCTACAGGAAAGTGTCCATTGCGGGTAAATCTAACAACATTTTTAGAATATTTTATCCAAAAATTCCTACAGGAAAGTGTCCATTGCGGGTAAATCTAACAACATTTTTAAAACACCAGTCTAGTTCTTGACTATACATTCACAACATTACAAGTGACTATTGCTGTGACAATATCTACTTTGTATAACTACATACATACCATCATTTATTCAATTCATGGTATAGCCACATTATACTGTAAGCAGGTGCATTGGACTGCATTCCCCAGTGCTAGAAAAACTGGATTCGAAGCTCGACTATACCAGAGACCGGTACAGTCAAGATTAGATATATTGATAGAAAATTTATTACATTACAGCCTTTGAAGAATTTAACGAGTGGAGAACAATTACGCAAACGTGCGAAGTTTCATTGCACTTAAAGCGCAAATGGATGTGCAGATGATAGTTAACATACTAATTGGAATATTTGAAGCTTGAGATTATTGAAGTCTATGCGCATTTAACATTAACGTTAATCGATGCTGTAAGTTAGGTTAATCTATACTTAATAATATAAAGAGGTAAAATTTGTAAGTTTGTTTGTTTGTATGTAACGGCTAATCTTCGGAACTATTCATCCGATTTCAATAATTCTTTTTGTAATAGATAGCCACATTCAACGGGAAGGTCATCTATATCTAGCATTTCGCAAAAGTTCATAGTTAGCTTAGAATTATAATACTTATTTGTAAAGCAAGTCGGAGAAAAATCACCGCCGTACCGGTAGAACAATAAAAGTCGGGGCTGCTATGCATGATTTTTCTATTACACTCCCGACGACCAGTAAAATTAGTAGCAGCGTAGTTTGATATATGTATTCCGATCTGAATTATTATTTTTGAAATACATATCCACATTCAATGCGAAGGTTATACCTATAGGCTATTTGTCATCACCATATTCTCACAGGAACGCGGGGCCCCAGTTTCAAAATAATACCCAATTTCCATAAACCGAAACCATCTTTCGTACATTATGGTCAGACAAAATATCCACAAAGTGGAAAATTGGTGGCATTTCATACAATTACAAAGCAACCGCGACGATGAATGCCTGCACAATTAGGCTATGATTAGGTCCTCTGCTGTGTCATGATGAATTGTAATTCTATTATGCAAATGTCCACCAACGTATGGGACTGTTCATTCAGTGAAATGGACGTACCTGGATTTTATTATAATGTTAGGACGGTCACAGACACGACAGACTAGACATAGAAGACATTTTTATGTAACGTTTCGACCTCTTTACAAGAGTCGTGGTCACAGAGGACTCCGTAGTTTCAATTCATAAATAAGTAGTGTTCGCTTTAACTTAAGAAACCACTGTGTCTAGAAGACAGTTGACGAAACCCACTAAGCTAAGTAAGAAAGTTCATGTAGATTAGTGGCCAACACTGGTGTCTAGTGACTGGTGAGTTTTTATACCGCCTAAAGGCCTCCGACATGTTCTGCCGATTTAAACACCGGGACCGCCAATTTAACGTGCCCTCTAAAGCACGGTAGCGTTCGAATAGAAATGACACTATCGGCCACCCATTTAAGTAGAGGCTGATCTGCAGATTTCTTAGCGATAGACAAAACTTGATATAATAAATACTGTGCGTTGATTGGTTGAATGTTTGAAATTCGAATATTTCGCCAACATGCCACCAATTAACGCACAGTAGTTATCATATCATGTCCTGTCGTCTTAAGGCATATTCGTTGTGGCTGGAAAAGCAGTCGGTTTGCAAATAACACACCAGTAACACATGACCGCGACTTTCAAGTAAAGTTTACCTGGGATTAGATCTTCCAAAAGGCTCTAACTAAAAGCACTTGCTAATAATATATGAGTATGTAGATAACCTCTAGCTCCCAGCTAATTAGTTCTGAGAGCATAATCATTTGAATAATGTACGAATAATAATTGTCTGTGGAATAATCCTGTAGATCCATCTTTTCGGTTTGCGTGTCTAAATATGAAGGGATGTTAATAAGGTAATATTTTAAGTCTGGATGACTGGAGACGCTTTTTCTAACATGAGGATTATGTCTGACTGCGTGGATTAATGGATCTGTGAGACACCTTCACAAAGGTTTCTTCAACGTGTGTTTAAATGATGAATACTCAGTGCTATTATAACTTACAAATTCTCGGTAATTTTTAAAACGAAACTTTAAACGATACTCGTAATTAACACTATATTTAAATTTTTCCATTTTGTAAACTGAGTGACGAAAATAGAAGCAGAAGAAAAAAAACAATTGAATGACGGCTAACGAAACACAAATACATGTCATTGTGTAAATAGCTGTATACATTTGAATTTGGAATTCCTAGTAGACTACTATACAGTACACACCAGCAAATTCTTATTGAACCAAACAAATAGTACTTCGATAAATACCTAACAAGGCTGGACAGATAGTAATAGTAGTCTAGTGAGTTCTAATCCCTATAAAGTTGAACCTCTAGAGCTTCGGTGTATTTCAAACTCCTAAATATTTCACCACAGCGCTTCATAAAATCGCGCCTGCAAAGCGAAATAGTCAGTGAAAGTTTTCCCAATTTTTCACGTGTTACGTGTTTCGTGTCTATAATTCATTTTGCTCGAGGACATTGTCATAGTTACGATGTAGTTACGCCATGCTATTCTGTTCGTGTTGGCTTTTTCTATTCGAAATAGAATCAGTGTTATAATTTAAACGTTTAAACATTAGTGGCCGCATAAATTAACGCCGTGGGGGCATCGCACTTTCATTACTGAAATTATTTGCTAATTTGCAGTGAACATGACTACAGGTGCCCTACAAAGGGTCGAGGGTGCGTAATCTACTTTATTATACGGTTTAAGGTAATTAACAAGTACATTACAAATGTTTCAACTATTTCAGTTGCTGGTTAATAGTCATGGAACTCTTTCGGGTTGCGGTTGTTTAAACAATAGCGGTTGTGGGAAATGATTCGATGTAATGTTTAAACTAACAAACATTATAAACTAATATTATAAATGCGAAAGTTTGTGAGGATGTATGTATGTATGTATGTTTGATACTATTTCACGCAAAAACTACTGAACGGATTTGGAACATTATTACAGAATACATCAAAATGCTTATTGATCCTTATTACGAATACATTAACAATGCAGGTGAAACCGGGCGCTATTACTGAATACTTGTACCTTTTGCAAATGTAGCCTGACCTTAAGATAACAACAATGTAACAGTGTTTAAAAGCCCATATCTTCTAATTTAATTTGTATTTACAATATCGTTGCGCTAATTGCCCGCGTCTCGTAGCGATATAAATGTACTGGAACATACAAATTTGCATCCAAATCCGATGCTAATGTGTACATAACATCATAATATTTGTTGTTAACACTATGTAATTGCTATCAGCTATTAGAGGAGGCAAATAGCATTTGGTTAATATGAATGCAAAATATGGGCAATCAGCAATCGGCGCTGGTTAATATTGTTATGTATTTGTTAACAAATATTAAATATGAACGGTAAATATAAAACTGTTGATAGCTACAATTAAATTTCCAAAATGTAACGTAATGAGATTATTGTCGGATTGTCGGAAAACAAATCAACGCTTGATAGTGGACTATTCGTCAGTTTGCAAAGTGGACGGTATAACCTCTTGTTTTTAAAGTAGGTTAAAAATTAATTTTCATCTCGTGAAGTGCCAACGTTGTTTACGCGGAGAGGGAAAATAACATCGGAAATTTTAATATGAACTTATTACGATGTTATTTTCGCTCTAAGTATTTCTTCTTTTTAGTTCAATATTAAAATATTTCAATATAAAACAGAGATAATTTTAATACTATCGTAAAGGTCAATCATAACTATAACTTATTATAATATATCTTAATATCTTTCTATTTATTCCATTACTTTTTACTGCAAAAAACCGTGGTCAATAGATTGTACTTCAAAGAAAAACTCATCCCGTGACACGAAATTTCGCTCGTCAGGTACGAATTTTTGCGAAACACGTTATAGTTTAAACGCTTTGTTTATTGTAAAATACTTCTCTTACCCAATCTGTACGGATTGGTTTATGCTTTTACCAACAAAATGATAATGATTTGTACATAGGATAGATTTCACGTAATATTGTTAAGGAGAGGAGCACACACGTGTCGCTTTGTCGGCGCATAGAACGTGCCTCAAACACAATGTGACCTCTCTTTGAGGTTAGAGAATGCTCGAGCGTTCAATTATTTTGTAAAAATAGTGTTGCTTATTCAAGTGTAGAACAAGCTTTACCTTTGTTACATGTAAACGTTTTAAAATTATTTTAATAATTAAATGTAAAAACCTTTTTAGTAAAATAATTTAAATACTAGGACGATCCGATGGTATTGTTTTTGACGTGTTCCGTGAGTTAAAATAACGTGCAAAATACGAAATAAGTAACTGATAAAATGTTTAATCCTCTGATCAGACCTGTAATGAATGGATTTTATAGCACATAAACTGATTTAAGCTCAACGTTGAATGGTATTGTCATTCACATAAAGCATATTGCTCAAAGACAAAATTGACGGTATTAAAAAAGGCCATGATGATTTCACAGATGCGAATATCTATAAGGACGACTGAAGGATTCAATTATTTACATACCTACTTTTCCTCAGTAAATTTCTATGAAATTGAGTAAATTCTTAGCCTAAGGGATTACACAAAAAATATTCTTAATCTATTGAGTACCTAAAATTGTTTGGGAAACAAAAGCAATTCGTTTAAAATTGTATTTTATTTTGTAACAAATAGAACACAATTTAAAACGACCGTCATTTGTTTTTAAACATGTTTAGGCGCAAAATAGCTAACCTAATCTTAGATCACTAGCTGTAGTAGTAAAACCAAAGATATTACTTCATATACCTACCATGAACCTAAGTCGCCCAAACAAGTCTGAAACTAAGCAGAATCTATAGATCGCCTTACATTGTCACCGATTGAAACACCCTACAGCAAAATACATACTTTGCTATATGAAAATCAGTCGTAAACCGGAATAGTTGTCGTCTTACTATCCGTATCCATTTACTCAATATTCTCGTAACGGGTCATAAAAATATGAATTTCATATTCGGGGAATGAGATTCTACGTAGCCTACTGGAGTAAGATGGGTTAAATCATGTTATTATGTATGTATCTATATATATCTAGAGACATAAAGTTAAGTAGTAAAGACCCGTTGAATTACATTGGATCTCCAATTCAAATTCTATCAGCATTGCTCTTTAGACATATCAGATCTAAGGGAATTAATACGAATAGATATGTTTAGCCCAATGTCCTCATTGAACCTTTATTTGAGGAGAGAGGAGACTTTCGATTTGTATAAGAATAAAATGACTTTTCTTAGCAATGGAATGGATAAGCAAGTAAACAATACAACGATGTAATCCAAATTGTTTGCTCATTAGATAATATTTTTACGAAATATTTCAGTAATTTAATTAAGAAAAATTAAATAATCTTTACCGGAAAATGAGTTCAAACATTTCTTAGTATTATTTTAGTAGAAAGATACATTTTTACAATAACAATGTGCCTGGGTATTTTTTACTTCATTCTTTTCATATTTCGATAAAATCGATTTGAATACCTAATGTTAAAACAGTAGCTAATTTATTCAATACGATAAGATCTCTATCATGTTTTGTATTTGTGGTCGAGATATCGTTGACTACTGCCTTCGTTGCCACGGGGCAACATTCAATTTGATACGTTTCACATTGAAGGAATAGGCAACTGCTACTGGCAACAAACTACCGGCACACCATAAAGAGATTTGGATATAACGATTTGGTATAAAATCTCTGTAACAACTGATTTGTGGAAAGGATTTTCAGTGTTTACACTTGTATTGGTTTCGAGATTCTGCGATATGGACCGTTTTTTTGTATTTTGGTAATAAAGAGGTATCTTTAACCTTTATAAAAGTAAATAGTGGGAACGATATAATATTTTCTCAGAATGAAAAGTTGGTTTAAACGTTGTTCCAGCCCGCAATTTCCTTCGTTAGATTATTCTGTCTGCCATTTATCAAAGTAACCTACAATATATATTCTATCTGACTATACTCAAAGCAATTTATAAGAAGCTTAATGCAGAGACTCTATCCGTTTTATCCCTTAAAGTCAACAGAATACGAGTATCGATCGAGCTTAATCCCAGTGCAGGGACATTTGCAAGAACAATCAACAAAGGATATTAAGTAAACAGTCGTTTAAACCAAGTCAGGGTAAACATTGTGTTGACGTTAAGCTGCTTTGGTTACTCGCTTGCGTTGTCACATTAGCTCTTGTGCGATTCGTTTCATTGAATCCAACATAAGTGTAGAATATCGTAGAATTTGTATTATGGAACGTCCATGCATACATTTTGTGACATCGTTTAAGACACGATAATCTCTGTTGGAATGTTTTAAAGACGTAAATACACAACGTAGCCTATTTACTGTTTACTTAGCTCTACGATGTTACAATTGTACGTGTATCTTCGACGATTAATATAGGGCAAGGATTCCACCTGTGGTACTAAAAATATATTACTGAACAATTTGGAAACATATTTAGGCGGACTATAGTTGGTGGTGCTAGGGGTTTCGTTAGGCTAGTGCTAGGGGTTACGTTGATTAAAAAAAGCTTAGATAATCCCGCATCTCAATTTTTTGTGTGCATATTCTTTTAAAGTTTCCGATGAAAGTAACCTATACCTTAATGTAAACGCACTAAGGGCCGGTGTATCTGAGCGTAATGCCGCGAGCAAATACGAGCCGAGCCCAGAACGAAATCGGCCAACTACAAATAATTCCCTCCGTCCGCTCTATTTAGCTTGTACTTCGCTTTGCCGACCCTTTCGAGTACGTTTTGTTGTTTATGAACCAAGTTTTGAAATGATATTCGATCTTTAAAAGGAGTAATGTTACTTTGGTATCAAACTTTGGTACTGCCATTTGGTATGAACTGTGGTACTGCCATTTGGTATGAACTGTGGTACTGCCATTTGGTATGAACTGTGGTACTGCCATTTGGTATTAAACTACTTAGGTGGTATGCCAATATGTAAAGTAGTATTTCTTTTAAATCGTTCTGATAAATACTTGTTACTTAAGTTTAAGCGAATTCTACTCATTTTGAATTGAAACTACGTTTACGGATACAAAAAGACTGAGTGACAGTCTTCTGTGACCACAGTTCCTTTAAAGGGGTCGAAACGTCAGACAAAATTGTAAAATAAAAGCGAAGTGTATCCGTATTAATGTAGTTTCAATTCGTTCTGATATATGCTGGCTTTAATAGTTAACTAGACTGACGTATCCAATCTATATTGAATACTAGCTGTGCCCTGCGGTTTCACCCGCAGCGCCCCCGTTCCCGTGGGAATTTTGAGATTTTTATTCCCTATAAACCTCACGGAGCCCGAGACCTTTCCAACGAATGCAAAACCGTGGAAATCGGTCCAGCCATTCACGCGTGATGCGACGACAACAAAAAACGGGTTTCATTTTTATATATATTGAATACTAATAAAGACACGGTATAACACTAGTATCTATATAACTTAATTGTAATCGAGTCGCGTTTGTGATTTATGATTATGAAGTACAGTCAGAGGAAAAATTAATAATAATTATAACAAATCATATTATCGGAATTTATTAGGTTTGAGTAAATTGAACTATATGTTTCCTATTGTAACATAAAATAACATCGGCCTTACTGATATAACTGTTGTAATACCTATTGTTTTTAAGTTCAAACCCCCTTATTTCAAAGCCATCACCGATATTTTCAACCAAATTTAACGATCACTGCATTGCTGAAAGTACGAGTATGTAATTTTGTTGCTATCCTTACTTACGTGATAGTTAATACATGGATGTAAGATCAACGCAATCAGCCCAGGGGTTCAGTCAAGGGGGTGTTTGCTTTAATTAATAAAGGGGTATCTGTTACATTAACTGCTGATTGCAGTAAAGATCATGTGTTTGTACGTAATTTGTTGCATTTAATGATCGCGTTGTGTGATTAGCCGTTTGTTATTTACGTGCAACAATGTTAGGGCAGTTACGGACTTATCCTACTCATATTATAAATGCGAAAGTTTGTGAGCATAGATGTATCCGTGGATGTATGTATGTTTGTTACTCTTTCAAGCCAAAACAACTGAACGGATTGGATGTAACTTGACAGTAATATAGGTTATACATCAGAATAACACATGGGATACATTTTATCCCAAAATTCCTGCGGGAACGGGTACAACGTGGGTAACACCGCGGGGTGCGGTTAGTACTTTATAAGCATTGTTTTATATGACAAGTGAATGTTCCTGGATATGCCTGATAATAAACATATTGCATAAAAAAGGGTATAAGGTTTTGGGTTTAATTTTATTTTAAAGTGAGAAGTATTTGTACGAACATCAATAATAACTAATCCTGTATCCATAAACTCTGATTCTCTGTTTAAGTCTAATTTTTAATGGTTTGAAGACCTAAACTCATACTTATTTATTTTCTACTTCTGTGTAACTACATACTACTGTCATACATAAGCATTAAAAGTCTCTAATATTATCTTATCACTAATGTAGTACTAAGCAGATCTAAGTATGGTATAGTATTACTTAGTATTTCAATTAATCGATGACCGTTCCGTGTTTAACGCCCAGTATTTATATTGAGATCGACATAGCTCAAATAGTTAGCTATCGATACACTCATATGAATGGCATTTATCATCGCTGGCTTCCGAACTATGAATAGAATAATTCAAGAGTATAATGCGCATTAATGCTAAGAATAATATGGAAGATGCGTCAGAAGCATTGTAGGTTATCAATATACTAGCAGCACACGCGGTTTCGCCCGCATTGTACTCGTTCCTGCGGGCATTTCGGGATAAAATGTATCCCAGTGTTATTAAGATGTATAACTATATTACTGTAAAGTTTGGCCCATATCCGTTCAGTAGTTTTTGCGTGAAAGAGTAACAAACATACATTCAATTTCTCTCACTTTCGAATTTATATTAATAGGATAGGATAGGTACTAACAGACAACGCACAGCCGAAGTTATTGGACGCAGGAAGCTGAAATTTTACATGTTTGTTCCTTATAGACTGTAGGCGAACACTAGGAGAGATATTCCCGAAATGCCCGCAGGACTGTGTGCAATACGAGTAAAACTGGAAGGCGCCAATAGTTCATTGATATAAAATTGTGAATGGCGCGTTTGAGCGCTGCGCATGCAAATGACTCATTGTGTGGCCTGATTCAGACGCGGTGCATGGGTAGGGAAGGGAGAGTATCGATATTGATCGATAGTAGGAGAAAATATCGATATCAAAATAATATCAGCCCAATGAAATCATTATCCTCGGTAAAGTATGGTGATTGGGATAGGAATCGCAGGCAGTGGAAGGTATATCATATGTATGTCAATATTATGAAATCTTGTTGTATGATATGAAGAGAAATGTCAAAATTATACTGAGCAAGCATATTTACTTAAACTCTAGTTAACTCTTTATTAGTATTGGTGTAGAATGTAGATGTTGTGTGATAATACGAGTAGTTTTATGTTTTTAAAATGATCAAAATAATAACAATGAGACAAAGAGCAATTAAGAAATAATAATCTGTCTTTAGGAACACTATTCAGTCACTGAATCAATTAACATGGTTTATTGCAGGCTATCTGTAAAATTCCTTTAAAAATTCTTGCCCCAGATTTCAGTATTTATTAAAACCGAGCAATCGAAGCTATCTATCTTCAGTTGGCGTCTATAATGTCGATTGGCGGCAAAATATTGCTCTAGTGCGTGATAAAACACATTAACTATATCGATAAGTCGTATTTTATCGATATTTGTCGCGCTTGCCTATAGTTTGCAATCAGTCGGGGGGTGCCACGGTCTGCTACTGTCGCGACTACATTTTTCATCCCCTGACATCCGCTCTGTTGGCGTGAGCGCACTAGGAAATTTATGCCACCACCATTGAAGTTCATACAAACAACTTTGAATGCTTAGATAAATTGTTATGTATGATACAATTTATTGTAGGCTTGGTTTTGTATTACCTATCTGTCTCCGGTGGTGTTATTGCAGTGAGGTAGTAGATTTTTTCATTTTGGGTTATGGTATGATGTGCTGCTTGTCCATTTTGGTTCTCTTAACCTAACCTAACTATTTTAGGTTAAGTAAGTTATTTAAATATTAGGTTAGTTATATGAACAAATGTCTTGTTTCGTGAAGACCTGTTGAAGATGTTTACCTTGCTGACAATAGCCCAAGATTCGAATAAATGTATAGAAGCACATCTTATCTTACCTAAAGAAACTCGTACATTAATTCTAACGGGAAACACATCAATTAGATAGATACTATTAAGAATAGTAAGCCTCACTCAGATAGGGGCAAGTTGCTTTAGCAGAATTGCTGGCAACGATTTGTTGGCTTTCACGGCTCATTATCACATGCTAACAGCTCTAAATCCTTCGTTCAGCACAGATTATCAAGTCTGTCGGACAAAGCGTTCTTAGACCGCAGCGGATATTGCAAATTGCATTCGATTGCAATTACAGGGGAAACATTATTTATGGTCGAGTATACGCGCTTTATATTGGATAACGTGTTCGGAAAGTGGCGTTCAATGAGCGTGTGCGGACGGAAATCGGCTCCTATCGAGAGGGTTCCGTAATCACGAGCCGATCAAATGATCGAGCCGACTCAAATGATCGAGTGAGCCGCGCGGGCGAGTCCTGAGTGCGGCTCACAATGCAGATAATGAATTACCGATCTATTGCTTACTTGCAGAATCAAGTGGTACCGGTAAGTAACGAGGTTAGCCAGCGCTCCCCGGCGGATCGCGTCGTGACTCTCCGGGTGCCTTCGGGAGCATTCATGGGCGAATTATCTTCTCAAATGGTCGATATAAATTATCTCTAATGGGTTTTATTGCCATGAAATATCGCATTGATTGGAATCCTTTGATTATTGAAAGTTTGATAGCCAATTAATATTCTAGTGGAGTCGATTTTTTCAGTGGCCGGAATTAGAAACGCAAAGAACAGCAATATTTGGAACATGGATACTATAAAACGAATTTTATTGAGAATTTTACGATTCTTTTCACACTATCCTTGCAATAAATGCTGAATCAGAAAAAGAGAGAGACCACGGGCAGCGTACCAAAACATAACTTTAGATATTTATTTCTTTCGTATAAAAACTGTCGTTTTTATGCCAATGTGCCATGTAAAGCTAACTAAAAAAAATACTATCGTATTAAATCTGTACTATAAATTAAAGTAATTACCGCATCGTACATACCCACGGTTAATAATTCGATCTTCGATAATAAATCATATTATGTACGAACGCTTGTTGACACGTGTGAGGTAGAGCCTCCTACGATATGTGAAATTATATTGTACACTAAAATAATTATGAATATACACTATATTTCCACGTTGATATTATACAACGTAAACTGGTTGGTTCCTTTGTGTTTTGGTATAAGTTTCCTTTAGTTTAAAAGCTCGTAAACATATATTTTTATCTCCTTTGTAAGTTCAAAACGAAGCCCAAAAATTCTTTGTTGTACTTACACAAAACGTCGTTACGGTGGTAAATAGTTCTAAAAACCGCATCAATGTAGGTAGCACAAAGAGTAATTTTTTGGGCGTTGTGTGACGTCAGAGGTTTGGCCCAAAGGGTCGAGGCGGCTATAAAGTATGGAATTTACTGAGGAACGGGTCTGTGACCATTGGGTTCCGTGAAACATGACTGAGGGTAGAAGGGCACCACTGAATTACACCCAGAGCACAGAGCACTCCGATAGAGATTGTCTGCAGCGGTCACGCGAATTTATATTACCTATTTACCGGCGAAAATGCTCCGAAAAATTGAAATAGAGTTTTAATTTTATAGACGAGCGAACTCTCCGCCGCTACCTGATCTAAACTGCTATCTTCAATGGCTTTAACGGATATTAAACGGTTATAATACTTTAGATATTGAAATATGAACTGTTCCTTAGTAATTGGTTGTTAAAGATCCAACGTCTTATAAAGATGACGAAATTTAATACTTAGAAGATAAAGACAGAGTTAGAAATAAGTCCTGATTTAACAAAGCTGAGGTTTTCATAAACATGAGCTCTTGAATAGTTAATTCATAGCAACAGAAAAACAATTATCATTCAAATTAGTATATACTTTTGATAAAAGCAATATTTGAATCGTTATCCAAAGATATGCATTAAGAATCGGAATTAGAACCATTCAAATAATTACGAGAAGATACTTTTGATGATAATATCTTTATGACGTCAAAATTATTAACGTCATACGTATATATATTACGTTCTAAGAAGGTTCCAATCAAAGTACGTCTTCTAGCTGTTTAACTTGTTTGAAAACAAATCTAACGCGATTATCTGAAGCTTATCGTCTCATGACTATCACCGGTTGCTCAATAGCCGTCCCCCACGACTATGGAAATCTAGTTAACTCTTGTATCACGACGCCATTGGACTACTGTAAACTGGCCAATTTCTAATTTAATGGCTGAATTACAATAATGATGGTAAAGTTGTATGCCCACTGTATCGTAAAACTAAGATATATATACACTTTATATAAAGCTATGGTTTTTAAATGGAATTTGTTATTATGTACTATTTAGGAAGAAATCAATTGTAATCGTTCTTTTATTCCCCTTTTTTCTTAATGGTGATTAACACCTGTACTCAATGACGTTAATTTTTAAAGAGTGATTTTGACATGTAATGTTAGCAAAATTACGGAGTGTCGATTTAATGCCCGTCTCTGAGTGCAGCAGTAATTAATTAAAGTACTTGATGCACACGATTCAATCGGCTACCTAAGAGATAAGCTAAGCTACGTTTGTTATTCATCAGATAAAACTTAGCAACGTAAAATATGTAGTATCTGCTAATCATATCAAACGTATTATACCAACGTAGCATAGCATATTTCAAGTGGAGAGGGTACCTAATGGACCAAGAGCCCGTGGACCCCAGACTTTCGTCATTTTATAAAAGCTGAAAGTTTGTCAGCGCATGCTCCCAACACAGGTAAGAACGATGGACCATTATGAAGTTTGGGTTATCGTGGCTTTGGCAGGTAAACGGTACTAAAGGTCAATGGTCGAAAACACCAAGTTGGCCATTGATTTCGATATCACCGTCAAAGGGTGACTTGTACAACTCCTCAAGAGCTTTCAAATGACATAGGTCATGTCACTGTTGAGCAGTAGGATCAGCGTCCATGGCATAGGCCAACTCCAATCTTCGGTGGTCGAAAACACCAAGTTGGCCATCGATTTCGATGTCACCGTCAAAGGGTGACTTGTACAACTTGTCAAGAGCTTTCAAATGACATAGATCATGTCACTGTTGAGCATTAGGATCAGCGTTCATAGCATAGGTCAACTCCAATCTTCAATGGTCGAAAACACCAAGTTGGCCGTCGATTTCGATATCACCGTCAAAGGGTGACTTGTACAACTTGTCAAGAGCTTTCAAATGACATAGGTCATGTCACTGTTGAGCACTAGGATCAGCGTCCATAGCATAGGTCAACTCCAATCTTCAATGGTCGAAAACACCAAGTTGGCCGTCGATTTCGATATCACCGTCAAAGGGTGACTTGTACAACTCTTCAAGAGCTTTCAAATGACATATGTCATGTCACACAAATCACACTCTTTATTTGATGAATTTAGATCGGTATTTTACACACCTTTAGTACCGTTTACCTGCCAAAGCCACTGTAACCCAAACTTCATAATTGTCCATCGTTCTTACCTGTGTTGGGAGCATGCGCTGACAAACTTTCAGCTTTTATAAAATGACGAAGGTCTGGGGTTCACGGGCTCTAGGTCTATAAGTCGTCTGTTTTGGAAGTGTAGGTGTAAGTAGGTGTAATGCAACGTCAAGTCTATAAAACGAAAAATGAAAGTCGCGTCTGAATGGATCACACAATATATTATCTAATGTGAGATATTGTGTTTTATCGCCATCTTGTGGACAAGGCTTTGTTTTATAGCTATTCTTCACACTTATGACTTTATTCTCTTTTATGGTTTGTTTTAGAATAGACTTTAAATAGTTGTAGAGATGTGTGGGTTTGGTTTTTTAGATACTTGAAGACGTCATACATAATATTCGTAAAAATAAGTAGTTTTCTAGGTTTTAGTACTAACGTTTTTTTAAATAAAGTATCTCCCGTATTGGTTTTTTCTGTGGCATTGTTTAATTTTTTAAATCGTATTCTTTAGTTCTAAAAGTCTCATTCTGGACTTTTGCTCCAGCTTTTGATCAAATTGTAATAGTTTTTTTCAATATGTGAGTGAATATCACGTGATAGTCACGTGGTCTTAGCACATTGTCATACATATTGTTAATAGCGAAGCGAAGTCAAAGCGACTAGCGACTGTCACTTGTTTTGTCTGTAAAGGCTCTCTATATTGTACTAGCAGCGCTCCGCGGTTTTACCCGCGTTGTGGCCGTTTCTTTGAGAATTTCAGGATGAAAAATAGCTTAAAGCCTTCCTCGATAAGTGGACTATCCAACACTGAAAGAATTTTTCAAATCGGACTAGTAGTTCCTGAGATTAGCGCGTCTAAACAAACAAACTCTGCAGCTTTATATTAGTATAGATATAGATTTCCACAATTAGTTGTACAACTTTTATCGCAGTAGGTACTTAACGTTGTCAAATTACACTTCCAATTTATTATCAAAGCAACCGTTGATTTATTTCATTTGAATAAATGAGATGTGACGCAAAACTTGACAAATAAAAGTGATGACAATGAAGCAATGTCTTATTTCTTTGCAGCTTACAAAGACTGCAATAAAAACCTCATTACATTACGACACCAACAATATGTATAATAAAACATGTAGATATCAGTTTTTCGTAACCGATTTCGGGTGTTACGGTTAAGTTTTTAAATATTGAGCAGGTTTACTTTCACTTACTGAGATGTAACTACTTACGAATATATGTAGAAATATATATACCTTTATACCTACTTAGGTAATACCTTGGTATATCAGAATAACCTTCAACTTATGTAACCAATGACAGGTGATTATTTATTGAGTCTGCTATTCCTTTGAAATCATTGAGGATTTTCCATTTATCAAGGACGAGCAGCGCTCCGCGGTTTTACCCGCGTTGTGCCCGTTCCAATGGGAATTTCGGGATGTAGGTAAAAATTGCCTATTACCTTCCCTTTGAATGTGGCTATCTATTTCAAAAAGAATTATTCAACTCGGACTGGTAAGTCCCGAGATTAGCTCGAACATACAAACAAACAAACTTAAAAATTTTACCTATTTATAATATTAGTATAGAAGTATAGATAAAAGTGTTGTTGTTTTATATGAGTAACATTTTTAAGTATATATTGTTTTATACTGACAACGTAAGTTTTTGAATGTAAATCGTACATTTTCTTCTCATACTTAAGACGCGTAGATCACATCTAAATTTTAATTAAAGATTTCCCCTTAATGATAACAGTATCATAAATTCAAAAAGCTAAACCAATTTTAATCATAATTCAAAGTCACCCTTCGCGTAAAGTATGACCGAATAACCGAAATCTCGAAACTTGTTACCCGTTGTGATAAAAAAAGCGACAAGCACTTCACAGTTGAACGCTGAAAGTAATCTATCTAGTTATCAGTTCGCTTAAAAACGAGGTGACAAGTAGGTGAAGATAACCGTAACCGTACCTGCAGATAACCGTACTGTAAAACGCTCTTGTTTCAATTTGATTAGTTTCCGAATTTACGCGTTAGAATATTCATTCACAATTTCTCTTTTTTGTGCAAATGTTTATTTTTTGTGTTTTGCATTGTTATAGAATTTGGTTGTTTTTTGATTTCGTATACAGGAGCTTTTTGTTAATGTGACCTAGTTTAGTTTATATGTGTATAACAAAATCATATTATACATGTTTGACAAGCCCATTGGCACAGAGGTATGTCAGAGCGGTTACTGTGACGGGGGTTGCGGGTTCGATTCACGCCCGGAGCCATCAATATGTGCAGACATAGTTGCTGGCGACGACGTTTGGGTTTCAATTTTATATTCACATAGGTATTAGTGTACCTATGTATATGTATTAGTATCAGTTTATTGATTCCATAATACAAGCTTAGAGCTTAGTGTGGGTATAAATCACCGTGTCTTAATTTGTTCGACTGTATTTATTTATTATATTTATTATTTGTTACCTAATTTTCACATCATACAAAGCTTTCAACTTACTTTTTAGTATGCTACGTTTACTCTACCTAAGTACATTGATAGACAAGACGGTATCACTCTCGATGTTTATAGGCAGCATTAAAGTCCACTTTTTCCATTTGGCACGTCGTCAAGGCAGATGCGGGACACAGTTTTGAGATAAAGGCTAAGTTCGTAACTTTTCGCATTTCCCAAGCGTCCGTGTTCAGTCAAGTCCCGTGGCAATCTCGACAATGTCGCAACTTGCGAATTTGTTATTCCCAACACGCGATTAACAAGTACCAATCGCAAGTTAGCGCTGCTTCCTGAAGCGATACCGATGGCAATGTGCTTAGTTCACAACATATCGACCTTATAAGATTAAAGTTTGCGCTGTTGTGCCGTTTACCATAATGTTATAATTAACACGATCGTTACTTACTTTAAAAGCCATTTGTTTAGCATAATGGTGTTTGGGTGAGTGCAACAATAGTGGTTCGCGGTGCGGCGCGGTGCGCGGGGCGGGTGGCGCGGGGCGGGCGGGCGGAGGTCCAGGAGATACGGCCGACGCGGCCCGCTGCTCCCCAACAGACAAACTTGACCGCGGCGTGCTTTGTCTGCGAGTTTTAGCTCCGGTCACTTCTACCCTTTGTTTATACTCTCATTATGAGCGTGCCTAATCGCCAGTATTACTTATACACGAAGACAAATAGCAACAGCTTTAGTAATTCCGTATAACTGCATTCACTATTTGTTTTACGAATCTATTCAATAAATATTTGTACAGCTAAAGCCTTTGTGCCTCGCATGGAGCGAGGGTAATACGTATCTATTCAGATAAATGTGTTCGCATTTATTTTCATGTTGCGCGATATACTTTGATATTTTTGTCGTCGTCGGGGAGTGTAAGGGTAATTTCAGACGTCACCGTCATTCATCGGAAGGGACCCTAGCTGCGGGCGCCGGAACACTTCTTAGCTCCAGTGACATCATTTGCGAGAGCGCTATCGCCCCGACCGGAACCCCGACGCCCGAATAGATAAAAATATATTTTACTTTGTTACCATTGACCTTTTCATTAGCGCTCGGACCTTTTCCTTTTTCATAAACAAAATGGCCAGTAGTTATTTTCTACCCGAAAGAACGTTAACTAATAATTAAATAGAAATAAATGGGAATTTAATGCCGTAACGGTACGTCGGACTCTGTAATAAAACTAATCCATACAGTCTAATAATCATCGGCTAATATTTCACGCGTTATTAGTTAATCGGCATGACTGTTAGGTTTACTGACCTCATTGTACTTCGTTTCAATTAAAGTACATATAACATTTCGTATATTGGTCTGCGTGTCAGATGTTATTGATAACATTGACCTCGGCCGACCTATAAGTAGATTTCTCCTGTTTTGCGTCGCCCGGCGCATGGGCCCGTCCATTAATCAAGCTAATGACGTCACATGAATAAAACATTACTTGGCTAAGCTAAGCTTTGCCACAACAAAAACACTAACTTAGAATATACAATTAACTGTTCACGTAACTGTGACAGTTACAAACTTATTAATAAAGTCGTGACTGCTTTAGCCGAGACTGTGAGCCTTAAAATACGCGACTACTGTATCAGAATTAAAGCTTACCGTGCTAACGCTAAGATAGTAGGTATATTTAAAACCCTAAATGACTTTGTTTAAATATCATCATCAATATAATAAGACAGTTTTAGTCAGATGCAGTATATGCGAAGCTTATCTACTCGTACACATACATATTAAAGTCTTAATGTGTAAAGATTTTAATGTGGTTTTCACAAACACACAGAGTAATTAAGCAGGAAGGTCTGTGACTGCAGTTCATGGCGAAACTCCTACAGGAAAGGGTACAATGCAGGTAAAAACGCGAGACACTGCTAGTCTATAATAAAAGAAGTCTATAAACTTGAAGCCAAAACATTGTAACCTTTCAACGACTTGTAAATGAATACTGAATTACAAACACTAGAGAATTACTCAAAGAAATAATTGACCTACTGGATACTGGTTCTGTATTGATAAATACTTATTACAATGTTGTACGTACGGTACGGTTGTTCATCGCTGGGTGTGGGGCGACGTCGACTCATAAATCATCCTACATGCCGGCATCAAGTATTCGTTAGTTCGTTACTCATTGAGCTATAAAAACGCTTCGATTACAATCAATTACAATATACAATGCTTCCTCAAACGTTCACGAACATACACCACGAATTACTTAATAATAGTAAGAATTGATAATCGTGAATTAATAAAGGCAGCTAACCGTAGCACTTTCGAATGAAGACAAAAACTTGCAAAGATAGCATGCGACTAGGAAAGCAGTCACTTTGACATGCACAATATAGTCCTAACGAGATACTTGGAAGTTGACGTGCCGTTGGCAGTGGTACACGTCTCTATTTAGAACAAACAGGCCTCGGCATACTCCGCAAGATTAGCTTGTAGTTGCTCCCTAGCTACGAGAACTTGACTTAATCTACCCCCAGTATTGTTTATGTTGGGACCGTATAGACGAAGTTTTATAACGTGTAAGGCTTGTTGCTATTTCTTTGTGTGTTTGACTCCTTCCTTTAGCCAGCAATATAACAAATATTGCTGTACGAAATAATAAATGACAAAAAAAGTAATTTATCATAGCTAGATGTACCTATGTTTTTATTTAGAAAACTCGTAAAAGGATATCATTAAAAAAGGGAAAAGCTCTGTAAGCATCCATGAATAGTTAATCTTGTATTATGAATGTTTAATCCGCATTCCCTCCCCACATTAATTCACGTATCACAATCTGTATTCATATGGATTTTTTTTCTGTTACAGAAATCAACCCACATTCGTGGAAGTTTCCATGATTGAGCTTGCCACAAAGGAAATTCCCACCTCATTTTAAGCTAAATCCAGAGCGAGTTCATCCATCTTTCCACTCTTTGTTGTTTGATTAAACCGTTCTTCATCAATAACTTCACGAGTTTGTACTTCGGTAACAACCAGATTTGTATGCAAGCTGGAGTTCGAACAAACTTTAACAATTCTGTTATTGCTTCGACGTTTTGTGTTCGTAACAGTGTGAAAATATTTAGTACATGCCAATATTCAAATTGTTTTCAGTATTTTTAGTGTAAACTGCGATGCGTCGTGTGGGAATTGATGATTTTGAATGTGTACATGACCGAATACATACGTTATATCAACATTAACTTATATCTAAAACTACGGTAGTTATTTTTTCATTTCAAAATATTGGGTTATTTCCACGCGTTTAAAAAGAGCTTGTCTATATTGGTGGTAGAAAGTAGAGAACAGTTGCCCAAATGAGGAGCCACCTTTAGTATGTTATGAGTCCAATTATGGAATGAAACAGGCAACAGTAAAACAACTGTGTGTGTAAGCAGCCAAATTACTTTCTTTACCAATCTGTAGTACTCAACTTGTACAGTTATAGAAGCAATACGCGGACGCAATGGTCCGCATTGTAGAGCTCGTGGCGTAGGTAGAACGATGTTAATTCATTGCGATTGTTAAGCAACGTGCAGCTCTATCCCTACTTGGATGGCTGGCCGATACTGGTATTTCTATCTGAGCGCTACTGTGCTTCGGAGGGCACGTTAAACAGTCTGCCCCGGTCTAAAACTCGGACACCAAGGTTGGCCTATTCGAAATAAATGAATGAATTGTAGCAAGCATCACTCCTAATCTATCATGGTATAATAGACCTCTCAGCTCACTGAAAATATCGAGTATGTAATAGCTTTTCCGAGCGGTGGTTCCACCCGCAATCCGATAGATGACGCTAGTATGATTTTTTAGATCCCGGGTTTAGTGGGTCACGCCCATACATTTCGTGGAACAGGAAAACATCATAAACAAAAATAATAAACATTCTCACGGAAGAGCAAAGGACTTTTCGTGTAGATATAGTGGTGTACGATTACTCGTAGTAAACAAACAGTTTTCAATCAATGTACCTAGCACGACACACACTTCTCCATTTTTTATTTATTGTAATCGTGCTATGTTTCTGTTTATCTCCAGAGGTCAAGTTTAGAAGGTCAGTCATTTTATCTGATATCAAATTATTGGCCGCAGTCAATATATCAAAATAATCGTGACTAGATTATGTTAATTTGATCGTTCAAGTACCTATATATAATAATCTTTACTTATGTACAACTGAGAAGTATTTTTAATTATATTTATTTAAGTACGATTACATTTTTTGTGACAAAGTTAAGCTGTGTGTTGAAGTTTTTATTAAATGTTTTATTGGTATTTAGTTGGTTCCTGGAAAATTTAAACGTGTATTATCGATATAATGATTTGTTACAATGAGAACTTACTTATATTAGACCTTATTTTACACTAGTTCAAAAATTAGGACGTCATATTTATTAATTTACTAGCCGCGCCCCGCGGTTTCACCCGCGTTGTGCCCATTCCCGCGGGAATTTCGCGAAAAAAAGGAGCCTATGTCCTTTCTTAGGGTCTGGACTAACTGTGTACCAAATTTCATTCAAATCGCTTCAGTAGTTTTGGCGTGAAAGCGTAACAGACAGACAAACAGAGTTACTTTCGCATTTATAATATTAAGTTAGGATTGTTTTCTCCGTGAGCTTACAGCTTTAATATTAATTAAGTGTACACCTTATGAGATAAGAGTTGAAGATGAAGACAAAGACAAATAAAAGAGATGTTAGTAGAAAGTTAGTGATGGTAATTCATTGGTTAGTAAACTATACGTACAAATCGATCAAAACAAATGTTTTAATTGATTTAATGACACGATTACCTACATACAAATACGCATGTTAATTAGCATGCTAAAAACGAATAATTTGCGCACTTCCTTATCAAATAAGGTAAGTTAAGGTCACTAGACAAAGATGTATTGATTGCTTTATTCGGTGTTGGGTCATTGCAGTTGTGGAATGTATGAGTAGTAGAAATAGTAGAACGAGTATATAGCACAAGTAGTTAATTGTTGACGTCATGAGCTGATAATACGTGACGTAAGATATCGTGGGAGAACTTAGTGGCTACGTTTTAAAAGGTCGGTAGAGGAGCCACGTATAGTTGGAATATGGCCGCTTCTTAAATAGGGTATAATAAAGCAGAAATGTTATTTTGTTTGCTTGACCGGGCTCATCTCAAAAACTACTAATCCGATTTGGATAATCCTTTATTAATAGATAATCACATTCAACGAAAAGGTTAGAGACTATTTTTCACACCGAAATTCCCACGCGAACACAACGCGGGTAAAACCGCAGGGCACTGCTAATACTCGTATAAGCTGTCAATATCAGTAACACTAGGTTACTGACTGACAACTAAATCATTTATTCAATTTATAGACATATCTGGTTTATTTGATCGAAACACAACAAACAATTTCAATTTTAATTATTGTTACAACACAATTTATTATTCGACCAGTAGCCAACAACTGCAAAGCGGCTAATTTTAAAATAAATATATCAATCAATATTCATAAGCTCAACGAGTTCGACGTATTGCAACGAATATGAATTTTAAATGTGCTTTTTGCATTTTATATTAGATGTTGTGTACTAAGAAATCGATTCTTGTTTACAATCGTGAACGTAATGTGTTTGCGACGTGTATGTGTAATTATTATGGCCACATTTGTGGTTTTGGTGAAGAAACTAGCAGGGCCCCGCGGTTTTACCCGCGTTTTGCCCGTTCCCGTGGGAATTTCGGGAATTTTTAAACATATAAACGTTCCTCTTCTATCACTCTATCTATTTAAAAACCGAGCCGAAATCCGTTCCGTAGTTTTAAAGATCTGTTTTATACTGATATGTAATTACGAATTAACTACCGATTCTCGGTGTTTAGTGTTTATGAATGTTCTTTGAAATGTTGTATTTATATGATAAGCGGTCCTGACTGTTTATGGTAATTCCATAATACATAATCTATTCATGTTTATGAGCAATGTTTTAATTGTAATTTAAATTCTCACTTTCTTCGCTTGAATTTTAAAATACCGGGATAGATTACCAATAACCTAGATATTAATAATGAATCAATGCAATAATATGTACCTACTGAAAGTTAGAAAGTTAAAGAAGATGAATTGGTTGGATGGCTATTCTTTCACTCAAATGCCGCATTTGTACCAAATGCGCATTCACCAAAATAACTTGGTAGATCCAACACATGCCATCCATGACCTGTTTATAAATTCATCAATGAAAAAGCATACGTTTCATTTAAATTGTTTTATAAGAATAAATACCCGTGGTTTATTTCAATTACCGACAATAGACGCAAGTCACAAAAAGTCAAAATTTCTATTAGAATTTCAAATCTAGCAGGAAAGTAACCATGCAATATTAAGTAACTTCAGACCAATTTGTGAATTAAGCATTCATTTAACGTAATTAGGTAAATGAAATTATGAGTTAGACTAATGGACTGGAGTAATAAGCGTAATTTCTCTAACGGTTTCGGAACAAACCGCTACCACGATTTCGTAAAGTCGAAATAGAGTTAACGTAAAGTGGCGTAACTTTGGCACTTATCTTATACTTTTCGCATATCATTCTTCCTTACGTTTCGTAGTTCCTTCGTTCATGATATATTAACGATACTAATTCAAGAATAGGATTCCTTGGTAGGAGTAATGACCAGTATCATCCTAGGGGCGGCCATATCGCAATTCGACCCAGTTAAGTTGATTTGATAAAATTGCCCGTACTTTATCTTATTATTTGTTTGACCTAGAGACTGCCTACATGCGTATTTAAGCCGGTATTCACTGGTGATTGTAGGTGTGTAATGAGCAGCTTCTTGACTGTGATTTAGTACTGCAATGTACATTGGTTTTATGAGTCCACCATTATGTGTGTCATAGGCATTTTTGACGATTACTATTACAGAACCTGCTATATTAAGGTGATATTCTACTATACAGGGTAGTATTATTTAAGTGACCCTTAATTTAAAGAGCTCTCCCACCAGGCAGATGGCATGGAAATATTTTTATGCAGCACGTTAGCTCTGCTGATAGAAATGCCGCTATCGGCCACCCATCCAAGTAGCGACCGAGCTGCACGTTGCTTAACAATCGCAATTAGTTAACATCATTCAGCCAAACTACACCGCGAGCCCTATATTATATCTAGCGACCTACTATACATGTACTACATACTTACATAGACTCAACTCCAGTTATTTTAGAGAAAGTGTAGGCAGTGCGGTAGGTAGACAGTAATTGGGGTCGATCATAAGTGCCTCTGAAGGTACGATCCAGATACCAAGACAAGAAGACACTTTGTTTTGATTCTCAAACATTGTAGTTTCCTCAAAATGTTTTCCTTCACTGTTTTATGAGCTGTGTTTAATTTCGCGTAGTAACCCCAAGTAACAAAATCTGGTACTATAAAAGACCTGAGAACGCTTTAGAGCGTGCTAATTAATGTCATGATTAGCACTATAATAGTACTATACATGTTTATACACCCCGGTTTAGGCCCTAGTATTATGACTGATTTATTCTATAAACATTAAATAAAAGCTGTCACGGTGATAAATCAGCTCTGTAATTGAAATGTAAAAGTGATTAGAAACGCGTTTTAGTACTAAAATAGCGCTATCTGCAACGTTTTTGACATAAATTTGCTCTATAAAAGTGACCAAAACATGTTTATAGTGTCATTTTGCACCGTAAAAGTTTCCAATGATCTTTTTTCGTGCGGTATATTGTGAGTGTCTTCAAGAAAACAAATATCGGTAGGTTTATGTTTTATATCACTATATAGAATCGTTGATAACCGTAACATGTAATTAAAATGACATGCTCGACTACAATAAATTCATGGATGGACCGTAAATCTGCAGTAACTTGCACTTGCGAAAATAATTGTGTCGTTAAAGTCATTATACTGATTTCAAATTTGACAATGCGCCCTCATAACTTTCATGTTTTATTTAATTTTTAATTAATAAAATAAGAACTTCTCCCGACAATGGCTGCTATAGTACATATTGGCTCCAACTATGCTGCTAATGTGCTACCATGACAAAAAACAGCAGCCATTTTTTCACCTAACACGGATTAGGGTTCAGTTGTCCAAAAATCAAAATTATTTGTTTGTTTCAGTGATGCCCTACCTGCAATTAATAAATATATATCTTTTGGACGTGGGTTTTTTCCTGAGGAGATTTCATTTTATACTTTTAACTTTTAAGTAATAATATACTTGAATGGCCGTGGCAAGAAACACATTTTAAACTTGCACGCAATTGTATTGTGTGTGGCTATCATACCGAGTCACACCTACCAAATCATTTTGTGATGAATAAGACTACCTAATATTAATATAATTATATTATGTGCAGAACCATGTGTCATATTTTCTGCAACCACTTGGCCAGTATTTACATTTTGTAAATGAGCCTGTTGTATTGATGATAATGCTTGTGTGTATCGCTCCTTTATCTTATTTTTATAACTACCGCTCCCTTTATACCGACGCAGAGATATTAAATCCATTATTAAACCCTTACTACTGTAGTTTTTTAAGAGATTTCTGTAAACATTTGACACTCTGCCGCCATTTATAAAGTACTTATCATATAAATGATACATAAAATCTAGTATAGATCTAATTAGTCCATTAATTATAAATTTTAGAGCTTTTATATTATGTAATAGTCTTGTAAAAGTAACCTAAACTCACTTATAAAGCTATTTAAAATATAAGTTATGTAGAAAATGCACCAAAAGTCATTTTGGTACTATTTAGTACTATAGAAGAATTTTCATGGCTTTAACAGAACTAGCGCCATAGCCATGTTTAGGGAGCCTTTAAAACGCTAAAACGTTTCGAAATGGTTGTGCAAGATACTTTTATAGTGCAAATTTGTCTTGTAATAGTGTTTTCGATACTGCTGCAGTACTAGTACTATAAAGGCAATTTTGACGTTTTATTAGTGCCAAATAGATATATAAAAGTGTCAATAAGGTTGTCTAAAGTATTAAATAGTACTATAATCGTATATTTTGTACCCATTATAGTGCAGCACTTTAAATATTCTTTTGTAAGGTCCTGTAAGCATTTAAAGAGCTAATTTATGGACTTAAACGCTCTATTATCTTAAAGAACCAAACCACTCTGTTGAAAACCGTTATAGTACAAGCAGTCACAATGGTTACCATTATAGGCCTACTATATTACTGTTTGGTGATAAAAGCCTTAGTTATACAACTTTATGTTACTCGGGAACGTTTACGTATTTCCGTTTCCACCCACGTAATCGATGTTGCCACAGAGTATTTTTATTATTTAATTACCATAAACAAATAAACCCAATCTTTTTTGGTTTTAAAAAAGACAAGTTCAATGTTTCAATTTATTTCCAATACTTTTTGTAACCATGGATTAATTAAAAGGAAAAAAAATGTATCGTCGTTTAAAAGAAAATTTGATTTAATTATTTTTGTAGCAATATGTTTACAAAGCTAGGGCATTTACAAGATCAAAGGGAGTATCAAAATTAAAAGATTGAGAGCAAATACCGATTACATTATTACCTGAGGGGTCTCATTTCACGTTTAATTTTACATCGATTTATTTGTTGACTTTTCATACGTATTAGGGAAAATGTTACAAACTTCTTAAATAAAGAGATATGCTTTTATTATTAGGCAAGCGTGGTGATTACGCCTTTTCTTCCTCATTGTACTGATTGATGTCTTCAGTGAGATGAGAGACTTTTGCCCAGCAGTGGAGAATTACAGACTAATACTTAAAAAAATAGGTATTAGGTATAAGGCGTACTTTTTAAATTCGTTCTTAAGTTAGTGTTAGGTATAAGGTGTCGTTCACATTGTCGGAGTTTACATTGTCGACAGCGAACATCGTCAATGTCCACAAAATGTTGTCTTTAAAATTCGCTCTCTCGTAGCTTGTAGAACAAATAAATGATGCTTAAGGTTCAATTACAGTTAGTCGTTCGCCGCATGGAACATTCGTTGACACCAACTACAGTTTTAACTTTAAATCTTTTAAACTATAGCTATCAACGTATGTCTAGTGGCAAATAAATAAGTTAATGTTATCACTAAACTGTGGCTCTCAAAGCATGTCGCATGTGTGCGAATGATTTAATGTAATCACACCGTTAAACGAACAATGCTGTCAATAATCTTGTTCGTTGGTTAATACTAGTTTTAGTAGCGAGGGCGTTGTTGAAGGGTGACTAAGCTTATTTAAATGGTAACTAATCAGTCACCACCTGGCCTGTTCACCTTTGTTCAGAATTAGATTTGCTAACTGATACATCATAATATTGATTCATTTAAAGTGCATAAAAAAGAAGATTGACAATAAAACTCCTTGAAACAGTGAGTCATATTCTGTGTATTTGAAGTCTTAATTCAGTATGGTGACTTTCTGTTTTATCATAAGACTAGCAGCGCCCCGGGATTTTGCCCGTATTGTGCCGGTTCCCGTGGGAATTTCGGGATAAAAATATAGACATATAACCTTCTTGTTTACCCAGCATATAACCTTTCCGTTGAATGTGGGTATCCATTAAAAAAATATATTCAAATCGGATTACCAGTTTCTGAGATTAGTTCAAACAAACACAAATACAAACTTCAGTTCTATTATATTAATACAGAAGAATGGATATAGATGACAGAAATACAATAATTCAAATCTTTTCTCTTTATAATATTGGCAAAGATTAGATACGTATTAAGCTCAACTACTTTACTGTCTATTACTTATCATAAAGTTTCTGTTACAACTGACCCTGAGAAATAGGTTACATTTCGTCTGAGAAACATCTGGTCAGGCTCGTAAACTTTGCAGTTCCAAATTAGACGTTTAGGTATTAGTCTTGAACGCTAAGCCAATACTATATAGAGGGCTTGGACCCTATAGGCTATAAACTTTATCCATCAAAATAATTTATTCTATAATAATAATACATATATTATATACATACATCAAAATAATAATATATTCTATAACTTTATCGACCTTTTTATCCATCAAAATAATATATTCAAGGTTAGGTCATCTAAAATCCAAACTTGTTCAAATTACTTCGGTAAGTATACCTAATTAAAAAAAGCGGGTGTTAAAATGTGGACTAATGTGGTCGATTCCAGCCGAAGACGATTTTCTAGGCAAAAGGTTTAGTGACGCTTTTCCTAAAGGTAGATCTACGGTCTATAAACTATGGCTGGAAAATCAGTCATTTTGGTTTAAAAAAGGATAAATAGAAGTGTAATCACCAACCCGCATTAGGCAAGCGTGGTGATTACGCCTGAAACCTCCTCACTGTACTGATATCTTCAGTGAGACGAGAGGCCTTTGCCCAACAGTGGGACATTACAGGCTGATACTATACTACTACTACTATATATAGAAGTGGTCTCCTTAATACGTGTGACCTCCCATAAAACAGGTGACAGCATCAGCAAACGTATTTATTTTGAGAACTTCTTCCGAAGTCCGAACTGACATTAATTTTGCATCCGATAAACAAGTTGCAAGTCGAGTCTCTGGACTAATTAACTTTGTTTCTCTTTACTTAGCGTCTGCTTGATATCCTCAACAAGTTCGCGGCAGTCAATAGAATTGATAAGTTTTAATTTTAATACCTAGCTAGATATTTTACTTGGCGTGCACTGATCTGTTGATCTTTAAATAAAATAAAAAAGGGAAAATTAAAAATATTTGCCGGTTATGTCTGGCTGCTGGGCAAAGGCCTCTCATCTCACTGAAGATATCAGTACAGTGAGGAGGATTAGGCGTAATCACCACGCTTGCCTAATGCGGGTTGGTGATCTCAAACCCAGATTTATCGATATTATTAGATCGAAACTAAACTTTAAGCTTTCATCGATTTGTCGTTTTTCTTTTCAAGCCGACTTCAAAAACTGAAGGAAGGGCTGGCTACTAACCTACTAGGGCTGGCTACGAATTTACTTATTATTTCACACAAAAAATATAGAACGCATTTGCATGAAACTTTACAGTAATATAGGTAGAGAAACACATGGGTACCCATTTTGTTCCGCGGGAACGAGCACGCCGCGGGAAAGACCGCGGGGCGCTACTAGAAAATTATAAGTTTAATTAGAAGACCTACGACTGATAAATCAGCCCCCAATCCGTAATTCGCTGAATAAACTTAATAAATGTTTCATTCTATAAGCAATATCAAAATCCATGTAAAATCAAATTTAAGGTTCATCAATCCCGAATAATTAATGCTAATACACAAATGTGTTGATTAGACAAGTTTAATTAAAGTATCCTCAGAATGCTGGAATTATTCTGGATTATTTTCAAAGTCTTTGTGAGTTTGACCTTAAGGATCGTATGGAATTCACCGACGGATCAACTTGTTAGATTTGTTTAATTAGATCCCCGAACACCGACGTGTTTTGATTAAATTAACATGGATATACGAACGAGCCGAGATGTAGCAACATGTGTTACATTCGGCCGAGTAGTTTAACAGGACTCTGATAATTAATATTTCGGCTTTTGTACCTACAGCTGCAAATTCACCTATGAATATGTTCGATTTAATAACAGTTTTCGTTTGCATTTAGAAGCGGAATTAGCTATTCGAATCTAAGAATGGCTAGTTTAAAATGTTTATATTTAAAACTAGAACGAATCCTAATGTGCTTGTGCAACCAAAACAAAAGAAAAGCGAAATTTTATTTGCATATACATAATATCGGAATGAGACTACATTTACGGATACACTTCGCTCTTATTTACATTTTTATCTGATGTTTCGGTCCCTTTACCTGCAGGAACCGTGGTCATGGAAGACTTCTGATGTCTTCGGATTAAAATGTAAAGTAAAAGCGAAGTGTAAACATAGTTTTAATTCAAAATGAGTAGTGTTCGCTTTAACTTAAGAAACCAGTCTGTTAAGTATAAGTTTTAACTTTAACTTCTATTGGAATAGGTACATTGGGATTTGTATATTTGTAATGCTGGGGCCACACCTATGCCATATGCCATAGAATATGACATTAACCGTAGGTGCAGCCACGACTATGCGTCATAATTTGACAATAGCATTGACAATGCCATATGGCGTATGCGATAGCTCGAGTGGCGGTACATCAAAGAGATTAATGCGAGAGTTAAATGCATGAAGCGGCCACACTACGTATTGTCAGTGTGCGTCGAGAGCGCAACGTGTTCGGACGTATTTGCTTATTACGACGGATTTGCCTCAAAATCGCACGTTTTTGTCTATACGTACTATGGCGACAGAGTGGAGTAACAACAAAATTATTACTTTTCTTGAGATTCTGCAAACATGGTCTCTTTATTCGATAATGATTTAATAAAGTCAAATAATATAAATTAACTCTCATGAAATATAGAGCTCTGTCGACGTCCATCTTGCCTGAATTGAAGTAAATTCAATGCCGTTGTCAATGTCAAATTTTGACATTGACATTGACAGTTTAAGTGTGGCCACCCACTATATTGCATTGAAAATTATTGCATTCAATGGGCATTGACATTGAGCGTAAGTGTGGCCCCAGCATAACCACATCAATTTAGCTATCAAATGGTTTGTCCCTTTCCGACATACGCTACTTGCCAAAGAGCGAAAGAGACAAAACACTTTAAAACACTGTGTTAAATATCGTTTATGAATAAGGCGGTTAATATCTAGCAGCAGACAATAACGAGATAAGTACATCCTTCATTAGAACATGTTCATAGACATTATTTATGATTGCAACCCCTACATTAAGTGTAATAAAGCACATACAGGCGTATCATTTAATCTCCATAGTTACCAGTGCTCCATGCTAGCCCTAGGCGAGATTAATAGACTTACTACCCAGCATTTGAATCAGATAGTTGCATGCGACGAGGACATACAACTAACATTATTATTGTTACAGTACTAACTTATTTTAAACTAGCAGTGCCCCGCGGTTTCACCCGCGTTGTACCCGTTCCCGCAGGAATTTCGCGATAAAAAGTAGCCTATGTCCTTTCTCAGGCTCTGGACTAACTGCGTACCAAATTTCATTCAAATCGGTTCAGTAGTTTTAGCGTGAAAGCGTAACAGACAGACAGACAGACAGAGTTACTTTCGCATTTATAATATTAGTTAGGATGGGATATGTTTGATATAATAAGTTTAATGTAGGAAATCATTTTAGGATGTACTTTAAATTTTTTACTGTATTTGGTAGAGTTAAGAAAATGATTGGCCTAGCTAGATCATGTTGGAGGCCTTTAGGCGGTGTAAAAACTCTGACACTAGTTGGCCATTAACCTACTCGAGATGTTGTTAATGATTGGTCAGAAATCATAAGGCAAACGTCCTGTCCTGTATTAGATAACAGACATTCCTTAATTTCTATTTTTAAACTCTGACGGTAATAGTGGGGTGTTATGAGTTTGATCATTTATTCTTGTCTGTGGCATTGTTGCCTTAACGAATAGATTTTATTCTAGTATTTTTAGTTGCTACCTTGGAAAAGTATTAAAGTATCAGCCTGTAATGTCCCACTGCGGGGCAAAAGCCTCTCATCAAATAGTTAAATAATATAAAAATTCAGTTTTTTTAAATATAATATATATATATAAATCATTGATTAAAAGTAAGTAGGACACATATACGAGTAACGAACCGGTTGTATACTCCAAGAAGATACACAACGTAACGTTACAAAATAACAGTAGTCATGTCGTGTGGTCCAATTATATGTGGTCATTTCTTTTCTCGTTCCATTTTCTCGTTAGTTACTTAGTGCCGAGGTACCTGACCTTAGGGAGTTCTACTAAAGACTCCAGATAATTATCTAATTGGAATTGTATCGAATAAAATGTATCGTTATTTTTCTGCTGCGGTTGCTCGCTTTACTGGCTGCTCTAGCGAATTTAGTTAGAAAAAAGAACACATATTTTAAAGGGGTTAACGAAAAAGGTAGGTTTTTAAGGTCAGTTTAAATTATTAGTTTTAAAAATATATTTTTACATTTTACTTTACCCTTCTTCTTCATCGAGTGGATGGTCAACTTGACCAATCCTGGTGTCAAGTTATTGAGCCTTAGATGAGGTTATTTTATCACCTTAGAGATTTAATTGATTACAATTTTGCCTCCATATTTTCTTAGTGAATAGTTTAAAAATAAAAATAGATTTAAAAGTTTATTCCGATCGGTCCAGTAGTGGTTTGATTTATCGGCTATCAGTCAGTCACGTTTTCCTATTTTTAGTGTACAGATGAATTAGATCCGCACGTTATTCGGTTCTTATGCTTCTGATCTTAATTTTAAAACTACACAAATCACCATAAAATAACTATAAATGTTATAAAACGACTGGGTGACTCTTTCCCCTCTAGTCGCAAACGCCATTATTTCCCATGAATCACTGGAATTTCAAGCTAAATAGTCACGTAGGTTTAGTTTGGCAATTCTTTCCATTTACCATGACGAATACGCCATTAGTCACCTAGTCTAGTAAACTAAGTATGTAGTATTTTAACGTTTGTGATACCCGTTCCATAACTGAAGCTCAAAGTGGCTCAAAGTAAGCAACAGCACTATTTTACAAGTATGTACGTACATACGTCATACATTTGTTTACGCCTTTTCAATTTATTACAATACTACCAGCGCCCTGCGGTTTTACCCGCGTTGTGCCCGTTACCGTGGGAATTTCGGGATGAAAAATATTATGTCTATAACATTTCCGTCGAATGTGGATATCCATTATAAAAACAATTTCCAAACGGCTTGGTAGGATCTAAGATTAGCCCGTTCAAATAAACAAAAAATCAAATTCTGCAGCTTTACATACTAGTAGTCTACACTAATATTATAAAGAGGAAAACTTTGTTTGTTTGGTTGTAATGAATAGGCTCAAAAACTACTGGACCGTTTTAAAAAATTCTTTCACCATTCGAAAGCTACATCATCCACGAGTAACATAGGCTATTTTTCATCTTGAAATTCCCACAGGAATGGACACAACGCGGGTAAAACCGTGGGGCGCTGCTAGTATAGAATATAAATAACATATGCATAGATACATATAGACATAGGTACAGTGGCCGACATATATACATATGTACCTACACCGATTTGTTTACTTCTTTTCACTTATAAGTACTATCTTTATCTATTTTATACTAATATGGTGCATTGAGGGTAAGTATCAGATTTTCTTTTAAATTACCCAATATTTTAAAACAAAACCTTATTTCAAAATTTACTTTTTGCATGCAAAATTTTAACATATTATTGTAAGTTTTTTAAATGAGTTTCGTGACTTTTGTCAATTAAATTATAAAGTCCCCGTTTACGCAAGATGCAATAAAATTGGTGGCAACACGACACATGTTAGGAGTTTATATTTTTAAAGCAAGATTTTGTATGTGAAATTCAATAATGCAATCAATCAAAATAAATCGTTTTTAATACATAGAATCGTTATCCGCGGATTAGTTATATTCATTATAAAATCCTATCTCGCTGTATTTTAATATCGAGTACTATATCTATACTATGGATGGATTATATATTTCTCAGATATTGTTTATGTTACTAACTGCCGCATTCACGTCCATTAAATCGACACTTAATTAATTGACGGAATTTTTAATACATTTCAGAATCACTCATTAAATCTCTAGGAAGAATTTGACATCTATCACGGGCTTTTAGGGTACGTTTCCAGCCCGATTCACCAATCACAGCGCATTGTGATTGTCAAACAACGCGTTGACATTGTCATAATCTTTTCGTAATGCATTGTGATCGGTCAGTTTGTGAGACTGTCCTTGTGAGGTTGCCCGAAAAGTAAGATGATTCCGTGCTTCAGAGGGCACGTTAAGCCGTCGGTCCCGAGTACTTTCTACGGATAGTAGTCGTTACATGAGCCATGTCAGGGGCCTTTGGCGGCTCGATAACTCTGACACCAGGATTGGTCAGGTTGACCATCCACTCGATGAAGAAGATTGGTCCGTTGTGCTCCGCTTTAATGGAAACGCACCTTTAGTCCGTTCATCCATCAAAAATAAAAAAGGTAAAAGTTCAACATATTCAATAAAAAAATAAAATCTTCTTAAACTTTTTCGCACACCAAAAACTTAGGTATTGCAAAAACTTGACTTTGACATTTGTCATAGATGTCACAAGCGAAATTAATATTTGACCACTGGTTTTGACTTTTAGTATTTATAACCTCTTTGCTTTTAACAAATTCAAGGTGTCCAAGGTTAGATGCAATGTGGATTTTACAACTTCTTAATGAAGTTTTAATTGCGCGCCATAAACTATCGAAATGGAGATTCACATCTATGGGCAATCAACGACATTTCTTAATATGATGTTTCGACTCTTGCGCAAGTTTGTGTGACTTTAACTACTCATAAGGAATTTTAAAATGGTCCCGGATGAGCTTAGGAATGTATAAATAAAAGATATTATAACATGTAAGTACCTAAGTTATTGATTTAGGTTTTATAATATTTTAAAATATTTAGGATTCTAAATTATTAAGGTCCTTTTTACATTGCAGCATCATGAATAGGGGTTATCATTCGATTTTGTTAGTAGTTTTTCTACGAAGACAGTTTTTAGTCATACATATTATATTCAGTATCTATACATTTTTAGGAAATATGGATCAAACACAACTAAATGTTTAAATAAATAAAAAAAATAAGAGATCTTCATTTATGTCCTATATTATACCAAAGCTTAGGGCAACATATTTTATTTATAAATTTTGCGATCTTCTTCGAAATTGGTTAAAAGTTAAATGTCAACTGAAACGATGTAACAAAAGAGGTTAATTACGTCTCGATGTCGAAATAAACGAAGAAATGTTTGTAAAGCTCAGTCCGAGACGTAATCAACAGACTGTCTCATTGAAACTTAATAACTTGACGTAAATACTGCTTTTTCATAGTTACTCGTAATATAGTTTCGAATTAATCAAGAAGATATACAACCGGGTTACTATCTAAGGGAGCGCACACACGAGAGCTGCGGCAGCGTCGCATCTCGGGCGGAGAAGACGGTGCGGCGCGATGCGGCGCGCTGCAGCGCAGTGCGGTGTTTATGCTTTCTTTATATTGAGCTTTGTACTAATATAGAATTGATGGTAAAGACAAACTTAGCCCACGTAGGCAACGCATGCAACGAATGATGACACTTAGATTTTTGAATTTGTACACCAGGTACTATAGAAATTTTCTTTAATTCATTAATTTCGAGTAGTTTAGTGGAAAACCCTGGGATCGATTGATTTAATACATAAGTACTAACTACGCATTGTTTATAAAGAGTTCATAAAGCCCGCAGCATCGCACTGCAGGGCAAAGACGTCTCGTTCTCCCCAGATATCAAAACAGACAGGATTAGACGTAATTACTAACTGCCCTTGGCTAATACGAGTTCAAGAACATCTCATTTCCCACACAAAATGACTCGTCCGTGAAAGTAAAGCATACCCACCGCGGGGCACTGCCATCAATGTCATATAACTGATTACTTCGTAGTAATCAAAACACAACAGCAAAAGCATAAAGGAAGAGAAAATATAATTTATTGTTTGGCGATGTGGGAGGCCTTTAGGAGGTCTAAAATCTTACGACAGTCTAAAACCTTAAATGGTGACCCATCCATGTTGTGGCCTTCCTTACTGCATGTTGAGGGTTTTCACGAAAATTACACTTTTGACAGGTTTCTGGACCTCACGTCTCAGTGCTGCCGCCTAGTGGGTGTCATTTCAGAAAACCAATGGAAAACCCTTATTATATTGACACGAGTCAACACCGCTTTGTCCTAGTGAGCGCTACGCTACGTAAGAAAGACGAAGTTTATTGCATTCGAAATAAGAATTCACTCAGAATTAGTATTGAGGTGCAATATACATTAATTACATTCGTTCATTGACCAACCCAACATGTCATAGGACTACGGTGTTCTCAGACATGACGTCCAGTAATTCCCTCTGGACCTTCGTGCATTAGCATCAGAATCCTTGAACCCCTATGGGAATGTTAAAAGGCTGATGACGGCTATTTCTATTAAAATTCAAGTAGCTTATCGATTGAACAGTCTCGCCGTGTTAGTACTTGCATTAGTGATCAATTCGGTAATGTGACCGACATTAGCTTAATACCTATGTAATAGTAATAGCTGTAACAGCTTGGCGTTATGACTCCTAAATCAAGTAATACATTAACGTGTGGTCATTTTGATGACTAGCTGCACCCCGCGGTTATGCCTGTTCCGGTGGGAATTTCGGGATGCAAAATAGCCTACAACCTTGCCGATGAATGTAGCTATCTAATTCAAAAATAATTATTCAAATCGGACCAGTAAACAAACTCTGCAGCTTTATAATATTAGTATAGACAAATAGTTTACTCGTAGATTAAACAGCTCCTTAAGACACATACTCGTAAATGCTCGTTTTAGATAGAAATCATATTCTGAAAACAGAAAAGGACTCCGCCTCTTTTTTGAAAGAGTCAGTTACTTATTTTTTTCGAGTCTAGTTTGACATTGTCACGGTGCCCTAAAGATAAAAGGCCAGTGATGCGTGGTCGAGACGTAGGTGGCTATTTAAATAGTCAGAAAAAAGTTAATAACTCTCGAGGTTGTCAACGCCTTGCTCAAACACATTTCGGCAGCTAACCGTTGCTAAATAAGGAATACATATGTGTTTCATTGGTCTCGTGTGACTTGCTGCTCGTGTAGGTGGTAGTTTTAACGATTATTGCACTTTTAAATACATAGTCCAACTAATTATAAACAGTAAAGTTGGTGAGAATGAGTGTTTGTAATTCTTTCACGCAAAACGATGACCGGATTTTGGTACAATTTGGAACAGGGGCAGAAAATGGTCTGGAATAGCATAGAGGATACTTTACTAAAGGTATGGCTACGTCTAGAAAAGACCGCTTGGGTACGTGGGGAACCTGGCGCTACAGCTCTCCATTCTCGATCGAAGATCCAGAGGCAGACCCAAGACAAAGTGGATGGATGTATTGTCCAAGGATATTGCTGAGTCCAAAATTTGCGAAGATGAAGTCAACGATAGAGCGACGTGGAGGAGAAAAACTCGGAAAGCTGAACCCTCCACCATGTGGGAGACATAGCCAACAAGAGAGAAAGCATAAATAGGCTAATTAAATTCCTGAAACTCTCTTGAAAACGGGTACATATCGAGTATAACTACAGCTGGCGTTCTACAAATAACATAAGTGGTTTGATGTATGAATAGCATAGTGTATGCACAGCAGGTGAAGCATCAAGAGCACTCGACTATTGTGCAGTAGCAATCTAACATACATTTCTACTCCATGACCCAGTAAAATTATGAATCCATGTTCATATTTCTCTACAGCATACACTCATTAACGTAAATAAACTTGACCTGACTCAAAAGGAAAGAGTAATGGTCTTGACCTGACTGTCACATAATGATAGCTGCCATCACATCAATGCCATTTTATAAAAAATGCCATTATATTTACTAGACAAACAAGTTATAATGATAGCAGAAACCAATCATTACTGCATACATCATTAACATTTTACTTTCACAAAACTCTATAAACACAGGTTCAATCGCGATCAATGATCTTGAATTCAATTACTTTCTATTCCAATGTATTGTTCCGACGGAATATTAGCTCAAATTGATATCACTACATACTTTAAAACAAAGTCACTTTCCACTGTCTGTCTGTCTATCTGTCCCTATGTATGCTTTAAAACTACGCAACGGATCTTGATGCAGTTTTTTTAATTAGATAGAGTGATTCAAGAGGATGGTTTATAAGTGTCAAAATTAACGAAATTCCCACGGGAGCGGGTAAAACCGCGGGGCGCTGCTAGTTACTTATAAATATATGTTTACTTACAGTATTAATCTTTTCAAACGTCTTAGAACCCGCATGTTTCCTTTGAGCTGTAAATAATTAAACAGAGAAGTTAGTTTAAGTAGTTAGTCTTATTACAAAGTATATAGATGGAACTTTTGTGGAACGTACACATTCAACACTATTTTATTGAACCACTTGTTTCAGTAGTTTTGAAATGAACTTAGGGGGCGCCACAGTGCAACGGACTTACCAACGTACAACGGTATTATACCAGAGAGATAATTAAGAATATTTGCTTACCTTTAAGACCTATACACTTGAGATGACAGAAGGTGTCAGACTAGATTTTTTTATAACTCACTGCTTCCTAATTCGTCTAACTTTAAACTTTGTACGATATTGTAAACTCAACAACAATAAAGGAAGTCAATTCGCGCGAGACTGACGGACGGTGAAAGTGGTTTTTGTGAACTACCTTCCATTTTTATCGAGCTCTTCAGTAGGCGGTTCGCACGAATATTTTTTGCGTATCAATCTTCTAAATTGTATCTTCATCTTTGTATTGTCTTTTCATTTTCTAATTGCTCTCTTTGTTAATGGAAGACAAACGTAGGTGGGACTAAAATAGGTTTAGGAAACAATTGCAATGCGCGACGAAACAGCTACAGGGGGGAGGGGGGTCAAATTGGATTTTTTTTCGAAAAAAGAACATAAAAATGTACTACATATTTTGTTATACAAAAAATCTCTGACCGTTTTGCTGCACACAAAATGCTAAAACAAAGTTGTTGATGCCATAAAAGTGTTTAATAATGATAAGCTGGGCGTAAAAGGGGTCAATTGAAAATCCCTGTTTGACAACCAACAGAAAATTGAAAAGAATAAAAAAAGGAAACCTAAATAAACAATTACTGTCGAGGCTATCCGTCCAGCAGAGTTCAGACAATATGAACCCAAATCATTTCTAATATTTATACATTTATCAACTTTTGTAAGCTTTCGCCCGCGGACACGCTTTAAAAACATCATTCAAAATACAGGGTGAGCCTTCATTTGGGGCTCACCTCGCGTTAAAATATTCACGCTCCTAATTTCAGGTCGGTGTAGCCTTTGGAACACCTTTTCACTTGTAGACACGACTTATTTAGACGTGTATATCCAACAATAACAATAGAGACGATACAACAATATTACAATGGAAGAATATCCTTTTGTACTAGCAGCTAAAGTTGTTTCATTCGTGTTTCGCAATAAAAAGCACTCTAAATGGTATTTATTTATTATGTCCTAGGTTTAAATTAAGTTCTTTTTACATCTGTCTTTCATTGAAATGAATGAATACCCGTAGATAGAGACTCTTTGAATCCTTTCTAAGCAATTTTTTTTATTATCACATGATCTGTTTTGCTTACTTCTGATGAGAAAGAAGAACAAACAAAACACTTATATTATTATTTCTACGACTACGGACCACTACGACTGCAACTGCGGATCCCTATTTTTCTGGGAATGTATAACCTACTAGCCGCACCCCGCGGTTTCACCCCGTTGTACCCGTTCGTAGCCTATGTCAGACTCTGGGCTAACTGTGTACCAAATTTCATTAAAATCGGTTCTGTAGTATTGGCGTGAAAGCGTGACAGACATAGTTACTTTCGCATTTATAATATTAGTTAGGATGTCCGTTCCAGAAATAATGAAAGATTTTTAATGGGATTAATAGTTTCGTTGATTAATTAGCCCTTACAAACAAACAAAGTTACAAATGTTACCTCTAATAATAATAGTGTAGATTGTATAGATATTGAAAATTATGATTACAAGCCAGAAATTAATCTTACATTAATTCCCTTCAATACAAGACTTACAAATATAATATAAATTATGTTGTAATATAACTTTATAATGAAGAAACTAAGATATCTTACTCAATAAATAATTTATTTAGTTTCCATTCTTATAATCAACCTTCTTGGTCACTTGTTATCACTATAATAATCTCCAAGTGGTAATGAAGTACTAAACTTGTGAACTATAATAATCATAACTCACTATAAGCTTGCGGTATACCGCGGTTTTATCCGGGAGAATTTCAATTGACCAGTTGTAGTCAAACCCGATACCTTTCATAAAAATCAGACGTTAAGACGTAAAATTATAATAGACAGACAGAAAAATAACAATAACATACTTTAAAAATATGATTCATTACTTATTTGTATTATTTAAAAAAACATCCGAATTGAGAACCTCCTCCTTTTTTGAAGTCGGTTAAAAGTACTTTACATAATAACTTTTTTAAAACAAACGAGAGACATAAACGTCAGTATTTCAAAATAAAGCTAAAGCGTTGGTCATGGCTCTAATATCATAAGGCTTCATTCGCACGAGCGTTTTTCACAGTTCTGTAAATATTAAAACTTATGATGCTTTTTTCTAAAGACAAATTGCGACCGAAACGGGGCGTTTTAAAAGCGCTTGTACATGTAGGTACTAAGATGACTCAGTAAGATGAATGCATTTGTTCTAATTCGACGCTTTTTCTCAAGCGCTTGCAAATGAAGCTTTATGGGCCAGCTGCGAACGCTATAACAATATCATCTCTATAATGGTAGACAATCAACTTCTTTAACATTACTAACTCTAGGCATGTTATTAGAAGAATGTCAACTATTACCACCTGTTTACAACACTGTGAGACATACTGCACATTGTTTGAGTAATTTCAATTATTTGCAATTTATTTTTAACTAACAGCTTGTAGTAGCAATCGGAATATAAGGGTGCGTTTCAACTGGAGTTGAGGTAAGCGGAGCTAAATTTAAGTCAGCATAATGCAAAGAGATTTCAAAAATGTATTGAGAGGATATTCAAAGCTTTGCAATTTCATGCCATTGCATTGAGCTCCGCTCATTTCAGCTTCGCTCTACACTCTCCCACTCAGTGGACACTTTCCCTAAAAATACTTTTTATCGGAGATATGCTATGTTATGATGGCACGGATTTTGATATATACCAATTAATATTAAAGCATGGTAGTGTCGAAAAGGAATTTATCATACCTACATATCTCAAAGGGATTCAAATTACATATGTATGTTTTTGCATATAAAAAATTGCGTATGCGATATGCTTAGTCAACAGATCAATCACAACGCGTTACGAAAAGAGAAGATGTCAATGTCAAAGAGTTGTTTGACAATCCCAATGCGCTGTGATTCACCAATCGGTGAATCGGAATCACAAGTCGGCCTTCGTTCCGTTCCACTCGAAGCGGAGAAACGGAGAAATATTAACCAATAGGATTGCATAAAACCTCCGCAATCCTATTGGTTAATATTTCTCCGTTTCTCCGCTGCTTCAATGGACAGGCACCCTTAGGATGGTACAGTATGACGCATTCAGCGGAAATAATAGTCGTAAAGTAGTTTCTTTGCAAACATCAAGATCGATTCAATGGTTTAGTCATGAACGGGTTGTACTGAATTTCTTTAACTTTATAGCACGTAAATGGAGGAGTTTTGCGTTTTATGAGTGTCTGCTTGTGGTAGGCATCGTAACGTATGAACCTATTTGTACAGGAGAATATTTTGAAGTAATTTTAAGTAGAACTCATATAAAGCCTATAGCCGTCTAATAGGTACCTATGTTATTTCTAAGGTCTAATATGTAAGCGATATTTCATCAAAATCAAATCAGTGGTTTTGGTGTGAAAGCTTTGCGCAGATATTTCGCTTTTATAATATGTATAAAGTAGAGATAAAAACATTACGTTCACAGGTATTTATAGTTTAATAAAGGTAGGTCTTTATAAAAAATGGTTAATATAGGTACTTTCTCGAAATTATATCAAAGTATAACAATTCACTTCTAAAAAACTAGTAAATATTTATTTTAAGTTAAACTCGTTATTATGTAATAAATAAATAAACCATCACTACCAAACAGAACATTTAGTTTATTATATTATGTATCTGTATCCAATAAACCTGTGTGCTTAGTGGGAGTTTTCCAAATAACTTTACAGTCGCGTAAGCGAAATAACTCTGTGAGTCTGTTGTTTTTAAGTTGCCATGGTTATTTTTACGCGTTCACAGCGTCAACATTAAGGCCGACGCCGACGATGAACGAGAAACGAGTAGAACTAGAAACTATGTATAAACGAGTTGGCGATCAACAGGAAGTCAGTGTGTAGTTTCGATAGTATTGTAGCTGGGCTATAAGCGAGTGTGCAAGTGCGACGAGCGATTACTCGCGCAACTCGCCTGCAGTTGCTCAATCCTGTGCAAACCTACTTCTATCTACTTTCATTGTCGCACTGTAAAGAAATGATAATTTGAGCTAGCATCGTTGAACGAGTATCGCTGAGCGAGTTTATTTTTGAAGCTCCTCGCTCAGCGACAAAACTAAGTAGTAAAACGAGTCGAAGCCGGCAGTGTGAACAGTCAGCGAGAAACTTTTAATATTTGCACCTCTTTCGTTTATACGGAATATGCATTTATTGTGCGTTTCTTGAGAAAGAAAATCGCCGAGAGTTACTCGTTTTCTCGCCGGCTGTGGGACCACTGCCTAACTCAGAAATATATGTAGCTAAAAAGCGCCCCTAGTGGTCACAATGCGAACTAAAATCTGCCATCGACTTAGTAAGCGCGTAAATGTACATTTCGCGAGTGTGAGTTGCAAGTTTGACAGTTACGCTCACTGTGCGTAAAGTAAAGTTCTCACTTTGAATTTATTGGTGAGAGACGGGCGAACGGACGTAAAATGTAATTGTTTGTTTGTAACTATAGTGATTTATCAATACGTAGTATAAATCAAAGTCGCTTTCCGCTGTCTGTCTGTCTGTCTGTCTGTCCCTATGTTTGCTTAGATCTTTAAAACAACGCAACGGATTTTGACGCGGTTTTTTTAAATAGATAGAGTGATTTAAGAGGAAGGTTTATATGTGTAATGATTCCCGAAATTTCCACAGAAACGGGCACAACGCGGGTAAATAAACCTCGGGTGCTTCTAGTAGTGTTATAAACAAACGATGTCATGGTCAGCATATTATTTTTTCGCCTGGAAGATGTTTACGACCGCAAGAGCTCAAGATGATCTTTGTTATAATGTCCAGTGTTCGTTCTACTGTTCGAGTTTCTAGTGATCCTCTGACGGAATTGACGGAAAACGAATTTTTAAAAAGATATCGCTTTACCAAAAAATCATATATACGGTTGAATTGAGAAACCTCCTCCTTCTTTAAAGTCGGTTAAAAATGTCTTATGTAAGGAGCTATGGCAACCTACAAACAACTAACAATGTCAGTCAAGTGCGCGATGTCGATGTCATGGAATTAGTATGTACTACGTACAACTAGAAGGTAATTTTTTTAGACATCGACCATGGAATTAGTATGTACTACATACAACTAGTACATACTTATTCCATGGTTGATGTCTAATAAAATAACCCGCATAAATGTTATATGTACTTTATACCTTATGAAAACACAGTCGATATGGTATATTCAATTTTGCCGGTTTATTGTTTGGACGCCACAGAGCTACCAACTTAGAAATAAAAATACTCACGGTTTACGGTGAAAATACGTAATAAATGTGAATACTCAAAGAAACTCGCACTCACAGTTATTCGATGCTCACTACGTACAGAGTTTAGAATGGGTTCCCAACCTTTTTTAGACCGGAGACCACTTTTTAATTATTATTGTTGTCATCAAGGACCTCCAGTGAATTTTTTTTCATTAATTAGCGGTTTAATTTATTTGTATTTCACATGGAGCGTGCGCGAGTCCGACTTGAGCATGAATTATTTTTATCTTGGACCTCAAAGAAAATGTATTTTCGACTTCATTCAATCAAACATTTGAGCGAGCGCGGAACGCGATCGAAGTTTTGTCACATTTTGTCTTCCGCGGACCATCAGTGGTTCACGGACCACCAGTGGTTCACGGACCACTGGTTGGGAACCCATTTAAACGCAAACGTGAAGTTAAAGTAAAATAATTGGAAAACTCGCACTAAGCACACTGAATACATAAATATAACGTTACCGCCATAACGTTCGTTGATTTCTTTGATAACAGTTTAAAGTGTTGTCGTTTTCTAAAAGCACCGTTACTAATAGACATTATGTAAACACTTTGTTGAATTTCGGTTGTCATCCCACGCAATCGATTTAAGAAAAGAAGTATAATAGTAGAAAGTCTAACATTTAATAACAATATCGGGGTATAGTCGTGGTTATAAAAATATCAATGGTATTTTAGATTTTTAATTATTAATTAACATTAATATGTAGGAAGTTAATATATAGGTACAATAGGAACATTAATAGGTGAAAATCGCGGTGAAAATGTGTATAATATAAACGCTGTAGTTAAAATTATACTCATGTTTAGGTTGGTTTAGTGTCAAATTGGTACTTTGTATCATGAGACCGAGTATACTTGCAATATTACCTGGAATTCAGTAGTAGAATTAGTACCATAGAAATATTAGATTTTCGTTCAAAGAGCAATGTTCTCTATTGATGAAATTCTCATGAAACCGTAATGAAAACGAGGATTATTTTGAATCCATCGTAATCCTAAAAACAAAAGCAGAAATAACAATTGAAATGAAAAAGACAAAATAGTTTTACATATACATAATATAACACTAGCAGCGCCCGCGGTTTTACCCGCCTTGTGCCCGTTCTCATGGGAATTTCGGGAATTTTTATACATATAACCCTTCTTCTTGAATCACTCTATTTATTTAAAAAAACCGCGTCAAAATCCGTGCAGTAGTATTTGAGTTTATCGCGATCATACAGATAGAAATACAGACAGACGCGGCCGGGGACTTTGTTTTATATTATGTAGTGACTACTTGAAGTTACTATCTCGCGACAACAATTAGAAAAACATTATCCACAAAAAGTACTGAAATCAGAGAGTAAAATAGTCAGTAAAAGGGTAGTTATTTATTATGTAAAGCCTTGTAATTATAAACCAAAAGAGCGTGCGCCGCAGAGTGTGCGACGCGGTGTAATGTTACAACTCGTTATTCTATTAGCTCGCTCCTCCCAGGTGAGGGTAGGGTGGCTAAGAACATAAACCTTTTATTTTTTGCCCCGCCACTGGACCACAATGTTTTTTTCCAAACCGGATTCTTAAAGCTCAAAGCCACGCTATATTGCCTCCCTCTTTATGAACCCCACCCGATACTCTTCGAAAACTAATTGAAGATAACAAGCTTGTTTTTTCGCCTATCCACTTGGACTTGCTCATTTTGGATTCGCGGCTGATTCTACCGATATTGTTTTCTTTTGACGTTTTTATTAAACCACTCGATGTTAAAGTTTCCAGCCGATGAATTACAAACTTTTGTCTGAAATACGTGATCTTTTTTGCGGTTGAAATTGGAATCTATATTAGGGAAATATAGTTCTAGAAAGCGCTGACTAAAAAGTTATTACTGTTTAGCACGATCAACTTTTGCTGCTTTTTGTCAAGCTGAGGTTGAGTTGGTAATGTTGATAAGCCACGCGCCGCCACTGATCAATAATTTGTTTGTGTAGGAATCCAATATTACCTAAGTATTGGACTATTTGTGAACAGTTTTTACTATCGAAAAGATGTTGTTTCTATATTTTTTAATAGTTCTACTGTAACGTTCTAGTTAGCTACCTATGTAAACTGAGCAAGAGATCTTTCAAGCGTTGATTCAGGGGCAATCCTTTGTCTTTGTACGAACACGAACTGGCGAATAAATTGTTTATTTTGTCATTAAATTAAATAGGCGATTACGATGTCTTTGAAGCGAACATCAGCAGAACAGACAACTTTTCCCTTCTCTCTGTTTCTCTCTCTCTCTTTTTCTCTCTTTCTCAACATGTAGTCACTCAATGCCGGAGTGTAGGTTTCTTCCAATCTTTGTCGGTTCTGTGTTGTGTTTTCAGAGCAAACTTGCTTAAAACCAAATACGTATTCCTAACACTAACTGACACCACTACTTTACTTGTACAAAGTAACAATAGATTTAGCATTACGGACGTGCAAAAGAAGGCAATAGGTCCGTTAATCAGGTTCTCAGTCTCGGTTATCAAGCTTGGATTGGTCACAGGCGAGACTGGAAGATGTGCGTGACCGCGACGAGAAGCGACCCGCGGTAATACAAATAGACGAAGAAGATGCTTGAGACTGTTCTTCAGGGCAAAAGAATATCTCCTTAGACTAGTTTTCATTGTTTTTCTTTTAGTATCTATCTTGGTCATGGTTTTAGATGGAGTATTAATGTGTTATTTAATTTAAAAATAATTAGAACACTTTGTATTGTATTGTACTGAATATTTTTAATCCAAAAGTTTGTAAGGATGGATGAAGGTATATTTGTTAGTTTTTCACGCAAAAACTACAGAATTGATGAATCTTTATACGGATAAAGTCTTAACATCGTAATAACATATTATAGACTTACGTTTCATCTCAAAATTGCCTCAGAAACGGGTAGAAAAAGAGTACAAAACTGGCTAAATTGTAGGCGCTGCTGGTATTCAGATTCACACAGCCAAACACCATTTATATTCGTACACTTATACCTATAGTAAGTAAAGCACTTGGTGAGCTGCAATCAGGTCTGCTGATAATATGCCATTACACTTCACCTGAACCGATTATGAAATGCACTTTAGAGTACCAATAATGATTCACTCGTCTGTACTGGTTTGATTTCAGTCACTTCAAAATTAAATGGAAATGGTGACTGTTGGTACTTACTATGTACTAGTTTGTATCTACACTAATATTATAAAGAAAATTTGTAAGTTTGTTTGTATGTATGCTCGACCTAATCGCGGGAATCAGCTGTCAGATTTGTATAATTATTTTTGTTATAGATAGTCACATTCAACGGGAAGGTTATAGGCCATTTTTCATCCCGAAATTCCCACGGGAACGGGTATAACGCGGGTAAAGCGCGAGGCGCTGCTAGTTACTAATAAACTAGCAATTATCCTAGCGGCTAGGACCTAGCCTATTAATATCTACACTAATATTATAAGGATACTTTGTTTGTTTGGTTGTAATGAATAGGCTCAAAAACTACTGGACCGTTTTTAAAAATTCTTTCGCCATTCGAAAGCTACATTATCCACGAGTAACATAGGCTATTGTTCATCCCGAAATTCCCACAGGAATGGTCACAACGCGGGTAAATGTATTATAAAAGCAAAAGTTTGTGAGGATGTAACATGGAGAAATACAGATTCAGACGTGGGATAGTTTATATCAAGAAATTTTCATACTACTTATAAGGCTATTTACTTAGAAAATACCTTACAAATGAATTCCCAAACGTCCATAATAATAGGACTCGTTTAATATTGGGAATACGTTCATGTTTATATGTAGTTAGTGCGATGTTGGAACGAAGTTCAAGTACAAGTTCATAGGAGCCCGAACAATTCGTAGAAATTTTCAAAATAATCTATTGAAAAAGTTTCCTCTTGTTAGTTTAGAAACTGTAAAGTCAACTTAACTATTTACAGACAATAAATGCTCATACATACATAATGTTAGAAAATGTGAAGTTTATTCAAAGTGTTCTGTAATTTAATATAACCAAAAAGTGTTTAAAACTTTATACGAAATTCAATATGAAGATTTTTCGTGAGAGCGGTCAGTGACCGAATAATTTCAGCGTGAATTATAACCACGAAACGTGTTGGTTTCGAATAGGCGTAACCTTAGGTCAAATACTGGAAACAGTATTCAAATTTCGTTTAACTCTAATTTATATCTCTTCGCCTTTTGATTAATGACGGCTTTCGCAGTTTTACTACAGAACTAATTTATTTGTAATAGAAAGTTTCGTGAAAGGGTTTGAAAATGAAAAAACAAAATATATTACGGCTTAATCATACGTTAATCCAAGTAATACCTACTATTTACATATGTACGCTTTATTAAGCTCCTTTTAGTATATTTGTAACTTTACTCCTTATAGGTTTATGTAACACTATAGGCCTCAGATACCACCAGATTGACACCACTGCACTGGTAGTCTTTTGGAAATCACTAATCCGTTCGACACTACAGCCTTTAGTGGTATCCACCGGTCACCTCCACAGCCCTCGTAGAGTGAACGAGTGAGATGACAATTACGCTTTCATTTTAAATTGTTAGCTGGCAATTCGGCTTTTACAAGAACCGTAGCGTAAAGGAGAAGTAACGACAGACAAAGATGTAAAATTAAATCGAAGTGTATCGGTAAACGTAGTTTCAATTCAAAATGAGTTGAGCTAAGAAATCAGTTAATTAATACTATTTTAGCTTCTTTTCCCCAGTTGCACTAGAACCGTCAACAAAGTACTACCAAAACAAATAGGATACTCGTAGAAACACAAACACGAGACGATCAACATTCGTATTCCATTTCGAACCCACTTAATCGGACCAATTGTACCATTCGTACGATTATCTCTCCATTGATTTCCTGTTTCGACTAACTGTAGTCTCACACGTTTTATGATACCTTTACACGCCCTAGTAAACGAAACAATATCGATGGTTTCCGCAACAAAGGGCGTATCTCCATTTTGCATACTTTTGGCAATGAGCAAAAAACGAAAATAAAAATCTTTTTTTTTCGATATTTCTTTTGTCTTTATACTTATAAAAAAATGTAGAAGGAAATAAGTTCTTAGATTTTTGCGGTCTTTTGCCTCATTTAATTGCAGGCCCGTAGGAGCCTTATATAAGAAGTTAGCTTGGAGTTACGCCCCTGAAAATCTAATAAACATGTAGTTACACCTCACAAATTTACAGTCTAGAAAAAAATGTCTATACTAAAAGCCATATACACATACAACTACTCGTTGTAAAGGACATTTTTTTTAACAAATGTAAATGCGCCGTGTTATTGATACTATTGCAATGGCTCTACGAGTAAAATAATGAGCTACTAAGGGTATAGTCAAGATAATATACCTAAATATAGTTAAAAATAATAAACCATTATAAGTTGCGTAATTATTTATTAAAGACAACAAGCAAAAATATTGAAAAAGTCGACTTAGATCACGTTAGCATACCTAATCCATGTCGTCTTCTTGGATCATGGAGTAGGTATGCTATTACAACAGCACTAGTTAACAGTTAACATTAATATAACAGTACCTACTTATTAAAGTTAACGCTAGATTTTTCTTCAAATTTCACGTAGAAAGTAGTTTAACTTATTAATCTAGATTTCGGGGTAATAATAAATCAAAATAATTAGGCTACCCAACCAAATTCTTGTTATTGATAGGCAAAAGCAAATTATGCTGCCAACTAAACATCGGAAAAATCTTATCTTTAAAAACTTTCAAACCTAATTAATTATTTAGCTATCTGTCTGCTACTAAGGGTAACAATAACATTGTACTGAAACAATTTCTATAAAAAGTAATCTTAGTTGAAACATTTCTTGGTTAGAGACATAGATAGGCTACTTATTAACTTAATACTTAAATCAAATGATCAAATTAAGCTATGTGACATAACCAACTAAAACAGTAATTAACTTAATTGGAATTAAAACTTGAAAAGTAGTTTTGTACGTTTTTTTTTATTTTGTTTAATTTTGACTTTAAACCTTAAAGTTAGCTCATGAATTAGACCCAATGGTGGGACAATTGCGTCAGCTAACTTTAAGGTTTAAAGTTAAGATATAAAAAATAAAAAAACGTGCAAAACTATGTTTCATGTTTCAAATCAAATGTTCAAATTTCAAATTAAATCTAATCAGATGTGTCATCGTCAGTTTTCATTTCATCTTCTTCGTCTGTCTGAGGTAGAGTCTCAATCACCTCAGATTCAATAAGTTAAACTACTTTCTACGTGAAATTTGAAAAATATTCTAGCGTTAACTTTAATAAGTAGGTACTGTTATATTAATGTTAACTGTTAACTAGTGCTGTTGTAATAGCATATCTACTCCATGATCCAAGAAGACGACATGGATTAGGTATGCTAACGTGATCTAAGTCGACTTTTTCAATATTTTTGCTTGTTGTCTTTAATAAATAATTACGCAACTTATAATGGTTTATTATTTTTAACTATATTTAGGTATATTATCTTGACTATACCCTTAGTAGCTCATTATTTTACTCGTAGAGCCATTGCAATAGTATCAATAACACGGCGCATTTACATTTGTTAAAAAAAAATGTCCTTTACAACGAGTAGTTGTATGTGTATATGGCTTTAAGTATAGACATTTTTTTCTAGACTGTAAATTTGTGAGGTGTAACTACATGTTTATTAGATTTTCAGGGGCGTAACTCCAAGCTAACTTCTTATATTGATTTTACAAAGTGGATTTACGCCCCTTGACGTTTAAAAATTTAAAAACGTAATGTAGATACATCAAATAGATTTACATAATATTAATAGTTGTGTTTAATGCCCTGATTTTGTAATAAAATAAACTTTATCTCTTGAAAAATTTAGGTCGTAACAACATTTTTTTTTACCGTAGCGAAAAGTTAAAAATAGGGATCGATAGAGCTTCAAAAACTGAACAAAACTGCATTAAAAAGTGAATTTAGCCAAAATGGCATTTACGCCCTTTGTTGCGGAAACCATCGATATTGGATATTCTTCTCGTTTGTAAACCAGTTCTTTGTACTATAAATTAAGATGAAGATGTCCACTTTATTGTTATTCTAATTTTATTTTTATTGTTCAATCAAATCCGTGTTTGGTTCCATTTTTGAGATTTTTCGTACTTATACGATAAAGTTTTATGGTCATCATATAAAACTATTATCAGTATCATTATTTCGTAAAGTCATTTATGTTGTTATTATGTTGGCTCATTTTCAAATATAATACTGTTCTTCTAAAAGCTAATGAAGTAAATATAAGAAATTCAATGAAAGAAGAATTCGCTTTGAGTTGCCAGAGCCATCCGGAATTGTATTAACGAAAAGAAATGTTTTAAGGAAATAAAAAATATGAATTCGTATTTTGAAATTAGTCATTACTCTGTTAACAACCAACTTATTTGCTCCAGATAAAATCGGGTTCCTTATTCGAATTTTAAGTAAAGTTGTGTAATTAGAAGTGACCGATTATAAAACGAGTTTATACGGAATATCGAGCAAATAGTATCGAGTAACACGATCAAGATTGTGCATTTTATTGTCCATTATGAGGCGAGCAGTAGCGGCGAGCTCTGTCGCCTGATAAGCCAGATAAGTGAGCGGGACGCCGATTTTGGCACCGCGAGTTATGAGCACTCCCATTGTTTAGAGATCGCGAGATAACAACGATTTATTAATTTTGTTACAGATAAAATTGTCACAAATCATTCAACTTTATCCTAAATTCAAACGATCTCATCTATTTGTCAGTTTTCTAAAGTTATGTATCTGATAATCTTCGGACAGCGTGAGTTATTAGCATTATTTTTATTATTTCGTGGGTTTTACATGGGCGTTGTACCGGTTCTGATTGTCATATTGATTAGTTTGATTATGAAGGTAAATTAAAGTCTATGCGTGGACCAATCTTGCCAGTGAAGGCGGTCTCTGTGTAGTCCTACGACACGAAGTGTATAAAGCGTGCGGTCAGCGCGCCCCAAGGTTAGTGCAGTTAAATCTGCGCAAACGCAGGCGGGTGCAATAAGTAACCAGTTACACAACCCACGTCTTGTCTACAAAACCGACCGATTAATTACGAACGTTTCAGACAGATCCAAATGATGAAACAGATTATGTTTGCCAACTAATTTGAACATTATTCAAAATTAGAATACCTATTGAGTAATTGACAAAAAGTTTACCAACCGTTCATATAATTTGAAAAGATATCTTAATGGAACTTTGATTACCGACGAAGATGCTCAATTGCGTAAAATAAATTCCGTAGTGTCACAGTTGCCGGTCGATTGACCTTTAGTTTAGAAATAGTTTCCAAACCAAGTACGTGCTAGAGAAGAGTTTAACCGCTTTTGATTCTTCTTTGCATAATATTAAATGTTGACTGGTGAATAAACTTTTCCAGGTACACAATTATGTTGAATATGTAGTTAACAAAGCGTGACAAATTCATTTCATAAATCTGGGTCTTCAAATAAGATTTGTAGAGGAACTGTAATGGGCCGTTTATGCAGATTGAGTTCGCGAACGCTTGCCTCGAGTTATGAATGAAAGCTGTAGATTTGCGTCTGTAATCGGCGCTGGAGTCGGCGCTGGTCGCTGGCCGCTGGTCCGCGGAAGCGTCTAACTGCCGCGAAGCTCGCTTCCATTCCTATGTAAATCCCAGCGCCGCATCCGACGGCATTATAATAAAAGCTATTTGCATGTCCCCTTGCCCTTTGTGGCAACTGAACACGCCGCACCGACCAAATGAGTGTCACCAACAGCTCCTACACACGACACATGAATATCAATCGAATGGACGCGAACAAAGTAGAACGACTCACTTTATTGGAATTGAAAAGAATTCTCTTTATATTAGATGAGGATGGTTGTAAATAGACGTGTTGCTGCGACCGTGACACGAATAACTTAACCTGGTGATAGAGATGAAATCGATACCACTCGTATTAATTAGTTAATTCCATTCAAACACTGAACTTGTACATAACTACGTTCGCTTACAATCTATCAGTTGTGTATCGTCTTTGCAAAATGTATCCGAGTAACGGTCCTGTTTTGCTAATTGGATATCCCATTGTAAACTTCATGTCGGTAAAGTTCTGTGTACTCTCGAAGTAAATGGTTCTAAAGTGCCACGGTCAGTATACAACACCAACTTGGATTAAAGTAAGACAGGTTTTCATTAGGAGTAAATCAATGTCCTAGACGTCATTACTGGATCTAAGAATGTAATTAAATCAGTAGAACCGGAGCTATGTTTCAACATCATTTCCAAAGAAGTAGCCGCGACAGGTCGTGGCGAGCATATCGGGTAAGTTGAACGCTATTTCCTCTAATGGGAGGCTCCGAGGCAGCATAGATTTATAATCAGTTGCAAACCTGCGACGATACATACAAGCAATTATGAGTTTTTCCCCCGAGCGAGCGGCATCCGGTGGCTTCTCTGCGTAGATTCCACTACTTGTTTTGTCAAAGTAAGCAACAGTAAGACAAGACTTTGTACGTGATCTCGTTCACAAAACTTTGGCGTAATCTAAAAACAAAGGCTACGTTTCTTTTGTGGATGACATACTTGTTTTTAATTTGGCTCGTTATTTTTGCGTTGGAACCTAACGAAACAATGTTATATGCAACTTTACGTCGCAAAAGTTCCATTGGAATTACGGGTTCAACGCGGGAAAAGCCAAGAGGTTTCGGTAGTCATATTAAAAACAAGGTACTCTCCTTCACGTAATACAAATATTTTGAATACCGTATCTTCACGCTGCGTTCGACTGGGTGCCACGAGGCTATTAAAAACTGTAATTTGTTTTCGGCTTCCGATAGAGCCTACATAGATCATAATCACCGGAGGAATGTCGTAACGACTTATCAATTCGATACAGTTTTATTTTCTCACAGCATACCAACACAACACCATATAATAATAACATTCTAATGAACTAAGGGCATTAATAATAAGTTCCCCAAGGCCAGAAAGCCGTATGTTTAATAGCCAAATTAGACGAGCGTTTTTCACAGACGCATCAGATGTGTATGAGACGCAATGTCATTTGTTTCATTTTAATTGGAGTTGGGTTTAAGGGTATCAAGGGAGAGCTCCGCTCAGATCAAACTGTATTCAACGATGAACAAGTCAGACTCGCTAAATTGGATGATATTAAGCCACTTTGTTTTAACTAATTTCAAAGTATATCGCCATCTTGATTTTCTCTTGATATTGTATTATATCCGCTCACAAACTTTAGCCATTAAACGAACCGATTCTCGATTGCTGGATTACGAGTAATACAATAATAATATTGTTAATAGATATCTAATATAATAAATTCTTGTTAATGTTTACCAGTTTGATGTTAGAGATATATTTTGTAAAATACAAATGGTAAAGAATGTAGCCCTCGTGTCGCCAATACCAAAAGATAGATTTGATATCAATTACCGAGTATTTCTTACCTTGTGCTCATTAATTTATGGATAGTTAACATTCCCACTGAACTAACAATGATTTTATTAATAGGGTATTTGGAAACTAGAATGTAAAATACGTAGATAAGAACTATTAAACCATCGAACAAAAGCATTTTTGGTTGAATTGAGGCTCACAAATCATTTGAATACGAGAGATAAAAAGTTATGGACAGTGAGTGCTCATATTTTTGGATAAGAGAAGGTCAATTAGTTTATGAATATCGCACACGTTATTGACAAACAGCGTTATTCAACTACATTGTACTTACATAGTATAAAACAAAACAACAGATAGAGTGATTCAAAGGGAAGTTTTTTTGATACTTTTTAGCGCAGAATTCCTTTACCTACTTTATATTACGTATCCTACTAATATTATAAATGTTTGTTATTATTGCTCGTAAAAACTACTCAACGGATTCGGATGAAACTTCACAGTAATATAAGTTATACATCAGAATAACACATGGGATTTTTTTATCCCAAAATTCCTCCTGTAACGTATAGGACGCGGATAATACTTCGAGGCGATGTTTTTCGCGGTACAAAAGATTATTTTTGTAGGTTCTTATAATTATGTACTAATAACAGCTTTAAACTAATTCAAACAGTAAAAACAAACAACCATTTCCATACTTGTTTACATGTACAGTAACTTTTCATAGACAATACCATAAATAGCTGACCTCTCACTTTCAATAGGGTAATAACGTAAAGCTGAGGGGGCATCATTCACTTGTCATCCAGTCAATAACAGACGGTTGTAAATCAGAAACGTCGACCGGCGGGTTATCAGTAACGATGATATACGTGAGACAACGCGGTATTTGTTCGATTGTATCGCCCCACTGTTTCTCAGCTTACCTAGCTATCCGATGATTGCTCTAATTACTGAGATATGAAAGCGCCTTTCTTTGTTTCGTTTGGATATTACATGAGCTTGAGTTTTTTTTTGAGTATTTTCCTTCGCAATGTATTGATATGTTTTAGACACGAGAGGCCTTTGATCAGCAGTGGGACATTAGAGGCTTATACTTTATTAAATAGACTTTTCTCATGATTTCGCGAGAAACGTTCCCGCGGTGGTTTTGGAATGAAAAGTAACTATGTGTTCTGATAACTCTATATCTACCAGTAACTATTCCGCGCGGTGGTACCACCTGAGATCCCATAGATGGCGCTAGTGTGAAATGTATCACGCTTATGTTACTTTTCCAAATTTAATGAATTCTCTCTTTATTAAATTAGTATAGAAAATATCTAAATCGGTTTGGTCACAGAAGAAGAAGGCCTAAAGGCCTCCGACTTGGTCTATAGGTTGATGCACACCGGGACCGACAGTTGCTGTGGATACTATATATGTATACGAGTATCAATGCTATATATACCCGCAGTCTTCATCAGATTTATGTTACTGATACATTAAATAAATCTTTTAAAAAATAATGAGATGGCGGGTCCCAAGTCGTAATCCAAAGTTTATTATATTCTCCATATAACGCGATTGGGTTATATGCGTGTCTATAAGCCGTACTTTATATCTACTTGTAAGGTATTCGATCGTAAATCCACCGGATATTATTGACACAAATCCATATTGTGACGTAAACGTGATATTGTTGCCTGCAAATAACAAATAGTGATATGTGAAGACCGACGTCGCCGATATGGGGTATTGGATGGAATAACTACTTAAAGCTTTGTAAACAATGGTCCATTCTTGTTATATTTTAAGGATAAGTATCCGATACTTTGGTATCCTTTCTTTGTCATACTGATAATAACGCTTCAGTGGTATAGTGGTATGTGAGTGACCTGGCAAGACTGAGATCCCGGATTCAATTCCCGGGTCGAGCGAAAACATGTTTCCTACTTTTCAAACGTGGCTCGGGTTTGAGATCACCAACGCGCAGTAAGCAAGCGTGGTGATTATGAATCCTCCTCACTGTACCGATATCTTCAGTGATATAAGAGGCCTTTGCCCAGCAGTGTAATACTTATAAGTAAGAACAGTCATGCTGCACTTTAAATAAGTATGAAATTGAAACAATAAGTTTAAGTTAACGAAAAACATTGAAACGAACATTGAGTAAAATAGATTTTGATACTCAGCATCTTACTATTTTAATATAAAACGCATAAAATTCTCGTTAGGGATCAAATTTTTCAAATCCACCGACCGAAAATATTATTCAAAATTACTTATCTATCAGAGCTATGCTAAATTACGTAAGACGCTATTAGTGATTAATTGATTATCAAAGTAAAGCTCTAGTTATAAAAACCATAGTCAAAAACCGTATATCTAGGTATAGTCACTTTTTACCAAGCACACAATTTTAATCAGTCATCCCATTTAGAAACTATGATTCCATACACACCACACACACATATTGTTAACCTTATAAGACGTATCCTTTTGCGCCGAGGTTTAAAACAAATATAATAACGATACATCGCTGCGTTTGTACACAAGGGAGAGCTTAATAAGTTTCCGAATAAGGAAAGATGATAACAGCATCTATTTATTATAAGAGCGTTGTTTTCGAAGTGCAGTTAGGCGGGTAGAGAGCAATAAGCAGCATGTGTTGTACCCGATTCGATATAGCTGGTGGTAGTGCCGATTAGACCCCGGGTTTATGCCCGATATACAAGGCGTAGTCAAACACAAACGTTGGTTAAACTCAGCCCGCGATTCGGGTCGGAATGTCCACGGAACTGGAATTCATTGAATAACTGAAATATCTACCAAGTTCCTTCTTGGTCGCGAAACAACTACTCTACTAATAATGCTGTAAACTGTAAATGTTACAATTGATTTATGAACATTGTTTAACTATTTTAAGTGACTGTATAAAATCTCGGTTCAAGATTATGAAAAAAGTTAAAGGCTTAATCACAAAATGAGCACGCTATAGTGGATGTTTAGTAAAGTCAGGTTAGTTGGTTTAGTAACCTGTAATATCTTACTGTAGGGTAAACTCCACTTGTCTATTTACTACAGTAATTAAACAGGGAAAACCTTACTGCAGCTCTCAGAGACGTTCATTCAATTGACACTTCACTAAATGGCGTAATTTTTTATTTTTACATCACTCAAATATTTTTTTCATACATTACTCAAAATCTCTACTTAACTCTCTACATTTGACATCTCTTAATACGGACGTAAGCATATAAATACAAAGCCAAGTTACAACATTCTGCTAACAATACAAAAAGCGAAATAAAGTAAAAGCTTGTCCAATTAACTCAAAAATATATTTGAAATAACGTTGAGTTACGATTCCCTGAAGAAATACAGTTGATATTTATTTAGCAAATATTCCGCTGCGATTGAAATGTAATAATGTCACTGTGAAAGAAAGTCAACGTCGCCATGAACTTTTGACAAGGGCGGGCGGCGCGAGCGAGTCCGCCCGCCCAGTGAGTCGCGAGCCGCCCAGCGGGACGAACGCGCCTCAATTTCATGTTTCAACGGTTCACGTAAACAGTTGAACGATATACTTTATACGATCATTTACTGTGAGTGAACGTGTTACACGTTACTACAAAATTTAATGGACTGCGGCAATTTTCATTAAAGATTATTTAGAGAAGGTAATAGAAAAAGTTGATAAAGTTTTCCGTCGTATAATTTGGTAACCCGAATTCTATGAAACCGTGAAGTTAGAACATCGGTTATGTTTATCTAGTATGTAAAATAACATTGTTACTGTTACGTCGTTAAATCATTCGATTATTTATAAAGTAGAATCTGTTGAGTAAATATCTATTTGATAAAATATAGTTAGTAATAGGAATAACTCTTCTCTAACGTTGTTTCGAACTCTATAAACTTTGAAACTTGAAGTGATCAACTCGTGAAAGTCGACGGGTTTTTGTAACAAACTTCGTCATACTGGAAAGTATTGTTTTATCCGATTGTTAAATGTGAGTATTATGCTTTAGAATTTATGTGGTTTTACTTTTACTCAAATAGATGGTATATTTTGATTTAGACTAACAATATGTTTATTTTGGGTTTTGTATATGAATACCAAGTATATATAGCTTTTACCATACGATTACTAGGTCCCAAATATCCTTTTGATGACTTTGCTAAACATCGAATATTTTCGGTTATTTTTTAAATACGTTTTTAATTAAATTGTTTTATTTACACCCTAAAACCACCCTAAAATCCTGAAAACGCTGTTGTTTTTATCAAGCAACCACAAATCCCTTTTTTCGTTTACCCACAGTTTTTTAATGTCCATTTCCTCCCCATAAACCCTCGGTAAAGCTAACAAAAAGAACCAAAACCGAAAAACATTTCCTGAAAATATTGTATTGATAAAGACGTGTATCACATATTACCAGTATAACAGCTTCGTGAAATATATATCTTGATACGCTGAACAAATTAACATACGCCCAAATAAATCTTTGAATGCTGAATATGATGGAAATATCGAACTGAAGTAGGTAATAAGGGAATCTTTTCATTATGATACCGACGCATATAATATATTACCTATATGGTGTGGGTGTAGTGACTCATATCCTCAATTACGTATATTGATAAATTGTTATTAGCTTTGATTTTCTGAATGTAGTATATTGATTGGCTGATAGCAGGAATTGATTCAGTTAATTGTTTCCAAAATATGAACCTATTTTTGTATCTAATACTCTTTAATGTACTGATATATTCAGTGATATGAGAGGCATTTCAACATTATAGGTCAATAATTTTTAATGTACCCGTCTCGTAATTGCATTAAAAAGTATATTTCAGGACTATGCCAGTTATTTACAAGCAGTACTACCCGAACTTACCTAAGTACTTACGTAGATAAATCACCGGCCACATCGGAATTTCAGAAGAATACTAGCCTCGCGTGTACCCGTTCCTGCGGGAATTTGGGGATAAGAATAGCCTAAGTTACTGCTTGTTACATCAGTTATCTGCCAGTGAAAGTCCCGTCAAAATAGGTGCAGCCATTTCAAAGATTAGCCGTAGCAAACAGACAGACAGACAAACATTTAAAAAAATGTTGCTTTGGTATATGTATCGTGTGTGTACTTGCATATGCACTTAGTAAAAAAGCGGTTATTTTAATATTACAAACAGACACTTCAATTTTATTCATTTGTAGTGTCTAGTATAGATTTCAAGTATAATACAAGTTATTTTAGTTTACTTGTCAACATAATTTTGTGTGTGCTACTCAAATAAGCATTATAGAACATAAAAACAATAGTAATACAAGACGAAACCGAGAGCTAAATCTCCCTTCACTCAAACTGTACACAAGTACATAAAGTACAATAACACGTAACGTTTTAAAGCCTCCGTCAAAGGAGTTACGGTAGAATAACTTCAAGTATTACCAGTACCAGTTGTGGCGCCAACACATCTCTTATTTTATTTTACAGGCATTATTTCATAACGTACGATATCTCTGGGAATGTAGACTGAAATTCAAAGGATTTGTTTTTGTTAGCGAATAAAAGTTGCTTATGCTTAGTTGGGGGCCTAACATTATTACAAAGGATGAGAAAGATTTCATTTACTTGTTAACTTGTTTAAGCTAACTTAATAAAATTGACAATAGGGTACTTGACAGTGTTTTTTTTATCTTCCTATTAACTCATCTTTTTTTTTTTTTTTTTTAATTTATTTATATAAGGTCGCTTTAACAACTTGGTCATCAGCGACCGACAACCAATATGAACTAATGATTATGCATGATTAAATGAGATGATACAAGTTGATGAGTTAAATATCAAACATTTGTTAATAGATTGTCAATGTTATAACACAGAAAGACTTCATACTGGATTGCCAGACAATCTTAAGGATTGTCTGAGCAATACAGATGTAATTGTTAATTTTCTGAAACTCATCTTTTTATCACGTGTAAGAGACTAAAATTTCTAGAGTTACAGGCGGTCAAAGTTTCTGATTAGACAGAGACAGCACTACTAGCTCTGTGACGTTACAAAGTTAGAGCGCTATAGACGTCGCATAAAAAAAAAACGTTTTGCAAGAAAGGGACAGAATCAGATAGGTGTGAATATTTCAGAGCTTATAAGTTCTTTATTTTTTAATCGATTTCGATTCTGATTTCAGTTTTGATTATAATTTTAGTTATTTTACTAAATTCATCTCTCAATTTGTACACTTTTAATAACAGTCAAGTATCCTATTGAGCTGTTACTTATTACAGCTGTTTCGGGTGTTTGGATTTACCCCCTCTCCCCTTGAACAATTGAAAAAATAACGCCGTATATTACAAAAAGAAAAGGCCGATTAAAAATGCTTAAATTGAACAAACCCTAACAAGCTAAGAACCTAATATAACTCACAAACACCTATTTTGGTCTTCCACCGGGTAATAATTTCATTTTTCATTGGATATTTCGGTAGATAAGGCATAAAATTAATTTGATTTAAGCTTACTTTCGCCCCGAGGAAATAATAAATTGTAATAAAATTCAAGAAATATGCTCGCAGAATTATGTTTTACAGTTTCCAATTATTAGGAATGCTTGTTTATGATGAGCAAGTGGCTGTTGAGTGCTTGCTTCCGTAAACTGAGTGTTTCAAACAACTTATTTTAATTTTAAGTCTTTGGAGATTAAAATATACAAAATTCTCCCTTTTTGAAGTCAGATAAAGGCTTCTCATCTTAATGACCTCTTAATTAACTGCTTGATACGTGTTTTATATAACTCCTTTTAATATATACCCGGACAAATTCACTCACGGTAAATTAGATCCAAACTTAACCCTAAGCTAATTTTATGGAATATAACTGATAAACTTACACAAATACTTTATTTGAATATATAATTGCCACCCAGACGTCGACGTCAACAACTATGTATATGTCGATTCCACTGGAATCGAACCCGCAACCCCCGAAGCGCTCTCACAAACCATTATGCCTACGGGCTTGTCAGTTGTGTAATTAACTGCTTCTAACGTATGTTATGTAAGTACTTGCTATACTGACAACTTAGACAAGTGGAAATAGTAACTATTTGTCCAAAATGTCTAGGAATACACTTGGTCATGATAGCATACATTTTGACAGTAGACAAATCATATCAAATAGATTGCCATTTGTCTATATGAGCAGTTAATATTGATCGAGCATTCACCTCACTAAACAATCTGTCTGTCCATAACAACACGCTTCCCTCCCTTGATAAAACCTACTCTCCCCAGACCGGGCTCGAGACCCTCCCATACCAAAATCCTGGATCTTCCTGGTCCCTTAGCTTGAAAAAATACAGATCCGCGTACTTTTATTGTTCAGTGCTTCAAAAGGTTCGGAATACCTCAAAAGGTTTGAATAGAGTAGGCAAAAAACGGTATGAAAATTGAGGGAATATTTCAAAACCACCCATACAAAGGTCATAGACATAGACATAGGCCTCTGCATCTACACTCTATGTCAAATCAAAATATCAATATCATTCTACCTTAGTGTAGGTAAGACCTGGATTCTGTATTTTTATATAACTCCATATAAATATTTACGAACGGTGTTTGAACACATTTATTGTAAGACAAAATGTTTACTACCCCTGCCTTATGTAAACGGCTCTATTCTTCCACCGGGAAGTATCAGGAAAATTGAATAGCTGATATTATTCGAATCACTTTCTTACCATAACGTAAACATATTGTGCCAAATGGCGTAAAATGTTGTTAACTTCTGATAGGATTTTGGAATTTGTTCTCCTAAGTCTTATCTTCTTAAACTAATTATGGTATTAGTTGTTTAGAGGTACAAAATATGTATTGGATGGAAGAATTAATTAACCTTCACTAAAGTTCCTTGCAAATACTTCAGTGATTAGCGTCGCACGTGTTTAATTACTAGCACATACTCGCTCGATCGCTCGCGTTCTAATAAACTCGCTAAAATTTCTACGCGAAAGGGCACAAAGCGGGTAAAATAGCGGGGCGTTACTTTTAATAAGCAATCACGCAACGGGTACTTATCGAATAACATCAAATCGTTTAAGTCGTCCAGTCCACAACCGACACAGATTGACAGTAAACAGTAGGATTGTCGGCAGTCGGCAGTCGATGACGGACAATTTGGTCGCGGTTCCGACTGATTGTCGGCACTCAAGAGGCGTGGGAAAACAAACAACCGCTGTTCTCGTTAACGGCCTCTTGTACGTTGCAATTGTCACAAATGTACAATCAAAAATGAACTCTGTCTCAACAGAATACGACACTAATGACACATTACAGTTCTTAGTCTACTCCTGTAATATTTATTCGGGGCAGGCGACTGTAAAGCTGGAAACATGGATGGTATGGGCAACACGCGGCTTGCATGGATAACGAAAATCTCCGGGACTAATCTCACTAAAAGATTGTATAGTTTATTGTGTCTTATTTCATTACTGGCTGCCACTCGCCATTTCTTTCAGCGGTGACAACTGAAAAGTCTACTGTAAGTCGTGGTCGCTGTAAAAGTCCCCGACTCAGATACTTGCAATGATTTTCATGGTTTGGTTTAATGCGCTTTGCTTTTTTCCTACAGCCGCGTCCATCAGTCGCGTCCGATATATTTCCAGCTTAAAATCTAGAAGCCGTTTGTTATTTTACGATTCAAGAATACACAGGAAAATCTCTGAGTATGGTTTAACAACATTGTGTACAAACCGGTCAGGTGTATGGCTCGTAATAACTTTTTTGTTTAAACACTTACTTTGAATAATTGTTTAAAATTAACGTTACAAAGAAAAGTCAAACTCAACACTGAGTCAGAAGAAAAGAGTAATTATTAAACTTTATATTAAACAAATGTGTCTGTAAGTCAATGTTTGTTTAATTAAGGCTGTGTCACACAAACCTTTCGACTTATGCAATTAATTGAGGTTGAAGGGCTGCGGACGTTACATTAAATACTGATTCAATCGGTGTACGGTATTACGACCTACTGCCACTAAAACTAGTGATCATACATTGCCAACGTACCACCTTGAATGCTTAAAAGGACAAACAAAAAACATATGATTACAATAATCATGCTACTTACGAATAGATTGCATCTAGCAAAAATAAGGCCGGATTTTAATACAAGACCAACGGATTGGATTACCAATTAAGTACTCAACGCTTAAACAATGAGTACAATCATATCAGGCCCTTAACATTTAGCACTAATATGAAGTTGTAAATATATTTTAATGGACCCACCCGTGTCCATTTCCGTTCAGTAACAGTTTCCTTCCACGCTCCCCGTACAAGCCCCTTATGTAACGTAAGTTCGCTGCGAGCTCCATCCAACGATTATTTATGCATGAGTTTTTATTTGTAAGGACTAAAAGCTATACGAAACCGGTTACACAACTTTGTCCAAGCTAGACTGTTTCTTTTCGGTTCAGTGATCTAATCTTGAGGTCCTTTTTCCTCATAGGCGAGAGAGGGACGCGTCGAGAGTGAAAGAGAGAGTGTCTGGAAATAAACACACGAAGTTGACCGAAACTCTCCGAAGCTCGTGCGCTCGCGCGGCTGCCCCGTGTCTGACACTGGAACGCCCACCATCTTTTATGACGTAAATTCATTGATATTTAATACTAAACTACTATACAATCTATTATAAACCATTTCATAGAATCCGCTGCATTATAATTACGTGTCATTACGTAAACATTCCATTATTAAATGAATTATTTTTGAACTTTATAGATTCTTGTCAAGGTATCGGAACAATGGTTCATGTATAAAATAATTAAGGAGTATGTTCCAATATATAATGTATAGTGCAATATTAAATGTGTTAAGAAACTACGAGCTCTTTGTTTCGACCGGTTATTTGATTGAAAGTGGGTGACTGTCGGCACAAGTCGAGCGCCGGTAGGTGTGCTAACTTGGTGCAAGCCACAGTTGTAGAGAACGTACCTTCGAGTTAACATTGAACGTGAAGATAAAGTCCAATTAACTTAATTCTATAATAACACAAAGCTTTTAGTTGAAACATAAATTGTCTCGTTATTCTACTTAAAAATAATGTTATTATTATATCCACTACGCTGGCAAGGTAACGCAAATGTTCACGTTATGAGCATACAAGTAACAACATACCGAGTACCTACACTTACACATCATTTTCAATTTCCTCAATATCAAACGACAACGAAAGAAAGCTCAGATTATTGAACGGAACAAACAAGAAAATTGTAATAAGATACAATTTACCTGTTTGCAAAAACATAAAATGGGAAACAAAAAGGCCAGTCAAATTAGCAACACCCTATTAAAAATGTATCGCAGCGTTTGGTGTTACGTGATCCGGTTCAAAAGGCCGATAATCACGAAAGTTTAATTGCGCTCCTTTTTGTAAGAAGATACCTACGATAGAAAAATAAAACTGTAGAAACAATTAACATTTTCTCACGAAATGCAAATGAGCCCGTCGCCATTCACGACCCGTGACCTCAGCTTCTTTACAAGACGACACGATACTATATTTAACCTCGAACGGCACAAAAAATTATCTATTTAAGAGTTGCAACAATGCAATGCAGAAGCATTAGTTATAAGGTTCAGTAAACTGGAAATCTAAATTTAAATCGCAGTCGATCGATCAGGAAACCTAGCTCCATATATTTTTACATTTCTAACCCTATTATTCTAAAAACCTGAACTAGTTTATAATATTGGCTTTGTAAAGGTGAAATGTTTTACAAAGCTAGTGAGGTCACTTTCTAAAATTAAACCTTAGAGTACCTATCACAGTTCAGTCAACAGTGCTGGCCACCCTTTTGTTGCCAGAAACAATCTTGAATCTATGGCCGGCCTGACCCGTCCCATCTATCTATTGTCTTTACGCCAAAACATGATACACTGTTTACCATAATATTGCAGTATCTGATTGGGAAGCATCGTGACTTATTCACCGCGGCGATTTATCTGAAATCAGCCTCACGATGGACGTGATTATAAATAACAATGACATTTTGCAAAATGTTGATTATTTTAATAAAGTGACGCATTGTCTGAAGCTGCTGTTTTAAATAAGACTTCATTGTTTCTGTGAAGTTTGAAGTTTCTTTTTTGTTTTAATAACATTCAGCCAGTTACATAACATTTGGTATCCGAAACTGGAAAGGAAATGTGCCAGTACAAGTACTTAAGTCGAGGATTCAACTGTATCTATCGTAGTAAAAGCGAATAAAAGTGCTTATGCGAAGATCTAGTAAGTTCTTAGAGACCGAAACAGTAATTTGTTAAAGGATAAAAGACTACGAATAGCAAATTGCACTGAAATGCAAATTTGTAATTTCAGTCTCTTAGGAGACTTCTAATTTATTATTATACGAAACCGTTTTAAAGATTTTTCATGAATAAGCATTCTACATTTACATTTTATTCGTTTGTATTCAAACAATTTTAATTAAATCTCAAAGACAATAGAACCAATTTCTGTTTACACAAACAATGGTAGTCAAAAATTGAATTTGGAAACTATCATTGAATTCGAATAGAACATTTGAAATAAAGTTGTTTTATTTAAGTTTGACATTAATTTAAATACGAACGAATCGGGAGCCTGCCTCGTTAGTGTTTAAAAGTAGAATGTTGTTGAACTTGACCCTCTCGGTTCGATTGCAAACTTTTTAACTCATAAAATGTGACCAACATTCATCGTTATCGTAATTTGGAAGTAAACAGAGTTCTAAAGTAATTACAATTAATTTATCAAGATCAAATTCCTTCAAAGAAGGACTATTGAAGACAAAACGACGACGGTGAGATCCGAGACGAAGGTCAAATTAAAATTACCATAATTAATTATTATGTAACAGCTAGTTGTTTTTATTGCGTTGCTAGTGCGTGTTAATATACATTAAAATTAACACTTTCAATGTCGTTTCTGATGTTTGTGGGCCACATTATGTGTTGAATGTCACTCACTGATAGAAAACACACGCAATAATTAGAAAATGTCTCGACTTACGTAAGAAGTTTGAAAATTGTGCTAATTTTGTAACCAGAATGAGAACATTAAGAGTCGTGTGTGTTATTATATCGTAATAGAGTTTTCCCGCGATGTATTCTATCTATACTAATAATATAAAGAGGTTTGTTTGTATGTTCGGGTTACTATCGGGAGCCACCAGTTGGATTAGAATAATTCTTTTTGTCATGGATATCCACATTCAACGGGAAGGTTATAGACTATTTTTCATCCCAAAATTCCCATAACGCTAGTAAACCGCGGAGAGCGGCTGATTCTTTTTACTTCAGTATTTGTAATATTCATGATGGATGATTTATGATGATTGCATCCCAAACAGATTGAGTCGTTCGTACAAATACGCTTTCGTTCCATATTTCTGCTTATGGCCGTAAAAAAACTGAACATTAATCTTTCAATCAATGCAACATTGAACGATCAATAAATATTGATGAGTTCTCTAGAATAGATACTGATTGATACGATAGACGCAGTACCTACGTTGATGAAGATCAATTCGAAGCAATTGCAGTAAATGGGTCACGGTTTTACTTGACCGACATTTAGGAGACATCGACAATTAAACTGATTTTTCTAATATTCATTCACTTACATTCATTTCCATCTCATTCGTTCACCTTGTTTGTTTAATCGAAATCGAAAACAAAACACAAGCAAAATCAGTCTTCTTCTCACTTAGCAATGAAGTTGGTTGTTTTACATGAACAAAGTAACTTTTGGACAAACAGGGCATTAATTAAGTGAAACCAGTCTCGTTCCCTCAGTAATAAAATAAGACAAGCCGTCTGTCGGAGGGCACGTCAAAATTAACCCTTAGCAGCTAGTTACTAGTCCAACGAATGTTATTTTTCCTTATTGCTGTCATTATGCCTTTCTGTAAGTAGTCACTTTAGAGTAGAAAGACCGCTCTTTGTATTTTAATAGATACTTGACAGAGAGAAAGATTGAATTCATTGTTAAGTTCTTTAAAGTGACTTAGACACTAAGCGAGTTAGCGTTAAATAAACTTTGAAAAGAAAAAGGACAAAGCAGTGGGTAACGTCATGGACAACGCGCGAAACTTTTAATAAAATACTTCGGAATCTGTTTTATGAACCATCTCTCTGGTCTCGAGGGCGACTTCAGATACTTGATTCTATTATCTACGCGATAAAAGCTGTTTTATGTCTTTAAATTTGCAACCTTCTTGGCCATAGAGTCGATTGTTACTTGGATACGTAATGATCGATGCTCGAATGTTTTGACCAAAGAATACATTAGAAATGAATTAAGAAAATCACAAAAAAGAGCCCTTTACATCATTGCTAGGAAAACAGCTGAACACAGCTGAAGAATAATAATGTTAATCTGTCAAGATCACAAACACAGACGACACGACGTAATCAAGCGTACATTTCATAAAACGAATAACAAATTACGTCCGGAGCAGCACTAGAGGTTCGGAGACAAGAGATAATCCGGCATAAAAATAATGATCTAAATAAGGCTTTTATTGTCAACGAAACGAAACCGTAGAGGCTTTCTCACGATACACGGATATATCTGACAAATGAATCAACCTATATAACAAGCCACTTACTCATACAACATTACGTCCATATAAGTATTATATTAATTCACTTCCTTTCGGGTGTCAGTGAAACGAGTTTGCTTACAAGATCGTATTTGGTTCAGTAATTATTATCTCTAATCCATAATTAATTGGACACTTGTTTTCATTTCTTTTGGTACAGCTAGAGTTGTAAATCTACTTCAAAACTAGGTGGTTTTGGTTACAACTTTACTTTTAAATTAAGTCAATTTAATTTAATCATAGTCTAAGAGGAAGTACCAGTTATAATGAGAAATTAAAAAACGGCATACATAAAATATTAGAGACGAAACGAGTATCTTCAAACATTCATACGTGCATGATACCTTCAAGAGTTCAACGTTAATTTTATCAAAGTAAATATTTCTCGACAACAAAATAAACTTTTGTGCTCGCTAGTACAATCAGTCGTATGTCAAAATATCGTTTAGGCGGGATCCACCTGCCAGACGCGGAGTGGCATTGACCTCTACGAGCCTATTTTTGGACAGCAACCAACCTGCGCCGAGCCAAACGTATTCTAATATCAAATTCAACCCCTCACTTGAATACACCAACTTTATGTTTATGATAATTTAAAAAGGTTCCGTATAAAATAAACAAGAGAAACCAATTTCGTATAACAATAAAATTAGATTTAATTCTGTCCCTTTTGTGTGAGTTATTCAAATAAGGTTAACTCAGGTTTAAAATGCAGAACTGTTTTTTATCTGACCATAATTGTCCAGCTTTGTTTTAAAACCATTAAGAATAAATAAAATAGATAATAATGTTATTCAAATTCAGAGACAATAAATTAACCTGCATTTAAATAAAGTAGTTTTGCACACTTGTTTGGAATGGTTATTAACACCTGTTGATATTTCAACGTCTCGAAAAATTAATTTGTTACACTAGGCATGGCGTATTAGCTAATAAAGTAGGTAAATGTCAAAGCTATAAAATGTAAAAACGCGGCTCATTCAAAAAAAGTTTTACGACTGTTTACGATTGGTTGGTTCGTCGCAGACTAACATTGACCCCGTTAATTTTCAGTGCGCCGATGGCATACAGAAATTAGTCGAAGTAGTGTGACAAGTCAGAGAACAATAGGAGTTGAAGCGTGACCTGACTGTAGCCAAACCTTATATGAAGAGGTTCGACTTGAAAGAACTCTCGCAACACATAACATTTGCATGCAGACACATAATAGACTCGATTACGATGTGACGACCTGAACTTATTGGACTCTATTATTATCTTATACTTGCTAATAATACGAGCAAAAGAAAAAGAGATGACATACTGAAATATGATGTTTTGTGTTCGATGTTACATCACAATTTACCAGGGTATTCAGAATGACATTCATAAAGTGGATAAAATACCCTTTCAGAAGAGCTTTAACTATTCCAAGCCATGTCAATTTTCATTAGAATTAGTCCAACAGGGTAGAGTCTACAAACAAAAGCAAAGCGTAATTTTGTGTAAAGAACACGATCAAATCTTGGAAGCGTTAGAGAACTTATTAAATATGTACTAGCTAAATATAGCCAGACGCTCCCGAATTTCCCAGAAGGAATCATCTAAGTGGAAGTGGAAGAACTAATGTAGGAAACTATTTCAGTTAAAATAGTGGAAAATATTTGAGATGAGTGTTGTTAGTTGAATGGGCAAGGGAGGTGCGGCGCGGAGCGGTGTCGTTTATAGGAAGTGGTCTCATCCAATTAAGAGCATGCTCCCTGGATTGCTTCGAGCGTTTTTATCGTTTTTGCAATCGTCTTCCCACAGTTTTTCCTTTTCCAACGTTACATTGGAAACGCCTATCTTCTGTTATTCAATTTGCTAGCTAAAATTTTCATAGCCAACATTTCCCGGTCTGTAATTTGAAAGAGAATATAGTTCCAATTTTGAAAATGTTCCGTTAAAAACTTGTGGAAACTTACTGATCGTACGATTGAATCGGTAATGAATATTATTCATGAAATTATTTTTTGTGGCTTCCAGCTTTTATGGTATTAAGTGTATAATTTTATGATTTGGTATGTTCGTAGCAGAGGATATAATATTTCGTGGAATGGCGTGTAAGATCCGTTGTTAGAGGAGTAGGTATGTAAATGAGAATGTATTAGGAGCATACAGTGTTGACGCTCGGCCGCTTTGGGGACCATTGTCGTCTTAGGTACATCCATTATGCGGTTCCGTCCGTGGCCAGTGTGTGATATTGTGGGGACAAAATGGCCGAAGCTTAAGAGCTTTTTATGTAACAATAGTTTATTTTACATACCTATTAAGTTACATAAAGCTTTGTAACAGTTTGTAACGGATCTAGATACATGTTAATTACGTCCTAGCCATGTCTTACACTAGTTCGAGATTGCACGACAGTTATAATATGCCTAAGAATCAGACTATCAGTTCTAATATGACATGCATGAGGCTGGAATGATCATCATCTTCCGTATAACGCAACGGTACGTCGTCTATTGAACTATACTAATCGTTATTCTTATAAGCTGCTACTATCTGCACTTTGCCATTACCCGCATCCAACTTGCTCCTAAGGAAATTAGAGATAAAAGATCAATTATAAACTATCCGTGTGCCAAACGTTATCTCAACCCGTTTGAAGTTTTAGTTAGGTGGTAGCATAGTCGAATGCCGAAGCAAATACTTTATTATAACTCTAGACTCTTGTAATTTATTAATTTACTAGCAGCGCCCCGCTGTTTCACCCGCGTTGTGCCCGTTCCCGTGGGAATTTCGGGAATTTTTATACATATAAACCTTCCTCTTGAATCACTCTATCTATTTAAGAAACCCGTGCAGTAGTATTTGAGTTTATCGCAATCAGACAGACAGACGCAGCCGGGGACTTTGTTTTATAATATGTAGTGATAGTTAGTACCTTGAATAAAGCAGCAGTTTAAGCAAGTTTACAGGCTTCGAGCGATGACGATAAATCGCCTCACGAAACAAATTATTTTGTTCGAATTCTGAAGACTTACTCTGGCTGACCCTGTAGGCTTGCAGTTTGTAAATACGGGACGAATGACAACGATGCTTTGGAAAAGCGAATGCACCAAGTGTGGTGTGGTACCCAGTGTGGTACAAAAACCGATGTGTGGTAAACTCTCGTACCTTGGGTAACTGTTGGTTCCGTCGTGATCTTTCTTCGCCTCCCGACGGCTGCGTTCCGATTGTCGTGACCATGTTCGTGACCAATCTTGATGGATAATTTGAGTGATCGAAGAAATGCACTCCATTCTAATGCGGATGACATGACAGAGCGCGTGTGAAGGCCTTTAATTACACGATCTGTCAGACTGGAGTTTGTGTTTTGTTTTTTTATTAAGTATTTTAAATTTAGAAGTAGGAGCTCCTTTCCAATAAAGCTTTGGTATGGAGTGGTATGTTTGATTTCAGATACAAAACCTATAATAGCAACTACAGTGGAAAGCTCGTCTTCGCTTTATAAACGCTTTTTTATAACCTTAATTTTTGTCATATAATTAATGCTTGAAGCTTTATATAAATGGTATATTTTTGTTACCTATTCAAAATATATGCAAGCAATTAAATTCCAACATTTTGGCAACTCTAATAGACCGAAAAAATAATTGTAGCTTTCGGCCATATTCTTTTATTCCACGGTTAAAATTATATACTTTTAACGAATATCCATTACGTACGTTATATACACGACCTGATTCATACGAATGTTGCAAAACGAAGCGGAAATGTTTAATGGAACAATGGTGTATTTACATAATAGCACCTAATATAGAGTTAGTGTAATTATTGTGTGTGATATAAATGCGTTTATCTGAGACACGGCGAGGCTCGTGCCTCGTGCCAAATCTCTTCATTATACCGGTTGTGAGGCGATAGCGGTACATCCATGTTTACACTACCCTACCATGTACTGTAACCATACGCTTCTGCAGCAGATCAAACAAAACGAACAAACACTCAATGGCATCGCATTGCGTACTACTTAACACATTGTTATTTTATATTTACCATCCCCACACAAACCATTTTGAAACTTACAACCAATCGATAAGGTCCACTTTCGAAGTTATGGACTTTTGTTTAAATTATTCACATAAAAACACTCAACTTCGTACATAGAAATATGTTGAAAGACTTATTTGGAATATTTAATACCCATAAATGAGCGTAGGAGCCGTTTAGTCCATTCAGAAGGCATAATGTTTAATGGCAATGGAATTGTTTATTCAATAGTATTGTCTTGAAACGCATTATCCATCGGAGACATGAAATTAAAGTCTCATTGGTAGGCCGGAGGGGTGTTCGTCGCTTATTTAGATGCGTGTGTTGGTGTGCGCCCGTCCAAGCGACTCGTCTGCGACCTGAATGCCAATGCTGCCTAGTACAGTCTCGTAGTAATTATTGTATTCTGAATTAAGCAAAACTGTGTCAAAGCCCCACAAATGCAAAGCGGGTACACCTACCATGTTATCTGCCAGTAGATGCTGTAATCAGCTCTCGAGCGAACGCTAGTCTGCCGCCTGCCGCATTCGTCTACGATAAAGCGCCTATATAAATTACCTACATTGCCTGCGACAGCAACTGAATAATAAATTAGGGTTCAGTTCAGCTAAACAACCGTACTAATCTGCGTTCACGATCTCTATTCCGAATCGGTGATCGTTGACAATGGGCGTACGGGTAATGTTATCGGCGTTAATACCAATAACATTCATTATAACCATAATTAAATCGAGCGGAAAAGTGCTACGTATGGCTTGGTTGGACAAACACGACCGTGGTTAACAATGATAATAATCATTTGTTTTATATGTTAATAGCAATTGAATTTATAGAGTTTACAGTACTTATAATAAAAGTCATCTTCCCTACAGGAAGGTTGATAGTAAAAATACGAGTAATTCCATGTTTTATATATTTTCAGTAGTCAGTCATGTTTATTTCCGGAATGTGTGTAATTCTGCAGGTATGAGACAATATTGCATCGAAAACAAGGAACATTTTAGCTACGAAATATTGGTGTGGCTCCGTGGTGTTGTTATTTGGCATGCGTCCATTAGTAACTATCCGAAGTTGGCCGCAAGGAGCCGCAAACAACGGGCCTGACGTGCTGATTGAACACACTCAAATATCTTCACTTCAACACAGTTCATGAACATTGTTTATAGTTGACAGCGGGTAACACATTACATTTCATATGCGACCCAAAGGCAGCAGAAAATGTTATCCCATGTAACGTGGGAAGTATGAAAATACAAATTAAAAGTACCCTTGGCCGAAAATGTTGCCTTTTACATGAATATCAAATCATGTGGAGTTAGGTAATTAGCGGAATGAGTGTTGGGAGAGCGCGGCGGGCGGCGAGGATCGCGCGCCGTCATCGTGCCACCAAACCGTAGTGTAAATACGACCAGCTCCAGGGCTCAACTGGGTTTAACGTCCCTGCGTGGAACACAGCCAAGCAATAAAACTTGATGTTTATACAACGACTCTGCAGCATGCTAGTTTATGTATCGAGCTTAACTTGGACGTACATCGATACAAGTACAGTTACACCAGACGGCCGGCTCGTTGTGACATTGTTAAATGTCGCGTGCTACGACAAAACGGACCTCGAATAATCGAACGTGTAGAGATTTTCAATTGGAATATTTTTTATCAGTGTAATAAATAGAGGGTCGCGGGACTGTTATTGTAGCAGTTAACGAGACCATTGTCCCGCGGCCGCCGGCGAGGTGTCATCCGACCTGCATTGTCCCTCCGCCAAGTGTTTAATACCACTCGCCATTGTTGCCATACCTTTTAACTTTTAAATAAAACACCTCTCACTGTAAAACCCGTCCTCCCTATTCAATAAACCATTTCTATTATTCATAATTATTATTCCTATGATTCATATGCCTATTCTACCTCTAGTTTAATATCCTTTTCATGAAACAGATGCTTAAATTAAAGTGCCCGTGGTTTATCTAACATTGTCTAACAAATAAGAAGAATCAGTATAACATGAACTGAATGTAACAAGGCAAGAACTATTTACCGACCGCTCGGGAGAAAGTAGAGGATTGTACTCGGAATAAACTGCTATTGATTCCATAATGGGAGTAACGGGAGAAACGGTACAAAGGTCCTGTTCTGGAACACATTACCATAACGTACAAACACAATCTAATGTGATTGAAAAATGTATTTCAATATCAAGTTGCAGTAACAATACAATAACAATACCAAATACAAACCTTCCACAAAAGGCGTTAATGATTAATTGTACAAAAGATCTCAGATAATTACTTAATAGGCAATTGTATACCATCTGTATGTAAAGTTCCGACAAGGTTTCATCGTAATTATAATCCTTTTAATTCGTATTCCATTATGCATATCATTGTATAGTTAGTGCGTCGAAATAGCAGTGGTAGGAGCCACGATTAATCAACGCATGGCCTTGGAAGTTCGCTCCAGATCTTAAGGCCAAAATTAATTTTCATATAATACGTACGTAGGTGCCATAACATGATCCTATAACACTGACAAGTTTTGAAGTACGTTGATATTCGCTGTGGGGCGCGTCGTTAATGAAATCCCACGGTTTACGTCGCTCACGATACGAGCAGTCATTAGGTACCATTAATTACATTTCAGTGCACAGTTTGTTTTAAATACGTCAACTTTTATTCGGATTTCTCTTGCAGTATAAACTTGATTGTTTTTTGGCCATCGAATTAAATCAAACCGAAATCTGCTCAGTGTATTGGTCTTAATGTCAACTTAGTGCAGGTGCTCGAACTTGAAATATTGTATGACAAAAATTGTATCGGTTTAGGATCGTGCTACGATCGAATTAGGATAGTATCAAGTTCGTGAATCATGACAAAACTGTGTGTTTAAACGTGATCGCGATTTAAAAAACGTTTAGAAACTTTAAAATTAACATTTTTATTTAATTTTTATAGATAAACAATTCCATTCTTAATTTAAATAATGACAATGATACGAATAAAAAAATATTTAACTCAGTGGCTGACACTGGGATTCTTGTTTTTAAAATATGTGTAAAGCACCATAAAACTTGTTATTTAAATAAATAGATTCATAATTTTACGCTTAAAATACCAACTACTTGCTCAAGACAAAGTGGCCACACTCAAAAGGTTAAAATTAATAACACAAACTTAAATACGAGTTCTGAATTGTAACGAAACCAGATTTATTACCATATTTTTTACTTTTGTTATTAATTAAAAATTGTGATTTCACAATATCAAAGTTAAAATTATATGATGCCTGAATTTATTACATGGGTAGTCGTAACCGCCATAAAATACTAATAACTTGTAAGTTAAGCGTAAGTTTATTATCTGTGGTTTCTATCCCATAACAGGGCAATGCCCCGAGTAAAATGTAAATTAGTCTTAATAAACAATGAAAGCCGAAGGAACCTTACAAAGTAACGTTTTAAGATCAGATTATGTAAGTCTCTATATTTTATTACAGGATTTCGCAAATGGAAATAGAAAATGGGATTCCTATAAATTGTACGGACAGTTACAGCTAGTAATACGAATGTGGTCTATTTCACACATTTCTGTAAACTCCTTATATGAACAGTTTTAGTATTCAAAACATTTGTTGGATAAGTTTTGAAGTAACGAGTGGGGGCGGGCGCGATACGCTACGAGGTGTAAAATGTGGTAAATACGAGTATTGTCGGGTTTAGTCCGATATTTGAACTAGCGATTAGCCCCGTGCGTAGGCGGCCATTTGCTATAATTTGTTCCATTTGAAACACCAACAACTGGGTATATTTAGAAATGAGATTAGATGCACTGAATGCAGCGGTTTGACGTAACGAGAACAGCGGCTGTTGGATTTATATGAACGATATCACAGACATTGTTGTACACGTACAGATGTAACGTACAATATGCGGGATTTAGGTATATTAGTACGCGCTTACCTATAGCTACATCAATCAGTAAAAACCTAATTAATCATTGATCTCATTCCATTATATGAATGTATCCATAATCAAATCAATATACTATCGTGTCCAATTCGCATGAATGAAACTGCTATAGAGTTGTGAAAACATTGCGACAAATTATTTGGTAATCGAATAAATTGCAATAATATCATTCATTGGCAATCGATTAGCAATATCTAGCACTTAGCAGTGTCAATTCACTTAAATATCGATTCGCTTCAGATTAATCGAGGCAATTTCTAGTTTCTTAAAATTCAAGGACATCTTTTTTATTTATTGAAAAAACTTTTAATAAAAACGTCGTGTTGGTAAGCTTGGCCGGTTGGTAATTATAATGTTTTGGAACGTCAAAATATCAATCAAATTAATTGAATACATTTAATGATCCTGTCGTCTCGATGTAGAATTCAACATAAGAAGGTCAATGCGCACATCATCCGAATAAAAACTTTATTGTTGGAACTATAAAAAACATATTGAGCGTACAATAATCCTATATCAATGTAGGAAGCGAATATAATTATATTTATTACGCAACAAACAACTACAGAAGTATGGTACAGTACTTTCCCAACCTCGATTTAGCAAGAAGTCAGTGGACTAACGGGACGCACAATATTTTGGCTAATGGCAGAATAAAGAGTATTTTGCACCTTCCTTTCCGCTTAAATTGTACAGTTTACACTCATATTACAAACACGCACATATAAAAAGCGAATGTGAGTGTTTGACCGACTACCGTATGAGTTCGCAGAATTCAACCAACGGGTATTCTACTCAGTTGACATCTACTTTGGCTTCGACTTAACCTTTCGGTTGCCGATGCGAATTTTTAGTCAACAACATTAATTGACAGTGACATATGATTCAATTTCAATATTTCAAAGCGACAATTATAGTAGAACACTAACTCGAGCCGTCCATTAAAATTACACTTAAATAATTGACTGATTTCTTTTATACATTAATTATGTCAAAATCACTTAGTAAATCTCTACGGAAGCATTTGACGTCTGTCAGTACGGGCGTAACTAGTATGTATAAATGTCTAATAAGCACTAGAGTACCTATCATAAACAGATATGGGTTAAGTATTTGGTATGTCTATCGCAATGCTAGATCTGTTTGATCCAGACGTGTGTCGTATGACATCATTATTCAGAGTATGGAGGCAGATAGTCTAGAGATGCCAAGGTTACGAATGTATGATTGTGACGAAAATCTTTGACAATTATTCGTATAATAGTTACTATACAATCAGTGCTTTTGTTCGAGTATGATTATACTAGCAATGCTCGCGGTTTCACTTGCGTTTGTAGCAGTTCCCGAAAGAATTTCGAGACGTGAAGTAGGTATGTGTTACTCTAATCTATCTATGTGTAAATTTTTATTTAAATCTGATCAGTTCTTTCGCGTTAAAGAGGAACAAACGTCTATACATTCTCACAAACTTTCTCAATGTATTATATGAATAGCGAGTTAACAAGCCCTTTACGCAGGATTTACGACGACAGCATAAAGGGAAATCTAACCGCTAACTTGTCTCCGAGAATCACAGGAGTCACCAATCCGTATCCCCCCTAAGTGTCATAGATGTTGAAAACTCGATATGGTAATAAGTTAGTTCAAATATTGCTGATGTGAACATCACGCACGACACGCAACGTAACGCTTGATCCAAATTTAGGTATATCTTTGTATGTATAATAGGTAGAGTTATTTCGTATGACATAAAAAACGTATAATTTCAAAGTATTAAAGTAGGTTTCACATTGCGTAACAAACTTACTTTAATAAATGTACCGAATGACGACTCTGTCCCATCTATCAAAAGCAGATAAGATTTTGTAGAATTTTGTTACTTTTTAATAGATTTTTTCCTTCCATTTCGAATACATGGAAATAGTTACAAAATAACTACATTGATGTATCACAAAAAGTAGAAAAGCAACTACAGAATATTTAGCATACATTGCCTATGTGCGTGTGCCGTAAAAGGTTAAGAAATTAATCTCACTGGGGCGCATGCATCGCTTACCCGCCGAGGTGCGAATTCACACCTTTTAAGTAAACCACCGCCGACAGGTTATAAAATAAATGGATACTTAGGAACGTAAATAACTTAATCTAAAAAGGAATGGACGAGTATTTCGAGCCCTTTGAAGATTTAACATCAACATTTTCAATGTAACCCGTAAATCCATCTGTCTTTAGTAATCCCGAGGACTTGTTTATATTTTGATTATTAAATACCTTACTTAAGAATGTGCTTCGTAATATTTAATGCTTATACATATTTGCCCGTCACGGAAAACCAAGTTAAGCTATAAAATTATCTCGTTAAAATATTTTCTTAGGAGAACTGATGCTAACTACTTGTCAAAGAACCTAATTGGCCGTACAATTATATGAACTAATAACAGATTCCAGTGAACTGGGGTGGGTCAGTCCGTTACATAACCGCTTTAGTAAGAACTAAGATAAGTTATGTTTTAAATAACGGGATGAAATATTCATGGGTGTCGTGTAGTGGACGGAACAGTTGGAATGCGGGTCTGATGCAAGAGCCCACCTGCAGCCGCCAAGCCGTCTTCAACTTACAATACAAACACACATATGTTATTAACGTCTGCTATGTTTAATACCGCAATATAAATGCTAGATCACAAACTCATTGCATATAATTGCACTCAAGAAATTCCTTTAAAATGACCCATTAAGCAAAACGCTACCTGCTTTTAATTAAATCTTATAGCCTATAGTTTCCTCCGCGCGCCGTTAAATGCCTAGAACAAGTCACATATACTCGTATACCGAGTAAAGTTACCATTGAATTCCAATGAGTTTGTGTTATATTTTCTAATCTTTGTTTACTACAAACATGATAAAACGTTATTAAATTCAGACATAGATTAAACGCGGCCCGCTGTTGCTCGAACGTTAAACTATAAAGACAAACAGGTATCGATATCCAGTGATTTAGTACCGAGACTGGTCCTCATGCATTTACAATACCGACCAGTTCAATTAGAATTCATAATAAGGTATTACATCAACTGCGCGGGAATTATTTTACAAACAATATAACACTACATTTTCCTTTCTTTTTGTCAGCAAAATACTGTAAAAATATACCATACGGTATTAGATAATCTTGTGGTATGTTCTGGTATTGCGTAAAATAAGGAAGACTTTCTAGGAAATTGCTCCATATCTTCATAATCTTAATGGTTTCAGTAGCTGGCATAAACACATTAAATTAATTTAATTTACTTCAACGAATCTGCGTTAATCTCCCCTAGAGCCACAAAACCAAATTTTCAAGGAATACTTCTGTCATTGCGGTATTCTTAGAAGCTTCAGTTAAGAAGTTTGTTCACGGAGTAGGTATTTGTTATTGTATTAAACGTAAAGGCGTTAGTGTAAATAAATGGTGCGATAAACGTCCTAATGTAAACTCACTGAGATCTTAGAACAACAATCTTGGTATTCGCAGAAAACGCATCCGTAAATATCCTTCGTTTAATCTCTCGTATAGACAAGACACTAATAGAACGTTTCCTATTATCAAACGTTAAATCTTTATAATTACTCACACGTTTATCTTTTATATTAATTAACAAGTTTTGGAAGATGCTAGTCTCTTAATCAAAGGTCAAACTTAATGATTCCCAAATCTATAAACATTATTTTTGTTTATGCCCATTTAGAGGCGTTACGTCTTTTCGGATATTGTGCAAATCTTCATTCCATTTTACTGCTGATTGTGTGGTTAAAACACCTGTGAGCTGAGGTGAACAATAATGATTCTTCCTCGTAGTTACCAACTTTATAATCATACTCTTCTGCGAACTTAGTTCTTGACTTAAGACCATTGTTTGTGGCTTACTAATGTTTCTATGTAGCTAATCTACATTTCATATCTGATGAGTTCTTTTCTTGTGTTTATTTTAAAAATGCTCTCTTAGGTACGTCGTAAATGAAATGTTTGACAAGTACCAAGTTTCAACAAAGAACGAATGTAAGATACCAAAGTACAAAGTTTACCGTTGACTAAATGCTTTGACATTTACAACCTAATGATGATTGGCTATAATAATGTTGATCGATGGATCATCGCAGTCGATTTCAAACTCAGTTCGAGATGTAAAACCAGCATTAAACTTAATTACTTTGAATAAAACTTGGCGGAGTTCTGACCAGACGTTTGAAGTAATTACATTTCTACAGGCTTTGAATTTTAATCTTTGGGGCGCCGTTCGCCTCTCACACGCTTTGCCACGGATCACGCTTTACCTACATTCAATTTAAACGATGCCAGTAAGTACATTATTAAATGCGTTCAAAAGAAACACAGAGCGGAAACTCAATTAGAGTAACAAAGTTATTTCTGCTTAATTTCCTTTAGATGCGTCTTCCACTCGTTTGTTAAAAGAGAAGTGGATACTTTATACTTAGGGTTATTTATACATTAGACTTATAACAATCTAATCAAAGGAGTGTGTGAGAGAATGTATAAGAAAAAGGTTGAAATCCTTTAGAGATATTTTAATGATATTTGAAACTGAGTCTATAAAGCTGCCTCCTGCTACCCGCGACAGGTGCATAAGATGTGTTGCCCTCAAGGTACGTCGCGATTGGTCGGGGCGATGCGCAGGCGCTGATTTATAACCCAGGATCCCGCGCAGCTGCTGCGCCCAGAACAGGCTCGCTAGCGTCGGGAAGTCAATGTTTAGATATGTCAAACGCAGGAAGTTGCAAAACGGGATCCTTCACAATCTAATACTCTTAATACACAATTATTCCACCACCATTACGGCTACAAACAAACGCTCGTTTAATAATCAAGTGTCATTGCATAGCTCCACAATCGTCATTTTATCAGCACATTTGACTTTATAAACTTATCAAAGTTGGTATTAATCGCACATTGTAAGCGCATTGTGTATGAATGCATTCATTCGGACAACGTACGGCTTTGCATAGCCTCAAAATACGGTCGTTTTGAAATATTTATCGTGATAGTTGTTTGGACGGTTGTATATGAAATTAGACATTCAAAGTGAGGTGATTTGGTGTTCCGCATAGCGGTGTTGTGTAGGGAGGGTCGGTGTGTCGTGGCGCGGCGTGGCGTGGCGGCATGGCGTGACCAGAGACATGACAGCGGCGACGGCGGCCGCGGCATCCCGCGCCGCGCTACCTCACGCGATATCCCCACACTAAATTGAACCAACAAAAAATGGCACTATTGTACCAAACTTATAGTCAAAGTCCAACCACGAACATCCATTCACTAACTTTACCAACTACCGATGAAAACAGTAATTTTGCATAAAATATGCGTTTTCATACTGTTACTGGACAGGTGATGGAGCCGCAGCCAGAGTTAACAACATTCCAAATAGTTTTCCAAGTGAAATATTTCCGAACAAATGTTTGTATTTTCTTGGTTCATAATACTTTGTGTGTTCGTGTTCAAGTTAATTACTCACAGAAATATTACTGCGTCCATTTATATGAGAGGTAGGCGCGATGTCCGTTCTCATAACATAAGTACGGTTAATTATCCCTTCATGATAAAGGCTGCGTCTTCGGCACCGCGGCCGACTATTAGTCTGCGTCAGTCGCACCGCGTTTCTTTTGTCACAGCGTAGTTCATACCGAGAGGGTGTGAGGAAGCACGTCATCCGAGAGTGATGATTTCGATTACTCTTCCACGCCTCAGTTATGATTAATGCTAATTACGTCTCGATTCTTGTATAACAGTGTTGCTCATCTTGAATTAGATAGTTTGTTACAAGTAATGTCTAAACAAAATATTTGTAATTAGAGCTTCTTGTTTGTTTAAATCTCAAATGATATAGGGACTTATCTAATCAAGGCACGGTAGCGCCATCATGCCCTGAACCTTAACAATTAAAACACAAACTTAAACAACCTAATAAACTTTTGCACCAAAAACTTAACCGCGTCAGAAAAAATAAACTTCCTTCTCTTACGCACTAACAAATTTAATAAACTTCCTACAGTTAACTGAAAAAGAGCCAAAATAATATTAAAATTTTGGCCAAACATATTTTACATTCAAAAGGTAAATTAAATAAATACTCAAAAACTGATTCGTACATTTTAGTGACAACAATTTTGCGAATCAGTTTTTTCATGAGATAAATCAAATATTACCTTTTACTTCCACGCATTATTTTAATTCGTATTTGTTAAAAATCGAGTTAAATAAATTATTCATACAAAACTTTAAACGACTATATTATACTAATCATCGCAAGACATTTTTAAATAACACCTATGAAAAGAAGGAGAAATAACAAAAACTTTATGTAAAAATATTTAAATAGGTACGTGGTCGACGAACATAAACGTTAATTATTCCGTATAATTTAACAATCAATTTCAATATTATACCAATTATATTAGTAGATATTGATTATAGGCCTATAGATCATGTGATCATTTTTAATATCCCAAAACTTTTTAAACATCATTGAGTTATTGGCAATTTATAGAACGGAACAAAAAAAACATCAGCAATAAAGTTTAGGCACGTATTTTTTCCGCCATAAATGGTACTCGTCACAAACGGCCGTAAATCAATGTGTTGGTGTTATAATTATTTTTTCATCACAGTTTCATAACAAAGTTTTAGCAATAAAGAGTTTTGATTTATTGTTGTGAAGTGGTAAGTACAGCCGTCATAGCTCGCCGACCCGTAGGTAGGTACTTGTTACCGCACCCAATAACCGTTAAATTCGATTACTACGTGCACTCAGATGAAATGACAGTTGCTTAATAGAACCAATACTATTTGCAACTGTCACTTTTTAGTTACAGTCACTTTTTTAGTAACATAACAAATCACGGTACGTTATACCGGCCGTCTCGCAAAACTAACTCGACATTATGTAACGCGGCCATCGCGACTAACCAGTACTTTATTAGTTGCTTACTAGCCGCGCCCCGCGGTTTCATCCGCGTTGTACCCGCGGGAATTCCGGGATAGAATGTATCCTATGTGTTATTTTGATGTATAACATAAATTACTGTAAAATTTCACCCAAATCCGTTCAGTAGTTTTTGCGTGAAAGAGTAACAAACATACATAGGTACATACATCCATCCATACTCACAAACTTTCGTATTTACAATGTTATTAGGATAATCATCTGTTGTAATAAAACACTAATTATTGTAGTAACATCGTATTTAAAAATATATACAAATAATGATTAGATAATTAGAATTTGAAAAACTAAACAATTACGAAATAGTAGGTGTTATGCATAATTCAAAGGTATAAGTTGTTTTGAAAATTACCGAGATTAACGGTGTAAACAGGTTGGCTCAGAGTCGGAGTATAAATATCGTGATTCGAATGAATAAAGTCACGAGTTTGTTTACTTATTTTAGTATAATTAATGTGAAGATGAATCGGATAGGGATGGGCGCGGCGCGATGGTCGCTTATATCACATGAGCGAAGTTGCACAATCGTGTGAGGTCACCACACCACATCTCTCTGTGACCCTATGGCACGGACCTATTAGCACCCACGGATGTTGCATTATTGCCTTGAACGTAATCAAATTAAACCTGTTAATCATTCATTTCATATATATTTTTTTAAGCAAACGTTTGTTCTAGGTTGGGCAAATTAGCGACGCTTGTGAGTGAAACTCAGTGTGTCAATAAACATGAGATAATGCCAATTTGCTTTAGACAAAGAAATTTTGGAGAAAACTGGTTTTACCCACTTCAGTTTTGCAACTTTTTGAGTCACCTACACATACCTAGATGAAATTTTTGAAAAGCTTAAAGTTACTTCATTGATTTTCGATGACAAATAAAATAAATACAAAGTATAACGAATACAGTGCTGTAACAGTCAATTCGAAACTTCTAATCGAATCTTATTGAACTCGTTTCGTTACTAGTTTTCCATGGCATTGGACAAAGATAGAGTTAATCTAAAACGAACGTATTTTGTCATAAAATACAATAAAAAATGCGGAATGGCTCGATCCAATTATTTAAAATCATATCGCCATTGTTTGTTTAACTTTAGTTGTGGAAATGGTTGCTGAAAGGCGTGATGTTCGATTTAGCACGCAGATTATATCGACACGGTTGTCTCATTCATCTGTTTGTCGATTACAGAACAACGCAATACTTTACACGTTTTTAGTTTATTCCATTCATAACACTCTGTCGAAATGAAACCTGAAATATGAATACTAGATGGCGCCGCAATGCAAATGAGAAAACGTTGCAGATTTTTTTATCTCCGATGTAAAAAGAGGGGTGCAAAAGGTGTAGGTTGAAAGGTGCTTCCAATATATTTTATGTGTATTTTTTTCCTATATTTCTTCTATTGTTCTCTTATTTAACCGTCGTCAATTAAATCGACAATTGATGTATTTTTTTATTACCTAATTACATTCTTCTTCATCGAGTGGTTGGTCAACCAGACCAATCCTGGTGTCAAGAGTTATTGAGCCATGTCAGAGGCCTTTGGCGGCTCAATTACATGTCAAAATTCATTAATTAAATTCTAAGGATCATTAGTGACTCTCAGTGCGAAATAACCACTAAACAGATCTCAGAGCTAGTTGTATAAAAACATAGTAAAAATCCTTCAATCTTAAACACGAAACAAGTTTTTCAATTTTCAATATGACAAAGTATTCCAACCATTAGTTAGTTATGCTCAGTGCTTAGTTACTCGGAATGAACTACCCGTAACTCTCAAGTGGATTTCTGACTTTCCCTTTTTCGTTTCAGACCATAACAGGAGTTGGAACTTCAGTGCAACTCTTTAAGTAATGGGTAAGTTACTTTTTATTAACACTAATTAAAAAACAAGTTAGCAATTATATTCTTAATAACGCGTGGGTGTTAATATATACCATGTTAAATTAATGTGTTTCCTAATGAATTTAAATTTAAAATGTAGAATTTTATTTATGTTAAAATTCGTTTGATTAATAATGCTCATTTATTTTTGTCTGCAGAGAACGGTAGGTTAGATATTTATTTCCACGGGTATGACCGTTCAACTCACTGAAAATCAGTTGAATGAGAGGCCTTTGCCCTGCAGTGAGACATAGATACTTATTAACAGCATTTTAGCTATCAAATGGTTTGTCTCTTTCCGATATACGTTATTTTCTAAAGAGCAAAAGAGACAAAACACTTTAACAATGTTTTAGTTCTAAAGCGTTTATGAACAAGGTTGTTAAATACACTGTTTACTATACTCAAGAGAGTATGTGGCTTAAATAACGCATTACAGTAATCAAATTCATTAAAAACCTCGGCTTTTTGTTATAATAAAGCCTCATATTAACCTAAAGGTCAAACAAGTTCATATTAACATCGTTATTTACCTCATTGAGATTAATTTTAATACTTTTGACATAATGAAATCTTTCCAATTTAAATAAATTCAATTTTTGCATTTTATCAAGAAAATAATGATGAAGTTAAGTCCAATCAGCATCAACTTTATGAGATTGTCAAAATGATTACTAGTTTCAAGATCTTGGAATTTCAGAACTGATGGTAAAAGTCTTCAAATAAATAGTATATTCAGCAGTTCTGGAATTTGTCAGAGGAATTTTTACTTCAATATAAAATAACCACATTGTTGATTAAAGCTTGTTAAATAATTACTTACTATCAGCTAGCGCTCCGCAAAGTCTTTTTATCAGCGTTGCATCCATCCCTGAAAGAATTTCAGGAGGAAAGGTCCTATAATTTTTCTAGAAATGTTGGGGTATCATATATGTACAATCAACTACAAAGGCTGATGAACACATTGCAGATTACAAAACATCTGAACACACATATGGAATAGTTTGGTTGAAGTGTTTTGTAATACTTATTGAAAGTGTTCATCAACTTTTTTACTTAACAGTACATATTCTTATCCAACTGGTAATCCAGAGAGTACCAGAGAAAGAAACATAGATAAGGAGAACAAACTTTTTAAACTCACACGATTTGCACTCATTATACTAAATGAAACGGGTCTGTATCGCGTTAGATAATTAAACGTATTTACTAAAATACGTACCCGACGTTTCGAGCGGATTACACCGCTCGTGGTCACGGGAGAACTGGCTGGAGAGGCGAATATTCACTGCACAATATTGTTTTTTCCAATTACCCGCACAAACTACCCGCACTTAATGTTTATCATCAAAATTATTAGTCATTAAGTTGGCGACACACCACGCTCACTACATCCGAATTTTCGGTCAATTTTTTGTGTTGCCTACGACCATTAATTACCGGATTCCACATAGACGAGAGCTTAAAACCACTTTCCCGGTTGAAATTCAAGTGTTTTTTGATTTCCACCGCTTCACGAACAATCCTGGAGTAGTAATGTCGTTCCGTGGAAAGGATTTTCGGCGCATGCAACTCAATCCAATGGTTTGGTCCTGATGATAATAAATGGTCGGCAATCGCGGACTTTTCGACCTGGCGGTTTTTGACCGCTGCGATATGTTCTCTGACCCTCTCCGCTATCGTGCGCTTGGTCTGTCCAATGTATGAACTACCGCAGCTACAGTCAATTTTATAGACGCCTGGAGTCTGGTAAGGGATCGTGTCCTTCGGTGACCTCACTTGCTGTGCTATTTTCGACAAAGGAGTAAATATGGTGTCTATAGAATACGATTTTAAAATCGAACCAATCTTGTCTGTTACTCCTTTGATGTATGGCAAAAAAGCGGGCTGCCTGACAACACTCGTTGCCCTTCCCTTAGATTTCCTCCTCGAATGTGGTCTCCCAACGCTGTATCCATTGTTCTTCATAACCTTACTCACGTGAGCTAGTTCCTCATCTAAAAACTCCGGGTCGCACAACGCGTAAGCCCTGTTTATTAGAGATGTCTGCACGGAGCGAAGGTGTCGGGGATGATGATGAGAAGACGCGTTGAGGTACTTATCGGTGTGTGTGGGTTTTCTATAGACGGTGTGTTTGAGGGATCCATCTGGTTGCACCATAATCTTGACATCCAAGAAGGGCAATGTTCTGTCTCTCTCAACCTCGTAGGTGAAGTTGAGGTTAGTGTGAATGGCATTTAAATGTATAAGAAACTGTTCGATTTCTGGTATGTTACCTTTCATGACACAAAATACATCATCGACAAAACGTTTCCATAGTCGCACTCCATATGCCTGGAAATTTATCAGCGTTTCGACGTGTTCCATCCAAATATTGGCCATGACCGGTGCCAAAGGGCTACCCATAGCAACACCATCGATTTGGAGGTAGTATTTGCCTTTATATAGAAGGTAACTCCCCTCTAAACAGTTACGTATAACTGTCATGTACCCTTCTGGCATGTTATTGTCTGCAAGTTTTTTCCTGATGACATCTAAGCAGTCTCCGACCGGAACATTGGTGAAAAGGGACTCCACATCAAAACTCACCATGACCTGTGATGGTTCCAGTTTGAAACTGTCCAGGATCTCTATAAAATGGCGCGAATCCTTCACAAAAGATGAAGTAGTTCCCACGAGAGGCCGCAGTACTGACGCAACGTGTTTGGCCAAGTAGTAACTGGGTGAGTCAATCTGACTCACTATTGGTCTCAGTGGAACGTTGGTTTTATGTACCTTTGGCAGTCCATATAGTTTCGGCGGTTGCACGATTTTCGGCTTGTACAGGTACTGAAACTCCTCCTCTGTAAAAAGATTCTGATTGTCCCTAATGACAGCACGCACCCTCTTTGTGACTCTCGCAGTCGGGTTGTATGATACTTGTTTGTAAACGTTACCGTCATTCAACAGTGCCTGCATTTTAAAGTCATAGTCCTTCGAGTTCATGACGACGGTGGCGTTACCTTTATCGGCCTTAAGAACGAGGACGTCTTCGTTATCTCTCAAGATCTTAAGTGCTGTACGCTCTTCCGCCGTAATATTACTCTTTGGTACCTTTGATTTCCGTAAGCTGACTGCTACATCCTGCCTGAGGGTATCAGCGTCGGCAGCGGGTACTTTGTTTCGGATTATGGCCTCTTCTATGCTGCTAATGACGGTTTCGTAAGGTATATTTTTGGGGGTAGTGGCAAAATTTAAACCTTTTGATAAAACCCTATGAGTCACAGTGTCCAGGTCTGTATCCGAGATGTTAATTACACTGTTGCTTTGCTCAGACGGTATCCTCGATTTGTTACTTCGTTTTAATAACCTGTCGAACTTCCGGTCATGTCTTCTTTCGCTTCTTTCAAAAATACGACTCACTTGCTCGAACGTTATTCGGTCACAAAAATCAAAGTCATCGCGAGACAACACCGCACTACACTCACAATGCAATTGGAACAAACTACGCTGTACACCGTCCAACTCACAATAATTGTTACGGATAATCTGTTTTAACAGTCGAACACTCGCATGCCGTAGAATTTCACTCGAATGTGCAATGTCACTACGCGGTTTTATACGAACACATGTAGGTAATAAGTCCCAATCGCGACATTTTGTTAAAAATGTCAACGATGTTTCCAAGCACACTTTTTTCCTTCGAAGAAATTCAAGTTGACGAATTTTATTTGCAATTTCCGGCCCGTATCGGTTTGCCAACAAACTTTTTAAACTCACACGATTTGCACTCATTATACTAAATGAAACGGGTCTGTATCGCGTTAGATAATTAAACGTATTTACTAAAATACGTACCCGACGTTTCGAGCGGATTACACCGCTCGTGGTCACGGGAGAACTGGCTGGAGAGGCGAATATTCACTGCACAATATTGTTTTTTCCAATTACCCGCACAAACTACCCGCACTTAATGTTTATCATCAAAATTATTAGTCATTAAGTTGGCGACACACCACGCTCACTACACTCACTACTACGTTTAATTATCTAACGCGATACAGACCCGTTTCATTTAGTATAAATAGATAAGGAGAGCCGGAGAGCCGTCTCTACACAAAGGGATAAGTCCTAGGACTAGAATAGTAGTTCTAGACATCGATCTAGGGTTCAGATAAACTCTTCCAGCTTCATCACTACATAGTATAAAATAAAGTCGTCTCTGTTTCGTGTCTGTTTGTCTGTATGCTTAAATCTAAAATTACGCAACGGATTTTGATGCGGTTTTTTGTAATAGGTAGAGTGATACAAGAGGAAGGTTTTTATGTAAAAAACTTGCCCAAATTCCCACGGGAACGGGCACAACGCGGGTAAAACCGCGGGGCGCTGCTTGTACTACAATAATTATCAACAAGAGTATCTAATTAAACGTCCTAAATTTAGCCCGGAACCTGCGCTATAATCTACTTACATATTATAATAATAATTCACCATTGTTAACAACCAGATTTTATTTTGAAATTATATATTTATGGTAATAGAAACGGAATCTATGGGTTCATTATTATGTATTAGTCAATGTATCATATAATCTATTCAAATTCTAGTATTGGAATTAGCAAGCAAACTGTTATAACTGTATTCTGAATATAGATATAATATTAATTAAAAAGGAATTATCAAATATTATATATTCTGCTGTTAATAATATAAATTCTTAATCCAACTGTATTTAAAAAAATAAAGCTGAAGAGTTTGTTTGTTTGAACGCGCTAATCTCAGAATCTACCAAACCGATTTGAATAATTATTTTTGTAGTGGATAGCCACATTCAACGGAAAGGTTCCAGGCTATTTTACATCCCGGCATTCCCACAGGAATGAGCACAACGCAGGTAAAACCGCGGGGCGCTGATAGTAATTGATATAAATTGCTCTTTACCAACTTAGTATAGAAAATGATCTCCAGTGGTATACCTAAAACATCTTTTCCGGTTTGGTGGAAAAACACTAATAGCCTTCTGTTACTGACTATACTGGTTCGAGAGCATTAAAGATTAGCATTATTAACGATAACACTTTTCGGAATTATTATTCAAATAAAATGAATCCTCAGATTAAATCAGATGAATGTTTGTGGGCGGAGGACACCTGTTCATTCATAAGTCACACCGGGGTCTCACTCCCACGCGACCGATTCATGATTTATGTTCACTCTACAGTTACTCTATACTCTACTGCTTCCTAACCTGTCTATGGTTGTTAAAACATAACCTTACATTTAGGACTAGTGTATATACGGGCCTTATTCAGAAACGCTTTTGTAACAGCACTTTAGCTATCAAATGTTTTGTCCCTTACCAACATATGCTATTTTCCAAAAAGCGAAAGAGACAAAACGCTTTTTTACACTATTTAAGTTTATTATCGTTTATGAATAAGACGGTTAACCTTTAAATTATATTTGCTTATCTTTAAAACAGAGTTTTGACTCGATTTGGGATTGCATTGAGTATTTTTTTCTTATCTTCCCTGTAACTACTAATAGTACTACTTGATAGTTCAAGTCCATAATATTAGGTATAAATTATTTAAAGATTTAGTTGTGCATACTTTTTTATAATTACTAGATCAACTTGAACAGCCAATTAGTTTAAAATCAAATTACAATACATTCATTTTCAAAGCGGATAGTAAATCACAAAGACAGGTTACGATTTCCTGTAGTATGCGAGTAACAATACTTGCCAGTTAGTTAATTTACTGTTAAACTAGATGTCGCCGCGAGCGGTGATCTAATCGTTTATTTAATTTAATATATTCACGTCCAAACAAAACATTGTGCAATGTGTTATTAATGCCAAATGGTATTATTATAGTCACCAAATCCGAGGCAATCTGGATTAGCGAACTGGTTAATCAATGTATTATTTCAAAATTTATTATTGAATGGCGAAACAGTAGTCAGAAGAACAGGTATATGCATTTTTGGGATGAATAATAAAATATTATATAGTGTTTCACAGTAAAAAGCTCAGCTTTTAAGAATATACTGACAGAGTACACAAATAAGTGACGAAAAGTCTTACCGCCTTTTTCATAAACACACTTGAAGTTAACACTTCTTTAAATTGTTTTGTCTCTTTTGCTCTTCGGCAAATAGCGTATGTCGGAAAGGGACAAACCATTTGTTAGCTAAAGTGCTGTTAATAATCGTTTATGAATAAGTCCCTTTAGGATGCTGTGTTTACAGATCCAACTCGTAGACGCCCTTTGGAGGTGTTTAATGTAATCTATACTAATATTATAAAGCTGAAGAGTTTGTTTTGTTTGTTTGTTTGTTTGTTTGTTTGTTTGTTTAAACGCGCTAATCTCAGGAACTACCAATCCGATTCCAATAATTCTTTTTGTAATAGACAACCATATTCAACGGGAAGGTTATAGGCTACTTTTCATCCCTAAATTCCCACGGGAACGGGCACAACGCGGGTAAAACCGCGGGGCGCTGCTAGTTAATAATATTATTTCTTGGTATAATATAAGTACTATTAATTTAAAACAATTCTTCTCAAAATAAAACATACTCGTTGTTCAATATTTGCATAAGGCATTAAAAATTATGCAAATTAAAAAAGTTAAATAGATTCATGAAGATTACTAAAAAGTTTGAGTTTTTCTATCATCTGTATTTTAATTATCTATCGCAATAATAACCATTTTTATCGAAGAACAATCAAATAATAGGTAGGCACTTAGCTTAAGTATACAATTAACTAATTCAAAATTTGATTCCAACTAATGATCCCAAAGTAATTTCCATTTTCGTGAAACCAACGATTCTTCATTGTCATTTCTATTAGACCTAGAGCCCGTGAACCCCAGACCTTCGTTATTTTATAAAAGCTGAAAGTTTGTCAGCGCATACTCCCACACACAGGTAAGAACGATGGACTATTATGAAGTTTGGGTAACCGTGGCTTTGGCAGGTAAACGGTACTAAAGGTGTGTAAAATACTGATCTAAATTCGTCAAATAATAAAGTGTGATTTTTTGGTATTACCTTCAGAATATTATTAAAAATCACGTTATTGATTGACAGACACTTAACATCGTGGCAACCCCTTGCCAGACACCCCTAATGTTCATGAAATTATAACTCTACTTATGTTATAGTATAAAAGCTGATTTTTATATATAATACTTAGGTAATAATTAGATGATGTTTCCTCATCAGCCAGACATTTTTGATAGTTCCAACCCCTTGCCAGACAATGATGTAGGGTCGCTGTAGGAGCGAGCGCGAGACAGTATATGTATGGTGGGTGCGAGTGAGATGGCGAGATAGGTCTATCGCGATCCCTCAATAACAGATTAAGTATATAAAAAAAAAAAAAAACAAATAAATAATACTCAAAAATTTAATTGAAAATATATTAATGACATTACAAGTTATTATAATGCAAAAAAAATAGATTGATGACATTACAGATTATTATTATAGTGTATTAAAGAAAATATTAGTTATTAGTTGACCGGACTCTTTTAGTAGAAATATGTACCTACCTAGTTTTTTTTTTAATACATCAGAAGTAAATTTTTATTTAAAAAACAAAAAAGTATATGAAGAATAATAGCAAAAGGTTTTTTAACCGACTTAAAAAAGGAGGAAGTTTCTCAATTTGTCCGTATATATACATGATTTATTTTGTGTGCTCGAGGATGTATAATCCGTTGTATATGAACCGATTTACATGATTTTTGTGAAGATATTTTGAGGTACATATCTGATGATGGCATCCCAGTGAAATGGAGAGAAACTTTTGAAAATCATAGGAGCGACTAGAGCATTTGTTAATTTTTCCATTAAATATTTTAATGCTACAATTTAATAAAGGTCTGGAGTCGCTCTGATGATAGAACTGCCAGATGTTGAAGACGAAGAATACTTAAGGGAACTCCTCAGCGGTTTAGAGCAGTGACCTTGTGTTTGAGCTTGATTTTTTTGTATTGATGAGAGTAAAAAATAATATAAAAACTATTAACTCAGACTGGTAATATAAATGCTTGACTTTTAATTGGAGTCGAAAGTAATAGATCCATTCCTGGGGCACCCCTTTAATGTCAAAGATTTTTTTACAAGTCCGTTGTTTTTTGAAAACGTTTTGTAAAAACCCTTGTTTACATACTTAATCAAATAATAATCAACCGAAAATGCATAGCCTCGTTTTTGAAGCCTTTTAAGAGTATGGAGCATTTTAACATAATTATATAAAAAACCCATTAAAAAAAACCGTAAAATAAATCCCGCCCAAATAGGATAAATAGTTTCCGAGAAATCGCAGACAAAAAATAGTATCATGTTTTGAAAACTTAGGGGCGAACACAAACCTCCTTTTTGAAGTCGGTTAATATAAAAAGATGATTGATATATAATATTAACAGGAATTAGGTATTTATCTTCGTCATATCTCGATAGTGTCCACTTTGGTGTCCACTCTGTATCTCATATCCCATATACTCTTTGGAATATGGCCGTTTGTTGATGTAAAAATTTTTTTTTTCAATATTCATATAAATTGTTTTCGAAGTAGAAAATTATACTTCCAAATGAAAGATCACTCCTTTACTTCTATTTGTGTTTTTAAAAGTGTTTTTGCAATAAGGCAATGCACATGAAGGCATATTTTATAAAAAAACAATAGCTGTAACACATGTAGTTCTGGCCAGAGCTGGCCATCGACTAAGTGAACAGTTGACCCCGCACCATAACGAATCTCTCAAGAAGCTTGTTTGAAGTGACTTCTCTAGTACGTAGTACATACTCGTATATCTCAATGCCCAAGACTTAATTTTTTAAACAAAATCACTTTCATTTAAAAAATCACATAAACAAATTGTAAGCATATAATGTACGTATCATACACTAATAATATATTGAATATACTTTATAGTCTGTATCATCATCATCATCATCATCATCATAAATTTAAGAGCAAGGCTCTTGTCGGTGAGTCCGATGCAGACTTCTCCATCTATTCCTATTCAGTGCAAGTTCCTTCACATCTCTATAAGACATGACAGACACTTTTTCTTTAATCTGACTCATGTAACTGATTCTAGGCCTTCCCCTACCTCGCTTTCCTTCAACTTTACCTTCCATGATATTATTTATGAATCTGTCATGTCGTATGAGATGTCCTATCATCTTCCCTCTCCTATTTTCTATTATCTCAAGTAGTGTTCTACTCTCTCTCACCAATTCTAATACTTCTTCATTTGTCACCCTTTCCGTCCAACTAATCCTTTCCATCCTACGCCAACACCACATCTCAAACGCTTCCAACCTCTCCCTATCCCGTTGAGTCATCGTCCACGTCTCACATCCATACAAAGCTATACTCCAAATATATGATTTTATAAACATTTTCTTTACCTTTCTAGACATTTTGGAAGAAAGTAGATATTTTTTATTGTGAAAAGCCTGCTTTGCTATTGCTATCCTGGTTTTGATATCTAAGGTACATCTGGAGTCTGATGTGATGTAACTACCCAGATACATGAATTTATTTACTATTTCAATATTTTTGTTATTTATTACTAAAGTTTCTTGTGGGTTTATTATATGTTTTGAGGATATGAGTATTTTAGTTTTATTGGTATTAATCTTAAGTAAAAACTTTTTGAAAACTGAGTCCATAATTTTAAGAATTTGTTCTAGTTGTAGCTGCGTTATATTCTAAATATTTTATGTTGTTAATTTATAATAACTTTTCAATTAATACTTGAAGATAGCATATAAGATTATTTTAGCTGATGTAAACATGTACTAAACATGCGCAGTGAGGGATCGCGATAGACCTATCTCGCCATCTCACTCGCACCCACCATACAAATACTGTCTCGCGCTCGCTCCTACAGCGACCCTACATCATTGTCTGGCAAGGAGTTGGAACTATCAAAAATGTCTGGCTGATGAGGAAACATCATCTAATTATTACCTAAGTATTATATATAAAAATCAGCTTTTATACTATAACGTAAGTAGAGTTATAATTTCATGAACATTAGGGGTGTCTGGCAAGGGGTTGCCACGATGTTAAGTGTCTGTCAATCAATAACGTGATTTTTAATAATATTCTGAAGGTAATACCAAAAAATCACACTTTATTATTTGACGAATTTAGATCGGTATTTTACACACCTTTAGTACCGTTTACCTGCCAAAGCCACGGTTACCCAAACTTCACAATAGACCATCGTTCTTACCTTTGTGTGGGAGCATGCGCTGACAAACTTTCAGCTTTTATAAAATAACGAAAGTCTGGGGTTCACGGGCTCTTAGTCCATATAACCAATTCTAAAACGTTTTCAACAGAAACACTTCTGAGCCATTCGAAATTCAAAACAGGCTTTACTTATAAATGGTTTTAGCACTTAATATGTATTAGAATTCCCGAGATCATTTAGCCCTGAGTCCTTTATTTCATTCAAGCGAATTGTGACAACTGTGTCCAACAGTTCCCGCCCACTGTTCGGAAAACCAAGTATCATGCAAATGTGCAAATAAAATCCTAACTAATATTATAAATGCGAAAGTAACTCTGTCTGTCTGTCCGTTACGCTTTCACGCCAAAACTACTGAACCGATTTAAATTAAATTTATATTTTAATTCAATTTGGTACACAGTTAGTCCAGAGCCTGAGAAAGGACATAGGCCAATTTTTTTTCGCGAAATTCCTGCGGGAACGGTTACAACGCGGGTGAAACCGCGGGGCGCTGCTAGTAAGTTTATATAGGTTAATGGCCACCCTGGTATCAGAAGTTTTAGACCGCCTTCCCTTAACATGGTCTTATAGTTGAAACACTACCCGAGACCGATAATTGAACGTGTTTACAGAGGAGGTAGCGCTTACATATATGACGAGGAATATTGAAAGCTTTAAGCTTCCTTGTATAGTTAAGTAGACTTTCCCCGAACTGATCATACTGATGTTATTTACATTCTTATGTTTATAAGATGAGTGCTCTCTACTTAAACAAGTTTAGTGTTTCTAGAAACTGCCAACACACACACTTCACTTTTTATACACTTAGGCACTTAACTAAGACTTTACTCACTCTTTAAAAGGAAGCTTCTGAAATGTATTTTGTCACATATATCCTTATCATCATAAATATTTCCACTCCGTTGGGTTGTGTTAAGGTTTTCTTTAACAAATGCTTGTTACTAGGACGAACACATACAAATAATTTAACCACTTAAAAGACAATTGATGTGTGTATTTCCAGTACCCATCGGTACAATTATAAGGAAATGCTCATTTTAAGCATAATTTTGTAGTAGCTTGATAATAATCAAGCTTACGTTTTGGTCCGATTGCCTCAAAAGGTTTATTTAAAATCAACAAAACTCGACCTTAATTTCGAGTACAACGATTCAAATATATTACTCTGACTTCAAGTATTGAGTCGCGCTCAATGGTTACGGGACATATAATTATTACCTAGAATGTTTCCACGTGCAATGAATGGCACAAGAGTCAGAAGGAATGTTGGCAATTTCAAGGCGAGCCGCCGACATCATAACTTAGGAAAACGCAAACATCAAGGAAAATATACTTATCTGTGCGAGTATACCTCGAGTTACATAATGACACATTAAACATTATTTCCAGCAGACAAGTTGGCGACTCTTGACAGATTTATTTCATTGAGCAACATTATATAAATAATTTATTAATTTCTAGATTATGGCCAATAAATGTTTGCAAATAATGTTTATGGATTCGCACAATATTCAAATAAGGTTACCTATTTCAAAATCGTTTTGTGGAACTCAAGTTCTGAGTACTGTAGGTTAGAAATGAAAAGTGGAGGTCGCGCCGAAATGTCAAATTAGCATTCTTATTGTTGCGTGCTCTTCGAGCAGACATGGCCTTCTTTTCACTCGTAGATCATGGGACAGCACAATAATAATACGTAACAATGATCTAGTTTATTAACCTTTGTTTTATAGCTGCCATTTTCTACTTCGCTTCGAACCAATCACTGTCAAAATATAACTAGTTTTAAAACCAAGAAATAGTCGATTATTTTTCTAAGAATGTTTCAACTGACCCACGTGGCGAGTTCAAATGGTTCGACCGCACTGAAGGGCCGTTATAGTTACTCAGAAGGTTAATCGAAGCACTGCGCTACCCGCTGACATTTATCACCCCTTAATTAAATGGAATTTATGATGATATGTTCGATTCCCCGTTGTTTACACACCTAATGAACACCTTGAAATAACTGATATTGTGAACGACGTTAATGTACGGATTAATAATATTGACGGGCCATAAATCTAGGATTATTGAGAGCATCGAGTATATTATTATGTTATATTCGTATCTCATACGGGGAAAGCTTTTGGGAGCGTGTGAAATGGAAGCTCGCATGAGCCGATATATGGATTTTAATATGATTGATGACCGACGACTCAAGTTTGGAAAGTGCGTTCGTCCGTCTTACTTGTCGCGTAACGATGATCACAATCTGTTATTATGCTACTATCGGAGTTGCAGAGGTTACATAATGTTCGCATAATTTATCCGTGGCAACGTTGAGCTTCGTAGATTAAACATTGAGGCAATTATTTATAATTGGAGGCGCGTGGCGCCCCAGCTGCCTTGGGCACCTGCATCTTATCAGGGAGCGATGAACTCTTGCCCTTTGCACACAATCCCACCTACTTGATGATAAGTTGAGTACCTGATGCTATTTATGGGAGTGCAGAGACACATGTCCGTATTTTATACTATGTGTTCAGTTCACCTTGTGTTCACGTCATTCCTTGTGAAGATGTAAGATACTGCGTTAGAAACAGGTCACTTCTAAAATAACCTCTATTTTTTTTTTACGAGACTTATAATGTAGACGATTTTTCGATTTAAATGTGGTCAATTTTACAGCCAGGACGATTCATTCTAAAAAAAATTAGTGATTTCATTCCATTGTTAACCCATCACTGAACCCTTTTCCTCAATGGAAGAAGTCTCAAAAAATCAATCACGATGGCTTGAATTTTAACTCTCGCAAGAAAAATAAATATATTGAAATTAGTTTTCTATTGGTTATTGTTTTTGTAACTCCTTAAAGACAACTGAAAGTTAAGTGACTTCTACATTTTAATGATTCCTTAATTAACTTTAACTTGAAACCAAAGAGAGCCCGTTGATGCAGCGCAGCGGCAACATTACAAAGTTTCGTAATAATGACAATAATTACAAAAGGATGGTTTCTTTCCACTCAACGATGTTCATTAAAATAATTTAAAACCCGTCAAAGATTCGCTGAACCAATTATTAACGGAAAACGGAAGTTAAAGATACAGTTTCTTTTGTAATAATGAGCTGAAGTTTCTTTTAAGTTATGGCTTGTTATTCTTCGCGATCGAGACATTTCATTCGGACCACTCGCTGTGGTAATATAGTTTGTTCTTAAACCGTTCTTGAATTGGAGAGTTCTTCAATTTAGTAAGCGTTATGTTCTACTGAATTCCTTTTAGTTATTAACTTAAGTATGATTGTTATTTTAAATTCGATAAACACACCCTTTGCTTTGGGTCCATTGATGCGGAGCTGAACACAATTGACCAACGCAACTGTCAAAATCTTTTCGGATATTGGCAAAGTCACTTCGTAATACACCGCTTCGCTTCTTCTCCTCTTTTGCTTCTATGGAAACGCGCCTTAGTAGTTAGACAGATTCTCCTTTATGAAAATGTTTAAAGGACAGCAGACGAGAAAGAAGAAGTCTAACTGACTTTCAATTACATAATAAAATTCAATCCACAACTGTTTATAGGCTGACTTAAGATTTTTTTTTGTCGAAAACTTTATTCCAAAGAATTATGTAACTATAGTTGGCTTAAGTGCAAGACGCACATAGTGGGCTCACAACACCTTTCATACAAATGTAAGGAATACAACGTCACGCGACTCGCACCCGACCCGCACCCGCACTATATATGTCCTGCGCTTAGGTACGAGTGTTAATGGTCAAACATATGTAATTTGTTATATGCCAGTGTTTTGTTAACATCTCCATTCCATTTTCTAACTTATTCTCAAAACGTACCGCAAGTTCCTGAGTGCACTTTATTTAGGTTGAATTATAAATGAATTTAACTAACTCGGTCTTAGTTTCGCAGTAAAATAGAACAGTTTCTAAGAAAAACATGAATGGGTTAATTGAACGGACGCATGCATTTACTATACAATATCCGTTTTCCCTTTAATAAGAACGGATTTCCAAAAAGGTATTGAAAACCTTTTAAATTGTCGTAATATGTAATTATAAATAATTAACGTGTTAGGATTAAGTGATCAATTAAAGTTGATTTATAGTTGTTTAATTTAAAGTTGCCATAAAAATCTTGGCGACTTCTCTACTTGATTAGTTAGTTTTATTAGCTTAGACTGAAATTATTATCCTACTTCAATCATCTATAAAACCTCTTAAGTGAATCACCTGACTTTATGAATAAATACATCTTCAATTTGTCTTACATTACTCTTTCCCGTCAAAACATCAAATTCCTCATGAATCTTAGGCTTAAAAGCCAAGATAATCGTCCATTTTACAGCCAACCATCACGTTTGTTCGGCTCCATTACTAAAGCCACTCATGGCGTGTCATTCGTCCTTTTCCAGAATCGTTATTACAGAATAGATAGGAGCATTTAACTTGAATACCTTCGAGTTCTTATACCAGTATGAACGGGGTACTGAGTGCGATTGTACATCATCAGGAGTTAACCCGTCTCATTGGCTTTGGTAACCGATTTTTGTAACAGATTGGTTGGTTTAACTGATTTTATTGATGGTAGTGATGGGAGAAAGGTCTTTTGTTATTAATTTATTCGAATTTGTAGTTCAATCGATCTTTTTTTAAGGCACCTCACTAGAATATAATTTGTATTTTTTTGTAAAGTTTGATATTTTTCATTCATCTCAATACTTTTTCTTGTGATGTTTTTGTTAGGCATATTATTATGCATCCTTTAATTTTTTGGTATGAACGTTTTTTCATCTATCATCCCGGATTACTTAACACCACACACCCATTATGACGTCATAATAGGAGAACATTAAATAATAATACATTCAATAGAATTATGCAATAGATACTAATTGAAAATTATATGCCATGCCAACACAGGCATTATACTACTTTCACATTTAAACAATGATTATGTTTTCCCACTGGAATTATATAACAAAAATTATGATCCAACCAAGCAGGTAGAAGCTCATACAAGGAACCATTTGGATTTCATGTCGAACACCTTTTAACCTGAGTCTTCTATAAAATTACCAGACGTCATGAATGTGTATTCAAACGTTCGACCACAACTAGTTACTTATAAGAGAGCGAGCACACTATAGTCAAGATTGTAGTTAGCATTCTTTTGTACGTTTTCATAGACGGTTTTCTCGTCTATGAAAACGTACAAAGGAATGCACTCACAAGGCTATTCGTCTAGCTCTCGCACTCAGAAACGTTTACAAATCGATACTTAACTAATTGACGTAATTCTTCATACATTATATGACAAAATCTCTACTAAAGACGCATTTGAGGTCTTTGAGTACGGGCGTAAGAGTCCAAGAGTATAATGGTGCATCCAGATATAAATTTGCTATACAACACATTATACTAAGCACATTAATATTTTTTTTATATAAAACTAAGCAAGGTTGACTAAAATGTTATACAACAAAGTTTTATAACATGTTGTTACATAGTTTGGAAGTAATTAACTTTGTATCTAGAACATTTGACTAAAAAACTTTAACTGTCATCTGATTTACTAAAGACAGTTGTGTGTCGTCGAACAAGTCAGTTTTAAGACAGCTGTGACTACAGTGTGCTCGGGCTCTTACTTAACAAGATGCCATTATGAAATGTCGGTGTTAAATACACGGGACATCTTCACATACAAGTATTAATGCACCTGCATAAATATTAACAAGAATACATTTCTTCATGTTTACGAGCGCTGTAACACGATTTAATTACATATAGATATTATCTATAGAGAGATTTAGTCATCATTTAATTTAATCTGTTACTATTTAAGTTGATACTTTTAAAAACTTACAGCTATATCGGTTGTTTTGTTGTCCGTAATCTGCGTCGGAGGCGGTCTAAAATCTGCGATACCAGTTTTGGCCACTACACGTTACTTATTTTACTATATTATGTATATACTAATATCTGTACTTCTAATATATAAAATTCTCGTGTCATGGGGTGCGTAATTGAACTCCTCTGAAACGGCTCGACCGATTCCCATGAAATTTTGTGTACATATCGGGTAGGCCCGAGAATCGGACAACATCTATTTTTCATCCCGAAATTCCCGCGGGAACGGGTACCATGGTTTAACTCCTCTAAACCGGCTCGACCGATTCTCATGAAATTTTGTGTACATATCGGGTAGGCCTGAGAATCGGACAACATCTTTTTTTGAAACCGCGTGAAACCGCGGGGCGCAGCTAGTTACTATAATAATATAATATTATAAAGAGATAATTTTTTAAATTTGTTTATTTGTTTGTATGTTCAAGCTAATCTCGGGAATTACCTGTCCGATTTGAATAAGTAATTCTTTTTGTAATAGATAGCTACATTCAACGCAAAGGTCATAAAGCTATTTTTTATCCCGAAATTACCACGGGCACGGGTAAAACCGCGGGTCGTTGCTAGTCAAAAATAAGTTAGTTACTCACAGCAAAATATAAATTATTTTTTTCTATAATTTTGGCATTTCTCTCCGACACTCCTAATAAATAAGGACTCATGTTTTTATTTGTGGTTATAAAAGAATTAGGTATCAAAAAATCAATAAAAAGACTAATCTAAAAATCACGTTCATATTTCATTTATTAATTACCTGTTCTGCAAATCGCAGAGCTCTTTCTCATTCCACTTCTTGCGATTTAACGCTGTGACAAGCCACGCTACGTTAAATAATTAACTTTAATAACCGTAAGTAAACTTAAACAGTTAAAACTGTTAGAAATTAAAGAGTTAATTCTATGAACCGTTCTTTACAGTAAAAGTTGAATCATTGCCATTTTTTAAACACGCAATTGCAAACGATTTAAAGGGCTTATTTTACCGTACATCCGTAACTGGCCCAACTCTATCATTATGTGACCGTTAGTTAGATTCCACGTTAGTTGACGCAGTCCCCGCACTAGTGTAGTTTCCTACGTGTATTATTTTAATTACAACAGTTCATAGAAACTGTATTTATCGCCGCACACCGCTAATTGAAGTAACACTAACGCAAAAATGTGGACTATGAATTTCTGAAAAGGTTTCGCTGAATGTATTTTTAATAATTTTTCATAGTTTTGGTTTGTTAGAAAACTAATTATGAACGTTAAGCGTGATTTAGACGATACAATTTTCTTGTACATTCAAGTGCAATTATTGAATGCAATAAATGAAGTGCGATAATTGCCCTTCAAGAATTGTACGCAACTGTTTACACGAGGATACAAGTAAAAAAATTGAACGCAATTATTGAATGCAAGTCTTGACTGAAAATAGTTGCAAATGTCTTCTGTTTAGACCAATACAATAATGTTTAGGAGATTATTGCTTTCAAGTTTTGACTTGTCTAAACAGAGAGTTGTATGTGCGTGACCCGTCAATGAAATGTCATTGACGGGTTGCTTCAAGTATTGCACGTATTTGCGTTGTCAAATTTTTCATTCAAGTGTTGGGAGGTTTTGTAGAGTCTGTTTATTAAAAAATATGAGTCAAAAAGTATTAAAATTTGGTTCTGCTGACTTATTAAAGTTTATAGAGATTTACCGCAGCCATGAGTGTTTGTGGGACACTGAAAATGTAAACTACAAGAATCGTGATGCACGTAATGCTGCACTTGTAGCATTTGCACAAGAATTTGGAGTTGGCGGTTTAGGACCTAAGGAAATTACAAACAAAATAAAATTTTTAAGCTATTGCATAGCTTCTATCGCGGGCATTGAGCGCGGGGACCGAATCCAGAAATTCCGTAACGAAAAAAGTTCACGCTCCCCACTAACGCCATCTAGTGATAGAAAAAATAACTATGCAATAGCTTTACCGCGGCAGTCCCCGAGTGCCACACGTCTTTTCTATTTGTAATTCTACACAAAGATTGTTAGACGCTCCAAGAACTCCTCTTCTTGCTATCCATTTTTTGATCCAACACCTCTTTTTACGACGATTTCTCAATATTTCTTGTCTCAGAAGAGCAGCAACGATTAACACACCTTCACTTACTGCACTCATGTTGGCAAATGAAGAGAAAATTGAATGCAAGAATCGCCTAAGAAATTGTTGTATGTGCTGTTTACACCAAGACAATTTTGGCAAGCAAAACTTGCGCAAAAGATCAAAATGTTACGTACTGTTTAGACCATGCAAGAAAATAATTGCTTCAATTTTATTGTATGCAACAGGCAAGAAACTTGTATCATGTAAATGGCGCTTTATAGTAGTGCACATGTTTTTTTAAATAGAAGATTTATGAAAAATATGCCGATTCCTGCGAAAATAATACTAAAATATCACAGTCATTCTATTCAATATCGTACCTAGCGTCACGGAAACGGAATTAAGTACTAGTCTTGGTTACTTAATTTATAGCCTTTTCCGTACATTTGGGAAGATACGTACATATTTTCACTACATACATTATGTTCCTCTCTCTTTCGAGTCAATGGCGCAAAATAATGATAATACATTATGTTAAAGAGTGAACACTCATCGCGAATGTTAAGAAACGTGGATGGGTGGCCGATAGTGACTCTTCTCTCTAATAAACACTACCCTCTCCAAAGGCCTTTAAGCGGTCTAAAACCACCAACACCAAAGTTTTCCACTAACCGTTACAAAATGAATGAATCAAGGTATGATTGTCAGACACACCAAAAGCAATCATTAAATTAGGTGCCAAGTCTTTCTAAAGCTAAAACTACTTACAAAAATAAATTGGCTAACCAAAAAATAGAAGCGCTATTACGGTAATACAGCTCTTTTGGAGGCCAATGTCTGGATGTAACCATCGTCTATTCTCTGTTCGCCCACGTCGGATTCTATTCAACGACGTTCATAATACGGGCTTTTCCAGCAATCCATTAACAACACTCCTCGTATAGTTCACCGCAGTTTACGTATTTTCTTTGACATTCAATATTAGCCATTCGTTAATCACGTTTAGATTTGTTTGATCTAGCGTATTAATAGTATTTTTGGTAAAGGTATCGGGTGTCGAACTTTGGTCTTTATTAAACGTCCGTACTTTAAAATATTTTTGGATTACATGAGAGTATTATTAGGTTGGTGAGTGATGCCTTGGTGATGCCAGTTTATAATTAAGAATATTTTTTTTAAATTGTTATGTAAGTACTTATTACTACTACTACTTAGTACTTTTAAAATCACTATCACTACTTATTATAAAACAAAGTCCATGGCCGCTTCTGTCTATCTGTCTGTCTGTCTGTCTGTCCGCGATAAACTCAAGTACGGATTTTAACGCGGTTTTTTTTAAATAGATAGAGTTATTCAAGGAAAAGGTTTACTATATGTATAAAAAAATCCCGTAATTTTCACGGGAACGGGCACAACGCGAGTAAAACCGTGGGGCGCTGCAAGTTATAACCTTAAAGTAGGTGTGTGTTTTTTTAAGCAAACTGCTCTTTGTGCCTATTGTGAGATTAAAGCCATTACACTAAAACAATATTTATCGACAATTACCTACTTACGTAAATATTTGCGTTTTATAGCCAAATACTCAAATCGAAAGCTCTTGAAATACTTGTAATTAAATGTAGGAGCCTTCTCTTGCGTTTATTGAGTTAACATAAAATGTGACTTTTTATGTTAGCTGCACAGTAAATATCCGAGCTCACTTACTTTTTAATGTTGGCCACACATATTTTAACTGGGTAAAGACGCATTTTCATGAATATATTATTATTTTATAACTATTCATGTTGTATAATTGTATTGTTATACTTCTTAAACAAGAAAGGAGAAATGTCAATATTGTCATGAATGGACATAATGTTAAGTGTCAAAATTATACGAAGGATACTTTAAACAATTTTAAACCTAGAGGTCTAGTGGTATTTGCACTCGTCAGCCAAGACTAAGGCCTCGGGTTCAATTTCCGGGTTAAGCGAAAACATGTTTCCTACTGTAGACAAGCGTGATGATTACGCCAGTCCTCCTCACTGTACTGATATCTTTAGTCAGGCGAGAGGTATTTGTCCTGCCGTAGGACATTAAAGGCTTTATTTTTTTACTTTACTTTATACTCTAGATATCTTTTAATTGGTAAGGCTGCTATTTACCGACAGTAAACGGAGGAGATTCTCAATTTAACGTGTTTATAGACTTGCTGTTAAAATAAAACAATGGTGTTTAATGTCAATTATGTATCAATATGCATCCACCCACAACACTAGGTAGTAAAACACATTCAACAGAAAACAAACTCATTTATTTTAAAACCAAAAGTACCTATATATACCCACATAAACTAAATGATACAATATTTTTAAGCCGACTCAAGTTATTAAAATGTAAAAAACACTATATACCTACCTAGTACTTAAAGCTACTATAATCTCAGATTGAGGTTATAAAACCTGGAATATCCATTACCTAAGCGCTGATATATCTATCCAACGTTATTTAAAGTTATGCATTAACTTAATCATTGTTAGTTGGTTCGTAAACATGTAAACGACGCTATAGCCTTCTAAAGACGACTACTAATAAAGGGCCGGTGCATAGAATAAGACAAAAAAATAAATTTATAGCTGCTAGCTAAGCGTAAATTGCTTGCCAAAGAGTTAGTTCACACGAAACATGTAAATAGAGCAGCATGCAGTGTCTCGGGCGATAAATCGAGTGGCAACCGACGCCTTGCAACTCCCTTTATAACTCTATATTTAGACAAAATGAAGTCTACAGTCTACCCTTTATTACCTATTAAGTTTACAACCAAAGCGCTAACATTGTAATACTTGATAAAACATTTTCTTAACAACTTATTAACATTTGACGTAAATCTTCAGAAGGGTTACCTTCAAGTTTGAACAATACATGCAAGTTATTACAATATTAGTTTGTTTTCAATGTTTCAGTGTACTGTATGAAGTCCAGTTAACCTTAGGCAGTTCGTAAGTCGTACCCTCGGGCATCGAACTCAGTGAAAGTTGGTGGACTATACCCGTGGTCGTACTAGACTTGTAGCAAGCTTACACAAACATAGGCAGGTCAAAGCTTCAAACGCGGAGTTTGCCATCCAATCGATCATACCTGTACAACCCTAACTATGATTTATGGAACGTATTTACTTCTATTTACGGACTATATTTGTTCAACATCTACATCTGCAAGTACAGCGCAACAGATAACCAAAACAAATATGATAATAGGTGAAGTGGATGCGATCTGTTTGCTCATATAAAGTATGTGTAAACTAATACTCTAGTAATGGACTACCGTTATTTCCTTATTAAGTAAGCGAAATTTGAGATTTGATACCGTCATTTTGCTTCTACTTGAAATGACCAATAAGTCATGTTTAAACAAACTATCTAAATGTAAATTAAGTATCGCAACAACTTTATAGCTTCAAATACTTTTATGGGGCAACAAACCAAACACTGCAAGTGCATGTTATATTTGGAATTTTCAGTAGAGATTTGGTATCGTAATATGATTGCAAAATATCCCGTTCCTGTAGGAAAGGCAGATAGCGGACGAGCGCGCCGGGTGTGACCGCACTCCCATCCAGATAATATTATACAAGTGGATTATATTACAGATACAGTTCTCAGCTACTTGCGGTTTGGCTCGCCTTCGGTACCAATGCTTCTTCCCATGAACGATACATGCATTTAGCCAAATTCAGTTCATATTTTAATCCTATCCGTACGTTAACAGACACGAAACAGACTGCAGTAACTAAAATTCTATCTAATGGATATCTACAGGTGTATGTTTCTGTCTGCCTAAAACATATTGCTATTAATTTATACTAATGTCCTGCGGTTGAAATAGATAATAAATATTACCTTTTACGACCTCATATGACTTACAAGCTATAATGAAATAACACTTAGTTAATTACCACAAATATTAGTTAAAACCTTACACAGTCCACAAGTGTTAGTTATTCAACGAAACCTTCGAGTCTATTAATTCATATACAATGTTTTCTCAACTCGAAGGTTGTTAAAGTGAAAGAAAATTACACTTAGGTGACTGTTTATTTTCAACACGCGTAGGAACAAGTTATAAAATCGTAAAACGAAGCAGTGGTAATAAACATTCATTATTCTAATAATTACGGTATAAAAATTAAAACAATTTTTGAACGATAATAAACATGACAATACGTCTGAGTTCTAGACTTTTATGTAATTTATGTTAATATAAATGAGGACAGATGTTCGGATGCGATGAATTATTCAGTTATTGTGGATATTTGATGCAGCGTGCCCAATGAGAGGAGACGGCGGGCAGACGGGCGTGTGCGATCTTTTAATAACGCTGGGAGGAACGGAGGTGCGCGGGCGCAGACAACTTGCACATAAATAAGTCGGGTTCAAACGGCCACGTCGCAGCGCGAACGCATGCGACGCGACGCGCTACATAACCATAGACGAGACATAACCGTCAACATCTAGTCAAATTACTTTTAACCGTCCTCATTCATGTCTAATATCAGAATGAATTTATTTCTAACAGCTCGACATTATGAGGAAGAATCGATAGGAAATTGATTACATGCAATCCTTTAGCTGTAACCGATACACCTCCAGTTTAACGTTTTACCTCGTATGTTGCGACAACCCGGGTGAGTGGTATAGCGCACGCCCACAAAGCTTTCTCGGAACTTTGAACGTATTATCCTGGTGATCCCATAAACATCAACGTGGGTGAAACAATGGGTTACAGTTAGTGTAAAATAAAAGGAACAATATATCGCGGAAAAGAACGTTAGCTAAATATAACAAGGTTTATGTTATTATGAAATTTAGGTCGCAAAACACGAAATTCCGAAAATATGCCATACAAACAAGAAATTAACATAAACATGTGTGTACATAAAATGTGTCAATAAAACTAATCTTGTGTTACATTAATGAGCCTTGAAATAAATATCGAACTGTCTGCGAAAGTAGATCTGTCCATCTACGACAGAGGCACTTGCGTAAACTAATTAAAATACTTATCGATGTAGCGATCAATGAAACCTTTTATATGCAAAACTAACACAGACTTCCGTTGGCAAAAATATACATTTTAATTTATATAGGTATAAGCTAAGCCCCATGGCTGCACCGGCACTGAACCGTGAAGCGTGGGAAAGGCGTTTTAATAATAACTAGATAAATTACAGATACAAAATTACAAACACATAAGTGGTTAGAAGTATTCTACCTGCTACTGCATTCCGTCAAAATCGAAAAATCAGAACAGACTCGAACAAGAAAAAGACAGAAAAAACACCACGTAGTATTGAAAACTATAATTTTAATATCATAGTTAACGTAAGTTAAACGTTGTTGTCACTTGTAAATCACAGACAGACATTCAATTTTATTCTGTAGTAGATTGTATAGATAGTGGTGACTAGGCAGCCAGAGGGAGGGGTAAGACAGTGCGTGTCCCGCGGCTGGCGCCGTCTGGCTGCCTCGTGGTGACTCACTGGACTCTCCACAACTCCCCTTTCATTTCACTATATTACTGTGCAATTGACGTGACTAGCAACTACTACCCTAATGAATCCAAGGATTTTATTAGCTCTGATAATGATAATGAACACGTTCTAATTACGAAAGTAAGTATAATTTGATGAATTTAAGAGATATAGGTGCCTTGTTCGTTTGGGGCGTTTAATTAATTGATATCTTATTGTGAGCACCGGGTATCATGGCAATGACCTCTACAATTGTTCCAGTTCTCTCTACGCTCTATTTTTATTAGCACTCGGTTACCAAAGACATTAATAAGGTACAGTTGTGTATTGTTAATCGAAGAGTACAGCAAAGTGCTAAATGTAACTAACAAATACAGAACAACAAGAAATACTTAAGTTCCAAATACAATATTATAACCAATACTTGGAGAGCAACACAACAATGTCCCCTAATCCTTTTAAATAACGAACCCCATTGCATATTTCTATCTTAATTATGGATCTACCACGGTCACAATTACATCAAAAATTAATATGTATCAGCTTGAGCGACGCTGGGTGGCGCAGGCAGTGGTGGCGTGACTGCACCGGTCCGACATCCCTCGTTCGGAAACTAATTTACCCTGCCTTGCTTATTAAAATGTCCATCCATATTGGTCGTTTTGACATACCCTCCCGTTTTAAAATTAAGTGGTGCAGACCTTGCGTATTGAATGCAGTTGTTTAGACTGGACGCGTTTAAATTTGGATTTAGGGCAGTTGCTGCGAGCAATGTGCACTGCGAAGTGCTCTCGAACGACTAGCGTAGCGACACGCCGGATTTATGTACCAGTTTTATTTACCCGGTTAAGCGTAATCAATTTTGCCCAAAATACAATCTAAAAAACGCTTTTTCTCACTTAATAAAAATGCCTCATAAAATATTAGACACACTCGGTAAGATCTGATAAAAACTTTCGTCCGTAAAGCTCCATAACATACGTAATATTTCAAATGGTTTCGTGGCTTACGAAAAAAATTCAGCCTATTCGTTCTCGCGATATTTCCTTGGAGATGCAAAGCAATTTTCTGCAAGAGATAACCTCTCTAAACGAGTTTCCCTACACAATATTTATTTGGAAAACAAACCTCATGACGAGGTTTTTACTGATCTTTTCTTGGGAACAAACGATGCTTTGAACATTAATGTTGGTGAAACGTTTTTTGCAGACCGTCCGGCCAATGATTAATGTAGTAAACAAAACAATGAACATTGTAAGTAAAGATCTAAAACAGAACATCTGGTTAATAAAAGTTATTAAATGATTTATTTTAATCTTCAAAGAGTCGTTATTAAGAGATTAATTCATGCTGTAATTATACTTTTATGATATCGTTTGCAAAATTCACGTCAACTACAATAAATCTATTTTAAATAAACATATAATATGGACAGATGTCTATCTCTGCAATCTAATAAAAACAAAATCAATTGATAATAATTTGTGAACACTAAGTGTAATAATGTACTGAAAGTGTCCATCTTGTAAGTGGCGCGAGGAACGTTATAAGAAATCAGCATAAAATCTATTTTAGTTCGTCTTACCAACCTTTTAAGGATTGGAGCTGCAAAGTAAAATGGTGTCAGAGAAAGTGCCGGCATGCACTTTCAATAGTAATTCGATGCTCCCAGTTGGACGGATAATACTGCAAGTCACTGGATTGCGCTAGTTCTGTTTGTCTATGGATTTCGTTACAAATAGAGTTTACGTTTCAATAGAACTCGAGTACCTACATCTGTTACTTGTGCTTATCTTGTAATACTATTACTCAATGAATATAATATTGCTTGTATGTATTTTCCCAGTAGATTTTTTGAGGCATCGAATTAGCTTCCCTATAATAACTTGTAAGCTAGAAGTCCACTTTAATTAGTTGTTAATTATCAAGAGTCAAGTCATGAAAGCTTCATGAAGCATTTTTATTCAAAGGTCACAGGTCGGCAACTCCCGAGCACAGATCGCTACTACTTTGTAGATGTTCTTTATAAAATAAGTTTAAAAACATAAAAGTTAGACGTCCATTTCTTGGTAAGCCACTTTCCTACTAAGTAGGTAGTTAACGTACCTACTGAGGCAAGTGTCGTGATAGAGATTTGCATGTCGATGTAAAGTTGCGATAAAACATTGAAGATTGCATGTCACTTACGACCCTGGAACGCTGGGAAAAAATCTGTTTAACAACTAAATCATTTTAAAATTCAAAAATTAGTCTATGTTTTTATTAGAAACACGATTGTTACTCGCACGTCCAACTTAAGCGTACAACACTGCAACAATTTTGAATAATAATATTAGCTTTTATTGGTTAAAGTAAGCCTAATAACACCCAGAGTCAGTATAAACTACGCAGTGATTGTCAAATGAATAATTCAACGAACAAATAGCTTTCAAGGAAGATGTTTAGGAGCAGTAATAGGGAGAATCACGGAGGCTGTAACCGCAGCCCCGAGTCGAAAGTGAGATTATCCGAATTAAGGTATTACGCCCGCATCGACACCGACTGACGGCATTCGAAGGTATTTCCCATAAGACGGATAAATCACGCTTTTCACGGTTACAGTTTCGGCTTTTCTGCTTCAAGAAAATATTTGTGTGGAACGTGTAAACGTCTGCGGTAATAATAGAACTATGTGTGTTGAATTTACGCATCATGACGCTCGAGGAAACGAAGTAAATGCAATCTGCGTCTCACCGAGTGTCTACTTATGAAATGTAAATTCAAAATGTTCTGCCTTTAATAACAGACACAGAAACTCATATGGGGACATTTATAAACATTGCTTTGCGTTTGAACGCGTGCTAGGTGCTAGCTACAAAGTAAGAATTTCATCACGACCTTCAGTTATTCCTTGTGTTAATCGGACTTTTATTTTATAACATTGAAATGGATGGGCATAAGGTCTGCACACCTGTGACCTAGAAGGAGCTACTAAAATTTGACCGTAAGCTATAAAACACAACAGCGTGTGTGATGAAGGACGAATCGGAACATTCGGGGGTAATTCCCAGGGGTTGAGGTGCTTCTAAAATCTTGTATTACGTGCCACATCAGCGACCACCACTGGATTACGAGCACACACCTATTACGTGACTTATGGTTTCATTTACGATTATTATACAACCTACATTCTCAATTCTACCTAATCCAATAAAGTTATGATGCTAATATAGAACTCTAAAGAGCTCGTATACACCAAATTTACCGCCGAAAATATCCGACTCAAGGTTTTATTTACTCCATTAATTTGACTTTAGTTTAATAAACCCCATTTGATTTACTTGGTGCGTCTAAAAAAATTAAAGTTGTGCTCAACGATTCGAATTTATAAATATTTTGTATATGATTTGGACAAGTGTCATTCATTAAAGCTTGTAAATTTAATACCGTAGGAAAGCTAAAGCCGTTTATTAAAATTAAACTCGGCCTGGCGTGGAACTAGGAAGATTAATGATCCCTTGAATACTGAGTTATGTAAAGAGCAAATGGAGTGGGGCGAGACGGGCCACGTCCTGGCATCATTCCAAAATCACTTATCTCGCTTTATTGTTAACAGGAACTGTGTACAGATACCTATAGATAAGTTCGGTGTTACTGTCAATACGATTTATCGTTTCCAATGTACTTTAAATGGCTTAACCCTTCGCAGAATACTGATGTTGTTTGACGGTAATTTCTACTGATTCGTCCCGGTAAACCACTTACGCGTTAACTTTAATTCATTTATGCTCTCGTCCTATCTCTGTTAAATACGATTTTATTTCAACGAATAAAATATATTTTTAAGAGACGGTTAATGAAGTTTGCGGCGACCACTTTAGGACGAAATGCACGTCACAAATGAACAAAATTCGTACACTTCAAAAATATGAAAATATTCACCTTAAATGTTCCACCAACTTTCTTCAACAATACAATATTGTTGGTATCCGTAATACGGAACAAAATTACCTGGTCAACGTGCTTCAAATTGTTTCACAATAAGCTGGTGAGGTGCTACGTGCACTCCACAATAGGTGCAGTTGCAGACAAGTTGGTTATAGTTCGCGAGCAGTCATATTGTTCCCGTTACGAGAAAATGGGAAACGAGCAGCAATAAAAATAGTTCTGAGCATCCGTCCGGCTCGGGGACGGAATCCGGCAGAAATTACGTGAGCAAATTAGACATTCCGGGACATAGTCACCGGAATAATTGAGTGCGGAGCGACCACTCTCGTTTACAGGAATTTGCTCGCAGCCTCCGAGCCGCTTACACAGGCCTATATTTAATTACACCCGACGTTATTCTCCTTATTCACCCTTTATTTAGTACTGATTAATATTCTTTCTGGTCCCTTATTACATTAAATAACTAATTTCATTATGTCAACGGGGTGCCTAATAGGGTGATTACTTCTGTTTTGGTTTTCAAAATTATTGCTTTTTTCCCAAATATATCTGACGTTCTAAAACTGACGCTGTTTTAACAGATTGCAACTATATTAATGGCTATTTTTCTATCTAGGTTAAACGGAGATTCTACTTAAAATAAATATTTTCAATCAACGCTAGTTTAATGAAATTAATGACGGCTGTTTCTGAAATGTGGATCGCATAAACAAGTTGAAACGCAGTATACACAGTGATGCAAACATTAAACATTTCGTCGATAGGAAGTGTAGACATTGGCGCAAATGTCGATTAGCTCTCTCTCGTCAGCTGCGATATTCTCGGCTAAATCCGATTTGATTGGATGTGCCGTCAATTCATACCCGTGGCGAGGACCGGTCGGGACCATATTTCATGATTTTTCCTCCAACGCAGCGGCGCCGGCACGCATGATCGCCCATAATGAAGACTATCAGATAGCCCGGGATCCGCCGCGCTTCGCACATCAATAACAATCCTCCAAGATCTCCACAAAGCCACAGCGACAATTTGTTCCGCATTTTACTGAGCTTTATACATTTCAAAAATTCTTCCACATTTTAAAAGTAACTATTATAAAGCTCCCACAATTTCTTTTCTTGTATGCAAATTGTATGAACGTTCCGTAAATTAGTCTCTAGGTTGAGGTGGTGCGCATTTTTAGCAAAGCTAATTGCAAATGAATATTAATTATTGTTTAAAATGTAACGATTAAGTGGGCGGAGCGGGAAGTCCAAACATACTAAATCACTTAATGTACATGTGCAAATAGGGTTCTTTACGAGTTTACATTTAAAACTAAAATAAATTTGCTTCCGACAGTAAGACGGTACAAAGTTGCAGTAGTATCGTCCGCGCTTCAGTCTGTAGCTATGTTGGTCACAGACGTAACGGTATGCATAATGCAGTGCCTTCCAAAAGAATCGCAGACAATCCCAAACTAAACCCTCTAACAAAAGTGATACAGAACCATCACATAATTTGTACTCGGAGAACGTACCCGGAGCAATTTGCGCGGAAGCCCTCGAGGCCCGCGCGTCCTCACGACTCCACTCCAAATCTAAAATTGATTAGGAACAAAAAAACAACCGACCGGTTTCATTCAAAATGGATCTAGATGCCATTAAATTATAATTTATTCATCATTATTTATTCCAAATCTAAAAATTATTAGGTAAGGATAAAAAAATAAATATAAAAATGTCGGTAATTGCAAAAGCATGTTTAATTATAATAAAAGCAGAGCATTTAAACGAAATTTAATTGCCAACAGTTGAACTATTAAATGTAATTAACATGACACTATCCATATCCTTAGATTTCTGGGTAATAAATGCCACTAATAGCTTTGTAAGTGCGAATGAACCTAAATAGCTACAATCACAAGTCAAGTTTATATGGCTTCGCTATACGCGTACTCTACGAACTTGAATCTTCAATTTAATCAACTGGAACTAAATCTCACATGTATAAATCCACATTCATCTTATTACTCTCTGCGCATAAAACGAGAATATATTATCCCTACCGCGTCGATACCTCGGCGTTTCAAACCGCCTGTTTACTATTTTGCCTTCATTGAAAGAGGTTTCTGCAAAACGGTTTTACATTACCCAAAATTGTATAATGTGGTTTTGAGGCCAGGTTTATTTATTAATAAGACTAGATGCTTTGGCTTACATGTTACATAGATTGATAATAAGAGAATGTTGAAATGTCTTCAATAATTCTTATTGCATACAGTACGGTTATTTGTGACCACAACCACAGCCAGTCTCGTGGAGTTAGAATAACGGCATTCAGCTATCTTCCGCATAATCCGTGGTATTCCATCATTTGTGCAAACAAACCACAATAAAAAATTAATAAGAGAATCATCATGGAATTCTATTACAATAAATAACATGGTACATATGTGTGTCACTGTGTAATTGGCTTCCTACGCGAATTTATGTAAGACCAACCGAAGAAAACAAACAAATCAGTCAACATCAGATGTATAATGAAATCCTTTATTCAACGACGTTTTTCGCTATTAGTTTTATTGTTGAGTGAATAATTATAATGCGAAATAAATTAACAAATAAATGATTACTCGTTACCAAATTGTTGGCAATAATGTTCGTTTAATCCGTTGGCTATAAAAAACTAAGTAGGACCTATCGGTGCAAGGGAGTTGAGCGTTTGTTGTAATATATTTTAATACGTACTAAATAAGTAATTGTGAGATAAGTTAAGACGCAATCATCATTATTCTGCGAGCATCACGCCCCTAATAGTCGGTCGGTTTAGCCATTTGAGTCGCATCTCTTGTGACCATCGTGAGACTAATGTAATTAGTTCATTACTTTGTCCCGGGACGCTCTTCGCTCGCTTTGTATGTCTCCGCAGATTTATGTGAGCCTCCGTGTTTTGCCGTGGCTCGGAATACCAAATTGCGTTTTTTACTAACCGTATAAATGGCAGAAATACGGCCGGGCTCAATGAAACAGCTTTAATGGATTTAAAACTCTACAGAATGCAAGATATTCAGATAGGTATTCGTAATGTTTGTTAGCACCTTGAAGAGCAAATCAAAGTAGTATAAATTTTTTTGTCGTCTCTAATATGATTTGATTCGAACCTTGACAAATGAAATCATTGGACCTTGAATCTATTTAAATTACTCTAAACAATTTTATAAAAACAAAACACTGACACCACTGACAAAAACTTTTGTATTGGTTGATTGGTGTAAATAAGAGAAGGGGCGAGGCGGGCGATGAGTTCAAGTTTAATAGGCAGATAACTCGTTTTATGAGTGTCGGGTGAGCCGGATTGTCCCGTTAATGAGTGTATAATGCTAATGAAGCACACCTGCGCCGCGGCACAGCGCGCGGCCGCGGCTCTGCAGCCGATGCATCATTTCCGTCTTTAACTAAATAGGTACCTGCAGCTATTACCCAATAGGTATTCAATTAGAGTGACCTCAAACATAATGACCATAATTTGAAGCAACGATATTTGAATATATGTATGTTTTTTATTTGAATGCGATTATCTCTGAAACTACCTATCGGATTTAAAAATATATTTATTAAATCTGTAAATTAAGGGTATATTATGGGGTACTTTTCATCCTAAGGGGCAATGCAGATCAAGCCATGAGGCATTACAAGTTAATAATAACGGTTTAACCTATGATGTTTTTTGAAAAATAGCATCATGCAATATTGTTACATTGGCACTTAATATTCACCCAACCCAACATCAGTACAACCAATTTTATTTGCGTTTGTAAATTGAATCAGAGCTGAGTTTAAATGTTTGGAATATAGATATACCAAACCGAGTATATCGTACCTTTGTGATTTGAACTCCCTAGCCAATCAACCGTCATTGTTTTGTTTTTGGGGGAGATGTCAAAACATGAGGGTACCTCTACTCGTCAGTTATGGGAGCTTCCATGTGCATCGACGCTCGATTGCGACGGAGCCCGAGCACTGAATGACAACCAATTACCCCGGTGTCCTGTCCTCGTAGCCTCATGCCCCGTAATCTACCCGCCCTAATGCCGAGCATAACACACCATCCATCTCCACTCAGCCTACAAATTGCTTGTAATATCAAACCGCCACTTACTATGGCATTGACTTTTCTCTTGTTCGAGGCAAGCTATTGGTCGCTTAGAACATAAACTCTTTAACTTATAATATATTAATGCCGTAGGCAGCTTTATTGGATCATAAATTGATTAGAAACCGTATATTAACTTGCTTAATATTGACGCGATACCATTTCAGCACTTTGGTATCGTAACTAATATGTAATAACTATTCGGTTCATTACAAAACGATAATGAGGTGTGTTTAACGTATAGAAACGTGAGTGCGTGCAAAATTCGCGAGTTCCGAATGAAGGTTAATAACTATTCTGAGAATATCTCTAGTATCAGTCAGTGTTGTGAGTCAGTAAGTACATAACTACCAAGAGCTCGTGACTCAACAACTTCGCAATGCTCTTCGATTGTTTCCCGATAATTTGCTCTATTTTTGATCCATTTGCGCCTATTCTCATACACGTGTAATTCTTTTGTTCCCAACAACAATATCTTAAAATGTTAATTACATCTAACAGACAAAATCCATATTCAACTCACGGTGAAAGTCCCAAAAAGGTCAAAAGTTAATTTCTTATTCAATTTTAGTTATAAGTAAGTAAATATAATGTGTTAATCTTCTTAATCCCCAAAAACACGGAGTAGACGAGGATTATACGGAGGCTATTGAAGCGATATTCATAAGTAACTCGCTTGATATTGCAAATTTAAACGGGGATCGAAATTAGTTTCCCAGCTAAGCCTCGGGCAATCGTTTCGGTGCGCATAAAATCTGTAGATTTGTACAACAAAAAAGTTCGAGGTAATCCCAAACTAGTAGTACATATATTAGACATGCAATTTTCGTTTTATTTTAATCGAAACAGGGTTCGAAATTAACAAGTTTACTATGTAGTATCGGTTCGAAGTTCACCGCTGAACTCTGGGGACTATCCCACAACAACGGTATTAGGTATAAGTAAAGGACACGAGACCTCGCAGTTGACATTCAACGCTCGATGCAATAAAGCTAGATTATGCAAAAATCTTAGTGATGCAAACTGTGCCAGAGCAATGGGTGAAGCCATCTTCATTCGGGGTCGTTAAGCCTGTGTAACATAAGCCTCAACATGCCATTCACGTTCGGAACATAGCCGTTGGCACACGCTTTCCAAAACTAAAAATAGGGTTGCACTACTGTCGATACGTTGTGATTTACATATTGGACGTTTCACCAATAAAAGTGTTCTAAATAAAAGCTATTCCTGCACCACCGAGCGGTTTTATACTCATGTGCTCTTTCGATTGTGTGCAGACGTAAATGCATACTCTTATCGATGAAAAGATTATATCTCGACAACCCTAGTTTGGCTTATTATGTACCTATGTCGGTTTCTACGCGAAACCGGAGATTAGGTAAATGAAAATAGAACGCCGTTTTCGTTAAATGAACACTATCGCGCTTCTTTTCACTTTCAGCATTTTTGATGGAAATATTTTTGATGGAAATATATTCATACTCACACTCTCCTCATACTCTCCCATCGAAGTTGCCTTCATATCTAATGCTTTATGAAAAACTCAGGTTAATATATAGTCAGTCCCTAAAGCTTTTGTTAAAGTGCGAATGAAAACGTTATAGAGCGTAACAAATGGTGTGGATTCCCTCGGGAGCCCCGCGCCTGATCCGCTGACGGTCCCCAACTCTGACCATCATTAATTTAATGATTTTTATCTCCACGTCACACACAGCTGTTGTTTCTACTGTTTGATAAATAAATAAAAATAATAGCTTTCTGACACCTCGGTGTCAATAAAGAATTTATGCGAAATTAACATTGAAATGACACGTAAAATTGTTTTCGAACACACTCTAGACGCCTTTCCGAGAAATGTTTGTACGGAAAATGGGCGCTGTTCACGCTTTTAAATTCCGAGAATCGATACATAATCTTTTGTTGTATAAAAATACGTTTCAACATTTTGCTATAGAAAAATGGAGGAGTAATCATTTTATCCAGTTGCGTTTGTTTATGCTTGTCTAACCATTGTATGTAGAAGTTGTCTAGATATGTTTATACGGGCGATATAAATATTCCGATCACATTTCTCACGAGCACCGACCCGCAGTGAAAATTGCAGATAATGCTGCGAACTGCTCCGTTCAGTTTGTCGCATGTATCATAAATACGAACCATCAACATAATGCGATACTTTTCGCATGATCGCTGCAAATAATTACTTAACCTTGTTCCTGTCTCATAACTCTGTGCCAGACTTTTACTTATAAATTTGTTGGTGAGGTAGGTATTTGTATTTAATACGTATACTAGCTGTGCCCCGCGGTTTAGCTGCTCTCAAGATTTGCGCTTAGCAACACATCCACATCCATTTTTATATTATAAATTATTCATTTTTAAATAAAAACGCAAAATAAAAAAACTTTACCTATTTTTAACACGTAGATTAAGTTTAACATTATAACCCTGATTTGGGATGGCATATCAGCGTCATAATAGACGTGAAGTCATTTTTAATAAGAAATTCTAGTACTTCGGGTTCAACAAACTATTCTTATTTGTTTTGTTTCGAAAACAGTAACCAATATTTATAATTCCACGAAATATTCTTGAAACTCGTTACCATTTTCACAGTTCCGTCGTAATCGTTTGTCACCTATTTCTTGTTTGCTTTTTATAACCCAAACAAGAAGCCAAACACAGTTTTGAGTATGACCAAATAGAAATAAATTCCCATGGGAAAATAAACGATGGCCGATAATGGTTAGCTTACAATCGTCATTTCTCAACAATTGTTATTTTGGGATTTAAGTACTATGTACACTTCAACTCATTAGCCTTGTAAATATTTATATGAGTCATTAATCTGTTTAAGGTGCCTCACCACCTGCATGCAACTTTAAAAAACGCCATTTCTATCACTATTGTGGGGGTACAAGTATCGTGATGAGCATAAATCCTATACAGGCCATATGTAGGTAAGGTGTCATGCTCATGTTTGGCAGTGAAGCAATATAATATACCGGTTCGAAGTGCGGCTTGCTCAATTAAAAATATCAATTTGCAAAACCATGGCAGTTGAGAAGGCTCGATATCTCGGTATCAATAACTTGGTGAAGGCATTTATTTAAAAACAACTTTAAGCAACTCCATGCAAAACATTTTTACTTCCCGCTTACATTCTCATAAAACTCGATTTTTCAATTCCGCGTGTCAACTTCAGGAAAAAAATATTGCAGTTTTTTTATAAAGTTTGCTTGAGATGTTCTCGGCCATCGCGAATTCTTTTTGTGGGCTTGATTGATGACTTTTCTTAGAGAGTGACACTTTTCGGCCTCTCTCGATTCAGCTTCTCCTGTAAATCCATCAGGGGAAGAAAGAGTCAATTACAGTTAACAAGCACTTTATCAGTTAATATAACGATCTTAAATCCATCAATTCCAGTAATTACTTAAATTAAACGATTGACTCTTTTAGTCAGGCACTTATTCTTAATAGCTTCAGGTTGTGGTTCAAAGCAACACCCAGAAAAGTATATATTTTTTTAAATTAATCACAATCAAGTTCAATTTCTAAACAAATCCAAAACAGTAAAACTGTCATCGTGAGTAACCTGGCCTCACGCATCTTTACAACATTCGAAGACGATTCTGTATTACATTTGAAAAAAACCGAATGTCCTAATTTAGCAAGTTGCACTTTATATATGCAATCATAGAGTTGAAAATTATACGTTGTGTTCATAATGTGTGCCTATTAGTTGATAGACGTGCGTGAAGTGGCCGACACGAGTGCACATTACATTATTTCCCGAGAGAGATGATTACGCAATCGACTCATTGGAGCTATTTATTATATTTATATTCATCGATTAATAATGTAACTACGACCTAAATATGAATAAACATGTTGTTATTGTCCTTGGGCTGACTTCTAATGCACATCTACTAAAAGTTCAATGCAAATATCAAAGTTTGATTGACAGAGAAGTCTTGGATGATCGATTGTGTTAAAAGGGTACTGTAGGGCAAATGATGCTACGAAACACTGCATTCAAAGGTAGAAGACGAATCTGTAAGATGTTTTTGATTACTTTTTAGAAGATAACACAAAATAGAGACCGCCTAATTTCGTAGTGTGACTGCGTAGTCCGCATAAAGATTTTAACTTTTACTATGCAGTCGTAACTTTGCCCCGTATCCTTCTTACTTTCAAATGCTACTTTCTTGCAATGTTTATCGAACTAGTCCACTTATTATATTTCTGGTACTTTATGTATTAAGTTGAATGAACCATAGTCAAAGTTCAATACCTTGGTCCTGCAGACGGTATGCTCACTGACCCATGTTGAAAAGTGACAAGCGATTTTAAATGAACCGTTTAAGTTTCACGTTTGATTAGAGTTCTTATAAAATTCTTCATTAAATACTGCTCTCCTCAGCTCTTTTATTTTAAAGAAAATAAGACAAAAACACGCATGGTGAGTACAATTTTACCGGCTATAAATAAAAAATTAAATTATAATAAAAGTAATACAGATTCGCTCCATTTATCAAAGCAACGATGTAATGTAACCGTTACCAGTGCGACCACAAGTAGTTGTTAAAATTAATTGGATGATTTTTTCTTCGAGTACGCAAAACGATTAATAATTTCTCGCTGGCAAATCATGACGGCTAATTGGAGAAGTGTGCCGTAACAAAACCTAGGCAACGGGCGTTGTGTGCTCAAGGGAGCCTAGGGTTGTCGACTAGAGAATCACAAATCTTATTTGTACCCAATGGGTCTATAGAAGAATAGTTTAACGAGAAACCATTTACACATTGGTACACTGTTTCATTCATTCGCGCTAACGTAAGTACACTGATTTCTTTCATTATTTAAAAGGCACTTATCTCCAAAAGTGACATACCAGCACGCAATTCCAAATTGTTAGTAGTCCATAGAAAGCCCAAGCATCTCGTACGGTACAAAAATTCCCACAAACGCGGTAGGTCCCGGCCCGCAGAATGCAAACGTACAATTTTGCTCGAGCACATTTTTCATGGTGACTCGTTTGAGCTAAGTTTCTCGGATAAAATCCTGATCTTGATATACGAGTGATACATACGTCTGCTGAGCTCACTGGTCTTTTTGCTAACACGCTAAGTACGTGGTTTATTGTCGTGGATCTAACGAGAGCTTTATAACATTACCAGCAGTCAGCAGCGATTGCTATCGCTCGGCTATGTCTATCTAAACTAATTATCATTTACCCCAACCCGAATAAAAAGCTCTAAGAAATATAAAATTACCAGTTTTATATAAACGTAAATGGAACAAAAACGTGTCGTAGCTGAGTCATTTTCAGTGGACGGTGAAATCTTTACATTTTAAATTCTATGTACGTAATAAAAACTAAAGGCTAAGTTGATTGATGTAGAGCCAGCCCGGCCGTATGGCAGCAACCGCCCATTAAATTTAAAATGTTTTCGAACTTGACTGGGGCTATTAAAGTGTTATTAAGAGTGGGACATCGCATCGGCGTGAGGTTGGATTGTAGTTGTGGCGGCGCAGGGAGAATGTCGGAACGCGTTTGAAGCATAAATGATCAAATGAACTTGACTAGTTTGGGTCGACGTTCCGTTGCGCAACTAACCGTTACCTATTTAAATTGGGCTTGGATTGATTTGATGAAGCACCGCGGGTAGGGCCCGGCGGGCCCCGGGCGAGACCCGGGCCTCTCGAGCCCGACACAATGCCCACAGATTACGCAGCACTACGTGACTTTAGATCGCTTCTTGCAATTATGTCACCCGTCACTACTTGATGCTATCGCAAAGGTGCACGTTTTAAAGCTTTATGAATGCACCGCTTCGGAATCACGAAAACACAATTAGTTCTTTAATTTGAAATGTTTGGTTATGACATGTTTTCAGCGAAAAGATTGTTTTCTGTGAAACTATTCATGCTTTAAAACTGGAATTTTCTGCTAACACGGTGAATCATAAATGAACTAAGCTTTTAAACTTAATTTACCTGCGCTTTTATTTACGGATTTCGTTTTTCAGATAGATTTTCTGTGAAAACACCATAATATTTACTCCCTAGCTTAAATGTCAGATACCGTTGACTAGCAGAGCACTTAATAGCATGACCTAATGATGCCTAAATCATATTGTAATAGGAGTAAAAGTCGCAGCGCCACTATCCAATATTATTAATGTGGCGTTAAATAATTTAAAGCATTTCCAGGGACTATCAATCTGGTCCGTTAATGAGATTCGTCCGGCGCCGCGCGCTTGCAACCATATTTCATTCAGTTATGTATTGAAGCTACCTTGCAAATCGGTAATGAAATACGCAGGTACAAACTCCGCAAAACACGCGAAATGATGTCATCTGTTACAGTATCAATTAAGGCAATTAATGAAGTCGCTTTGCACGAGCAGTTTCGTAGCTCATGAAATAACGCAAAAAATTCATGCCTCTAACGTTTTTAGATCCTTGTCTTGTTCGAGACAATCGTAAAACCAACGCTGTAGTCACCATGAATTGCTGACTACGGGATATCAACTTTTATTGTTAGATAAACCTTTTGTTTACTTTATGGCTAAAAGAATAAAACCAACTCAAACATTCTGAGTATACGAGATAACATTAAGCAAGTTATTTATATTTACAATGATTGAATAGGGACAGGTATTGGAGACAGATAATTTGTCAATGTAGGTATGAGTTTCTGAGTAACATTTAACGTTGATATCTACGGAACGTTTTTAACATCATTCGATATAGGATGACACGGGCGCCACAGGGCACGGCGGTGACCTGTGACCACACTTTCACCTTCTGCCCACAATGCTATCGCTTTCCAAACAATTATTCCATCTAATCTATTGACAACAATATTCACAATCAAGCGAATTCCAGTCACATTTTGTATCTACATAAAAAGCATAATTAGATTCATTAAGAACAATAGTTTATGAGTAATTTGCAAACAATAGCAAACCGGAAACAGCGATGTGCAACAAGCGCTTGTAAGTAGATGTAAGTTGTAACTTTCTCTAGTTGATTACATGATTGACATCGTTGTTAAGAAAAAGACGTAACATGATACCAATATCAGGAGAAAAATGACGAAGCAAACTTGGTATGAACAAGGTAAGATTATTTTTCGATGGTTGTAAATACTAAGGCACTTGAAGGTACTTTCTTAGATGAATTACAATAAATGAGTGGTGAGATTGTGCGATGCAAACATAAGTTTCAATCTGTACACTTCCTGCGTTACCGACATCTCAATTGATGCTCTTTTGTAATCAACAATTTGTGTCGGCACTCAACGAAGCTACAGTGGTCACTCAATAACGAGAACAAATTCCTGACTATTTTAGTAGCCTCGTTATCATTACACTATGTTACGAAATATTCCAGTTATGTCGGTCTACGCATTGTACCTGAAAAAATAATAAGCACGCAACCAACCGTGGTATCATCGTGTCGACCTGAAACTCTAGTTACGTCTCATATTTCATTGTATGATTTATTTTCTCTCTGGAAATTCAGTTACGTTTTCTATTTCATCAGTCCATCTAAGGCGATTTGGGTCAGATTTAAGATTTGCTCGTCTAATGGTAGAACAATTCCATTGTCTCGTCAAGCAAACAATCCGTAGTTAGCTGTAGGTATACCGCAGTGGAGGCAACACGCAAACATTTGTGCCTATGTACGAGTTACGGCTAATCGGCTTTCCGCTTCACAACAAACATTAAAACTGCATTAAATTCTATTTAACGCTAGATAAAGCATGTCTAGTTAAGTAAATGAATCCAGGCGGGTTTGTGCAATAAAATACTAATTAAACTAGTTTTTATCAATTTACTTAGAACTTTTAACGTAATTAGTATCTGAATTGGTAATTATATAAAAAGTGCGTTCTTTTAGTAATTTATCATCAACATTTTTCTAAATAAAATAGAAACATTTTTGTATAACACTCAAAGCAGAATATTCAAAACAAGTCATTTGCAAACCTATTTACTTATATTATACCATCACCATCGTGAATACCATCCAATCCACGGCTCACGACACGACATAACGCAAAATGAATTTTATAACTGGACGTTGTCATCTCGGACGATCACTGCAGTTACTTCAAGCTTCAATGCGCTCAAAATGAATGGAAATTCTGTCAATATTATATACTATGACTCACTATCTCTTGAAGACTTTGAAATGAAAAATAGTTCTCGCTAGTCTCTTCGGCCGTTAATGGACAATGAGGTTGGGTCTGACTGCGATTTATAGGAATGTTCGAAACCGGTCCGTCTTCCGGTAATCGCTCGACTTTAGATGACTCCTGAATCAATACGCGAGCCACGTATCACTGGAAGACAAGTTTGATAAAGAACTAATGAAAAAAGTCAACAGCTCTAGATTAGTTCAGTTAAGTGACTTGTTTTATGGATGGTGGAGACTGTAATGTTGGTAACTACATCATTATTGTTTTCTCTTAGGTACTAGGTAACCGTTTGGTACTATGGAAAGAGAACTTTCCATGTTTTTCTATAAGAACATACTTACAAATTGAAAAACATTATCAAACTTGTAAGACCCCCCAGCAGGACAAACATGGTATTACATGTCATTAAAATCCTCTTTCCGACATTACCATTTAAAAAAAAATTGACATTTATCATCGTAGCTGTAGGTTTACATCTGTAATAAAAATGCATGTGCAAAATGCAAAAATGCATGCAAATGTCTCGTCAAATGCTAACGGAAACTGTTGATTGTGGATTATTTCGGTCTCGGGAAGCATAAACTGGCAAAAGCAAATGGCACCACACACCCACAGTCCGCGCGTTCATAAGGAAACGCTGGATTCAACTACCTACAACAGTAGGTTATTTTAGAATCTGCCAGTCTTTTCTTACATGGTAACAATATGTAGGTACACTCGAGGAAACTGAATTTTTAGCATACTTCTTAATTTGTTCGCATAATACGGAACGTGTTGTCATGACGGCGTCATGTTAGAAAATTTAATTACCCGACCAAATTCAGAAGCACGTATATTAATTATTCAATTCAATGTGTAGGTTATTATAATTACTACCTGTTAAAAAAGGTCTTCGTGTACATTCCAGTGAGATTTTCTCAGGTTTTCACACCCAAGTGAGATGTATAACATGGATGTAGAGTCATGTAATTGTAGAGTAAAAATACGTTCTTTAGCTCTGCCTCTCTTACCAAGAAGCTACGGAACCTGCTAAAGAACGCTCTTTGGTCGTTTTTTCCGTATTATGATTTGCAGTCTATGTCGTGTAAAACATAACATTAAATTATATGAACGCGTGCGAAATTCACAGCTTTGTTTTATAACCCGTTGTTTGTTATGTTAGATAAATCCTCATTAAATAATCCCCGGGTGGTGTCGTTCGCCGAAATCGCTTATGCAAATAAGTCATTCGTTTGTTTGATGAGCTCTCCGACTCAAGGTTTGACAAACAAAACGTTTAAACTTTACTTTTCCGAGAAACAATCAAATCAACCAATTACAGACGCTTATAAATCTAACTGACTTTAATGATTGGCACTTCATTCATTATTAACAGTTATTCAAAAGTCTTCATAAAGAAAACCTCGTTAACTTATCACAACACAACAAATATTATTCAACGGACAAAAACAATTCATAATTTATTTGAACCACATCGGCTTTTTATATTTGAAAACCAATTAATTTTGACTGCCATAAGGTATACGTTATTGTACAGTATGTTCCAATATAACTAGAGAGCGAGAAACATTTGTCTTGCTATGGGATCTTTTTAAAGACATATATTAACCCTTAATTCCCTTCCTCAGACCTAAATCCCTATCACAATTCATCAAAATGTTTGACTGACATATCTCTTATCCTGACATTGCAGCAATTTTTAGATTGAAAGGGTTTAAATTAAATACACTTTTTCCGTCAAAAGTAATTCCACAATTACTTAAGCAGAACTCTGGACGTATCTTGGCCTTGGTTTGGTACTTAGCGTAAAGGGCCATCACCTAAGAAGTGGACAGGATAATTCAGAAGACAATCGTGTGACTGGCGTCGGATAGAGTTCTGAGTCGGCAGGACGGATTCAATGACCAATCATGCAATTCAGGTTAAACGTCTTACCCGTTCAATGGGCCTCCGTTCTTTCCCAATACTTAGTACTAACAATCTGCTAGCGATAGAATCAGACGCTACAAATAGCAGCGTACAGTGACCAGCAGTTTAGTTGGTGATGTTGATTCGTTTTCTGGACATGAGGATTTAGATCATTTACTATCTCAGATTTACTTATTCAGAGTCGCTAATGACTGCTCAGAAGAGGTAAATGACAGATTGTTGACATAAAATGTCTGGAAATTTTATGGTGTCTCTTAGATCATATGTTTTAAAGGTTTCATAGCCATGTTTCACTAAAAGTTTTATAGATTAGCCATATCTGTCAATCGTTAACATGAAATGAGATAAATATGGAATTCTAATGCTCCTATCATCCAGCAAATAAATTGCCGACTACTATAGTTACTATTACATAATCATTGCCCATAGTTTATACAGTTACGTTAAAGAAATAATAAGGATCATGGACATTCGGTCCCTCGATTGTTTTTATATTATACGATCATTAGTTAGACACGGCATTAGTGAAACAATAGACTTTTGTTTTTATCAACGTTAACAAGTTTCCATTATATTTTGATGTACCTACCTACGTCAGAGGGAATCTATTCGTCGGCTTTAAGGCCATATGAGAAGCTCTATTCATTACTAGCAGCGCCCCGCGGTTTTACCCGCGTTGTGCCCGTTCCCGTGGGAATTTCGGGATAAAATGTAGCCTATAGCCTTCCTCGATAAATAGACTATCTAACAGTGAAAGAATTATTCAAATCGGTTCAGTAGTTTCTGAGATTAGCGCGTTTAAACAAACAAACAAACAAACAAACAAACAAACAAACAAACAAAACAAACTCTTCAGCTTTATAATATTAGTATAGATGAAATGTGTAAAGGTTTATTTAAATTGTTATTTAACTATATACATAGACCTTTTCATAAAGCTTAACATATGAATCTTTGCCTGTACTACACGTAATTAAGTTAGCATTATTTCTCTTTGTATATTGTAAAGGAAAGTATTAGCCTGTAATGACCCAATTGGGTAAAGGCCTCTCATCTCACGGTAGATGTTAATACAGTGAGGAAGATGTAAAAGAAAATATATTTTTAGGCAGATTATGATAACGAGGAATGATTGAATTGACCCCATTATAAGTTGATGGGCTTTACAAATAATCAGTTACTCTACTGCGAACAAACTGATAGAGTCAATGTATTTCGAGTGATAATTGAAATCGGTGTGTTATCGTTTCATATCTTGGTAATTATCGTATCTAGTTCGATTTGAATTACAGTACACTAGTATCGGTATTTACTCCACAGTTATATCTATTATCACTAAGGTATCACATTTCAAACACGGTCACTGGTCACACCTTAAATGCACGCCAAGCACGATATTCAAACAGAATCGAATAACAACGAATGTTTTCAACTAATTATAATAACTAACCGCTAGAATACATTGTTAAAATTATTATAAAGATACAAAATATTTTTAAAACTGTTACTGAACGTCAAAATAAAAACAAAAATTTTACAATAGATATTATGACTTATTGTTTGATGAATAGTTATAACACATATTGTTCTATTTAATTAATAGCTAGAACTATTTAGTTACTAACTCGAATTCACATGGGAAATTATACGAGTATACTGGCACTATTGCTTTCGTAGAAGAAGTGCTACAAGCTATTAAAATAAGATAACCAAAAATAGCTAGAATATGTATGGATACGTAGGTACGTGAAGAACAATACATGGTAGGAACTTGACAAAAGGCTGCGACTCAGCTGTTCTTATATATTCACGGTTAAAGTATTTTATATCTTTTAAAGTATTTATCTGTCCAGTATATAATAAAGTAAATAAACCAGTCTAACTTAAGAAAGCCGCAAAAATAGTACTTGTACTTGTTAACGTAAACTAATCTCTATACACCGTTCTTGAATTAATATATGAGATTCATCATTCAGTAACGTCTTCATGGCTAACAGAGAGTATAAATCATCTGCGAAGAGCGTTTGCGTTATCTACAGATGGTTACAGATAGTGTTGTGGAGTCGTCATATAATTATCTCTCCACTAAATCCTCTCACTTAATAAAGACAATGTACTCGGGTCTCATCGGACGTCCATGTCCGGTGCTCACATAAAACATCGCAAAACTGCGCACAAAAACGACATGGACACAAGAGCAGGATGTTAAACATTACAACAAAACATGACAAATGAGGTTTTGTTACATTTGACCCACTAGTTGTTTACTTTGCCCGCTATTGTCGCTCGACCATTCAGAGGGCATTTGCGCTGTTATAAATTATAGCAAAATGCGTTGCTGGATAACTTTAAAAAGGTCATAGTGTCACAGTAAGAGTTAATGTCAAAAAACTCTAGATGAAATACAACAAACATTCTATAGAAAGTAAACAGTTCCGTACACAAAAGTAAGTGTTAATAGCAAGATTGTTACGTACAAACCAACGAGTTAACACAACATCACCAACTTGGTCTTGTCTCTAACAATGTAACTAAATTTTCTTGTTCCAAACTACTTTACTAGTGCTAAGACAACTCTTGGCTACAAAATGTACAAACAACAGAATACACGTACGAATACACACATCAATAGCATAGCAATCCGTGCGAAATATTGTAGAGGGTATGCTGCGCTGCGAGTCATTGTGGTGTGTTGGGAACTCATGAGCAGAATTGCCCATTGTCCTTATCTCATTCTTGTCCTCACTGATTAGTAAGTAACACCGTGTTTTTATCGTTGACACAAAGCAATTCCCAACGAAAATATATTGCCCTGTCTGTGGGAAATCGCATGTTCCTCCCCGCGACCGCACACTTTTGTTTTTCCCTCAATCTCACGGCCGTCTTATTTAACTTTATTTTCTCACACTCGATAGTAAGTTGGGATTAATTACACGCGTTTTGTTCCTTCGCCAACGGCAGTGAATACGAGATACCATTGTTACTCCGGTAAATACGGAAGTGAAACCTTAATTAGACACGAAAACGCTTCCGTTCAGGAAATATTATCTGCAGAGGTGATTTCATCAGCTGAATTAGTTGCTCCCCTTAAACAAGGTTCTGAAACGCACATTCAATCGATATCCTACTTATAAGAAAGCAGTAAACGGAACTGTTAATATTTTCTGAACATTTTAATTATGAGAACTTTCTTTCCTTTGTCCGGCATAAAATTATGGAGTAGTTTACAACTAATTATAGTTTCACATGGTCAAGATTGGTTATTATTGCTTGTTATTTTATTGAGAAGGCTAAGGAAGGGTCGTAGACGGGTCAGCACGGTTTAATTTTCACGATAAGAGGGTATTCGCGTGGGAGCGGGCGACGGCGCGTGACGTCACACCAATTACATCTTGCGTGCATCCGCACACCCAGACACCCTGTCTATTTACAATCACATGTTTGCTAATAAAACAAAACTAACGGAGTCTTTGACTGAGCAGTAACCAGCTCGGCAGTAAAAGCTGTTTGGTTTACTGACCAGTTCAAGTAATAATAACAATCTTCTGTAGTGACTCTTTCAATAAACATCGTCTTCTCAATTCAGCAATAATCCAGACAAATGTAATAAAACAAAACAAACTGAATTCCTGAATGAAATCATGTTCGTGTCTGTAATTGTAACAGATCTGTGAGTAGGCGTCGAGAGTGGTGCACAGTATGTATCATCAGCGTCCCGTCTCGGTCCCGTGGTGTCGTGCGATGGACACACTGGACGCGGGTCAGCGCTGCCAACGAGCCACTTCCTGCGACCAACAAGGACACGCAACACCACTCACTTATCTCACAATAGCTCACACCAATTTAAGCCTTATATTAACACAGATAAATATCACTTCTCCACTCACAAAGCTTACGTTATCCTTGTTAAATCGATCTCTCCCAGTCTATATACAACACCATTATTTATATAGATTCACTTTTTTCTACCAATTCTGCAGTATCCGTGAATCCTGTGTTCATTTAAATAAAACTTTCATATAAAACGAAAATGACCATGAAAATAATATGAGAATAATGTCTATCCGGTCCTCGTTTCAGGCCCATTGAATGAAGCGTGTAGTCAATTCATTCCACGTGATCGTGATCTAGTAAACGAGCGTAACTGTTATGAAATTGAAGTCTCGATTGAGTTTAATTACGTGTGTAATTAAATCTTACGGTTGAGAGAAGTCCCGTGCGGTTGGGACCAAACATACCGACTAGATAGATTTAAGGGGTAAGGTCCATTGTCCAGGTAAAGCGGAGTGGTGATGCATGACCGCGTATGACCTCGTGCCAATTACGCGCCCATTAGCACTGGAGCACAATATGGCCATTAAGCGGACATCCAGTTGTGCGTTTCTGTGGCCGCTCAATTTGCATTTGTTTAGAATTAGACGGGCCACACTCGTCCGCAAGCTTTGTACCACCTGCTACATAATCCTGTGCCGAGGCCGTTTTAATAACCTCATACAAGTGCCCGAATTTCATGCGGTTAACCTAATCATCTATTGTTCCCAGATTCATACATGAAATATTGCCCATTATATGACAATATTCACATAACAAAACGAAATAATGACGACACCAAAACAAAAAGTTTATTTTACGCAATAAAGCTTTGTTAAATCGGCCAGTTTCCATTGGAAGGTATACGATACATACTTATACATATTATAAAAATACGTCATAAATAAATTGTTGCTGGGTGAAATGTTTCGATACAGACGTGCCTGTCAGAGAAAGTACCTGCGTTCCCGGTGAAGCATTTCACATTATATGAACTACGAGTACCTACATGGAATGCATATAAACCTTAAAAAGCACAAAATTCTAAAGAATTACGTAACAACCATAACCATACCATAACATTTTAAGTCACGCGTCTTGTATTATGGGCATTTTATTAAAAGAGAGGAGCACACGTGTTCCCTGCTCTAATTTTATCTCACATCGTGACGAGATTCAAGACGAATTTAGAAATACCAAGTGGAATGCTAAAATTTGGAGCTTGTAAATTATTAATCACTAGTTCAGGGTAGGTATTAATAACATTTTATCTTTAAATTATTTGGTTCACTTATACTACCTAAAAAAAAGGTAGATTTGTATACTTATTCGTGGGCGGAAAATATAATGACAAATGAGACGTTCTGTGCCTTATCTCCAAGTCTGGGGAGAAAAAATGTTTTCGTTTTGTAGACGAAGTAAAATGCTGGCGACGTCGTTAGCGAAGCCTCATCTAACTGCTATCTCGAACCGCTCCTCACCTCCACTCGACACACCGGAGATAACCAAGTATTTTCGTTTTATCGACGTTATTGCAAACTGCACAACATTTCAAATAGTTATTTTGCACTACTCTAGAATAGAAGCATCTAGATTATATCATGCAGAACAACATTTATTTATGATTTTTGTTTTCTTCGTACATTTTCACTTGTTTCCATAAGGATCGAAAATGTATAGGCATGATTGAGTTTCCACTCAACCAAGTAGAATCTAGTGGGGTATACAGATCAACGTGTAAAATAAAAAGGCGTTGAACTTTTTGCATATGGAGGGTAGAGAATGGTTTTGTCCCGACTTTTGTTTGCTTGTGGCAAAACGCCAGTTGCAAAGGTACGTTTCTTGCTGTTTCTTACAATAGGCAGAGATAGCGACGTCGTCTTTTGCTGAAATATATTGTCCCGGACTCGAGGCACACTCGGCACTCGACACTAACACCCATACTACCGCTGATATGCAAATAACCTCCACAGCTCCACAGAGATCGTAAACTGTTTCATATCTGATAACTTAATTCGGAACAAAGTGTGCTCTCTAAAGAAAGAGGAACAATAATTTTCATACTTAATCTGACAAGTGCTTTAAATTTGAATTAAAATCTGAGTGAAGATTTAGTTACGAACAATCAACTCGTAGATAAGCCGCAAGAGCAGAATTAGATAACTATTGTTTATGATGATTTGCTCAGTACATTCAACTATTGCATAATACATATTGGAAGATTTAGGTAAGGTTTTATCATAAGCTGAATGGCCCCAGCGGTGACAAATGTTTCCGATAACCCACCGCGTGGTCACATCCAAACTTCCACTACCTGCTCTGCTCACCTATCGAAACACAGAAATCTCAGACCTTTACTTATTTCACGTCGATAATTTATTATTCTTGAGTAAGTTGAACGTGGCGCTGGCAGTAAGTATTTTTATACATTGAAATAATGTGTATTCAGACAGAATATGTACTCACGTTCTGTTTCTACGTATTATTTTACTTTAAGAATTACGTGAAATTTCAGAAAAAAAGGATGAAATGTATTTGATATTCTCTTTGAAAATAACGTCAACTTTATTTCAGGAGATTGGGAATAATATGTAAACGGAATATTTCTAAGAATGTACCTTTGCGTACGTTAACAGTAACTGGCGTCTTTGGGCCTATTTCACTTTAAACATTTAAGCTGAACTAGCTCACAAACCTTTGTGGTATCACAATCATTCATATGCTTGCCATGAAAATGTTAAGCATGTCATATTCAAACTTAATACCTAATCCCATGTTAGTGCTAATTTGATAATCTAGAGGGCTTAACCTTTCCTCGGGCTAATTAAACAAAGTAATAACTCCACGTTGTAGATGGTATATCATCTCTGATATTAAGGAGGTTAGGTTTTTTTGTTTAAATTAACCTAAAATGTCCCGGTTCTGGACAATGTTCTCCCTTAAAATCTTCCAAGCATCCCTGTTATCTAAACAAAAAAAAATCACATGGTATATTATTTATTAAACATTTAATTTCTGGTGCTCAGTTGTAAAATGCTTCCCATAAAATCCATTTGTATCAGTCAAAATAATATTTGTTCCTACGGCCAAAAAACTGATTTGGGCAAAAGCTGCTTACTATAATAGCATTACCGCAGGTACAAACCAGGGTAGCACCTGACACGTACAGATTCTCCCACAATAAATACTTGCACATAATTCCATGGAATTTTCACATAATTCAAAGTGCGCGTAGCATTATTACTGGCACTTTTACGTATAGATAGAAAACTCTTAAGTTATGGCACAAGTGCATTGCGTACATATTTATGACTTTGAAGCTATAAATAAACATTCAGATAAAATTTTACGGACAAAAAAATTTAAATGCTCTGATAAGAGTAATTATACGCTTCTCAATGTCAGATATTATTCATAAATATACATATTTTGTTTTAGAAATTTTAAGATTTTTAAACATCTGATAGTTTTATAGAAAGAAGCTCGAAATAATGAAGTTTTTGCATAGCATTTTGTCCGTCCCTTTAGCTCCCTACCTGTCGGCTCAGCGAGGGGTGATCGCAGGATAATAATGAAAATAAACTAGCGTCACCACATGTGGCTGTTGCCATTTGGTTCTACGATTTTGCAATTAAATAATAGTAATAATACGGTGATTTAGTTGTTTCTATGTGGTGGTGAATTCATAATTTATTGTTTTTTTGGATTAATAAGTGTTTAGTTCTTAGTTTACATGTACATATACTGTTTACTGCAGAAGGCATGCATTGTTTATTTTCAACATTTTAAACTAAATGACTGTTCTTTTTAAAATAGTTTAATTGTACTCAATATGTTCTTAATTCAAAAACTGTTACTGCGTCTCCCATAAATATAGAATCCACTTGGTTCGATACGATCCTTAAACCCTTACTTTTTTAAAAACGTTGAACTACGTTTCTATTTTATGGCCCCTCATTTAGACGCGTCAATACAAAACAAAAAAAAAATAATGGAGAACTGGCAACGCTGTATCAAAGTAAACGTGGCAACGGCGCGCATACGCAGTGTAGAAAAGCCTGTCAGACAAGTTTGGGATCGAGGGGCGCCCCCTCTGTTCAGTAACGAAGCCGAGCGCGCCACGAGAGCACGCCACCGTGCCGCTCCCCGCGACCAACTTACTACGCTCACTGTAAACACTGCACTCACTCGATACCGTCTCTACATAAACAACCGGTTTGTGGATGTGATACCAGTGTCTTCGAATCAATTGTGATCTTTCGTGATATTGTGGTGAACAACTAAATAAGCATTGTTGAAAGTGTTTGTGTACATTACAACAAAAATTGGATTTTACTGCCCTCATGACCCGGGAGTTGGAGAAGGACTGTAATTGGATTACTGAACGGCAAATATTTCCTACCGGTGAGTGTTAATGTCCACTAATAACGTAGTTCGTAGTTAACCGTTATGGCGCGGTTGGATTGACGGCCACGGGCCCAGAGCGGAGGCGTACAAACAAAAACTGAATAGGGGAGAGAAGGAGAGAGCTTGCATTGTTGATACAAGGGCAACCCAGCGGGCCAACCCGAACGCACGACGCTACAACCGACTCGACCGATTACTTGAACACTGTAAACGAACCTTTACAACGCTGTTCAAACTTTCTTGATCCAAATGCTTAGTAGGTGACTCGGTCTTTTAATTTTTAATTGATACTCTACTTATTATTTCTGAGGCTTTTGAGATCTTGAATATGATTGAAGACTGATGTTATAAAGTTTAAGGCTAAATTTTTGAAGTTTTAAATATGTTTAATAGAAACATGATGTGCCTATGAGAAATAATGGTTGAAAAAATATTTAATGATGCGTAAACAATACGTAAAGGGCGCCAATGTCACGAATAACAATAAAGAGTCCGGTAAATCTCTCAGAAAACTACTACATATTCCATTGCAATATTTTTTCGTTTCTTTCGATCAGGATGAGGAACGAAAAGGGCACCTCACAAATTTAAAAGCGCGCGTTTATTCGATTTTGTTCCACCGTAAAGTAACGGTACATAAACTCGGTTTGATTATAGGCAAACCCTAAAGCAAAACTACCGGTAGTAAATCCTTCTATGTGTGCGTCGCAAATCCCTTAGAACATCTATAAACTAGGTATATTATGCAGCAAGAATAGTTGAATCAAGGTAACGTCTCTATGACTCAAATAGACTAATAGGGTTTTTAGTACATCATCTATTACATAAAGATTAATTAATAATTATCGATTAGTTACACCCATTAATAAAATGATTCAAACACCATTTTACGATTTTAATGTTATAAAATAAAATTGGTTTTCCTTCTATGAATGAATCTAGTGATTCATGTGGTTTTGTGGTTAAAAACGTGTGAAAATACTTAGTTTTTGCGACTAATTTGTAATTGATTACAATGCAAAAATCACTACAATTATTTTAATACTGAATGGTTAATCTCTATCTAAGTATTTCTTAAATAAACCTATGTCAAACCTTTAAATAACTCTTATACATATCAATAAAGTAGGAAAATGTTATTGCTATCGTTGAAACTAAAATAAGCATATATCTAATGATATGAAGTTCGAGAAAATTTAGACTAGAATAATATTAACTCACATGAAATATCCTAGAAAAGTAATGGTAAATTCTATACCGCTAATGTTATAAATGCGAAAGTTTGTGTTTGTGTATGGTTGGATGAATGTCTCAAACATTTCCACTCAAAACCTACTAAACGAATCTGGACAAAAATGTATCATGAAATAGATTAGAGTCTGGAATAAGCTACTTTACAACCCCAAAATTTCAAGGGTGCAACGCAGTAGATGAACCCACAACATATAATACAAATTTCTAAGGATGCAACCTATTAAAATAGCAGAACTTATAACATACTCGTACAATAAGTTACAAACAAATACATAAGTAGATATCTAATTAACTGACATTGTTGTTAAATCATATCCATACACATGTTATGTTTTGTTACAGAACGTGTCATATCATTGCACTCAAGCATAAATAACTGATAGTAAGGGACATCAGTTATACAGTTACTACGACTTACACTTGCTTGATTATCTTAATTAGTGATAAAATTACTACAATTGCAAGTTCATATCGGTTTACAACTTTAAAAATGTTTGGGAAAGTTTTCCATTTATGCTTTGTCTAATTAACTAAAATCCTAGCATAGCAAACTAACCTATCTCAAAGTTTATATGCAGTGAGTCCACGAACATGTTAAGTATGGATAGGTACTGAAAAGTGAGAACCTTACCATATTCAAACTTCTATAATACATACTAAAATGTCACTGAGAATAGCAATTTTGATAGTGCGACAAAGTAACTTAATGCCTAAAGTAAAGCCTAATGAAAATCTCCGTAGAGAAGCAAAATTATCCTTCAAGTCATCTCAACGATTCTCCCTATTTATCTAACCAGAAAACTTAACAATTCGTAACAATAAGTTAACGTGAAATATTGTACAAGTTGGTTCCATTTCACGAAGATATTCTGCTTTAAACCAGTACATAACCCTCAAGATACCGAGAGCAATGTCGTGCTACCTTACATATTTATGAGTTCTTGATTCATCCACTAGTTACGAACTACTACACTACCCTCAGGTTTATTTGTATCAGTTCCATCCTGAAGAAAGGCGGAATAAAGTGCTCACTCTCATTCTTTGAGAACCTATGCTATTCTTCGTCTACTCTATTTTTTCTTACTTGTCCCAAAATGTAGACCAATGTCGTCAATTTTCCAATCGAAGACTATTGCTTCTGAAAAGGAAAAAGGTTAAGTGCTTTTATTTCATTCTTACCCTATCTCTACTTACTCTGCTATGCTAAGTTTAGTATATCTAGTCATGTCAAACTTAGCATAGCAATATTACATACATAGTAATAGTGGATCCATTTTTATTTAAACCAAAGGACTTTCTTCTGCTTCTTCTCTTCTTCTTCTTAGAAGAGAAGACAAGGATTATAGGAAAGTTTCAACCAAAGCTATGCTATTTGTTTGGATCTTTACGTTTGATATGTTTGGATCTTAGAATAAACCTTTAAACACCCAAACATATGACAATGATTTCCTGGAATGTTCTAGGACACACAAACAAATCGTTCCCGTTTCTGATATTAGAGTAACAGTTATCACAGGTTCTCGCAAGCGTCGCTTATAATAGTTAATGGCGAACTATTATTAACACTGAATGGACAAATTATCAGCATCCTGTACACTCCGTACAGTTAGCCCATATGTTAGGCACTTAGTACTCTGTCACATTATACAAATTGAAAATTTGCATTGTCATGTTACTAGTTTTATAGAAGTATGAATACGAGAAGGTTCTAATTATGGGTAAAAATGTAATGGGCTGACTACACTATTTGTCATTGTAATGATAACAATGAGTATTCGAAATTCGCATGAAAGTTTCAGACGGACAATGCACGCGTAGAACTAATTATTTTCACGGTAATTTTGTAAGGAAGTCAGTGGGTCAGATTGATTAACTAAGTACTACTTTCTTACTCAAATGTTGGTCAGTATTAGGTTAAAGTGCCAAGTAATTCGGCGTGATTGACTAATTGATATACCATACTGCTGCATATTTTAAAACATTCATAAAAAGTTAAAAAACTAGGATATTACATACATTACATTTATAGAACGACTTATGGCGTCAATTGCAATCTTATATATAAAATTCTCGTGTCACAGTGTTCGTTCGCGTACTCCTCCGAAACGGCTTGACCGATTCTCATGAAATTTTGTGAGCATATTGAGTAGGTCTGAGAATCGGCCAACATCTATTTTTCATCCCGAAATTCCCGCGGGAACGGGTACAAAGCGGGTGAAACCGCGGGGCGCAGCTAGTAACTCTATATAAGTAGGTAGAGTTTTAAAGAAACATATTAATGCAGTACAGGTAAATTGTTAGAATATGTGCTCTTCTTAAATGGTGAATCATTTTACTGGGAAATCGTATTTGAAGCATTTACTATTGTAGCTACATGGATATTGATGTTACATTATTTATTTGTAACGTACTACATACATACATAGAATCATACCTATCTTCTTATCGAGTGGATGGTCAACTTGACCAATCCTGGTGTCAGAGTTATTGAGCCGCCAAAGGCCTCTGACATGGCTCATGTAACGACTACTATCCGTAGAAAGTAACCGGGACCGACGGCTTAACGTGCCCTCCGAAGCACGGAATCATCTTACTTTTCGGGCAATCAGGTGATTCAGCCTGCAATGCCCTAACCAAACTGAGGACAGTCTCACAAAGATCATACCTATATTTTAAGCTCACTTAGGTATTTCTTGAAAGAATTTCTGAAAATTGTACCTAATACATAGTTTAAAAAAATTAACTCATGCATTAAGTATTTACCCAAACCATCTGTAACATAAAAAATCAAGACAGATTTTAATAATATTTAATGAAGAACTTACCTACCTAAAACTATTGCAAGTCTGGGGAAGTAAATCAACAACTTAAATAAATCCATAACTTTATTACATGATTTTCTGTGTCTACTCAAAAATCTATTAAATAAATGAACAAATTCTACTGTTTAAACTATCTGGTAGTAAAATAAGTATACCATCATATTTTCACTAAATGTAGAGCTGCCTACATTCCGTTAATACCCATAATTTCTGGGTTAATCCATTACAAATATTGAGCTCCACACTTAACTGTTCACGTCAATTGGAATATGTACACGAATGTAAACAAAACTAAGACGCAACATAACAACTATTTCGAGTACGCTAATGAAAATAAGGAACTTTACGTCGAAACTTATTGAAATATAATATTTACCGGGAAAAATAAAACAAATTACTTCTGAAGAAAGGAAATTCCAACAGCAATGGAATGAAAAACTTTCATCAGCTCATGTATTGTCTATTTTGTTTATGTAAATTATTAATAATATCCCGTACGATTTTCTGGGATAAAGTAAAGCCTCATATCTTTTTCATGGAATGAACAAAGGAATTGGTCAATCACCTTTTTGTAGAGCAAACAATATCTCTCCTTTTACACGTATGTAGTGCCTGTTAACATTTTGAGATAAGTTACTATTAGTAAGTAAAGTATTTCGATCAAATTATAAATAAAAAGAGCATTATAAAGCTGTAGATTTCGTATGTTTGACCGCGCTAATCTCTGGAACTAAAATTTCGAAATTTGTCAATAAATCCATTTATATATAGATTTAAAAGGAAACTTATATGCTACTAGCGGCCGGCCCTCGCTTCGGGTGAAGAAAGGGCCACCCCCTATTAGGGTTTAAATTTCCCAAAATCCTCTCTTAGTGCTCACTTATATCATGAAGGAACTTATCAAATTTCAAGTTTCTTGGTACATTAGATTCGGCTGTGCGTTGATATATAAGTCAGTGAGACAGGATTATCCCTTATATATATGTATGTATGTACAAAATCTATATATTGTATTCCAATATTTTCACTAAAACGAGCATACCCCGAGTAAAACCAGACACTGCTAGTCATATAATGAACACGTTAAACAAAATAAAAGTATTTGTACTGTTTACCAAACACATTAATTATAACGCTTGTTATCAACAATTATATCAAATTAGGTTGGATAACTGATAATGAATTAGTGAGGTATACAATTAGCTAAATTGTGACACGCGGAACTGATAAAACGAAGATTATGAGACCTGAGGCGGTTTTTATAACAACGACGGATTATCCAACGTTGTTATTATTATAGTTATCTATAAACAACTTGGGTATTTTACAGTTAAATAGAGTGAATTAAAAACATACCAAGTATATAAGAAACAAACTTAATGTAAACGATATTACGTAAACTAGTACATAAAATTATTGAGTGTTATCTATAGGAGTACATAATGTAATTGTCGAATAGTATCTATTATAAAGGTAATTACTGGATACATCATATTTTTCATTGAAAGATAATGACTTCAATTACATGTGGTCATGTATCATGTAGGCATGTAATTTGTACGCGTGTGTTAGTACCCAAGCATTGTCAGAGAGATGATTAATACGGTCTCTACCTAGATATGATATTGAGTCATTGTAACCGACATGTAATTCAAAAGTCCGATATTTATTCTTCCCGTCACGTTTCCATCCCTTTATCTCTATCGCTTTTCATTCAAAGACATACATTTCAGGCGTGACGCCCGGAAGCGACCATAAATCGTGCGTTGATATGGAAAAATGTCGTGAAAACTGTCTTTTATCGCTTTGCAAAGAAAATCCATGTTGTATGTTAACGCAGGGCTCGTGAGGCAAGATTTATTATTTGTCGCTTCACCAACCCACAGAGACCGCAACTTCCCATGGTGAGGGTCTTGTAGGTATTCATGGAGTAATCACGACTCAGATGTCAACCGCGAACGCGTTACAGGCTAGTGTTACAGCCGTTATTTATGCAACGTATATAATTAAAATATTTCCATCGTCACTACGCCACGCAACTTCAACGTAACATGGCACATTCAATTTATTAACTTTAAATTTTTAAACAGCCATGACCACTTCGTTTTAATTAGCATTTTTAAAGTGTTTAATTGATAGTTGACCTTTTCGTATCGTGATAAAAACGTGGCATTATACAATAGTAGTAACGCCTCGTCTTACCCGCGTTGTACCCGTACCCGTGGGAATTTCGGGATAAAATATATCCCAACTGTTTTCCTGATGTATTATCTATACTACTGTAAAGTTTCATAAAAATCCGTTGAGTAGTTTTTGCGTAAAAGAGTAACAAACAAGCATATATATACATCCAGAATAACGATCGTAGTAATAATATTAGCAGGATTAAATAATAAAATACTAGAAAGAAATAAATGTCCTGTATTACCTGACCACACATTTGTTTAGAATCCCAATAGAACCGCTAGTTGAACTCGATAAATTGCTCATTCCGTATTACCTATGCGAGATCGCGGTTAAATTGTTGTTAAATAGTGAATACGCGCGTAACACCAGATCTGTATTTCAATTTGATGCCCTCATCGAGTCTATTCCCAAATGATGAACATGGAATACTTTTCTACATAGTACTTTGTGAAAGCAAACCCCTCGTGTCCTTTGTGGACCATCTGCGCAATTGTGCACATCGAATACCGCGCCTCCTGTTACATGAAGCTCCTCTACCCTTTGAGTAATAACGCTGCTTAGCGTCAGATGCAAATGTAGTAGGCTCATGCCACAAGGAACATCTGTACCACTTTCATATTGAAACATTTGTATTCATTACGATGAAATTTACACCAATTTATACTGAACTAATATTTGTCGAGTGCCCGTCGACAGACCTTGTTAAATGTACTGACTAATGTAACATAGATTCATATTAAAATATTAGATTTACGCAGACGTATTATGCAAGAAAGATACGTTTTCGCTATCTTTAGATTCAGTCTATACAAAGTTACATAAAGTTAATAACACAAGCCATAAGTATAACGTTATAACCCATAATACGATCCTATTAAATATTTACAACCAGGGTCTATAATACCTATACAAAATTTACGATGCAATACGTAGTTAAATGTGTAAATAAAAACGTGATCGGCTCACAATAAACTATTTTGATCAAGATGTAAAAATAAGATATCGCCACTGAGCGGATGGCATCGTACTTATCGTGGTAGATCGAGTTCTGCTTCTCACGATAAGTTATAGTTTGAAAAAGTATTAAAAATAAAATGAGACAAACGTTAAGTCAAGTTCTACAAGGAGCGAGGATGTGCGTGCAGCGTGCCCCGACATCCCGTGTGACCAAGAACTTACCGAACAACTATCGGTGCCTCGGAGCACTTAAAAACTGTCATTACAATACTTTATCAGTTGAAATTATTATTCCAGTTTTACATATGAGGTTTCTTTGTTTGTACGTCCACATTGATTGATAAACATTGATTTGAAGAGTCCCGTATTAAAGTTTACAATTAAACACAATTTAAATACGTACTCCATCTGTTATAATAAGTATTTGGAGATTTAAAAATATGGCAAGCGAATATAGATTTAACGGAGCACTAACATCCTCTGAAATTAAAAATATATATCTTTATAATGAAGATCTATCTACCGTATAACAATAAACTGCGGTCATCAAAAACAATCATAAGACCGTCATCAAACCACTCCTTTTTCTAAATGAAACCAAATAAAATATTCGTTTTTATTACAGAAAGCAAAAAAAGGCGCGAGAAGATGGCGGACGTGGATAGGAGAAGGATCTAAAACAAAATGGCCGTCGCCCGCGCAGTCCTCGTTTTCCTAGCGTCCACGGCGCATGCGTGGATGCCGGATTCCAATGCAAGGATCTATGTAAAAAGTGGTAAGTTTTTGAAATGATGCTGATGGTATTTTTTAACAGATATAACAAGTTGTATGTTTATACTTTTTAAACCAAGTAGAAGTATATAACGTTTCTGTACATAGGTTAATTACATAGATTCACTTTTATCACGCCTATCTTAGTCATTCGTTTGTTCAAAATGCACTTACAATCTGCCAACGATAGACAACAGAGTTCTTATCGGTTATCACTCGAGTATCATTGTGATAAAAAGATAATGAATGAGTAACAGAGATTAGTTCTCACAGGAACATTCAATTTACGTCCGACTTTTTTGGCTTCTATTCCATAATACATATTACATCAGACAGCGCAGGTGCAACACACAAATAGGCATTTGGTGGACACTCGCATGTGAGAATTTCCTAACTCAAAGTTGTGAAATAGCTACCTTTATTGTTGTTTAATCGCTCTACAATAGGAACATTGTTCGTTGATTTGCACGAACTAAATCTCTATAGAGAACCATATAATTTTTTGCTTCATTGTAGTGAAATCTGACCGATTAAAAATCGTTTTTCCATGAACGTTGTAAACTTTTTGTTAGTTGAATATGAAATGCTTGCAAAAGTTCGTATTTATATGCCCACGAAGATTACGTTACATCACACGCTTCCAAATTCGATAATTATGAGTTTACATCCATAGAGTTTTAAAAACAAAGTTATAGTTAGTGGGAATAACTTTTAATGAATTGGTATGTTACAGGCGATGAAACTTCGGAACAGTTCGTGGGGAACGCGACGGCGCCAGACCACTTCCGTATTTTAGACAAAGATGACTTCTCTATTATCGTTGGGGGCAGGTAAGAGTTGGCAACACCTTTACTTTATGAGCATTAAGACCTTTTCCAATTGTCATGTCCATTTGTTAACATGAATTGTCTTTCCAGGAACACCATATACAATCTAAGCCTGTACGACTTAACAGAAAATGTAGATCAGGTACGTTTAAAAAAGTGTTCGTTATTTTATTAACTTTTGCTTCCAATCATCACATACACACGAACGGTAACGTGTAAAATATTGCTAACAAGCACGCAGCGTTTTTAAACAAATATAACACTAACATGCAGTATTTTTGCACCTATCCACATGTAGTTTCTACAAGTAGGTTATGTAAGCTTCACTGACTGAGTTAAACCAACACCAGGAGTTGGTAAGTCACGATATCTACAAAAACTTATCGCATGTGTTATACAATGTGGGACATTGACACAAAAAATGTTATCAAATGTTTGAGGATCCTAATCTGATCGGTACTCTAAATTGATACGATTGTAAATCCCGAGATTAAATCAAGACTGCTACCGTCTAGCCGTTAGACGGGAGGCCGAATACAAAGGAAAACATTCGTAATCGGCGATATATTTAACTTCGTACAGTAGGTATTGCATATACCTAACCGGTGTGTGTCTAACTAATCTTGTGCAAAGTACGCAGCGCTCCCTCCCGCTGCACTTACAGTTTATTCTTAGTTTCGTTCCATTTAGCTCGCCAACACAATGTTTAATTTCTTAATCCGTTCCAATTTGTTTACACTTAGGTATTGCTAATGTAAACGTACATATCCAATCCGGTTTGTAGCATTTTTAACATTTTTAAGTTTTTAAGCGCCATTGCTTTATGCCGACGTAATAGCCGCATTTAAAAGCATTTTTATGAAGACGGTAAATTTAAAATAATAATCAAAATTTAATGCAGTATAACAATAAATGAGTAGCTGTAAAATTTCCTCGAGTACCGCCCAGTACCAACGCCAATCTGACTCGTGAGAGGAAAATATATAATTCATTCGGGCCACTATTAATGGCATCACAATCTGCGCATGAAATAAAAATACGAACTCGACGGACATAGGGCCCAAACACATTTGGCGCCGTGCCAGCTATCGCTAACGTTCCACTCATCAAAAAATGTTCACTATATTTATACTAGCAGGCATGCGCCTAATCGTAAAAGTATTTTATACCAATGCGGGCGATGTCCTTTTGAATAGGTACTCTTCAATTTATTTACAATATTCAGTACACGAATACTGTACCTAATACAAACAACATCTACGCCAGCGCCAGCCGTATCTTGGAATGGAATTACCATACGTTGTAAATTATGTCTCATTGTTGACCAAGTATTATACATACATATACTATTAACCGTATTTGTTATGTACAAGTACATTAAGTACGAAAATACCTTATATGGTCATCAATGGTCTTAAAATTATAAAGATGTACTTTATGTATTGTTAAAATTGACCACCAAAACACGTATTTTATTAGGCAAGTAATATAAAAACAAAAAGTAACAATTTTTATGTGTTGTCGGGTGTTTAAAATTACTCGTCACACGTTACGTTAGGGCTGACCGGTGATGCGTTGAATTATTCACGGAGTACCAACGACGCGGGCACTCCGCGTTAACTGAATACTAATTCATTCCTCATAAACACTGTTTCTTCACAGCTTTCATAACAATAACAGCGCTCAATCGTAATTCATAATTGTATGTACTAAAGCTTTTTACTACTAAGTACCACACCTAGAATTGAAGAACTAAACTATGCAATGACCGAGTATTGCATACTTTATATATACAAAGAGCTGTTTGTGAACATTCAAGTTTCAATTAAGTGAAATGGGTTCATTCTTTTCCAGCGGATAGAATGGCAGTCGACCGACGCCCACAGAGAACTGTGCCAATTGAAAGGCAAATCAGCAGATGAGTGCCAAAACTACCCCAGGGTAGCCGCTCGCTCACACGGAAAGCTACTCGTTTGTGGAACAAATGCATTCAAGCCACTCTGCCGGAAATATGCGAGGCATCCTCCCAACCACCATCTCGAAGAGTTCGACGGCTCCGGCCGTTGCCCTTACGACCCACAACACAATTCGACAGCCATCTTCACCAGTAAGTATTATAAATTACATTTATTGAATGTTACGGATTAGTCGTTTGACCTTTATTTTATTGCTTCCTAATGCTCGGCAGTGTTCTCGTGAACACATCGTGAAGATGATCTGTAAACAAGACACGAAGTTGTGCTCGATTCACTTGTAGAAGGATTTCACGAGACACGACCGTTCAAAGACCGCGATACTGATCGATTTATTACTCTTACTTACAGTTAGCTGCATAAAAAGCTACCATTAGCCGTAATAACGTACCTTGATGGCTTTTAAGCAACTAAATATTACTACAACTTCATAAGTACTTAAATATTTCTCACTTTTTAGATGGACAACTGTATACGGCGACAGCGGCCGATTTTTCTGGCACAGATCCCTTGATTTATCGAGAACCAGTTCGAACTGAACGATCGGACCTTCGATTATTAAATGACCCTTCGTTCGTGGGAGCAGTGTCTTCCACCAGTCACGTATACTTCTTCTACCGAGAAACAGCAGTGGAATACATGAATTGTGGAAAGGTAGGTTATTAAACCCGATCGCATAACATCCCATAATCCTTATAATGCTTCATAAGTAAGGTAACTATAACTAGATATTATTTAACGTTATATTTATTTTAGGCTGTATATTCAAGAGTAGCAAGAGTATGTTTGAACGATAAAGGTGGTCCTCATACATTCAGCGATAGATGGACATCATTTTTGAAAGCAAGATTAAATTGTTCAATGCCTGGAGACTATCCATTCTATTTCGATGAAATACGTAAGTAAACATTATCACCACATCATTAAAGTACAGAATAAGTGGAATATAAGTTATTCACTTATTAAATACTTTACAGAAGCTACAACTGAGCTGATAAACGGCGTGTACGGCAGTGGCAGCAGTAGAAATGATATAATCTACGCAGTCTTCACAACTCCACCGAACGCAATAGGAGGATCAGCAGTTTGTGCATTCGCCATGAGAGATTTACTAGACGCATTCGAAGGAACTTTCAAAGGCCAAGAGGGCATGAACTCAAATTGGTTACCGTTAGAAAAAGAAAAGATACCCGAGCATCGGCCGGGATCATGCGTGGAGGACAGCCGAACAATCTCAGATTCAACTGTCAACTTTATCAAAACTCATCCACTCATGGACAAAGCAGTTCCTTCCTTCTTAGCTAGGCCAATTTTAATAAGAGTTAGTCTACAGTACAGGTTCTCATCGATCACTGTTCACCCTCAAGTGCAAGCAATGAATGGGAACAAGTACGACGTCATGTACATCGGTACTGACGACGGTAGAGTCATAAAGGCTGTGAATGTCGCCTCTAACGAAGGCTCTTTCGATGCAAGCACTGAGGAAGACAGCAAGAACCCCGTGAGAACGGCTGTGATATCCGAAATGCAAGTTCTACCTCAAGGCACTCCAATTAAGCAAATGCATGTGGCTCTTACTACCGAAAAATTAATAGTTGCCTCGGGCGATATCATTAAGGCTGTGACACTTTCACATTGTGGGAATGTGCAATCGTGCAGGTTAGTTCCACTGCTTTATCGTGTTCTATTTCTAAGGTCAAGATGTTGAAACTATTATTAGATTTAAGTCGTTTCGCTCAATAAAACAAAACTTGTTTTAATTACAGAGATTGTGTAGCGCTACAAGATCCTCACTGCGCGTGGGATTCAAAACAACAACAGTGCTCGTGGGTTGGAAATAGACAATTTCCTAATCCGGAAAGATTTCTACAAAATGTAGAGCATGGAAAGACTGAAATATGTAATAAGCTGCCGGCGTTGCTGCCAAACGAGCGCAATAGAAATCCTGGCACCAAAAAACCAATTCCATCAGAGTCAGATAATCGACAAAAAACTGATGATATTCAGAATGAAATCTCATTAGAGGAAGTCGAAACGAATATACTGATGCAAGACAAGCCCACTAACAATAAGCACGAAACAGGTATACTTTATTACAAAAGTGGAGTCGTAAAAAATATGCTTGTTAACAAGAACGTCTTATAAATGTGTTTCTTGTGTTATTCCAGATTCACTTACTGTCGGAGTGGCAGATGGCAATATCTACAGTGCCCAGGCGCTCATGACAGCTGTGGTGGCTTCGTGCCTCGTAACTCTTATGCTCGGTTTCGTCATCGGGTACCTTTTCTCGCGGCGATTTCGCCATCCCTTTCTTCCCGATACCTCACCCTTCAATGAACAACACAATCAGTTAAATCGGTACGTATATTTCATCATTTGTTTGCAAATCTTAGTTATTTACACTTAACTGTATCGTGTAGTAGATTGGTTTCACTACGCATGAGATAAGCTAGTTCACCGCTATCAATTATTATTGACCAAACAGAACCTACTACGTATATACGGACTGTTAGTGCAATTCCTTTAATAGGTATATGATATAAAATTATTATCGGCTTTAATTGGCTATTTTTGTAATCAATCTAACCATCGCACTGTTATTTTTCAGATTGGGGCCGTTAGAGACACCCCTGAACGCAAACTCAGGGTACATAACGCCGCGCTCGAAAAACATAAACATGGTGGCAAACGTTTGTAATAAACCGGACAATTTGCACCTCGAACTCGGCAAAGACAGAATGCACGATATACGAAACTCGACGGAATCACTAGACAAAGATCCCAAAATATGCGGCACTTTACAAAAAGTTAAAAAGACTTACATTTGAGAATTGCCAAAACAGACAGTGTACGGGGCCATTTCTAAGTGATTGGAACAATGTTACTAGGAGCGTGTGCCAAGTCTCCCGTCGGAGGCAAAGTTAGTTGAAAAGTGTAGTGTCAGTGCGATATCGAAATGGAATGTGTAAATAACAAAGTGATTGTACAGTATGGACATAGAACGTTCGTATAATGGACCGGTGACTCTGCATTTACAAGTAGAATTGTATCATTTCACTTTACCTGTTTAAGAGGACTGAATTTAACATGTTGAATACTAAAGCAGATTACAATGGGTACGCAAATAGTGGTGTACGGTCTGACGAACAAGCCAATGGCTATGAAATACTAATGCGGCCACATATTGTGACGTCGTCGCTCGGCGATATAGATTTCGAAAAGACGTCATCTGACGTCAGAGGATAATCGTCAGCAGTCAGTACTATTTACGCCCTAGAAGCATGCTTACTTTACGTACGCATAGTTTTAATAATGCTCGCTATCGAAAAGTAAAATATTACTAGATTTTAGTTTCAAGTTATTTTACATCAAATTATAAGTAACATTTATACGTAGGTACGTAGTTCTAAAACGTAATTACGATATGAAGTATCGAAATATATGCAAGTTCTGCTTTAGTATTTGTACATAAAGAAAGCCTAAAATTTTTAATTTGTTACATTCCATAATTATTATATAATATATAGTCGCGGTGCAGCTGATTTGTAAATATAATAGATACATAATTGTATATAAAGATAGTTAAAAGCCATTGGGCTCAAATATTTGGTTTGACTAAGTCGAACAGAATATCACGGTCAATTGTTCTGAAGTTTATTCAATATTGATACCTAAAGCTTGATTGAGATCATTATTAGTAAATTAGGCACGATATTGAGTAATAACTAGAAACAATAAAGGTGAATCCAGACTATACAAACAGAACATGTTACAGAATATAGTTATATAACTTAATGTAGAAGTTGTTTGATGTTGTATAGCAATGTTTACAATATGGACGTGTTTTATACAACATGAAACTTAATCTGGACTCACCTTAAGACCAAGGGTACTTGTAAACTGACATCATAAGTGACAAGTATATAAAAAAATATTTTTATGCAAAAAGAAATTGCAACAAATCCGAGTTGGCATTAAAAGTTATTATAACACATAATTGTGAAACAAGTTAATAAATTTTGTTGAAAATGATGAAATATTAAATAGTTATATATAGCAATTTGCTGTGCTAAGTGCATAGTGCCTTGTAGGTTGCCAATTTAGTGCCTAATGTTAGGACAGAGTAGATATATAATTATTACGATTGACCTACATGTTTATATACTGCTTTATTTTATATTCACAAATACTTCCCATTGATCTGTAATGTATAACTCGTATAAGCAGTGCTGTTATTTTTTCCATAATCATTGCATTTTTCTACACTAAATTTTAATTTTAAAATATATTAGGCTGATTATACCACCTGAGATCGAAAGCAATCAAGTGTTCCCACCGTAAAAGAGTTGAATTATATTTTGTTTAAAGAGGTATCTCAATCTGTATATATTATTTCTTAAGAACTAGAATAATATTTTAATTTTCCTAAAACAAACACTGACAGGTTTTGTGTCGCTAGATCTACTCAATATGATATTTGCGTTTCATGTTATTTTCTGTATATATTTTACATGTTTTTCGGAAAATTAGTATTTTTAATATATTGTCATGAAAATGTCATAAACATTTTTTTTTATTTATATTTTTGTATACAATAAATCATGGATATCTAGGGACATTAATTTTCCATATTAGTGGAGAAAATATAAGTATTACAACAATAAAAAGGCATTTTATTTCTGTAGTGTATAAAAATATTTATTCCTTACCTTAATTTTTATCTTAGCTTAGTAGCATAGGGTCTGGATTGGTGTCTATATAGTTGATATAGTTACATAAGAACTGCCTCTTTTCAACTGGACTCATTTCAATATCTGAATTCAAGGTGACACTACAACTAACATCTTCATCCTTTACATCCGAAGACCCTTCATGCAACAGAATAAAGTTGTGTAAAACACAAGCTGAGTATATCAAAATATTGACAGACGCAGCAAATGAATCAATATGATTCAATTTCCTAAACTTTTCTTTCAATAACTCAAAAGCTCTCCCAACGTAAGAGCGAGCTTTCCAGTGGATCTCATTGAATTTCATCTCTTCACTGGTCAATAGCTCTTCACTCTTGAACGGTGTTATAAGATTTAAGTGTAGCTTGTATTCAGAATCTCCAAGTATGTGATTCTCGCTGTCAACAAAGTTTTGTAGTTCTCCAGCCAATATGCTGTCTCTGAATACTTTGTGTTTCTTTGTCTGACCAAGTTCTCCAATATGAATATCTATGAACATAAGTCTTTCGTCACACACCGCTTGCAACAAAATAGTGTTGTGTTTTGACTTGCCAGTTTTAGAACCAACTTTGAACCGACAAACGTCAATAAAACCTACACAATTAGGGAACTTAAACCTGTTATTAACTTTTATTCTAGTGATGTGTTGGTCCTCGAGTGATGGCCAAGTAATAAAGTCGAACCGGTTCTCAACTAGTACAGATCCGAGTTCTTGAAATATATGACTGGCTGATGATTTGTGGAGGCCGAAGAGTCTGCCGATATCATTGAATGATAAGTCGCTCATCAGGTACATTAGGAATACATGAACCTTTTTATCTAGGGGTATTGAGCCTGATGGAATGAAAGGTTTGACAAAGTTGATTAGAGCCTGAAAGAGAATATACAGTTTAAACTTTTTTAAATATTAGCACATACAAAAGAGTAGTGTTTGCAATTCATTAAATGATTCAAACTGACCTGAACTGTGCTCTTTTTTACTTTAAATATGGCGAAATATTCCTCATCGTTAAAGTTTCTTACAGCATTTTCATAATAGTCTTTGATTCTGCGAGTCGGTACGCATATTACTGAATTATTGGACGCTTTTTGAACATCTTTCCAATTTTCATTAACTGTCTGAATAATAGCACTCAAGTTATCCGAATTTTCCTTGATAGTGTTTGCCAAACATAACACTGATCTGTTTATTGTCGCTGTGCTGTCGGTGTCCAAAAACATGTCCATAATAAATTGTTTCTTAAAATTATCCATTTGATTTGATTAAGTGGTTTGGTTATAGGTATTAAATAAATCATTTCATTATAATCGACAATTTTAATCTAGGTAAATATTTAAATTGTATGCCTGGTCGGTATTCATTTTCCAAAAGTTTATATTTGTAACACCCGATTACCAGTAATATTCACTCACAGTAGGTTAGGTACTAACAAAATAAATATCACATACACGCAAATTGTACATAATCAAAACAATAACAAACTAGTAGCTAGTGATTGGCAGATCAGAGAGAGCAGAAATTCATTTGAGCGAGTTGAAGCTATAGCTGGAGGGGAAAAAACTCCGAATATTACTATATGCGTGCACATAGCAAATTTTAAATTCTATTATATTTTTACAGAAGACACAGCTGCACAAAATAGATAAAAGCTGGAAATTAATACAAAAAATCATCACGACGAATGTCATCAAAATGTGAGGCACTGTGAGTGAGGCACCCACCGGCCACCCAGGAGGCACACAATCGCTCACGCACGGCACGGCCCATCACTACATCATACGACAGTGACTAACTACCCAAAGTGTCAAATATGTCAAAGTCCAGATCAAAAGTCAAAATGTCAATTGTCAAGTAAATCAACTCAAAAATTTCATACAAAATCCGGGTCGGCGAATAAAATTTCTGCATAATTTCTGCCTGCCTGCTGTGATTTCTGCTTGCTCTCGCTCGTATTTTAAATTGTAAAATAATTTTGTGTACATAATATTACATCGAGATTAATGTTCCATAATTGACACAGTATAAAAACAAAGAATTGTCGCGTTGTGTAGTCCTGTGAAGAATCATATATGAGACAAAATTTGGCTTTGTAAGACAAATAAATAAACCAGTACTTTGTTATTTCAACTGAGAAAGGTTTCTGACTTATTTTAAACAATTAATTGACTGTCGTAGATTCGTTTTGTGCAATCTTCGAGGGAGACTTATGTCGAAAACACACGAAATTGCTTGTGACTTCCACAATGGTGAAAGGTAAATAATTTATTCTTTTTACTGAATGTATGCCTCCCCTGTGTGATAACCAAATTTTAGTTTAAATCAAATGTCCCACTAATACTTTTATGAAAAGAATCTGCACTTATTTTACCTGAAACCATACAGCCTCTGCCATCTTATAAAATATTATATTAACTGTTACAGCATCACAAATGAAAAACTCATATACCCTGCAGCAACAAGGAATAAAGACCCAATACTGCAAGTGTTGAAAAGGTTTATATTCGGTGATGACAATGAAGAGAAGCCCCTATTCTTGGAGATATCATCTGGCTCAGGACAACACTTAGCCCATTTTGCCCCAAACTTTCCTAATGTTAAGTTTCAGCCTTCAGAAGTGGACCAAACTTTAATGGGAAGTATAAGTTATTATGCCGACAGCTGCCCCACCAAAAATATTAATCAACCCATTTTAATTGATATAAGGAAAAAGTTATCTGAATATGGTTTTGATGAAAACAGTATAGATTACATGTATAATGCTAATATGATACATATAAGTCCTTATGATTGTACCATTGGACTGTTCGAAAATGCGGGGAAATATTTGAAACAAGATGCTCTTATGATCACCTATGGGCCTTATAGTAAAGATGGTGTGATAACACCAGAGAGTAATGTTCAATTTGATGCGTCTCTTAGATCAAGGGACCCCTCTTGGGGTCTCCGAGATATAAATGATTTAGTGAAACTAGCTGAATTAAATGATCTATCATTGATTGATACCGTTGAAATGCCTTCTAACAACAAAACACTTATTTGGAAAAAGAACTGATTTTTGAACAATAATAGTTTGCAGTTACACAATATACAATTGCAATGTTTTATTGGATCTTAAATCTATGCGGTAATATTATTTTAATATTTGTCTAGACTGCCCTGTCTACTTCCTCTGTCTTATAAGCACTAGTTCTACATAAAATGCTACTTTGTTACATAATGCAAATCGACTGCAATTAGTAACATAAGAATGAGCATCGGTTGTAATAATAGGTTACAATTGTAAACGATTTTATTTGGTAATAAGACTGCTTATTTGTCAAGGCTCTTAAACAGTTAAATATAGTTCAATTTACTGCCAATATATTTATACTTTACAATAAGATAAACTCAAATGTTATGCACTATACTGATTTTATTATACTTTTTTATGTATAACATGATCACCATGTATGCAAGTTATCTATCATTGTGTAAAAGCTTAGTAGATATATGTATATTATACTGATGGATTTACAATTGAAAAAATCTGTTGTAGTTTTATTGCCAGAGTTCCTTCCTAACTTTCCTTCATAACATCATCTTATTAGGTATGCATTATTTTGTTTAGTAAATAGAGGCTTGATTTATTAAGTACTTACGCATTATTTTGTTTAGTAGGTAACTAAAGGCTTTGCTCTGCCACCTTTCAAAGGATTTCTGATAGGTCATACATAATATTTAAAAAAGCGCGTGATATTTCCTCCATGAATCCATGAATTTTTAATTTGGTTCCACAATCATAGTGTTAAAAAGGTATCAAAGTCAAGTATCAATGTGCTGTCAATGTCAAACAGTGGCCATACCACCTTAAAGATTTTTCCCTAAATTTGGGGGAAAAAATAATAGAATAAGATTATATAAAAGACCTAGCTAAAACTTTATGTTAAATTGGCGTGGTTTATCTGTAGATGGTGTGTAAGTGATAGGTACACTTACACATTATTTTGTTTCCATTTGTTCTTATCAATTGAATAGTAATCGTTTTTTTTACTATATGTACAGAGTGTGAGGTAAGCACATACTAACAACGAATTATTATCATAAATTAATTACACTGAGACTGAGACTTATTTTTATTTTTTAAACTTACATAAAGCCATTTATGGGAAGCGATTTTTGGGTATTGGAGTTTTTTGCTAATATGGGATAAAATAATTTGAGAATTGGTAAACCTTAAATAAATGTCAAAAACCTGCATAGATTATAGACTTTTTGCTTGGCAAACAAACTCAACTCAACTGAACGAAATTAAGGTTTGCTTTGGTGTGTATTGAGCGTTGTATTCCATTCACAATTTTATTTGCAAAGATAGTACCTATGAGAAATGATAATTAGCAATTAAATTGAAATAAATCTACGACACTGAATATTTTGCCTGCCAAAATGGCAAAACGGTCGGCATCTGTTGCGTTTGATGTTGAAGCCGAGGCTCAACAATCTAAACAAAATGTACCTAAAAAGGAGGGAAAGAAGCATTCTTTGGACTCTGATGAGGAAGACAGTGGTGCTGAAGAGGAGAAGAACAACGTCCTCAATGTGGACGACATCGAAGGCGAGGAGGAAGGCGTTGCCGGAATGGAAGGTGAAGTAAGTCGGGAGAAATTAGAATAATTAGTCTGACTATGTTGCAGCTGCCTACTATTTACACTTTAAAGCAATATTAGGCAGTCTACTGTACATTTAAAGTGGCAATTTTTTACACAGGCAGTATAAAAATTATAAACTCTTGAAGCCTATATGAATTTACTTTTAGCTGATTAGGGATGCCTCTCTGGATTAGGAATCTACCAGAATGTTTATACTACATTTCATGAAATTGGTGGATAATAAATGTAGCATAGCATAGCTCTGGTGATTTTTTTTCACCAGAGCTATGTTATGCTACATTTGTTATTACCTTTAAATTAGTTTTGATATTAATATACTTTTCCATGATAAATCGGTTTTGTGTGCAATCTGCAATTCACCAACTTTGTTACCTCAACCCTTGCCACTAACCTATACAAACTTATTTGTAGCAGAAACTATTCATAGAAAGCTTTCATTATTTAAAACTATACTTCTCTTAACAGATCACCATAACACCATTCAACATGAAAGAAGAGTTGGAGGAAGGTCATTTTGACAACCAAGGTCATTATCACTGGAAGAAAGAGAAAGAGATTCGCGACGGATGGCTTGATAACATCGACTGGGTCAAAGTTAAGGGGAGACCTGAAGACAAGTACAAATTACACAAAGATGACAAGGATAAGGGGCTTGGTGATGAATCCAGCAGTGAGGAGGATGAAGCTGAAGAGAAGTTTGACTTGATCACAAATTATAAGGAGATACTGCAACATATGAAACCTAGAGAGACTATGGCTAAGACACTGCAGAGACTGGGTATGTTATCTAGATTGACTAATAATGTATTTCTTGTCAATTGTGATAAATTAGGACAATAAAAGTGACTTAATTCCTTTGAATATTATATCATGGGTATTTGGGGGTATTTGTGCAATGCAAGTTGCCTTTGGTTGAGACACTTATTGACAAAAAGAAGGTATACAGTATTAAACCATTTTTTTAATTTTCTCATTTAACTCCTTCAGGTACTGGATCAAAGATTTCAAGTGCAGAACGCTGGAAACGCAAGAAGGCTGGCATAGTGGACGAAAATGCTGCAGTGGTCACAAGAATAACTGAGCTGGCTAATCAAATATTGACCAAAACCGGAAACATGGATGTTTACCAAGAAACATATGAGAAAATCAGCACCATTCTTGCTAAGGACAAGAGCAAAAATGAGGCTCCTGATCTGGACATGTATGCTGATGACTTTGACCAGAAAGAAAAGAGCACTTTGGTGAATAAAGATGGCCCAAGTACTGAACAAGATACTGAAGAAGAGGAAAAATCAAATGTAGTGAAATGGGAGTTCAAATGGAGCCAAGATGATAACGCAGAGATATCAGGACCTCATTCAACAGAACAGATGCACAAATGGTCCACAGATGGCTACTTCAAAACAGGGGTGTGGGTCAGAAAACATGGTGAAGACAGTCAATTCTACAACTCCAACAGAATGGACTTTGAGCTCTATATATAAAGAAAACACAGTACATTGTACATTTATAATTTACTATACAAAATAAATTAACTTTACAAAATCACACATATTTCTTTCTGCTCTTGAACACTGTTTGTGCAAAGTTGTGTATACTGACATCGGTCAGAGATTTAGCTATTTGATTTATGATAACAATAAATAATGTGATGACTTGCACTATAACAAATTGTGATATTGATGTGCCTATTTCTAGCCAGCTTCCTGTGTTCTTCACGTTGAACAGCAGTTGCGTTCCCATCAAGTTTGAGTAGATTAGAACTATGAGGTTCAAATAACCTACTGGAGCCTGGAAAAATAGGAAGGTACATAATTAAATAAATGAAAAAGAAGGTAGCATAAAACAGTGACATTGCAGTTAAATAAATACGGCATAAATAGTTTTTGGTACATATCAGATTGAATAAAATTTGAAGCCATTTTAAGTAACAATCTATACTAATATTATAAAGCTGAAGAGTTTGTTTTGTTTGTTTGTTTGTTTGTTTGTTTGTTTGTTTGTTTGTTTGTTTGTTTGTTTGTTTGTTTAAACGCGCTAATCTCAGGAACTACTGAACCGATTTGAATAATTCTTTCACTGTTAGATAGTCTATTTATCGAGGAAGGCTATAGGCTACATTTTATCCCGAAATTCCCACGGGAACGGGCACAACGCGGGTAAAACCGCGGGGCGCTGCTAGTATCATATAAATCTATACAATACCTTCGTCAAATGCTGCACAGCTCTAAAACTGCAAGCGACGCTCAAAAAAGGCGCCAAAGTCTTCAATAAAATAAGAATGGTGATAACAAATGGTTGAAACGACGTTAAGAAGCACGTCACCCATCTGACTTCGAAAGAGTTGAGTGAAGCAATATTGCCTGTTCCGAAGAAAGCTAAAATGATGTATAAAACCTGAGGCGAAGTTCAGGAAACGTATATGAAAAACAAAATTTTATCCAATAGTAATTAATATAAAGTAAGTTTAACTTGTAAGTTTAACATTGTAAGTATACCCTATTTCTTTAATTATTTTATTTTATTTATACATTAATTATTCCTGTGTTTTGCACTTAGAAAAGAGTACTTGATGGCCAGGGTGTTGCAGAGTCCTGACTAGGTATAAACATAAGTGGGAATGTAAGTTATTATGAATAAGTGCGGTAAACAGAAAATGCACGCTTCGCAGGGGCTGCGGCAGGTCTTCGCAATTCTCTTCTCCAAAGACATCTGTTTATATTTCTATATGAAGAAAAGAGATAGAACAGTCAAACCATTATCTGTATTAGCATCTTTAACACTGCAGCGCTCCGCTAATATAACCAAAATAATATAATTTATGAAAGGATACAAAAAAGAATGCTCTTCTAAAGTCATGATTACTGATACTTCTTTCCACAGTAATCAAATTTGAAGACTCATCAGTATCAGTTTCAAAACTGCAACCTATTATCTGAAATTAAACAAACATGCATATTAATATCAAAGCTCCTTGTAAGAACCAGAGTACACAAGCTTAGTTTGTCTCAAACATTTACTATACATGCTTCTGGAGTAGCTTGACTAAGCGATGTTAAATCATCGTTATGCTGAACGGCCCAGCAGCTCGGCGGCCGAGCAATCCATCTAAGAAGGGGCCGAGCCTCGGCCCCTTAGATAGATGCTTTGAAAGTTTGGGCTCGTTAAATTGTCGGCCTCGGTCCCTCGGTTGTTTCAATTGTTATACCATGGTGAATGGTGGAACATGGTCTTGAAGGGGTCTTAAAACTTCGACACCAGGATAAGCGACTAACTCGAACTTTTAATCCTGTGTACATATTCAATTTACCTGAACTTTCTCTAAATGTAATATTCTGAATTCAATGAATATCCAGCACATTAGTGAGGAGATTAAAGTGACAAAGAACAGTCCTTCGTGCGACACTGATAGTAGAAGATAGAAGTTCAGGATTGATGTATTTATAGCGACTAGGCGACACAGCATCCTCTTTGAAAACAGCAGAGGAAGTATTGGTGTTGATACTGAAAAAAAGTGTAATGTATCAAAGATTGAATCTACATAAACTTATTGTTATTAAGATATTTTGTAGAAAGTATGCACGATTACTTAGCAGATTATTTAAAGGTCTCCCTATCCTTACTGAAATGGAATACATAGAATAAGGATAATGGAAATGCTGTCAGTCTGTCGCATTCGCGCCAAATAGTATTACCACTTCACTGGTAGTCAATGCTTTCAGCTGAGATGAGAGATACTTGTAAAAAAACTGTTTTTACATTTTAAACTTTATTGAATGTACATACGTTCTAAAGTTATTTAATGTTATCCTACTATTAATAGCATATTTGTGTCAACTATTGTTTACCTGCAATCAACCATGCAATAGCTTGATAATAATATGAAACTGGAGTACCCATCTCAAATCTCTTGGATTGCACATATATATTATGCAAAGATATAATTAATATCAATATTTGAACTGACGCTAAAAATAGCTCTCTTTGGTTCTCTTCCCTGTTGTAGTATAGAGGCAAGAGCATCTTTGCTATGTATAAAATTAAAATTAGCAACCATATTGTTCCTGCTAGGATCCTGGAAGGAAAAGGGTTGGATTAATAATTGTAAAGCATCGAAATAAATATGATATGAGATAACATATTGTGCATTAGAATCTTTTTAAGTAGAATAAAGGGGATAGCCATATAAAATGTAGATAACATTAGAGTATCACCTACATGGAAAGTTAAAATGGCATACTATTTAATACCCAAAGTAGAAAAAGTATTGGTTACATGATAAGTGTACATAAGAGTAATTATTAGTGAGATTAATCTCATAGAAGAGTTAGTTATTCCGTAAAACTATTTCAAGTGAAGAGATTAATTTGTTAATACACATATTGTTAAAAGCCAACAAACTACTCACACCAAATCAATGAACACATCCTTCCCCACAACAGGCATGAATGAGAACACGCTAAGTAACAAGCAGCCTATGGCCCAACTCAAGAGGACGGGCGACGACAGATGACGCCTGGACGTGGAGAAAAATGGCCACAACCCCATGCCTAATAGAGGAATGCTGAGCATCCACCTATATGTGAAAGACAGAGCCTGGAATGTGAAAATTTTCACTTGCTTATCACATTTTAAAATGTACCAATCAGTGATGGGCAAATGCTAGGATTGGATACTTTAGATGAGAAAGATAGATGGTTACAAAGGACCGTTTTTTAAAAAGTAATTGAAAGCAATTTACAGCCCTTAAAAACCCACTATTTACAGATATAAATTAGATTAAAATGCTGCGTAATATAGTAAAAAGTTAGTAAGCAAGCAGGTTCTATAACTATGACCTGTTTTCCCAAAAGTATTTATTGATTAGAATCCAATACATAAGTACCAATTAAAACTAAGAGCCTGTCCAGATGAAGCGTTTTACGCGCGAGTGGACTCGCGCGTATCAATTTTACACTGCGTCCAGATACCGCGTTTTACGCGCGTTCTACTCTGGGAGGTATTGAAGTTGTCACGCTCCATCATCGCAATAAATACGTCCATACGCCACGCACTCGCGCGTAATACTGGACGCAGCAATGGCGCCCGAGTATCTCGACTCGCGCGCCGCTCGCGCGTACGACGCGCGAGTCGAGAGTCGCGGTTATTGCACGCGTTTTACGCGCGTGTGAGGTAACGCGCGAGAGCATCTGGACGGAATGTATGTAGCTCTAGTATCTCGAGTACGCGCGAGTGTATACGCGCGAGTGGACTCGCGCGTAAAACGCTTCATCTGGACAGGCTCTAAGTTTCTCATTCACATTCACAATCTCATACTAAAAACTAAGCTTATCTCACCATAGCAAAAGATCCAAAAACATAACAAGCAACTTCAATCCACAACATATAGAATCTTCTACTCCTTTTCACTTGTCTGAAGGTATGAATCCATATATCAAGTGGTGATAGTGCATACCACCATAATAATATAGGCATTAAACTGTATACATGATACTGTAAAGGCAGCTTTTGACCTACAAATAATAAAGCCCCATTATAACTCATAACTTAAATGAGTATTTGAAAGCAATTATAATTCCAAAGTTATTACCATAAACAAGATAGCATGCAACTGAACCCAATATCACAAAAACAGTTTTCAAAAAACAATTTACAATTTTATTTGTGGATGCAATGCTGTATTTGTAACTCTGTGTTTCAGATTGAGTATTTATTTTTTGTTCTAATAATACTTTGAGTAAATATACGATCCATCCTAGGAATGATAAAGTGACTAGAATAAGTAGTGGTTTTTGATAATAATCTTGATAGTATCTCAAACCAGAAAGACTAAGATTAATAATTTCATAGCTGAAAGTGATCAGTTCTTCAAATTCTTCGTCTTCTAATAACTTTTCAGTGAAGAGTACGATCTCGTCCAGTTTTCTCTTTGTGAGAGGATCATAGGGTTGGTATAAAATGGAGAAGGCATTGGATTCAATGTCCAGTCTCTTTGTGTCATATTGTGATGCCAATTGCCTGCTCACACTGTATATTGATTTGGCTTTGTTGGACAAGGTCATATCCAGTAATCCATCAATTGGTTGTCCCTGTAAATAATTTATACCAATTAGTTATAGTTCCATCTTTTTTGAATTAGATATAGTCCCTGAAAGATCAATTCTAAATTCCAATTTTTAAAAAAATACTTATTTTAAGATATTTTTTTTTATAACATATCTATATTAATATTATAAAGCTGCAGAGTTTGTTTGTTTGAACGCGATAATCTCAGGACCTACTGGTTTGAAAATTCTTTCAGTGTTCGATAGTCCACTTATCGAGGAAGGCTATAGGCTATTTTTCATCCCGAAATTCCCACGGGAACGAGCCCAACGCGGGTAAAACCGCGGGCCGCCGCTGGTAATTTCATATAACAATAAACTGTCTGCGCTAGACATAGAAACGAAAACTTACAATAGAATTAACAGGCACTGGTATTGATAGTATAGTTGACATCAAAGGAGACAGGTCCACTTGATTGATGTCTAGTCTATGGTCTAAGGACAGCCCGAGGGTCTCCGAGTCCAATTCTGAGACCTTGGCTTGTTGGACCCCTGCTCCCCAAATGACGTAAGGTGTTTCTGTTTCATGATTGTCTCCTGCACCATGGGAACCTAGTGGTTAAAAATATTTTGTTAGTAAAATATAGGTAATTGATAAAATAAGGAATAGAATGTTGCCTAGTATTGTCTGGGTAGTCTACAAACAAAATGTAGTTTTCAAATAAAAAAAATATAATAACAAAATTATTCTAAGTAAGCAATAGCAAGTCAATAGTAAGCACAGTTTGATTATAAGGTAAGATAATTTAAATCTATGTATATTTTGTCTAAAATAAGTCTTAAAAGTGTTGATGAAGAAGAATATCTTAGTACCCAAAAGGAAACCTATTCATTTTAATTATTGAGTAACAATATAACAATTATGTGAAGCAATGAGATACATCAAGTGGTTTTGATAGACTTATTACCCCAATCAGTCATCCCATGGTCTGAAGTCATCAGAAAGGTTGTTTTCCCATCATCATTATAATAATTTCTGATAACAGCTTCTATTTTCTTTATACCTTCATCTACATGAGCCAGGGTGTTTAGGAAATTGCTGGAAATTAAACATAAGTGTTATTTGATCAAAAGGTATTTATGAAGCATTGTTAAATAACTTCAATAACAGTCTGTTGAAGTACTTTATAAACTCACACAATTTTCACTCAATATACTAAACTAGCAGCGCCCTGCGGTTTTACCCGTGTCATACCCGTTCCCGTGGGAATTTCTGGATGAAAAATAGCCTATATATATTATATAATACCTTCCTGTTGAATGTGGCTAGTACAAAAATAATTATTCAAATCGGATGGATCTATTACAAAAAGATCAAACAAATATTTAAAAAAAAATGGAATATTTTTTTGTAATGGATTATTAAACGGGACATTAAACGGGAAGATTATAGGCAATTTTTAATCCCGAAACTCCCACAGGAACGGGTACAACACAGGTAAAACCACGGAGCACTGCTAGTTTTAAAATAAAAATACTTACACAGTCTTAGGCTTATGTGTATGCCCTGCAGTATCAGTACCTAACAAATGTAAAAAGAACACTATCTTTTTCCTTTGCAGTTCAAATTTCAATTCATTATCATTATCAGCTGTCTGGAAAAACTGTTCCACTTTGTCAAAGACCCAAGCATCAAGGTGGGTGGTATTTTTATCTGTGCTGAACGTTTGATCATAAGGGTCAAAGTCATCTACAGTTATATGGTTGTCTGCGAGGCCTTTAGTGAATATGTTGACAATATCATAGGTACCCCAGCACCAAGTGTGAAGTGTTTGATTGAACACTGAATCAAAATCAACTGGGTTTTCTTTCCAGCCTTTGGCTACAGCAGATGGGTCTTCATAGAAGCCAGCAATAACCGCAACATGACCGGGCCGAGACTCCGTTGGTACTTGCGTGTTTGATATGCCCCATCTGCCATTGCTATTGGCTACAGACCTAAAACATATGTGGAATATACCGTAGTTGTCGACTAAATATTTCATAGTCAAAATAGCAACCTTTCTTATGTCAAAATTCTAACCTAAAGCATAGAATCCAGCAGAAGATAGATGTACAAAGAAGGTCGTGAAGGAAGAAGCTCGTGATATCTTAGTGTTTCTAATGAATAAATGTGATTTTGTTTAAGTTTTTTACCTTAAATATTTCATTGTAGTATAGTTTACAAAGGATTCGGCTCGCAGACCGTCCACCACAAATAAAACAAGCCTATCACCCACCGCTTTATGTTGAGGTTGGTAAGGAATTACATTTTTAACTATGGGCGACTTAAAATATATATCAAAAATAGAAAACAAAAATATAAGGTGAATCGTAATGCCTATTATAAACATGTTTATTCATTTATGTGTTCATAACATAATGAAAACTGTTGGAATTTGTAGTATTTGATCAACATCTGAGTTCTTCTCAATTTTAACCTCTTAAAAATTCTAAACAAAACGAAACTGATCACAGACCACGAAACTGAATTCACAAAACAAAACAAAACTGGGTGGGCCTGAGCGAAGTGAAGTCGCTCCATCCGTCATCTTTCTGTCATCCGTCATCGTTTGACTGATTCACAGCTGACAAAGTGACACTGATAGACAGTTATTTGAATATGATAGTTCAGTTCATAGTATTTGGTGGTCACGAAGTAACCATTTCCAGTCCATGCCTGAAAGCCCCTTTTCCAGTTATTAAAACTAATTAAATTCTTTGGTACGATGTAGGTAACGAAGAACCGGATAAATCATGTTAAATTGTCTAGATAGGATAATGATACACATTAATTTAATCGACAACATTTTTATTTAAATACATAATTTTTTTATAAAAGATATAAATTCGAAATGTTTCCAGACCAGGCAGAATTTCAATTATTATTTAAAAGAGGATATATCAGAACTACCATTATTCTCTCCGTCATTCACTTGCAATCCAGCTGATAATAAGTTATGAAGTTCAGTTGCTTGAGCATCTTTAAGATGGTTAAACGCAGTTTGTATTGGAATAGTATCGGCAAAATAGTCTTCAGGCTGAAGACCCATGGTAATATAAGCGCGACGAAGTTGTCCAGCACTAAGCCACCCTCTCTTACCGGGGTCAAAACTTTGGATTATTGCATCTATATGTCTGAAACAATGTTATAATATTTAGAACTCTTGTTTTGATTGCTACTTATCTATTTTTCAAACCTAATAATCGCCACAAACCGTTACGTAAGAAATGAAGTAACAAAAATATAAACTATGTTTACCTGTCTTCGTATAAAACTGGCGCTGTGGAGTGACCTGCTCGAAACAGCATACAGTCGCTTAATAACTTTTCTAAATAGGCAATGGGTTTACTAGATGACTCGGCAATAACCTTAGTAAGTAAAAATCTTATAAGCTCTGGTATACGCCGCTCACGCAAATAGGATTCAGTTCTAGATACTGTTGTAAGAATATGCAGTTTTCTTGCAGGTATTTCCACTTTCTCGGAAGACTCGTCATCACGTAGACATTTGCAAACTGGTATAGGCTCTCTTACTCTCGGTGAGTAATAGGGTTCTTGTTCACCTAATTGCTCCCTTCCTTCAATATAATCTTCCATTACGAAATGTTAAATGTTACAGTCAATGAGAGCATTAAATTATAATATTTTTTATCTTAGAACCCTGGAACCGTTGATTTATTTTCACTAATTTTCATTAAGGTTTGATAGAGGGAGTCAACACTCAACATTGTCAAATGAAACTTTAGAGAAGGCTTAGCGTGGCCTCATACGTGCGGAATCCGAATTCGATTTCCGCATTCGTTTTACGCATGCGGGATTATCGGCGGATCCCAATATCGAATCTTCTATCGGGCGATCGGCTCAATCCAAGATAGAATGCGATCTTCCGATCGGTCTGAATCTACATCCCAATAACAACGGATAGCAAACGTCAATCGATTTTCAGATTGGATTGGCGGTTGATCCTTCCCTCCCGTACGTTCCATTTTAAGCAGTCTTCATGTTTAATGCGTTATAGGCATTATAAATAATTTAGATCGTTATGCTAACTTTTGGGCTTTGTCGTAGTCATTTTTACAACAATTATAAAAAAATATACGTTTTATACACAAAACTAATACGACTTTTGACAAATTTCAAATTAAATGTAGTCACCAGCGCAAAACCGAGAGATACGCTCGATCCCAATATGCTAAGAACGGAACGTAATCTGAACTGTTTGACAGACGTATCAGTGTCAGTCATGTCATTTTTTATTTTCAAGTTATTTGTAAATCGAAAAGAAAACTACCTAAAATAATTAATTACCATGGAAAGTGCAGTGCATAAACCCCAGCAAGATATTCTAAATGTTTTATGTGGCTTTCTTGTGTATTAAATTTATGTTGTAACTTGTTTGTGTAATAAATTTTTGTTGTAACTATTATTGAGTTTTATGTTTTATTTCTGAACAGATTTCAATGAAAATTGATGGTTCCTGTTGGATCGGCAAGGTTTATAATAAATGTGAAAGTTACAATCTGTAAAAGCTTTTCTCGATTAAGAAACTCCCATGACATTTTTTACATCAGTCGTAAAATCAGGGATAAAATTATTATGTCTATTTATAACCATCATGGCTTATGCACATTTTTGAGAATGCACATTACACATCTTACTTCTTTATACTTTAGAATTCAATAAACTACCTATTGTTTGGATGGGCACACAATAATACATGTTACTAATATTAATTATCTTTTATTTTAGAAATTAAACAAACAAAAGTAACTTAACGTAAAACTCAACTAGATAACATAATATAGTAGCATCATGTGCAGAGCCAGGCCACCGAGCCACATCATTCATCAGTTTTAAATCAGCATCACAGACAGACAGCTTGGACATTCAATGAAAAGTAACCCTTTCGATTTCTAAACTCTTCACCAATAGTTTGATCTGAAAAATAATGTTAAATGTACATAAGTCTATGCCAAAATAATAAAATGATTTGATTATTAGCCTTGAGTTACTTGGAGACTGTATGCGTATGTGGGTGCAGTCAATTGCACCTAGTACACGTGGAAATTGACCGTATTGGTAAAACTTATCTACACTATTTAGGTGCATTACAACATATTAGTTGTAAAGCATGGCTATAGCTTCAGAAACATTTTGCACTATTCTGCTGGCAGAAGATTTTGACACTCCTACAAAATCCGGTACAGAAATCAGCATTGAACCCAATGCATAAAATCTGAGCGTCAAGAGAAGCTGGTGAAGCGGTGCAACTCCATTATTTCTGTAAATAATAAGATGATTGATTAATGTTCATGCTTTCCTACACCTCTCGCAATGTTTTTACACTCTGCAGCTTTAGCTATCAGTAGCTTGGCCATTGTTTACTTACCGTTTTGATGTGACTTTAAGATGTGGTAATATTTCTAACAGAAGCAGCTCTACCGCAGCTTTGTTTAATCTAAATCTGAATGTGAATTCAGCATCCGTTAGGCACTGTATATGGTTAATACGACAATATCGTCGTGGTGCTGATGGACCTTCGTTTTCATCAGTATCCCAGTCTGAAAGAAGTTCCAAGACTTCCAAATCACTGTCACTATCACTAGAAACTATTGTTGTAGACATTTTTTATTATTTTAGGATGTTTTATCTAAAATTACTATAAGAAATGCCTTTAATCACAGTTTTTATTTCGAAAGATTGCGCTTAATCCATCAATTATCAAGGATTGCCAAAATGGATCGTAGATAGACGAAAAAGGATTTGTCAAAATCCAAAGATTTGTTATTGAAACCCAACAACTGTCATTTCTGAACAGAGGCCGATCCGAAAACCGTTAAAAATGGATTGGTGCCCTCCGACGGATAGATCGCATTATTGGATTGACATTGCAATCTGTAGTTTGGTTATTGAAACACTTTTTGTAACAAATGGATTGAAATTTCAATCGCAGATTGGTAAAAATGGATTGAGATCGTATATTGGGACCGGCCGTATATGGACCAAGCGCAGACGTTCTTTTTTAGGGTTCCTTAGCCAAACGGTAAAAAACGGAACCCTTATAGATTCATTATGTCTGGCTGCCTGTCCGTCCGTATGCCACCTTTTTCGAAACCATAAGACTTATATTGTTGAAACTTTTAAGATTTTCACAGAAAAATTGAAAAAAGCAATAATTTTTTTTCTAAACTGAATAGTTTGCGCGAGAGACACTTCCAAAGTGGTAAAATGTGTGTCTAATTTATGAGCCTGATAAAAAACTTCCACCGAAAAATAGATTTTATCGAGATCTATTAAAAAGTTTTTACGTTTAAATCGTAAACCACAATTTACCTTTCATTAAATCAACTCAAATCTTCTAACCAGAGCTACAAGAAGAAGTTTTATATTATGTTATTTGCTGCGATGAAACCCTTCATGGGCAAGTCCGACTCGCACTTGGCCGCTTTTTTGCATTAGGAATTGTATACTGCCAGTACGTTCAGTAGGGACTGTGCTTTGATTTTTTTTTAATTCGGAATGGAAATTTCCGAACTAGTGCAGCTTAACATAGCAAATGTAATGAAAGTGCTGCATTCCGCGTCATTAGGTTTTTTCCGTAGGTACGGTGATTCCGAATGCACGGGCCCACATTCGAAACGTACGTACGGAATTTATTCCGCAAAAAAACGAATGTGTGCGGCAGTCGATGTATTTTCTATCGATTTCAGTCAGGTCTCCGCATGCGGAAAACGAATTCGGATTTCGCACGTATGTGGCCAGGCTTAATCTTGGTTTTTGGTTTGACTTACCTATTTCAAATACCTATTTTAAATTTCAAAATCGAATTACAAAACACATGGACAAAATCCATGTCTTCCAATTTTATTTCATTTAAGGGGCTCCTAGACGGGCCATATTTTCACGAAAATGTTTAGCTTCAATAGTGTGGCCGGCATCATCAGCCATCATTTACGGCCAGACTCTGCAACACTTTGCGATATTTTTAGTATATCCGGGATATGTTGTCACATATTTTTAGTATGGCCGATGAATGTTTAGGGTCTCGGCAATATGGCCGGAGAGTTCGCTTCGCAATCGAAAATACTGCAATATTTCTCAGCCACTTTTATTGTTGTCTCGCTTTACGGCATAAGTGCGTCCCTTTTTCATGCTACGTGAAGTTTGCCGCGATTCGTTCGAGTAGAGTACTACATCTGTAGCTATGTTCGTGTTTGTCATCGTCAAACGGGCAGTTTGACATTTGACATTGATAAATAAAGTATGCGATTTATTTGATACATAAAGGCATGGAATTAGTAAGTACTGTACGGTAGTACCATGGACTTATTACTTAGTAATAAGTCCATGGGTAGTACTTACTAATTCCATGCCTACAGGTAATTTAATAATACAGTAATTCATAGACACATCGGCACCATTCGGGTGTTATCGTTGTTCCGAGTATTGCCGATAGGAAAGGAGTATTCACTACATCTTTATGTGGCCCATGTAAAGACAAAATATTGAGCCATATACTGCATCAGAAATATTGCCGAGATAAACATTTTCCAGCCATATGCTGCATTAAAATGTTTTTAGTATTGCCGGGATATAGTCGGCAATTTTGTGGCCACATATTTCATCAAAAGTATGGCCCGTCTGGGAGGGGCTTTATATTTGAGCTGACTGGGCCATAAACATTTTTGCACAATATTTTTTTAGTGTGTATTTACCATAAATTTGTTGTATTTTCTGTGGTCTTATAATCTTTGCAAGTAGCTGATTGGCTCAAGGCAACTTTAATTTATGTCAAATTCATTGAATTTATCTAAAATGTCAAAATAAAACAATTCAAAATTTCAAATGTTGGATGTCGGTTGAGATTGACAATATTGTTTACCTACCGAAATATTAATTAGAATTCGATTGTAATGTGATAAACTTTAACAACAGTCTATACGAATATTATGTAATTACTATTAATTTGTTTGTGTCTTAGTGAGTTCTTTATTTTTCAAAATGGGAAAGGAAGAATTGGATGAAATTCACATTGGAAAGATTGACGACTGTAAGTGAATATCAAAATAATGAATGTTTTATCACTTTAATGGTTTCTTCTATCCTCTAAAATACTTTATAAATTTATCTATTACATATTAAAGACATATTTATTCCGTAGGCGACCAAGATGTCCGTAAAACAGGCCAGGAAATGGATGTTATTAGACAAAGGACGATTGCGTATGAATATCTTTGTCGTCTCGAGGAGGCTAAAACTTGGATTGAGGCTTGCCTGAAGGAGAAGCTACCCCCAGCCACTGACTTTGAAGAAAATCTGCGGAATGGAGTTTATTTAGCGAAACTGGGGAACTTTATTGCTCCTGAATCACTGTCTTTGAATAAAATTTATGATATTGACCAAAAGCGATACAAAGTAAGATATAATATATAATTATATATATATACTAGCAGCGCCCCGCGGTATTACCCGCGTTGTTCCCGTTCCCGTGGGAATTTCGGAATGAAAAGTAGCCTATAACCTTCCCGTTGAATGTGGCTATACATTACAAAAAGAATTTTTCAAATCGGTTCAGTAGTTTCTGAGATTAGCGCGTTTAAACAAACAAACAAACAAAACAAACTCTTCAGCTTTATAATATTATATACATATAATATATATATATTTGTATTTTAATCTTAAAAATCTCCTTATTTTGTACCTACTTGTTTTTGGAATAGGTAAAACCACAGGGTGGTGCTAGTTGACATTGTACTAATGTTCTATGTTAGGTACTCAAATAAAATTGGTACATAATATGTACTTGTATAATATAATAATTTCTCTCTTTTTTTTCAGATAATGGGACTACAGTTTAAACATACTGACAATATTAACAAGTTTCTTAAAGTTTTGAAAGAAACAGAACTGCCTATTGTAAGTATCCTTCTATGAAATAAAATTCTGGTAAACTATCTTTAATATAAAAATGAATCGCAAAATGTGTTCGCATAACTTCAGAACGACTGCACCAAATTGGATGATTCTTTTTTTAATGTGTTCCTTATTGTCAGGACAATGTTTTTATATAAGAAAAATTAGGAATAAAAATCTCAAAATTCCCACGGGAACGGTGGCGCTGCGGGTAAAACCGCGGGGCACAGCTAGTTAAATTATAATATATTGAAAAAAAAAACAATACATTGCAAATATAATCCCAATTGGTACTTTCAGACATTTCAGCCAGAGACCACAGACATTTATGATAAGAAAAACATGCCTCGCGTAATATACTGTATCCATGCATTAAGTTCACATTTATTTAAACTTGGTAAAGCACCGCTAATACATGATGTGTTTGGAAAACTTGTGTTTACAGGTAAATGTTTATTTCTACTTTTCCTCTTAATTATTTCTCACTATTTGTTATTTAAAGTTGAGGACAATCCAGTTGTTACACTTTTATTGTAACAATTTCAATCAACAACCAGATATTATAGTAATTAAGTCACCTAAAAAAATCTAAATTTTACAGATGAGGAATTGGATTTAGTTTCAAAAGATTTACAAAATTGTGCTCATCCACTGCCTATGTTCCAAAAAATTGGAGGTATATTATCAAAGAGCAACATAGATGATGATGAAACAGTACACAAAGCTGTAGTCAAACTCAACAAAGCAATAGACTCTGAGAAATCAATCACATCAGCCTTATTGAACCCTCAACTTAAACTCAAAAATGTTCAAAATAGATTGATTGATGAATACAAAAAAGCACTGCAAGCTGCCAAGTATGAAAAGTTACAAGTAGCTCAAAACAGATCTCTCAACGATAGCTACATACCTGATGAATATGACGAGTTATTGACGATTGTTGAAGTCCAAGGACACATAACTGCAGTCAACTGCAAATATCTTTGGAAATCTTTATGTAAATCGTCTAAAAACAATGATGTAAACAGCTTACACAAAATATTCAGTGAAGGCTGGGTTAAAATAAAAGACTATAAAAGAAACAACTTAGATTTCTACTGTGATGTAGTCAAAGAAATTATAGAATGTAACAAAGACATTGATGTTGAAAGCATTAATAATTGGCATAAAATATTTCAGAATATAATTAATGAAGGTAATCTTAAGGCTAGTGAACATACTGACCATAAGAATGCTATCGCTAATGTAAATAAGGCTTTAGATGAAGGGACTCCTGAAGATCTGTTTAAAGCATTAACTAATCCTCACTTAGAGTTGAATTTTAAAATAGACAAGTTTGCTGTTCCATTACTCTATGAGGAGATGAAGTTGGAAAAGTTTGAATTGGAGAAGAATCTCAATGAGAGTGAGATAGCTGCTTCTCTGTCTTACTTGACAGCTATAGCTGTGATATCTCAGGCGGTGGAGAGAGGAGACGATGCTACAGTGTGGAGTTGTCTTAACTCTCAACAGGTGCATCTAGAAGGCCTAAGACCTCATTGCAGACGACGGTACTTGACAGCTTTAACAACAGCATTGCAAGTGAAGACTTCTTGTGCTTGTCCATTGTTGACATTGGATGATATTAGAGATGCAATCGAAATGGTTAATATGAAGGATGATGATAATGAGGAATGTGAGTTTATTTTCTTATCACTACATAGTATAAAGCGAAATCGCTTTCTGCTGGATATTCCTATGTTCTTTAAAACTACGCAACGGATTTTGATGCGGTTTTTTTAATACATTTAAGAGGAAGGTTTACATGTATAAAATTCCCGATATTCCCACGGGAGCGGACACAACGCGGATAAAACCGCGGGGCGCTTCTAGTCTTTAAATAAAGTTAGGCTAAGAGTATACTAAGATTTTTCCCTTTGAAATTCCGACTTATAATGGCGTCGCACTAATTAGCATCTTATATATTATCCCCTTTTTCAGTGGTCCAAGTTATCGACGCCATCAACAAAGCAGTTGCTGAAGAAAATGTGGAAAATCTAATGAACTTACTCAAGAGTTCTTGTTTAAAATTGTCTATACCTTTGCATAAAGAGGAACGACCTTTGTACATGCGTATGTTAAAAAAAGCATTAGTTGTTAAAGAAGCACAGAATCTATGGTATGATGATATTATTGGGACCATAAATGAAGTTAATGAAGAGTCTCTTATAGCCAAAGAGTTAACTGAGGCTTTGATTCAGCTCAATTCGGCTGTCCTAAAGAATAGTATCGACGATTTCTGGAATGCTCTCTCCAGTCCTGTCTTATCAAATTGTGGAATAATAGAAAACTCATACAAAGATATCTATTTCCAAATGTTTTCTAAAGCTTTGAAGAAGCGGGGTCATTACATTTGTCCTTGGATAGTATGTCATACTAATGCTGGAAATACGCTGTATATAGACGTTGAGTCGTTTACATACAGCTGGTCAACTCCTAAAGATTTCGTACCTCACGCGCGGTATTTGACTAGACGCGATATAACTTCGATTATAGAGAAAACAAATAAGAATCACATTAATAAGTACAAACAAATTACTATAGAGAAATCTATAGTTAAGATACAAGCTTATTGTCGCGGGTATCTCTTGAGAAAGAGTGTGATTGAAAGGCTCAGATATTTTATTGATAATGAGAGATATGCTGTGAAGATACAGGCGTGGTGGCGTCGGGTTATGGTCGAGAGGAAATATAAGACGTTGATCAAAATGAAGACTATTGAGGCTAAATTGAGGCGGGAGAGAAAACAGAACCCTTGGGCGTGGTATAAAGTACAGGTAAACATAGTTTGTTTAAGAGAATAAGTTTGCACTTAATCTCATACATATATTTGATGGTCTCAACTCTAGTTGGCCCCAACACCATAGTTGGGGTTTACAACTGTACCTTTGTTAAATAATTCATTTGTCTTCCCATTCAATATAATCCACTAGCCACTTGAGCACTTTTACTACAACAAATACTATGAAATCTCATTTAAATCTCATTTGTGGTCTAGGCTTATTAATACGACTGTATATTACAGGAACAAAACATAATAAAAATCCAAGCTCTATGGCGCGGCCGGCGAGCCAGACAAGCCTTCATGTCATTGTTCTATTCGCCCAACCCTCCACTAAAAGTCATCAAGAAGTTCGTACCAGTATTAGACTTCTCCACTGAAGATTACGACAGGGAAATAGAATTACAGACACTGAAATCCGAAGTAGTACAATCTATTAGAAAGAACCAAGAGCTTTCCAAACAAATAGACGACATGGATCTAAAGATCGGATTATTAGTACAGAATCGTATCGCGTTACAAGAAGTGGCTGCTCACGGTTTAAAACTAAACAACCTTGTCAAACATAACTCTTTGACTAATCTGGTATTCCAGAATAAGGGTGAAGGGAAAGGACTGATGACTGTCACCACAGCAGTGAAAGGTCTTAAATCCTTGACCAAAGAGAGTAAACGCCTTCTAGACGGCTACCAACACTTATTCTACGAACTTCAGACGAATCCAACTTATCTATCAAAGTTATTATTCTGTATTCCACAAAATAAGACTAACTTTTTCCTACAGAATGTTGTTCTAAGTATGTACAACTATGGTGCTTACGCGAGAGACGAATATTTGCTATTGAAACTCTTTAGATTTACGTTGGAAGAAGAGATTAGTTGTAAAGTGGTGAAGCCTTTCGATGTGATCGCTTCGACGCCTTTGGTTCTGAAAATGGCTGTGAGTGTGTCTAGGCAATTGTCTGGATTGAATAGCTTACAGTCTATACTGGGGCCGTTAGTGGAGAAGATATTGAAGGATAGGGAACTGAATATCGAAACGGGTCCTGTAGAGATTTATAAAGCTTGGAGAAATGATACTGAGATGAAGAGTGGCGAAATATCGTAAGTATTCAACTTTCAACTCTAATTCCACATGTCTTAGGAGATATATTCGAATTTATTCAGTCTTTAAACATTTAATTGAATGTTCCATTGATTGGTAATGGCAATATTTGAAATTTGTGTTTTCCAACAATCAATGTAATTTTATCTTGTCGTGTCTTATCGTATGATAAATGTTTATGATAGAGGTACAGTGTCAGGGTCTTTGGTTAAGGTATAGTATATTCATTACAATCTGATCTTTAATTCCATCCCAATAAAGTTGTTTCTCGTTTTTCAGGAAACTACCATACAACGTAACTCAAGACGAAGCACTGACATATCCCGAAGTAAATTCTCGACTTGAAGTCGCTCTCTGTCAATTGAAGACTATAGTGATAATGTTCTTAGATAAGATCACGAATTCTACTCAAATGCTACCGTTTTGTATCACTTATATGGCGCGGGTTTTACATAGAGCCCTGACTTCGAAGTTCCCGCATACTCCTGAGAAAGATATACTTAAGGTACTTAGGTGTTAATATTTAGAGTAGGGAAAGGTTAAGCAAACAGAATAAAGGTTTGAAAGACTTCGCTCTCGCAGGAGATCTCGATATTAGGATATTGAGTGTATGTATGTATGTATGGCTTCTATTTCGTTGAAATAGTTCTTTAGTCGCACAGATAATGGAAAGTTCATAAATATTGACATCAAAGCCGTAAAGCTTGACTGTGTTAATAAGTATGTAACGCCCGTTATATAGTCTAGCCAAATATTGTTTATTTATATAGGTACATTATTTTTCTTTCAGGTTATTGGTAATCTTGTGTATTACCAGTTCCTAAATGCAGCGATTGTGGCTCCAGATGCATTCCATATAATCAATTTACCAAACGGATCGGAACTAACAACGGATCAACGTAAAAACTTAGCTTCAGTGGCTAAGATATTGCACTTTGCCGCTGCTAAAAAAGGGGTAAGTAATAATTACGCTTTTTTTTTTTCAAAAAAGTAACTCAAATATTTTTTGTTACTCCTGCATTTATCAATACACATTATTAAGCTGTAGTAACAAACATCTACCCTACTATGCCTACTTCATTTAGCAACCTTTGTTTTTCTTCGTTAGAATCACACCCTGGGATTTCTACTAGTAACATGATGGCTGCTATTGGCAATCTTACTTATACTTGATTTTTAAATGGTTATATTGCATTAAATTCCAACATTACTCTTCCATCACAGTTCGGTGAAGAGTCAAGCCACCTCCGCTGCCTGAACCCCTTCATAGTGGAATGTCACGAGCGAATGAAGGAGTTGTTCCGTAAATGTTGCCGCGGACCCACCCTTGAAGAATACTTCGCGGTCGACGAGTACACGGAGGCTACGCTGTTGAATCATCCGCATATTTATATTACCGTTCAGGTAATTTAGTAATTATATATCTTAGTATATCTGCTTTAGGGTAATTAATATGTAACCATATCTATGCTAAGTATGGGGTAATGCATATATTTGGTCAATTGCACTGTTCCAAACAGATTAGTAACACTTGTTTGAAATCTATACTTCTATACTAATATTATAAAGAGGAAAGGTTTGATTTTTTGTTTGTTTGTTTGTTTCGAATAGGCTCTGTAACTACTGCACCGAATTAAAAAATTCTTTCACCATTCGAAAGCTACACTATCCCTGAGTGACATAGGCTATATTTATTCCCGAAATTCCCACGGGAACGGGCACAACGCGGGTATATGTAACCCAAGGTATGAAAAACATGCCTAAAAAAATTGGTTATTGGCGTGCGCTACTAAATCTATTGATGATACACAAAAACAATGTTCTACACAATCAAAGTACATATCATTGCGAACAAATAAGTTCGCGAGGGCATATGTCTAACTATTATAGTTAAGACACAATAACCGTTTTAAGTTAAAATTAATTAGTTAAAAAAGGAGTGTAATTTTAAGTTGATGATATTCATATGATGATATGAATCTACATCAAAATAAATGGCTCTACAATCAAGGTTAATTATGTTTCTTTGTGTACCTCTTTAAATTATTAAAATCGGACAGTTAGTTTCAGAGTTATGATGAGAAATATCACTACATAGTATAAAATAAAGTCGTCTCTGTTTCGTGTCTGTTTGACTAATATTATAAAGAGGAAAGGTTTGATTTTTTGTTTGTTTGTTTGTTTCGAATAGGCTCTGTAACTACTGCACCGAATTAAAAAATTCTTTCACCATTCGAAAGCTACACTATCCCTGAGTGACATAGGCTATATTTATTCCCGAAATTCCCACGGGAACGGGCACAACGCGGGTATATGTAACCCAAGGTATGAAAAACATGCCTAAAAAAATTGGTTATTGGCGTGCGCTACTAAATCTATTGATGATACACAAAAACAATGTTCTACACAATCAAAGTACATATCATTGCGAACAAATAAGTTCGCGAGGGCATATGTCTAACTATTATAGTTAAGACACAATAACCGTTTTAAGTTAAAATTAATTAGTTAAAAAAGGAGTGTAATTTTAAGTTGATGATATTCATATGATGATATGAATCTACATCAAAATAAATGGACCAAGAGCCCGCGAACCCCAGACCTTCGTTATTTTATAAAAGCTGAAAGTTTGTCAGCGCATGCTCCCACACACAGGTAAGAACGATGGACTATTATGAAGTTTGGGTTATAGTGGCTTTGGCAGGTATACGGTACTAAATGTCAATGGTCGAAAACACCAAGTTGGCCATCGATTTCGATATCACCGTCAAAGGGTGACTTGTACAACTCCTCAAGAGCTTTCAAATGACATAGGTCATGTCACTGTTGAGCATTAGGATCAGCGTCCATGGCATAGGCCAACTCCAATCTTCGGTGGTCGAAAACACCAAGTTGGCCGTCGATTTCGATGTCACCGTCAAAGGGTGACTTGTACAACTTGTCAAGAGCTTTCAAATGACATAGGTCATGTCACTTAGGATCAGCGTCCATAGCATAGGTCAACTCCAATCTTCAATGGTCGAAAACACCAAGTTGGCCGTCGATTTCGATATCACCGTCAAAGGGTGACTTGTACAACTTGTCAAGAGCTTTCAAATGATATAGGTCATGTCACTGTTGAGCATTAGGATCAGCGTCCATAGCATAGGTCAACTCCAATCTTCAATGGTCGAAAACACCAAGTTGGCCGTCGATTTCGATATCACCGTCAAAGGGTGACTTGTACAACTCTTCAAGAGCTTTCAAATGACATATGTCATGTCACAAATCACACTTAATTATTTGATGAATTTAGATCGGTATTTTACACACCTTTAGTACCGTTTATCTGCCAAAGCCACTATAACCCAAACTTCATAATAGTCCATCGTTCTTACCTGTGTGTGGGAGCATGCGCTGACAAACTTTCAGCTTTTATAAAATGACGAAAGTCTGGGGTTCACGGGCTCTAGGTCTAAAATGGCTCTACAATCAAGGTTAATTATGTTTCTTTGTGTACCTCTTTAAATTATTAAAATCGGACAGTTAGTTTCAGAGTTATGATGAGAAATATCACTACATAGTATAAAATAAAGTCGTCTCTGTTTCGTGTCTGTTTGACTATTTGACTATTTGACTAATATTATAAAGAGGAAAGGTTTGATTTTTTGTTTGTTTGTTTGTTTCGAATAGGCTCTGTAACTACTGCACCGAATTAAAAAATTCTTTCACCATTCGAAAGCTACACTATCCCTGAGTGACATAGGCTATATTTATTCCCGAAATTCCCACGGGAACGGGCACAACGCGGGTATATGTAACCCAAGGTATGAAAAACATGCCTAAAAAAATTGGTTATTGGCGTGCGCTACTAAATCTATTGATGATACACAAAAACAATGTTCAACACAATCAAAGTACATATCATTGCGAACAAATAAGTTCGCGAGGGCATATGTCTAACTATTATAGTTAAGACACAATAACCGTTTTAAGTTAAAATTAATTAGTTAAAAAAGGAGTGTAATTTTAAGTTGATGATATTCATATGATGATATGAATCTACATCAAAATAAATGGCTCTACAATCAAGGTTAATTATGTTTCTTTGTGTACCTCTTTAAATTATTAAAATCGGACAGTTAGTTTCAGAGTTATGATGAGAAATATCACTACATAGTATAAAATAAAGTCGTCTCTGTTTCGTGTCTGTTTGTCTGTATGCTTAAATCTTTAAAATTACGCAACGGATTTTGATGCGGTTTTTTTGTAATAGGTAGAGTGATTCAAGAGGAAGGTTTTTATGTAAAAAAATTCCCAAAATTCCCACGGGAACGGCCACAACGCGGGTAAAACCGCGGGGCGCTGCTTACAAAATAGTAATGCTCGATGGCGGGTCTCTTATGGCTACTTACTGTTTCGTGCGGTCAAAGCGCGCGGGGATATAGGTACCTACCTACGAACTACGAACGACGAAGACGTGCTATGTAGGTATTATCCCGAATTCTTCCTCACATGAAATCTTGATTGTGTATACATATATACTCGCGCGAGACATGTAATATTTTATCCCCAATTTCCCACTTGAAATTTTGATTGTGTATATTCCTGCGGGAGACACGCAATGTTTTATCCCGATTTCATGTTTCTTTGTGTACCTCTTTAAATTATTAAAATCGGACAGTTAGTTTCAGAGTTATGATGAGAAATATCACTACATAGTATAAAATAAAGTCGTCTCTGTTTCGTGTCTGTTTGTCTGTATGCTTAAATCTTTAAAATTACGCAACGGATTCTGATGCGGTTTTTTTGTAATAGGTAGAGTGATTCAAGAGGAAGGTTTTTATGTAAAAAAATTCCCGAAATTCCCACGGGAACGGCCACAACGCGGGTAAAACCGCGGGGCGCTGCTTACAAAATAGTAATGCTCGATGGCGGGTCTCTTATGGCTACTTACTGTTTCGTACGGTCAAAGCGCGCGGGGATATAGGTACCTACCTACGAACTACGAACGACGAAGACGTGCTATGTAGGTATTATCCCGAATTCTTCCTCACATGAAACCTTGATTGTGTATACATATATACTCGCGGGAGACATGTAATATTTTATCCCCAATTTCCCACTTGAAATTTTGATTGTGTATATTCCTGCGGGAGACACGCAATGTTTTATCCCGACTTCATGTTTCTTTGTGTACCTCTTTAAATTATTAAAATCGGACAGTTAGTTTCAGAGTTATGATGAGAAATATCACTACATAGTATAAAATAAAGTCGTCTCTGTTTCGTGTCTGTTTGTCTGTATGCTTAAATCTTTAAAATTACGCAACGGATTCTGATGCGGTTTTTTTGTAATAGGTAGAGTGATTCAAGAGGAAGGTTTTTATGTAAAAAAATTCCCGAAATTCCCACGGGAACGGCCACAACGCGGGTAAAACCGCGGGGCGCTGCTTACAAAATAGTAATGCTCGATGGCGGGTCTCTTATGGCTACTTACTGTTTCGTACGGTCAAAGCGCGCGGGGATATAGGTACCTACCTACGAACTACGAACGACGAAGACGTGCTATGTAGGTATTATCCCGAATTCTTCCTCACATGAAACCTTGATTGTGTATACATATATACTCGCGGGAGACATGTAATATTTTATCCCCAATTTCCCACTTGAAATTTTGATTGTGTATATTCCTGCGGGAGACACGCAATGTTTTATCCCGATTTCATGTTTCTTTGTGTACCTCTTTAAATTATTAAAATCGGACAGTTAGTTTCAGAGTTATGATGAGAAATATCACTACATAGTATAAAATAAAGTCGTCTCTGTTTCGTGTCTGTTTGTCTGTATGCTTAAATCTTTAAAATTACGCAACGGATTCTGATGCGGTTTTTTTGTAATAGGTAGAGTGATTCAAGAGGAAGGTTTTTATGTAAAAAAAATCCCGAAATTCCCACGGGAACGGCCACAACGCGGGTAAAACCGCGGGGCGCTGCTTACAAAATAGTAATGCTCGATGGCGGGTCTCTTATGGCTACTTACTGTTTCGTACGGTCAAAGCGCGCGGGGATATAGGTACCTACCTACGAACTACGAACGACGAAGACGTGCTATGTAGGTATTATCCCGAATTCTTCCTCACATGAAACCTTGATTGTGTATACATATATACTCGCGGGAGACATGTAATATTTTATCCCCAATTTCCCACTTGAAATTTTGATTGTGTATATTCCTGCGGGAGACACGCAATGTTTTATCCCGATTTTCCTACATGAAATCTTGATTACCCGAAGCGAAGCGAGGGCGGGTCGCTAGTCTACAATAAGGGATGTAACAATGTCTATGCTATGTTATAGTAAGGGTATGCATCTGTTTGGTCATTCCCAGACTGCACTGTTCAAATAAAATAAAATATAATTTAATGCTCTACCCAAAATTCTCATAGATTTGGTTACTATGTATGTGTATTATAATTGTATAGGAGATAGTGGACACCCACGCCCTGCTAGTTGAGTATCAAGATATAATAGCGCCGGACCCGCGCGACCGCCTCAACGAGCTGCTGGATGACTTGGAAGACGTACCGTCCGTGGCGCAGCTCGCCTCCCGGGATGTGGACTCGGTGAGTCAGCTGTCTTATACTCACTGGCCCTTATTAAACGCGGTGTAACTAAAACACTGTTACACTGAATTTTGTCTTTTTTGCTCTGCAGAAAATTGCGTATGTCAGAAAGTGACAAACCATTTGATAGCTAAACTGACGCGTTTATTAATATGGCCCACTATGTTTAAAGTATTTATTAAGTTTGTTGATATTTGTTCATCATGTGCGAGCGTTTCGACTAAGACTTGAATTCCTCTATTGGTGACATCGCGTAAGTTGAATATGCCTATGTTGCGTTCTATTAGCACGGCAGTTACTTATTGGGTATCCATGTATACCGTTACTTTATTTTCCTAGACGGTGTGCGATTGGCTCAGGTGAATAATAATCCCAAATTCCCAAAACCATTTACTGTAACTTTTCCAGCACATGGGCGATTGTTCCGAAGAAAACGCGCGCCTTGTCTGTCTTGCATTGGTGAACAAGTTCCAGGCACCCTCTGATGACATGACGGACCTGAACAAACTGTTCATAAAGACTAAGGAACTCTGCGTCGCTATTATACCTTTTTTGAACGGTAAGTTAAGTATACAGAAACAATGTAGACATCTTATTGTAATTGGTACAAGGTTATTTTAATTTTCGGGCAATTTATATAGAGATTTCTTTTTATTTTCGTTTAATAGTAGGATGTTAGTATATTTCACCTATTATTCCATACCAACCTCATTTTTGTATAGATTGCGTGTTCTTCAAATTCATTGTTATCACTTTACTTTCTAGGAGAACATTTACTAGAAGCCCTGGTAATAGGCACAACCAGAGAACAACAGGATCAATACACGAAGAAAATTCAAAGACGCATATACTCCGGTCAGGCTAAACAAGACGAAGTAATGACGTTACGCGAACACATCACTAAGTTGCGTAGAAATCTACAATTATTGGAGGACGAAGGATATGTCACGAGAGAAGATGGGTACCAAGCCTTAATAACATCCATAGCTTTAGATCTATGTAATAAAGGCAAGTACAGACAAGCGCAAAGAAGAGCGTTATCGACGTTAACGAGAACTAAACAGAGTCTACACGAGAAGACAAAGTATTACGAAGACAAATGCAAATCGTATGACCAGTACATCAAGTCGTGTTTGAACAATCTGCATGCAGGAAAGAGGTTTGTATTTCGTATTTTTAAGGGTGGTAAAGTTTGTCCCACTTAAGTTGCAAATGCGAATGTTTGCTTTCTCTTTCATATTCGTTATGCTCTCTCGCTAAACTTAAACTTTCAAATTCCCACAATAACTAGTTTCAGATGTGACAGGGCTCAGCTCATCAATGATTAGTTTTTAGACGGATTGTAATAGCGTTTCGTTTCTCAGGAGTGTCCACGCGTGCTTAAGGAGGTCTGGCAAGGATATGCAGAAACTGAAATCCAAACTGACTGCTAAATACTCAGGCACGAAGTTGATGGAGCGAGGAGTACTTCTGGAAATTGACGGGTTATCAACATCACAGTTCAAAAACGTACAATTTGATATCACACCAACGAACCATAACGGAGTTTTTACAGTCAAAGGGAAGTTTATGGGCGTTGAAATGGAATCCATAGAAGTAGACATCCAAGACTTGTTACAGAAACAGTACGAGGGCTGTGCTATAATGAACATGTTCGGAAAGGCGAAAATTAACGTTAATCTTTTAATATTTTTGCTTAATACTAAGTTTTATGGGAAGTCGTCCTAAGTTATTTCTTTATTTATCGGTTATATATAGGGTTGCCTACCAAAAATTGGTAACTCTAGTTGTAAGCCCGCGACCGACTTTATGTTAATGAAGTGTGAATGCTGAGCTGCTGTGTTTATTGCTCTCTACCAGTAAAGACTTGGCCTTTATTGATTGAAAACTGTATGTTGAAATTGGACTCATAATAACCTGCGTCCAAAAAATTGGTAAACATTATTCCGTCTATTTATGAGTACAATTAATTTACTTTCATTCGAAGTATTATAATACCAAATATTTTATTGATTATGTACCTATGTTTTGATTGTTATTTCAGTGGTAATTATTTTAATATTATGAAATAGGGACACTATATATTTATAGCTTTTATTACAACTTTGTTCTTTTCTTAATTTAATGCTAATGCAAATCAAATAACATTAGTAAGAACTATTTTACAACAATGAAATTATTCCAATTAGATAGGAACTTTACTTTAAGTGCCTGCACTAAAACTACTAACTTTTATGTAAATATGTTTCTTAATTACCTGTTTATTTTAAGATTCTTTTCATTTTCGAAATAATTAACGAATTATTAACTATTATTGCTTTTGACAATAAATGAGGCTAAAAATAATGTTTTTTTGTCCTGGCAGCATTGTAACTTTGTAACTATGACAGTCGAAATACCACTGTCATTGTCACTGATTGTCACCTTTATTCACGTTTTATTCGATTGATAAAGTCAAGAATCTGTCAACAATCAAAATAATAAGAGGTAAACCAGAGTAAAATATTTTATTTCTGCGATATTGATAAGGATTAAAACAATAATATTGCAGAATATAAAACGATTCCCTTATAAGTTTACTTTTATGAAGACTGATTTGCTTCAATATATTAAACTGCACCTCAAGAAGTCATCCAGTAGTATTATGTAGTGTAGAACAAAAAAAAGTTTCTCATATATTATTACATTAAAGAGAGATTTATTATATTCTTTAGCTCTTAGGGACATTACAAACTATTCATCAGTAAAACTATGTCAACTCAACGACCGCTCAGATCGAGCACTAAATTAATCATAAACTGATATCTTATAAAACGAACTTTATCTAAAAGGAAAGCCAGAGTTAGAGATATGTAACGCATAAATATTAAGTAACAATGCGGCGCGTTACAAAAAAACTGTTGCTTTTTATATTTGGAGTGAGTTTTACAGCAATATATTGTGAATATATAATTTACTATGTAGTCATAGCACAGGTAAGATAATGTTTTTATAATAATTTGAATTTATTCCATTTATAATTACATTATTATGCTTTTTTATATGTTACAGTTTACTCAGATCAAATGACATCATAATATTTACGGTTTTTCTGTTTAATATAATAAATAATTTGAAGAAAATCTAAAAACTTTCTGTAATTTATTAATAATTTGTTTCTATTTTTCAGTGCAGTTGGCCACATTTAAAGGGTGAAGCCAAAGAAGAACAATTAAAAGCGTTTATATTAGCAGATACTCACTTGTTAGGGCCCAGGAAAGGACACTGGTTGGATAAATTAAGGCGCGAATGGCAGATGCATCGAGCTTTTCAATCAATTTTGACTTTGCACCGACCTGAAGTAGTTTTTCTTTTGGGTAAAAAACTGTACCATCATACGAAATTAGTAAATGGAATGTCAAAAGGGTACCAGAAGTGATGTCATTATTCAAAAGAAGCACTTTACTAAGTAATAAATATGTTTGCAATTAGATGCCTTTTCAAATTAATATCAAATAAAAACAAATAAAAATAATAATACCAAAGGGTAATGATTAACTTCCATGTGATTCTAAATAAAATATCAATTTATAATGTATATCCTAGTTATTAATGGAATATTTTCTTGTAGGTACTTATCAAGCAAATTTCATATTAATTTTCTTTTTCAATTCCAGGTGATGTATTTGATGAAGGTGAATGGAGCAATGAAACACAATTCCAAGACTATGTGGATCGGTTCCACAGACTGTTTGCAATACCTGATGATATTCAAATGTTCATAGCTGTAGGAAACCATGATATTGGATTCCACCATCAGTGAGTAATACTTAATGTTTTGTAAATGAAGTGTCATCTACTAGAAATTGTTGGCTAGTGGCACACTTGATTATGTATTAAAGTTGTTGCATAAGCAGATTTGGTATAAAATAAACTGTTTTTCTGTTTTCAGTATAAGAAGAGGTGCCGTAAAGAGATTCTCAAAGGCCATGAATTCTTCATCAGTCCAGTTTGTGACTCTAAAAGAGAGCCATTTCGTTTTAATTAACTCTATGGCTATGGAGGGCGATTCGTGTAGTATGTGCACTGAAGCCAGGAGGAGAATTGATAACATTTCAAGTAAGAGAAGATAATACAGTACCGGTGTATATCACATGTGGTGAACCCGTTCTTATAGTGTGTTTGAGATGAAAATGACCTTAGAATGCTTCTCCGTCGATGCCATGGCTATGTTAGGTCACATATAATTGGTTTATAACAAATGAAGAATAGTATAGCTTGCATTGTTAAAAATCCCCCCTTAATTAATAGCCTTATAAAATTATGCACGCTTTTTTCATCTGTTAAGACCAGTGAGAAAAAACTAGAGCCAACTATAAATTGGCTAATAAAGTATACTGTTCATCACAACCGATCAATCACTTTCAGAAAAGCTGTCTTGCTCAAAAAATTCAAGCTACTGTGATGATAATATTAAGAAATTAAATTATAGCCGTCCAATTCTTATGCAGGTGAGTTACTTCTTTAACATTTTGCTTACAATGTGCCTCTAAAGTACAGTAGACGCCATCCTTCCGTTGCACATACATATTATTCAGTGTTAGGAGATATTGTCAATTTATTTGATATTTTGCAGCATTTTCCACTATATCGATCATCAGACGCGATATGTACGGAACCCGATGCCCCGCCTTTACCTGAACGCAGCAAACGATTCAGAAACAAAATAGATGCCTTGTCCAAAGAAGCGACTGAATACCTCATAACAAAGATAAAACCTAGAGTAGTGTTTGGAGGACACACCCACCATGGGTGCCTTGTTAATCAATCCAGAATTGTCGACGAACATATAAACTTTCTAGAATACTCCGTGCCTTCTTTCTCTTGGAGAAACAGACCCGACCCAAAATATATGCTGGTGAGTTGCATTCCTAATTTAATAGATTAGTTTCTTATGCAAATTAAAGTAGGTACGTTAATATATGGAGGCGTATCCATCATGCCCACGCAGTATGTAAATGAACGTGATTTGAATATGTTATTTGTTGCTATATTGATAAGGATTAAAATAGATGGTGTAATTTGTAGGTCAGTATATCGGCAGACGAGTATGCTGTTATGAAATGTGGGCTGCCTTTAGAGACGACTATTATGTTCACGGCTGTCGCGTTATTGGTGTCTCTCTCCTGCTTCATACTCGCCTGGAGAAGGCTCGGGAGGTGAATGATACCCAAAATAAATTATTACATGGTTATATTTGACAATAAATATATTTGACAAGATCGAGCACTTTGTACAATTCTAATATACACCTTAAACCGAAACGACGCAAGGTAAAGAACAAAATTAAGTACAGTTAAAACAATTTGGTCCCTTGCGCACGCACTCCCGTCTACACAATTAATTCCATCATTTAACAAATTATCACAAAACAGTACTTAAAATACCAGCTTAACATTTAATTAGAATAAAATAAGGATTCCAAAATCAATAAGTTATCAATACAAAGCAAAAAGAGGTAGATATAATATTGTTTTAGAGATTCAATGGACTTAAATTATAGAATACTGATATTGGTAATGTAAGAGGAAGGTTCCAACGAGATTGAAGTCTGGACAAGTCCAGGGTCCAGATCAATTACATTCATAAATACATAAGTACCTAACTCGTAACTAGTACACTTAAACATTATTTTTATTCAGGAAATTTCATAATACCTACAATAGCATTAGTAGATATTATCCTACATGTTACTTGTAATTTCCTACGTCATAATAACAATGCTTAAACTATCTCCTCACCAACTAACACTTAAATCTATAATATCAGTCTGTTAACTCGAAAATGAGTTTACAAAAGGTACATTAAACACTGAGCGTTAACAATTACCAGTTATACCATAAAATACAATACAAATTCATTCAACAGATCTAAAAAGTAGTTGGATTTATTTAGGGCCTTAGGGACATGCGTTTACGTAATAAGAATTAATTTGAATGTCTAAAATAATGTATAATTCATTAACATTCATGTAATTATAATGGTTAAAAAATGTCATTTGATTTCGCAACAATTTAATTCTATTAAATATTAATAAGCTTACCCATTAAAGGCACTTTTAAAATCTACATCTAAGTACAATTCATACGCGTCCATTTATTTTTTCTAAAACGAAAACAATGCCATGATTCTTACAATTATTGAGCAGTACTGAAAGATGTTGCTAACAATATAAAACATTAGATCTAAGAGCGTGTCATGGATAATAGGCTTGTTTCCACTAAGAATGAATCGGATGGCTTTTAGTTTCTAATGATTAACCATGATAATTAGTAAATAAATAATCAACTTTGCTATTAAAATAATAAAAGATTAATAATATTTTTGGAAAATAAAATCGACAAAATGAGGCGTTTAATCACGTGACATTAAACACCAATCAGAGAAGCGTGACGTCACATTTCGGATAAAACTACGATGTATAGTAGATTTCTAATTTTTTGGCAATTCATGTTAACAAACCTTTGATTTTACGACATTCACGTATTTATCTTAAACTACACACTCAATAGTTTGCCACACACTATACACTTTTTCCTAAGTTCTAAACACGGAATTCATGAATTTTATTAATTTTCAACATCATATTTTAACAAAAGAAAAAAAGTGAGGTTGTGAAAATACAGATAGTAAAATGTAGTCGTGGGTAACTCATGAGTGAGTGATTTAAATGAGTTGATTCACCACTCCGAGTCGAATCACTCTTTGATTCAGTGTAGTTCTTCTCAGTTCATTTGAATCATCAACTCATTTCGTTCGGGAAAAGAAGGAAGGGAATGCAGCTCACTCAACTCAGTAACTCAACTCAGTCAGTTCAGTAGGAACTAAGAGAGACTGAAATGAAAGCGCTATATTTCTTTAAGTTTGCGTTACTACTCACTTACAAATCTTACAATCGGATTATTGAAACGCTGTTATTCATACTCTGAACATACAATTTGATTTACTTAATTAATTTTAGGTCACAAAAAATTAACTTGCGCTGTTTTATCGATGTGTTAATGATTGTTATTGCTTTATAAACTCTTTTTACTGTAAATACAAACAAATATAAAATACTTGAAAATCTGTAACATACCTACTACGGATTTTCAAATATCTACTAATCAAAATTTTTAAAGCTAAAAATATGCAGGCAAAGCTGAGGGTGCAACTTCTACGATTCGTTCTTATTCAATTTGAATCAATTGAATAATTGTAGTCCTGTGAACTAAATATCATTAAATCGCTCTTGAGCCAAACTGAACTAAATGAGCTGCTGAACTAAATGAGTGATTCAACTCCTTTGATTCAAAGGATTCAAATCGCTCTGCTCTTCAAAGTGATGCATAGTTCCCACCTCTAGTAAAATGCTATTTTTTTGACTATGGCTATAGTGATGAGCAAAGCAAGCAAAAAAATATAACAGAGTATGAAATCAACTAAGTGATTGAACTTTTTCAACTCACAAAAAGGCAAATTAAAATAAATCGTCGTATTACTTTGAAAACTCACGACATTATTTTTAATTTAATATACTAGCAACGTACGTTAATATACTAGCGCTAAAGCGATTATATTTTTGTTGTATGTTCAGTTTTGAGATAATTAAGCGGTATTGCCACTGTCGCTTAACTAAGAACTGTCATTATGCTGGCAAGACAGGCCGATACCTAGTCAGCCGCCATGCTTCGTTCGTCATTCGTCACGTTTCGTTTGGTTGATGTCGTACGTTACGGGTGCTCCTCTATGTTCGATTTCCTAAAAAACTTGGCTTTCTCTCTGGACTTCGATTTGTTTAGTGATTTGGTGTGTTATTTATTAGTAGGATAGGATGGGATAGGATAGTAGGATATTATACGACTGACAGCAATTCGCGGTTTTTTATCAGCGTTGTATCTGCGTGATTAAAAGAAAAACTTAAAAACCCGACTGATTAACTTAATTAATGTATAAACCAATGAACAGATACTATGTCAGCCATTAAGCAACTTCTGAATTTATATCAGTCATATTTTAATATAGAATATAACTATCACTGCTATAAAAATTATTATGAACTCCTACCTCCGTGGCTAATGTATCAATCTTTACCTCTATATTATCTTTGTTCAGAAAATCGGCCATATTTATTTGTACATACGTCTCGCCAATGCGAAAGAAATCGACTATACATTGTGGAATTAGTTGATAATGACTTTCTTCGTATTTTTTATTGTTTGGAACGTATATGAATTATTTGTCGTTGTACTTTTACATTGGGGCACTATACAGTATTTATAATACGAGATATTCATTATTTATTAAAAAACACAATTGACTTTCATACACAAACACGGCTGTTCTGCGAAATGTGACGTCATTCAAGACGGCATGACAGTCTTGGCCTTTTTCGCGGTCAATTTCAATTTCATTTCTTAAAACTCAAAATACAAACGTAAAAAAACTATTTTTCTTAAAATAATATATTTTTGGGGTGAAATAGATGCTAAGCTATAGTTTTAAACTAATTTCCAAATTTTGTCAACTAGCCTATTGTTTTTCTACAAATTTACAACGTAACACTAACTGTCCTCGAATAAATACTGATTAGTACCTACTAACTAAGATGAAATCCATAAGAATATAATTTATAAACATTACTAACAATGTTTTCGGTCAAATCTTAGTCACCTTATCGTAAAGTATCCTGAACGCCTATTCTTATGCAATAAATGTTAAAATGTCACAACGGCTCACAGAAGAGTCCTTGTTAGTAATTGGTAACGTAACTCACAGTTCATTTAGCTCACATTCAGCATGTAAGAAGGACACAGCTGTTGCCAGCGATGCCCTCTTCCTTGTTCTATAAGAAGATGATTTGTAGGACTCTGGGTTGTTGCGTGGTGGGCGTCTGGCCGGGCAGGTCGTGCGAGCGGGACCGCGCGTGGTGCAGGTGAGACCGCCGCGAGGGTTGCGGCGCCTGCGCTTGTTTCTGATGGAAACCAGTATTCGCATGCCTTGCCGAAGAACAAATGACCGCGTGCAGATACCTGTCATATCTGCACAGATGCGAGTCGCCCCCACTCGCCAAATCTAGGTAGCCGTTCCCCGGATTCTCCTGTTTGTTTTTCTGGAATGTATTCGCCGGCTTCTCGCTGATCGTATGTGATCTGTTCCTTATTTTCTGGTACTTGTGAAGTTTCTCGTCATCATAAACAACTGGTTCGCTGGGCTTTCTGAAAAGAGAAGTAGGGCGTTAATATTTATCTTTCAATGCGATGCAAACTATGTTGTTCTTAAAATGTACGAGCAAAATGTGACTAGCAAGATTAAAAATAGATGCATACCTGGATGCTTGAAAGCTCAAATGGTTTTTCTCCATGTTTGCTTGTATGATTTCGAGTAATTCTCGTCTCTGCAGACTTCCGGAACGTTTCTTGCTGTGTTTTCTTTCGCGGTGTTCTCTGCGGGGATGGCGGTGGGAGCGGGAGTGGTTCGTGATGGGTGGTCGTTCGACGGGTCTTCGGTCGCCGGAGCAGGAAGATTTTGACGACGCATCATCGTCGGGTGAAAACCTGTCTCGTTGTTCCTCCTCGCTTTGCTCGCCGCAGTCTACCAAAGGTGCTGACGTCACAGGCGGGCATTCTTTCCTCCTTCGCCGCCTTCCCTCGCGTCTTTCTCTCTGACTCCGTGACTTTTCGTCCTCCGGCACGACCGTTAATCGGACTTGTATTGTTTTGGACCCATAATGTGGAACTGTGACTGATTTGCCAATGGACTCGTAAATGGTCGAAACGATTCCGGCAATGTCCTACAAAGTAAGAAGTTTTCATAAGTTTCTATGTATTTGCCATATTTTTTTGTAATTTCGTTAATAAGTCATTCGTAATTTATAATGTGTATTTGTGTAATGAACTTACATCTTTCGTCATACGACCGTGTCCATCAAGATCGTATAACGTAAATGAAAACTGCAGCGGTTGCTGTTTGGATGGTTCCGAATGTTGTAATTCCACGTCGCACGTCAACTCCTGTAACAAGGCAACAAAATATAAATTATAAGTTACTCATAACCATAACCATAAAATAAAGCTGTGTCCGCCAGAAATAACTATCGTAGTCTACTAATAGACCAAACATTCTGTCTGTATTAATGTCGCAATAGGAAGGGTCTCAATCCGTCGTGAACTGGGCCATAAAACAATGACCCCCATCCGCCTGTTTATATCTGGAGCAACGACTCACTAACTATTAATGTGGCGGGAGTCCTGTCTATTATTTTCATCGAGATCGCTCGATCGTAAAGTTTTTCAAAAACATTCAGCCTTTGTCGGTTTATTAATGATAATCTAGCAATGGAGCTATTATTTCCGGTTTCAAGTTTCTCTACCGATAACTGTTATGGACGGAAAGTACTAAATTGTACTGTGGCTTTCTTATGGGTTCTGGTTGTGGTTGAATAGTGGACGTGCACATTATGTAGGTAGGTAGATATAAGAGGCGCCGGTCGCGCTCGCGTGGCGGCGACCAGGCGGCGTCCTCTTTATCTGAACCTTTAAAAGGAAACTATCAACGCCTTTACGATCACTGAGATACGAAGCAAAGTGGAGCCGCTCGCATTGCGAACGCACCACGTTACTTACTCACGCTGGATACTTAAATAACTCAGTTAGATCGTTTTATAAATGGACCTTGCAACTAGTCAATAGATTTATACAATCGAGTCACATTAGACGACCACTTCCTGGAAGTAGGTGCGGGTTTACAGATCATGCAATCGACAATATAAGAAAGTTTACGTCTCAATCTTAAGAAAATATTCTCATATAGTAACAGCGAGTTGGGTTTTAAAAATTTTGTTATAATTACCGTTACCAAGCACATATGTTTATAGTCTGATGTTATCTATTATTTTGTAAGTTAGTTAACAGCGTGGTCTTGATTAACATCACGAGTCACGAGTTAGAAGCTTTGTAGGCACGCTTTCTATTTTTTCTCCAGCAAATATTGCAACTTAATATTGTAACGTTTGTGCTGACTTTTAGAATGTTGAAACTTGAACCTAGCAACGTTTAGAAAGTAGCGTAACATTTGCGAATGTATTGGGGAATGCAAACTCAGCAGAAATAAATTCACTGCACACATCGAGGTCATTGGCCATCGGCAGCCTTCCCGATCCTATTATGTAATGGGTAGTTTGCGAATGTAATTTTAGCTTTGATCAAGTTGTGGGTGTGATACAAGCTACCATTAAACTAACGCTTTTGTAATAATACTGTTGGTAGTTGAGAATATATGGAATCTTTTGTTACCTCAAATCGGAGTCTTGGCGCGTTATCATTTTCTGGTTCAGGGGCGGGTGTTGGTGGTTTGTAAGGTGTCTCCGAGGATCTGGAGCGGTGTGACGCGGGCGGCGGGGTCTGCAGCATCGCCCGCGCCTCGCTCGGCAGCAGGTCCGGGGGCGCCGAGCATTGCGATGCCGCTCTACCCACCAACTCTTCGGTATCAGTTCTTTCACTCTCCGTCCCGACTGCAATGTGAGTAACAAAATATTAACATATAATTTGGAGTAACGTTAACGATTTTGTAACGATGTATACAGTTTTAAATCTTGTAAGTTGTAAACCAATTGTTGGTTTCATTTGAGGTTACTTCGTACCTATCATGTCTTGAGTTTGACTCATTTTATATTCATGTACGACTCAAAACTTTGTTCAACCTTCAGAATAACCTATAACCGTAAAACATGTCTGAAGGGAGGGCATACCTAATGGTGTAGTGTGAAGTGTGACATTTTATGTGAAGTCGTAACGTAAATGTTACTTTTACGAGTACTGTAGAAGCGTGTTGGTGCACTCCACATTTTAGATAGGTATATTTTGTGTATTTTGACCGTGTTTCGTGCTGTTAATAAAACGGAATACATTATAAATTACATTGTTAGGAGTAAAAACATCAAAACTTCTCTGACGGTCAAAAAAGTCTACAACATTGGCAGTTATGAAGAAACATAAGAACTGCTCAGTACGAAATGGCTTCCAGTAACAGCCTTGTGGTTTTGAGCATAAAAAATCGAACGTGCAGAACAGGTAAACAACAATTGAAAACTCGTACTATTATACACGTATTTCACGCTATTTCGGTTATTGTAATCACTGCGATGGAGATAATAACAGGCGTGCACAATGCCGAGTAAAATACGCCGAATGGCCGAAACTATTTTGTCGGCGGATCTCAAAAAGTTTTTGTGAATCGATTCGGCCGACGACGGTCGAGATGTAAGCGACACGGGCCCGGCTCGAAATGTTTCCTGGAAGGCTGCAGGGGCGAGGCGCGCCGAGTGCCGACCCAACCTTAGGGTTACACCGAGCATGCCGTGCCACATCTGCTCTCACAAACAACTACCTATATTATAACTCATTTTAACTACTGATTTTGGCTTTCCAACTACTGATTTTTATTTATTTTTGTTTTAAAGATACATACCTATGCTTACTTTTTTACCATTGTTCAAGGGAGATTGGGCTAATTTGGAATTTTTCGAAATGCGTTTTTCCGTGTGGTAATTAATATATTCATAAATTCTTTAAATAATCATCAAAAAAAAATTGTTAATTCTTCTGCAGAATGGTATTTTAATTTAAGTAGCTTAGTGTTGTGTGATTAGATAACGTTGCTTCTTACAGGGAAACTATGGCTGCCCTTGCTAAGTGCTATTAAATTACATCTAGTATTCGTGTCACTTGATTACTGTCCATTTGTACGTACTTATGTATACCGTACAAAGGAATTCTTCGACTGTGTACCTCTACACAGCTATTCTATACAAGTTATTATTGCTGTTCAACGACATTCCGTAACTAACTAGTAAGTAATTCTATTGGTAACGCAATTTAGAAATCTTCGTCTTCGAATTCAGGTACCGTTACAAAATAAATCAAAAGCAATTACCGGGAACCTAATACAGAAAATACATCAAAGAATTAAAAAGATTTATAAAACAGGGGCGGAGGTTCTTTGATATTTAATAAAACGTATCATTGTCTTCGCTTCGGCGGCAATGCGACGTACTTCAAAGTTCTCTTTGATGTTGATAAAATGAGCGGCGTAGTTCCATTTGCATCAAAAATACAAACTTTGCTTCACAGTTTTAAAATGTATGTTCGCAAGCGTTAGAAAAATTTGGAACACCTTGTAAATTCAAGTATTCAACATTCGTTATTTCATTAAATAGAGCAAGATCAAAGTGATATATTCTGCTTTGAAGTAGAATCAATTTGTTATTACGTTATGTTTAGATATCATACAGTAGCCAATTATTGTAATCATATGAACGAGATTGAGATGAAAAGAAAAACGTGTTATGGGCAACAATAATTTAAACATCTGCTAAGTTTGCGACCTCGTTATTAGTTAGTTTCCATAAGTCAAAAATTTTTATTTTATTGGTTCGACCAATCTTATTTCCCTCGTCAGAAAATATGGCTCCATCAAATGATGATCAAAAGCTTAAAATAGTTTAAATTAATTTTGCTTAAACAGTTCAATTAGATTTCTACAAAGAGTGATAAACAGCAAACATAAGTATTCCATATACTCGTAGATCCGTAGAATATCTAACAGTTAATGTTTACAACATTTATCTGATAGATCGTAGCGGTGTTGTGAATGAACAATATTATAATTCAAAGTCATGCGAGCTAATCTGAGGAGCTGTGGCTATTTATTTTACATTTTCTTTTTTCTGATGTTGTCGTTGGCGCGCCGAGGTCGAGCCGACAATCCAGCCGGCGCGGCGGGCGGCACTTTTGATCGTGCCGACTTTTGATAACGACTGACTGAGATCATAAAATCTTATGAGCACATTTTGTATGTACCATACTTAACATCTAAAACAGGTATGTTGAATAGATTAAAAAATCTGCGGGCGGTGTACTTGATGTTATTCCTCCTATAATGTAATTGTGTTAAAACTCTTGTGTTATGTATGTATTCCGTGTGTTATCATTTATCGATTCTGTTGGTTCCTTTCCTAAGTCTTGGTCTATTTTAGTTCCGTTTAATTGAAGTTGCTAGGTCTTTACTGACTTATTCATGTAAATTGTTATAATAGGTATGCCCTGGGCCTTGTTTATTTTCAAAGATTACAAAATAAACAAGGTTACCTATGTGTGTTGTTATGTTATTTAGTCGTCGCCTCATCTTCATTTCCCACTATTATTTAGTGAATACCTAGGATCTTCTTTTATTTGAGTTCAATAACTCTAGGAAGTCCAATCTCCTCTCAATATCATTGCCAACAATATGATAGTAAATGACTTCCTATTTTAATATGAATAAGCATAATATTGTTTATCAAACTGTTTATTAACCTGACTGTATGTCATAAATATATAAAAAACAGTAGTAAACAATGTTTCGTCATATAGATTAATACGCTGCCGTGTTTTGTTTTGTTTTGGTTGCCAACTATTTAATATGTCAATACAGACCGCGAGGGTATGTGAAGGCTGTCTAGTGTCTAGTTTATTTCAAGAGACAGGGAATTGGTTACTTACTGCTGAATTTCTTATATCCATTTCTAAACTTGTTGCGCCACCACTTGACAAAGTGGTGCGCCATGGGGGCGTCTGCGGCCGGTGCCGGAGCTCTCAATGTTTCGTAGCACGTCATGCGCTGCGCTCACGCACGCATCTCATACACTTCAAAAGAGCCGCGAGTTTGTAAGGTCACTAGTAAATAAATTAGCCACTTCACTGCAATCGTATCACAACACGAACTTATTCAGTTTGTTGTTTACGTCGTTAGCACGTAAGTATGACCCAGTTGTCCGCGTGAATTGTTGCGGAGGGGGAGCGAGCGAGCGTCCTGCGCGCGTGATGGCGAGTGACTGACTGATGGATGAAGAAGGGTGTAGGTCGGAGGGAGGGGCGGGCGAGGGTCGGCGCGGCGCGGAGTGGCGGCGTGGCGCCCGTCTCCGCTCGCCTCGTCTCGTAGCGTGCCCGCCGCCCGGCCGTGCGCGCCCGGCCCGTACGATCGGCAGCATTGATGTTTGGGTACTTTTCATTCAGAATACTTAACGTACGAGCTCGATCTGCATTAAGCTATGTAATGATGCCAAACAACAAACAAAACAAAATCAACATTATACATTCGGTTCTAGGTCGTATAGTGTGTACGGAAATTGTAGTAGTACGGAAGATATAATTTCAATAGACATCATGATTTTAGTGCCGTTAGAAATAATTATTCATTGTTAGTATTTTCAATAATTTCTTTTGATGTTAATGTGTCATAAAATATTACAAAAAAGAGTCAAGGTTATGGATATCATAATGTTTATTATTATCCGACTTTGCCGCATGTCCCCTTTTCCAAATGCAGATACCTATTAGCGACAACAAACAATACCTGTGGTAACACTTTTTGACCGTTTAAATAGATTTAATAATAATTAGATAGAAGATTTAGGTTCTAATGTATTTAATAATAATCGATGTTATAGAAATGGGAGAAAATAGGGATTTAGCAAAAAATTAAGGAGGTGGCCATATTTTATAACGATTTGAAGGGCTACAGTAATACTACAGTTAAAACATTAGCCACGAAGTTGATGTATAAAAGCAAACACCGCCAACGTGACTTAACGAGGTCTATATGTGCAGCTTTAGACGCTTGCAGACTGATAATGATGATGCCTGCAAAAACTCATTACGGCCTCAGCATTTAGATTCCATACTCGCAATTCAAGTTATACTAATACGTTCTGCCGGCAGATATTTGTGAAACAGTCTCGCTACAACTTTAATATAGGCAAGAAAGCATTAAATACCTATAGGGCCGTAATAGAGAGAAAGGTGCCGCGCATCCGCTGCGTTGGCAATGGCAGCCTCCATGCGGTCGACGACCCTGACTCAGCTATTACAAAAAATATTATAGTAGTTACTTGGTTACCTGGTTACTAGCTGTGGAAATACGACACATTTCTTAGCAAAACAAACCACAATCAAGGATTTACTATCCCGATTAAAAATACTAATCTAGGGACAGTCGATCTATTCCATTACTATCATACCTGCCTGCTGTGCATCTTTCTTTACGTAAAGGTTAAAAAGTTGGAGACGTCTTTAGAAATCAGCTTGTAAATAGAGCGCATTGTATTTATCGGGGTATTGTTGTAGTTTCTGAGAAGGCAATGGTTTCTGTCAGTCGCTGGGCGCTGCACTCGCTGGGTATCTTTTCTAACGCAAGGGTGCATGTCGTGGGGTGCACGCACCACGGCGACACGGCCAGGCGCTTCGAATTAAATTTGACGCCCTCTTCGTGTTAGGTTTATTAACGGAGAAGGCGATCCTCCACCGAGATGACTCGTATTCCAAAACTAACTTACAACAAACACGGTTTTATGCACGTTTTATAGCCGTAATAAAGGAATCTCCACAACGAAAAATAGAGTTCACCGCAGCTGCTTGAGGTGATTCTGTTTACTCGATTCGGGCAATCCGCGCGAGATTGCTCTCGCGACGACTCCACGTGAATAATATATGGGTGAAGGAGAGGCGGATTTATTTGTATTAATTTAGTGGCACGAGTATTATTGGTTGATGATGTCACAAAGAAGGGAGCGCGTGGTGGGTAGCGCAGGCTCCCGCGCGGCTCCGGGCTACGTGGGTGGCGGGTGTTCCACGAAATAGTGTTGATGGCCACTCCTCAATATCATCGATCGATAAACTGGCACTCGATATTCAACAAAACGCACCGACATTTTTATTTGAAAACCTTAAAAGGATATTATAAAACAGTAAAACTCACGCCCAAGCGGATTGACCACCCTCGTCGATTTATTGCAATTTATATTACCTACAGGTATAGATAACGGAGCAAATGCATTATTTTGCGGCTTTTCTTGAGTTCTTGTGTATTCGACTTTTTGTAAGTCGTCATCATACCCCCAAACTTGGACAATTATTGGAAATACATGAATAACATTATTGGGAATAATAAATAAATGTTCTTCCTCGAGTTCTAAATAATCTAAGGTTAAGATTACCAACACTTTAAAAACCGGTTCAGTTTTTTAGGCTTCAAAGCGTAAGTGATAAAATAAGTTTACGTTAAATTAGTACATTACTTTCATTTCACCACGAAAGCTATTTTGGATTTATTATTGCACATCTGGAAATTTTAGTCATGGTTTCAAACAAAAGTAAACTATGAATAGAGCTTGATTCACGTGAAGCCTTATTCCAACTATACTGCTTGAAAAATATATCTGGATTAGGCGCACATGTTCAACTCTCTTGTGAGTCAAAGGGTTGCTCGTTGATGTCTTTTATACCGCGCCGTCTCGTGCTACCTCGCCGTGCTATTAACTCCGCTATTATAACAACACCGTTTCAAAAACTGAATCTTTCCTCAAATTATGTTATTTGTAACGCGACTAAGCGCCCTCTCTAATGATTTTGTGTAGCGTCGTGTTTATTTTAACTGCCTATAAGGAGCTCAAATCTTTGTATACGATCTTGTAATAAAAAGATAATCTTACGAAGTGACCTGGAATGTTGATAGTGGCGTTATTTCTGCTATTTAGCTGGCTGGCACGTAGCCAGATGCGGTCGGCCCGACTTATCGCGTGGGCAATGCCCACTCACGTATTTTCACCACTCCTTCAATGTTGAGCTTTCCTTTGTATATAACATATACACTCCTACCTTCTTACTATAAAATATTTTCGGAACGTTACACTCTACAATATTTTTTTTCAAAACAACTCTCGTAAAACCATTTTGTTTTTGTTTTCAGTTGACAGTCTTCACGTGTTAAATGATATTTAGATACAGTTAATTCTGTCTTTAACATTTGTTATTTTTAATAACTTAATTTTGCTAGAAGCAGTTGACGGTAACTTCAAAAACAATAGAATATTTATTAACTCGACCATAAAATCAATGTTACACTGTGGATCGGAGCGAGAGCCGCGGCGGGCGGTGTCGGGCGTCGTGCAATAAACGCAATCTCTATTATTGAAGACGGAGCCGAGTGTCGGTGCATCAAAGCAATAATAACCCACGATTATTGTATCCCTTATCCGAACGCACGGCGAAACGTTTCTTTCCACCACATTCACCTACACCGAAACCAGTTTTCTCTCGTGCCGAACGACGTAAAAATTTAACCTGACTTAATAGCCCCGAGGTGTGATTACTGCTCTATGCATTCTCTAATAAGACTAAAGAATACAGTAGAGTTCTCTTGTAATTTAAATAATGGTAGCTAATCATGCAATCCCATCGCACCAATACCGAGTGTCGGTTCAGGGTAATTATGCGCTGAAGTTTGGTATAATAAAAATATTACGTTACATAATTGATTGATACGTTGCTTTTTGAAAAGATTCGATCAAAAACTTGTGTTCCCATGCGAAGGGGATGAAACGCATCGGTGACTGTAAAAGGGACTTAAACGATATCAATACCTTTGTGCCACCGCGGAGCCCTTTGTCGGCGAGCGCTTGGTCGGCGACATCAGAGGCGACAACTGCGCCCGCCGGCCAATCCATTACTTCACAAAGAGAACATCAAAGGAGCCGCCAGCTATTGCGTCACGTGCCATCGCTCCGAAACTTTTGCAACATTTAGATAAAGTAGCAAAAAGGGCTTTTGTCGGTTTTTGTACTTCCATTTCCCAATGGTTTCAACGCTTATCTTATCTTTGATTAAAGTGATTTAGTGCAAAGTCCCGTCAACTTTGAAATCTTCCGATAAACATGTACCATAAAAGCTCTAACATTCAAATGTAGAAGATACTTGTTGATAAAAATGATACAAATTATTGATAGTACGTGATTTTATGGAGGGCCATACCCAGCTGTGAAAGTGTGGGCAGATTCATTATGCCTCCCAGTGCAAGCAACATTACCTCAGTTTATTTTTGGACCATTAAATTCCCATTTTCTTAACAAACAAGACAAGTTTTTCCACTTTAACATAATATATTTACAGATGGCAAATAAGAGGCATGGTATTGGTCTTCAAGTGACCGTTTAATTTATTTCTTTGCTTTTTAATAATCGTCTCTCGTGTGACTGACGCTACTTCACGGGTCGCTTTTGATCAGCTGCATCCAGGTGATTTAATGTTTGTTGCTTCGATTTATTTTTAGAATTTCATTACCGTTTAGTTCGATACATCGTTTTAACGGTATTTAGCGAGTAAATTCTACTATACATATAAATCTAGCAACACACCTTGGCCTTTATTAGTCAGGGGCCCCTTTTATCGACGTGCTATTTGTAAACGAGGAAACGTTGGTACGCGGCGAGCTGTTAAAAAGTATACAAAAAATAAAAGCGGCCCTCGGGCTGCGCCGGCGGCCGCGCGGCCGAGATACTCATCTCGAGTGTTTGAAGTCGCCGCCGCCTGCGCCGAGCGACGCGGCGGGCCTTCGCCACGTCTCGCTACACGCGCGTTAATTACATTCAATAATAACATTCGAATTCGGAAATAATAAACGTGTTCCTACTGCCAACTAACTTGAGCCGCATCGTACCCATACATACGTACATCGATAGCTACGTACACACTTACTCGGTTACAGTAGTTGCGTTCTCTTGTGTTGTGGTTGAGTTAGTACGAATAATTTACTAATTAATTGTGCTCCGTGGCTGGAGTGTAGCTTTGATGGTGGTTTTCATATATTAGTAGTAATTAAGCTTTAATCACTATCGGCTCTCAGCTGTAACCATACCCTATTATAGTTAGAGAGTGGATCGAGCTTATCCCATTTCACCTCGCGAAACCCATATTGATTGATGAATGCCATCGTTTCCGATCATTATTCGTACCTCTCTGATACCATCTGTTGACTACAATAGCCCATCAAGCGATAAAATGATAAGTTAACACCACACTGTGCTGCTACTGTCACTAATTCGTATTATTTTTACATTTTGATCTTTTACGTTATAAAATACACGTGTAAAAAACCAGCGACAAATTGACTATTTCGAGGCGTGGCCGGCGGAGGCGGCGGCAGTCAAAGGCCCGCAATGATCAAAGGCGCCGCCATCGAACGGCCTCGCTTTGATCTCGCCGCGTGAAGTGCAAATTATGTTATAAAAGACAGTGAGTAGCGCACCCGCCAGACCGGTGCACGACTAATTAATTCAATTCGTTGTGTTACCGCGGGGTATGTCATGTACCTACAGCTAGCACGAGACGCGCGTAACGCCGCAGACAATGTGATCTGATGATGTCACCAGTCGCCACATATCACCGTCTGTAATACTCGTTACGTAGTATCTGGTAGTACTGTAAATAAACATTGTAGTAGCGAAGATGTTACGCAATGACTCGCTGTTCGTTTCGTCAGGGAGTTGATGATGGTGGCGACTTAAAGGGGAAAACCCACAGCCCCTTGTGAAGGGTTGTTTGTGCCTATCATCGTGATTCGTTGCTACCCAGCGTGTAATGTACGCAATATGCAGTAAGCAAACCCAACGACAACCCAAACATTTATGATGCCCAATCATCATACAATGTCCTTGTCATTAAAATTCATTTTAATTGGTTCTGTCCTAAATTCTATCTGTATTTTTTAGGTGTCCTTGGCATTCAAGCCCTTTAGAACGACTGAAGCAATCATTCTTATTAATCCTGTGGAACAAGAACAAGTTTTCGGCGTTTCGCAAAGAATAGGTCATTTTATATTCGTGTATATGCAATTTATGACCATTAAACAGTGTTCGTCTGTAAACAACAACCGGTTCTAAGATGGTAGGTTTTGTTTGAGCGTTATTTTGCGGGCCGAATGCCGAGTGCGGAGTGCGGATAGGGCGGCATCGGAAGTCGAACAAACGAATTGAGGCCTAGCGATAACAGCATGCACCTGTAGACATGACTCGAATTAATTTATTAAAATAACATGCTTTTTAACATACCGGAAATACACGGAAAGTAGGTAGATGAGATGGAAACAAAGTAGGTAGAAATTTTCATAGAGCTGATAAAGGGAGAAGTAAAAGGAGATTAAAACCGAATATAGGATCGTGTTTTCCATAAAGGGGCTTTTTATATGGCTTATTGTTTTACTTTAAAACAAATCCGACTGATATAAAAAACAACTTTTAATGTCCTGACACTGAAGGTCGTTTTTTATAACATTGTTACAAACAATTCTAAAATCTTTTAACACTTAGTCTAAACTTTGAGGTATAAACATGCAGATGAACTATAGTATAAATGGAGGTACTCTCAGATGTTGGACAGTGCGATAGTGGTATGTTATTTGCCGTATCTAATGATTGTTAGGTGTTGTCGGAGGTTGGTTGTGTGCGCGGGCGCAGGGGACGCGGGCCCGAGAGCCGCGTGCGTCGACCCGCGGCGCGCTTTGATCTCGACCCGGCCAACCGCTCGGACGCAGGCCCTGCTTCACAATCACAATACCTCTCAATGTCAGTTTCCATCAAATTTGAACATGGACACAACGTTCCTCTTTTATTTTTTGGTCATTTGTTTCGGTTTTCCTTTTTTGAGAATGTGGAGATTTTAAGTGGGGTTTCCACTACCTACCTAAATTAATTGCTGTTTCCGGACTTTAAAGGACAAGTTTAGTTATGAACTATTGAACGTATAATAGTGATATCTACTATAAGCTTCCAAATCGTGACCACATTATACATAAACATTAGAACTATGACAGTGATTCGTTACTTTTATTAACAGTAGACAAACAGCGGCCATGACATGGATTTCATTAATTGTTTCGATTTTCATTTATTGATATGTAATTGAGAATTATCGTCACTAAAGTCTTCAACAATTATACCCTAATTAATAATTTCCGAACTTTAGTTAGCGGATAAAGTTTTCATGGATGCGTGTATGTGAGTGTGTGAGGATATATAATCCAAATTAAACCAAACTTCATCTAGGTTAAGTATCAACTTTGGAGTTGAAGCAAGAGTTTTTAGACAAATCAAAACTTGGACTGAAAGGGACTTAGATAACTTTAAATTAACCAAATTGTTAACTGCAGCTGCAGCAGTCAGAGACATGAAACATACCAATCTACAATTAACTACATAATTTGACATCGAAAATCATTCATTAAACATTCTTAAGGAATGATTAACTAACTTTAACTATGGCACGTAGTTAGATCCTTTTTAATCTGAAATTAATTATTCTCATAATCTGTCATTTTTATTCATTTCTATCGTTGCCATGCTGTAGGCAGTATACACTTTATTTTTTTCCCTCCATGGGAAAGTTACATCCTCCTTCGTTAATAATTTTAATCACAATAACAAAAGCAGTCTGTTTAAACAATCACGACTTGAATCGATTTAGCAATACGGGGAATGTTCGATGTATGGCACATGCAGTCATCCCGGTCGCCTGTATGTCATCAGCTAATCACTTTTAAAGCCATTATGGGTCTAACGATGCAACGACAGACGCTGACTGACGGTTTAATGACATATTTTACCTTTAACTAACCCAAGGGCTATCTACGAGATGCTATTTCACATAAAACTTCAGCTTGGACAACTGGTTTGTCCTTTTAAGACGTTAGGTTAGGAAAATAAACTTTCAGTTACTTTCACATTTATAATGTCGGACATTGGTATTTAGATGGATCGCTTTTGGCTATCGTTGAAACTCTTGGTTTACGAATATTTTAGTGGTTATTAGAAAATATAATGCGCCCAGATGGTTCTCACTGTGGCTTTAGCAAAAGTAGCTTATAAGAGATTAAGTATCACTAATTCTTCAAAAAGCTCGAGCTTTTTTTTAAGTTAATTAAAAGCCCACATTCCAAGTTAATCCAGAGAATGTGGGCAACACATATTTCTGTTCAATATCCAATGGGCAGATTTAAGCTTAATCTGTCTGAGAAGTCGTATTGTTTTTTTATTTGTTGTCGTTTAGCTCTAGCGGGAATTTCTGATGACATCATAGTCTGTCCACTGACCAGTCAAAGGCTAAAATGTATGATATTTTCAGTTTGTCTTTTTTTAGTGGGAATGCAATTAGTTACCAGTATAAACGTCTCACTGCAAGAACTTCAAGAGAAAACTGCTTTATTTAAGAAACGGTCGGTGTCAGCTTGAACAAGCATTAAACCTACTTATGTTCAGAAATTCAAACATAAATCCAGGAAGGCGGTAGATATTTATCCAGATAACGTTTATTTAACACTGAGAGATTATTATCTAAAAGGAAGTGCGTAGTAATTATACTGACAAACTTTAAACTCTTAACTCTTAGTAAAACAAAAAGATTAACGATTAGACGGTAATTCTAGTCGTGGATGGCGGTTGCCATCAGATTACAGAAGGTATATATAAATAAATACTGGAACAGGGTTGCGGGACTTTGAAATTATAAGGAATTTGTGTACAAGCTCTTTTTAATATCTCTTATAAAATTTACGTAGCATATAGATACTTTAATTAATCATGGGTAATGTGAGCTTTTTACCGCTCTGTCATTTACTGTGGTCTTTCCTAAGAAGGAAATACTTGGGAGAGTTAGTTACTTATACATTTTTAGTAGGTATTGCCTATCTCAACGTATTAGAAATAAATTGCAAGACCTATGTTTCTTGTCTAATAAAAGAGACCAGTTTACATTTTACTTAAGTAGGTACCTATGTAAATCTATTCAGCATTTTGACTTATCTATTCAGCATCTGAGAACATATGATTTTCTTTTCTTAATGTCTTTCTTTTGCTCTATAGAAATATGTTTATGCAGCAAACTAACACAATCTATACAACTATAACTTGCCGTAAATATCTGTTGTGTGAGAACCCTGCCGTCCGAATGACAAGAGATCCGATACAAGTGGTTACTCGGAAGCGCTATTTCCGACATTCTCAGAACGTGTCCTCTTCAAAACGAACACGTGAATTAGGTGTCTTCATGCAATGTATGTTAGGAAAAACGATTTACTCCGAAGGAAATCGTCCTCGGTTTATTTAGAGTCGCCTTTAATCTTTGTACATTAGTCGTTACAAGACATTTGATATGAAATGTCTGTAAGAGACTTCTGCGTTATTAATGGGACTGCGACTATGTTTTGTGTTCATGTTTTCACGGCTTAACATCTTTATTTGTGGTGGAGAGCTTATTTCACGCAAGGACTTTATTACATTACTACCCAGCGCGCATAGTTAAAACTTCAAAAGGAAAAGTTTTCGTTGAAAGTTAATATTTTGTTGAATGTATGTTTGCGTTATCGCGAGGAATCCCTGGTGTTACACAGTCGACACAAGAGGATTTCTTTATTTGTTTACATTTCTATCTCGCGACAAGAGCGCCGCTCTCCTATCGCTCTTTATCTATCACCCTGAGTAAATACGCTCTAACCATTACCTCAGTGTAAATAGATGAAGAATTATTATCAGCCCTGTGTAAACTCCTCACGAATAAAAATATAATTGCGGTTTAGTCGGGCGTGTGTTTCCTAAACTGTTCAGGGTAATGAAATTTTTATAACCATGAAGAGTGTATCCAGTAGTCGAGCCTTTCAACCTCGAATGAAAATATCAAGTAGTCCTGAGCATCTTATTTAACAGTTAAAATAAACAATCAGCGTAATGTAAACAGGACGTGGCCAAAAGACTTATTACTCGTTACTACTCACTTATAAATATTCTGTAGAAGCATGTAGTTCAAGGGCCGACGCCAGGTTACCTTGTGTTTATGTTTGGATAGAATATAATACCAAGTTCCGGTAAACTATTCGTCCTAATAACCTAATTTGCACACTGCGATTCCAAACTTCTGATAGAGTTAGTTAATCAATTTGTAAAGTTAATTAATTTCAACGATTTATAATAAACACATAACTAACTAAGTATACGTTACATTAGAAATGTACTCAGAAGTCTTGATATAGATGTAAAGTGATGTTAGTTCAGCGAGCTCCCCGGCTATGTTGTTAATGCGAATTGATTGAGTTCTCACTAGAACTCTCTTTGGAATAGCCTCGTTGAAAGCCGTATTTCGATTTGCTGAGGGAGGGAAAATCAACCCTCAAGAAGCCTTGAAGTGTAATTGAATTTACCTACAACTTCGCGGGAAATTGCTAGCATGTTTGAGTTTTCATCCAATATGAATGGCGGAGTGGCTCTAGAAAGTTGTGAGTACTTTTCCGCATGATTGCGGATATAAATTAAATATTTTCTGCTGTCTGCTTTGGAATGTTCCTGGAAAAGATATTTATTACAAGTAATGTTTGCTCCAAATGTGGGCGTATTGATCACACGTAGAGTCGTGCTGAATAGAGCGAGGATCGGATTTGTTGCGGAAGTTTATCCGGTGCCGATTGAAAAGGAGTCGCTCCTATCAGCCCGAGGCGCCCGCCGGCGGATCGTATTCATTTCAGTTCAATACAATTGCATCGAAATAAAAAATGTCATTGTTGTGACAAGAGAACGCTGAGAACAGACGAGTTAACATGATTCCGTCGAAAATCGCATCCTGTTCTTACATTTTATTAGCGCCAGTGAGCGCATTCGCGTCCGGTCGTGCGCTCCGTAATCATTTCTGTCCAAATATTGATCTTTTTTCGCTTCCGTTCCATTCGATCAACCGGAAAAGGGTGGATTTCATTCGACAACCTCGCAATCAATGTTTTTATACACCCCTTTATAATACACTGGCTAGAAAACATTTACGTCCATTCAACACGCTATGAAATCAGAAACTTGGTGAGCGCGCTCCAGTCGAGACCAAAGTTTATTTTAAAACGAAACCCCAGGGAAGTTTGCCGAACAACAGATATTTCGTAGATGGAGTTATTATGAATCTAAAACTAGTTATTTTTTGGAAATTTATGTATAAAAGCCGCCATAAAATATTTCTTTACGACGCTTATAAATCACAGAATTCTATAGAAGCCATAGTTATATCTCGGACCATAAAACAGAAAGCATTAAAATGGCGATTAGGGGTCGGAGTGTTTCATCGATGGTTTACTTATTAAATTACCTAATAAAAGATATGATATCAGCTTTCATAGCCTTTTGTTTTACGTTACACAGCCATTGCGTGTTGAGTGCGTGTCATTCACTCACGCAATCCGTTAAAATTGTTCCTTTGTCGGGTTGTATCGTCAAAATTATATGGGGTTGTATTGTATTGATAGGGTTGTTAAGTCGTAAAAGAATGGAGGGCTGTGAAATGTTATGATGTGAATCGTACCGTGGGCAGGAGCCTAATGTTTTAGACGGTATGAGCTTTCCTTAATACGTATTTAAAAATTGGAAGGAATAAGTACTTTAGCTTTCTCATTAAGAATCAGTGAGCATAAAATTACGGCGGTGAATTGTACTCTAATCCTATTTATTTTAGATCAGGTTGACTTCACGGGGTAATTCCTGAAAGCCGTGTCGAACACAATGCATGACTGTTAGCGGCGACGTCAGTGTCAAATGAAGCGGTCCGAGATGTGAGGCAGAGCGATGATAATGGAATTTCTGGGAACAACCCTTATGGGGTGAGCCGCGGGGAGGGCGCGCGGTGGGGGCGGCGGCGAGGACTATCCATCACTCAGCAGGGGTGCAATTAGGCCTGAGTCGATGTGCTGACACGACCGAGACCGATGCGTTGCCGACATCACATAACTAACTTATAGACGAGTACTAAGTAGCACCCGCCGTAAGTAGCACAGGATAACTGATAGTAATCTATGAAATCACGGCATAGGTCACGCTCAGTGCAATTATACTAGGATGCACATGTGTGTTTGATAATGATTATGTAGCGTACTTAGTTCCAAAACGTTGATGCTCTTGGAACGCACTTTGTTTAAACTAAAGAAATGATTCATGCAAGCAATCTTAATGTTCCAAATTCCTTAATGTATTTTTGTTACGAGTAATGCATTCCATTCCAATATAAAGAATCATTTCCTAAATCTACTAGATACAGAGTCAGTTCATTATCTTTCTCTTTTAAAATCCTTTAATAGCTTCCATTTAGCGGGTATCGGTAGGAGCCGATAGTGAGCTCTACCTTAATTATTATCGGTTCGTTAGGGTTAATTCACATAAAAATCCGACAAAAAAGTTAATGTCCATCCGGACGAGGCTCGGTCGGAGTGCGCGCGGGGGGAGGGGAGAGGGGCAGCGCAGTCAGTAGCAGCCGCCGATTATCCGCCGATAAGACACAAAAACAACTTTTTGATTTATGAAGAAAGGCTGAGAGGCGGCTACTGGGCGCCGCGCCTCCGACGCAGCTTGATTCATTTTAGTGATGTGGCTTTCGCAGATCTAACTCGCCGAGTGTTTCCCCTGGCGTGCTTTCACAACTAACTTTTTAACCAACCAGCTTTTAATGCGTACTGAGCACTTAAATTAATTTATTAGACACCTACCTTTAAGATCGTTTCTGAGTGTTATCTTTATAATCCTGATGAGTTATTGTTGCTAATGGTGTAAAACTAATAAACTATAAGTAAATAGTTAGTTAAAAATGCTTTATTACAAAAAATATTTTTTAATTACATTAGAAATTGTACAAAGTGATTTATTTATATGTTTGCACTCATACCACTCAGCAATCTGAAATAACAACGAGCGATTTGGATGTAATTTTGCTCACAGTTATCTTTAGAACTTCGATTAGCATTATGGTACTTTGTACCTCTAAATTATTACGAAGACGCGGATAAATCCGTAGGATACTGCTAGTACTAACATAATAAAGGCTATGTTGTGAAAAGTGTCGAGTGCACACATCACTATGGCAGTCGACAAGTCCGTCGTCCGGTCGGATTTTGAAACATATGTAAATGAGACGGGCGTTCGGATCCGAACACAAGGGCACCGCCATCGCCTCTCGCACCCAAGCCTTTTATTAGCTACGCTTTAATTTAACATTTATGTTAAATGAAAAAATCTAAATGAATTATTGCGGATTATGTTCTGATAAAACTATCGAGTTCCGACCGGTTTTTATTTTGATTAGGAAGATCGGTTGGTTTTTATATCGACAGGTAGGTTTGTACTGACCTAACATAGTTTATTTCATAGATATCTTATTATTTCGCTTACTTGAGAATACTAAATCATGATGGAAAAAGTACGTGGATCAAATGACGCAAAAGCAGGGTTAAAAAGAATATTTGTGCTTTCTTATGATACAATTAATTACATCCCTAGGAACCTATCTAGACTTACCATACCAGCATAGTTTAATATGATGATTTGATTTATTAACAACTCTGATCTCATTAAGTAATAACCTCTAAGTCAATGCAATGGTTAGGTAGTACTTAATAAACTCTAGCTAATTTCGTAGAGCACAAACAAAATCTCGTTACTTCAGTACTTCGTTCCGTTTAAAATGCAATAGAATGAAAGGCAAGTTTCAGATTAATTCACTAAGTTTATGAGCATTATGCACAAGTAGATGGCGCCGAATAGACGGAGAAATGTTTGCTCATTCAATTCTCTCCCTCCCTGTTAGTGTTTGAACAAGGTCTATCTACAAAAGTTTACATCCTACTTACTCAGCGAAAGAAATACGTAGTACAATGGTCGATAATGTAAATGGGCTATTGTTTAAATTTTAACATTAAACTTGACTAATTGAACTTACCATTGTTTGTAAGTATCGTAAGTTAAGTAGGTATACTTAGGTAAAATAAATGCTATTACTTATAAACGATTAGGCAGGTACGTAGAAGTAAGGACGGGTTTGTCATACTAATAACTTGAGTTAGTAACTTGGGTAAATTTTATTTAATCTAGCTATCAGTAGGTAAGTGTTTAATTACTTAGGTAGGTAAGTAGCTACTTATATTATATAGACGTACTAAGGTAGCAGAAAGAGTTTTATTAGGTAAGAACTTCTATTTATTAAGTTAGTTACTTTACTGAGTAATACATACTACCTACGAGTATGTAGGTAGGTATTGATGCATAAGAATACTAACATAATAGAGTTCGACACTATACACATTATTAGCATTTTTTTAAGGTAAGGTAGGTTTTTTTGTAAAACTAATTTTGTAACCCAAGCCAAATTCTGTCTGTTCGTACTTAAGTTAGTATGAGTCATATTGTTTTTGTCAGCTGATAGGGCACTTCGTAAGACTGTCGCCACCCCCTGTTGCTAGAATCGCTTATTCGGTTGTACACACAGACCGCCGCTACAGGCATGCCCATCATGCCTATTAAACTTTTTTGCTCGTATACAAAGTACTTAAGAGATAGGTAGGTACTAAGAACCGCGACTGAGTAAAAATACATTCTTCCCATTTTACTCTAACTTGTGTTGACCTATCTCTATACCTTTCATTCTAATTGGTATATTAACTCGAGCATATCTCATGTGTATCATGATATAACTTACAATAATGGATAAAAACTAAACTAGGTACATAAAATGCTTATTAGGTTTAGACCTAAAATAATTTATTATTCGCGGGCATTTTTAAAGTTTTTTCGCGGCATTCGAAAATTGTACTATTTGACACTGACGGCGTCGTTCATGAAATTGACAGTGACAAAATATTACCATTGACATTTGACAATACTAAAACTCAATCTAATTTGGTTCGTGGTCTGGTGGTCTGTCTGTGATAGACAGACTCTGTCTGTCTGTCTGTCTATCCAACCAAATTCCAAATCCATTCCATCCATATTCCATCACTGAATTTGGATTTTGGAGGTTATAAAATCGCTAACAAAGTGTTTTCTAGAGATTTGGCTAATATTAATGAGTTAAAATGGGGAAAATAAGGAAACCTAAACCTGGAAAATCAAAAAGAAGTATTGAACCTGAAGAAGAGGTACATGAGGAGGAGATTATTATCGATAGCAAAGAAACTGCGCTTCAAACAGTGTTGGACCAGCTGCAGGTAAGATTTGTAATAATTTTTCGCTCCTGAATGCGTCTAATTAATCGTTTATATTCCACGCAGACTAGGACATTGTAACTTTTAGTATAAAATAAATTATTTCCCCGATTTCAGGCCGCAAACGTTGAAGAGAAATATTGTGGTCTTCAAACTCTGGCTTTACTCATAGAGAGTCCAGAGAATGTAAGCAAGATCATTGAACGAGGTATCGTGAAGGTAGCAGCACCGCTTCTCCTCGATCAGGCTAGTTCTGTGAGGAATGCAGCCGCCGGGATGTTGAGGAACTTGTCGGTGGTGAAACTGGAAATATGTGACTCTATGATGGACCAGGATGTTATGACACCTTTAACTTGTTTTTTTCATGAAGTGAGTAACATAATTTATATTCTTTGGGTCATTCATCTCGAATAGGTTAGTGGCCAACACTGGTGTTGGAGATTTCAGACTGCCTTAAAGCCTCCAACATGGTCTAACGATTGAAACAATTGCGACCAACTGCTTAACATGCCCTCTGAGTCATTTAGAGACTTTAAAAGATAAGTGATTAGCTATTTGCTCTGATTTTTTTTTATTCAATTCCATATAAATATACTTAATAAATTTATGAGTACTCAGACATAAATTTATGACTTTTATTACAGCGTGCTGAAACATGGACTCCTGATCAAACTTCGAAAACGAATACAGAAGACGTAGACACATTTGTACAATGTGTCAACTTATTGTTAAACCTTTGTGAAAGTTCAGGTATGTTAGTATGGTGTATTCTATGAAGAACTAGCTGCTTTCTGCAGTTTTGTTGTTTTGTACCCATTCAAGTGAGAATTTTTAAGGGTTGTGTTCTCCAAACTTACCTCTTGAACATCATAAGATGCTATCATAAATAAAAATAAGGTTAAAAACCTGAGTGGGACTTTGCATAAGAATTATTGTTAAATCTCAGTTTTATTACAGCGGAATATGAAAATAACTGCAATAAAAAAGTTCAGTACCTTTCTAACATGCATGATCCTCTATAGAAATATGATAAACATGTATGAAGTAAGTGTTTAGTTAAGTAATGATAAAAAATTTCCTATTACAGAACTGGCAGTAAAATATTTGGGACAAACAAGAATACTGGACATTCTCCCTCGCTATCTAGACTTATCATTATTCGGCCATGACATAGTGACTGCAGTCCTCCAATGTCTGTTTGTAGTAGTCGAAGATAACCCAACTGCTATGGAGAAGATAAAATCCAACTCCGAAAGGCAACTACAAGCAATACTGTCTTTAGAAGGAACTGACCCTTCAGTTTTGCTCCTTAAAACATTATCAGCTGGAGTAATAATAAATACTTGTGGAGGAAACATAACTTCGCTTCCATTAGAAGTTATAAATCAAATAATAACTATTCTGGCCAATACTCTGTCTATAGACCATCGGCTTGCTTGTAATCAGCTTTCAAGTAGTATTCCTTTGAAGAATGCAGCCGGTAAGGTTGAGTCATTGAAAGGGAAAGAAGCTCAAGTGCTGCAGGGACAAATGAAGTCAGTTTCTGAGATGCTGGACGCTCAACAGTGTTCTGTCGAGATTGTGGCTAATATTTGTTCCTGTGAAGGTAATCAATATTTACAATACTTTTGGATTCATAGTTATTGAGATGGAAAGATAATGGCTCAATTCACTTATAAAAATACTGATTAAGATGAAAATTTTAGTTAAAGTTAGTTAAAATTATATCAACCACAATAACTACTACCATAATTTTATTACAAAAAATATACTTCTTAACTTTGCTTATAGATTTTATGAAAAATAATTACTTATTTCCAGACAATGAAACCAGTGACCATGGTGATTCATCAGACAATGAAGAGATGGAGGAAGATGAATCTCAGAATGATGATGTGACAGTCCTCGCTGAAGACAGGCTGCCTCCAGAAGTGACGGAGGCGTTGGTGTCTTTGGAAATATTTGAGAAGGTGTGGGCGAGGACTCAGGTGCCCGCTCAGAATGTACTATTGATACTACAGGAGTATGAGGATTCACAGTTGATTTATAAGAAGTAAGTAATTGAGTACCAAAATATGTATGTGCTATTCACATGCATTGTTCTCTTTTTTGTAGGAATGGGATAAAAATAAATAAAGTCTATCCCACCCAGGGCTTATTTGCATTAATTGTAGATACATTAATTATTCTTCTTATGCTGTTTGATCTCATAAGTGCTACAATTATTTATTTATTCATTATACATTTCAGGTTACACAGCCTCCAAACCAGATCTCTACTGTGTATAAACAACATGATCACCACACTACCAATCGAGAGCCTCGGCGGTGTTAATGGCGTCTACAAACTATGGGTCGAAGCCGGCAAGTTAGTGTTCAAACAGAACTCAGAAAATATTCAGCTTTTGGAGTCCGCTACTGCAGTGATGAGGGCTGCGCTTGACAAGATCAAGTTCAGAGAAAATGGGAATACTAGCGAGTGTAATTTGTTTAGTGATCTCGCGTTGTCTGATATTGAGGTAAATATAGTATTCTATTTATATGACCTTCTACTACTGAACTGACTCAGTGAGATGAGATGCCTTTGCCCAGCAGTCAAAGTTTGACATTACAGGCTAATACTTAACTTGTTTATATTAACTGTATTTAAACTAACATGAAAAGTAAGAATAGTTTTTATTCACAATATTACCTCATGATAGAGATTGCCAAAATCTAGTTTGTGTTTATTTTTTTATGCTTTGACATGACACTCAGGTTTCACACACTTTACACACTTTTAAAGATTGATATGAATCAGTTGATAAATGATATTGGCATTTTTAAGATAAATATATTTATCAAAATTTTCATTATACTTTCAGATTATGTTAACTGGCATCAGAGAGTGTCAAGTGCCTGAGATCAGATCAAATCTCATTCGTATGATAGGTATACTAGCACTACTCCTAGTGACCAACTTAAATGAGACCACTTCCAATGTAATCAGTACTATCACAGAGTTCATCTTAGAGCAGGCACATAAAGAAAACGAAGTGTGGGTGTTAGCTGAAGCCATAGATACGATAGTAGATCTGTATTCGGAAGATGAAACTGATGGCTTGGCGGCGAAAGTCAAGTTGGTCGAGAAACTGGCAATTTTGCAGCCTATTCTGAAGAATAAGGTGAGTTTGACGAAATTTTCTTCTATAATTTAATTGATAAAAGAACATAAGATATTGTCTTCGATAAGTCTTTTGAAAAGAGTCTATACAAAAGTTCCAAATAAGTGGTTGATTATAAAGTAAAAGTAATTAAAATCACTAAATACTTCCTTTAGGGTGGGCATACATTAGCGAGGCGTGATCCAATAAAATATTGGTGGAGGGAAAACAATTAATACTATCCTGGAATTTCTCTCCCATGTCGTATTCTTTTGATGGCATGGAATGGAAACTGGAAACGTAACTATACAAACTCCTTCAAATTAATCTACTATCAGTTTTTTTACTTGTAATAATACTCTATTTTATTCGTTGTTTTTTACAGGCCAGACAACAAAGGAAACTCCCGAAAGAGTACAAAGTACTAGTGAGTACAGCCGTCTCTAACTTACCGAGATTCATCAAATACAAAAAAGATAGGATAAGTAAAATGTAATGTATGTATCCTTACCATATTGTAAGTTTATTATTTTAATATACTCTATTTACCTATTTAGTTATCATTATTTTGTATTTGGCGAACATAGTGTACCTACACATTACCATCATCAATGTACTCCTGAAACCAGCTAGATTACTCCCTCTTGTGGCATCTTACAAGTTTGGATTTAATTCAATGGACTTAACATTATTTTTCTTAAGTTTAAAAAAGTCATTGTCTATTTAAAAATAATTTATTGAATGACTAAGTAGTGAATGAAAACAATGTGAAAGTAATAAAATGATTTCTTGGACGTTAATGACAAACATCTAACAAAATATATAATATAGTAACCAAACATTAAATAACAATGTTACGTACAATTCCCAAGACGTATAAGTTAAAAGCATCTAGTCGCAATCATTTGCTTAAGCATTCGTTAACAATTAACATACAATATATTATGCATTTTACATGTTATTATCACATTCGATCCTTATCTAATCCTTCGTAAGATATGGCATTTATTTCCCTTGTTCAAGGCACTGTGTTGATAAAAAAAAGTTAACAATTACATTATATTGCATGCCCCTTATAGTAACTTAAACGAGATCCAATTACAAACATTAAAGTGCATTTTGTACCGTCTCATACAAACCGCCAATGTTATCAAACTTGCCTATGTTTTTGGTAGTATAAACTAGATTACTTCTGAGGAGTTGGAGCCACCGTAGTGACTTCGTCTTGGCTTTGGTATGGGGTTGGGTGATGATGCACCGCTCTTGTCGAATCGCTTCTTTATCTCGGATACTGACAGTCTGTCGTCTGCGCTCGGGAGGTCGTCTTCTTGAAGAGCATAGTTGAGTTTACTTATCTCCCTCTCTAGTTCTCTCGTCGCTTTGTCTATTTCAAGGAACTCTTTCTCAGTGCTCGATACGGTGTCGATGCTTTGCTTCCTCTGCACTTCGTCGTACAGTTTGCAGACCACTCGTTGCGGTTCCTCGTTGCCATTTGTGTCTACATTCAGGTTAATGTCATAAGTGACGTAGGATGTGTCCAAGTTGTTGTTCAAACTCTTGCTCCTGTTAGAGAGTGCGTGGAAATCTTCAAGGTTACCTCTCCGTAGTCTAATGTCGTCCTCATCGACGCTGGAATTTCTTCTGTACTTAGCGATGTCTACTTTAGGGAATTCAACGGCATTTAACACGTCTTCTTTAGGAGCTCTTAATTCTACAGAATCTTCTTCTATTTTAAGGGGATTTTCAACATCTGGGCTCTTCACTTCGTTGTTTTCTTCGTCTTTTATCACTAAATGCGAGTCTGTTGGTGATTCTACTCGGTTCACGATTTCGACTTGTTTGGTATTTGTGGGACTATTCTTCGCGTCTTCATCTTCTACGATTTTCAACTCCACATGTACGTCCATATCATCTAAATCCAAATCTCTTTCTGGTTTGGTCTCCTTCTTGTCCTCAATTTCGGTTATTTGCAAATCGGAGGTTTCGGTTATTTGCAATTCCGATGTTTCACTGCTGACCTGTAACACAAAGGTATACGATTCACTAAATAAATATACGATTCACTAAATAATAAATTACAATACATTAAAATAAAATATTCGTACTTGATACCTTGAATGAAATATAGCTCATTGTTCGGTATCGTCCAGAAAGGTTATCTTTTATTTTAGCGATTTCTACACAACATATTGACACACACATACACTGATTTCTAGCCGGAAAAGCGTTTATAAAGTAGCAATTTAACCACTGACTGAGTCTGCTTTATAGGCTCTTACTGCGATAAAATCTATTCAATTCAGTTGGTTGTAGTTGCTGAGAGTTATTTCAATTTATATTACTTCGTCATTCCAGTGATAAGTAAACGCTCAAGGACAAGGAGCTGTTTTGAATAACCCATGTTATCCCACGTCTGTGCAAAGGTCTCCTTTCCTGTGCCATACCTGGCCAATCCCTATGGAGGTAGTCGTTCTTCAAACGAAGCAATCTTCTGTTAATAACCCTATAACACAACAACTTTAATACACCGAAAAGGTGTTCTAGAACGTCACGACATCTCAACAACTCATTCTTGAAGTTAACAATATGTTTACCGAGACATCAGCGACCGCAGTGGTAGTCGAAGGCGGTAGCGGTGCTTTCTTCTTCTTCCGCCGCGCCGCCCTGACTGGAGGCACCGGTTCGTCCTCGTCGAAGGGGTTGGTGCTGCCGACGCTCAGCCGCGACCCGGAGACTTCGCTGCGGGCCATGCGAGGCGTCATACTAAGGGTAAAGTAACATTTTGTAAAGCAGACAAAATAGTACTTGACAAAGTTTTAAGAAAAGTAAATGACATGCCTTTGTGTAAAAGTCCCTAAATATAATTAAAAAAAATAATCAAAGAAACCAGTTTGATTACCTATTTTTGTGTGATAAGATACAGGTACTTTGTATTATTAAGTTTTTAAAGGGGAGAAAGATTACAAATTCGTTTAAATTTACACTATTAGGTAATCGTATCATTCTTGCAAAGTGTAAACGCTTTGATATGAGCAATTAACGCCTGTAAATAGATTTCAGTCTACTTGGTAGTTGTGTTACAAGTGTATAATGTACCGTAATCTATGCAAATACCTAGCGTCGTATACCACGAACATAACTATCATTCGGGTCGGCATAACAATTAATAGGTAGGTAGGTAATTGTGGTTTATTGATGTGCTAAGGAGGAAATATATGTAGGAAAACGTGGTTGAAATATGTATAGGTAAATCTATTTACTGCCTATGACCTAAGCCATACTATCTATAAGTACTTATAAAATATTATGAAGAGGTAAAGTTTCTAACTTCAACCAACTCGATTTAAACAATTATTTTTGTAATGGATAGCCACCTTCAGTGGGAATGTTATAGGCTATTTTTCATCCCGAAATTCTTACAGGAATCGGCATAACGCGGGTAAAACTGCAGGACGCTGCTAGTATTCCATATAGTATAATGTTCCACGACATATGAATATTTCCTGATAATTTGATCCCTCGCTAATATTTATGCTCATTGCCGAGCCGGAACAAAAAATAACATCCTTCGAATAAAGTGGCTATTGTTTATCAGATATAATTAATTATTGTGTCAAGTACATTTTATCGTAAATATTGTAGTGTATAGAGTAGATAAATAATAATTATAAAAAAAATGTAAAGGAAAAGTTAATATTAATGTAATGATACTGTTTAATGTGTTAATGTAATGAAGAAGATTCGTCAATATTATACAGTAATTTACTTCAGTGAATGAGGTCTTATGTTCTACAGGCCATTATGTGTACAGGTATAATATAATAATAACTTTACTTTATACGTACAAAACTTGAAAAAAAATCCGACCAATCTCAATAGAAAACCGAACTCACCTTAATGAATTAGCATCATATTGACTGGGGCTCCGCAATCGCTCCTGGAACCTGGACCGCGGCAGCGGGGTGACGGAGCCCCCGTACACGTAGCGCTCCGGGGACGCTACCGTGCTGCGCTGGGCCTGCGAGTCTGTAAGTTATCATCAGTTGTAGACTGGACTATACTAAAATCTATTTTTTTTGGATTGGTACAAAATGTGGAATGTCGTTAATTTTCCAGCCGAAGACGATTGCTTCTGAAGAGGAAAAAGGTTTAGAGATAGGGTAAGAATGAAATAAAATCACTAAACCTTTTTCTCCTTTAGGAGCAATCGTCTTCGGCTATCTTTGTGGCAAATTCATAAATAAGTAACATGTCTTTTATCTTAGTATATTATGTACCTACTTAATGCCTATACGTTTCAATGTCTAGTACCTACTAGTAGATAGTAGTAATAGGTTAGCACTGGAAAAATCTAGTTCAGAAATGCATGACTTGAGGTTCGAGTGGTGTGTAGCTTAGGGGACATTACAATTTGTCTCCTAAGCTTCTAGGAATAAGAGGTTCAATGTTGTCCTCATATTGTTCATGGGTAAGTTCACATAATTAACTTGTCTCTTTATTGGTATACCTAGTAGAAGACAGTGGTAAATACATATGAGTATTTAGACAGATGCCGGTATAACGTGGCATAACTACATTCAATGAAATAACGTGTTCTAGTGTCGATACCAAAAGAGTATAATTTCTCGTACATTGTATCGCGCGCCGGTACGCGATGGGGCTGCTGTCTCCGTTCATTTGAGCCTTCTCTTGTGCACTTTTATCTCTCTTCCCTTTCTTCATAAACGACCTTAGCGCCCTGAAACGAAAATAAAACTATATTATTTATCATAGTCTTATTCAATTAACATCTAAAAATTATATTAAAATAATCCCATCCATTAGGTAGACATCCATTGACTCAAGTACTTAGGTGGGTAGTCGTTAAGGTTACCTACTTTAGGTCTTGTTTCGGAGATTCTACTTGTAGATAGAGCAACGGAAAAATCGATATGAAGAAAGCGAGTCTTTATTCAAAAACAATCGTTTTGTATGTTTTCCCGAAGCACTTACAGTTTGCAGGTACCATTAGTTTATCTTATTAGATCTACATAGGTACCTACTACCTACATTAGCTAGTATATTGTGATAACGCTACCTAAGTATGGTACACACTACAAAGACAACATTAAACTTTCTTGTACCTACCTATCAGTCCATATTTTAGTTTCAGTACTTATATTTGTAATATAATTATTGCTTCTAGCACATTATCTAGTCTAGTACCTAGTAGTAGTAGTATTAAACAACAATGTCCCACTGCAGGGCAAAGGCCCTTCATCTCATTAAAGATATCTCATCTCTAGTATTTATTTAACATAATTAATCTACCTACCACATTTTCAAGCCATAACTCTCTATAAAACTTCTTAGCAAAGAACAATATTCGACGGAGGTCTATAGGCGAAACACTAACAAAAGTAACGTGTGTTTAGTGCACTTGATTCCACTTGAACGCATTGAGTTATATGTACTAAAGCCGCGTTTCCATTGTGCAAGTGACTTGCATACAAGTTGCAAGTTGCATGCAAATTGTATAGTGGAAACCACAACTTGCAAACAAGTTGCAACTTGTATGCAATTAGGTTTGAACTTGTACGCGCAACACTCAAGTCAGCTTATTTGCATACAAGTTGCAACGCAAACAACAGCGGCAACCACAGCACGTCTCCTACTCATGGTGAACACTGTACAACTAGGAAAACTAACTTGTATGCCACTAAAATCTTGTATGCAAGCTGCAAGTTGAACAAATTCGTGTTTCCGATTCAAACTCCTTGCACACAAGTGTGACGTCATACATGCATGCAAGCACTTGCATAATGGAAACGCTCCTTAACGTACAAGAGGGGCTACGTCGAACAAAAATCGTGAAGAATTTTTTTTATGACATTGACGGGTGGGTCCACACATTTCCAGAGTATAATTCTAAAAGGTCTCAAGCGCCATGAAATTGTAAGTATGCTTACGCCATGTATACACGTTTAGTTGAATGATATTACTCAGATTTAAAAATAGAGATTTTAAAAATCATAATAGACCGGACTCTTATTAGAAATATGTACCTTGTTTTTTTTTCAATGAATCACAAATGTAAATTATATTTTTATTTAGCTTTAACAAACAATAAAGAATAAGAAGAATAATAGCAAGAGGTTTTTTAGCATATTTAAAAAGGGGACGATGATTCTCAATTCGACAATATAGGTATATATGTTTTTTTTGTGTGTTAGCGAATTACTTCGTTGTAGATATATGAACCAATTTTTATGTTTTTTTTTTGTTGGGAAGAAGATATTTCAGGGATCTGGTGATGGCATCCCAGTGAAATCGAGGGAAACTTTCGAAAATAAAAAACCCAAAAACTCCGTAACAGAAACCCCGCCCAAATCGGATCATAGTTTCCGAGAAATCGCAGACAAAAAATAGTAACATGTTTTAAAAACTTAGGTTCGAACACAAAACCTCCTTTTTGAAGTCGGTTAATATAAAAAGATGATTGATATATAATATCACCAGGAATTAAGTATTTATCGTCGTCTTATCTCAATAGTGTCCACTATGGTGTCCACTCTGTATCTCATATCCCATATATATACTCTTTGGCATATGGCCGTTTGTTGATGTAAAAATAAATATTTTCGATATTGATAAAAAAAAAAATCGAGTAAAAAATTATACTTCCAAATGAAAGGTCACTCCTTTACTTCTATTTGTGTTTTAGCAGTGTTTTTGCAATAACGCAATGCACATGAAGGCTTATTTTATCAAATAATCAATAGCATAACACATGAAGTTCTGGCTAGAGCTCGCCATCGACTAAGTGAACACCGGATCACGCACACCGTTGCGAATCTCTCACGAAGCTTTTGAAGTGACTTCTCTAGTACGTTATTATACTACATAGAACTCAATGCTTGAACGGTCACAATTGTTCTGTGACTGACCGACGGACAACCATCTCACGCCCACTTGTGTATAGTAACTGGACTGTATTCTGTGTAGGGCCATTGAGCCAGGAACGGAACAGAGCATGACGTTCAATGGCAAGATATGTTCACATCTTATAAGAGTTATAAGTAGAATATGTGGGTATCTAGACTATTGATGACTGTAATAATAGTGGGGATATTCAAAGCACTAAATTCATTGAAATCTTTACCGCTGTTTTATTTTTATTTGTTTAACTTTCTTCGTTCTTTGAAACTAAGCAATTCTATTAGTTCATGAAGTATTTGTTGGCTACAGAGAGAAAAATTATAGGCAAATGATTGTCTTGAAATTTCCACGGGAATGGGCATACTCGCGAATTTGTTACAGACGCCAATATTTATTAACTACCCACTCTGATACATTTTTAAATGAAGGTATATAAAACAAAGTGGAAGTTCAGTGTGGGCACTAAACTAAAACGTACAATGCGATTAAAATAAGAATAGGACCGGCCTTTTCTCTTTGGTGCAATCGGAAACACAGATACCTACGTTAAGATTTGAATCAGTGCCCTGTGTGTGTTGTTTCCGAGGACAAGAGAGCAGTTTCCATCGATATTGAGCTGTGTAGGAACATCCTATTGTTGTATTCCAGTGAATAGGATCCACCTAGTATCTGAGTAAGTACCTAGACACTGTGAATTGTCCTACTACAGACAAAAACATCCCGGCACTCTTTCCACCTTTCTCTATTGAGCGCTGGGCTAATCCTGCATTAAGGGTCGAGCTCAGAGGTCGAAACGTCAGATAAAAATCACGACATAGTATAAAATAAAGTCGTCTCTGTTTGTCTGTGTGCTTAAAAATTACGCAACGGATTTTGATGCGGTTTTTTGTAATACGTAGAGTGATTCAAGAGGAAGGTTTTTATGTAAAAAAAATCCCGAAATTCCCACGGGAACGGGCACAACGCGGGTAAAACCGCGGGGCGCTGTTAGTGTAAAATAAAAGCGAAGTGTATCCGTGAACATAGTTTCAACTCAAAATGAGTAGTGTTCGCTTAAACTTTAGAAACTAGATGTTTAGGATCCTGTTAAAATTTTCCAGTTATAACAATTAGATCAGCGTTAACTAGATCCGTAATAAACGTATACAACATTAAAATGATCGTTATTAACTCGTGTTAGCAGCGCACTGAGAGAATGACTAAATATTTACTTCCAAGGGTAGGTATTAAGATGCAAATGCATGACATTAAAGTCTCCCGGGTCACGGAGATAAAACCGAGATTCATTTGACCCGGTCTTGAACCTAATATTCCAATGTATTTACGTATAATACACCGTAGGTACGTATTTACTTGATTAACATTAATTTGAGTGACGAAGTTCAGGTTTTATTTAATGAGCACCTATAGTTTTTGTAGTAATGTACCTATTTTACAATATTAGTGTTTGGTAAAACCGGTCTAATGACCATAAGGTTACCTTAATGAGTTTCAATGCCTAATGATATGTACTAGGTGCATACAGACCAAGTGTTTATAACCTTCCTACCAACCTACTTTGTGAGGTACTATACGAGTACTTTAAATGAAACCTATTTAGCTATAGGTAAAGTGTAAGCTTTTGTTCTATTTTATTAGACTCTCCGATTTATAAGAGAAGCCACCTAAATGATTTCAATTAAGATTTTACCCGTATATCACGTGAGTTCGTACAACCTTCATTTCTAGAGCAATAACAGTTTACAATTAGCAGTTCTTTCAACTTCTCAATACTTTACTGACCCAATAACGAGTGGTTGTGAAGTTTTATCACTATCTACTCGTTTCTGATGAAAGATGAATCATTACATCCTTCCTTTATCTTCTGTGGAGCCTTTAACACGTCCTAACAAGTGACCGCTGTGTTACTGATGATAACATAGTGTTACATTCTGTTATTTAATTAACACTCCGAGACGGATAATGCAATTGTTTCAATACAGTGTCTTTGTACTTGAGACTTGACGTTGTGAGAAAGATATCTTCGGACTAACTTATAATATACCTAAGTCTTATCGTCGTTACTAGCCTAAACACAAGATAGTCTTTTGTAATGCAATTTTTATATTCTGACCTATTTCGATAAATGTCCAGAACAATATAGCTTTATCATTCTCTTATCAGTGTCGATTAAAGGTACCTATCTTTCTATTGTTTGAGCATTAACATTTATTGTGTGTTACAGTACACAATGATTACATTCCAGAGTTGTGTGTGTTTCCTTTTTCTTTTGGGTTTAGGCAGATTTTAATTAAAAATCGCAATCTCATACTGCATATCGACTGAAAGATTCATATTTTCTAAGATATAACAGATTTTCAAAGATTGCCTAACTAAGCGTTTGAGGTGGATAATCTTAAAAGCATTTCCGATATTGCAATTAATAAATTATGACTTCGAACCAGATGGTGCACTAAAATAACCATGAGCTGGAATTTAATCTTTTGAAATTAAGATGATCATATTAATGTTACGCTATTATGTGCATCTATTGTGCATTATTTTGGAGCTAATGATCCATCTGTTACGCAAAAGTCTCTCATTCTAAGACATCAGCAATAAATACTCAATGAGAAGTATTAGTGGGAATCATCATTTAAAATGGTGTCTGAGCTAAGTACGTACTTGTACTTTTCGTATAACCTTTGTCATTTTGGAGAATAGAGTCTGGTTTCCTTTGAGTTACCTTCCTATGTAGAGAAAAAGAAAAGAACGAAAAATGTGTAACTCTTCAATTAAGATATTTATCAATGTACTAGTATTCGGTACTTCACCGATAAGAGATAACAGACAGTGTACACAAGACGGCACCACGTTGGCCTTGGTCAGAAAAATGGATAGCATTATGATATCATCGGCTGAAATCTTATGACGTTGGGACGAATCTGGTAACATTTTATAGCGTATGTTATAGGTACGTTAATTAAATATAACTATTAATAAACACAGATCTTGCTTTATACGGAGGTGACGTAAAAGTTTCTAGAGAGCTCGCAATGAACAGCGAAATGCGTTCCCGTTTATGAATGATTAGTAGTCAATTGGCTATTAGGAGCATTTCCGTGCTTTTGTTTGTCATTCTAGGCAGGTAGAAAGTACTTGAATATGTACTGCTAATAGACTGTACCTAGCTCTAACTAGATCGATACTCTCAGCGAAGCGAGCAGGTAATTTTAGGCCCAAATCGCTGAAGTGCAAGTCATTTATTAAAATTTTCGGCTAGTAAAGGCACGTAGCTTTTGTTCGCATTATCACTCAGTTTTAAGTACGTAATGTTACTAAACGATTTTCACTTCGCTGCAAAAGTAGACAATGTTTGAACGCCTATTTGACTGAAGTTAAATTAGAAGTTGAAACTTTCGTGTTTGATACCTACCCGGTGGGTAAGGTTAGGTTAGTGGACCGAACCTAATAATTATTTATACCCCCATTGATAAGCGTTTATAACAGCACTTTAGCTATCAAATGGTTTGTCCCTTTCCGACATACGCTATTTGCCAAAGAGCGAAAGAGACAAAACACTTTAAAACACTTTACATTAGTTAAATATCGTTTATGATTAAGGCGGCAAGACAATACTATACTCTATTTCTTTTGGATTGGCACAAAATGTGGTCAAATGTCGTCAATTTTCCAGCTGAAGACGATTGCTTCTGAAGAGGAAAAAGGTTTAGAGATAGGGTAATAATGAAATAAAATTACTAAACCTTTTTCCTCTTCAGGAGCAATCGTCTTCGGCTGGAAAATTGACGACATTGGTCCACATTTTGTGCCAATCCAAAAGAAACAGAGTAAACAGCACTAAACTGAATTTCTAAATCGGTTCACGCTCGCAATAACAATACTTACATGTTTCTGCATTCAGTTGACATTGTTGCGAGAGCGTTCTTAATTTTATTGCAATGTGTTAAATTAGATCACGCATATCGAAATAAGAAACACGATAATTTATCTAACAATTTGACTGCGAAATTCAGTATTTCTTCCATCATAATCTCTATTCTTTAGTACCTATCTAAATAGGTAGGTACCCAAGTATTAAGAAATTATTTTACGTTGGTTTTTAAAACTCTGGGTAGGTATCTAATCAAAATTAAAATAATTTGTTTTATTACCTAAGCCATCTTTATCATGCCAACCAATTTGATTATTTTCATAAAACATAACACTATTAATTCATTAGGTACATAAAATAGCACAAAAATGCATTTCATTCATCCGCAATTAGACTACCTACGTAGGTATCATAAAATTAAACAAAACAAAGTACTTACAAACAATTCCATTTAATTTAGTAGTTAAGGAGGTACATACAAGTGGAGTCGAATTTCAAAAAACAAACCAAAGTACATATACAGGAAGTAGGTATTATTTTTAATTCAATAAACCTAATTTACGAAATCCGGTCACAGTCTAGGTACATTTATACAGTAATTATAGGTACGTTACCGATCTGATAAAAACATATATCTGAGTGTGTTCCTTATTTTACTGATGTATAGATATTCTATCAATACTATAATTTAGACAATACTTTCCATAAAAATGTGAAAATATTTTCATTACGTTTTAAAACATTGTTCTTAAACGAGACAGAGTCTATAGTCTTAAACGAGACAGAGTCTAGGATCTTTTTAGTTATGCACAACTCAAGTAGTAAATATTAATCACATGACCTCTACAATATTCTGTTTCATTACAACACATCCATTATTTAGACATTTGTCTTAGTCTTCTGCCCACGTATTCTGTTTCAGCCTGTGGCTAATAAAAACAAATTGTCCAGCATGCCACTACGGCAATTATGAAGGTTACTGGGTCGTAGATAACAAACACGAATCGTTGCAATCTTATTTCAATTTAGTAAGTTGTGTTGTGCTGTACTAAATAAGATTGGTTTTGCTAGAATGGTTGGTAGTAATTTATTCAACTAGCTACAGTTGGTACTTCTCTAGCAACTATACTATACAAGGTGTCAATCGACATAAAATATAACTTTGTAAAATGGCCCCAAACAAACTAATTCTTCCATAAAACGAGGTAGCAGTATTGTTAATTCACTTAACACTTAATGGTCTAGAACTAAGCTAATAGACATATAGACATAACTGAGTGATATTTTCTCTATCGATGTACAAATTAATGGCATGTGTCGTTAAATCATCTAGTTACTAATCCGAGTTATCGGATGCTTGGTTTATATTTAATAAATATAGTCTACCTACTTATTGCTTAAAATAAAAGTAAGTAAAAGGTTACTTGGGTACTTGGGACCCAAGTAACCTTTTACTTCCTTTTATTTCTTTTAGGTAGAATACAAACTATCTGATATGCTGATGATTTCAAAAATCAAATCAAATGGCAGCTGTTAAATATTTAATAAGTTTGCGCTACGTTCGTGTCTACACTTATCAACAATCATATTATATCTACGTAAAACGCAGTGCAGAATATCCAAAAACCTAAGATTAAAGTACCTATATAACTTAATATTCCAGTAGGTAGGTATTACGCTGAAACTAGTTTTGCCTTCTCATACCTAATCATTGTTTTGCCTTCCACATTTTATTACAGTGCTTTTGAACCGATGCCAAGTGAAACGGCAGCGTTCTTATTAAACAAGAAAATGCATTGATTTGTTGTTTGATCTATTTCTAAGTGGTATCATAACCCATTGGCGAAGTAATTTCACGATGTAGTTTCTTAAAATAACTTTTATTGATATTTGAATTTTGAAAAAGCACATGTCATGCATTATTTGAAAGTTATTCAGATACCTACGTTATATCTATACTAATATTATAAAGTTGAAGAGTTTGTTTTGTTTGTTTGTTTGTTTGTTTGTTTGTTTGTTTAAACGCGCTAATCTCAGAAACTACTGAACCGATTTGAATAATTCTTTCACTGTTAGATAGTCTATTTATCGAGGAAGGCTATAGGCTACATTTTATCCCGAAATTCCCAAAGGAACGGGTACAACGCGGGTAAAACCGCGGGGCGCTGCTAGTGTTTTAATAGAAGGGATATGGTAGAGATCTATTGACTGATTTTGACTTGTAATGTACGATAATTTGCGTCATTTAGTTAAGTATTGATTAAATGGACGTTTCTGAGTACGACAGTAAGAATACTAGACTTTAAACATTCCTTTTACTGTGTCGTTTTTCTAGTTTCGCCAAATTTACGGGTTTTTTTAATTTTTGCGGGTTTTTAGGTAGGTAGGTATCTATCATCTTTACCTTTCATTCAGATTTAGTATCCGCTATGAATGACGTGAATAGATAAAATGAACATACATAGGAGATAGATAAAACGAATATCGATCATTTTCCTAATATAGATTTCTATACTTGTGTGATCTTCAAGTTCTTCGTTACTTCATAATTCATAACTTTGCAGTGTCACCCACACTGAGTCAAATCAAAGTCAGACGATAAGGCAACACTTGATATGGAATCAATATTTAGTCATTGCGACTATGAATTAATTTGTTATCCAATATTGTTATATCTTCGGTAATATTTGCGTAAGTCTTGAGACAACCAATATGAGGATCACGTACAAAATAACAAGTAATTATGCAAATAATAAAGAACCCGAGTGACAATAGTGAGTTCAATCCTATTTATAAATAGTGACGACACAGACATTACTCAGGCGTTATCGATGCACCGGAATGATCAATTATTGACTATAACAATAAGTAGGTACCTATATTTAGTGCTAACATTTAATAATATTTAGTACCTAAGTCCCACCTTAAGCATCGTTTGCAATTTAGTGTTTTACGATTCGGCGAATTCCAAACACACCTTTACCTAACAATAAAAATAAAAGTATACTGTGCATAAAGTATGGGTGCTCAACCTTAAGTAACTATTTATTAATCTGTGTACTAACATCTCAAAGAGAATACCTTAGTGAGTTCTGAACTATCTCCTTACTTATTTTTAGTTCTTACGTTTCTAGGTACCTTAATTGCGTCATTTAGGTTTTCTGTGTCTTGTTTCTAAAAATACATATACCTATTTGGTATTTGTTAGCTTTGTCATTTAGTCATTGATTGGTTTTATGTACCTAATTTCGATTAAATATATTTATCATAAATTGGGTACCTATGTGATACGTCAATTTTATAATTGCCTAAACTATAATGGGTCTCTCAGTTCAACTCATTTATTATCTACTATTTGCGTATTTAATAAGTGACTACTACGCCTAAGTCAAATTAGTTAATGTATAATTACTAGTTGCAGTAAGATATGTCTATTATTATTTGGTATAGAAGTGGTTATTCAATTCCATTCAATTGTGTAGGTAATAAACTTGGACCTAGAGTGCGAGGTTAACGTCTCGTTTAAACCGCTAACATAGCGCGGCGGATCTAATTACCATTTCAGGGTGAAAATAATACTTATCAAGAGAAATCAATGACTCAAGGGGAATAAACCCACAGCCGCTATAAATTGAACTAGCAGCGCCCCGCGGTTTCACCCGCATTGTACCCGTTCCCGCAGGAATTTCGCGATAAAAAGTAGCCTATGTCCTTTCTCAGGCTCTGGACTTACTGTGTACCAAATCTTATTCAAATCGGTTCAGTAGTTTTGGCATGAAAGCATAACAGACAGACAGAGTTACTTTCGCATGTAAAATATTAGTTAGGATTTATTCGCTATCGTTAGGAATACTGTAACGTAACTTATATGTTCCGTATCAGTAAGTACTTTCAAGTAGAACCGATCGAATTGGCTATTTTGTTAACTCTTTATCAAAAGTTAAACAAAGTACCTATAAAGGATGATTGTATGATTCTTTGAAGTAAACTCGATTAACGTAAACTGAACTCCTGTAGCCTAAAGTCCTCTATCTATCCCTGCTCTATCAGCAATGTATTAACCATATCACACATGTGGTAGTAGGGGACTCGTCACTCACCATGAGTTTTTAAGGTCTTTGATTCCGCTGAAGGTGATGCTGTTGGACCGCGTGAGCTTGCGGCCCAGGGTCCAGAACCGTATCTTGTTGTGGTTGTCCTCCTCGTGGAACGGGTTCAGGTGCTCAGGGTAGTCGTGGATGGAGACCTTCCGAGCAGCCATCGTAGCCATAATCAATCCTTTAGGATATTCACTTTACATAATACACTTGCGTAGACCACTCCCTTTATCTTATATCACACTGGTAAGTTATCAGTAGTATCACAGTGATATGGTTTGGTTTTATCGCGAGATAATTACGATGTTTGTTTTCGCGGATGGCGGAGGCGCGGGCGTCGAGGCGTGCTGCGGCGCGGGTGGAGGCATACTAACTAATCGAGCCACACACAACACAACACACTCGCTCGGCGCGATCGAGCGACCACACCGTTATCACTCGCTTTACTTACACAAACATGCATCAAGATCGTCTTCAGATCAAACCAACCGTGAACTCATAATGTAGGCGCATGCCTTTTGTTTCAAAATATGCCTGAGAAAGTCTTCAGTGCGCAAGTTAGATATGCTTACTGAATGCATTGTTTTGTGAATACTAGGTTCGTTTTCACATTGTTATACGTAGATGCAATGAAAATTGCACAACAGTTCAAGTTGCTGAGATATTCATACTTATAGGTAAAACTGTGCGGAGTTTAATTTGAAAGACTACAAATATTTACAAGCAAGGAATGGGTATAGCAAGCACATAAGATGTTATTTAATGGACAGCTGACTAATCATTCTTAAAGTCCCTCCAATATGGTTAGTAGGTAAACTTAAAATAAACATTGTTTACAAAAGATGACGCCATTTTATATGACGAGGCCGCGTCACCAGCAGAAAAGCGAAGGTCGGGCTCACTTTAGGAAAATTATTAAAGGAGTTGAACACTATAATCAGTATATAAATATTTAGACAAGTTATGTATGTAACAGTAGCGTCCATCAGCATCATCTTATACAAACAAACTGACTACCAAACTCCTAATTGTCAAGAATATGAAAAGATAAACGTTAACTTTTCCTTAGCTGGTAAAGTGTGACGCATAATTTCCAGTGAGTTAACATTTCTTACCATACAGAAAGGTAGCACTTCACCCTCAGAATGGCGTCACTTCCAAAAATAACCGCTAATGGTGGTCTGACCTTACGAATTGGTATACCTAGTATTGATCCGTCACTTTCCTCACCAAAACTTCGGAGTACCCCAACCACTAAGAAATGACCACCTTAAAAAGAACTAAGTGTATTATTGATTAACGCGTTGGTTGGAACGGTTGGTCACGCGAATGCATGGTTAGGTCACGTCAGGTCGCCTGTTCGAATCTGGATCAGCACTTTAATATTTTATTTAAAATGTGGAAACTTGGCTCAACGTCGACGAACGGACACAAAAAGAATTACTCATCGCATTGTTATTGTTTTATGTAAGGCACAAAGGTTAAGTTAGGTACAAAAATTAAACCTACCTATTATTAAAGAAGTATGTTATTAATTATTACAACAGAACATCACACTACTATTTTTACAGAGTAATAGGTAACAAGAATCGAAATAGCCGTTGCCTTTGTTTGAATTGGTAACTACGAAATGGGTTATTAATAGGTACGTTAAGAACTAAATTCGTTATTAAAAAGCACAGTTACCACATACTCCCAAGTATATAACCTCTTTTGTATTTCAAGTTGTTTAAAAATAAATTCAAATAAAGAACTGTCATTAATCTCGATTACTACTCGGAAAATTATTTCCGTCCTACACCGACCTGAATCCAAACTAATATTAAATGTGAAAGTGAGAAGAAAAAGACAGCGAGTTGCATCTGTCTGTTACACTTTCACGGTAATCGCTGAAACGATTTCAGTAGGAAGAGATCTGAACACGCTTTCACATTTACAATATTATTAAGGTTAGATACATAATTATCCAGACAAGTTTATTGAGAATGTCAGATGCTCTTTCATACTTGACGACTTACGATGAAAGTTAAGTAAGAATAGCCTAATACATAAATACTTATTAACAGCATTTTTGCTAATGGTTAGTCCCATTCCGACATACGTCGAAAGAGTAAAAGAGACAAAACACTTCATAATAGTCGGTGTTAAGGCGGCAAGTACTTTAGTTGGTTAGTTTTAAACTGATGTAACTTATATCCTGAAGTGCCCTCGGTAATGGGCGAAGCCGCGGGCTCTGGTAGTTATTGAGAAAGATGCATTTGCAATTTGCATTACTTAGTATTTATTCTTTAAGAGTAGGTACTTAGATATCTACATTATAATTATCATATCATGTTTAATTTATAATAAATGTTGTTTATGTGCATCACAGGTCATATAAAGGGTTAATTAGCGTTCTTTCATTAATTATCCATATCATGGTTGATATACGCCTATTTGCAGGTCCGTATCACTTCTTAAGGCCTCTACCCATTACACCGTATCATACCATGACCGTGCTATGAACGTGTCAGGCAAAAAAGTATTCTTTGTATTGAAAATTATGAGACTATGCTCACTAGACCGTTCCGTCACCAACCAACAACGTCGACTATTCTCACCTAATATTTTGCCGGTGCTGAAACGTTCATAGCACGGTCATGGTATGATACGGTGTAATGGGTAGAGACCTTTATTCTAAATCTCTTAACGGTACCTATCATTGACATAAACTACATTGCCTAGCCCAAGTCTAAACCTTACTGTAAAACTGTCTAAAACTTACAAAATAATACTAGAATCTACTTATTATTATTATACATGTAATAAGTAGATGTGGCTAACTATTCCCTATTTTTTTTATTGTCCCAAAATGTGGACAAATGTCGTCAATTTTCCAGCCAAAGACAATTGCTCCTGAAGAGGAAAAAGGCTTTAATAATTTTATTTCATTCTTATCCTATCTCTAAACCTTTTTCCTCTTCAGGAGTAGTCGTCTTCGACGGGAGAATTGACGACATTGGTCCACATTTTGGGACAGTCAGGAAAAAATAGAGTATAAGTACTTTGGGCACATACATATAATTTGATTGGAGTATTTACAAACTATTCAATTTGTAAGTAAATCAATCAATATTTGATTGTCTCTACCTATCTATTTATAGCTGGCACAAATGTCCCACACAGACTTCCGAAAATAGCTCTACTTCTCAAGCGTGTCCATTATAATTGAAATAACATTGCAATCACGATGAATTTAGATTTAGAACACATAATTAGCAACCAGTTAGTTGGACAAACTATTTCTAGGATACACGAGTAGAGTACTAAGAACTGGGTTGTTTAAACATTTAGATTAGTGTTGTGAATCTGAACAAAGAAAACATTTCCAATTATGACGTAGCTCAGTAAGTAAGTAGTGAGTATGAAACCAATGGATTAATATGGAGTCTATCACTTGCATTATTGTGAATCACATTTTACTTAAGAGTTGTATTCAAAATCTGGTATAAATACACCTACAATTAATCAATAGATATTTGTAGAAACGGTGGAAGGAAATAAAATAAAATAAATATACTCAAATGGAAAAATAATTAGTCATCCCTGGGATAGAAGTTATTGCCTGATTATTATAGGTGGTCGTATCATAGCAGCGATGTTTATCAACCACACAAATTGATTGAATTCAGAATCTCTATGAAGACGGTTGGGATAGTTAGGTTGATACAAAATGTAACCATAAAGGAAATAATAAAGTGTGAGCGTTGAATGTTCCACTGCTGGGCAAAGATACATTTCACTGAAGATCAGTACAGTGAGTAGGATTAGGCGTTATTACTATGCTCGCCATGGTTATCTCAAACCCGAACCCAAGGGCTTGCCAAAGGACTCTTAAAACTATTTTAAACTAAAAGTAGGTTTCCAAACATGTTTAAAAACAAAAACTATTCATTCAGAACTGTATTTTTGCACGAAATAGACAACTTTAAAACTAAAGTAATTTGTTTTATAAAGATACTAGCTGCGCCCCGCGGTTTCACCCGCGTTGTACCCGTTCCCGCGGGAATTTCGGGATGAAAAATAGATGTTGGCCGATTCTCAGACCTACTCAATATGCTCACAAAATTTCATGAGAATCGGTTAAGCCGTTTCGGAGGAGTACGCGAACGAACACTGTGACACGAGAATTTTATATAGAAGATCTATGTATAGCAATTTAATTAAATTAAGAAATGCTTATGCAATCCGCCCTGTAACCTAAAGCATAATAAGAAATGTAATACAAGTCCAGGGGTATCAGTGGAACAGCGGAAGCCGTGACTTATCTCGGACAGTGCAGAGAGGATGCGCTCCAGGACGGCTGTGGCATTGAGGGGCAATCAGCTGATCTCCGCTAAATGCCGTACATTTCTTACCGACCGCCAACTTCCTTGTTAAACCATTATGATAAGTGTAATGCTTTATTTAGGACGGTGTTTGTGGGTTATGATGTGTCGTACGTTTATTATGTAACTTCAATAGGCAGGTCCTTAAATTAAATAATTGAAGTCCCATTCGACAGATTTTACACAAGGCAAATGACTATTAACAGGGTTACAGACAATGTTTTATCACTACATAGTATAAAACAAAGTCACTTTCCGCTGTCTGTCTGTCCCTATGTATGCTTAGATCTTTAAAACTACGCAATGGATTTTGATGCAGTTTTTTTAAATAGATAGAGTATAAAACTTCCTCTTGGAAGGTTTATGGGTATTAAAATTGTCGAAATTCTCACGGGAACGGGCACAACGCGGGTAAAACCACTAGTCGATTTATAAGTACTAAGTACTGAGTGCCAGTTATCTATACTAATATTATAAAGCTGAAGAGTTTGTTTTGTTTGTTTGTTTGTTTGTTTGTTTAAACGCGCTAATCTCAGAAACTACTGAACCGATTTGAATAATTCTTTTTGTAATAGATAGCCACATTCAACGGAAAGGTTTAACTACTTACTAATAAGTAGGTACTTAGCCTAAGGCCTTTGCCCAACAATGGGACACTTAGGGCTTTAATAAATAATAAAAAAGTACTTAATATCATTTATGTAATATTAAATTTCGATAAGCATTAATATGACAAAAGAAGGCAATGTTATCATGATATTGTTCCAGATTTTGAAAAGTACAATCTATTTGTTACTTAGTATCAACCTTTTTCTATGTAGGTCAAACTACATTGACAATAGGTTAGTGAGTCAATCAATTTTGAAGGTAACTGGTAAACAGTTTCCATGGCAATATTGACATTCGTTTATGTTTAGTGCAGCTGCAAATGTTTATTTATGAAACGTACACGATATATTGGTTATTTTAAACCTAATTTTATAAACTGTATCAGTAATGGCGACTCCTACACCACCACATATATCTGCCAGAATTTATTATGGTATTACTACGGATATACAGTGAGTATTTTACTGGTTCTAGAAAACTCTGCTGGCCAACTAAACTAGCCCACCTGAATCCTTACATAATATTATAAAACAAAGTTCTTCACCGCAGCTGTCTGTTAGCGATAACCCAAATGCTCCACAATAGATTTCCATCCTGATAGGCAATTATTCATAAGGAAAGTTTGAGCAGATGACAACGGCTACAAAGCTTGTAAAGGCTTCGCTAGTATAAGAAGTAGAAGGTAGAGCTTTTGCTGTTAACCTGAAGCTTCTAATGGTCGTAGCACACATATCAACTCGTAAACGGAACGTAAACGTATCAACTCGAGCCGTTCAGTATTCTTTGTATGAAACTCCCTACTGCAACGCACACTTATCGGAATCGTAACGTAATCGCCTCGCCTCGGGACAAGCTCACAAACCGCAGTACGGTGCGTGGTCGACTTGCCGTACCCGCGCTTACGTCTCTCCGTACGCTGTCTTACGACTCTCCGTACCCTAGCTTGCGTTTCTTCGTGGCACTTCGAGGCACCCCGCCCAGCCGTCGTCAACCAGCGACCGGCGAGCCGTAAGCGCGGCGTCGCCTAGCCGTAGCCGAGTCGATTCGGAGCTGCTGATCGCACGGTGACGCGCTTACGATAGGTTGACGCCTGGTTGACGCCTGGTTGACGGCGAGGCGATACGGTGACGATCCCTTTCCGAGTTGATATGTGTGCTACGACCATAATTCTACTAAAGACCCTGTTACCAGATGATTGAGATATCTGGTAGAGTGGCATAATAAAACTCCCGTGTTACTAATCTGCTGTATCAACAGGTACAATGCTCACTATCTATCGGACTCTGAAATCATCTACCCAGCAGGAGGAGTCATAGTCATTCACAATCACCTTCAGAAGAAGCAAAAGTTCATCAGGCTTCAGGACAAACATAAGCCTATCAAATCCTTGGTGCTGGCTCCGAATAGGTAAGATAATTTAAGGTATTTAAATAATCGTCATGTGAATACCTAAATAAATTGGGTATACCGTAAAGAAATGGAAATGTATTGTCTGTAATGTCCCACTGCTAGGCTAAGGTCTCTCATCTCACTGAAGATATCAGTACAGTGAGGAGGATTAGACGTAATCACCACGCTTGCTTAATGCGAGTATTTATTAAAAACTATAATAAAATTGTACTGCACTTGGTACTTTTTCACCAGAACTATGCTGTTATGCGTGGTTATGCTGCATTGCATAGTGTTTGGTGATCATCAATACATCAGACATAGCAAACTATTAATATCACTTTTCAGACGTTGGTTAGCATTGAACGAGATAGCAGAAGAAGGTCAAAAGCCAATCATCACGATTTACGACTTAACTACGTACAAGAGGCGTAAAATTTTGACCGTTCCTTTTGAGAACTCGACCGCGAGAGAATTCGCATGCATCCAGTTTTCTTTTGATTCCAAATATCTGATAGCTGTCACTGGGGAGCCGGACTGGTATCTGTATTATTATAACTGGGATAAAGGGAAGGTCGAGAGTCATGCCAAAGCGCAAAACCCATCTGGACAAGGCATTGTGGAAAGCGTATGTATATTCATTTCTCAGTCTTATTTTTTCAACTATTAAGGCATTCGTCTATCGTGGCATTTTTCCTGTATGTTAGTTTAGTACCTATCTATCTACATATACTAATATAATAAAGCTAAAGAGATTGTTTTGTTTCGTTTGTCTCAGAAACTACCAATGTGATTCGAATAATTATTTTTGTACTAGATAGCTACATCAACGGAAAGGCTATTTTTCATCCCGAAATTCCCATAGAAATGGGCACAACGCGGGTAATACCGCGGGACGCTGCTAGAAAGTTATAAGTACGAGATAATTCCGATAATAACTAGTAAGTATGGTGTGATTCCAGGTTCAATGTAACCCCAGTGACGCCACTCTGATAGTGATCACCGGCCCCTACACATTCCGCATCATGAATGTCGCCGAGACTGTTTGGAGACAGTGGGGCTGGTGCAAGGCAGACAACGTAAGATTCATCCTATTTTACTTACACATATCATTGACTATAAATTGTAATATCAATTATTGTCGATAAGCAAAAGAATAGCCTGTATATTTTGAGAGCCTTGTCCATATTTTAATGGTTCGCTTGAATAAAATACTTTAAAATATTTGCATCCTCGTATGTGCCTTTGTGTCCTATACGACTTCTTCTTCTTCGAGTCAAGAATCTTAAAGATAAAAACGCATTGAGAAGAATTGAGGCCACGGAGGCGGCCCTGCAGGTCCCGGTAAACGGAGTGATTTGGACAGCCCGGGCAGGACAACAGATGGGCCATGGTTACATTTTAGTTACATCATGGTTCACGTATAGTATCACGTATTTCAATTAAAACTACGCCACTTCCTTCGATCTTCGATCTATTTATCTTGTTAAATTCTAATAACAATCTAGCATTCTACAATTATTAATACAGTTACCTAGTTATCTAATACAATCCGTTTCTTCCCTTTCAGATAGTAATAACGACCTGCATGTGGCTCACGCCGGATCGAATCATGTTCGGCACTGACACCGGAGTCATAATGATGGTCGAGAACGGAGAGATCAGACAGAACTGCGTCTTCAAAGCGACTGAAGTGGTGGAGATGTCTTTGAAGAAAGTTGATGCCGAGTATGTGTAAAATTTACTAGCAGCGTCCCGCGGTTTTACCCGCGTTGTGCCCGTTCCTGTGAGAATTTCGAGATCTTTTTCAAAAATAGCCTTTAATAACCTTTCCGTTGAATGTGGCTATCTAGTACAAAAATAATTATTCAAATCGGACTGGTAAATCCCGAGATTAGCTTGGACATACACACAAAGAAAAAAAACAAATTTTACCTCTTCATAATATTAGTAATCTATATAAAAGCGAAATACCACTCACTGATTCACAAAATCTCAGAAACTAAGTGTTAACAGCCTCAAATTTTGCATGGGGGTCTTTTTAGGACGCAAGAGCTCGCTAAAAAGGGATTTTTGCGAGATTTAACCCCTAACTGGGGGTGGCCCTTTCACTCGAAGCGGAGCGAGGGCCACTTGTTTGTTATACTTTTGAAGAGTAGGAATAATAAATAAAAATGATGGGGAAAATTAAGCACATCTCACTAGTCTATTTTATACATACCTATGTGTGTAATCTATTTCTTTTGGATTGGCACAAAATGTGGACTAAATGTCGTCAATTTTCCAGCCGAAGACGATTGCTTCTGAAGAGGAAAAAGGTTTAGAGCTAGGGTTCTAATGAAATAAAATTACTAAACCTTTTTCCTCTTCAGGAGCAATCGTCTTCGGCTGGAAAATTGATGACATTGGTCCACATATTGTGCCAATCCAAAAGAAATAGAATATAGGCACTTAGCTTTCCTAATTTGACTTGGAAAGTTTTCTTGTTAATACCTATGAATTTATCTCAGAATTCTCCAATACTTAATTGATAAGATGACACCTTAACTACAATATATTAGAATAACATTGTAATTACTAAATTATCGTGGGAAGTACAGTACGCTTGACGATATCAAGTCCTTAAAAGCAAAATAATACAATTATTTGACGCAGGGCTGAAGAAGATAAGGACAAAGCAAGCACATCCAGCAAACAAGAGACCAGCACTGGAAGTGATGTTAGCATTTTGGAGGAAAGCTACCCGGTCAGACACTTTGTCAATTTCCCCAAAGGTAAGGGTAACCGTAAGATTCAATTTTAGAAGTTTTTTTAGTTTTAGAAGGGTGTTTTTATGTGTACCTAAAGCTATTCACCTTAACTGTTTTTGATTTGTTCAAGGTTTCGCATTTGCATGTGGACCCGGTTACGTGCACATGTTTGAAAAGGAAACGCCACATCATTGGAGAAAGCGGAATGTTTTCAGAATTTCTAAGAAATCTTACAAGTAAACTTTATTTATAATAAATAATTAGTTCGTACAAAATTAAATGCCTACCTACTTAATAGTTCCAAAATAATATTAAACTAACGTTTTGTAGGCATACTCGAGAATATCCGATGTGGTCAGAACTCGATGCCATCCAGCATCTCACCATAGACCCAACGCAAGAAACTTTGCTTATCACAACTCTACGAAAACAGTTGTATCACGTGAAGCTGTTCGGTCAACACATGATACAGGTAACGACTTTCAAATCGGCTCAGTATCACGAACTCGCTTCTAATTGTTTGTTAATTTACCAATTAATTTGTAGAACCCGGAAATCCCGTTTGTGGAGCTAGGCCCGGCGATGCATTACGGTCGAATTAATGCGCTGTCGATGTGTGCGTGGAAACCGATATTCATGACGGCAGGGGAACAGGACAAGAGCATTCGAATTTGGAACTATATGACTGATGACGTGGAGATGATCAAGATTTATCAGGAGGAGATTCATTCTGTCTCTTTACATCCAACGGGTTGGTTGAAATTAAGCTTATGGTCGAAGATAGCGGACCGGTAGAAAAGAGAGAGAGAAGAGAAATGTAAAACAAATACTTATCTAACGTTGTAGAACTAACATTCTACAGTGCATTATAAATTAAAGAAATCCTTACCCATTAACTAATAAATTATGTTGAATTGTAGGTACAAAGAAGTGGGTTTATTTTTTTCAGGTCTTTTTGCCATAGTGGGCTTTTCCGATAAGTTACGTTACATGGTAGTATTGATCGATGATTTCGAGGTGATGCGTGAATTCCCTATAAGGAACTGCAAGCAAGCCAAGTTCAGCAGCAACGGACACCTTTTCGCTGCCGTCAACGGTCAAGTTGTCCAAGTATTCTCTTCGGTGTCTTTCCAAAATATATTTAACTTGAAAGGACATAACGGGACGGTAAGATTTACTTGGTAAACTTAGTAGAACTGTCTACAACCAGAAGTTATTTTATTATAATAACTGTATGTTTCCCCCTTGGCAATGTGGGACTATTGTTACCCTTTACCTAGATAACTTTCCCCCCAGAACTTTTCTATGCTACAAGTTTCATGACAGTGGTCTTTATCCCACATATCCAACACATTTGAAGCGTTTAATATTTCTGTTATTATTATTCAAGCTTTTGACCCGCGATTTTTAACTAGCGATAATATGGTCAACATATCCCCGATATCCTACGGAAAAGTTTTTGACCATTAACTAATTCCGTTAAAGACATGTTTGGGGGCAAACTCTGCTGCCCCAGCAGTAGGACAGCATAGATTTATCCAAAGCTGTATTCCCATTGATTTCCTAGATAACGTGCCTGGCATGGTCAGCCAACGACCTGTCGCTGGTGTCGTGCGGCACCGAGGGTGCCGTGTATGAGTGGAGCATGAGTTCTGGCCAGCGCGTGGGCGAGGTCATCCTCAAGACCAACCAGTTCAAAGCCGCGGCTGTTAATAGGTTTGTTGCTTTTTTTCTGTTCAAAAAAGGAAAATCAATCTCAACTGTCAAGGTAGCTTTTAAATTTTTCACCGCAGGCGGTATTCGCAAACATTATTAAGGGAGGGGTACGGCGTGCCGCCTTCGGCCGATGTCCGAATTCTAACTTTATTGTAGACTAGCAGCGCCCCACGGTTTTACCCGCGTTGTGCCCGTTCCCGTGGGAAATACGGATTTTTTTTACATAAAAACCTTCCTCTTGAATCACTCTACCTATTACAAAAAACCGCATCAAAATCCGTTGCGTAATTTTATAGATTTAAGCATACAGACGAACAGACAAACAAACAGACAAAAATAGCGACTTTGTTTTATACTATGTAGTGAAAAACAAAATGGTTTTAGTGCGTAGTGTTCTGTTTTCGGTTTTTTCAATCGAGGACACACTATCAATCATTTTATGCGACATCAGTGTTTTTTTGAATAGTACCTACCTAATTGATCTATTTTTTATATTAATTTTAATTGTATATCAATATTTCTTTAATTATAACACTCTTGATATGCATATTAATAGATTGAAGTAAGAAACTGTTTTGAGACTTGGATACTCCTAATTATTCACTTTAATGATATCTTCAGTGAACGAGACATTTGAACATTATCATCTCAAGTTTAATAACAACTTACTATATTCATTCTAGTGGCGGAAAAACAACGTACGCCGTCGGAACCGACGGCGAGATTAAAGAGATTGGCTCCAACACTATTCGAAGGAACCTTGGATTGATTGGGTGCGCTTTGGATACGATAGTCTTGTCCCGTTCTGACCTGATGCTTTTTATTACCGGTGGATTAGGAGGAGTAACCACAGTACAACTGCCATTACTAGACAAGGCTGTGTGCAACGAATTCCATATGCACAACAAGAAAGTGACCTGCATAGCTTTAGCCTATGATGATCAGACCTTAGTCTCTGTCGCCGAAGACGCCTCAATTTGTCTATGGAGACTGACCAATGCAGATGGCAGAGCAGTGGCCTTGGACAAAGACTTTGCATATTCCAAAGAGATTTTGATCAGCAAGAAGGATTTGCAGGAGAAAATTAATAATATTAATGTGAGTACGAGCATTTGGTATGATTATTATGGGGGCAGTTATGCCTTTAATATGTTTGTTGACGGCTGTTATTGTTATGTGCATAGCATGCTAAATCTAAATGTAGATAATACATTGTCTTAATTTAGTCACAATGCAAGACATGAGAGGTTAGCGTTGTTTTTGGAAGACCTGTGCCCTATGTAGGGCAGTATAGTTTAGAAAAAATTTAGTTCTACCTCTTAAAATTGTTTTGATTTCAAATACTTATTAACTTTTCTCAATAAACAATTAAATACATGGATGATATTTCACAAGTGTTGGTATCCACATCGTAACACTTTAATTAAAATATCGAACGTCCAAGGCGACAATACAGTTTCAGAATACCTTGAAACAAATTACTCATATTATTAATAAACTATGTATTTAGTAGATTTGTTTTTAGTACTTCTATCTTCAGTAGATGTGAGAACTTTGTAGAGAACCCAGTAGTGAGATATATCAGGTTTTTAATTTTGTTTAGTTGCTGACGTCTCGAATGTCTAGTGGTATGTGCACTCACCTGCCCAGATTGAGGTCCCCCCGGGTTCAATTTCCAAGTCGAACGAAAACATGTTCCCTAATTTTCAAACCTGGTTCGGGTTTGAGATCACCAACCCGCGTTAGGCAAGCGTGCTGATTACACCTAATTCTCCTCACTGTACTGATGTCTTCGGTGAGATGAGAGGCTTTAATCGAGCAGTATGACATTGTAGGCTAATTTTAACATTTTTTTAGTTGCTGAGTACACGTATGAGCGAGTTGGAGACAGAACACACGTACCAGCTGCGGCAGGCGGAGGCCACGCAGGCGGAGAAGTTGAAGGAAGTCCATGAGGGGTACTGTGCAGCCATCGAGGAGTTGAAGGAGAAGAACGAGGTATGGGTCAGGGTTTAGGAGAATCTCGTGTAATGAGGGAATGGGGCATTGAGGGGTCGAGTTGTGTAAAAACTATGCATAGAGATAGCATGGTAGGTAGGACATTAATGGTGATCTAAGTTTTCGACCGTCAAAACTTAAGTTTACACCAATGAGTGACTTCCCGCTTCCCTCTTGGTTTATAAATCAAGTGAATTGCCATTTCCGAAGAATTCCGAAAGAACATGTCTGATATCTTAAATCATTTCATTGCTAATGAAAGCAAAATAATTACCTAATATATTTATCATAAACTCCCACAGTCAATGGAGAACGAGCACTCCCACGAGATCGGTATGATCCAACAAGACATCCAGAAGCTGCGGTCGGGCCACGAGCGCACGCTGCAGGCGCTGGAGGCCGACTTCAACATCAGACTCATTAGCGAGTACGACCGGTACCAGGTGAGCGAGTTTTCGCATTCATTCATTCATTTCGAATAGGTTTGGGCCAACCCTGGTGTCGGGAGTTTTTCAGTAAAGCGCCATGCTAATAATAGAAACAAATGGAGAACAATGCATCACACTGATGATGATGTATGCGTTATGTAGCATACGACGTCGAATGACATGCGTTTGTACTGTACTTCTCTCCAAGTATGCTTTGAGAGCAATAAATCGCTTTAGACAAACGCGAAGGTAAGACAAGTGACCACAAAGAGCAAGAGCTTAGTCTTATCTTTTGCCCTGTTCCATGAAGGATAGTGGTGTCTACTTCTCATAGCGATTGATATGCTTGCCACTGTGGTAATCTACAAAACCATCCGAATTGTTTTAATAAACTTCTAAGAACTGAACCTGAACCAACATTTTTGTAGAGTTTTGAAGATAAAACGGCCAGAATGAGACAAGACTACGAGAAACGACTTGAAGAGTTGGCTGAAAGCAAGCGCCAAGCACTCAGAGAAATGAACAATATGTTCGAAGCTAGACTAGAAGAGAAAGATATTGTTTTACAAGAGGTGAGTGATAGCGGAATAAATATTAAGTTGAAATAAACCAAAGTATTCCTGGTTTCTTAGGTTAAGCGAGCACTACTTATTTTGAATTGAAACTACGTTTTCGGAACTAAAGAATTGTTGGTTATGTTAATCCGATAGAATATCGTCGATATTTATCTCTAGTTATTGCAAAGTTGGCTAAGCGATGACGGTAGCCAACAATCATATCCACCATTACTTAGTGGAAGGGAACGAAAAGATAAACTATTTAACTTGCCTCATAACAAAAATCACGCCGTAGCTACAAGAACAAGCGGATATGGAAAAAAGGGAGCATGAGACGATAAAGTCGTCTATAGAAGAAGATGCAGACAGGGAAATAATAGAAATAAAAACGTCGTACGAGGTGCAACTGAAGGAGGAGAAGGACGCCAACGTCAGGCTGAAGGGAGAGACGGGGCTCATGAAGAAGAAACTCATCAGCGCTCACAAGGACATCGACGAGTTCAAACATCAAATATTGCAGTTGAAAGGTAAATTATTTTAAGTTCATGATTTTATATTAATAAATTCTTCTCTTGAAGGCGATGAAAAATATTACAGTAATTATTGTCTAAGAGCTAACAAATATTTTCAGCTGAGCACAAACAGTTCCAAAAAGTAATATCCACGCTTGAAAGAGACGTCGCCGACTTGAAAAAGGAAATATCAGAGAGAGACGGCACGATACAAGACAAAGAAAAGAGAATATACGAATTGAAAAGGAAAAAACAGGAACTAGAAAAATACAAATTCGTACTAAACTTTAAAATAACTGAACTCAAAAACCAGGTGAGTAAATAATCGTTCGATATTATAATTAGGATTGAGTCAGATTGTCACGAGTTTTCTACAGTTGTATATAACGATGTTTTATATTTTGAGTAGATAGAACCAAAAGAAAGAACTATAAGAGAACTGAAGGCCCAAATTAATGATATGGAAAACGAAGAGCTAAAACTTTTGAATGTAAAACACGATCTTGGTACGAGACATAAAGTCACACCTATGTATTCTTTACATTAGAAATTATTTAGTTGAATTAACTACCACCCAAGTTCGATTCCATTTTCGAATCGTGCACTTAAGTTGTCAAACACCACATATCTACTAATCAGGTGCTTCCTTGATTGACAGAATAATCTGATTGGCTTAGAGCTTTTTTCAACCATTTTAACTTTTAACGTAGTGCACGACTCGGAAAATTGGACTATATTTGGTAATTCAATGGAAAAGTTACAGCTGTATTCATGATTTCCCTTACATCAACAGATAGATCCTTTAGACCGCGATATCAAAGCGAAAAAGGTCCGTATTCTCGAATTAGAAGTGTCACTGGAGACTTTATTAAAAATGAAAGATTTCCGCGGTAAATAATTGTTAATTTTATGTTCAGTTGTAATTTTTTCACCTACTTATAGATCACTTATTTATTTTGAATTTCGCATCTGTTTACAAAGTAGTCAACACTTAATATATTTTTAAAATAATTTCATAGATATTTAATTTCGTAAATACAATCCGCACACAACATTTTATTAACCATATTTGTCATTAGAAACACATATTATTTTAACTACTATTTTAGAGCATATTCTTAGATCTTGTAGAATTCAATAGAAGAATTTAAGTAGTAATAGTAGGAGATTTGTTAATGTAATACGCACAAATTCTCAAACGCCGCCCGCTTAAAAAGAGCAACTTCTAATCAAATAGCTACAATTTTAATAAATAGTTTTAAAATATTGTAATTAATAACCATGTAATTGTATTCTAGGGCATGTGATTGTATTCTAGGGCATGACTTGAAAAGTTAGTTCAAATTATTTGATTCCCATTTCATCAATATAATAGTTTTTCTCCTGATTTATTTATTTCAGAGCTTAAAATACAACAACTCAATGAAAAGTTGGAGTCAGCTAAGAAAGACTTCCAAACTGAGGCGAGTCGGAACCTCACGTTGAAGAGTACCCTGAAAAAGATAAAGATTGACTTGCACAACATGACTGCGAACTTTCAGGACCCGATGAAGTTGAAATTGAATGTTAAAGTGAGTTATTGTTTAACTAACACCTACCTATACTAATATTACAAAGTGTTATTCTTAGTTTGTCTACCAGTCGGATTTGAAATAAACTTTTGTTTACTACAAGAAAGAAGTGAGAAAAAATATCCGAAATTTCCACGGGAAAGAACAACGCTGGATGAACCACGGGGCGTTGCTAGTATTTTAACATTTAGTAAATATCTGATCTAGTCGCCGTTTAATTTAAGGCTATACTGCACAGAAACCGCGATGACAGTATAATTATACCTATACATCAGTTCATAACAACTACCTACCATATTTACAGGAACTGTTCCACAAATACGTGGAGGACATAGATTTCCTTCGGAGCCGATTAGCCGAGGACGAGGCGATACGCGAGTTCAACCGACAACGGGACCACCTCGAGAAACAACTGGCCGGCATGAGGAAACAGCTGACGAAGGCTTTGGGAGGCTCCAAGAACGATATCGCCAAGATTATGGATGTAAGTTTAATAACTATTTGTTCAAGCTAAAAACGGACTATAAACTTGGTTAATATGACAACTATCACCTTTTTAAATTGGTTTAACAATACATACTTATACCAAAAACGGTTTATAAATAATGTAAATATCAGGAAGAATAACAAAAATTAAACAAGTAAATTGAGAAACTCCTCTATTTTTTAGTCTGTTAATAATAGTTACGGTTCACATTATGGTACATTTGTTAAATGTTACATATTGTCGACGTATGTTTTAAATGTCAAATATCTGATGAGGTTATGAGCGAGTCAATGCGTCTCAAAATCAATATTATAAGTTAAGTAATTTGATAACGCATACCGACTCCTCACCGTATATATCTTAACAACACAAGCTGAGCCTTCTCCGATTGTTTTTTATTATTTTTAGTTTTATAAGATACTTAGCTATTTAATTCTGTGTTTGAAAAAAGCAATAAATGTTTTTTTACGTGAGGCCCAGAAATAGAAAATGGCATAAAAATGGTTTCTTAAATACTATTCTCTATATTTTGTGTATTTTATGAAATCTACCACTTTCTATGCAATTTTTTGTCCACACAAAATTCCGTCTATTAGGAGAACTGCACCCTCCTGACCGAGATCAACAGCCTCCGCACCGAGCTGAAGACCACTCGCAACCGGTGCTTCCAAATGGAGTCTATCCTGGGGCTATCGGCGCGGTACGTCCCACCTGCTACGGCCAGAGCCAAGTTGAAGCACGTCACGGAAGACCGGGAGAAGTTGGACGAGAAGTTTAAACAGAAGATTGAGGTATGTGAAGTTGCAGGATGCAGAGCTATTGAGAACGGCTTAATTCGATGAAGCCAGGTTGAATGACTTATGAAATTGGGAATGGTGTCCGAAATAAAAGTTTGTACTTCTCGGGAATGTTGGGATCGCGTCAATATGGGTGAAACCTCATAATTTTGCAGCTATTTCCAATAAAAATAATATAATACCTACAAGACGATTAAAAATGATACCTTCGACATACATCACTAGTTATTTACATAAAGTTAATATCGAAAGTAGATTATCTACTTCGTGTAACTAATCAAGGATTACAAAGATAGAGCCGTGACGTTCGTTGAACATTAAATAATAATTACAAGAGTGATTGTTGAATAAACAAACAATTTCAATGAATGTGGATTATACAGATTCCTAACTCGTATGATATTATCTACATAAAATTTACTTGCAACCCTAGGGTTTCATGGTCGTAGCACACATATCAACTCGGAAAGGGATCGTCACCGTATCGCCTCGCCGTCAACCAGGCGTCAACCAGGCGTCAACCTATCGTAAGCGCGTCACCGTGCGATCAGCAGCTCCGAATCGACTCGGCTACGGCTAGGCGACGCCGCGCTTACGGCTCGCCGGTCGCTGGTTGACGACGGCTGGGCGGGGTGCCTCGCGGGAACGAAGAAACGCAAGCTAGGGTACGGAGAGTCGTAAGACAGCGTACGGAGAGACGTAAGCGCGGGTACGGCAAGTCGACCACGTACCGTACTGCGGTTTGTGAGCTTGTCCCGAGGCGAGGCGATTACGTTACGATTGCGATAAGTGTGCGTTGCAGTAGGGAGTTTCATACAAAGAATACTGAACGGCTGGAGTTGATACGTTTACGTTCCGTTTACGAGTTGATATGTGTGCTACGACCTTCACTTGCGTTCAGCAGATTTTTACGGGCAAGTTTTCTAAGAGTAAGCTCTAATGCCTATGGCTCGTCTGGACCTACTAAGACCCCAATACCACTGGATAAATAGTAGTTACCATTTTCCCCAAGCTAATTGGTCCAGCAATAAAAATCTTAATTCCTGTCTTTTGACTTAGGGTGTGTTTCCATAGTGAAATTGAATCACAATTGATCGATTAAGTTTTGCAGTCTGCTCCACTTCACTACTATAAAAACGCGGGAATGAAAAATGTTTCCATCTTTCCTTTTTTATTATAAACATCTTAATTAGTAAGGAAAATTCGTTACTAAGGACTTTTCCATAATGGAATACATTCCCTATGCTGCGTCGTTATACAGGATACAATAGTGTAACCCTGCAGTCTGTTTATAGAGGACGTGTCAATACAATTTAACTGTCAAATACACAGGAAAGAGAAGAAGTGATAAGTGCATTGAAGGAAGAGAACAACCGACTGCTCGGTAAAGTGAGGTGCGTCCCCGAGAGAGACACCGCGGTGCCGGAGGAGCCGGACGAGGACAGCGACGACGACTAGGCGGTGATTTATAATATTATATTGTTGATTAATAAGCCTATGGTTTTAATTATTGCTTTTAACCAAGAAATAATGTTTGTCTTTAATTAATAAAAGCAACTTCGTGTAGTATAGTGGTCAATCCTGGTGTTTGAGTTTTAGACCTGCTAAAGGACTCCGTCATAGTCGACGATTGAAACCACAGGTCGACTGTTTAATGACCTGAGAACGGTAGCGCTCCTAGTGTAGCTGCAATCTATACTAATATTATAAAGCACTTGGTGGTCAACTGGGCCCGCAGAGCACTGAGCCCGCAGGTTCAGTTACCCACTCCATTTTTTTCATAGGTGACTCGACCCACACTAATCGGATAACTCGACCCGCGGGTTCAGACGACTACTATTTACCGATAAGGGCCTGCTCAGCCCACAGGTTCAGTCGATGTCAAGTATATTGTAGTTAAAAAAAAAACACCCTAACCTACTGAATAGTACCTACGCCCGCGGGCTGAATTGACCCTTGGGTCGAGTCGCCCATAAAGAAAAAAAAAAGGTCAACTTAGCCCGTTGGCTCAGTGCTCTGCGGGCCCAGTTGACCACCAAGGTTTATGAAGAGGTAAAATTTTTAAGTTTGTTTGTTCGTATGTTCGAGCTAATCTCAGGAACTACAAATCCGATTTGAATAATTATTTTTGTAGTAGATAGCTACATTCAAGGGGAAGGCTATTTTTTATCCCAAAATTACCACGGGAACGGGCACAACGCGGGTAACACCGCGGGGCGCGACTAGTTGGTAGATATAAACATTGCAATGGGACAAATCAATCGTTCTTTAGTCTACGAAAAGTACTCGTAAATGGTTAGTAGATCGAGATTGGAGTCATACCCAACCCAAATTATAAATTGTTCCTTTTTTAGTCGGTTACAAATTATAATTATTACTTAATCCCTTTTAATAAGACTTCTTCTTCATCGAGTGGATGGCCAACCTGACCAATAAGACTTATTGGCCGGTATTGTAATGACTTGAATCCTGATAAAAAAAACCATCTCGTCTCAAGTGAATAATAATAAAATATCTGAAATGATTATATAAGAAATATTTTATTAAAAAAACAAATGCTTCTGGTAATTTTACAAACCGATGTTCATTAGATTAACTAATAATGGCGACTAATTGCGGATTAACAACTATAATAATAACGTAAGCATTTCAATATGTTCATTACTTTCTCAAACATCGAGCCCAAAATAAATTAACCATAACCTATTAATATTAGCCACAGACCCGCCTTATATTGAAACAATATATATAAATGTCATAATTACATAAACAATCTTCTATATTTTCTATCTATGGGAATAATAGTCTTATAAATTCTTAGTATAAAGACAACTAGGGAACAAATGAAGCAACATAAACCTTAATAATAAAAACCCGAACTCTAAATACACAATAGAAAATAGAGTCCAGATTGATAAGATATACACATATTCTAATTTTAAATACGTAGTAAAGAAAAATGAGGAAATTGGATATTGTCTATAAATATATTTTGCCGAACGTTACTCATGCTTACGTCATTTGCCCCCCAATCTAACTAGCAGGTGCGGATCCACCATTGGGCCCGTATCCTAGTAATTTATTTTTTATTTAGAAATCCAAAGAGGTTCCTACCTCTTTACCATATAGATTACCATCTTCTTGTGTTCGAAATTCAAATACTCAAAGACGGTGATGTACGGAATCCTTTGACTATACTAGCAGATCCACGCCTGACTTTTGTAATATTTTAAAGTACGAAAGGTAGGATAGCTTTACGTCCCTTGGGGTAGTCCGGGAACTCCTTCTTGTAGTTGCGATGCTTGGCGAGCGCCCACACCGACATCTGGTACATACCGGCTGCGGCGAACACGCCAGCTGGAAGTGATGTAAATAGTGCGTTTATTTAAAGAGAATGTGTAAATAGGTTTTAACTGTAGAGTCGGAAAAACAAAAAACAATCCATTCTTAAAGTGGTACAAGAGAAAAAATAGATTTCTAGTCTTAGCATGATCATTTTGTTAATTTCGGATTTATATGAATCGTATGTCTGATTTATTTATTTAGTCACGACTCATAACTGGATTGGTAGTAAACTATTTTTTTATATCATGAAATAATTAATATTTAATTTAACCTTGCCGCCACCTTGGTTAGGTCAAAGATAACTCTACCTTTATTTTATTTTAAGTCATACAGCTGTTTTAACACGACATACTAAGATCCATACATTCATCTTTACAACTGCATTTTTTTAATGTTGGGGAAAATAATTTATGCTTAACTAGCAGGGGCGCTGCTAGTTTGCTAGGTTGCTGCTAGCGCTAGCGCTGCTAGTTTGCTGCTAGCGCTTTTACCCGCGTTGTGCCCGTTCCCGAGGGAATTTCAGGATTTTTTATACTTATAAACCTCTTGAATCACTATCTCTTACAAAAAAACTGCATCAAAATCTGTTGCGTAGTTTTAAAGATCTAAGCATACATAGGGACAGACAGACAGACAGCGGAAAGCGACTTTGTTTTGTACTATGTAGTGATATGCAATAAAAATTATGTAACAATAGTTTGAGGGCAAAACGAGTTATATTTTATTTGTATACGTTTTCGCAAACATATTTATAAACCGGTCGTCGCGATGTCCAAACGAAACGCTTTCATTACTAATGTGAATAAATTATCATTATAAACTGTGATTATGTTAAACGTGTCGATTGGAACGAAGTTCATGTGACTCGACGAATATTTTAACGAGCATTTTTAAAATGCTTTTAATGGGATTCGAGTTGCTTTTATGTTACTAAAAAACAAGCAAAGTTGTAAATATGAATACAGGTATTTCGGAGGACAAGCACCGTCCCAAAAGACGCGTGGCTCTTGCTATAATGGTCTGCGTAGATGAGTGCTTTTGTCCATCAAAACAGAAACCAAATTGAATTTATAGGGACTTTATTACTTTATTTTTGTTTGCTATATTCTACTTAGTCTAGGTGTTCTATTTGTAGATTATAAACGAATAAAAGATCCAGGCCTTATAGGAATGGTATAGAATATAAGGCGTGGTATTAAGCCATCCTTGCCCAGCAGTAGAACGTAATTTCGTAAAGGTGAATGGCCAACCATGGTGGCGGAATTTTTGGACCATCATGATATACCGATCAAAACAACCGGAATGGACAGTTAGATGACGACCAGTAGGACATCTATATATATAAAAATGAAACCCGTTTTCATTGGTCAAGGCATCACGCGTGAATGGCAGGACCGATTTCCACGGTTTTGCATTCGTTGGAAAGGTCTCGGGCTCCGTGAGGTTTATAGGGAATAAAAATCTCAAAATTCCCACGGGAACGGGGGCGCTGCGGGTGAAACCGCGGGGCACAGCTAGTATTAGTATATTTGCAAAAGCTTGTGAGGATGGTTTTATGTATGTATAGAGTAACACACTCTTTTAACACATAGGGCACACTTTGTCTAATACTTCCCTCAGGAATAGATACAAAGCGAGTAAGACAGCGAGATGCTACAGTAGGTTGTATAGCCATGAATAACTTACCTGGTAAGCACTTAGTCATGATGGTGAAGAAGAGCCAGGAGCCGAACTCGTACGTGTAGTTGGGGCAGGAGACGAAGTTGAAGAGGAGCGAGAAGGGGTTGCCGTCGGGCACGGGGATGCGCCGCACCTTGGTGCCGGGCGGGCGCAGGTTCTTCAGCAGCACGTGGATGCTCAGGTTGCCCAGCTCGCAGAACTGTAACGGTGATATTGTAGAACGGTTTTATTTCAAACTAGCTGTGCATTAAGGTTTCACCCGCATGTATTCCGTCACTGTCTAGTACGTTAAGCCTTCCCTGGATTACGACAAACATTTCAAAACCAAAATCAGGTAAATCGTCCTAACTGTGCTCGACTTTTGACGAGACAAATAAACCATTGACTTTTATATTTAAGGTCAAAACCGAATTAAATTTGGAAACGTTAGCCTTCATTTCAGATGAACATTAGGTAAATGAGGCTACTATTACCAAGCCATCAAATCCGTTTTAGCATTTAATTGAAGATAGTTAGAAAAATGTGTATATCCATAAAGGTGCTTTTATTAAAGACATGTAATACATATGTATTAATCTACTATCAACTACTTAGCAGGTTACTTCAATGATAAATAAATAAATAAAACAGATTAGTTCTTCTTAATATAACTGCATTATTATTTGTACCTATTTTCTATAATATCAACACTATAAAATGTTAAAACAGGATACAGTTAATAAGACATGGTAGTTAACTTTATATTAACATTAACTTTTATCACAAGAATATTGTAATATGTGTTACTTGTGAGCAACATTGTACTTTGACCAAGGCTGACGCTTAATATGTGTTCAATAAATTACAATAAACAAATAGTGTGCACACAGTACACTACCAATTCAAGGTCTCTTTAAATTTTAATTAACATGACTCTTATTGAAGTTTTCCAAAAAAGGTTTAAGGTCACTTTAATTTTAAGGCCCTTACTTTCATTTTATATGTTTAAAAATATAAATAGACTTTAACCTCTCATATCAAAATGAATTTGTATTAAATACCAGTTTGAATAACTTTCAAAAAAATATTATGTACCGGTAGCAAGTATGGAGACTATAGTTCCTGGTTATTAGTTATTTTAGGAAAGAGCTCAACAATAGTAATCATTAGAAGAACAGGAAAAAACCCCTTTAAAGCAAAAACAGCCTCTATTTATCTACACCTAATTACCTAAATCAATTTATAATGTGATAACCACAAAAAATAGGTAGTACTTACAATGAATCCGCCCAGCCCAACGTAGAAGCAAACATTGCACGGAGCAGTGTACAATGGGTGGTTAACGTGGTATGCAACATACAACGTGAACAGCCAGTAGTACGAACAGTTCTTGAACAGGTTCCTCACAGGCATGGTGCCATGAGAGAACCTGTGCACGAACACTGTCTCAAACAGACGCTTGGCGTAATGGAATGACCAACAAGCTGCTGCGACACTGTAAGAAAAAATATCATTGCATGCATGCACATTGCATGTTCATATTGGAATGTAGATTATTATGGTACTTATAAAATGTATGATAGGCAGTACTTACGTGGCAACATTTCCTGTTGTCGCAGTCTGCGCTCCGTACAGTATCCACGGCCGCTGGTACACCCATAAGTAAACAAACAGTGGTCCCGCATACTCAGTCAAAAATACTGTTCTCCATGAAATCTGAGGGCCCAGATCCTTCACGTACAGTTTCGACCCGTTGTCAAGCTTGAGGGCCTTGAGCGTGTCTTCATCTTTCACCGGTTTCCCTTTAGCTTCCAATTTGATAGCTTGTCTATCAGGGTACAGAGATTTCTTGATACTCTGATGAATTTTCTCTTTTACGTCTAGAATAGTGGTACTATCACTCAAAAGAAGTTTTCCCATCGGCTTGGAGCCGGCAGCATTCAGAATTTCAATCTATAATTTCGAAAAAATTAAAATAAAGTAGTTATGTGTACCGGACAAATTAAATCTATTGACATAGCAGAGTTCCAGGTTAAATAGACTTACCTCCATCGCTTCGCTTCTATTTGCAGTTATTTTTTGTTTCTCTGGCTTGAGGTAATTGCAATCGCTAGCACTATCGATCAAGCAACACAACACAGAAAGAAAATTTCACTTTATTTGCTGAATCCCAATACCTACCTGCCTACTGCCTATCTGCCACTTGCCACACACAAGTCACACAACACAAGTCTTGTTCACCTCACCTTGAAGTCCTTGAACTTCGTTCGTTCGCAAGTCTCATCCTCACTCACTTAATATAGACTCGCCTCGCCACGCCACCCTTCATCAATGTTTGCCGAATGTAAATGACGAAACTTCACTATTTAATTACTTAATCTCTTGATCTGTGATTTACTTATTTGTTAAATTTCAAGTCGTCAAGTTAGTTGAATAATTTTCAATTGAATTTAGTTATATAATTGGAGTTTCGGTGATCATAACGACACCACTCGAGTTGGCCTGCCAGCCCCTGTAAATAAAAAAAATAAAAAATATGTAACATATCAGTGAGTTTTGAGTTGTTAAGGCCCATCGCAGACGACAGACTATCCGTGACGCACTTTTTAGTCTGTGTGCTGTGAAAATAGAACATATGTAATTATATGCAGTAACGCACACGACGCGCAAAAATTCTCGACCGAATTTTTGTGCGCCGCAGACTCGATCGCACAAAAAGTCTGTCGTCTGCGATGGGCCTATATGGGGTAATTTTTTTTAACCCATACTGACCGATTCAAAAATCCAAAAAAAAGTTTGCCCATGAATTTCCAATTAAATACCAACCAAGATGTTGGTCGATAGTATGTTGGCCCATCGTGTAGCTCGTGTATCAACACTATTACAATATGTCAATGTCATTGTCAACGAGCAGTGACATCAAATCAAGGATCGGTAATGTCAGTTGTCAATGTCAAAAATGAACATTAGATTTGCAATTGGCACTACTGAGTGTCATTGTGACGTCTTTCTGTACAACAAAAACATGGATGTGTGAGTAGGTATAGATGTAGCATATAATTACACATACACAATTTTTTTTGTATTCTTTGTACTTGTAGTGGTGAAATTTATAAATGTGCGACGAAACTGAATCTGTGTGTGTGTATTTATAATTAAAATGGCGTTCTAAGACGTACTGTCGTGAATCTGAGTTATTTTATCAAAAATATATTAGTTGAACCCTGAAAAGTGCTAAAATTACTGTGAAAAATATCGAGTACCTTCAACAAAATGCGTTCGGTAGTGGAGATTGGAGCCAGTGTACCAGCTTTCCTGGGGAAACTATGGAAATTGGTCAACGATTCTGAAACCAATCACTTGATTTCATGGAGCCCAGTAAGTGTTTTATAAATGTCTATAGAAACCTTCTATATTAATATTCATGTTAATTAGTATGTTAAACTCCATAACATTCGTGGGCCGCATATTTCTGAGTAGAAAGTAATTACGAAAACAACCTAGAAATGTCGTAAGTTGTCAATCATTTGGTCGAACTTGATAAATAAATAAATAGATACAAGTCACGTTTTCCACCATGCTCTCGTCGCGATATGGATTTGAGAAACATTTATGTATCTACTTCATTATACCGGTATCCTAGATACATAGGTCAAACGAATATAAAAAGAAGGGGCTTCGGAACAGCTGTTGTGATGTCATATGCACAGTAGTATCTATAGGCAGTTAGATAGACAGATGGAAAATTTTGCGAATGTTTTTGTGGTCTTTACTTTACACGGTGATATTTCTTTCACACACAGACATTTTTATGCTTGAGACCAGATTATAATGTTATGAAATAGTACTGTAGGTATAAAAATCTTTATACAATATCAATTCCCTACATGTTGTCATGAATGCAGGGAACATTAATAAAGCTAGACTAAACAATCAAGATGAAAATTACTATTACAGTGAGGCACTTTCAATTTATTGATACAACATGGGTGGAATTATATTGTATTTTTTTTTGTAACAATGATCTAGGAAATTCATTATGATATATCGATTGAATTGTGTCATTGAATCTGAGAATTAAAATTTTAACATAAGAACACTGATATTATATTAGGGTCAATATTCAAAATAGTATATTTGGTATATTTTATACCATGTTATGATTTGAGTAGTGATTTCATAGAATTTGGAAAATAAATTATATATTACTAGCAGCGCCCCGCGGTTTTACCCGCGTTGTACCCGTTCCCGTAGGAATTTCGGGATGAAAAATAGCCTATAACCTTCCCGTTGAATGTGGCTATCTATTACAAAAAGAATTATTAATTATTAGTTTCTGAGATTAGCGCGTTTAAACAAACAAACAAACAAACAAAACAAACTCTTCAGCTTTATAATATTAGTATAGATTTTGCAACTTTGACCTCTAACTTTAATGTAGGTAACTAAGTAATAACTATGCATATTAATTTGTATCATCTTGTATTTTACAATTTTTAACAGATTGTCATTAATATTAATCTGGCAACAAATTAATTAATTATTAAATTTATTCCTCATTAAATTTTTTTAAAATTATTTTAGGGTGGAAAAACATTTGTTATTAAAAACCAGCCAGATTTTGCCAGAGAGCTTTTACCTCTCTACTACAAACACAACAACATGGCGAGTTTTATCCGACAACTGAACATGTATGGCTTTCACAAAATCACATCTGTAGAAAATGGAGGCTTGAGATATGATAAAGATGAAATTGAATTCTCACACCCCTGTTTCATGAAAGGACATGCTTATTTGCTTGAACACATTAAAAGGAAAATTGCAAATCCGAAAACGATTGTTACAAGCAATGAGAGTGGTGAAAAAGTTTTGGTAAAACCAGAGTTGATGAACAAAGTCCTTGCGGACGTGAAACAGATGAAAGGAAAACAGGAAAGTTTGGATGCCAAGTTCAGTGCAATGAAACAAGAGAATGAAGCGCTATGGAGAGAAGTGGCCATACTGCGACAGAAACACATCAAACAACAACAAATTGTCAATAATGTTAGTATTTTTGGGTCAATCAATTTTATCCAAGAGATTTTTCTTTCTTTTAAATTTATATTAATTGCAACAATTGTAGTATTGATAATTTAAGATTTCAACATTTCTAACTTTTTTATACTTATATTGTCAGACAGAGATAAATAAGAACGAACTTGAATTAATTACCGTGATTATAAGATCAGAGTGTTAACTTCTGAATGTTGTTCCAGTTGATACAATTCCTATGCAACCTGGTGCAGCCCGGAAGAGGGGGCAATCCTAACAGCAACAATGTGGGTGTGAAGCGACCTTATCAACTGATGATTAATAGTGCTGCACACAACTCTGCAGACACATACCCGGGGAGGTTAAAAAATGCGAAGCTGAGCAAAGAGGCTTTATTGGAGGATTTGAATGAGGACAATGGTGTAAGTAGATCTGAATATTATATTATAATAGCTGTGCACCGCAGTTTTAATCGCGTTGTGTCCGTTCCGGTGATATTTTGGGGAGCCACAATGTGGCTACGCAACGTTGGAATTGTGGGTTCTATCATGTTTTTATTATTTCAGGAGGACGGACCTACCATACACGAGCTGGCCCATGACGACATCCTTCACAGCGAAATCTCACAAGATTCCATACCTGCCGAGTTCGTGACCCTCAATCTAGCCTCCAATGTGGCCAACACCGGCCAGAGCTCCTCTGAGCCAGGGAACAATGTGCAATATCATGTCACCATGGAAGACGGAGAAGATGCTGAATTAGGTAAGCTCATCCATTTTAGCATTCTGCCCTTTGGAGTTCTTTGTTCAAGCAGCACAAGATACTTTGAAGTTTCCTTTTAAATTTTCGTATAGTGATACCTGTTACAAAAGTCCTCAATCTACTATATTTTTTTTTATTTTGTAGCAGGTGTAAACAGAGTATACTCCATCTGTCGGACCAACGAACCTTCTTCCATCACATCGCCCACTCCCGCCCCATCCGTGACCATAGACGCGACACAAATTGACCAGATACCAAACAACGTAGTACCTATCGCCCCATCCACCTCTAAGGCGAAGGTACGAAGTTCAAAGATGGCGTCCCCATCTGCCAAGAACTTGCATGCTCATGCACAGAACTTCAGTACGATGAACCCTTCTGTTGACTTGAAACTGCCGGCTGAGATATTCGCCAGCGACGATTCTGTCAGCGATGCCGGCGTCGCCACTTCAGAGGACATTAACAATGTACTACAGGACTTTGCAGCAGACCCAATCATGTCCTCGTCAAAGGACAAGCTTCTGGGTGGTATTAACATAAAGATTGAGAAGCCTGATGGGGCTGCGAGTTCTTGCAAAAAGTCCAAGAAGAGTAAGGGCACTGAGGAACCGGCCAACTTGACCTTGGCTGATATTAAGACTGAACTACAGGATGACTTCGACTGGAACAACATGACACTGGCAACTGTGCCTAATAACGTTTCCCGGTTTCAGTCTAGGTGAGTTTTTAAGCACACACACTATGTCTATTATTTTTTATTATATTGTCTTATTTATGTATTTTATTAATATGATTATTGGATTATTTCTAGTCTAGTCCTTTGATAGATCGAAACGGCTAAACTAGCTGTTATTCATAATTATTTACCCCCCCATTTTCTACTTAGTTAAATCATTAACACTTACACAAGAAAAATAATCCTTTAATATATGAAAGGGAACCATTTATTTGTCTCCTTGTATTTATAAAATGTATACAATTTTAATATTCAGGAATAGGAGAGATAACAACACCAAAAATCGGGACGATTTTTCATCCCTCTATGGAACAAATTCAAACAAGTATGTGACAATATGATAATATTATCGCGTTGCGGTTTAACAGGGCCTTTTATAAATATTTATTGAAAGAGATCGTCCTATTCATTCTAAATGCATTATAGGTACTATAGTGTATAATTACGTTGCAGTCAAAACTACTAACAAATCTACCCAGACAAAAGAAGTTTTGACTGGTTAAGAGTTTTGACTGCAACACATCTATGTTTTACTCGATTTCTCGCAGTTTCCTTGCATTGAATTCTGAAAAATGAACTTGCATGTGTTGTTCTAGTTTATAAACTGTTTTTGAAAATTCGTACTTTCTTATAATTTTAACATTTGCATTTATAATATTAGGCGTTCGGATCTTTTCGATAAGTATCTATAATTGACCTTTAAATGTGCTTGGCTGGTTTATGTGCGGGGTTAAATAACAGTTAAAATAGCTTTGAAACAATTATCAAAACAATTTTGTCTTGATGATACTCTCGAGTTATAATCCTCTTGATTTACGCACCAAATTACAATGAATTTGGTTCAGGAACCTTCAATGTTTGCAATGTATCAAGTGAATTTTGTTTACCTTACAAGATGTATCATTGTCTACATAGTTGCTGTGTCGTATTCTGTGTATTCTCAGTAACACCTTTGTTAAAATGACTCATTTGAAATGTAAAATATGTAAAACTACTTCAATTCCGTATCTAATTATTGTTCAAAATGATTACGTAAGGTATAAATTATGCATATTATAATATGTCTTCTAACATTACACACTTCTGGCGTCGAAAATAGCTTACACAAAATGAATAACTTAAAAATCTTATTAAGGCTTAGTACGCAATAGTAGAGTAAGGTGCAGATTTAGTACTCTACTGTTGCTCTACCAATGAAAACCTACTTTAAATCAACTTCAAATAGCAGGATCTTTCTTTAAGTTTGAAATCGGTTTTTCGATTAAAAGTTAAACATTGGTAGACCAACGGTAGAGTTTACCAAACTTTCTCTACCTCTAATGTAATCTAGGCCTTCCCCTATACTTCATTATACTAAAACATATAATTAATTCACAGGAATGACATCGACGACCATTTGGATGCGATGCAAACTGATCTGGATTCGTTAAGGGAGCTCTTACGAAGTGACTCGTACTCCTTAGACACGAACACATTGTTAGGGGTACGTACATTTCTATATCAACCTTTAGTAGTTAAGATAAAGTAATATCTATCAGTCTGTTTACAGCCAAGCTAAGACCACACCAGCGACAAGTGGCGTTAATATTCTCTGTAATCGAACTCACTGATAACGCTATATTGTAGCGGTATCTACCGGCGTTCGAAACGTCAAATTGGATTAAATATTCCAAAAAGCTAATGGTTAAGTACTTAGACTCGAATTCTAGTCTACCTTCCTCTCACTTTGAATCTGAAGAATCACTCAGCGAATATTCGGAAAAGCAACGCTTTAAATCTCGTTGAAATCCCATTTACCGTTCAGTACTTAGAAAAATTGCCCGGTCCATTCGAATGCTGTCAATGTAGTTACTTCAATATAGGTGCACTGCACACTAGCGCGATGTTGGTCTGTGTAAACTTTGACATTAGCGTTGGCGTGGCTATGTTGGTAGCACTGCGCGCGGTCACGTTGCACCCAACGTGTGCGGACCGCGTGCGATGCCGTGTGCCTCACACACACACCGGTATAATATAACCGGTGTAATATAAACCGCGGTACCACCGCTCTGTTGTGTTGTTTATTGATAAAACGTTTTTGTCATCGTCGCTCGGCATCACTTATGTATGGTCGTTGTCGTATGCAATTGATGAATTGATGTCGCAATACCCAATGGGCTCTATTACTTTCATTACCTACAATTTAGGGTGTAATATTGCAGACGTTTTGTAGGGAAACATATTTTTACTTTTTTATTTATTTCTTATTGATATTAATCTTCATATAGGTTTTCAGTGAGCGAGAGGCTAGGCTCTAGATTATAATTATATAGGACCAAAAACCATTACTTTAAATTTAATTTGTGGTTTTTACTAGGATATTAGGGACACACTTCAGTATGGAAGTGATTAAAGATTAGAATTTTGAGATGTATTGCATTAATATAAAATTTTTGTTATGAATGATAAATCATTGTGACTTCTGTGTTGTCCATAGAATGCGGACTCAAGATTAGGACCTACGATGTCCCTCGCTATACCACCATGTCAGCTACCAACACTTGATTATGTAATAACTAAAGAAAAGATTATAATAACCTATACTTACCTATATAGTTCATTTGCATTTGTTATTGTAAACACAATTTCTATTTGATAAAGACTCGATAACACTATCTTCTATATTAAATAACTTTAACTTATCGTTATATAATATGGTATGTTGACAATCATTAGTACAACGGATAGATAGTTTAGGTATTTGCAATAGAGACTGCATTGCTTTGGTTTTGGGTCGAAACTTTGATCATTGTATTTTGATGTTTTGATCTCATGAAAATGGCTATGATTGACTGTTTTGATGTTTACATGTTTAATATAACTTTTTTTGTTTGTGGTGTTTCAGCTATTTGGCTCGGACGACCCCTTTTACGGTCTCTCGTACAATAGTCCCGTCGATGACAGAACGAGACCCTCTAGCGCTGGTAAGACAATCATTTAATATTATTCCTTGCATGATAGAAACCATCCCCTAGATTTTTCTAAGTAGTCTATTCAAAATATTGTCTTCTGAAATGTATAATGTAATCAAATATAGTGCGACAAATATAAAGATGAAAAAGTTTCATTACCACCTTCCCAAGTATCGGAAATATGAGGTTACAACTATTTGGAAGCGCAAGTCTTCTTAAAAAATGATTTACCATTTTAAGTATAACCTTTTCTAATTCACATATGAGCGCGATTGAGAAATGGGTACTGTTGGTTGTTAGCCATTTGTACACATTCTTGTACAAAATTCTTGCAATGAAAGAACACGCAAGGTAAATAATTAAACAATTTGAAGTAAGTAACAATATAAAATTCATACTTTGAGTGTAATGCGTGCGTAATAGCCGTGTTTTATGTATATTATTTTATATTGTTTTTGTTAAATGTTTCGTGTTATATTATATTTTTTGTTATTCAATAAGTAAGATTATAGTTATTTGATGTGTTCAATATATATTTTTGTTCATATATTATCGCCATTATATTGTGTAGCACTATATTTTTTAGCATTATTTTTATTTTATTGTAAACTCCGCCCGTCATATAGAAAAGCAGGTGACCACTTCGACGTCACCTACGCCTATATAGGTGACCAACTTCAATATGTTCTTGACGTTTATGTTAATTGTAGATACAACCAAACAGTATCCGATGATTGATTTTGATTGGCTGATTGGTAACAGCGATGCCCCAGCGAAGTAGCCTGGCTACCGACCCTCGCCCTCAAGAGCCATAGCGCTAAATATCTGCGTTAAGGTCACATTAATTGGAATACTTCGGTAAAGGGTTAAATTAGTGCGGTTCCGGTCGTCTCCGTGTATCTATGTCGCAACAAACGGGTTAAATCACACCCCGAATAGGAGGAGATTTTATGAAATTCGTGTGTGTTTAGAATAATAATTTGCTTGTTAAATAATCGATTCAATTAATGTTTTTAGCGTAGTTTTTGATCATCACAATACAAGCGGAGTCCCGCGAGTAAGATAACGCGAATTATGTAAATCTTAGAATTAGATGAATTTATTGACATTATTTTATACGTAAGTAATTTTCGATTGTTTCAAATTAACGTTGGAATGTGCAATTTTGCTTGTTAATGATAATTGTCGTTATTTCTTAAAATGTTTGTAGTCAGTTAATGTTGTTTCCGATTTACCTATATAATATTAGGATGTTTGTTGCGGCATACATACAAAATTAAATTATATTCAACGTTATAGCTTTAAAGAGTTTAAGAGGACTTTATATGTTAAGTTATATGTTAAGTATATGAACATTGTTGGTATATATAACAGAGTCTATTATATATTTGTTACTTTTCAATGAAGTACTTGACGTAAAAAAATATACCTACATATAATCATTATTGTGCTTTGGAAATCGTCAAAATTGAGGCATCGAATGCGTGATATTAATGCTGTGTTTTAATTGGTGGAATGAATTTCCTGTTTTCCGCTGATCATCATACAAAAGATCTGACATTTTTAATTCTACGTCGATCAATTGGTATTGTAAATCCCTACAATCCGATTGGCGTTTGTTTCCTGATTTTTGACAATTTTAAACGTATGGTTCGAAAAAAGAATACAGCAGGCTTGATTGTCACTGTTATGTTGGTATTAACGTGTCATGCTTGTCAAAGTACCTATATAGTTTTAAGTTATATCAGTGTCACGCGCAATGTTATCATTAACCATCGTGTGTATGTTTTATTGTCAATTAAAGCGAAGAAGTTGAGGGGTGATGTATCGAATGTCCGCGGTGAGGACAAGGAGGACGAGCCGGTCACAGACGATGACGGTACTTTGTTTTCATTGGCCTCACAGCGCAGTAGTTACCGATGGCATGCACATGCTATACATACGGCCTAGCCTACCCGTAGATATGACGCCTACTATTATATAATTATTATATTTAGCTGATTATATCAAGTGCTGAACATCGTGATCGCTCTGAATATAATACAATTTTTCCTGCGTAGTGTTAAAGCTTCTCTTCACTGATTGAAGGCTCGGCGGGACATATCATCGTTAAATGCCTTCCAGTATATGAGCCTGATGAGCTAACCTAAATATTGGGCTTTAGTGTGAAGAGGGCTTTATTAACTTCAGACCGGTTAAGCTGTTTCACAGAATAATATTTAATTATATGCTTTTATTCTCAAACGCATTTGATAATGCATTGATTTGCAATTTATTTTTGATCTTTGGCCTATTTATTTAAGAGTGAAGTCACTCAATTAATACTAGTTTTGGATGAAGGTATATTTAAGTTAGATGTAAATCATTAGAATATCTTGGAGTTTCAACGCACGTTTTTGCTCTTATATAAAATAGTTTATTGTTAGTTATAAACTCCTAAGATTCAAATAAGTTAGATATGGTAAATGCATGTTGATATTGTTTGAAAATTAAATTTATGAGTGATAATTTAGTTGCAGTACCAATGTATTAGTAAAGTAAGTAGTGCTTAGGTAAGCTTAGCATTAGAAATGTTACATATTATTTGCTAAACTTACGTAAACTTTAACTGTTTTTTTGGGTAAATTTCAGTGGAGGGGAATCAGCTAATATCGTATTCAGGGAATATTCCAGACTTTGAGGATATAAACATGCCCGAGTTGGAGTGTGATAATTCTCAGGACGGGTGCGTGTCGTCGTTGCCGTCGCCGAGCGGCTCCATGCTACACACGCCGCAGGTGACGCTCAACTCTCCGTACTACCCCGCGAAGCCTTGAGGATATGGGACGGATTCTGCTGCCGATACATCACAATGGAACCTCATTTGTTCCACCTCCATGTACAAACTGGTACTAGACTTCATGCCAGGCTGGTCTGCGTGTGAGAAGCCTACTATATTTTGTACTATTTGATCTTTATGGTCCTAATTATTTGTTAAAACGGGAACTTACGTACGACGGCGGTTACTGTTGTGTGTATGGTCCTGTTGGAGCTCAATAGATAGTTCAAATTCGATTTTGTTGCAGTAATTTATTTCCCTAGGCGAAGTTTAATGTAGACATTTTTAGGAGTCTAATCTGAAATGCTGCCTGGGGTGCATAATAGAAAAACTTATGATCAGAAATGTTATTTTATTAAAATTTGACCACACGCAGTCTCGTCGGCTCGAAGACTAATGCTAAACATTATGTTATGAAATGAATATATTGTATGACTTATACATATTTAGATATTATGATTATGTAAAATTGTATATTGCTTTTTAGGTTTAGTATGCGTTGTAAAGTTTCAAAATTATTGTTAAAATGATTGGGAGTGTTTTGGTTTTGATTTGGTATCATTATGTAGATAGATATGAGTTTGTAAATTTTAGTTTTGTTAAAATTAATCTCGCATTATATTTGGATATTTACATAAGGTCATTGTGGGGAGAAAATTAAATAGCGGTTTTATAGATACATCTACATAGATACATTATACAATTGTTGCGTACAACTGCCTCCACATATTGAGGCCGTTAAATGAAAACAAGCATTTGTTTGTACATGGAAAATATATTACTGCTTCGGTGCCTTATGTAATGTATAAATTATACAACTTTACAGTAAACAATAATTCAAATTTGAACTCAGTTGAAACATTTGAATAGCCTTAAAGTTAACTAGATACATACACAAATATTTTGCCAGGATCGTTTTGTTTTGACGATACTAGCGAAGGAAATAAACAAAATAAGAAATAGTTTGAGAATAAACACGGTATTTACAATGAATGTAATGTGTAATATGCAGTTTAACTGCTTTATAGACTAGAGCATGGGCACTAAAAGGCATAGTTTACATTATACTATTCAATGATAGAGTTAACCCGACACTACTCAACTTAAACAGTACTAATTTCATGCATTTTTTTTCAATTTTTTGCCAATATTGTAATTAATTGAGGGCTGTTTAATTTGGATGGTGTCTTTAGTACTATGCCAATGTAAATTAATTGATGTCATACTTAGTTGGCCATCTACTCTTCTAATGTAAACTAGGCATTACATTAGCTTGTTATATGCTGCGCCTATGTTTGTTGAATTGATTTTGTTATGTATATTATATAAGACGTCTGATATACCACTATTATTATTAAGCCCTTGGTTATAAGCACTATGACTATGTATGTCTTATATTTCTCTTTATGTTTCAGTTAAATGTAATGTTAATTTAAAATATGCATTTTAAAGTTAATGATAGTTCATCTACATTAATAGCATACTGTGTGATTTTAAAAGATAATGATTATGTTTTACAGTTTACTTTATATCGCCTAATATTGAAATATACCCATTGCATCTGATTTTGTCATTGTCTTATGTTATTTTCAATGATTATTATATGAATAAGCCTATAAAATTATTTGGGTTTGGTTGCTTTGTGTTATTCGATTTTCATCATTTACCAATTTGAGTATAACTTTTAAGATTATTGTAATATAAAAATAACATTATTATGAACAAAGTTTGGTAAGATATATATATAAGAGAAATATATTAATGTCTAGGAGTTATTTTTAAATTGAATGTAATAAAACGTTGTAAAGAATTTTTTTGGTTTTATTTCTATAATATGATTAAATAAATTAGTATTTTAATGATTAATTGAATACTTTTAAAACATTTAGCACTTTGTACTGATACCATTTCACATATCACAGATGGCTACATGAAATTCCTTTTAGGAATAATGAGATCTAAAATAACAAGGCCCACTTGCATTACCACTACATTATTTTTATTTAGAGCCAAAAAATGTTCAACTTAAATGCTGTTTTAAGTTGATAAAATTTATCCGCTAAATAAAATGTTATGCAAGCTGAGCTAATACATAGGTAATGTTAGTAATGAAAAATATTAATTGATGATTATCCTACAGTTCGTTAAATCGTTGTCGTGACCATACTATGCACTAATAGAACTTCGACTCAACTTTGTACAACTTGTTCATAATACATTTCCTGCGACTTTACAGTCACTTTATGTGCCTTTGAGGTCATTCACATTTACTTTCATCGAAATGTTCACCTTGATATAAGTAGGTAGTTGCTTTTACCAGTTCCTTACCTAAACGATAAAATTAAATTCAGTCAGACATGATCTGAATAAAGCATTATTTTTACATTAAATTAAATTTGTAATGCGATTGATAAAATAACTTATACTACATTAGTATCCAATGTATCCAATGATTAGCGCAAGAGCATTAAACATTAGATTCGATTTGCTGTATAAAGCTCATGGAACATACACAATACAGCCTATATAGACCTACTACGCCATCCAATTTCAAGTGACCATCAAAATTTGTACTGTATTTATAACCGCAATAACAAGCCAATTTCAAACAGCACTTGACAAGGATGGTATATTAAGACTATTTACAGAAGTTCGAGACTTTCCAATAATGTACCTTATAACAAATGAAGGTAGATTTTTCACACTGTTACTCTACTTTAGTGTAACCTTAAACGCCTCATCAAAGCGGGTAGGAAGGCCGGTGCTGGCGATCTGTCCTTCACTCCGTCGGTGATGTAGGGGCCTGGTTTCGACATGAGCACTGTGTGTAACGTCGGCAAGTTGTTGATCGTGCACGCGAGTTCAGGTGAGATGTGGCGGCACCCTTGTACGTCAAGGAATTGCAATTTTTGGCAGTGAGCCTTCACTGCTTCTATTGTCTTGTCTGTTAGTTGATTGCAACCCTGAAAGAGAAATAATTGTTGTAACTTATATCCTAGTTAATGTCGGATTAAAGATAAAGATGCCAATTTATGTTTGGTATCTACCAATCATATCAAACAACATATTTCTAATGTGTTATTTGGAAGTCTCCAGTAAATGAGGCTATTGATTTTTTGTTGTTGAAAATTAAAATTGTGGGCAACTGTTCGAAATAATTAAGCAATTTAAATAACATATCTTACCCTTAACTCCAAATGCTTCAGTCTCCTCAAATTCTCCACAATCTCCTCAATAGCTGTGTCCTTCAAATTGTAACAATCGATCAGATTTAAGTACTCAATACTTGGACAGTTCCTCACCAAGTGTTCAATACCTTCATGGGTGATTTGTTGACATCTGCTGAGGTTTAAGTTAATCAGTTCTTTGAAATTAAAAGCATAGGTAAGGCTGACATCTGTTATTCTATTGCACCCACTGATATCCAGTTCTTTCAGGTTTTTAATGCGAGCTAATGAGTAACCAGTGTATGACTCGATACAGAGCTTTTCGCACATGAGCATTACATCTCTCTTACGGCGCGCGTCCCGGACTATCTCCTCTTCTGCTCTGGATCCAAGGTAGATTTTTGGAGGTTGTGGAGCCTCATTGATGGAACTCATGATAGGAACTTCTTCACTATCCGTCTCCAATTTGCCCATGCCTGTCAGTCCAGCATCTGACACCTTATCACAGTGGCTTATTTTCAATACTTGCAACTGTAGTTGATTCTTAAATATCACTTGTATGGATGTATCAGTTACAGCATTAAAACAATAACTTATATCAAAAATCCTAAGGTTTGGTAACTTTTCTGATATCATTATCAAACCTGCTTGATCTATGTTTAGGGAATGTATATCCAGTTCTTCAATAGTTTGATTTTCCACTGCGCAAATTCCTTTTTCTAATCCTTCTTTAGTAATAAGCTCGCAGAGGGAAATGTTTAATGATTTCAATTTTTTTAGTTTACCTAATTCAATAATGCCCATATCTGTGACAGCCCGACATCTCTGTATGTTAAGGGATTCTAGATTCACTAGATTGTTGCAGATGTGAACAAGAGATTGATCAGTAACTCTTGAGCACAACCCGATGTTCAACTCTTTGAGGGAAGTTTGGTTCACAGTCAGCGCTGATATACCCGTATTTGTGAGTTGATCACATGAGTGCAATGATAATGCCTTTAATTTTAGATGTTCTGTTTCGGACAATAGTTTCAAGGCAGCCCCATCAATAAGGGTATTTGAAAAGTATAGTTTCTTTATGTTTTTGGCTTTTGCTGTAATGACTTGTGAGACAAAATAAAATGTTAGAACACTTTCTGAAGGGTATTCAAATATATTAGTGCCTGGAGGGTAAAACTTCTTCACTAAGCCTAAATGAAACTGCAGTGAACAGCCTGAGAGGTTTAACTCCTCAAGGTCTGGAGCAGCTGATACAAATCTATTGAAAAGAGCATCTGTCAAGTACTGGTTGCCAGACAGAGATAACACTTTCAAATTCTCAAGTTTGTTTACTAACAAGCCTTCGGTTTTACCTTCGAGCAACCTCCCAGACATAAAGAGCTCTTTGCAGTTCTGAATATTTAATGACTCCAAGTTTGTACACTTGTCCAGTATGTGCGCAAATACTTTCTCACAAACATCACAGTTTATCAGTGTGAGACAAATTATATTTTCCCCCATTTTTTCCCAAAAGATATTCAGTTTGCTTGATATCTCTACTTCATTGAATATGTAATTGTAATATGTAAGTGTGGAGTTTTCAAATATACGTATCGGCGAAACATTTTCATCACTAATTGGTGACTTGAAAAAGACTACAACTTTATTTTTGAGAAAACATTGGTCGTTTGCGGCAATGTACCAAGCCTGACAAGTTTCACCTGCTGATTTTCTGTCCGATTTCGGTAAAAATTTGAATAGATAAACCAATACCTGGAAGGAAAAAGTCCATGTTAAAATAAGGAAAACTACATAAAATTATTCCTTATAGTTTATTCGCCAAAAATTTGTTTGTCGATGATGGAAGAACTCTTTATCAACGAGATAAAAATAGTATCAAGGCACAATCACGTGAAAAAATAAGCAAACAAAGAAAAATTGTAACAGCGACACTTTAATTGAATCGACGTTCCTGATATTAAAAGCGTATTTATAAAGTATGTTGATTACCTCGTATGGAAGGTCCATCATTTTTGTACACAAGAACTTTTATTTAACAAACAAGTTTCAGTAAAATTTAGAATGTTTTATCATATTACACAAAGCAGCCAAAATTATTTCCGTGTTTACTATTGTTGGGTGGTGGATTTTGATCGACCTGTCAAAGTAATTGACGATGACTCAATTCATTGATTTGATTGGCTGGTAGAAATATTGACAAATAATCAGCTGGTTCTAGTAATATGATACCATTGCTATTACAGCCCTTACCACCCTTGAAATAAAGCTCAAACATGATTATACCATTCGATTATATCAATCAACAGTAACGAAGAATGTAACAGATGATTTTGACATTTACTTGACAACCAATGTGACTGTAAAATTAAACCTCCATGGTTTTAGTTTCCATAGACTATGGATTTGTAGAACAATAATTGGTGTTGATTGGCGACTGAGCGACTGAGCGAATGGCGGCAAACTGTGGCGGCAAATCTAAATCACATGGTATGGTTGATGATGGTTGTATTTCTGTGGTTGTTTTTGGCAGGCAGGCGGCGGCGGCGGCGAAAAAATGGCTTAAATACCTACTTTGAGTAAGTAAAAGCTAGTATAGTAATATAACATATTATAATAATTGAGAAATAGCGCAAAGAAACTTATGAAGACAATCCATCAATCCCTTCTGCAAAGTGGTTAGTCGGAGCGAGCGCTAATTGGGTGGGTGTTGCAGCAGGTTCAATGGCGCTCGGTGTCAATCATTTTGTCCTATTTAAAGGCTATATACTTACGGGGTTTAGGGTTCTCTAAGTGTCAATATCCGTTAATAATACTATCTATTGAGAGAATCTTTTTGGGTAGATATGTAGATTTGGATTGTTAAAATGTTGGAATGTTGTCCAATAATTCTCATACCTAACTACCTGATATCCACACAAAATTTAATGAGACTCGGTCAAGCCGTTTCGGAGGAGTTTAACTACAAACATCGCGACACGAGAATTTTATATAGGTATTAGATAATATTGAACCGTAAAACAAAATAATAATACATACTTAGAAGTACCTATGTAATAATGTTTTTATTTTGAGTTGTAAGTATTCCCATCCTAACGTGCAAATTTATGACTACTGAGTTGCACTTTAGCACAGACCTACATATCTACTACCACAAACTACCTCTTAGTAAATTTCGGCTATGCCCAAGTTCGTCAAGTTAAGTAAACGCGAGGGTTGCTCCCGGCAAAGTGTATTTCTTACGAGTTTGCGCGGTTACAACAGTGCCACTTGTTGGGCGCCACTTCGCTCAGTTTGCGCGGGGTGGCGCGCTCGTCCAGCCACGTGCCGCGCCTCGCATCGCTTCCACTTTTACGATAAACTTTATCAACATTCCTACGAAATTAGTGGCATGAAATATGGCGTTTGTTTCTATGTAACAAGACTGTAGTTCGAATAGTGAGTGAAGGATGTCTAGAAGGAAGCAGGCTAAACCGAGATCCCTCAAACGTAAGTTATCTATCAAAATTCATTATAACCTTAATTTGTTAAATTATTTATTTTTAAAGTCCATAAAAACTTTTTTGTAAAATACTGCACAAGTAGGGACGTAGGTAAACAATTAGAACCGTTTTCTTTGAGAAAGTGTAGCATCACTTTATTTATTTCTTAGCCAGCTGTAGTAATTAATAGAGTTAATGTTCTGAATATTATAATCTCGTAATACAAGTTTCTTATTAGTATTTTTTTAGTTCGAAGAAATACTGTACATATGGTTGTAGTTATACAGGGTCCATAGATTTTGTATTTTACTTAACTTTTTCGATCCTTATTGGTTATACTTGGCTACTTAAATCTAGGTGAATCATGAGTCTACCCTCATATTTTATAGTTACTTACCTTATACAAAATCATTATCAATTTCTACCAGACATCAAATAATTTTTGCCTAACAGTAGTCAATCAAATACACTGACACCTACCTAAGCTAAGCCTACCTAAGCTACCTAAGCTAAAAACACGAATCTAACTCCGAATTTCAGTTGTAAAATCCGCGAGCGTTATTTGACACCTGTATTTATTTCCCGAGTCACAGAAGCGAGTTGGCATCAGGTTGATGGACACACTGCGACGCGGGCTCGTGGCTTTGATTTAATATCAACGTTTTGTCACTCACCAACCGCCACCGCAGATGGGCACAGTTAGATTTAACATTTAACCCACTAACTGTACAGAACCTGGTACCTAGTAATGTTATATTGATCATGAAAACCTGTTCTAATGTTATTAGATCTATTTCCTGATAAAATGATTTTAATCATAGTTTATCGAATCTTTCTAAACCTTTTCATATGGCTATACTACTTTACATAAGTACTTCCTTTTCATAATATGTATTATGTATTGAAATAGATAAAAGATAAAAAGATACCAATCAATTTATGAATCTCGTGGCTCTAACGCCTAACTAAGGTACCATGTGAGTCTAGATATAAGTACTTATCTTATTCTAGTACATAGTTATATCTAGGTTCTACAGCCTGTTCGATCTCATGGGATTATAAAACATTTTGGTCCCTTCTGACTCTCATGGGTTTAAAGAATACTTTTTTATGCCTTTTGGGTTCCCGGGTATTAAAGTATACTTTTCTATGGCTTCTTTTTCCCATGGGATCTTATTTTTTTACTTTTCTGCTTCGTTCTAAACCTGCGGTTCATGGTATCCTAGAATATTAGATATGTACCTTATGCTTACTCGACTTCGGAGGCCGAAATACTTTAGTTTACCAATACTTAGTTTGCCAATACTTTTTCCATTCATCCATCGTGGTACAGAACTTTTGAAGAAAAACCCATTAACGAATTATCCTATCTTTATTCGACCTAATATAATCCAACCATATCGAAAAATATGAGATAATATCATACATACTGAACACACGAAAAATGCATCCCAGAAGCCAATATTTGAAACCTATTTCTAGAGAGGCACCTACTGGCTGATATCTTAACATTATCACCGAAGCAGTGACTATGTTATGTACTAGTGTTGTAATGTAAGTTTACTTATCGATCTAGTGGCGTCTAGTACTTTCGTAATGCGTCCCGCGGGTGCCGCGAGGATGCTGCGACTCCCGCCGACTCTGGGGATACCTAATGCAATACTAGCTCACTGACTGGATCTTACACTCAAGTTGTATATCTCTATTCTGTGTTCTATTGTTATTTTTATTCGGTTTCTCTTACTTCGAACATGAACTAGAGTGTAGCTTTGTCTATAATTTTTTTAGTAAGGACTTATTTTATCAAATTGTAAACCTTGTATTTAAGTTTAATTAATTATTCAGCACATTATCATTTGAACCATAATACAGTCATTAATATTTATTTCAATTAGGTAGATACCACTTATGGTAGAGGGCTCATGTTTTAATCGTTAGCCTCCAAAGGGGACCTATGTGGAGCTTTACCTATAATTTAAGACTCATGTCAAACTTGTCACATTGTCGCACTGGTACCCTACAGTCGTCGTTCCACAAACCCGAAATTAACTGACTATCTCCCTTCCTCCAGATGAAAACGAACAAGTCATACCGCACTCTGCTGTATTATTGATAGGATTGGTGATTAATGAATTATTAAAATTGTGTAACTACTCCATTAACAACGCGAGGTAATTGGTACGTACGTCGTACGTAAGTGCGTTGTAAAAATTGCCCATACATCCGCACATTCCGCACATTCGTTATGTCGACCGAGATTTTTTCATTGTTTTGTGTTATCCGAGTGTGAATCATCAAATAATAATCTAAACAGAGCTCGACTTTGATTCGATCCTCGTATATTACGCCGGTGAGCCCTTGCTTGGCTCGCTAGGGTCCTATAACACGTCAATTTCACCTCGCACCGGCCCTCATGCGGAGAAATTAAAATTTTATATCCAGTGAAAATGTTAATCCTTCCCTGTCCCAAGCAGACAATAAAAACGAATTGCCGTATCTTGAATTGTTTACCCTGACATCGCTTTTACCTGTTAGCCAGTTTTCGTGGATCTCAAAGTATTACCTGCTTATGTGTGATTAGGGATAGCTTAAAAATGTACTGGACGACCAACTCGGGTAAACTTTCAATTGTCACTAGTTGTATGACTTATGTACTTGTATCCCGTCGGTATTAAGTGTTTCCAAATCGTTGCCTTCAGAGGAACTAATTAAAGAATGCACCTTCCCAATACCAATCAACATATAGATACCCAGCCTAGATACCCATGTATTCCACATATTTTATGCATACCAATTAGAAATAACTGCCTTGGTAAAAATACGTTTATTTACCTTACAAATATATCTTAAATATATCAACATCGACTAATGTACTTAGTAAACAGTTTAATTAAATTAATTATGTATTGAAAGGTAAATGAAATAACTAGTAAAACAGTAAGTGAGAGAGGGAGGGAGGTGTGAAGATCAAAATAAAACGTATGAATGTTTTATGCGAGGTAAAAGCTTTAGATGGACGTATTTGTAAGCCTTTTGAAGAGGGTTAAGTCAATTTGGCTTTGAACGTCAACTTTTTTGCAGGACAAGTGCTTGCCTATCTGTGAAACGTGCAGTTCTAAGGTTTTAGTAGCCACGTCTACTGTATCGGGTACCTACTACGATATATTATTTTTTTAACCTGCCATGTGGGCAGTAGTTATTAATGTCATATGAATTGCAAACGGTTTATTGGTACTAGAATGTTGCCACATTAATATATAACAATTTATGAATTCTATTATTGTTTTCCTAAGGACAGTAGTCGTTACATGAGCCATGTCAGAGGCCTTTGGCGGCTCAATAACTCTGACACCAGGATTGGTCTGGTTGACCATCCACTCGATAAGAAGAAGATTTAATAATATTTATTTGAAACGTTAAAAAAATATTTACCTTAAGAGGTTGTTGGTTTTAACGACTTGCATTATCATATTCCGGCGATATAATTACAACATTCAAAAGTAACTGAAGAGCTTATTTAAAAATCAGTTGAAATTAATCTGTAACTGTATGAAACACTTATTACTGAGGCCCCATTATGAGTAACGATAAGAAGTTGATGGCTCCGAGAGGGTGTGAGCGGGGTGCTTCACTTAGGGCTGCCAACTCAATTGCAATTTAAATAATAACATTTTAAACAACTATTAAAACCTTTAACATTTTTAAAAGTAAGTCTAATTTTTATTAACATTATTTTGTAACAGTTTTTATAGTTTGTTACTAGATTGTTTTGTTCAGAACAGTGTTGTTATAAACTATAAAGTTTTGAAAAATAATGCGAAAATTTAAAGTTGAAAGATATAGATTTTGTGGGAGCCCTGGGTGTTGCGCGTCCATAAAACTTGTAGAGGCCCCGCGGAGAGTCGACGGCAAATTTCCCCTGGGTGGCGCACCCCCCCACCGCGCCTTTGGGAAATACGCTAAAGGCATATCATAACAGTTTTATGTTGATGTTGACCTCTCCGAGATACCAGCGCTGGTTAATCGATGCAATTTGCTTAACGGTGCATGAGATGGATTTAATGATTATAAACATTGAATACGCCATTATTTTTCTAAGGTTTTATACACAATATTTTTGCATAAAACCTGTGTCTGATATTTATTATCATTGCCATTTAACTCACTTCCCTAACAAAATGTTATAGTTTGTGTCTGTATTTTAACGAAAACAACTCCTTGCCAAAATCTAGGGAACTTGTACCCTTACTGTTCGTCGCAGAACATCATATTACCAAAACACAATTTTTCTCAGTCCTAGATATTTCCTCCGTTTTCGTACTCTACCAGTACCAGTCACTGCCAAAACTGTTTCAGTGATGCTCCTACTACCCTGGGTTGCCTCTTCAGAATTGATATGAATCTAGCATAATCTAAACTATTGCATTACATATTATACTTAGTTGTTTTGAAAATGATTTTATGTGCGCTCGTTGCAAATTAATTTACTATCTGAGGTCAATAAGGCAGGTAGGTTGCAGCTTAATTTCTACAATAATGTATCTGGTAAAAGATATTATGTTTACCTATCTTCCTGCCTTCCGTCTACCTTCCTGTATCTATTCTTATGTAGTTAGATTTCTTCCTGTCTATTAAAATTATCTCAATTTGATCCACATAAAAGTAACCAACCACCACAAACATGTATCCATCGTAGCCGCTACCTACCTAAAACAGGAAGAAGTTAAGACCAATAGACGACCTTAGACCAAATAAAAAGTCAGGACCGAGCGTTGCAAATGATATAGTGAAGCATACAAAAATTGCGCCCTGGGATCAGTGCTCTCATGGTCACATAATAAAACCAAATTAAACCTCATTGATGAGTTTGGTAGTTAAGCCTGGTGTACACAATTTCCAAACCGATTGCCATGCACTGTTGTTACGCGCTGTGTCTTGAGTTATTGACTTGGTCTAGCTTCAAACACATCAGGTAAGAGGGTGCTTTTCCACCAGAACAACTATGTTGGGCACAACTGTAATGTATACAACATATCATACATAGAGTTGCTTTCCACTATAGCCCTGCTTTGCTACGTTGCTATGCTACTTTGGAGTCCGCCCATAGTATTAAGTATAGCATAGCACTCGGGTGGAAAGGCACCCTTTTTTATAAGAGTACTTACTTATGTTTCCTTGGATACTAGACTGATTGACTGTATCAATCACTGTAATGAAGAGGAAAGCGGGAATTCGCAATTGCAAAGTCAAATGAAAATATGTAGCTGGTTATAGCAATTTTCACAGTGCAGCTTTTAAACATAGAGTATGGCGTCCTTGTGTCCGTGGGAAGGTGGGAAAGTGGGTAGTGGAGGCTCGGTCCCAGTGGAAGCGAGTCCTCGCCCACCGCCCACGCGCGTCCCGCGGGAGCAGGCGGCGGCAGCCTGGGCCAGCTCCCGAGGGACCCTGCCCGCCGCCCCGCGCCGCGCGCCCCGCACCACCTCCCCTCAGCTCTGTCTCTAAGGAAAATAGCTGCTGAGACGTTCCACTTTTAATTGATACCTACGACTAGATGGAGACACATTTTCAAAATAACCTCGCGAATAATGGGTAATTTGTAACACTTTGCGTTTATAAAATTCTGTACTTCTCGTACCCTACCTGTATTATAAGTTAAATCGAATGGTACAAACAACTCGGATTGAAGAAATAAATTCTGTCAATTGAGTTCTAGGAAAGTTTTCAGCGTATAGTGTTGCGAAGAGTTAAGCTTATAAAGACAGCACACGCATACATCATACGGAACAGGGAATAATAACTAACCAGGAGTATTTGTTGGTAATTTATTTACATGAATAAATGCGAGTACATTAGTAAAGGACGGCGCGCGTCCTCTGGATGCTGGAGGCGGGACATCCTCGGACCCGCGCGCCTCGGGGACCACCTCCTCAATTCCCTCTCGACATCGTACTAAAGCCTCCGAACACATTAAAATTACAGTTTCCAAGGATATACAACAGAAACTACAATGACTTAGCCGAGATGGGGTTTGCGTTATTATTCCTCTGCGCTGCCAACGCGGCTGGTCCTTAATCAAAGTTATTACCTACAACGTTTAGTGCTGCCTGTGGAATAACTCGTTACCACCATATTATTGGTAACGATGCCCTCATTCTTGCTATGAATGTAGGTACATCAACTATTAAGTACTTTTACTTTTATCTAAGCTGTTATAAGTACTTAGTAACCAATAGTGAATAGTTTTTTGTGGATTATTGAAATGTTTGTGTGTATATTAGATGATAATTCATTCTATGATTTCGAAGGACTACGATACAATAGATAATGTAGAGGTAAAACAAGTGCGAGTACACCAAGAGTACGTAAAGAGAAAACAATTAAATTAAAACGGAAATCAACTTTATTTTTTTAAGTTACTTTACAGAACCTCATTTTTATAAAACTCACCTGGTTATGTAGTAGCAGATAAACATGAACGCTACTAAAATTTGTATGAAAATAAGGCCGGTACATTGGCAGGCTACTGAGAGCCATAGAGGGCAGCGTCGCGGTAGATAGCCCATCATAACTCCCCGTCGCTATGTGCCTAGCGGGACTCATTCAGCACCAAAGCGCCACTACAATACTGCTGCCAATTCAATTTTCTTACTGACCATATCGGTATTGGTACTGTCGTAAAAATATTTCAACTTTCAATGGAATTGGTACTTGCTATTCGGTTTTAAAACTGAAGTCTGCTTATTTATAGATAACTTAATGGAAACCTACTACATATACCCTTACTATATAGGCTCTTACAAAAACTGCTATAGATTTCTCTCACAGTTGATATTAGAATTTCAATTTTCAAACAATGCCCACAGTTAGCATAACAAAGTTGAGTAACATAAAAATGTTATGCCATTTATTATGTTAATGAAGACACAATACTAGTAGGACTGCTCCCAATAGAGCCACTTTTGATGAATCGATAGAAGATCCTCCGGGATTATACCAACAGCTCATAAGTAGGTTTTGTTAGATTCAAACAACATTGATGTACATAGTTGAATATTATTAGTTTAATGTTAAGTTGGTCCTTAGGTATTTAAGTTTGAATAAAACTTAATTCTTATTTAAATAATTTTAGTGTTTATAAGTAGAACGTCGTAAAAGACTGTTGCTACGACTTGCTAAAATTGTTGAAACAGTTTTGAGTTTATAATTGGTATAAGTGCTTATTTATTTAGTTGTTGTAGCGTTACCTACTCGTAAATGTAAACGGAAATAGGGTAGGTTTAGTGTAACTTAATAACTCAGTTAATTAATAGGTAGTAAAGGTTAGTTAGGTAATTTTAAAATTTTAAATCTGTGCTTTAAAAATAATCTTGTTCATTTCATCAGCTTTCTAACCCAAAAAATTATACCATCGTCAGTTCATTAGATTGGGAAAGTACGATGCCACAGAAAGACACAGAAACGTCAAATCATAACAACTTATTTATGCATAGGAACCTGAGATAGGAACGATTTCTCTTATAAATTACAATTGCAAAATGAACCCAATAGCAAGTAGTTGGCTCTTGCACTAAACAAACTGTGTTCCACAGTACCGTAACTTACGGTCTAGTTATCAAAACTTCACAATGGCTTGGGTGTTTGGACGTTGAATCAGGACTGTTTACTGGGCAGCGGCCAAGGTGCGGCCTCTACGCACCCGGCACCGCGACGGAACGCAATCACGCCACCCGCACCCTACGAACATAATTAACTTCATTACACAACTACTTTACCTTTGTTTAAAAATAACATGTTTGTAATTTAATTAGATAATTATACAAGATTTTTAATTAGATAAGTTTTTCGGTTTGTAAATTATTGTGTGTTCTTGTTAGGTGGAAGTTTGGGACAGAACGGTATTGGGATTTGTGTCAAGAGATCTAATTAGCAACTCGTCTATGGAGAAAACATGCAACTTTGAATAAGATAAGATCGGAATCGAATCGAATATTGATTTTATCCGGAATTTTGATTGGTCTGTTAACAATTGAAATAGATGAGCCACCAAGATGAGCGGGATTCTTTTAATTTTAGGAGCACCATGAATTTGGATCCTAATTACTGGTTTATTAAGTTTAAGCGAACACTACTCAATTCCTACGAAAGGTTTATAGGTAAGGTACCTACTGACTTATACCTACTACTTGAATATTACTAACTAGCAGCGCCCCGCGGTTTTACCCGCGTTGTGCCCGTTCCCGTGGGAATTTCGGGATAAAATGTAGCCTATAGCCTTCCTCGATAAATAGTCTATCTAACAGTGAAAGAATTATTCAAATCGGTTCAGTAGTTTCTGAGATTAGCGCGTTTAAACAAACAAACAAACAAACAAACAAAACAAACTCTTCAGCTTTATAATATTAGTATAGATTGAAAAATACTAGGTACTTGAAGTTGGTAGCGTTGAATATGTTATTCAAAATGTCCTTTTCTAAAATATGAAAAAGGATATTGTACCTATGACTGACATAATAAAACCCATCGGCTTGAGTCAAATTAAGATAACTAAACATTATGTAGCTGGTGAATAAAAAAAAAAAATACGAGACATTTAAAAAATCAGCCGCAACTGATGAGAATAAGACCATATAAAAATCGAAGCAGTTAATTTCCTGTCTAGAAAAATGCTAAAGTAATTCGACTCACCTGGATGATGATATTCTTTAAAATGAAACGAAATACTCGTGTGTCAAAACGACATTTTACAATTATTAAGTGTTGGACAAGATACACGAGAAATAAATAACGTACCTACCAGTTTTCAATACATTAACATTAGTCCGTGATTTCTAGTCCCAATGGGCTCGCACCTAATTCGCGTACATGGTATCGCTTACATTATCCTAATTAACTTTGTTCATATTCATTAACTAGATGTATTTATTTATCGGCTTGTATTGTGGTGTCACTCATGAATTGATTAAAAATACAATTGTTGATATCCTACAGGAAATGTTGCAAAAACATACGAATTTGACACCTCATACATACAACTAGTTTTGCTTCGTATCTGTCTGTCTCCATTAAAGTCAAAATATTGTTTGAATCTCCGCCAACGTTTACTGAAAATGGGAACACAATAGGTTTACCATAATTGCACCTTATACGGGGTTTGCCTTACCGGTCACCTCCTCTTATTCTGTCGAAATGACACAATAAATATCAAACAAATCCGCGGAACATGTCGCTATTACGAGGTAGATACGGTACGTGAGAATGGGGCCATAGTAGCTTGGGAAAGTTACAGGTAAAAAATGAGCTTTTGGTCATATTGTAATACTTTGTTTTTATACAGCTGAGGAGGAAGAGTGGACTGAAGAAAATGGAACGTTTGAAAATCGCGAAGAAGAACAGGAAGATAATCAAGACGAAGGCGACGCCCCCGGCGGAGAATCAGATACGAACGAAAACAAGAATGACGTCGAAGAAGCCGACGAGACCGAACATTTTGAAGGTATATAAATTACATATCTAAGCATCGTTCAGGTTTATTGTCAAATCATATTACGTTATAAAAACTTGTGAAAATTGTTATCTTTTTCTGAGAGCAACTTATATCGTAAATCTATCGTCACGTCGTGCAATAAAGAGAGCTCATGAGTTCAATCATAAAACGGGGGAGTGGAGTTATAAAAGTGACCGTAACTTGAATACGGACGGTGTTCGGTGGGAGAGCGGTGTCTGGGTGTCTGGGTGTCGGAGGCTGACATTGACACACAGCCGTTGATAACGTATGACGTACGAGCTGAGCCGTCGCACTCGCTGGGTGCTACACTGCACTACAGCGCCGGACGTACCGACTACCGACAGCCTTTTGCGCCGCGGCATGTGTCTATTACGAATGCAGATGTCGACGTGATTAAGTGGCTCTCCTATTCCTAAAACTGAAATGTAGGTTCGAATATTCGACGTACGAAATATTGGTTGCTCTTTTGCTTTATTCACGTTCTTTAAAACGTTGTTTCATCGCTATATTTTTGTATTTCTTGTAAGTTCCTGAAAAATATGGATAATTTCTGAAACACGATTATTTTAACGTAGTATTATTTACGTAGAATTTGATTATATGAATATATTTATGTTGAACGGCGTAATTTACGTTGAATAGTATTTCTAAATAACCGAACTAATCATTATGATAACGTTACATCACATTAGATAGATTCAACGCATAGTAATCAATGACAATGCCTATCCAATGAAAATTGATTTAATCGGTGCTGTGGATGTAGTTGAAAATAATTTATGGATGCGGGATTGTTCGCACCCAGCGTTTAGTCAAGTGTCAGATGCGTTGGACGCGAAGCACTAGTCACTGCCGCAACGCGCTTGCACACACCCATTTATTGTCAGATTAGCGACGCGCCTACTAAATACTCTGTACCAATGTATACGCGCGCAACTGGGATTAGAAATTATCGTAACTTGTTTTCGTAGAATTTAGATAATAATTTCTAAACATATTGTGGAAGGTATTTCAATAATAATATGAATAGAATTTCTATTTAATATTCTTTTTTTAATTTTTCTTTTTTTTTAGACCCGGAAGAGGACGTTGATGATAAACCAAAAGACATGGAGCACTATGGTGGTGAGGATATGGGTGAGTTATAATTTGAGATATAATTATTACTTTAATATAGATCAGCTCTTGAAAATAAACTCAGTAGCGGTCTCCAAGATATTAAATTAAAATTCAAATTAAAACTTCTTAATGTTTTATAACATAAAAGAGTTACTGGTTAATACTGACTGTGAAATCTTGAGGATGGTTCGTTAGGTTGAGGTCTTCATTGAAATTCATAAGGAGGCCACTAAAATAACGAGCAGTCTCTGGCCGATGCGTTTTTAGTGCGGTTTAACGCTCTTTTTACAACTTCGTCAAAGGGTGTGGTTGCGAGCGCTCCCGCCGCGGCCGCGTCCTTTACGAGTCTGCCCTCGCTTATCTCTCCTCTTTCGCGATAAATCTCCACCGACTCCTTGGACTTCAAATATTTACATGCTAATTCGAGGCCAATTCAGCACCCGAGATTATAAATAAATTGTCGACCGAGCCCCATCATCGACCGTACCCACCACTTTATCTTTCATGACTTTAGAAGTTTTTAAAACAGTGGCCCATCTCGACGAGTTGGCGTTTTAATTTTATGCCACCCAGATAATTTAGATTTTACGGTACCTAGTCGGGGCAAAATCTTTATGAGAATGAGAGGAGGTTGTAAAATTATGATTTACTTACTTACCCACTGGTTATATACTTTGGCATTACAATGTTATTATGCCTCGACATTGTGTAATAATATTTGTCCGTCAAAGGAATTTGTTTGTTCCCAAATTATGCTGCCGTAGGTACCCATTGTTAAAATAAACAAAATAGCAAACTGTTAAGCAAAACAATCAGCCAATACAGGAAATCTTAGCATCACCCTTCATTTAAACTGAAGAATTTTACTCCTTAATGCTTATGAACTATTGTTTGAAGTCGAAAAACTTTTGGTTTACGATGAAAGCACATGTTTTGCGCGTGCCAACATGGATTCCGGCGGCTATGTTTTACAATATGTAAAAGTATACGTTGTTTAAAATGTAATAAATGAATTATTTTCCCTAGTGATGAGTTCCGTTGTCGCAGACTCGTTGTAAGGCCAATGCGAGTGTTGCGCAAATGTATTCTCTGCGGGGGCGGGCGGGGCGCGCGCGGGGGGCGGGCGGGGGAGCCCGAAGTTGGGCGCGCGGGCGCGCTCCCGCGGGACCCGGCCGCAGGGACCGCATTCGATACCCGACAACATTTTTAACATCATTATACCTTTACCGTCTACTTTAAGAATTCTTAAAATATTTCCGTAATTAAGGTTAATAATATAACTATAGTTAAGTTTCATAAATATCTGAGTCGTTTAATCGTGGATGATATTAAGTTATTCTGTCAAGTTAGACAGAGAACAATGCGAGCGATGTTGGTCGGGCGGAAGACCATGTCTCGGGCTGGCACGTGGGTAATTAAATGCCGATGTAGTCGGGGCGGGCGCGGCGGCGGGGCGCGAAGTATGCGGCCGGTGCGAGCGCGCCCGCCTCGCCGCGTGCCTGCCGCCGGCCACCGCGTCAACAATGCCGAATTGTTGCCGAACTTGCTCCCAACAATCGGGTTACTATGTTGCTTTGTGTACGCAACTGGTTTCGGAGGCACGTTACTCGAATAGTATTGGATCGGTTAGATAAACCTCCTGTTCCACAATGTCCCTGTCCTATTTGCATACCATAACTGCATAACTTTAACTAATTTTGGGTAAGATGTTATGTTATTTACTGAATAGCAAATGTAGTCCAATATACGTAACCTTTATTTCATATTACTTAAAGTAAAGTGACTGGAATGAGGTATGCTTATTAAACAATGTATTTTATACCAAGTACCCAGGTACCCAAAGTAGTTTTAAAAGATTACGAAAAATAGAATCCGGCCCTGTGTGATCCCAGGTGGCGCGGCCGCAGCGTTTGGAATTATCACATAGTGGAGGAGCGAGCGGTGGGAGGTGGCGGGCTTGATACATTCGTCACAGGCCCAGCAGCCATTAGGCATTTAGATATTATCAACAGCCGCGAGGGAATCGCTCTCGACCTGAGCCCTCGTTGTTTCAATGCAGCTTAATTACTAAAAGTGTTCGTTACTCTCTCCGGGGATTCGGTTTTAGAGAAATTGGTAAAGTTGACGTGTCCATCAGCGGTGTCCGCCGTACGTCTGTTCCTTGTCTAATGCCCCCGGGCCGGTCCCAGGTGGCGGCTCCGGCCACACTTCCTTCCGTCCCGGGGGACGCGCCTCGACCCGCGCGCACTCACACTCACTCACCGCCACACAGATACAACGTCTCTCCTATATCTCTGTGTGTATTGCAAAAAGTGTTTATTCACGAATTTATTGGGAAATGTTTTTAGTTATTACACAATAATGTCTGATATTGAGGTGGTACTTCTGGAGTTGAATAAACTTTGTTAATATGAAAATCGAAAGCTTAGACGAAAGTTTGAAAATTCCATTTTTACTGCAATCTCAGTAAATGCAGCAATCCTATATAGGTATAAATAGATGATTAGATGATAATTCACAGTAACAATTGCAAGTATGACCAAATTAGAGCGGATACTATTTAACATGGACTATTTTACGTTAAAGAAGACAACGTACAGTCCCTAGGCAAGTGGAGTAATTAGCAATTAAATGTATTAGCACGGCGCGGCGGGCGGCGCGGCCGGGCTGTGCGTAGCGCGGATATGTCCGGGCTCCGCTCGTGATTAATGCAGCCTCCGGGGGCAGCCGAACTGATTGCCGCTCCGCTCCCACGGGCACCACTATACATTTTAGTCTCTCCACCAAAAATATAATACGGAAACCGCTACATTCTTAATAAGATTTGTTTGATGAATAAAAATTAGATCATTATACAAATAAGATTTTATCGTATAAAATAATGTAAAAACGTTGTCATTTATAGCACTATGAACATAATGTAGATTGAAGTACAGCATATATTTTGTGTTAGTGTATTCAAGATGCCATTACGTTCAAGGTAGTTAATAGTAGTAGTTTACAAGGAGTTTCACCTGAAACGAAATTTCCTTTATGAAGAGGCACGGCGGGGAAAGTAGTTGAGTTACATAACATGTTTTGTTATTTTTATCCGGTGAAAAAGTTGCCTCTTGAGAGGTATATTGGCATCAGTCCGTGGCGTTGCCGGAATAACACCTTCGGTCTGAATGGGTTCGCGAAAGGTAGCGCGCCCCCTGGGGGCACTATGCTCAAGGCGGCAGAAAATTAACGTGCTCCCGAGGGAAATCTACCGCCAGCCTTAGAGCCTCAGACCGCGCGCCTTCCCTACTGGGACACATTTAATATCCCGATGACGGAACTTACCTGGACTCTACAGATACCACCTCGACACCGTAATTGGCTTTTGTTTAACTCGGTTTTCCTTAGTAACTATGATCTCCCATACAAATATTACTACGCATAAAATACATCGATGTAAATGTATCGTTCTATATTATAGTTACTAACACTAATAGAAAATACTCTACACCCTTGCAATAAACAAGCCTATTTCTCCGATTCTTTTTAGCAAAAAGTTGCGTGATTTAATTCTCTTGATAGCGGAGGATCTACGTACTCTAGCAAGTTACTAATTCACCAGATCCAATCGAGTGAGCGGCGCCTAAGGACATTAATGATGCATGCGCCCTTTGCCAGACACCTATTACCACTATTGCCCCTAATTTAGTATTAGTATAAAGTTTCGTTGACATCAATGTTGTACAATGGTATCTATGTGGAGGTGTTGAGTGTTTTTGCAGCTTTGGGAACACTTTTAGGATACATAAATAAAGAACTTTATTTACGTATCACTGTTTTTGTGAACTAGAAAAGTTCAGGAAAAGCATCTATTAAGATTAAAGATAAAGATAGGTACTTAGGGGAAGATACCTATTTTTTAAATGCGCCATAGAATGTGTTTTATATCCGATCTTTAATTAGACACAACTACCAAACATAGCTGCAATGGCACTTTTTCTTAACTTTTATTTTAATTTAGACACGTCGTATCTTCTTCAAACAAATTAGTTAAAAAGTAGGTGCCTACTTAGCCTGCTTATAACATTTTTGGCGTCCTAAGGTCTCACGTCGGGGCACAGGGCAGATATGATAGGTCTTTATTCCTCCAGACCTCAAAAACCTTAGTAAAATGTCATACAAAACAGTATAGCAATATAACAGGTAGCTTAGCATCTAGTAGGTAGCAGTTTAAGACATAAGTAGGATCGTATAGTGTCAACAACGGACGGACCCTAAAAGCTTAGTTAAAATGACATATGAATACTTATTATATGCATATATACACATAGTGCTGCTCAAATCGTAGGTGGTGTAACTCAAAATGCTTGGTTAAAATGTCAGACGAGATAGCAATGTACTCGTAGTAGGTAGCATACATAGCTTATGACATAGATAGTATAGATCGTCGAGGACGGATAACGACGTCCCACGGGCGCTCAATGAACGCACCTGAGGACGCCGGACCAATAACAGGTCTCACTCACTTGTACGCGACACGTGTAGCCTGCTGCTTGATTATTTAATCTAACTCATGTAACCAAATGTTTACAGTGTGTTATAGACATCTGCTTTGTGAATCTTACAAGTTTGAAAAAGGAGGGTATTTTTAAAATGATCTTATCATCTAACTTGACTTTCTCTATATAATTTTTAATGTCTATGAGATATACTAATGGGTCATCTTAGATTTTTTGTCAGAAACCTTGACTGAATTAATCTCTGAAGTTCAAACTGGCGGCTAGTTGTTTAATAAAAAACAAAAAAAACATGTACTCTACCTACTTATAAGAAATACCTAGGTCTGTCTACGTAAAAAAATCTCAAACGAAATACTGAATAGCGTCAAGTCTATCACAAATGATATCCCCTTTCCAACAACAAAGAAATTAAACTGATTTAAATTGAGAACCGTACGCCCTTGCACCAGTCTATCTATCTATGCAAATAAACTCTCTATATAAACATTATTCACTACACGGAAAATGTTTTATCCTGTCTAAATATAGGAGAGAACTTCGGAACTACTAAATTAGACTAAAAAGTTTAAACTGGATCACCTATTCGAATTTAAAACGGATGTAAAATTGTGTGCGGGGTTCCAGCGGCGGGGTTCGCAAGTGGATTAGAGCGCCCGACCGCACGAGGCCCGGCCTGCGCCCCGGGCGCCCGTCGCACCAAGGAACCGAACTAACTTTAGGGTGGATTTTTATTCGCACATTAAGCTTGTTATTAAATAGTTGGACAGGATGGGTAGTTATAATATGAGATATTGATCTCGCTTTTAAGCACTTACATAACTTATAAGTATTAGTTATGTAAGTGTTTAAAAAGGTATGCATATAAAACTAAAAATACGTAAAAAAAACCGTATACTAATTAAACTAAAAGCTATTAGTAATGGTAATAAGTTATATTATTGATTATTATATATACATTACTTATTAGTTATTATTAATGTTATACTCGTAACACATATTTAAAATATGATTTGAATCTATTGTTGCAGATATGGCAGATGTCAAGTCGGAGAGTATGGACAGCTTCGAATCTGGTAAGTATTTTATTTTTAAACCATTAGTTGTATAAATGACATTGAAATATTTTTTTTTCATTTTTATTCAATATTGCTTCCTAAAACTCATGAGTTTCAATTGGAAAATAAGGTCACGCGAACAAAGTAAAAGGCATTCGCTATCGTAAAATGAAATGTTAATGAAGTCGACAAAAAGAAGTCTTATATTAATATTTGAATAGTGGAGTATAAAAAGTGCTCTGACGGAGGTGGTTGGGAGTTGGGGACGTCCACGGCGTTAACGGAGCCCTGGAGGGCCTTTGTCGGAGTCCCCACTTCGCAATACAGCCGAAAAGATAAAATGAACATAAAGTTGAGGAGCAGATACTCAGCTCAGAGGAATCGTAGTTTCCCTCTTGGCGACACTAAACCGAGGACGAGTGAGGCACGCAGTTTGCGGAACCGAACCGCGCTTCCACTCGCGCCCGGGGAACGCTAACTCTATGTCTACCATCATATGCATTCAACAAAACTCCTCAAAATTATAGCATTAATTAAACAAGCCAAATTTACATATCTCTACAAAACTCCAAACATACCCCTAGTCCAGATATTTCACATCATAAGCCCTTTAACTGATTAAGGCTATAAGTTACGAGTTGAGGCCGTGAAGTAAAAAGCAAATGCTAAAATTGCATTGTGGATGGCGAGTATTTCCAACTTACAATTAAAATGGACGACCGAAATTGTTTACATCGTTTGTCACTTAGAGCCGGAATCGATGAAAACTTTATATAATACGGATTTTGAAAATAGATTGTGAAATAGATAGTGATTAATATTGCAATAGAATGAAATAGCACAGTTGAGAAGTTAGGTACGTACTCGTACATAATAATTTAAAAAGATTCATAACTTTGCTAAAATAAGTTCTTTGAATCGGTCCAGGGTTATGAAAATCGATATAGTTACTTTCTAAATTCTTAAATGATTTACGATTTCCTAAAAAATGAATGTGTGAATTTACTTACTGAAACAATGAAAGGTTTTAAATACTTAACAACAACGAGTCAGTGGATTGACAGCCGCGCCAAGTTATTATAGGGGCTTTGAAAAGTCAATTGTGGGTTAAAATAAAGCGACAGTGGAGTTTTAGCCGCGGATAGTAACACGACTCTGCAATCAGGTGCAGTTTAAAATGTGCATTTGCGATGTGTCGTGGTGCAGCAGGCGCAGGGCGCGGACAGAAATGCATTTTCAATAATTGAGGGTCAGACAGGGTGGTGGGGGCGCATTAAAATGCTCGCAGCTAAACTTTCCGATCGTCATTGAGTCGCGACACGGCCGGGCCGCGCGATCTGCTAAATTTGGAAACTAATGGGGACTGAAATATGTAAAATGAACTCCGATTTATGTCTTCCAGATTTGAAATGGTATATTTTGTTCGTTTTGTTAAATCCTATTTATTCTAAGCGTTCATACCTTTGTTGTTGTTCGTTATGGATACTAAGTTGTTTAGTTTTGTCTCATGTCGCGACAGATCGTAAGTACGTACGTCTACGTGTCACGTGAACGCGACAGAGTGAAAGCTAGAAAATTAGTAATTAAGCAGAGCTTTACCGGCGCGGTGTCTGTAGGTTGGTAAGTACCCAAACAGATTCGTTAGCAAGTGATCGTTGCACAAGTAAAATTAGCAATTTCGGTGTTATTTGCAACAGAACGTTTTGTATGTTAGGTAAACATCACGGGACCGTATTTCAGTTGCCAAAAATAAAGACAAACAAAAAGAAGTTTCCTTTCGGTTATTTTCTCGGGGAGATCACGTAGGCGCGCACCTCATCTGCAGCGCTCCCGGTGCGGCGATAAAATTTAAAATTCAAGGCCGCGTTAACGAACCGGCCCCGCGAAGAAATAGATATTCAAATGCGAGAAGATCCCATATTAACATTTATGGCAAGTTTGCGGGGACGAGACAAAAGCGAGGCCCCCGCGGAGTGACTGCGACCGAGCACTGCCGGCGAACCTTCCCCGCGCCGCGATATACAACACACTACAATATGCAGTGCCGCCGCCTTTATACTCCACTCAAACAAACCTTCATTTAATCAGTTCACTTACTATTTATATATCGACCGAGCTCATAGGTTACTTATTTATGAGGTTGGGACGTGTGTCTGTTACCTATGCTCAGCTGTACTCACTTTACCTGATATTACATAATCTAACTAAACGGTGTGGTGACCCTTTCAATACAATTAAAACTTGCCATTATATTATTTTGCTGTATTGTTCACGTTTTGATTTTCAAAAGCCTTTGTATTTGCCAATTGTGATAGGTAAATAAAGATAAACAAAAGTTTTCATGAAAACAAATCAAAATCCCAATTCTGGTTGCTGCATTATTTATGCGATATTGCCTGCTGACTGTCGAACTTCCCCTTTTCTTTACTATGAACTTGTGGTTCACACTTTCATAACTTTCTATACCTAACATAAAATATGACGAAGGGACCAGATTTATTTGTGAAAACTTTTCTTAAAAATATTTGGTGGTACGTATTGTCAAAATGTATGATGAATGATGATATTGGTGTGTAAGTAAAAGGTATTTCGTTAATAATTAATATAAACTTAACTAAGCTTACTGTTTACTTGAGTATACATTGGTAACAATACACAGGGAAAACTGGGTTATTTCATTTTGAAACTGAAAACAAGTGAGACATTTTCATTCAGAGGCGGCTGTTAGCAGTGGCACACACGTTTCTTATTAATATCAGGCGCGGTCGGAATGGCCGAAGACGTCCCAAGCGCCCGCTCTCTCCCAAATAAAATTGCCGCTATCTAAACAAAGAGCCCTAATTATTCGGCCGTGGCGGGCGGGGTCGCTCTCTTATGGGTGTTCTGGGGCCCATTTCGCTTCTCGTATAGGGCCCCGGGGAGCAGCGGGCGCCGCCTAGCCAATCGCCGGATGGAGGAGCGAGCGATCCGCAACCTTTTTATATGCGATATCGGCGTCGGCGCCGGACCCTCGCCCCTCCACCGCCCCCCGGCGCTACTCAGGGAATTAAAAGTTGGAAGGCTCACATCTGATTACCCAAACACACACATTACACAGGATCGCCAATCTCGATAAGCCCACCACAATTTATTAGCGGTCGCTGACGAGTTGTTTTCGACTCTTATCTCATTAAATGGAGTAACAAAATGTTATGTCTAAGAACTGCAGACCAACTAATTCTATGCTCAAACGTACTTCCTCTACTTTGAATCACATCCTTTGCTAACAACTTCCACGTCTGGTAGTGTTTGTGTTCACAATGTCTGCGTGGCGGGTTAGCGTGGGTTCGTATTAATCGTTTATATTCATAATACTGGGGGCTGTTGAAAGGCCTCGACGGTGGCACCGGTCATATGCTCCAATACGTATTTTAATTTGCACCCGATTTTATTTTGAGACAATAAATTGAACATAAAGGGTTTTGAGCGGTTTTTACCTCCGGGCATATTGTCTTCACCCTACGCCTTCGGAGCGTTTCCATTGTGTAGAAATTATGAAATAAAAAGAGGATATCGAATATCGGGTGCGAGGATCGAGGTGCGCGGAGGCGGTGTGCGAGTGTGCGTCCGACATACGACACCTAGCGGGCTGCCCGCGCCCATTGTGCGCCGCCTGTGCCCGGGCCGCGCCGCGCCGACACCATTCACCACAACCTCCGACTCATATTCGATTGCTATGTTTTAAGCATTCGATTGCCCTCGACGTTAATAAAGGGTTCCCAAGAAGAACGTATAATACATGTTGTTTTTTTCGCGTTTTGTAGTCTTTCACCCGGGAGCGGCAAAGGGTACGCTCATTGTTTCTATGGAGAATTGCGTGTATGAATGGGTCCCCAGCATTCATGCGCTCAACACTTGGAGATCGTCGGAAGATAATACAGAATAGGCGGGATCGGGCGGTCCAGGGCCGTCTGCATTAGCAACAACAAACCACCTTCTGAATTACACAACCATTCTATGATTGCTGTCATAATCGTACTTTTTAACTCTAACCAGAAATATAATTTCTAAGCTGCAGTACGGCTACTTTTATTCCATTCATATCAAACAAAATTATCAAACTAGAGTAAAACCGAATAGTAAATAGTGTCAAATTCTCGATTGAGCATATTCCCATGCGTAGTGGACCAATCTAGGTGCAGATCCCGAGCGGTGCCGATGTCTCCAGTTCAATTAAACTTTGGCATGATACTGTTTGACTCGATGTGCACCCACTTCAATTACTATACACCGTTCTAGAATAATAAACACTTTTGTTATTATTTGGACCTGATACAATCACCGAGGAACACCCTGCTGATGCGAATGTTATATACATAATATGATGAAATTATTAATAATTCATGTTTGTATCACGAATGTTTTTAAACTAAATAAATATTTGGTATAGCAAATTCCTTAGATAAAACCCGTCAGGGTCACGAAGTGGGTAATATCTCAAGACGCGCGGCGCACTCCTGGGAGTGAATCCATACGCGACGCAGAAGCCTTTTTATATATGCATGAACAACCTTGCGGTTTACAACTTCAATGGACATTTGACTGTAACTTGTTATAACTAGCTTCGATTTTAACAACCAGTCAAAGGCAGATTGACAGGTGATACTAGTCTTAAGAGATGTATGCTGGGTTGTTTCGTTATTGTACGTAGTTACGTGGAAATAAGTTCTGTTTTTAAGTTGGAGATGAGGTTCTCAAAACTTTGTCGCGTTGGCCAGTCAAGGAGTTAATCCAACAGGCTCTCTCATCCTCTCCTCTGGGATGAGCCGATATTGCGTCGACACTTGACACCGATGCACTTAACTATGCATGGACAGAGATCCCGTACTCCAAATACGAAACCTTGGCAAAGTTTCAGATAGACAATTTTAAGTTGATGCTTATTAAACTTCGACTCAGTTATAGCTAGGTATATACGTTACCAGAACTAACTAACTGAATGTTTATTACTTTTATACCGCATCATTCTTATTGTCTGTCTTACATACACAACACAGTACCAACACAAATCCGTGGCCAGATGAAAAATGCTGTCTACGACAAATCCCTATACATGCATACCTACTATGTAATTATTTTTTTAATTGTAAGTTTATGAAGTAGAATATAATGGCAAACTACATTTTACAATAATGACATGAAATGAAAACGGATTGATCCTATTCTTGTTATGTCATAAAGAAATCTAATAACACTGGGGTTATTCTTCAATGTCAAATATTGGTCAAGTAGGTATAAATAATGACATCAATACCGTGAAATCGGACTGAGCATCGATTTTCACCTTGACTGGCGATTCGTTTGCGTGCGGTGTATTATTCGATCAACACCGGAAAAAAGTATCGAATAAATCTTGGAAGTAAATACCGCTTCACTGGTCACAGCAGTCGGTATGCTAATACCCAATAGCGATACAATATTTTACCTGTAGCGTATCGTAATGGGGTCGCTTGGGAAAACTGGCGTCGACGGGAACGGGGGCAGCCGAGGTGATTCGTGAGAGAACCGGCGACCGGCGCGGCGGCGCGTTCAATAACTGTTTCCCAAACAAATTACAATGTTTTAGTGGCGGTCTAAACTAGGCATTCGCAGATGAAATGAAAGATGAGCGTTCCCACTTTATCAGCGATTTGATGCAAGGCGCGTGTTCGCGGCGCGGTGGAGTGTCGCAAAGAACTCGTGATGGTATCGCCACAGACGCTCCTTCATCTCACCGCGACGCGCGACCGCCACTGCCGCACACCACCGATAAATCTCCTCCCTTCACTAACTGAACTTGCATGATAATAATCGTTTTATTTAAATCGTACTGCCTTATCTTTATTGCTTGTAACTACTTAAACGGAATTTTTAATTCGTAACATCTCCATTATTCATAAATACTCTCCACTCAAAATGTTCTAAGTCAACAAAGTTTCGTATAATTGAAATGAAAGTAACATACTGGTAGCGCACTCTGTCGACATTTTCAGACAACATATGGATTCGAAGAGGTTCTTATATGGAAGGAAAACTTGACGTTCAACTACTGACATCTAACGGAAAATTAAGGAATTAACTGAATGTACGTTGTTCGTTTTCATACAGTTTGGAAAGTAGAGTTTTGTTAGTTTTTCTTTTGGTAAAATGAATTGAATCTTTAATTTTGTGGTTTAACGTTTATGTGAAAATATTTATTTATATGACCATAATGAAGGATTATGAAGAACCTACATGATCGAGTACCCAGTAAAAATAGTAAAAATAATATTTTTTAAATATTTAGATTCTAGATTTTCTTAATGATTTCAAAGTTAGAAATTTGATAGCACTTAATGTTGTTATTAATTTTAGGCCAAAAAGAAAATCCGTTTCGTTATTACAATAAAAAAATCCTTGTAATTTAAACCGTCACATAGGTTATGCTGTACATTACATCTTAGTTAAATTAGCTCGCTAAGTAAAAATAAACTTCTAAAGTTGTATATTAAAAGTTAGCTGGGCGTGTTGAGGGGCGTATTGGTGGGCGGGCGTTAACCACGCCCCGCGCACCCACGTGGGCACCCAGCACCCAACGCTCACTTACACCCATTACTGTCAACATAAACAAGTGTTGCTCATGCAATATTCGTGTGTGAATGTCAACACTACCCTTTTGTATTGATAAACTGCTTTGACAGACTAGAATATATCCATTTTTTTTATTAAATGAAAGAAATAAACCTTTATTTGCTTGAACACATGTATAGATGGATGTTAATTAATAAAAATGTCACAGCATGTTGAGCTTTAGTTATAGCATACAAGTAAACAGTAAAACAAAGTCGAACAAGAAAACAATTCACAATCATGTGTAACATACCTATATTATGAATGTCACACAAATACAATATAATTATGTCCAGTGCAAGACATTTTATAAATCTAATTGTTCTCTATCTTCATTCATATCAATGCAACTAAACCTAATAATGAAATAAACATGGCATATTACTTTGTTAAAATAAATCAAAAACCATTGCGACACGCGCTAATTTCATGTTTCATCTTTTTTGGCCACTCGTGCAAATTCTTTAGAAAAAGAATTAGAAGTAATAAGTGCTCAGGTACCCATATAAAGAACCCATAATGGTAATACGACTATGAGTAAACGACAATTGCGTTCAAAGCACCAAAACATAAACTTCTTAATATTGCGGTTTTAATTTGAGTCATATAATTCAACGGCGTGACAAGAGGTGGGTTCTTACAACACAAATCATTAAACAGCAATCTGTAGACGGATTTTATGGGAACACATTATGGTATTTCGTGGCGCTGCGGCTGCGGCGCGGACACCAAACACTACAGTCACGTTTCCACGCTCACTAGTGGAAAATCAGCGTATTCATGTTATGATTGCTCATTAACATCACTCATTGTGGTGAAGATTACGTCCAAAATTTGAAGAAATATCTCATTCGGATTGAGTCATTACACAGACAGTGCAAGTAGTACATGAGACCCGTCGGAGGCGACTCGAAATCGCCTAAAACTTTACATTTCATGGTTGATATAAATAGTAATGAGGTGAAGTTCTCGGAATATGGAACTGGTTTTAATGATTTTATCTTTGGTTACACGAGACGAAATGAGCGTGACTCATGGTGGTGTTATTAGAATTGTACCTACCATGCAGACTGCATGGCGATTTACACAGTGCTTAAGTACCTACTCATTTTGAAGCTGAGTACTGACTTTGACATAAGTTGAGGCTAGGGTACCATAATTCATTCATTCATTTTGTATAGATTAGTACCATTATTACCGACCGTCGTAATGATATGTGGTGTCAGATTTAGGTACTGCTATTTTACGCTTACGTTCGAATATTGAAGAAAAAGTATTCTTCAATATTCGAACTTGATTGAGATCATATGAAATCACTTAACATTAATTTAAATTTAAATTAAATTAAATCACACAGGCTTAATAACAGAGAGACTGTTCTCGTAATTTTTAAGAGTCGCCAGGTGGAGACACCGGTCGTTGTCAAAGCAGGTGATAGATTAAGCAAGTGATGACGTCTTCATCGATGCGTGCGCAACTAATCGCCTTTCACCCCCACATTACAACCACTCAGAAGCAATTCAAGTAAACAACTCATCGCCACGGTTATTATACACTCTGTGTGGTAACCGAAGCCTGCGCCGCGCTTTTTTAGTTCAATCAAAATCACTAAATGGATGGTGTTAAATTGAGCATTTTGAGTCGGTTGTTTTTTAACCAGTAATCATTTCAATTTCATGAAGCAAATCTGTTACAAACGGTTTTTTTTGTTCATTAGAAGGCCGTTGGAGATCTAAATCAGTTTTGTAATTACATGTAATTAAGTATCTATTAATTGTTTTTATGGTAATGAGTGGTATTTATTTATTTTACTTCTGGTTAAGAGATACCTTCTGCCTTTAGTGGTCAACTTCCAATAATATCTTGCATATTTCCTGTAACTAAATAATCAAAATAATGTTTATAAATAGCGTCTTGTTAGTCCTTTGTCTGGTATCTCTATTGTGTCCTATTTGATTAACTGTAGTGCGTCTCATCTTAGTCGTCCGCGGTATTTCCTGCCGGATCAGCCCTACATCTATTGTTGTTCTCTGTCTTTGAATATCTTGAACAAGTACGTTAATGTTTACAATTCTAACCTTCATAGAGAGAAATGCTTACTAAACAATGGCCAATGGACGTCATTTGTAATTTATTATGATGACTGTTTTGATTTTGGTAAGATTGGAATTTCTAATTCGTGGCTTAAAATATATATGGCAACTAATATTTTCATTAATTCCTCACTACTCTTGGGATTGGACCATTTGTTATTTGTTGAAGGAATAAATAATGAAATAATAAATAATGACAAGCTGAGCTGGTTTGACTACTACATAGATGTATTGTTAATAGCCACAATTACGTATCTACGTCTCAGGATGACCTTGTAGTCAAACCTTGACGTTAGGCACACTAGTTTCAATTTTAATTGCTCTACCTCATTTAACTACCCATTTGGCTATGTCTTGTGTTGCAAAATATTTCCTTAACCAAGCGTTGTGTGAATCTAAAACCTGTGCCGTGACATTGTCTGATAATAATAAAATATCAACTACATTTGATTTTTCGAAGTACGACAGCGCTATGATACAAAATTACTAGGTATTACATTATATATGGATACTATTACCACCTCGATCAAACCGAAATCATAACACTAAGCTTGAAAACATATCTCTTAAAACATTACGTAACTTACAGCAAATATAAACACAATATAAATTAGAAGTTTGGAGTAGATAAATAAGCAGAGAGTAGGGTTGTCTTAGAGCAGTTAAGAGGCGGAAGTCAATCTAGTGAATGTAAAGTGCCGACCGACCGCCGGACCGGACGTACGGACCACTGCCGGACGCGTACAGAAGGGCGAGGATTCCGGACTGACCCTGTAAGGGGCAGCTCGGAACTTCCCTCGTCTCATGCAAATCAAGGGAAATCTTTTGAAATCTTTCAAACTCCTTTTGTGAGAATAAAGGTTTTAAAATGGGTTACTTACTACTTTATAAAACTAATAACAAATATTTTTTCTTAGATCCTAATAGGACATGCATGACTGACTGACTGAGGAAACTGATTTATTCTATATCTTACGGAATATCCTTTCATAATGCCATTATCCCACCAATTATTTAGTTCACATTTTGAAGAAATAAAGACATTTATATTGATGGGCTTACGTTTTGGTTCGATTACTTGTATTGTCTATTATTTTGGGCACCTGTTCGGTTTAGCAGTTTGATTTGGTAGGTGTTGCGATTGATTGGTGCGCGTGAGCCGTGCAGCGCAGGTGTCTTCGCCGGAGCGAGACCGCAGCATCAGATCACCTGCGCCGGAACTACGTGCCGGCTTCATCGAACTTACTAATTCACCATAATCTATATTGGTACTTCAGACAATAGATGAAAAAAATAGAATAACACTTTGAGAACTTTAACGATCAATACCGTTTTCGTAATGTCTTATTATAAGACTAGGCCATTAGTGATAAGATTGGAACCAGGCCTTAGTCTATAAAAAGAGGATTCTTAACTTGTAAACGAATTGAGAACCTCCTCCGTTTTTGAAGTTACAAGTGTGAGGTATCAAAAAGGCTCTCCTTTAAGAAAACTATTTCATATTGTCAAATACACGTTTAAAGGCACAGAGAGTCTCTTTATGAAAGCGGTTTGATACCAAATACACATCCAAAAGCACTTTATCTTCGGTTGGGGACAATGAGTTTGGTGGACACAGGGTCGTGCGAACTAATGTACCATAACTCACCAAGAGGTGATAAAAAGCGCGTGACGCAGCCGTGTCAATCGACGATCACGATTGTGCTACGAGACGCCCGGCACTGCGTCTCGCAGATATTTGTACTGTGACCAAATATTAGTTACGTTACCGACTATTATAACCGGAACACGGAATTAACCTTTTCAATAAAGTTATATGAACTGGAATAATATAACTGCGGTCTCTGGTGCGAAATGTTGATCAGGATTATATTAATATACCTAGGTACTCGTATTATGTTATTATTGTAGGTAATTGTATGAAAAATACCCTAAGAAGCAAAAAATGAAAAATATTAAGAATAACGGATTTTTTTAACTAATTACTTATACTCAAGTAATGGTCACCATAATAGTGGTCTTAATCGGTCGACCTCGAGGCAGTAGGCGCTGTCGCGGAAGTGTCACCAAGCTCGGCATGTCTTCCCTTTCGTTCCACTCGGCTCACGCTCTTGTCTCCGACAGCCAACTTGATGCACCAATTCTCACGAACACTTTACAAACTCCCTCCCACTTTGTGAACTTTAGCCAATAAATACCGTTTGCGTAATTAAAATCTTCTGTACAGAACAAATGGACCATAAAATCTTTAGAAGTCATTCTTTGTTTCCGCAGGGGAAGAGATTTACGCATCACGCCCAGTTTTATTTACCGAAATTAATATTGTACTTAGAGGGATGAATGCTAGCGATGAATAAGATTTATAAAACAGGTATCTGTGTTGAAGCAGGAAGGTGTCACTTTGATAAACGCGAACGTGAGTAGTACGACCAGCAGCATCATGACGAGAATCTGGCGTAGTAACACCAGAGCACATTAGATAGTAAGAAGCGTGAAACGTGGCACCGCGGTATCTGTGCAGCATCGGGCGTTACGGTCACGTATGGTTCCACTCCCACGTCTTAATTGACCCATTTCGTGTGAGAAGTCGCGCTCACAAGCGAGCCGCGTCAGGGATACCATCGCCGCGATACGTGATGTCGCGTATCGTACACCGAGCCGCTTTATTTGACACCAACAATGCACATCTCTGTCAAATTTAGTCCAATTTCTCCAAAGCCAATTTCCCACGCCACTATTTTCGTACACGTAACTGTAATATTATTGTGTACTAAACTAAAATTTGTAGAGGGTGAAACTGTGGACCGTCGCGCGGGTAAATTGCCACATTATCGTTTAACTAAATATGAGTTTACACTCACGGTTAAGTAGTTAGATGGTATCTAAAAGGCGGTTACATTTTGTTTTGGTGAGTGTTACAACGATTATTAGATTTACGCGGCCCGTGGTCGTGTTGGAATCTTTTTGATTGCGGCCGTGGAGTTAAGAAAATGATGAGAATATACGATAGTGATTTCACCTTTCCTTGTGGTAGTTTTCTACTTGGTCAGAAACTTATAATGTTGTAAAAGTAAAACTAATACGAATAAGTTTTTGTGAGAAGTTTTTTGTTTAATTCTAATGTTTTTGGCTTTTGAGGAGAGAGGAAGTGTTGTGGGTGAAGGGGAGACCACCCCGATGTCGCTATCTCATGGTGCGATCTTCATAAAAACATCACCCCTATCGATTTTGTTGATGTTCTGGTTTTAATTTCATGCTAATCAAAGCCTTTCGATCATTTACGTGAGAATTTAGTACCATAGTAGTTTTACAAAAATAATAATACTTTCAACGCTGAAAACTCTGGGGGAAATTACACTGAGGATTTCGGAAAAATTAATTACACTTTATTTATTAAGTGAATAGTAGGCACATTTTCTAACTGTGTTACCTTCAACCCGTAGATATGATTTCTTACATTTAGATAATGGTACGTTGTGTCATAATGTTTTTTATTGATTACAAAAAACGGTACGCTAAAAGGTTTATAAAGACATACTAATCCCGGGAATGATGGCTGTCTGGTTGATTTATTAAGACGGGAATAGACGTGCGCGTGTCCCCATTCCCGGGGGTGTCGCAGGTAGCGGAGCAAAAAAATGTTTGGGTGTTTGTTGACAACACGACTTCGTCATGCTTCGGTGAAGTTTTTTGAATGCTAGGCAAATATTATGTTTTACTTCTTTAGACGAAAGTAAAGAAATATGAGTACATAAAAAAAATACCCAGCAATCGAATTCAAATACTTAATAAATAATCTCTACCAATAATATAAAGAAGTAAAATTGTTTGATTTCTGTATGTTCGGGCTAATCTCAGGAATTACTTACCGATTCGAATAATTATTTTTGTATTGGATAACTATATTCAAGAGAAAGGTGATAGCTTCTTTTTTATGCTGTAGTTATAACGGGAACAACGCAGGTAATAGATAGATTTAAATAAAGGATCTATTTTCTAAGACAGGTCTTCTATAAATATCAAGGGAACGTACCGAACGAACAGTTGCCTTGCAGTGTTCATCTCTTACTATGCAATCTCAACCTATGCGAATCCACAGATATCTGTACAGTGAGAGATATAAGTAATAAGTCAACGGGTAAATCAAACCCATTTACTAATTAACAAGCACTCTCAGTATGAATTATCCAAGAATAAACAAAACATGAAAGTTTAACAGTAAGGTGTACTGACTGAGATGTCCAAGTGAAGGGTTGAAACATTAGCGTGTTCTGAGGAAGCGCAGCCGACACAATGTCAGCTCGTCTCATCAAACATTCAGGAGGTATTGTGTTCTACCGATCACGACTGCTACTGGGGATTCAGTAAATAACTACTTGTTACCTGAATGTAGCTACAAAGTGATGTTCTACTCGTGTCGTAAGATTCATTGATGTTACTTTGGATTTAGCTTAAGCATTTTTATTGCGTTTCAATTTGGCATTTAATTTACAATAGGTACCTGGAACAATAAATGTAGATGTTGGGTTAGGGGGTTCTATAACAGAAACAGCGACTTTCGAAGTTAAATAACAAAATCAGAATAAAAAGTAAGTTCTAGGAGACCATAATCCCCATAATCCATTTGGAGTGTAGCAAACGTTTTGACATTTCGTTGATACTCGTCTCGGCCCGGGTGGGAGAGAAAGTTTTTGTTTTATTTTAAATGTTTAACGAGACGAGCAAAGCCCGGACCCTCATCATGACGGACATTGTTGTGTCGCGGGTGAAGATAAGAAGCACTTTTTCGCAATACTTTATTCAGAGGTCGGAGGTTGGCTCAGTGACAGTGTAATCGTCCCCGTCAGATCGAGGTGCGTCGCTGATTACGTATTAATGTTAACCCTTTTGTATCGAGCCGGGTGACTGGCGGATACCGCCCGAACGCTGCCTGCCGCCGTGTCAATCCGCTACGTGAAAGTATCCTGAATGTTTAATGTTCATTCATTTGTCAATTCCAATGTGCTCCCGTTTAACTTCAACTGCTCTATCCGCTTGATGTTAATAATTAGCTATATGATATTCCAATTACCAGAGCTTTAGTTATTCATATCTTGGTACTTACATTCCTGTACTACCATTGAAATTGAGTATTAATTTATAGCTGTTATTAATCTTAAAGTTAACATTAAAAAGTTAGCGCTTTACATGTTAAACTTTCAGGGGAACAAGACTGTATCTTGTTTTAATTCTATAGGGAACACTCAGTGCAGATATTTTAGAGTTGAGCCTCTGAATTACAGCAGACGGCACCGTTTGGACTAATCCGGCTAATATATTCACAACTAAAAGGTTGCTCAGAGGTCGCGTGTGACCGAACAATCTCAATTGGTCCCCGCAGAGCTATCGCCGGACATCGGGTGACCGCAATTTCACCAAATCATACTTTAATCCAACAATAAGTTGCTCGAAGGCAATTGTATAATTTATGTACAATAAGGTACACAACGACTCACAATTTATATAAGCAGGCTCGTTGAGAAAATAAAATTATGAAATTGCAGCCGTCGGTATCGCAATCATCAGACCGTTAAGAGTTATGACAACGTTAACCAGCCTTTATTTGAAAAAGTTAAAAAGTAAAATACAAAAAGTGTTGAATGGTGCATTGTATTTAGTAAGGTTTAGCAGAGCACGGCAGGGCGCGGGGCGCGGGCGCGGCCGTCGCCGGCGCCCATTGGCCGCGCCCACACCGCGGTGGGTGGAACGAGGAAAATCTAAATACAGTTTCCACACCGCGCTTCAAATTTTGACAAGCTTTTAGCATCATCCACCTGTCATTCGATTCATTTATTCCAGATATATTCACGTATGGTACCGGGGTTGGCACTCAAATGCTTCAAACAATAATTGACGACTGTTGATTACTCAGGGGATTGATTGAACCCGCAAAAATGAGCGTTGCTGCTTTTCACACATCATTGAATAACAAAAACGTAAATGATTGATTGTCGATGTCATTTGTACCTTAGTATTGAGAGTAAGAATGGTATTATATCTTTAAACTGTAATAACTCTTTGGCTTGGATTAAGTTTAGAAAAAAAATTAAGTAGTAGTTACTTTATTTAGTGTATGGGAGGAATTAAAGTGGAATAAGTGAATGTGTGAGATAGAGTAGTTGTAAGCATTGTGTAGTGTAATGTAGTGTGCGAGTAGGAGGTGGAGGTAGTGTGGGCGGGGCGGCGTCAGGCGGCGGCGGGCGGGGCTCAGGGTGCCGGAGTGCGAGGTGCTGGCTCGGCGGAGCGCGGCCCACCGGCACTGAGCACCGGCTCGCAGTCGCGCACCGCTCGCCGCTGTCGACGCACCGCTGCACCGGACCGCACCGCCACCACCTCCACGCCTCGCGCTCACCTGTTACCGGGAAAGGTGCACACCATAAACGATTCACGTTAATTAAACATATCGCAACCGTACACCCAAATAATTGCCGTGAAGGAAGCGCAGCTCGGGACGGGCGCCCCTTCAATTAGTGGCACCTGTCGGACCTCGCGTCGCGCATTAATTCGCACTCGCAGTAAATGAACCCGCAAAAAATACCAAAATAAACTGGAATCGATGCACCTGCGGCAATCGGTGGTTTGCGACACGGTGTCAAAGTGCGGGTGCCGGGTGGAGAGCGTCACACTGCCGGCTCCGATGGTCGAGCTGGTCGCGCGCTATGATCATGCTATTCAAGGGTAATAGTAGTCGGCTAGAGCATCTCATTGAGAAGATACAGGCCAACAAAGAAAATCACGACGTTATTACGGAAGACATAAAAGGTGAGCCCTTTACGATATAAATAAATAAAAAATAACATTTCTACATAATATTTACTAACTTTTGATTTACTTAACCTCCTACTTACCCTTTTAATGCGTTACTATTATTATACATAAGTATCTACCTGACAAGAATCTAACTAGAATGTGTATAAAATAATATTCCAAAATATCAGTGTGTGTCTCCACTTCATAATAACACTTTAGCTATCCCAGCAACATCCTCGTAACAAGTTACTTTGTATACCTTCTTTAAAAAAATATTGACTTAATTCAAAGACGATAAATGCACATCTATTGCCTTTCCCATTTTCCCCTCTCTCCTCACTTTTGGCACTGAATCCTTTGACCAGCAGTGGGACATTACAGACTAATACGTTTTTATAACTTATCGTTGTTTTTGGTCTAGTGTTGGGACCTACAAAAAAACGTTGATTAATTTGTTGTCGCAAATTATACTTGCTATAATTTCCAAGTTTGCTCGTTGTTGAGTTGAGTTGAGCTCGTTCCCGTAGGAATTATCGAAAATCCTTTCTTAGCGTGCGCTTATGTCACTTGGAGAATCTACCTGCCAAATTTCATGTTTCTAGGTGTAGCGGTTGAGGCTGTGCGTTGATTATCAGTCATTCAGTCAAGACTTTGAATTTCATATATATAGATTTTATTTTGCATCGCGTGATCCATTTTATAATTTTAATAACAAATTTAAATAAAATTATTATTCATTGGACGGTAAAATTTACCATTTATATTATGTAGTATATTAATTAATAGTAATAATCTATCAAAGTAAAGACATCAACGGGGTCATTTTTATGGAACTTATATAAAAAAATGGCCTTAATAGGTTCCTGACAGTTCATAAACTGGTATATTTGCATACACTGAAGGGTTAAATATAAATATTACATGTCCATATACAGCCGTAATATATTTAAGTGTAGAAATTAAAAAATAACGTGCGATAAACATATTTCATAAATTACTGTTACGTAATTATATGCTTTAATTTTAAACTTTTAATGTAATCTAATAATGTGTAGTATACGTGGCCCATATTTACCCAATCCCAAGAGACGATTAGATTCGGATTTACCGTTTAGTAACCCACGAAAAATAATAAAGGAAATACATACATAACTAAATAAACTGTTGCACGCTCCTCCTTGGAAGTTGGGTAAAATGTGTGATCTGCAAAATTCCACTACAGGCTCTCACTCATTGAAAATCAGTAATTTAGTCCAATGTGAGGACGATTTGGAATAATCACAACCTTGCCTACTGTGCGTGATATCAAACCCGGACCATCAGTAATTTAGTAATTTACAAATATGGTCGCATTTTGACACCGGGATTACGATCTGGGCAGATGAGGGCAAATGACGATGAAAATGACGATACAACCGAAGGAAACCAACAAACATAGAAGTGTAATATTTGACTATACAGTATACGTGACAGTCTTCAAATATATTTAATTAACTCTACCTACAGTTAATTGATATTTCCTATAAAATATTTCTGTTGAGAGTAACTACCATCGTTTTCTCTTTTTTAATTTTCATCAGTCACTCCTTTAATACATGACTGTTTTTTATGTGTTTTGATATGACGATTTTTTAAGAACAACTAAGTTGTAGGAAACAAGGCATTGGCTGACTGCTTTATAGACAATCTAGTATCATCCATCGGATTTCGAACCTTTACGTGTAATATTATAAGCTATTTTAGATACGCTCACTTAAAAGATTCTATTTATTACAAATTTTGTTTACCTAGTTAAGAACTTTTTATATCAATAGGTTCAGTAGTTTACTCATGATGGAGAGTTACTCCCACAGACAGAAATTCATAACGTAAGTAGGTACGATTAGTCATTAACGATTAGAAAGGTAAAATAAGCAATACATATAATTACAATAAATTAAACTCTTTGCAACCAGTTTATCCGGCTATGATTACTTAGTGGTGTTACTAATAAAAAATTGCCAAGGAATATTGAAATACTTTGTAGAGAGGATCAATTAAACTGTGATAGCGGGATAATGAGTCGATTAGTTAGCCTTCATAGATGTGGAAATTGTGTGCTTGAGATGGTTATAAAGTGGTGAGATCGTAGATAGCGATTGGCGTTGATTGGCAAGGCGCCGGTTGAGGTGTCCCAGACAATTAGGAAGTGGTCTTCCGCCGCCCACAGGCCGGCGCCACACCGACACCCGACGAATTGGCTGCAATCGCTGCTACGAGTAATTACGCTATCCTACACTCGGACCGAATCACACGATGCAACGAACACACCACTTACCTAGCTAATGCAGTAAGCTGATCGCTGCTTCTTTATTGTATGTTCTTTCTTTATTCTTTACTGTTGTTAAATGTATTTTTTAATTCTAGCATTATTTTTCGTTCAACTCCAGCATGTACAAAGTAACGTTCAAAAAAGTAAGTCTTTTTAGCTTAGATGTAGTTAATATGATGATATTTTGATAATTGAGAAATGAGCAATATTAATTGACATCGTTTGACAAAATTAAGTCAAGAAATAAAATGTTAGAATCTAATATTTCCGACACAGAGGTGTCATTATTTAAACCATTAGTTAAGGTTGTTACACACGTCCGGGGCGTGGAGGGCTGCTGATTGATATAAATAGTTCCTTATTAAATAAGATGGGGATATGGCGTCGTAAAAGAAATTGTCATTTTACTGGCAAAAAATGGAGATTTTTACAGTGAGTTTTCTCAGAATTTTGAATCGAATTTATAAGTTAGTAGTAAGTAGATATGTTATAATGACTTATAACGTAAAAGCACCTAGAACATTAGAAATAAATTGTAAATGGTCTTACAATGCCTATAAGTTTGAAAATGCTTTGCATATTTTGGTCCCATTTTCATTTACATTTCAATTCATTAAATTAATTAATAAGTGCTTATTTACCGAAGTTTTTGTTAGGCACTACTTAATTTTAGGTAATTTTCGTTATTTTATTTAATTAATTTATTGAAGGTTCTTGGTTAAACTTGGTTAAACTGCTGTCTATAAATGTAAAAAAAAACAAATATAATTATGTAAGTATACTAAACTTCCCTACAGTAAATTATTAAATATCACTCCAGCTGATTTCAATTTTAAAATAAAATAACTTCCATGTTTCCCTAGCAAATCAAGACACAAATTAGAAGTTATAACAGAATATTTCAGGACGGTATAAAGGAGATTGGCTCCTCTGCGTGCTCCAGTGCTCGTCATTACTCATCATTTGCCTGATGCCTCTCGTCATCGCGGCCCATTCAATTTGTTTATATTTCACGCCACTCCGAGGTGCTCACAGAGATATATAGCCTCTAACACCGAAATATGGGGCCTTAGCGATATTTATGATGGTTTTATACTAGCTCCGGACTGCGCCTGCCAACTATAATGTGCTTTACAATTCTACGACGTCCTGTAATGTAAATATTTGCATGTTTCTATTATCAAATGTTTGATAGGAAATCTACATTATTTATTAGTATGTATTTAACATCATAATTAAGTTGTTATTATTGATAAACAAATAGGGTTTTTTGTACGCGATAAAACCTTAAATTCATATTTATCAAATAAGTATATCTAGGTACATACAAGAGTTTACACTCGTATTCACATCGGGGGAAGCAATTAAACTAGTTGCCTAAACCATCATTGGTTTATGAATACATAATAAATAATAAACATTAGTTAGTAAAGTGTGACATAGAAGAGTTAGATGGAGATATTCAACTTATTATTCTTATTAATTAATATTCGAATGCTAATATTTCTAATCTTTTTCCGTTTATTGCATAGCGTGTACATACAAAGTTAACTAAAAACTTTAACGACAATTTATATTTGTTCACTGCAGTCAAAAAGTAACTTTTACCGATGGTGTAACAATTTTAACTGCCCAGTTTTAGAGCAATATTATAGATGACTTGGCAATTTATATCACAATCTGACAATGAGTTGACAATTTAACTTCCTAAGACGTCAATGAAGCATGGTATGATATCCGCAGAGGCCCTGGGTAGCGTGGGCAGCGCGGCGGGCAGCTCCTGGCCTTCGTCGACGCCGGAGCCGTCCCCGTCGCCGGGCTCCACGCCCTCGGGCGACGCCGCCGACGGCGACCCCGAGCCGCCCTTCACACTCGGAGTCACCGAGCACACGCCGTACCAGTGCCAATTCTGCGAGAAGGCCTTCCCCAGGCAGTCCTATCTCAAAAAACATGAACAGGTAATTTGCTCTTTTTAAACTTACAGCTTCAGAATCAAATATACTGTAACAAAGGAGCCAAAAACAATAAAGGTAAAGTATACATCAATGTAAAAACCGGAAAATAACAATGATAAATATCTTCCTCAGTTTACGAAACCCTTTAGTTGGACAGGTTCTGAACACTATATTATAATATCTCCACTCCATCGGCCACTCATTACCATAAAACAACTTAGTCAAGTGGGCAGACAATGCGACTGTTATGGGCCGTCATATTTGTGAATTCACAGTCCAATTTCGCCATGCAGTCCTCGGTTCATTAGCAAGTAGATACCCAAAACGGCCCATTTACAGAGCCGGTGCGTAGATATGCATCGCACTTGGCTTGCATCGTGAGGGCTGTGACGTGGCCGGCCATTACGCCGGTCGTACATCTCGCCTCCTTTGTGTCGCGCCGATCTCGCCGCGTTACGATTACGACACACGCCGCGACAGATCTAGCTTAGATATGGCAAATAGAAACGTCACTTTGCATGCTGCCGCTAGCGGCACACCTACTTTCATATACCACGATTTGGATCATCACGTATAACTCCAAGTGGCAAAATCGTCACCTTGAAAAGTCTTTAATAGGATACATCTGATTTCAAATTCTGAGAAATGAAAGAGAATCGTTTATGTAATTCATGAGATCGTCGATAGTTACCCACGCAATTGCAGGCCCCGTTGCGTCTGCGTAGATATCGATCGGTGCACGCGCATCGCGCAGCCTGTTGCGGATTGCGGGTGTGTGCCGACAAATGTATCGGAGGATGATCGCAGCGCGCGTCTCTCCGCGACACGCCGCTGACGGCCGGAAATAGGCTCGCGATAACAACTCCCTATCCTAGCTCGATACACTTTTATCGCCTAGCCGCCGCCCGCCGATCGCTTGGGAAAGCCGATCATTACAGGAATAAATCAATTATAGAAACTGTGCATTGCCACTATCTATCTTGAGTTGAGACGCAAGTTTATGTATCAATAAATGGATGATTTAATGAGAGATGGGGGTTTATTTGCAGTACTAACTGTGTATAAGCGTGTAGGAATGTTAATTATTATTTATTGGAAGTATTAATGGTTCTTGGGTATATAATAAACCAGTGTTAAAGTAAGTCAGTTCGAGTAGGTTAGTAGCCAACCTGTCGGAGTATTTAGACGGCCTAAAGACCTCCGACATGGTTAAACGATAGCACGGTAGCGCTCAGATAGAAATGCTACTATCGGCTACCCATTCAAGTAGGGGTCGAGCAGCACTTTGCTTAACAATTGCAATCAGGTAATATTATATTAGGTCCAAGGTAATAGGGATGGTATTAGGTAAAATGATCGCTGCAATAAAATTTATACCAGATGATATTTTCTAACCGACTCTGAATACTTAGAACCTACTCTCTGTGGACAGATGGTGGGTGAGTAATTTAAGGTGCACGGTAGTTATCTTATAAAATAACATTTTGAGTCATTCCAAGCACTAAGATCAACATCTTTATTAGGCAGTTATCAGTACGAGCACCAACGCAGTAGAGCTACTGTTTCGAGGAACTGGCCGTCCACGGGAATATTAAGATTATTCATCACAATATTAACCATACAGTGCTTTTTGCATAACGAGCTTCTGCACCGAGTCGGAATGTCCGTGAACCTAATAATATAAACCTTTATTGTCGTGTCGCTATCAACTGCTTCATATGAATGAAGGTAATATTAGGTTAGATTGTACGAGGTAGTTGGAACGGCTTTCGGCAATCACCTCGGTCTCAGGCCTCCTGACCCCGCCGTACTGGCGACTCGGCACCTTGTGAGTTGTGACGATGCATTATGTCGACACTCGTCTCCTGGGAAAGTTGTCCGTCACCGCCCGCTACCCATTGCTGTCCATTTTCAAGCTTTATTGGCTATCATGTTCACCTTAAACTAGTTTTGAATGTTTGTTGTCAGTTTTACGCGGAACACTTTATTTCTTTATAGATATAATGTGGGACTCTCTCACGCTATATGTAGGTGCTTATAAAACGAGTGGTTTATAAGAATGATTTGCGTGCGTGTCGACCATAAGCCGAGTGCAGTGTCGTGGTGCGAGCAGCACGCGGCGGCGCAGGCCTCCTGCACCCAGGGGCCGAGCCCCCACAGCGGCCGCCTCGCTGCGCTTATTGAATTCTCGCACGAACCATCGACCACAATCAATATTTTCTCAAATTAATGCACCTTCGCCAGACATCGGCATTAGCAGTTCATATACTGAATACGTATCGCAATACATATTGACATAACTTACCGCTAACTAAACAAATACTGAGCCTAATTTATTGGCTAAAATATATTGCGTAAAATTAAACCATTTTACACTTAATATAAATAAATAACGTTGAATCGTACCTACATCATACTACACAGGATACTTTATTATTCAGACAAGGGTGCTGTGGTATCCGAGCTAAGAGGGAATTTATTGCAACCTGCACTTGGAATTTATTAATGCAGTCAAGGGCCGTTCGCTCCAATTAAGTGCGTGGAGTAAACATGCCACGTTGGTTGGTTTATGTAACCGGCGACTGAGTAGACTACTATCACCATTTTAATCATTTCTACAAATCACAAAAGTCTAAGCTGTTAAGCTGCCACTCAACCGTTAATTGCAGTATTAACTTAGTGGCAAATCTGAGAGCAAATTACTGCTTATGAGCAGCAGTTTTACTGTGAGTGAAGATTGAAGACAAATGATTTCTCTTTTATTTTAGAAAATAATTCTCGTAGGACATTAAAAGTCAAATTAAGAACAATATCCAGTCAATAATTAAAGTGAATAGTTTTCAGTTCACAACAAAACAAACAAATTCTGTCCCACAAGTACATTAATTATTCCATTCCGAAATACTTAGACTGTTCATTTAAAAATCTATTGTGTGTTTCTGAGGATTAACATATTGCTTAGAGACGTTAAGAAGCGAAGTCAATCATTCGTAACGTTTGTTTAGTGGCGTAATGAATGAATGTCTTCGAGGTGGTCAATTAGTAAAAGCGTGAAGCTGTTGTCATTTTGGGAGTCTATTATTTGGAGTCCGGCGCGGCTGTCTCCGCTCGGAGATGGTGCGAAGGCCGAGTTCGGACGGCTCTCATTATCTCGCTACTTGACACTATTCATAACCGCCAACATTAACATCCTCATTATCTTGCTCATGAATAATTCTCACTAAATATTCAATAGCTTTTTTAACTTAACTACAGACTATTTAGTTTAGAAACAATACTGACGCTAGTCAGGAAGACCGTCCAACTATTATGTGGCTTCATCTAGATTAGGTTTATTCTTTTTGATCTGAAGAAGAGTTCTATATTTGGTTGGCGCGTCGACAAGTATTATAATTTGGCAATTAGAAATATCTTATAACTACTTAGTTGCTTCCAGACTGTTATTATAACCGTTTCGATGGCAGTAGCATCACACCAGACAGTCCACTGGGAGCCATGAAATGAGACATTATCTTACGCACGCATCGATTCGATACGCCCAAAGGCTCGAACAACAAAAAACTATAGATCATTTATCACATCGATTTCAGAATCGTATAGATCGTTCCAAATTACGTTATAAAGATTGTTAACTATAAAACTACTGTGGAGGTATTCCAAGATAGAATGACTTATAAAATTCTCGAGGACAATTAAAGTTATCGATATCAATTTTACAATTGATCGTTCGGTTAGCGAGTGACCTATTGGAATCTGGTTGATATCTTATTTAGTCATGATGGCTCCCTGCAGTTTTTTACTTTCTATTAAATGCCGACGGAGTGTATTGGGCAGCTCACGGAGTCACGGTGCACTGTATTGTTGAGAAACAGTTCTCACGATGGTTTTTGTTACTAATACACCCGGTGGTATTCTATTACATTGTTATAATTCTTTACTTATATTATTTTCTTTTCAGAAAATGATTTCAATTTATTCATCCAAGTACCTCATATCTAATCTTAACATTTGTACCTCGAACTACTTCATAGTTTCGTAATAAATTTTATTATTTTCAGACTCATTCGGACCAGATGCCGTTTCGTTGCGAATTTTGCTCGAGGCTATTCAAACACAAACGTTCCAGAGATCGTCACGTGAAGCTTCACACCGGAGACCGCAAGTACCGCTGCAGCCACTGCGAGTCGGCATTCTCCAGGAGGTTAGTGACGAACTCAATCCGCTTAAACATCACTAGGTATTGTAACATGTTCACTAAAGTGCTTATGTTACCGAGGAACATAATTGTGATGCTAATGCGTCTAATCCGAAGTCATTAAATATGAGTGTGTGTAGTGGTAAGTGAAGAGGTGCGCAGAGGACAAAGGCCGCTGAGCAAGATTGATCACCATAAGTCACGGACAAAGGTTTGCTCGGTCGAGGCGACGCGTCACCTTTTTCGTCACCTCGCTCACCAGTCACCGCGTCCATGTGACTAATTCCACGCAATTTGTCTGTCCAACGCAACGCCCGGCGAATGAAAAGAGATGATGCTCTGACAAATAGCGTCGAGGGTCTCACAAAAATGAAATAATGACCCGTACCTAAACCGGCGCGGTGAGCGCGGCCATTAGCGGAGGTGTTTGGGCGAACGACTCTATTCTGTAGTTTGCGTGAACAGCCTCTTTGTTAGTTCTGTAGGGACGGGCCTTTATCCGACTGCTTAACGTTACTTACTTGTTATAATAAATTGTCTCGCATCACAAAAACATCGACTTCGAAAATATTTCATTATTAATTCGGATTTGGGATGATTATGTTGTCTCTGAATGTAGAGATACTTACACGACGACAAAAAATTCAAGCATATGAGTGGGCACAATAGATACATAACATCATTTAAGAATAGTTACCAACATTAAAATGTCAATGGTTTCACATCTCCTAAAGGCCCATACCAACATAGTCAAATCTAAAACATTTATTTAATTCGTAGCGATCACCTGAAGATCCACATGAAAACCCATGACAATCAGAAGCCGTTCCAATGCACGGTGTGCAACCGTGGCTACAACACGGCGGCGGCGCTGACTGCTCACATGCAAGGACATAAGCGGGAGAGGGAGGGCCGCGAGCCGGACCGGCGGCGGAACATGCGCTGTCTGCGACGAGGGGATTTCAGGAGACCGGATCTGTTGCAAGTATGTTGGAAGCATATGAGATCTATCTGATTAGGACACTATTGTACGGTCACATGTTACATATAAATGTGGAAGTGGTGTAATATGGAGTACTCATTTGGTATCAGTTTGATTGCGCAAACATTTTTTTTCCGGAAACCGTATCACTTGCTAATTGAGCATAAATTATGTCCTAATGAGATGGGATCCTTATTTGACTACATTTAAATAAAATAATGACTTATTTACATTTAATTCCTTATTTTCAGGCGCATCTAACCAGTGTCCATGAAATTGATGCCTTAACGCAACCCCGCCGCGTCGCGTCCCAGCCTCCCCCTACTCTTCTCGCCTGCATGTATTGCACTCGCGATACCTTTACAAGTATGGAGCAACTTCAGTTGCACGTGCGAGCGGCTCACTCCACGCTTCTCAACGGTGAAGCATCCCTACAGAGCGTCGACCAGCCGGCGCCCACCGATCTCAGCCGAAGGGAATCCGATCCCAGCCGAAGAGAATCCGACATCAGCCGATCGGATGAAGAACCTCTTGCGAAGCGTTCTCGCTTCGGAGCCGGGACTCCTCAATCCACTCTATCACCGAACACTTTGCTATGCAACCAATGTGACGCGGCCTTACCTGACTTCGAAGCTTTTAGGGCACATCTGAAAGGACATTTAGAAGAAGGCGGAGAGTTGAGCCGCACGAGTCCAGTTCCGTGCGTACATTGTGGGGCGACGTTCGCTGATGCACAAGCCTCAGAGAGGCATCTGACAGCGCATTATCTAGCGGTCTCATGCGAGTACACCTGCCACAGTTGTGCCCGAAGCTTTCCTACCCGCGAAGATTTACAGAGCCATCTGTTAGACCTGCACGCGCAACATCTCTATCGGTGTTCGTTCTGCAAGGAGATCTTTGAATCCAAGGCTGCCCTTCAGGTAAAAATAAACCAAGTTTTTAATAATTCTAAAAGTGGCATGTTGGAATTATATAATTTTGCAATATTCGACAGGCTCGGGATAGCTTAGACCAAAAAAATGCGAGCGACGAGCGTACAATATAGATTTTTTATCAGATTCGATGACGGTTCGTCGGTGTGATGTGAGGTATGATTGGCGGCAGGTCCACTTCGAGGTGTCGCACAGCGGCGAGAGCAAGGTGTGGGTGTGTCGCGGGTGCGGCGCGGCGGGCGGCGCGCTGCGCTCGGAGGCGGAGGGCGCGGCGCACGTGCGCGCGCGCCACGCCGCCGCGCGCTGCGCCTGCGGCGCGCTGCTGGCGCCGCGCCGCCGCGCCTTCCGCTGCCCCGCGCCCGCCTGCCCCGACGCCTTCGCCGTGCACTACCTGCTCGAGAGGCACCTGCAGCTGCACCACGGCATCAACCAGGTAACTCGCGTTCACCGAAGAGGACGTTCTGTTACAATTACTTGTGGTGTCCAGATTTGATTCTGATCATTAAATTACTTCATTCAGAATAATATTCTAATGAATTATATTCCGGAAGTCAGTTAGAGGCTAATGTTATATTTATTTAATGTAATCCAAATTCACCACTAAAATCCTTTAACTCAATTTCCAGACAATAAACGGCGACATACCGATCCCGAAACGCGTGGAAAACAACAACGGCCCCGAGGCGGAGGGCGCGGGCTCGCCCGGCGCCCCCGGCGACGCCGCGCCGCCCGACGAGCGGCGCCGTAAGAACGGCGCGGTGGCGCTGCAGTGCGCCTACTGCGGCGAGCGCGCGCGCAGCCGCGCCGAGCTGGAGGCGCACACGCGCGCGCACTCGGGCGCCGCCGCGCGCCACAAGTGCCTCATCTGCGACGAGGTGCTGCCCTCCGCCGCGGTGCTCGCCGAGCATAAGCTCACGCATTGTAAAGTGAGTACTCAGGATTTTTTAAGCCCTCAAATATTCCGAAGAACTGCAAAATCTGATATATTTTAATTCTAAAAATCAGAACCAATTATAACTCCTACCCTACATGAATCTCATCAATGGTATCATACAATAAAATTAAGTTATGACTCGGGCCTTCCAGCGAGTATGATACATTGTGTCAACTGTCTCTTTCTAGTCTCCTTTTGATTGTCCAGTTTGTTAACCGAGTGTGTGGGTGCAGGTGGTGGCGGGCGACTCGTGCGCGCGGTGCCGCGCGCGGCTGGTGTCGGAGGAGTCGTTCCTGCTGCACCTGGCGCGGCACCACCCCGCGCTGCCGGCGCCGTGCGTGGTGTGTCGCCAGACGCTGGCCTCCGAGCCCGAGGCGCGCCTGCACGCGCGCTTCCACCTGCGGCCCGCTGACACAGACCGCCGGTGAGGCCTGCCTGGATGCCCTTAAAACCCTTTCGTGGACAGATGGCAAACTTTTTTCCTTCCCAATTAACACTTTTTCTCCACGATTAACGCGTGGCCCCATTTTGATTCAGAAAACAGTATAACGTTATAATATTACGTATAGCTAGTTATAACATTGTCCGTTTATATTCCAGATGTGCGATATGTCTCCGTGCGCTCCCAGAAGGCGAGGCAGGCGAGGGCGCGCGCGCATGTTCCACATGTTACGCTCGCCACGCGACGCCGCGCGTAACGTCCACCGAGCACGAGTGTCGACTGTGTAGACGCGCGCTCGGCTCGCCTTCCCGGTTACAGGCACATCTCATCGAGCACACGTTCGCAGGCATCGGCGCGTTCACTTGCTACCTGTGCTCTGCCGTGTTCACGAGCGCGGTCGGTCTTCAGAGGCACCTGCCCGAGCATTCAGCCGCGCCTCGCCCCTACGACTGCCCCTGCGGCATGAAGTTCTTCTTCCGAGCCGAACTTGACAATCATGCCTTCGTTCACTTAGAACATAGTACGCAGAGAGCGTTCTATGAGGCGTATGCGCGAGGTGCGGCTAACGCTTGGGCCGCGCTCGCGCCGCCCGAAGTCCCTCCGGTCATTCGTCCGCCCACGCCGGTCCCAGAGGTCAAGCAAGAGCCGGAGGTCAAAGAGGAGCGGCCGGATGAGTACATCGAGGTGGGCTCGCCGCCGCCCGCGCCCCCCGCGCCGCCCGCGCCCCCCGCGCCCCCCGCGCCCTCCCCGCGCATCAAACAGGAGCAACCGGACGCGTCCTGAACCGGATGCGCACCGTACCGTCGTATCGTCCCCGAAGCGGCTTCCCGCAGCAATATTAGATTACGTCCCTACACTAAGACACGCTAATGTTAATCGTTGGTAATCGCGTTTAGAACGCCTTATATCTCGTAAGCAGGATAGTTTTTACGTTGGTTAGTTATATGTTTTCTAATGTTTATATGGCTATTTGTATTGTATAAATTGTTATTAATAAATTATTATGTTAAGCTTCAGTTGACTTTATTTAGAGTGTATTCTTATATCTAAGCGGCGGCGGCGACTTGCTGCTGTATCCACGGTAAGAGCGCCGCCACGTTGACGTAGACGCCGGGCACGCTGGCGGCGGCGCAGCCCAGCCCCCACGCCACCAGCCCCACCACCGCCCACTGGCCGCTCACTTGACACACCAGGCCCGAGCCTCCGTCACCCTACAACAAACCAAACCCTTGCTTAAACATAGAATCATCATCATAATGTCGTACTTGTTGATCCTCCGTCTCTTCCCAAACAACTCTGACTATTTCTATATGAACACACTGAAGAAGAAGAAGTATGAACACATAAAAGGAAGAAGTGATCGTTTCTTTGACGAGCATCTGAGCCGTACTTGTGTACGTACAACCTATTCAAGTAGTGGCTCTGTTACCTATTTCTTACCATTTAAAATCCAAAAAAATTAGGACAAAGAAAGAAGGTCAAACTTACGGTGCAAGCATCTTTATTAGCTTCTCCACCAGCACATAGAAAGGACGTTGTATCTAGAACAAACGTCGCCCCCAGCCGAGACGTCTGCAGTTGTGTCTGACAAGTGGCCGACGCCACTATAGGCACTTCCACCTTCTTCAGTATTGGCTGGTACAGGCCCGCAACACCGAACATGTTCTTACCCCAACCAGCTACCATGCATCTAGGGAACAAGCAACATGAAAAGATATTGTAGAAGAAAGAAAACGTCTTTCAAATAAAACGATGGAAATGATCTTGAAAGTTTAATCGTCCAAAAGAAATACTGCGTGTTAATTGGTGGAATACCTAAAATTGTTGTATTAGTCGGATTTCGTCAGAAATTTACCCAACACTAGAATTTCTTGTTTAAAATGTAATATTTTTGTTTTTATATTAATTTAACTGACGGTGCATTTACGAGCCTAGAATTCTTTTAGACTTCTAGATATTTAAGAATAAAACAGACTGGATATTTAATAATAAGTAGATCGATACTTACTTCATTCCATCATACACAGTAGTAGCAGATGCGGGTAGGCAAGCTCTGTTGATCGTAGTTGCCGCGCCAGCAGCAGGCGTGAACGGTACCGCTGAAGCCAGCCGCAGAACTGCAATGTCGTACTGCAGCGTATTCACTTGGTAAGAGGGATGGATAAACACTTTCTTCACGGTGTACTCTTGGAAGGCAACAGGCTCAGTGGTCATGGCTGCGTTCCAGTCTCCTAAACGCACCTTTACATTTGGTGCAGTTCCTGATACTCTATCAAACAACATAAATAGGAAAGATGTAGAAAACAGGAAATAGTTTCATTGTAGATTAGATTGAAATGAACTCTGACCCGAAACGCTTTTTAATGTGTACTTCGGAATATTGTGCAATATAATGTAAATAATTTATTACTCACATATACGATTCTATCCTGTGTCTGACTGTTATAACATTCAAACTGTCTATCAACACTCCCCCAGCCAAGTAATCGTTTTGTTTCGTCATCACCAGAGCCTGTAAAATAAAATGAGGTGCATTCAATTTTCTTGATTGATTAATTTCCCACGTAACAAAGTATTATACAATTATGTACAATAGCATTGATATAATATTATTGGTCCTAGTTAATGGTTATACCTGCCAAGGGAATTCTCCAAAATTGGCCTGTCCTGCCGCTGGTGTAATACCAGTGCTGGTCACTGTCTGCAACGTTCCACAAGCAATGGGAGCTGGCGCTGGTGTCGTTGTTGGAATGCAACAGTACTCCTGATTACTGGCACACTGGTTGGCTCCCTGAAATTATTTACGAATAATGAACAGATCTCAACTCCTATCATAAACAAAATGTACAATATAGTTAAATCTTTCTCTATCTTACCGGTGTTACAATCCTGATGTCAATCATTCCAGCTCCATAATTTGAAGTTGGACACATTCCCTTCGCTACACATGTGCATGTTGTTTGACGTTTACTTCTTGTATGATGAGCAGTTCTTAACAAAAAGTCCTTAATGTTCATGTCTCTTTCTGGACTGACGTCTCTTTTGTCTCTTGGAAATCTTACTGCATCATCGATTGGCTGTATTGGTGCACTATATCCAGTGACTTTGGGAACTTGGATTGCTGTCAGTGCGGAAGCTGTAGTGCCGAGACGTGGGTCAATCGGGATCGAGCCTGTGATGAGTTCATCGGGATTAATTACACATACTACATCGGGGTCGGTACAAAGAATGAGAGCTGATAATTCTAAACCTGTTGATGGCGCCGAAGACACGGTAGGAATGATTGATGTCATGGGAGGCGGTGATGATGGGTTGCCTGCGGGCGGTGGCGTAATAATGGTTGCGGTTGTAGGCATAGCAGGTGCAGTTGGTGCCGATGTGGGTGTCATGGGCATGTTAGATGTTGATGGCGTCGGAGGTGGCATCGACGTGTTACCGGGGGTTGGAGGCATCGTCGCTGGCATCGTGGGTGACATCGAAGGCATCATTGTACCCATGGAAGCTGCTGGCATCATAGTGCCCATTGAGGGTGGTCCCGGTGGCATCGTTGGTTGTCCCGGTAGCATCGTTTGTTGTCCCGGTGGCATTGTTGGTTGTCCCGGCTGCATGGTCGGCTGACCGGGTAGCATGGTCATGTTACCAGGTCTCATGGTCATAGCAGTCGTTGCTGCCGTAGTAGTTGGTTGTAAAATTGGAGAAGGAATAGCTGGAACCACAATTACTTGAGAAGGGTTCGTCGAAAACATCCCCAAGCAAGCACTCAGTAGCCATAAGCACATTTTTAATTTTTGTCTTCGCACTGTAACAGTTGTTTCATCGAATAAGTCTAGCAGATAACTGACCAAATATGACATTACTTTGGTAATGTGTTGACCGTCGAAGTTAAATATCCTTTGAATTGGAATTCCCCTAATAATTTCAGCCTTCATGCTATAATGCCCTTATGGCGATAAATTGTAGCAATCATCTAGGTAAATGCAGCTTAGTAATCCGGTACTTTCAAATAAATGTAGTAATTTTATCCATCATTCAAAAGAATGATATAATTTTATGTCACCCTGACCTGGTAGGTAATAATTGAAGTATGTCCGGAACTGACAAATACAAATCAATTATCAACGGAAGGCCCAGGGTGCTGACACAATTTGTAGATACCATAACGATCGTAATCTAATGTGAATTTTAGTAAAAATAAACCATTTTACTGATCAAGGTTGATTTGCTTGGTGCAAACAGTTATTATTTAGACGCATTTAAAATCTTACGTGGTTTAATTACACAGTCTGCTATAATACGCTTCATAAAAGTTAAATGTTAATAAAATGCCACCTACTGCATCAAAAGTGTTTTACATGAAACCATAAGCACCGCGTTTAAGAGTTGTTACCGCAAGCCAGCAGATGGCGCTCGCCGTTGTTGTAGTAGTTCGAGGGAGGTCCATCGGGTGGCGCTACCGTACTCCAGGCGTATTTGCGCAAGCTGATTTACGTCAATACACAAACAAGAAGTCCACAGTGAGTCGAGTATGTCGTATAATATGTATAGCAGATGATAGCGGCGGCCAGTAGTGCTCCGTTCGGTTTACGCACACTGCTTGTGTAATTCGAGGCCGACTGTGAATGCAGTTAATAGTAAATCCTAAACGATGCCGCGGATTTCGATCGTGAAACGTTTAAGTGACGGTCTTAAATAAATGTTTTGTATCGCGGACGTGCAGTGAGTTGAGCTTAGAACGAATTTATGTATGTGCCTCGCAAGTTCATCGATTAATTGTAAAAAGTTCAAATATATGCCTGACAGCTGGTTTGCAGGCTCCACTGATAGTGTATCATCAAGTTATTGATAAAAATGTGCAAAACGTTTGTTAGATATTATTTTGTTTCACATAATAATAATGTTAGAGGCGGGAGTGTTCCAACCCAGCGATTAAACAAAGCTATATTGCGGTCGCCGAGAAAAGAGGGTTAAATCTATCGATAAAAAATATTAAGAAGCTTTTAAAAATGCCTTCATTTAGTCAAGAAATAAATGTGGATCTGAACTCTAACGAAAGCGAATCCATTAAAATAGAAAATAATATAAACGATGAAAGTCGTTACGTGGAGACCAATAAAGTGGATAGTACTCCTAAGGACCTGAATGCCGACCAGAGGCTAGCTTTTGCATTGAGGGATTTTCTGAGTGCGCCGGACGTGTCAGAGAGCGATGAGCCGTCCCCGTCGCGGGTGGAGCCGAGCCTGGAGCAGACGCTGCCGTTCATCGACGAGCAGGTGGAGCCGGGCGCGTCCGACGAGGAGCCGCTGCGGCGCGACACCGACGAGGTGCTCAACAACGCGGCGTGCCGGCTGCGACGGTGGCGCGCCGCCTCCAGGAAGCTGCGCCGCCCGAGGATCATCGACAACCTGAGCGGCGGCGACGACAAGGACGGGGGCAAGTGCAACGGACACACGGACCTGGCGGACCGGCTGCGCAGCCTGGCGGCGGCTGGCAGCATGTCGGCCTCCGCTGGCGAGCTGCTGTCGCTGGCGCCGCCGCCGCCGGCCGCCACGGCGCCGCCCTCGCCCGGCTGCCTGCTCTCACCCTCCCTGGCTGACCAGAGCTCCGCTGAGTACTTTGTGAGTTCATCATAAAAATTTAACTACCCGCAAAACTATCTTCAGTTATTAATTGATCAACACATTTAAATATGTCTTGTGCAGTTCCATCTTTTGAGTAGGTACTAATATCATAATGGATACCCAAGTGAAGAGGATTCTTTATCTATGGAGTACCCAATACCCACCCATAGGTACATATTAGTTTTACTATTTAACAAAAAACAAAAGGATATTAACTAACAATGACCACCGGTTATTCCGACTAAAAAACCGTCAGATTCGACAGGTCATCATTAAATCAATTAATTCTTAATTGGACGTTGAAAATTCTTAAATCATAGTTTACGATCCATGTTGTTGTGAATGTGTATGTGCACATTGTAATGGAAAAAAATATTAGGATTTTGTCAGTATGTTTGGCTGCATATCTAATCACCGTATGCAAATAGATTAAGTACACAACCGAAACGTAGGTAAATGCGTTTGTTCAATAAACATAATATCCTTCGGTTATTCGATACAAGTTTTGTGGGATGAAGGAAGTGGGATACATTTACCACTTGTGCGGTTAACGAGACTCGAGTTGCTTCATAACGGCTTTATTACAGCCAATAAATGTAACTGAAGCCATCCTTTGATTTGACCACTAAAATGGAACACACAGAATGTGCAATGAAAGAGTTCATTCATATTGTTAATTGATACTTGACGCCTCAGCGGTTGCAAGTCTTTCAAATTAAGCATGGGTATAGCATTGAGTTACATGTACTAACGTACAGTACTTAAAACTCAATGGGGTATAGCTTAGTTATGGCGTTGGGTTTGGCAGATTAGGCTTCCATGTGATACCTTCAGACATAAAAAAAAACTATTAATTTAAAATTTTGTGGTACAAAAATTCTCTAAGGATTAACAATGCATCGTCATACCTAACTACTAAAATGCAGGTGAAACGAAAAAATCTGTTTTACTCAACGCATTTTTTATATTTTTGGTAGTACCTATGTACCTATGTATACCTAAATTGAAACAATGATCAAATAATACATTGTAAAAACTCGATAATTAATATAATAATTGAATTGTTATTGGTGAAATGACATTTCTATCAGAATGGTTGATCGTTAAACGAAGAGTCAATATAATATTCGTACGAATCAAGTTTGTGACGTCAACGCGTCGATGTCCGATGGATCTGGATATCAAACAAATACCTACAACTGATAAATATTTACGTATTCACCAACACCTTGAAATACGTGTGCTTCAACGTTTTTTATTGCAAACTTTAAAATTTTGTTGTTGAGACGATTTATTCGTTTTGGTAAATGTGGAGGTAATAATTTCGTTCAACCATTCTCTGTATAGATACTAAAGTTACTCGAATAGAAAAGTGCAATAATATTATGGGAATTGACTTTTACTTATAAGAAATATTCGATTATTCAAGAAATATCAAAAAGAAAGGCCGCCACAAAAGGTCTGATTCAGCTACATACAACGTACATAAAGTAAATATCATAAAGCTCGTATAAAGTTTCGAGTGGTTGTTCTGAGCTGTGTATTTCCGTAATAATTCGTCCGTGGGTCGGGATGACCCGAGACTCAGAGTCTCTGACGTCTGCCGCCGCAGATAACATCTTGAACGCTGCATAATATTCTGGAGCACGCGACTACTTCGTGCACTCTTCCACTCGTATCGATTATACCATACTTAGTAGTTATAAGAAAGACAAACAAAGAACATTAAACGAACAGTTTATTATAAGGATAAAGTATTTTAAAAACATGAAACGATTCGATAACATATTTATAAATCGATATAACTTACAGAGTAACAGTTCGACGATAGATACTTAACAGGCCAAGTAGTTAAAACATTATAAACATATGGCATTTTGTGCCGTTGGCCTCTACTTCGCCTTGGCCTGGTTCGTCGGTACATGCTAGCACAGCACCCTAAATCACCCTTTGAGAAGGCCTTAATAGAGTATCAACACTAATCAATTTATACTGATCCGTCTCTATCCGACCAGATATTCACAAAAACAAATGTGGAATGATCAAAATCATATTTTTATTAATTTCATGTTTTACGAAGGTTCGGGTAAATAATTTGGATGTGGTTAGAAATCCAATGTGTGTATAATATTTACTCGGTTAAATTTAGGAAAGGTACACTTGTTTGTAATAGAAGCAAACAAACAGTCGATGGGAATCCCATTGGGAATATTTTGTTCCAAATATTAAACGATAACAAAATTACCGTGATAGAAAGGAAGTAGGTAGGTCTTTACTCTCTAGCCGCCGCCACGACCACCCGTAACAATATTTTACACCGAAAGTATGCGGAGTTTAGATAAATATATTGATTTAGTGAACCATAAACAAAGAATAAATGCGCGTGAAAATATTTTCCATTATTATTTGCCATTACGATGCCGTAAGCAGTAAAAGGGTAAAGTTAACTTCAGAAATGATTCATGAAAAAGATATTGAACTAAACATTTTCCTACTCATATATTGAACTAAACATTTTCATTTCAACGTACCGAAGCACGTAAAGAAAGTTAAGGCGACATAGCGCACAGCAGAAAGCTACGTTCAAATTGCTCAAAAATAATATTAATGTATCGCAAGATCTAATTATTACTATAACAGATAGTTTCATAATTACAGGAGAAAATCTTTATCTTCATCTAAAAGAAGAATGGTGTTCTGTGACAGAGTATGTCACATAACACCGTTCTTCAGTAGCAGATGTGTAAAGTTACGAAATCTCTGTATGTACTGCCTAAGTGTTACCAAAGCGTTACGGAATCACTTTGGGACCGAGTCGTCTTGTCTATTATGCGGGACCTATTATGTCCATTCAGGTCTGATTATGTCATATTACGGCGACTTAAACAGTTAGAGTGGAAGGTTAAACTACATTAACAAAATCGGACAAAAGGAACAAAGACGTCCATATTCGCATATGTTAATTAACTGTGCTAATTATGAAACTCTACTTTTTTCAATAGGGGATCTATTTTTGCCGTAATAGCAGTTTCTTAAGACGCATGTTCATTACACAATTAGTCACACAGTCATACTTGTAGTTCACGTAACCTGAATTTTGTTGAACGGATCTTTTGGTACGAATGAGTCAAACTGACTTTCTATGTTTAAATTGCATTTAACATTAAAAAGCGAACATTGTGCATCATCCAGTCGTTACATTGAATAGAAAGTTTTAAAATGTTACTACTTATATAACTTACTTTTATAAAACAAACTTTCCGCCCACAGGTTTACTACTTTTCTCTTTTAATAAACTGTTATATGTCACAATTAAATATCAGAATTGAGAAAGCTTATATCGCAAAGTTATACTCAGGTACTTAAGTAATAGAAAGAAAATATTATTATGGCGCTCTCATGTTACCGGGCAAGTAATTACTCAACTACGCAGTTACTACCAGTTAATACAGTAATGTATTTTCATTTGGGATCAATATCCCAACATAAATATAACACATAGTATCTAACAGATGGAATTATATATGTACTTGCTTACATACCTATAAACCTTTCCGAGATACGCGAGATACCTTAACTATAAACCCAACCTTACCTTACCATTTGACGAGACTGAATGTTCCTATAGGTCTATGTGGTACAATATGACGTCACAAGCAAGTGGTGGAATAAGGCAAGAGGTACAGTGGGAGTGATCCGGGTATCCGGGTCGGCTCCTAGCCGGCACCGCGCCTCGGAACATGCCCCCGTGACCCAAATTTTCGCAATGACGTCATCGAACACCAACAACTATGTGGGTCACGCCTGCAGACGGCCAAACCACTACCACCGTTTCATTTAGGAGCTTTTCAAGTTGCACATTTAACTTTAAAGTAAAGTTACATACTTACGAGTACTTTAATGAAATTGAAGTTCTTTGTTTGTGGAGTTTCTATTAAATACATAGGTATGTTTTTTTGATGTTTCGTCAATTTAGTTTAAAATACATATATTTAAGCATATTTCGATAAAAAAGTGGTGCCAATGAAAGGGCGAATGTAATACATCACTTCATAATTGGTTTTGTCGGATGGTTGGTGAGTTCAGTGTAATCCTCTGAACTTTGTATCGGATGTATCGACGTTCTCGATGGGGCGAGTGGTAACCGAGGCATTGAGCCGGCTCTGACGTCTACAGATGATATCTTAATGTTTTGCGGCTCTGGAACACGTGCCGACTTCGTGCACCAATTAACTGTCCATTGTGGATGGCTCTGATTCAATCAGTTTTTTGGACGAAGTCGATGCTTTAGTGGGTAAAGGTTGAAGTTGTTATAATATGTACCTCTATTTACAATGTCCTAATTTTTACGGTGGATTTCAATAATCTGTTAGATAGATTGTAATTTTTGCACTTCCATCTGCTTTCTAGTTTTATTGAGTACAACACACTAAAGGGAATTATGATATAACAAATAGATTTACATCGACTAAAACTGAGTCAGTGACAATGCATTATTGCGAGTTAATCTAAGCCAATTACTAATTGTTTAAGCATTAATTGTCAATAAAACATATCTGGAGTGATGATTATAAAGTGATGAGTCTTCCTTAGGATAATTTATACATTTTACTCCATACATTGATATTCATAATTTCGTTCCGATAAATACCGATATTATTAGTTAGACTGTAGTGCTTAGGTTACTTATTGATACAGTAAGCACTTATACATATAATATAGTTACCTATTATATAGGCCGTGATTATTACTCAACCGACATAGATCTACATATTTTTACTGCACCGATAAGATAACAATAAAACTGAAATAGTGTAGCGACCGAACGCGACCAAAACACCGCTATAAACCGGCAAAATGTTCAGTCGTAACTGGACCGATTCATAATTCAATAATAGTAGTTTATGCAACTGTCATATAAGGAAGGGTATTAAAACACGAGTGTGAGTTTATGAAACGAGCGCAGCGAGTTTCATAATAGTAACGAGTGTTTTAATACCCGTGTTATATGCAGTTGCATACACTACTTTATCTTCACTAATGCAATTAATCAAACAACAAGAGTAAAAGCTGACAATAGTTTTTCACGCGTACGTGTATTGTCACAGTGAACTTGCCGCCATTAAAATCTAACCAATGAGAGCGCAGCTGCGCGTAGGGCCAATCAGGAGCGAGCGAGATCTTACCAAAGAGTTTTGTGTATGTAGTTTCGACGAAGTTTTCACGTATAACCCAACTGTTTTCAAAAGCCAGCCTAATATCAAAATTTGATACAACTTGTATGAGGATTTTGACATAAGGCTCGCCAGGTTAATTGGTCGCGTTTTATTGATGTTATAATGAGATTTTACGATATCGATATCGATGTTTTAGGATATTATACCATCATGTGAAATTGCTTAAATTGATTGTTTTGTTGTCTGCGCTATAACAGTAGTAATTATAAGTCAAGTATTGGAAACATAAGTAGAATGTTACAACATTAGTGTAGATAAACCTATTTATAGGACCATTAGTAATACAGTAATCAAACGTAAGTCCCTAATTAGAGCACTTTAAGAAAAGAGTATAAGGAAAAAATAAATAAATAGTAGAATATTGTATACTAGCAGTACCTTGCGGTTTCACCCGCGTTGTGTCCGTTCCCGTGGAAATTTCGGGATGAAAAATAGCTTATAACCTTCCGGTTAAATGTGACTATTCAGTGCAAAAAGATTTTTATTAATCGGGCTGGTAGGTAACTCCCGAGATTAGCTCGAACATACAAACAAACAAACTTACAAATTTTATCTCTTTATAATATTAGTATAGATGAATGATTAGCTTAATTGAGGAAGGTTAATCAAATATTTATTGTCGGTAAATCCGTACAATTTAAAGGGAATCGGATAAAATATAAAAAAAAAAAGACGTGTGGCACTCGGGGACTGCCGCGGTGAAGCTATTGCATAGCATTTTGTATCAACTTATGCAAATATATTTGATATCTCTTCTCTCTCACCCCACCCGCCTCCTCTCTCTCACCCCTCCCGCCTCCTCTCTCTCACCCATCCCGCATCCTCTCTCTCTCACCCCTCCCGACTCCTCTCTCTCTCACTCACCCCTCCCGACTCCTCTCTCTCTCTCTCTCACCCCTCCCGCCTCCTCTCTCTCTCACCCCTCCCGCCTCTTCTCTCCCCTCCCGACTCCTCTCTCTCTCTCTCTCTCTCTCACCACTCCCGCCTCCTCTCTCTCTCTCTCACCCCTCCCGCCTCTCTCACCCCTCTCTCTCACCCCTCTCTCTCACCCCCTCTCTCTCACCCCCTCTCTCTCAACCCCCCCTCTCTCACCCCCTCTCTCACCCCCCGCTCTCACCCCTCTCTCTCACCCCCTCTCTCACGCCCCTCTCTCACCCTCTCTCTCACCCCCTCTCTCACCCCTCTCTCTCACCCCTCTCTCACCCCCCTCTCTCACCCCCCGCTCTCACCCCCCTCTCTCACCACCCTCTCTCACCACTCTCTCTCACCACCCTCTCTCACCACCCTCTCTCACCACCCTCTCTCACCACCCTCTCTCACCACCCTCTCTCACCACCCTCTCTCACCACCCTCTCTCACCACCCTCTCTCACCCCCTCTCTCACCCCCTCTCTCACACCCCTCTCTCACACCCCTCTCTCACCCCCTCTCTCACCCCCTCTCTCACACCCCTCTCTCTCCCCTCTCTCTCACCCCCTCTCTCACCCCCTCTCTCACTCTCTCTCATACTAGCAGCGCTACTAGCAGCGCCTACTACACCCCCTCTCTCACCCCCCTCTCTCACCCCCCTCTCTCACCCCCCTCTCTCACCCCCCTCTCTCACCCCCCTCTCTCACCCCCCTCTCTCACGCCCCTCTCTCACCCCCCTCTCTCACCCTCCTCTCTCACCACCCTCTCTCACCACCCTCTCTCACCACCCTCTCTCACCACCCTCTCTCACCCCCAACGCACAATCGCACACAACGCCGTGTCGAAGACTGCCGAACTGAAACGACGTTAGACGATGCACGGCCTTCAAGCCACACCTCCTTCCCGTCGGATCGGGTAAGCGTCAGGTTTTTTCGTTACGGAATTTTTGGATTTGGTCCCCGCGCTCAAGGCCCGCGATAGAAGCTATGCAATAGCTTAATAATTTAGACTATGGTTTCATTGGGATTTCCACCAGCGATTCGTGTTACTGTGCTATTAAAAATTAATTATTGTTAGGTAGGTACAGTCAGCCAAGAAACTGGTCTACCACTTTTGACAAAAGTTTCTGCGAGATGTAACGATCGCTAAGGTTGACTTTTCTATGCACAATTATGTTATGACGTTTTGTCTGTTATCTGAGATGCCTGAAATTTGACATCATTGGGTGACTTAGTTTGACCTCTATTATTAAATGAAAATTGACCTTGTTGTTTCATGACGTTCAAATGAATCTCAACCGTAGGGTGGTAGACCACATTTTTGGCTGACTGTACAGGCAAACCGCAGATTACGAACAGTGGGTTATTATTGTGATAATAAGTGGGTAATATCCCATAGTTTCCCCATAACTGACGTCACATGCTGTCATCGTTCATCTATACTTCTACGAGTATAGGAAAAAAAAATACAAAAAAGAAGAGCAATATAAAAATCAATATTTATTGCATTTATGCAACTCATCAAGTAACTGACATATTTTAAATTCTAATAATAATAATTTTACAGTTTATTGAAGCTAACTTTATACAAAAAATAACACTATACCAACGTAGCTACGTAAGGTATTCTCAGGGCAAAGGAAAATGCATTGATACAGTCTGCCTGTACGGTTAGGTTAGGTTAATATCAAGAAAATTGGAAAGATAAGGGTTTTCTACATTTTCCAACTTATTATGGTTTGTCTTATGACTAATAAGAAAATAACCTTACATAAGCGTATGTTATTAAACTGTAAGCTTAATTGTTGAAAAGAAATTACATAACAAATGATTTACGTGTGCATTACGCTGATGTTTTCAAAATGGTATTTGTTTACGGTCTACAAACATTTTACGCGACTATTTTAGTGCACTGTACTGTGAATTGATTATTATAATGCAATAATTACCTAATAATGTTATTTACATACACATCTGATTCTAAACATGTATTATTGTCGGTAGGTAACGCAAGGACGCGAATGACGTCAATAAGACATTTCGTAAATTATACTAGTAACAAGCCACAATCCACAAATAGCTACATTTGATTTAAATTGGGCTTTATTATCATTTTAATATAAAAAACGGCCAATGTCCTTCTGTGTCTCGTCTTGAGAAATGTCACTGTGTATTGATAGTGACACTCGATCGTATTCACGTCTGGAATATATAGAAATAGAATAACAGGTAGTCTACGTACGTAAATCGATTTTATTTTTATAACGTTATCGAAATAATAATAGATGAAAAGTATTTTTTGTGGTGTTCTATTTATTGGTATCCGGATATTGCCGAGCTAAGCTGCGGTTCGACTGCTGTTCGATTCTACGACAGTGGAAGCGCACCTTTATCGACATACCTACTTAAATAAAATTACTCTATCTTAACTAATTAGGATTTACTTGATAAGATAGGTAGTATCAATAACTAAACCAAACTACTTCAATAAACGTGGAATGCCAAGTCTTTAATATTGCCCTAGATTTAATATTTTTACAGTCAAGGAAAACGGGATACCTACTTATTAACTAGCGCAACAAACTTTATTCTATTTTTTGTGCATTTGTATCATATTTCGAGGAAATAATATCATGTTATCATTAATCCATTCCTTTATTTTAACCAAAAATGTACTATACTTGTCCCCGTCCATGTTCTATGAATCGAACTATGATTTTGTTAGACGTCTAATTGACTCCACTTTTCCTTACCCAGGGTTCAAGTCCAGAATGCTGCGCGGAGTCGACCCTGGACTCGTCGGCTGCAGGCACGCCGGGGCCGCCTCCCGGGCCGCGGTACAAGCTGGCCTCGGAGGGCACCCTCAGGGTCTGTTGCTTCCAGCACACCAGGACTGTGGTCGACAAGATCCTGGCCGCCAAGTTCCTCAGACGGTGGGAGACCCACGTGCTGTGCCTTCACGAGTACCATATTGTTTCCAAAACGGTAAGGTTTGTTCAAGTTAAAATTTTATATGAGGGACAATTAGTTTAAGACGTTGCGCTTTAACACCTTGTCACATTATAAAATTAGAATATTCTCGTTAGTATTGATAGCGTTGAAGTCTGAAATTCAGACAATAATAGTATAAGTAGGTAGAATTCAATCATAGTTTCTGAGTTTGGCATGATATTTTTGGATTACCTGAGTTAATTGTACGAATTTTAAGCTTACTTTACAAATGTTTCTTTACGAATGTTTACTTTACAAGAAAATTGATAAAATAAACATAACATATTATAGAACTTCCTCCATTAACTGTTCAAAACCATCTTCATTCCATCTTTTGACATACGATTTTTATGACACCTCAAAGTTAATAAAATTAACGTTAAATGTGTAATTTAATTAAGTTTTATACCTAAACCAATTAGACAACATTACAACCAACCTTGACATTTAGTTATAATAAGTCAATTGTCTCCAATCTCCTTGTTAGGTCGTGATGCCGCGGCCGTAGCGGAAAGTATAATTATTTGGGCAGTAGTTTTGATTACGTAAGCATGGTCAGCAATAAAATTAGGAACCTCCACAAGCAAAGTAGTTTTGACAAACCGGGAATTGAGATTAATTACAATTAAATGCTCACTTCAATAATAATTATGATGGCGATTTATTTACCCCTTGTTTCTTCTTTAAACAATGTCATTCATAGATCGTGATTGCATCAAATTATCAATATTGTTTTGTTTACGTTATACTCGCAGTTCGTGAACGAGTAGTATTGATAGTAGATTACTTTACAGTGTGACGTCAATATCTACGTTTTAAAGGAAAAATGACACGACACTATCGGACCAAACAAATGTACACTAATGCTAATGCCATATTTTTTCACGTTGTCTCACTTCAAAAGTTATCAGTTAAATCGCTGTTTATCAATAGTCACGTCAGAGAAAATATTGCGTTGTTCAAACATACGATTTTTCGCACGCAAATGACTGTATGCAGACGTTATGTATTTTCGTGAAAATGGTACAGGGGATTTCCATAGGATTTCATATTTTTATGAGTAGGTAGTGCTACCTTATTCAACAGCTAGTTTCTTGGATCTTGGATTACTTTGAAAACTCTCCACTTAACTTTCGTTCTTCGCAATCCAGTCTACCCTGAACAAACATTTATTTTTATTTATAGATTTAGAATACGGATGTTAAAATATTTTTGATGGTCCATTTGATTGGCTGTCAGCGCCGCATACTACGCGCGAACTTTTTTTTATAAATAGAACGTTTTAAAACAGTTTATAAATCAGAATATCAACCTCCTTTTGTTTTAAAACGGAATGTTGTTTATTTTTAAATATTTACCATTTTCATTGTTAGTGCCAGCTACAATGTTGTGCAAAATTGTGTGCGTTTGTTTCATAGCCGCATGGTAAGGCTGTAAGGAATGAGTAATGTTGACTCTCACAAGGAATAGATAACAAACTAGGTCATAGACAATGAATGTGAAAAACTTTGTCACCATAATTTCAATATTGTTTTGGTACTTAGCTGTTATTTTTAGCAAATCCCGTACATAAGGTACGTCAAATTCATTGTTTTGTGGCCATTTAGATGTTGAAAATAGAATTTTCAACGAAATATTTTTTTTGTTGGGTGGGTGTGAATTTACAAAGTAATTTAAAATAGCCAGTAATATTCCTGACAACTGTATCAATAAAAAATAACACTAACTTACGTCAAACAAAACTATTACTCATTCGGGTGAGTAATTAACCCCTTATTGCATGAATTATGAAGGAGGCAAATAAAAATTTTTTTTTACTGAAAATGTCTTTTATATTACCTCATATAATAAGTTGAGATGAGAAAAAAAAAAAAGTAATAATAATTAAAAAAAATAGCCAACGAAGCCACATATGGCTTCGTATGCATTGTAGCAAAACGAAATGAAATCATATATGGCTTCATATGCATTAACAATTAAACTTTATGAAAGTCCAGAAAACAGTTGCCTTTGTCATCAAAACATAGAAAAACCTTAGATTTTCCACATTTCGTGAAGGAACGGTATTTTAAGCAGTTTTGACATATTTATCGAGACTTCATCCATTGGGATTCATTGCTGCAAAGAAAAGAAAGCGAAACTGAACATACATTGAATGCATACCAAGCCATATATGACAGACAGTGAATGTGACTTGAACGCATACGAAGCCAAATATGGCGATTGAAAAAGGGGGCCCAAAAATCAACCAAAATGCAAAAAAACACTGAAATCTGAGTTATTTTATGTTTATGTATGTACAAAGAAAGCATTTTAAAAATCCCGCATTTTTACTCACCGTATTATTGTTTTTATTCCAATAACAAAATCAGCACTAAATAAATTCACTTTACCGGTCGGAGTTGCTAAACATAACCTCTAATAATTTGACAGAAAGACCTTACCATAGAAAACAAAAAATGCGTTCCGTTCCACGAAGAACTCGATAATATTGTTTCATAGTTGGTTTAGAAAAAATATTAATTTTAATATGTAAAAAAAAATAAACAAAACTAGAAACCATAAATGGCGTTGTATGCGGTAAGGGGTTAAAAAGAAATTTTTGTGTAATGCAAACGTTATTATTATTTATTTGCGTCATTTAAAATATTTTTTCTTACGGTGTTTATTATTGAATACAGACTCAAACAGACTATAAAGCACATTTTTTAAGAATCAGAAGAAACTTTTAATTCGTCATTATCTTTCTTTTGTTTCTGCAGAGTGCGTTAATGAGTAACTGTGATAACAGAATATTCATCAACATAGTTTGTTTCCTGTAGGGAAGTACCTAGTAATGTTTACTCCGATAGTTTTCCTATTTCTTATCTA